>CM060900.1:534865345-536295345 GCA_030762935.1 Hymenopus coronatus | reverse complement strand
ACAAAAGAGTTAAATACTACACGTCCCACCTCATGTTACCGGTGACGAACGCTCGTACTGTTACGACATACACTGGACAGACATTGTGGTAAATCAGTGTGCAGTAAACAAGTGTTCGAGCTCAGTGATGTGTTAAACGAACGTGTTCACTCTTCGTGCTGACATTATAGTAGGTGAGTTATAATAAATCCGATAGCTATTGCCTATTTTCTAGTGTTAATGAGATAAATGGAAAGTGAACATAAATATTTAGCATCACGTTACGGACTATAACATCCGCGCAACTCCTCGTGAACCGCTCAGTAGTCCACATTTATTTGGCAACAGCAACACTAGCGCACCGACGTCAGCAGTACCCAGAACCGTAAGGGGCTATACATATAACTGCAATAACTACGGTGAGCTTGGTATTTACCATCTGAAGAGACTTGGTGATCACTGATTTAAATACTATCAGTTAAACATACACAAGGTCGTACCTCCCCATGTGGGTAAACAGAACCCGCAGTCTATAGACCCTCTAATAGGGCTGTAAGTGCAGACATTTGTAATCGTAATTAAGGAGACTGTAATGAATAATATTGCATCAATATTGGCTTCATATGTGGCTGAACAGTTCTTCTTACTAAGAGTAGTATGTTTTCAGTGGCTTCATTCAAGTAGGCGTGGCACACACAACCATACGTCTTTGTTTTCCCCGTGGTGGAAGGCATGACGCAGTGTTTGCAAGCCTCACATAAACGAATGTTAAATCGGAACTCATTTCTGCAATGACCCCATCATACTTAGGACAGCAAATTGGTTTTTGATATGTAAAAACGTGGAAGCAAAACAAATAATCTAAACCAGGCGGGTAAGATAATCACCCGCAGTGTAAAATGCTCTACCCCTAAAATAGCCCAATCATTTTTCCTTCCACCTGGCAGAGAAGCGGAGAGGTTACATGTACAACTTGTTCTCCCAGTCCCGATTAAAGATTCACCGTTCACTCATATTGCACATGTAAGCCACCACTGCACTTATTAGGCTACCACGGGGCTAATACCGGAATGAACCGGTTTCTTTAGCTCTACGTATCTGTTGAAAGAGAGTAGTGGGACGAGAGGGCTGGTAAGTTCACATGTGTTGCACTTTGCCTGCAAGACCTGTTCTATACCAAGCTTGTCCAAAGGTCATTCTTGCGCGTTATTGTCGTCAGAACTCGTTTACCCCAACCCAGTCAAGTTGGGGATGCGTGTAACTCGCACATTCAGTGCTTGAATGTGAATGTGCTGTTTTAAGTAAACAAAAACAGAATATCAGCTTCGAAACGCCAAAGGTATCATATTACAGGCTACACTTGAACTGCAAATGGGATTACCTGCTCTACAAAATTGCACGGACTCCCTGAATAGTAGGCAGATGTTCTGCGGACCAGACCTCGCTACATATATCTGCCATCAGGAGTACTTATTACTTTTTTAATGCAAACTGTATCACTGTCATAACTCTTATCTAAGTGTTTTAAAGTATTTTATGTCAGTAATATCAACATCTAGGGGTCCGAGTTTGATCCCAAGCGCCCACATGTGGGAATTTTGGGGGACGAAGCGGCATCTGGGCGGGTTTATTCTGGGTCCTCCGGCTTCCGCCACCTCTCATTCCACCTCTTGCACAATCATCACCTTTCCTATCAGCCATTTCGCTTGCAGTTCATAACATCCACTTCCTCACGCTCATGCCTAGCTATGGGCTGACCGCTCGTTCCAGGTTCTGCATTCTATGGCTTCGTGCCGTTGGCTCCTCGACAAGCTTCTGACCCCTAGGCATCCGCTTGTTAGTCCTAGGGAGTGTCAGTCCTAAATACGGGGAAGGTAAGCCGACTACGTATCGAAACGAATATGATTACAAAACCGTCAGTCTTCATTTACCAGCGTGAGTGACTCTCGCGTTAAGAGGGGAACAACGACCAACACTCAGCAAGTTACGTCACCAAAACTCTAAATCCATATTCTCAGCGTGACAAACTGTTCATTTTCGACTTAGGTATCTAAGCTATGAGAACGGCTGCATATGAAAGTACATTGACATCAAGTGTTTTATACTGTTATGGATGATGCCTCATAAATCTCCTTATCTGAATTTATAGCGTGTATCTATGTACGAGCGTGCACTAATAAATCTGGGCTACATACCAAGCAGGGGGTCAAATGTGGCATTTGCAGATTCGAGTTGTTTCAAATTAACTGCGTAATAACTAATCACCTTCGCAATAATTCAACGCTGAACGAAAAATAATTAAACACAAAACTAAGATGACTTACATGGGTGAAACGCGCAGAACACGAACAAAAGAAACCCCTGCTAATAAAATAATGCAATGGCATGTCATTACAATTAAACACATTCTGCTATCAATACTAATCCTTAGCGCGTTTGTAGCGTTGCTGCTTGCCAAGCGGGGGATCTGGGTTCGATTCCCAGAATCGGCGTGGGATACCTGGACCGGGTAGCACTGGTACCTGGGGGAGCTACTTGATGGAGAAGTAGCGGCTCCAGGTCGTGAAGACCGCATTAACTGGCCGGGGGGATCGAGGCGATGACCACGTCTCACCCCCATCCATGACATCTGTAATGGACCGAGATGGGGGACGCAGCGACCGGGCGGTAGTGAGCTGTGCCAAGGAGTCGATACTAATCTTAATTAGCTTATCCAGGACTTACATCTCTCAGAGGTATACACGGGTGCCTAGGGTCAGAAGCCTGTCGAGGAACCAGAACCGGGAACGAGGGATCGATCTATAGCTGGTAGGAGAGTGAGGGAATACATGACATGAAATGAAGGCGTGGAAAAAGTTCAATTTTGCACTTCTTTAAATACTCATTCACATTATATTAGTAATACTACATACCTCATTTCCTGTATTTAACGTTTGTTTTACCCTACATATATTTTGCAAATCTGTTAATGTGTTGTTAAGTTGCAGTTTTGTTTTATATAATATACACTTTCTAGGTTAATGATATTCACATATTTACAGAAACATTTTATAAACTCTCCTACTAGAGATGGATTCCTTTCTGGTAATTTTGGTCCTGTCTTTCTTATTTGTGTTTTAGATTTGCTTCCTTTTGTTGTTCAACATGTTGCAATTGTATGAAATGTGACGTGTTGTTTGGTCTCCTCTTCTACTTGAGCAAGTTGGGCCGTACGTTCTGGGTGTTCCGTGTCCTGTAAGATGGTGGTGAGATTTAGTGTCAGTTTGCTTCTTGTACTAGTCATGTCCTGTAAGATGGTGGTGAGATTTAGTGTCAGTTTGCTTCTTGTACTAGTCATGTCCTGTAAGATGGTGGTGAGATTTAGTGTTAGTTTGCTTCTTGTACTAGTCGTGTCCTGTAAGATGGTGGTGAGATTTAGTGTTAGTTTGCTTCTTGTACTAGTCATGTCCTGTAAGATGGTGGTGAGATTTAGTGTTAGTTTGCTTCTTGTACTAGTCATGTCCTGTAAGATGGTGGTGAGATTTAGTGTTGGTTTGCTTCTTGTACTAGTCATGTCCTGTAAGATGGTGGTGAGATTTAGTGTTATTCTGTTTCTTGAACTAGTCGTGTCCTGTAAGATGGTGGTGAGATTTAGTGTTAGTTTGCTTCTTGTTCTAGTCGTGTCCTGTAAGATGGTGGTGAGATTTAGTGTTAGTTTGCTTCTTGTTCTAGTCGTGTCCTGTAAGATGGTGGTGAGATTTAGTGTCAGTTTGCTTCTTGTTCTAGTCGTGTCCTGTAAGATGGTGGTGAGATTTAGTGTTAGTTTGCTTCTTGTACTAGTCGTGTCCTGTAAGATGGTGGTGAGATTTAGTGTTGGTTTGCTTCTTGTACTAGTCGTGTCCTGTAAGATGGTGGTGAGATTTAGTGTTAGTTTGCTTCTTGTACTAGTCGTGTCCTGTAAGATGGTGGTGAGATTTAGTGTCAGTTTGCTTCTTGTTCTAGTCGTGTCCTGTAAGATGGTGGTGAGATTTAGTGTCAGTTTGCTTCTTGTTCTAGTCGTGTCCTGTAAGATGGTGGTGAGATTTAGTGTCAGTTTGCTTCTTGTTCTAGTCGTGTCCTGTAAGATGGTGGTGAGATTTAGTGTTAGTTTGCTTCTTGTACTAGTCGTGACCTGTAAGATGGTGGTGAGATTTAGTGTTAGTTTGCTTCTTGTACTAGTCGTGTCCTGTAAGATGGTGGTGAGATTTAGTGTCAGTTTGCTTCTTGTACTAGTCGTGTCCCGTAAGATGGTGGTGAGATTTAGTGTTAGTTTGCTTCTTGTTGTAGTCGTGTCCTGTAAGATGGTGGTGAGATTTAGTGTTATTCTGGTTCTTGTTCTAGTCGTGTCCTGTAAGATGGTGGTGAGATTTAGTGTTAGTTTGCTTTTTGTTCTAGTCGTTTTGCTGTGGTAGAATAATATTGTTCCGTCTCCTGCCCTTTTGTTGTGTTTTCCCATTTCCTTAATGTTTCTTCTCGTCATTATTTTCCTAATTGCGCCTTTTGGGTATCGGTTATAGCTTTCTGTTTTGTCATTTGTTGTTGCAAGTCTATCTGCAATTTCGTTACCTCGTATGTTATGTATTTGTGTTTAAATGATATGGTGGTATTTTTATTTTTTGAAAAGCGCAGCCTGGTGATTCAGGCGTTTCATCTGAGACGGCTATGCGGGAGATCGTGGGATCGCTTTCCCGCTGCCGTCCTTTCTTACTCACGTTTGTTTGTTTTTTTCGGGGTGTTCGCGGTTCAATAGGCCAATGCTGGGGAGGCTCCTTCATTCCCCGAACTTCCTGTCCCTTCATTTCCGTTTTGAATAACCGGCGTCTTTAAGGGTAGTAATTTTTGGCGAGGACTGCGGTGATGGCGACCTTCCGTGATGGTGACTGAGCTCTCGACGGCGGGATAGCATTGGAAGTCGTCTGTAGACTCAGGGAATTTGGCAAGACCTGAGGCGCGAGCTCCTAGAGATGAAGATCTGCTTGGTAAGTTTTAAGGACCCTCCGCGGTAGCTCACTCTGCCCCCTCCAATTCCGGCCGCTCTCTTTACTCTCAACTCATCCTATTCTCGTAGGGTCTGACGTACAATAAGCTAATGGTTGCAGTTTGGAACCCCCTCCAGCATCACACACATTCACACACACATACACGCGTTTTCGCATGCAACATCTAATTAAGTTGATTTTAATTATTTTTTGCACAAACCATTTTATTGCAGGAGGTGACTTACCGGGATACATGCAAGTAAATTACAAACTTTAATGCTGTGTCGGTATATTGCCATGATAGCTCAGTGGTAGTGCAACCAGCTAGAGACCAGGAGATTCGTAGTTCAAATCCCGGCTATTGCATAGAAATTTTCAGTCTGACTCTACCTATCCAACCTGATTAAGCTACTTAATACAAGTGTTTTCTTTTAAGAAAACTATTATAGCTGGCTGTGTGCAATTTAAAACACGAGTATAATTCTGTTGTACAGGAGCAGGTGTAAAGTTGATATAAAAGGCACAAATGTCACCTGAGGATAAATCCAAAGACAGTGGAGGGAGCCATATTCAAACTTCATTACAAATGGCTTATGAAGAGGGTTTACTCGCCCTGGATGAATTCAGGTCATATTTACATACACTGAAGGCCATTTAATAATAATACCATCCATATAATTTAGTTATAATAAATATTAAAACATATCAGATTAGGAACTCAACATTTTGAAAAACAGAAAATCAAACAGAATGCATTATTAAACCTACATGTCCACTTCAGAATAAGTTAATGAAGAATTAGCTCTTATAAAATAATTTTATTGTGATAAAGTCAATGTTTAGTACAACTGCCTGTTGCTTGACATTTGATAACAAATTGTGAACATTTACAAAACTAGTGTTGTTCATAATGAAACAATGAGCGTTAATTCATTGTTATTTCTGTGCTACAAACGAAGACAGAAGTTGGATATGTACAGTGAGACTGGAAATTCAATGCCATTGATTGGAATTTGAACCACGGATATGCCGGGTTCTTGCTACTCAGTTACCACAAAATATCCGATACGACATCAAATTCAATTGACTCGTATGTTTACCGGTTAACCACTAGTTACTCCCAAATAGGGGCTTACAATATCTTACAGTTTCTCTCAGTTGCCGCATTTTAATTACCAATTAACTAAAGTTACAAATGGACATGCGCATGCTTTTTAACGGGCACGCCCAACTTTAAACCTCGTTTTCTTAAAAACCTTTTTTCAACTTCTTGAATACAAAAGTGTTCCTCACATTTCGTGTTTTTATTAATATATTTAAATATTTTACCATCTCTCTAACGTAAAATAAAATAAATGAGGCTCTATTTAAAAATAATGCTCCAATTTTGAGAAATAGATAACTACATTCTAGAAATTCAAGAGTTTTTTGCGAGACCGAAAAAGCAATAACTTTTCTGTAATAATCGTATGAATAATTTTAATAAATAATTTTAAATACAAAAATAATATCAGACAGTTAAAACTTAGTACTTATATAGTAATGAAATGTAGAGTTTTGAGACGTAGCAACAATATCCCTGTTGTTGACTGCAATAACTGGTATAAGTTTCAATCAGATATTTACATACTGCAGAATATCTGTTAGCATAACGGCACAAATAAGTGGTTTTTTAGTGATTTGGGTCAAAAATATAGATCTTCAATAATATCAGTACGTAACTCTAAAATACATATTTTCTGTGTTTGCGACTTCTAGGGAAGATGTGACCCAGGTTTTGAACACCATTTTTTAAAGAGTTGCGTTAGCTAAATTTCTCTCAGTATCAACTTTTAAAGCCATTTTTCTCACGTACAACTTTTTGTTATCTCCTCCCACATAACTTCAGCTCATGATAATGTTCCCATAAGCACTGTAAAATGGATGTAACAAAATATTTTGTCGGCATTTTGATACTGGATGTAGATTTTCTTTTTGTTGTCGATTTACCCTCCCCCTATTTGTAGGACTGACGCCCCCTACTGGTTGTCTTTAAGTCAGAAGCCTCTTGGGGAGCCGAGGGCACGAAGTCACAGAAAGAAGTACACGGTACGATTGATCGGTCCGTAGCCAGGCATGAAGGTGAGGAAGTGAATGATATGAAATGCAAGCGAATTGGATGATACGAAAGGTGATGATGGAGCAATTGGTGATATAAGTGGCGGGGGAAACTGGAGGACTCGAAGCAAGCCCGCCCAGACGCCGCTTCGTCCACTACAAATCCCATATGCAGGTGCTTGGGATCGATTCCGGGTCGCCTAGATGGGAGGCGAGCGATCTAACCACTCAACCTTTGTAATATATTCACTATAGGGAAATTCTAGCCGGACAAGTTCTTATAAGGGTATTTTAACGAATTCGATATTTAAAAATTGTGCATATAGTTCAATATCTTTAAAAGAAGATATATTTCGAATTCAGCTAATTAAAAGAAATAAACTAATTGATATACCCAGAGTAAAAATACACATGTAAATGAAACTTGGTATGAAAACTTGTTTTGTTGCCAGAAATACCTGTAAAAACAATGGTAGCCTTGGTGTTAATAAGTTAGAAAATAACTTATCACTTGGTGTTTCTTTAATATCTTTAATACGGAGTTTTTCTGCTACAATTTATTTCGAACGTCCCTATTCATACGTTATTCATATTGGCTTTAGATTCATACAAAGTCGATTAATTCTGTATACCCCAATGCATAATTTGATTTAAAATATGTAACCGTCTAAACATTTTAAACTGCAGATTTAATTCATACTATGACTGAATCAAGCAATTACACAGCATTCTCTTTTTGCAACAGCGATCAGCTACCGATGGTAACGAGAGATGCGTTCGCGCAATAATTTCAAATTAATTCTGATTCAAACGAAATTACAAGTCTAAATTTCTTGCATTGTCCCTGTAACAAAATAGAAGTGCAATCGTGTGGCAATTTTGTATCATTTATTCTTTGGTTCAGGCAAGCTGCAACCACGAAATACGAGCAACGCCAATAACGCCGGAGCGTAATAAAAACGCATAATCGACTCTAATGACATTACACGTGCAATAATTGCATTTTAAAATTGTGCATTGAATGAGGATCCCGTTTGCGCGAATGGGGCTTCCTTGTTTGACTTCAATTATCACTTCCCTAACATTATATCTCCCGCGCGGACTGGAATCGCATGTGATTATTGAACGGTGATCGAATTTATTGTTCAGAATCTGATTATACAAAAGCGGACCATCATCACTTCTCAACCGCTGAGGTTGTGTTTGAGAATGAATGATGTCCTTGTTCATTCATTTGACATCGTACGTGGACGATAATATGTGATAAAGGCTTCTGATGGCTGTCGAATGCAGTTTGTGATTATCGAGTTGAAATTTATTAAGCCTGCCGAACACGGAGCAGTAAATCAGAACTACCAACAATACTCGGAACATCTACGCTTATGCGGCCGTGAAATCGATGAGGGTCATAAATGCGACAGGCTTGTCGAAAGGGAAGAGATTATGAAAACACATTTCGCTATGAGAAGGAAGGCGTGGAGGAGGAGGGAAAGAAACAATTCGTTTCTCTGTTTTTTGTTTTGCGTGCATGTGGTTAAGCCCACATTTCACAGCAGGGAAGCGAAATATGCCACAAGTGAAATTATAGGCGCTGCTACAAATAGAACGGAGGTAAATGTTTAAATATTTATGGGTGATTCATTTCAAAGGATTGCATACCCATATTTTATTTCTGGTGTAAAGCAAAGTTATATAGCTTTCTTTTGGCGTTTCTGTTGCATTGATATTTATGTCGACTAACATGGAAGGGGGTTTCGAATACTACGTAAGCAATACACACGGAGAGCTTCTGGGCAATTTTACGTAATATACCGTAAACCAGAGTCATGCACATGCGAAATTTGGAAAATCCACAATATCGATATCTTATTGAAATTTAAACCAGCTGTTACATCCGACAATTGTGATATTCTAGCTTGATTATTTAAATAAGTATACACTCTAAGTTGCTGGTTCTAATGAAATCGAGCCACGTTAACTATGCATTCCAAAAGAATATTCACATAGGAAAATCCAGTTTTACAGCAAAATATTCTACTGATATCATATTATTTTATATTTCCCTAATTAGTGCAGAATAGTCTTCTTTCTTATGTCGTCTTCAAAACCTTTGATTTTTCAAAACGTATTGTATGTACACTAAAATATGGATAATTATTCCGATTAAGTAATTTGACCATTTTCTTTAATTGCTTATGAGAGAGAGCATAAAACGTTTGACAGAAACTAGTGAAAAATTGCATTGTATGGAAAATTTTGAAAATGGAAAATTGTTGGGAAAAAGTTAGCGAGAAAATAATGCTTTAAGGTGAAAGCTGCTATTAATAAGCAAGCGCCTACCTATCTAGAGCTTCAGCTAATTAGTAATTTAAGTGTGCCAAGTGGAAAAAACGATATACTTTCTTAAAATATAGAACTCATATCACATAAATATAAAACAAAATGCTTTTTTGTCTTTTTTGTTTAAATTTTCACAGCTTTTGGTCAAATTCTATAAAGTATCATTCTAAGGCTTGCTTTGACAGAACTGGGACGTCACCAAAGTCTTACATTTCTTGCATGCTTCACACTATTTTGACAATACATCTACGTGCTTGTAGTTAAATTATTACAAAAGCAGATGTGAAATACATTTGGTTGATATTTAACAATTAATGTTATATTTCCAACTATGATTGAATGCCAGGTGGCCCAACTGCCGGCATTTATCCTGACGGTTATTACTTGACACATTAAAACAGTTGCAGAACTCAATGGCACCTTCGCTATACCGTCTTGCTATCAGCGGAGATAGTGAGCAGGTCGAGCTCATTGTGAGAGGTAAAACGAAGGTCGCTCTCGCCCAGTTCTACACTGGCAGGTTTTAACTTGAAATAGCCCCATTGAGTTCTGCAGCCCTTTTAACATAACAAGAAATATCTACACATGACTCATACTGGGCAGTTGGGCCACCTGGTACCTAATTCTACAGGCACTTCTCTCCTTGCACACATTACAAGAAGAAACGTGGGAGTCCTGCATACGAATATTACCGTACTGTAGATCTTGAAAATGTCATTAAAACTGGGAAATATCTCACGAGCAGGCTGTAGAGACAGTATTACACATAGAACCCCTCTTAAGTTAATTATATATGAAAACCTTACTTGTGGTCTGTCTCGTTTTTCAAAATTGATAAGAAGCTTTTGAAAAACTTTTTTGACAGTTGGTGCTAAAAGTTGATCTTTTACCACGTGTCAGTGATGTTAAAAGTAGAAAATTCTGTCAATGTGTTATAGAATTATAGCACTACAAGGTAGCCAACTTTGGTTTCTGAAAGCTTGTATTGATCCATAAAATGTCATGAACTTGGAATCTACTGAACCAGACAAAATTATACAAGCAGCGGAGAGAGCAAAATTACAGCTGCTACACTATCTCCGTTGTATAGAATATTTCGTTTTGTACGAGTAAGTCGTCATGTTGTCAGCACTGATGCTAGGCAAGGCAACAACTGAATATCGCAGACTATTAAGCATGAAGACCTTGAAATAGATAAAACTATCTATTTATAATTATAATATGTCTATAAATATTTAGAAGTGTCAGAAAATAGTATATGAAACACGTGTTAAAAGGATTTTAGATTGTTGGTAGGATTACTGTACTCAGTCCACGGCCTCGTTTCGCGAGCTTCCTACTCACAATATAAAACACCATTTTTATCACTTGTATCATAAATAAGTATTTAATTGGGATGTAACAACAACAATATTTAAAAAAGATAAATTGGTGTGAAAGTAGTACGCTATGTTGGGGATACTTTGAATTGCCGTGAAAAGAAATGCGATGGAGCCCCAACATATGGGCAATTTTCACATAAAGAAAACTGGCTCTGATCCTCTTGAAATTTCATTTCAGGAGAAATATGTCATATGAGATTTATAGCTTAAGGTTCAGTTGGTGCAGTCAATCATATATTATGTATTCTTTCCATCATAAATCATAATGATTACATCTTAAAAACCTTCGAAAATGTACAATAATTGCAGCAAGACGAGGGTAGCAACGTGGGCTGATATCCTGTAGTTCCAGGGTTACAAAATGTCCCTATCCCCAGCCGGGAATCGAACTGGAGTCCCTCGTACCATAGGCGAGTGTTCTGCAGGGTCAGCCAAATAAAGGTCGTGGAATAAAAGCAACACCAAAATATAAATGCGTACCAGCTATTTGTTGGCCTACTGTTCCCAACTCCTTTCATTATAAAACAGGTATTCACATTACATTTTTTCTGCGACCGAGCGTAATTGAGTAGTTTAAGAGCTCATTTCAAATTGCAAAATTGATTTTTACGGAATCCACGCGCAAAGAAGAGCAGCAAGCGTAAAGTAATTTTGTTGCAACTTTACGCTCGCAAAAATAATTCACGATATCAGTGTGAACATCACTGATCAACAGATATCTCTTCATAAATTTCTCATATGATGCATTATACATTTTTCGGGGTTTAGCAGGTAGTAAATTTGATTCTGTTTCTTTCGCAGCTCTAAGGATGTCATAAATTTCAAAATCTGCCATTTTATGAAAATACATCTCAGCACAGCAATAACGTTGGTTTGTCACTACCTGCTATAACCATATCGTTATCTCGCTAACATTGCGAAATAAATAACGAACTATAACCCTTGGAAAAGGGCTCAAACTTAACCTCTAATGTATTTCTTCTTCTGTTGCTTTTGTTTTAATATCAGAAAATTCTCGTAGAAAAAAACCTTTTATGATACGCAAGCGTAAAGTTTCTTTTTGATTCTCGCGTGGTTGTAAAACTCGACTATTACATCATAAATAACTATTGTAATACATAAAGCTTCATTACTAAGCAATATTACACTTTTGGCAGAATGGTGCGACTGCATTTGCACTTTGTACCTTTGTGAAACCTCTGGTTTCAAAGTTGGACTAGGTTAACTCTGACGTCTGCTGCCCCAAAGGGCGCAAGAAGAGCACAGCTGCAGCGCTTCTTCCTCAGTCAACACTATCTCACGTAATTGGAGGACGCCAGAAGCAGGCAACAAATGCCATGGATGTAGAGACATAATTTAGCTAACAAGGGACGAAGAGCTTCGTTTTCTTTCAAACAGAGACATGCTTCAAAATGTTGTCTCCCGAAAAGTTAATTAGCTCGTGTAGCAATGAAAACTGGCAGCTTGCGATGCTAAAGATTTTTGCTGCCACTTTTGTGTTGTCAAAACAAATACTTGGCGCACGGAATCAGCATCTCTTTCTAGCACGAAATATCAAGTGCGTAAGTTTGGTAGCATTTTGTTATTACCTTTACTGCTTTCTTTTGCTAACACATTTGACCTAGTCAGAGTCTTCCTTCAAAAGCGTAAGTGAAAATTGGCCATAAATTATGAAAAACTAAAAAGTTATTGTGTTTACTAATAATAAAATGAACTGAATTCTAGACTTTAAGATATATTGTTTTCCCACTTTGGAAACTTTAACTACCAATTAAATGAACCTAGAGAGAGATGTGTAGGCGCATGTTTATTAATATTTCCAAATTTAAACTTTGTTTTCTCGCAAACTATCTGCAACACTTTTTCGCACTGAAAATGTTCCACAAGATGTAATTTTTCACTAATTAGATTCAAAATGTTATGCTGCCTCTCAAAAGCACTCTAAAGAAAATAGTCCAATTACTTTTTCGAAATAATGCTCCAGCTTTAATGGATATTTTATTAAAGTCTGCAAAATCAAGAGATATGCAGAGAACGAAAACAATTAATTTTGTACACTAAATAAGGCTAATATGAAATAATATAATATGACAAATCTATTTATAAACTCATTTTGTGTAGAAGTAGACCTTTTTATGTGAATATCTTTTAAAAGGCATCACGTGCATCTTTGTTTATTAAAAAGATGAATTTAGATAATTTTTTCATTTAAATAGCCACCCAAGCTAGAACTTTTATATATTACAGAAATATCACTATTATTATGTAAAACAACTAGTCTACATTTAGATAACACATTTTATAACCATTGGATTTTCCAAATCTCATGATGATGAGAAGACATGATTTTAAATACATATTTTGGTTTTCAAAGCTACATATGATACACGACTACAGAAGATACACAGATTTTCAGATGATAAACTATATGTTTGCCTCATTAACATTGCTTCTATATTTAACAGCACGGGTTCCAATATATCGTACACGAATACTACATGAAATTTCCTGTAAGTGACTTTATTTAACATTTAAGTACATTCGCGTACATAAAAAGTGGCCCATACCACTGGATTTTAATAGTGTTCTCTTCGTAAGGCTTCCAGCTTCAGGAGCGAAACTTTGAATCCTCCTGGGCGGTATCAGTTCTCTGTGTGACTGGCCTGATAAACAAACAGGGACATGAGTACTCACTAATTAGCGATGTTATAACCGTTGTGAATTGTAAGCGTGGGTGCTTTTATGAGAGTTTCGCTGCGACTGGCACCAACTCCAACATTGTTAGGCATTCTCGAGGAAGAAATGAAAGTTATTAAAGATATAGCTATAACATTAATTAAGGAAAACTAATTGTTATGATAACATTGTGATAAAGTTAAATATAAATGCATATAAATGGAACAAAGGTAAAGTAATGTATTTAGAAATAAACAACTTTATTAATATGTGCATATCAGAATATAATTTTATTGCATAATAAACGTATTGTAATTCATATACAGTTTAGTTAGTGCTGGATAACAACACCTTGCACTGGATGATAGTGATGTAGTTTAAGTGCAGTATGGGTAACAATTGGACTCCAGTTGCAAGGTTGCTGGCTTTGTAGTAATATTTTTGTTTTACAAGGCAAGAGTGTAAGCGGCGGAAGCTCTCCGGATACGCTGCAGAATTCCGAATATATCCATAACCTTAATGGAAACTGCATACGGAGCGACAGTTAGATCCACGATGGCATATGGAGGAGAAATATGGGGGTGGGAACAAACAAACAATCTGGGCCAAGTGAGGACCCAAGGAAAGGAATTCTGGGTTTAGGGAGTGGTACGGCAAACTACGGAATAAGGAGGGAATTTGGGGCGCATAGTGAAACGATAGAGTGCAAAATCGGAGCAGTTAAATAATGGATGAGAATCGTCCACGGAAACCAATCTCTATTTAGGGCAGTCTGCCAACGCGAACAGTTGCGAATGGAAGGTGATTCGACGTGGGCATCCAAATTAAAGAAAGGGTTGGAAACCATTTTGATGGGATACATTTGGATGGCAGGGCAGGCAAACAGGCGGAGTATAAGGATGAAAAATTAAGAACCGCCTCTGTGATATTGGCTGACAGCAAATAATTGCGCAATGCACGGAGGTCTCATTAGAAGTACAGTCTGGACTAAAATCGGAGTGGAGCAATACATCAAAACAGGTACCAAACTCATTACAGAGGGGCTCGCGTGGATTAGACTAGGAGCAAGGAGGAGCACCAAAACTGCCGACGAGAATGCTATGAGAATCTGCCCCATTTGCGAGGAGGAAGAGTTGTGGACCCATAACTTGGCAAGATGTAGGGGTACGGAGGAATGGCGGGAAAAATATTTACCGCGATTTTTTACCGCGAATGTAGAGCTGGAAGCATGTTGGACACTACTGGCAAGCACGGAAGACGTAGACGGGCTAGGTAAATTTATTCTTAAGGCAAGGCAGCTGAGATCTGAGAAAGCTGCCAATAGAGAAGAGGGGGAGGGATAAAACAGCTAAACAAAAGTGACAACGACGTCTTACATACATATATTTTATGTTATACTTATGTCATTGTTGTGTTATAATTTTATATATTGTGTGTATATTATATGTATACATATATTTCTTTTAAGTGTATTTATCTAATATAAGTGGGTAAATTTATATTGCTGTTTATTTAGTGTATTACAAAATCACGTACGGTCTGTGGACCCGTGCGATTGTTGAAGTTCAATGTGTGATATTGTTATGTCAATAAATACACTTATTCAATCATTCAATATTTTGGTAGAACCGTTTTTTTTTCTGTATTTTATTTTATTTCAATAGTTTAGTTAGCTAACTAAAAACATTAAATGGTGGATAAATAATATTAACATTTGACTTATTATTTTTTTCCCAAACAAGCGTGTGTAGAACAGGAGTTGGATAACTAGAGTCAGACTGAAAAATTCAACACCATAACCGGGATATGAACCACGAATCTCCCGGTTACTCTACCACTGAACTACCATGGTAACATGCCGGCCTATCATTAAATGTCTAAACTGACTTTGTTTCCCCGCAAACCACAAGGTGATTTCAAGTTACTTTGAGATAACATGGCGACTTACAATGCCGTAAGTACTTTAAATGGTAATCAATACTGTTTGACCATAATACTTGGCTATACTATGAATCCTGGGCCTTGAAGTACACCAAGGAAGATATTTTACTGTATTTATTGTTAAAAATAAACAATCTATTGTGTCGATCACAAGGCAATATAAAATTATATTACTTTCACAAGATAAAGGAATTGTTATAAAATTGAATATTATAAATTGCTTAACTATAGTGGCTGCCTAAAATGTTTATTTTATGAAGCCTATGCTTAAGGTACACAGAATACTTCAATAACATATCAGCGTAGAAATGATTACTGACGCAAAGAGTGGAACAAGCCCACCTCTGCACCTGACTTTTCGCAAAACAAGTGAGTCGCACCTCGCCACTCGACAGCAGAATATGAGATAGGTAAAGCACGTTCCCTATCTACTATACTGACCATCACAAGGCCTGCGTTAATCTCTAATCCGTTTGAAGAGCAGTTTATCTGTGAGGATTAGATGCGTCCATATCCTGTTGGATTGATGTCAAGTGCGTGGCACTTGAGCCTTAATTAATGATGAAGAGATGTCGGTTTCCGACTCATGAATGAAAGAAAAGGAGGGAACAATATCAACATTATGTGGAGTGTTGGATGAAATTGGCTTCTAAACATGCTCTTTTTTTTATGTATGTCATATGAGAAGAACAAAAGAAATGGAAAACAAATTAAAAGGGGGGGGGGAAAATCTAATATGTTGGATTCACCAGACTTTCTCTACAGTTCTGCAAAAAATTATTGTTGAAAAGCTCATTATTCTATTTACATCATGCTAATCGAGAACAAATTAGCATAGATGGTCTTATTATTGCTTCCTGGTAAGTAGAAGGGAAATAAGGGAGTACCATAGGCTAAAGAGATAGTCAAAAGCTGGTTGTTATGTGATTGGAGTTCCTTTATTTTTATGACCAGGAGCTGACAAAATCCCGTATGAGAAAACAATACAAGGAATATCTCAAAAACGGTCAACTCCAGGAAAAAAATCCATAGAACATATATTGTGTGTTTTAACAAGCTCTACATTTTTTGTTAGGTAAGTTTTGTCTAAACTTCCGGTTTACCAGTTATGGAAAATTCCACAAGATGCATCCAAAATAAATGTGTCTTCAGAGTTGTCATAAATATCTTTAATATACGATATTATAGTCAAAATCGTTAGAGCCATTTTTGAGAAAATCAAAATTTTGGAATATTTTTCCATGTAAAGGGTAGTTAAGAATAGGGGGATCTTCTAGAAAATCCTCGTGTCAAAGCCTTGGAAGATAGTAAACATAAACACCAAGTTTGGTATTTAATGGACTTTTCATTTTTGAGCTATGCTGCTCATAGACACACAGACATTTTTCTAAAAATGTTTTTTGGGGGGATTCATGGGGTCTTAAAATATATATTTCCGGTAAAATTTCGATATTGAATTTTTGGTGCAATACAATAAATATCTTGTCTATACATTATGTACATAATACGTGTAGAGAAAGTAATGATTGCCCTATAAGGGTTTGTAAAACACTGTCAAACTGATGCAAGGAATGCCCCGATAAAGGGTAGCTGGAGAAGCTTGATAATACAAACAAAAGAAAAATGACATGGTGACGAACTGAGCTATAAATAAACGTACCCCGCAAAAAAAAAATAAATAAATAAGATAGTTGCAATTACTTGAAAAGCGTTGCCAACTTTCTTTACATTCATGTGGTTTTAAAACTGATAATAAACCGCATTTTAAGATAAGTATTCTTTATTCAGAATTAACCATGAAAAGGTAGAATCGGAATAACAAATTCATTACCATGGCCGGAAGTCGAACTACCAATCCCCGCCTTCCAATGACTTACAAAAATTTGTATTCTTATTCTACCTATACACATTGTGACTACCCTCCGCGGCCGTAACCGCCGCATGTGAGTGAGCAGTTTGCTTGGGAAGTCGTAGCCATTGCCGTGCATTGTTACACCTGCATGACAGGACACTATGTCGTCGGCGAGTTCTTTAGTAAACCAAGCTACGATTGTTACACATGTGTGAGTGCTCACGTGCGCTATCGGCAAGTTGATTGATATCGAAGCCTCGAATTGTTACAACTAAGTGAGCGTGGGACCCTGCTGTGTCGTGCGACTGCTTCTGGAAATTTCCTGTCACGTGATCGAAAGGTATAAAATCAGAGAATGAGTCCTACAGTTTCAACAGGGAATGCGAAATGTGCAGCAATTGATAGAGTTCGACGGGAAATTAGGAGTGTACAGTAGTAGCCACCACAGCGAGCGTCGAAAGAAAAATATACTGCACAAGCATAGAAGAAAGGCACTTATTTGTGAACAGATTTTTTTTATTTGTAATCGGTGGAAGAGATAAAGTGTTGTTTGTTGGCGTAATAAAGAGTGTTTTTGTTACAATAATGATTTAAAAACTATAAAACCAGGGACAAAGCATCTTGGATTAGATATTCCAAAAGGATCAGTATTAGGTCCCAGCCTATTCTTATTGTTTGTGAATGATTTCTCGAATAAATTTCCAATAAATAAAGTAATACAATTTGCATATTACACAAAATAACTGTAAAAGAAACAAATCAAGAAACACTTCTAAAGCAAGTTGCAAGAGAAGCATAATTGGATTAAAACTACTCAACCGATATCAAATACAGAAACAAAATGTAATGATTGTTTGGTCTCCTCAGAACGAACCTTTCAGAGAATCAATAATTCACCTCAGTAACATAGAAATCGTAAACTTTAGTAACACAGAATTTCTTGGTATTTGGATACAGAATATTGTAAAATGGGTACACTAACAAATTAACCCAGCACTAGTTGTTGCAATTTTGAATGCTAGTAAGTAATATCAGTCTTAAAATAACGAGAAATGTTTATATTGGTTGTGACTATTCAGTTGTGCGGTTTGGGATTTTGTTCTGGAGGAGTACCCACAACTAACATCCTGTTTGAAGCTCAAAATAGATTACTAAGAACAATGATTGGAGGTTTTTCATTAGAACATGTACACCCATGTTTAAGGTGAGTCGAAATGGGATTTTGTTTGCAAATGCCCATTATCCAGTAACTAATTAACACAAAGCCTGAACTTTTTTCCACACATTTGCACCTAAAGTGGCATTATTTTAACGAAAAAGTTTTATGTGTATGGGGATTACCTTTATTTGTAATTAAAAAATCATGATTTTTTGATAACGCTTTAAGAGCTTCATTAAACAAATCACACTTTTCCTTCTAATGAACACAAGTATTCTATTTTCCACCTATCAACAGAAAAGGCTATGCAGAATATACCTTGAAAAAATTAGCTCATTATGTTACACAGTTGCTGAGGTAATGTGCCAATCTTCAACATTGGCAAGATAGGGCATTTCGAGTCCCTGTAAAGCGTTTCATATTATATACTTCTCCCAAGTATATGCCTTCACAAATTTATCCTTTTTACAAGTCAACACGTAACTTCTGGAAATATATATCCATCAAACAAAGAAATTGAAAACCATGATACTATAACAAAATCACATACACGTAATGAGAACCAATAAACAACTATTGCAAAATGGAATAATTTATGTAGATATAGATACTAATATATATAATACATTTCCAGTCAGTTTGAAGTGAATTGTATCTTTAAATCAGCTTTACTGACCAATTTGTTTTATCATGTTACTACCCAGAGGAAGAAATTCTTTAACAGTGAATGTATGTCCTAAATAATTGTGTGTAATTTAGACACACACCTTTATTTCAAATGAAAACATTTATCTACATATATGAAATGTTTATTGTATACGGGGTTGGAGGTGAATAAGTGCAAACATTTATGTCACTGTCCGGGGACAATGTGATGATCCAGAATTTATAGCCTTTTCGCTATTTTCTAAAGTTATGTTCATGAGGAAAATTTCACGATATTTTAGAATAACTATTATTCCCTATCTCATTTGAGGTCACTCCCCTTTAAAATTGGCTAACTCCACCACTGCTATAATTTACATGCCGAACAGGTGAATTGGGGAGACGTCACACTTCCCCTCCGTCTACCAGTTCTCCAAGTCTGATCCAAACCACACTTCACACAGGCAACTTTACAACAATTTTGATTTACTCAAACATTTCTCTAACAATTAGAGCAGCAATGCAATGACCAAAATTAGGCAATTTCAACCAATCGCGGTCATCTGACTGGAGCGATATTGTCGAAACATCTTATCGCAGCTGATGTTCATTTCTTTGAAATCTTGTCGCACCTGAGGTTCGTTTGTTTAAACTCCTGACTTGGTTATTGGTAACAAGTTGACAATCCAGTCAGCCGTGACATTGCGTGACGGCGGCAAATTTGAAACGCTTTGGTCAGGTTAGGTTAGGATGGCTATCATTTGAGAACTAATGTGAGTATTACAATCATAACCTGATAAAGCCTCCCTTCCCATATATTATAAATTATTAAAAGTCTATTTCGCTGAATTGTCTTATCAAATATAACTCGTGTTTTCATCTCTTAGGACAATTCACTCCCGATTCTTCGCTCCGGTCGTGAATTATCGACAAGATGAAAACACTCGTGGTATTACTTAATGATAAACAAAATGTATATGTTGAATATTCTGAGAATATGCCCTGAAGTTCATTTCATTCTTCATACTTTAATAACTGATAGACCGCAAGAAATGCACAAAATCCTACTGTACAAAAATAAAAAAACGTAGATTTCGTTGTTTTCTCAATTGATTACGTTATACTTCTCTCCCTGTCTCGCTCTATCTCTCTCCTCCTTGCTTGTGCATAGGGAACGGAAAACTTAAGCAAATCTCATAGCGACCAGCTCATAAAATATTTGGGTAACACTTATATCTGTTATGTCCCCTAATCCCAGTTTACCTTCAAGTGTGTATGGAACAAAAGAATCTCTGCAAATATATCTTGATTAACAGGAAATAGATAGAAGAATAAGCGTTAGTAATATTATTTTGTCTAAGAATGGGCAGAAAAAGTATGTGTACGTATAGGATAAGATTTTAAATTTAATGTAGATTATTTTTATTTTAGAGAGTTATATTTTTACTTTCTCTGCACTTACTATGCACACAATATGTAGAGAAGGTATTGTATTGGACCCAAAAATTCGATACCGACATTTCACCGGAGATTGAAACTCCCAGATTCAAAGAAACAGCATTTTTAGAAACATGTCCGCTCGCGCGTGTGTGTATGTGTGTGTGCGTGTAGGCAGCATAGCTCAAGAACGAAAAGTCGGTTAAATACCAAACTTGGTATTTAAGTTGAGTATCTTCTAAGGGTGCGAGAAGAATATTTTCAAGAAACCCCCGCTCTCCAACTACGATTTACATGGAAAATGTTTCGAAAATTTTGATTTTTTCTAAATGGCTGTAACAATTTTGATTAAAATACTTTATGTTTAAGATACTTTATGACAAATTAGATATATAGCTTAAATTTTCTTGAATAACTTCTGAAGGTCTCTTCATTCTGAATGGCTTTTGTATAACTAGCAACATATAACAGATAAACAAAAACTTATAACACAAAAATATGGATCTCATTAAAACATGCAATTAATGTTATATACATTTTCTGTAGAGTTTATGATTTTTGAGATATTCCGGATCATTTGTATCAATTTTAAAACATTTCTCAAACGGAAGGACATCTTTCTTCTCGTTTCTCCTTTGTTTACTCCTGGTTGGAAAAGAGATTGAAATTTCAATTGTCTCACATAGCGACCGGCTTTAAAAAAACTTGACTTTCACTTTAGCCTGTGCCTTCCCTTATTTTTCTTCTACTTATAAAGAACTAAATAATATGACCATTTCTGCATATGTTTATCTGGATTAGCATTTGCATTAATAGTTAGAAGAATAAACTTATTAATAATTTGTTGCAGAGATGTATAGAAAGTCATGTGAATGGAACATATTCAGATTTTTCAATTTATAATATTCATTCGTCAAAAAAAAACAAACTAAGCAGCAAAGAGAAACAAGATGTATACGGTTTAGAACCTTTAATATGTTGTACTATTTTGCGAAGTATAAGGCTTAGATATTAGTATGATAATTTTATGGGGCGTAAAAGTGTAGTTACATTAGAGAAAAAGCAAATCTTTTTGCTTGACAGTGTAAAGTGCTCCAGAAATTTGAAAAGCTTGCAGATTGTGAGGTAAGAGTTCCTTTATGTTAATTAAATGACCTACAATTACAAGCCCAGTTTCCCTTTTATAAAGAGGAGGTAGAGAAACAGAAGACGAACGTCTTTTGAACTCACAGAGGACTCTAAAGAAGTGTCAACATCGGTAATTATCAGGGTTCCATTGTTTCGGTAATTGGATACGGTGGCATCGTAATGAGTCAAAATGAAATATTAAGCTAAATTAGCTCTTTCTTCTTGCTGCTTGCTAGCAGTGAAATTGTGAGCCGAGGAAAAGTGAAAAGTTTCCGGGGCCGTGATCAGGCAATTCAAGGCTAAACATCTCTTCTTTATTCTCTTCCTTTTGATTGACTATCGTATTTCATTAATTGTGCACGTTTTTATTATTTGCATTTCTATATTGTAGTTTCCTTTGAGACCCTATACATTTCAGTCTCAGTTGTTCCAAAAGAAGGTCCCTGTAAAAAAAAAAATAAAAAAAAAAAAAAAAAAAAAGGTAGGTGCCTGGAGTGCAAAAAAAATTCTGATGTGTTACAATCACATGACTTGCTCTACATATCTGTAACAAATTATTGTTAAAAAGCTTATCCTTCTATCTACTTTAAGATGATCGTCATAAACATTATTACTTGGTTCCTTGTAAGTGGAAGAGAAAACATCTAATGTGTTCCATTCACGTGGTGTCCTCTAGCTGTTCGGTGAACAAACCTTTTACAAAACATTAATCTGACATCTAAATCATGCTAATCAAGCTAAACATAAGCATAGTTACTAGCTCCTTGTAGGTAGAAGGTAAATAAGCAAATGCACAGGCTAAAGCGATAGCCTCGTCCTTTAAAAGCCAGTAGCTATGTGAAACAATTTAAAAGTCAATCTCTTTGCTTTCCAGGAGTAAACAAACGAGAAACGAGAAGAAAGGTGTATTCCCGTTTGAGAAACGTTTAAGTGGCTAAAATTGAAACCAATAATTGGGAATATCTTGAAAACAGTTAACTCTACCAAAACATGCCTATAACATAAACTATCATTTAATGGGAGCTACGCTTTTTGTGTGATAAGCTTTTTATATCTCTTACGGTTTCCAGTTATACAAAAGTCATCCAGAAGGAAGAGGTCTTCAGAGGCTATTCTCAGAAAATCCAATAAGTATCATTCGTTTTTCATAAAAATATATTAAACACACGTTTTGTTAATACAAATCGTTAAAGCCATTTTTGAGAAAATCAAAATTTTCGATAAATGTTGCATGTAAATGGTACTTTGGGGGGGGGGGAGGGTTCTTAAAAATAACTTTCTCACACATACACACATTTTGCGATGAAATCTCGGTATCGAATTTTTGGGTGCAATACAACACCTTCTGTATACACTATGTACATAGTACGTGTAGAGAAAGTAAACATTATTCTTCTATCAAGATAGAAAAATGGGCTTAATAGTGAATTCTTTGTAAGTAGAAGGGAAATAAGCTGTAGTGATATTCAAACCTTTCAACACTTGCTAGTAAACGTGACATTCAATTTCTGTTCTAGTTTTGTGGTCAGGAGTAAAACAACTGAATGTCGACTTATCGTTACAGAATAGTATGAGTATTAAAAAAAACATAAAAATTTGTTACGAACAACAACTTTTATGTGCGAACGTTAGTACAAATCATTAATTATTGCAGCTGCTTTGTACAGGGTGTTAGATTAGATTACAAGCCATTTATGTGGCTTCGCAACACTGTGAACTTTAATAAATCTGTCGTGAATATGTGTCCCATTTTAATTTAAGTGTTTTACTTTCTCTAGCCCACATATAATATACACAGTCGATAGAGAAGGTGCCTATTGTAATCCACCCAAAAATTCCATACTAAGTTTTCACCGGAAATATATGTTTTGAGGTTCCCTCAGTCCAAAAAAAGGCACTGTCTGTATAGGTATGTCTGCAGACAGCATTGCTCAAAAACGAAAAGTCGCTTAAACATCAAACTTGGTATTTAAGTTAAGTGTCTTTAATAGATGCGACACGAATATTTTAAAAATAAATTCCCCACCTCCAAATACGCTTTATATAGAACATTTTTCTAAAAGTTTGATTTTCTCAAAAATGGCTAGCGATTTTGTTAAAAATATTTTATGTTTATGACAAACGAAATGTATATCTTAAATTTTCTGGGAATATCCTCAGAAGACCTCATTCTGGATGACGTTTGTATAACTGGCAAACCATAAGAGATAGGCGAAAACATTCCTAGCAAAAAATGTATATCTTATTAAAGTTTATACAAAATACAATTTTTTGTGGAGTTAACCGTTTTCGAGATATTCCGGATTATTGGTTTCTCTTTTAAGCCACAGACGTTTCTCAAAGGGAAAGACATCTTTTTTCTCGTTTTTCGTTTGTTTATTCATGGCAAGCAAAGAGAATGGAATTTCAATTGTTTCACATTACGTTCGGTTTTAAAGGATTTGACTATCGCTTTAATCTGTACATTTTAGTTTCCCCTCTACTTACAAAGAAGCAAGTAATTATTCTGCTTATGTTTATCAACATTTGCTTTCAACTCTTCCATAACGATTGATGAACTCCCACTCCGGTCTTTTTCGTACACACTGGTTGATCCTTGATTACTCGTAAATTATGCGCCATTTCCTCACTGAAGATTCGTTCATTGCATTATCACCGTACACTTGCGTTATTTGCCTATAAAATTCGATTGGCCGAACACTTTTTGCATTCAAAAAATGAATTAGTTCTTTGGCGGTAGAAAAGTATAACACCGGTACCACGTTACAATAAACGTCTTGACAGATGGAATTAAGCTGTCAAATCGTCTGTCACTCTTATTATACGGAATGCAACACTTGAATCGTATCACTGTACAGGTCACATTATAGAACGTAAAACAATGTTACAATTAAATACTTTGTACATTAGGGGATAACTAGGGCATCTTTAAATGGGTACCTGCAGTAAAGTCTCTGGGCTCTCTAGTACGGGCAGAGGCGAATGAGACTACGAGAAAGAATGAGAAAATTAACGGAAGCAATGGTAGAACAACAGAGATAAAACAAGAGCACACTGCGGAGATAGGGGATTAAAAGTATATATAAAAGAAACGAGAGGACAATTCCGCTGTCACAGGATTCCCTTAAAAGTAGCTAAATTGCTTCTGCAATTTTATACGAGTATCCCTGCAACATGAACAGCTGAAACTATAATAATCACGTAGAAACCCAAGCCACCAATACAGCCGTTTGTTACTTATAAAAACTGTTTTATTACCACGTATGTAGAAGTCCATCACACTGTACAGGATGTGCAGAAAATAACCAATAAAATATAAACAAATATACTCCCTGAACCACAATTATGTGTTAAGAATGTTCATATTTTAAAACAGAATAGTTATTTGTGATGAAAGAGCGTAAAATTATGGTTTTTGATTCGAGCGGCTATATTTTGAAACGAGACGCAGTCGAGTTTCACAACCACGCGAGAATCGAAAGGAAATTTTATGCTCGCATATCATACAATGTTTTTCTAAGAAAACTTTCTGATCTTAAAAGAAAAGCAACAAAAGATGAAATAAATTTGAGGTTAAGTTTGAGCCATTCACCAAGGGTTATAGTTGGTTATTTATTTCGCCTTGCTGGGCGCGATGACGGTACGGGTATAGTAGGCCGTGACAAACCAATGTTATTGTTGTTCTGTGATGTATCTTGAGAAAATGGCACATTTTGAAAATTATATTCTTAGAGCTGCGGAAGAAGCAGAATAAAATGGTAAATGAGGCACAAAATGTGAAGTGGTGTCTGTTGATGTACACACACTTTTGGCGAGCGTGAAGTTGCACCAAACCGCTTTACGTGGACTTCGTATGGATCAACATTACCATCCGAAATCAACTCACAAACTACTCAATTACGCTCTTAGAGAAAACCCTTAAAAGATTTTAAGTTTTGTCCCCGTCGTCTAAGGGTAATATGTTGTACTCTGGTTTCCAAAGTCACTGGTTCAAACCCGGCAGAGAGGGACGGATTCTTTTTGGGTGCCAAAATACTTAGAAGGACTTCCTTCGGAAGTGAATTAAAGCCAGTGCTTCCCTGTCGTAGATTTACGGCACGTAAACCAAATTAAGCCTGATGAAGAGGCCTCTGACCAAAATTAAACGCCCAATATGCAATAGATGCTGAGAACCGCAAGAGTTAAAGAGCGTTCAGTAACAAAATTCAATTTAAGCTTTCTTTTTAAGGGACACTAGAACTAAGCTTTCTAACTTAAAGAATGTTAATTGTATTTAATTAGAAGTTACTACCCTTGATACGAGCATATAAAGTAATAACTGCTAAACCAACCGATGTAGCTCAAAACAATTTCTTAGTGTTAGGTTACGCTTAGGAATGGATACGTTCGGAGAAGACTCGGCACCGAAACTGCGGTTATTGTACCAGCAGCTCGGGAGGGAGGGATGAGGGGGGAGAATGGATACGGTCGGAGAAGACTCGGCACCGAAACTGAGGTTATTGTAACAGCAGCTCGGGAGGGAGGGATGAGTTGAGGGAATGGATACGGTCGGAGAAGCATCGGCACCGAAACTGCGTTTATTGTACCAGCAGCTCGGGAGGGAGGCATGAGTTGAGGGAATGGATACGGTCGGAGAAGACTCGGCACCGAAACTGAGGTTATTGTACCTACAGCTCGGGAGGAAGGGATGAGTTGAGGGAATGGATACGGTCGGAGAAGACTCGGCACCGAAACTGCGGTTATTGTACCTACAGCTCGGGAGGGAGGGATGAGGGGGGAGAATGGATACGGTCGGAGAAGACTCGGCACCGAAACTGAGGTTATTGTACCAGCAGCTCGGGAGGGAGGGTTGAGGGGAGAGAATGGATACGGTCGGAGAAGACTCGGCACCGAAACAGAGGTTATTGTACCATCAGCTCGGGAGGGAGGCATGAGTTGAGGGAATGGATACGGTCGGAGAAGACTCGGCACCGAAACTGAGGTTATTGTACCTACAGCTCGGGAGGGAGGGATGAGTTGAGGGAATGGATACGGTCGGAGAAGACTCGGCACCGAAACTGCGGTTATTGTACCCACAACCTGGGAGGGAGGGATGAGGTGAGAGAATGGTTACGGTCTGAGAAGACTCGGCACCGAAACTGCGGTTATTGTACCTACAGCCCGGGAGGGAGGGATGAGGGGAGAGAATGGATACAATCGGAGAAGACTCGGCACCGAAACTGCGGTTATTGTAACTGCAGCCCGGGAGGGAGGGATGAGGGGGGGGGAGAATGGATACGGTCGGAGAAGTCTCGGCACCGAAACTGAGGTTATTGTACCTACAGCCCGGGAGGGAGGGATGAGGGGGGAGAGAATGGATACGGTCGGAGGAGACTCTGCACCATACTCTACCTACATCCCGGGAGGGAGGGATGAGGTGAGAGAATGGATATGGTCGGAGGAAACCCGGCAACATACTCTACCTACACCTCGGGAGGGAGGGATGAGGTGAGAGAATGGATACGGTCGGAGGAGACCCGGCACCATACTCTACCTACACCTCGGGAGGGAGGGATGAGGTGAGAGAATGGATACGCTCTGAGGAGACTCGGCACCGAAACGGCGGTTACTGTACCTACACCCTGGGAGGGGGGATGAGGTTAGAGAATACACCGGGCGGCCGGAACCAGCAGCTACGACAAAGAAATTACAATATCCCTACGGTTTCCAGACTGAAGCACCCACAGTCGGGCAGGCAGACAGGGTCCCACGCCCCACATAAAGCTCAGCGACCCTCCCGAAGTCTTTGAGTATCCTTTTCCTTTACTACGCCTCACCGGGCACCATTGCCGACGCTGCTAATCCTGAAAGAAACTAAGCGGATGCAGAATGAAACGACAGTGGAAACGGCTTGGAGGGACAGTAAATTTGGGGTTCAGAGAAATCTACACAGCATTTGCCCGGTGAAAGGGAGAAACCCCTGAACAAACCCAAGCGAACTCGGGACCTCACAAATGCGGTCAGTCCGGCAATTTTACGGAGGTTAAGGCCCCACTTCTGTAGAAAACGTGGTGATCACATGGGGAAAGAGAGAATCAATAACAACATAAACAGCTCCCGTCTATTTTGGGCCACATTTTATGCACGCCAGTAAACATACCCCAAAGCGCATTAACTTCTCCGGTGACTCGCGTTTTCCGATAAGCCATCAGAGTTTAACCATATGATTTATCAAGAGACTATACCTACCTTAAAGTGTTTTGTGGAATGAGCAATTTGGAAAACCCACAAAATGTAAGATACGTTATTAATATTTATACCCTTTATTGCACACAATAATAGTGATATTTTTTCCATGTTTGACAATTCTACCCTGCTTCTACACAGAGCGTGTGTGAAATAAACAATTAATTAATAATAATGTTACAGTCTAAATTGATTGTTTTAATAAAAATTAACATTTTAGAAATATTCACATTAAAAACGCACGTCTTACGGTACGTAAATTGATTTGCAATGTATTTATCACATCACATTTTTATATTAACCCCAATTATCGCAAAAAAAGAAATAAAACAAAATAACTTTTAGGTTTCATACTCTGCAAAATCTTGCTTTTTATAATTTAGCCACTTTTTCTCAAAATTGGAGTATCATTTCAAAATAGTATCTGGCCATTTTCTTTAATGTAATTTTAGGGGTAGTATAACAACTTTGAAACCTAAGTGCGAAGCATTTACACTATTCAAAAGTGTTGGAAAAAGGTTTCCAAGAAAACAACTATAATTTGGGCGTGTCTATTAATAACCATGTGCCTGCCCTTCTAGAGTTTCAGCTAATTAATAGCTGAAACGCGCCAAGTGGGGAAAACGATACAGTTTCTTAAATTTTATCTTATTCTATTATTAAAACTCCATTGTGTTACACGAATTTCTCTACTTATTCTACAAATCAACTCCTTACTGAAGATTATTCTTCTTTCTAAACCATGCTAACTGAGCTGCATTAGCAGAATGTACTTGTTACTTAGTTCCTTATAAGTAGCAGGGAACTAAAGGAATGCACTAGGCTAAAGCGATAGTCCAATGTTTTAAGAACTGTTGTTATGCGACTGTAACTGAAATTCGCTTCTTTGCTTGACCAGGAGTATAAAGAAAGAAAAATGGACACTTTCTGTCTCAAAAAGTATAAGTATTTTAAAATTGAAACCAATAACAAGGAATATCCTGGAAACGGTCAGCTCTAAAACAAAAATGCTTATGATATAAACCGTGTGTTTTAACGAGATCTACATTTTTTGTGGCGTAAGTTTTTCTCTATCTCTTACCGTTCGCTAGTTATTCGAAATTCAGAAAAAATTGTCCCGAACAAACAGGCTATTCCCAGAAAATTTAAGATATACATTCTGTTTTTCAAGTAAATATCTATTTCGTAAGGTATTTTAAACAAAATCGTTAGAGCCATTTTTCAGAAGAAAATAACATTTTCAAAAATATAGTCCTTGTAAAGGGTGTTTTGGGTTGGGGGAATATTTTAGAAAATCTTCTTGTCGCATCCCTGGAAGATAATAAACTTTAGGTACCGAGTTTGGAATTTAACGCTAGGACCTTTTTTCTAAAAATGCATTTTTTTTTACTCGTGGAGTCCTAAAACATCTATTTTCGGTGAAATCTTGGTATAGAATTTTTGGGTGCAATACGTACGTGTAGAGAATGTTCAAATATTGTGTGGGATAACTTGTGAGGAGATAAAAGCGAAATTGGCTATTTTTAGGGACCTTTCTCCGTCTATGGCAACACTTAGATATTAGTTCTACGACTTTAAAGTGGTCTAACATTTGGTTTTGACGAGGAGTGTCCAGGACGCTCAGCAGATGTGAGCACCGAGGAAAAATTTAAAAAACTCATGATATGATTTTCGCTGATATTCGAATGAAACTGGCCAAAGGTTTGTCGAGGGAAACGTCAAATAATATTTTGCTTGGTAAGGTACAGACAAAAAGTTGATAGACATATAGGTGCTGTAATAGCTCACTGTTGACAGCAAGCAGGTGGATGAGAACTTATCAGTGTACTCCGGAAACCAAGTAACAATCAGAACTATATGATACTTCCGATGAATCTGAGCAAAGAAGGCAAACACGGTCTCCTATGTCGAAAAAGTGACGGTGATGTTTTTTAGGATACGAATGGTATCATACTCATTGCCTTCTTAGAAAAAGGAAAACTAATTACTGGACAATACTATAGTTGGGTTAGCTCCGTAGCTCCTCCCTGGTGAGTTGGGGGTCCCGGGTTCCATTCCCGTCTAGGAGGTGTGGAATTTTACCTTTCCCAAAAGTATTCTCTGTCCTTCCCAGAGTCTGGGAGTATGAAACAGAATGTGTGTAATCTGATCGCATAAAATTAAAGAAAATTGAAACATAATAACAACGAAAAGTACACAAGTTAACAGCATTGCTATAGGCAATATGTTCCAAAGGGAGATAACGTTGACAGAACCACACAGTTAAGGGCGGGGTATAAATGGAACAAAAACACGAAACAAAAGAGATTACTACACCGTTTTACTGCCCCGATTTGGCAAAAAGCTGAAGGGAACACAGCCCCATTTGGAGAAGATGAAAGTGCTGTTTCACCAGGACAACGCTGCAGCACATTCATCCGGAATTGTCGCCACCAAACTGGAGGAATTGCGTTATGCTGCCGCACTCTCTATATCCGCCCGACATGTTCCCAAACACGAAGAAATGACTCGCAGGAAAAGCATTTACTTCAAAAGAGGTCGTCGTGGAGACAGCAGCGCAGTTTTTAGAGCTTGACAATTCCTAATCCGTGGTGGAGTAACGCTGAGTGAGGTTTATGTCCCTAAAAGAGGACTTGATGAGGAATAAACAATTGCATTTAAAATACAAATAGCGTGAAACATGGGTACTTACTGAACCCCCCTCGTAGTTCTTCGTTAAGGCACAGTACTACGCAACTTTTCTTTCGTTTTTCCCTTCTTTTTCCCTTGTTTTCCTGTTTCCTACATTTTCTTTGTTAACCTATGTGTTTGCTGTTTTCTTTTTACTTACACATACACACATATTGACACACCTAAAAACACAAAAAGTCATTCCCAAGGTGAGGCTCGAACCCACAATCCCCCGCAAATGGAAATGGAGTTTTATTTATGGGCGCTTTTTAATTGCTATGGTTCTGAGAGTCCCATTCTCTACTGGGCCTGAAAGTAGCTTAAATGTTGCTCATAGGCCTCTTTATCAGGCTTGAGGTTGTTTTACGTGCCGTAAATCTACGACACGGGACCAACGGCTATACTTTCCTTCCGAAGCTAGCCATGCTAAGGATTTTACGCCCGAAAAAAAACCCATCGTCACCCGCCGGGTTTGTACCCACGACTAGCTAGCATGGTAACCATTACGTCACGAAGCACCAAAGCTATGCACTACAGCGAGCGCGGCACTGTAACAGGAGAATGTGTGCGCTAGTTTTACCGGTAAGCGATGACCGGGGCAAGAAGAGAAAGGTTGTCAACCAAACAAAGCTTTAATCTTTGAAGCCCATGTCATTATGTTGAATAGGTTATCTAATTTACCGCGAACTAGCTGAATTGTTAAATGAAACACAGTGCTTGTTCCTGTGAGTGATTTCTGGGAACTACAGACAGAATAAAACCTTAGCACTGAAGCCACCAGATGTCAGGATGTATGGCAGGCCTGGGAGGCAATGTGCAAAAGATATGAAGTTACCCTCCCTCTCGATCCCACTACTCTCTTTTAACGATCGTGTAGAGCCAAACAAACCGGTTCAGCCTTATCAGTGCGGTATTGGCTTACATGTGCAATATGAATGAACGGCAAATATTTAATCGGAACTGGCAGAAGAAATATTTTGTTGTTCTTCAAAAACAACCGCCACTGTTGCAAACGTAACCTCTCCGCTTCTCTGCCAGATGGAAGGAAAAAGGAAGGGGCGATTTTAGGAGTAGGGCATTTCACACAGCGGGTGCTTATCTTACCTGCCCTGGTGTATGGTGTACTTTATGGTTCAATGTTGTCTACTCCGCTTCCGAAACTGCGCGGAAACTACCGAATGCAGACGGGATCCGAGCGCCCAAGAAAAGGTGCGCACGTAGTATAACATCGTTCGTTGATGCATGCCTTTACTCAGTTTCCGTACACTATTGAGAGGCAATAACGTGACCAAAGCTGTCTCACATAGATTACACATAGATCACCACCAGTGATGACTCTCTCCTTTCAGGGATGTACACAACTCGAAAATTGTGCTACTCCAAATGCTTTTCAGGATTATGATTACATAATAAATAATGTACACATTATGTGGATACTTATATTGATTTTTCCGTTTATACCCATTTAGATTGAGGCCAGTTAAAGTGCCTTTTTCGATTTTCCTTCTCTCTTGCCTTTCAACCAAGAGTTCGAAGACTTGAGTAGAAATTTGTACGTTAACGTTGATACTGGAATGATTGTCTTATTAAATTAATAATTATTTTATAAGGAAACAAAGAGGAAATAGATACTCCACTGGCTTAGATTTATATCGCGTTATTATGTTGTTTGTTGCTCTTAGACATGTGATGTATGAGTTTGAAATAAATGCGCCTAGGGCATATTCACATACGGCTGTTAGGAGTATAGATACACATATTTCAATAAATTGTACCTTAATATATGAGACTTCTCTTCGACTAACGGTTCTCCACAAACTTGTCGCGTAATTTACTACTCATGTTCTTTTCATGGCCGTAACTAAGCCGCGAAATGAACAACATTGTCAGTTTGCTTTCACGTGTTCACACTTCAACATGCAACCTATTCTCCAGTAGTGTGGGGTCATTGGTTTCACAGAAATCATTCAACTCAGTTCTGATACAACATTCGTTATCGCAACACCTGCCCACTCTGTGTTACTAATTCCACCCTGCGCTCTGGGAGAAAATAAGAACGTATGGCTTATCTATGCCATGCGTACTTGGTGGTACCAACTAACGTGATAGCATACTACTCCAGCAAGTAAAACTATAAAATTGCGTAATGTTCATTGCATTGACCTCAACCGTTAACTATATCTGCACTTATACCCAAACAGCTGCCAGCCCCCAGAAGACTGCAATGAAGTGATAGTACCGCAGCAGACTACAGGCCAGAAAGTTGCGCGGAAGTTCCTAACATATATAGCTAGACTCTGCTGGAGCGACCTGTCGTCCAAGTAGCTCTAGTAATCATTCCTTTGAGCACGCACTCGCACCATCTGTCCGGTACCACTATACCTAGACGCACACCCGAAAAATGAGAAGGAAATGAACGGGAAAAGCTGGAAAGCAAATTCTTGCAGATGACAGACACTCTACCGACCGAGGGAAAACCACAAGAAAACGTCATATTAGGGGTCTAGGGGGGTCAAAATTGGGACTTTCCGAATGCGAGCCTCTCACTATCTCGCTTGATGTTGTGGTGTATAAATAATAATGTTTGTAAAGATGTACTATACTTTTGTTTCGGTCTTGCTTTTTTCGTTCCTTTCTTGGGGGTTTAATATTCGACAACTTTTTGTTTACAATTATACGTTTACTTTGCGAGTACAGAAATCGGCAATCACATGAAGCGTGTGTTTATATTACTGTTCAGTAAGAGTCCTAAATTATATGAAGCAGGCCATAAACGCCTGGCGGCTTTTATACCAATTGGAACACTTTGTGTAAGATCAAAGATGTAATCATGTTGAAATGTCTCAAAATAACATTTTAGATGACACGATTCACTAGGATTTGATTTGCTTGTTTTAGGTTGGTAACACAGTTGACTGCTATAAGTACGGGGTGACTATGCACTGCTCCCAGTTCAGTTGTGATGGAGCGTTGGTCTATACCGGAGAGTATTCCATCACTAGAAATGTGTAGCAAAACAAACTGAGTTACACTGTTTAGCGGGAATTCTGGAGACATTTGAATAAATGCAGCGCTACCTACATGGCACCTCGTGTTACTGAGGATTAGAAAATGGCGTGGAGAAGGTTCTTTAGAACTGAGTTTGTTGTGTTAAACGTTTCTGCTGAATGGATGCACTCTAGTTGAGACCAACTCTCCATGCAACTGAACTGGAAGTTCACCGATAGACCGCAACCACAAAGTAAACTGCTTACCAACCTAGAGAAATTAAATCAAATCGTGAGTAGACTACGTCATTTGAAACTCAGTGTTATTATATACATTGCAATATAAATAAAATGCGCCTTTGGCCAAGCGCAGTCTGTTCAGGTTCAAAATCCATCAGCGGTTTATACCCCACCCTGTACATGTTGCTGGGGCAAATACTGAACATAGTTTCAGTTATACCATAATGCAGATCATTGCATAAGAAATGTGCAGTAACATATGCTCAGATTTTTGAGTTAATATTTTTATATAATATACCTATATAAAATCCAAGAAGCAGGTCGTTGTGCCGTTTTCAGTCGTCTGTTGGGCAGTTCTTTTGCCGCCTTCTGTTTTTCTCAGACAGGATTCTTAATGTTGATAGATCGTGTTCAGGTTGCTTTTTTCCTTATCCTTCATTTGTTTGTTTTCTGTGCAATTCTTTCTTTTCCGATGATTTCCCCCGCAGGCTGTTCACATGTTTGTTTACTACTGAAGCTTTCCTCACAAAATATTGTCTGTGGACCCTCAACACAACAGAGCTCTTAAGACGGTGTACATGTTACCTAATACGAATTTTATTTGAATTTGAATTTACTTGTACCTACAACTAGCTTAGCTCCTATGCCTTTTTTGCGCTACTTAGTTTGCCTATTCCCAGCCTTGTAGGTTTGAGTAGCTCTTATCCATATGGTCATTTTTTTCTCTTGGTCGTAGTTTTCCTTCCCTGTACCTTTCGCTCTTCTAATCCATTTATCTTTTACTTAAAGCTTTCCCTTTGACTAATTTTCTTTTCTTAATTTCCGATATTATCTCATAATTGCTATTTTTTTGATATATTTTCCCATATTACTTCCCTCTATGTCTGTAATACAATGCTCCATGCTTTCCCTTTAGCTGCACAGTTTATATATTATTTTTTCATAGCTTCTCAACCGAAATAACTACACAGCGACAGAAGCTTAAAACTCGCCATACTGTTTACTAAGTAGGAAAATAAATATATTTGGCAGTGCTAGGGTTTAAATTTGGAGTGCCTATTAATAAGCCTACGCCTATGCATTTATAGTTTCAGTTAACTTTTTTCACCATAGGGACTTATAGGTCCCGCTTGCTTTATACGTAACTATATAAACAGGGTTCGTACTTCAGGGTTAATTTTGTATTAACTAACTTTCAGGCTTAAAATATAATTATTTAATACTGTTTCATATTGTTTCTTTTTTAAATAGCGTAAAATCCGTGCATAGTGCTATTGCACCGGTTATTTTACTTGGGCGCGCCCCGTCCTTTATTACAGGCACATTTGACTGCAGCTGCTGGGCTTCGAACTTGCGACGTTTCACTTTGAATGGATGACCAGTCCTCTACTTACCACCTTAGCATTCACGGTCATTCGAACCGCGTTGGCTGTGGAGCATTCGGAAGAGATATGAAAGTGAGTTTAAACTGTCTGTCGGAAAACATTTATATGTCTCTCTCCTCTCCTCTCTCGGCATAACTATTTTACTCATCATTTTCCCAACTCCTGCCCACCACTACTAATTTCTCTAGCACGTGTGTACAATGTACGTAGTATATAGAGAAGGTATTGTATGCCACAGAAAAGTTCGCCGAGATTTCACCGGGAACATATGCTTTGAGAAAACTTGTAGTTAAAAAAGATCATCAGTTAAAGGTTATGTGTGTGCAGCATAGCCAAAAACGAATAGGTGAAATAGCAAACTTGATATTTAAGTTGAGCATCCTCCAAGGATCCTACACGAGAGTTTTCCAGAAGTGTAATTTTCTAAAGTATGACTAGCGACTTTTACTAAATAATGTATATTAAAGATATTTACATGACAAATAAGGTTTATATTTGGATTTTTCTAAAAATAGCTTCCGAAAACATGTTCATTTTGGACAACTTTTGCATTAGATTAACTGCTAAACCATAAGAGATTGACAAAATGTCCTATACAGTTTTTGTTTGTGGAGTTAGCCATTCCGAGATATTCCTTGTTATTAGTTTCAATCTTTAAGTACTTGAATTTTTCTCAAAAGGGCAAATCGACATTCTTTTTTCTTTTGTCTTAGGCCTGGCCATGAAAAGAGAATCGAATTTTAATCACATAGCATCCAGCTTTTAAAAGACTTGACTCTCGCTTTAGCCTAGTCTATTCCCCAGTTTCAATTTTGCTTATAAGAGACTAAGTAATAAGGCGATTTTTGCTAATTTTATAGCATGAAGTAGTTAGAAGAATAAGGTTTTGTAACAGTGGTACGTTACAGAATAGAAGAGATTGATATGGTCATGTGAATGAAACACAAGAGAAATGTTTTGTCATGCTCCAGTGTTTATTCATAAATACATTTTACAGTTATCCCGTCTTCTTTGTCAGATATCAAAACCAGTTCTAGTTTTGTTCCACTTTCCCTTGTTGTTTCCTGACACTTCATTCTGTGGTATTAAACGAAAAAAATAATCTGACGGTCCCATTCACATGATTTCCTGTAGTTATGCTGCAACAGATTATTCTTACTGCATTTTCTTCTTCTCTCTACTTCGTGCTGATTAAGATCAAATTTAGTTCCATATAAGTAGAAGGGAAATAAGGTAGTACACTAAGCTAAAGTGATTATAAAATCTTTTAAAGGCGGTCGCTACACGATCACCTTGATTCTCGGTTCTCTCTCCATGGTCAGGAGTAAAGCAAATGAGATATAACGCTGATGAGAACTTCCCGTTGGAGAAACATTTAAATGCTTTAAAATTGAAAGCAATAACTTGTAACATCTCGGAAATGGCTAGCTGTACAATAAATAAAACTGTATATAGTTATTTTATGGTGTTTAACGACCACCTTTACTACTACGGTACCTCAGTCGAGACACTGGTGATATGCGGAATGAAGATGGAGCACCGGAGGAATGTGAAGGCGGGAGAACCCGTAGTTCCTGGCCCTGTGCCGCGTTATCCCGCCTGCGGTCGCAAGGGATTTAACCACTCCGACACGGCGTGGCCATATATTGTGTTTTAACCACATCTACATTTCTTGTGTAGTAAGTTTTTGTCTATCTCTTACAGTTTATCAGTTATGTAAAAGTCATTTAGATTGATGAGAAGTTCACGATAGGAGATCAGCATCAGGATTTTAGGATAGGAGTTCAGAATGAGGAATTAAGGATGAGCAGTTCAGGATAGGAGTTCAGGATCAGGATTTCAGAATAAGAGTTCAAAATAGGAGTTCAGGATGTGGAGTTCAGGATGTGGAGTTCAGGATAGGAGTTCAGAATGAGGAATTCATAATGATAAGTTCAGGATGAGGAGTTCTCAAAAACAGTCTGGATATACATTTTATTTGCCACATACATATATTTAATATAAGGAATTTTAATCAAGATATTTTAATAAATCGAAAATTTCGAAAAAAAATTCCATGTAAAGAGTAGTTACCCAAATACCAGGTTTGGTATTTAACTGACTTTTCGCTTTTGAGTTATGCTTTCCGTACACACACCCACCCACACACACACTGACCTGCTTTTTGTTTGTTTGTTTTTTTATTCAGATGTCCCCAAAGCATGTGTTTCCAATGGAATCCCGGTATCAAATTTTTGGAAGGAACATAATACATTCTCTAGCTACTACATGAATAGTACATGTAGAGAAAGTAAAAACCGTATAGAAATATTAGCAAACAGTTTTTGAATATCGGAGCAGTAATATTATTTTGAATGTGGGGTAATTATAGTTAATTAATCTTCATGTAAAATGAAATATAAAACCAAAACAACAAGAATTACCACAGCAAGTAAACTGTAAATTAATCTTAATTGGCATAAATTGTACATTTAGTGACGTATCCTTCCCATTATAAACAAATGAGAGAGGAGATGCAAAGATATATAAATGACATGTCTTAAAACATTATTCAAGCACATTCAGCATATAAAATGTTGTGCAAAAGGGTTGTAAGAGAAATTTCAGTTTATGCTGCTCACTGTGAATGGCAGCAAATTTTCTTTTCAAAGGTCAGTGATACAATTGTTGGCGAAAAGATCAAAGGCAACTATTTGCTATACGAGGTGTGATAAAAAAAATAAATAAAAACCGGGGATGTTTTAATTTCGCGGGCTGTACAAAATTGATTTTCTAAGCTTTTTCTTTTATCTTGTAGTTGTGCTGTTTTAAATACTCAGTTTATTGTTGACAGTTAAAAGGGCTATATGTGTTATCGAAGGCTCAGCGAATTGGCATTACATTTTTCTTGAGAAATGGAGTAAAGTGTTTGAGTTGTGGCTGTGGCTTTTGGTAAATCTACTTTGTATAAGACAAGCGGTTTCGAGAGGTATCGACGTTTCAAAGAGGGTCGAGAACACTCTGAAGATGGCGATCCCCTGCACGTCCTTACACATCAATTACTGACGACAATGTGGAAGATGCATATGGTTATACCGTCAATAAGGAATACTACCTAGAAGTTATGCGCCGTTTGCATGAAGCAATCCTAAGAAAAAGGCCAGAATTTTCGCAAAACCACTCACGGATAGTGCTCCTGTTCACACCTCAACGCTTGTTCGTGATTTGTTGGCAAAAACCAGAAACGTTATGTAGCCTCAGCCTCTTATTGGCCGGACTTCTTTCTATTCCCGAGGCTAAAGAGAACATGAAAGGACGTCGTTTAGCCACTATTGGTGAGCTAAAACCAGAATCGCTGCAGTAGCTGAACACCATAAGGAAAAGTGAGTCCCAGAACTGCTTCCAAGTTAGCAAAAGGTGCTGGTACAAGTGCATTATACCTGAGGGAGTTTATTCTGAAGATCACAAGGTTTATGTAGACCTTGGAAAGATTCTTCCATTTTTACTTATTCTAGCATGTATGCACAATGTACATAGTAGTTAGAGAAGGTATTGTATTCCACTCCATATCGAGATTTCACCGGAGATCCTCTGAATTAAAATAATAACATTTTTATGATCTGTGTGTGTGTGTGTGTGTTTGTGTGGGTGGACAGCATAACTTACAAACGAAAATTCAGCTTAGAATCTTCTAAGACTACGACACGAGATTTTTTGGAATAACCCTCATCCCAAACCAGCCTTTACATGATGGAACATTTCTCCAAATTTTTGACTTTATCAGAAATGGCTCTAACGATTTGGATTAAAATATTTTATACTAAAGATCTTTACTCGGCAAATAAAATGTGTATTTTGGATTTATTGGAAATAGCCCCTGTAGTCTTCTTCATTCTGAATAATTTTGCATAACTAGTAAACCGTAAGGAATAAACAAAAACTTGCTGCATCAAATATTTATGTATCACTAAAACGCACCATTTGTCATATAGGTTTGTCTATGTCGTCATTCGTTTCATACCCCCTTTGTTTTACTCCTGGCCATGCAAAGAGAACCGAATCTCAATATCATTGCGTAGCGACAACTATAATAGATAATCGCTTTAACCTACTGTATTCTCCTATTTCACTTCTACTTGCAAGGAAGTAAGTAATAAGATCGTTTCTGCTAATGTGTCTCGATTAGCTTGAAGTAGAAAGAAGAAGAATCTTTTGTAAGAATACTTTGTTTGCAGAAAAGCTAGAGAAATTCATGTGAATGGACCTCTTAAAGTTGTTTTTCTTGTAACCAAGTGTTAGTGAATAAAATTGCAATAGAAGTTTATCTACACTTGTGATACAGAATACACTCTTAACGTTGTGTATCAGACACTTCCTGCCCTGGAGAGTTCGACAAATCGAAATAAGATCTGAGTGCTTATTACTTTCTCTGCACGTATATGTACATAGTGTGTAGAGAAGGTATTGTATTGCACCCAAAAATTCGATACGGAGATTTCACCGGAAATACATGTTTACAAACTGAAAAAGCATTTTTAGAAAGATATCCGTAAGTGTCTCAATGTGTGTCTATGGACAGAATTGTTCAAAAACGAAAAATCCATTAAATACGAAACTTGGTATTTAAGTTTAGTATCTTCCAAGGATACGACACAAGATTTAAAAAAAAGAAAAATCCCCCCAACTATCCTTTATATAAAAAAAATGTTCGTCAATTTTGACTTTATCAAAAATAGCTCTAACCATTTTGATTAAAATATCGTATGTTAAATATGTTTACATAACAAATAAAGTGTATAACTTGAATTCTCTGGGAATATCCTCTGAAAACCGTTTTACTACGGATGAATTTTGCTAAATTTTGTGTAACTGGAAAACCATAAGAGAGAGACAAAAACTTACTACACAAAAATGTAGATCTCGTTATACCATATATGTTATTTTCTATAGCTGACAGCTTCTGAGATATTCCTTGATATTGATTTCAGCTTTCAAATACTAATACTTTTCTCACACGGGTATTCGTTAACTCCTAGCCATAGAAACTAAAGAATTTCAACCTCATAGCAACCAGCTTTGAAAAGATTTGACTATCGCTTTAGCCTATGGTACTCCCTTATTTCCCTTTTACATACAAGGAAGCAAGTAAGACAATTTCTGCTAATTTTATATCAATTAGCATGAAGTAGATAAAAGAATAGGTTATTTAACAATAATTTGTAACAGATATTTAGAGAAAGTCATGTGAATGGAACACATCAGATTTTTTTTCTATTAACTTCAAAGAGTTTTCTGCGCATATATTCTAAAGAGGCGTACTTTCATCTTTTACAACGTTTTCAACACTTAGAATAAACCGAACTATAAAAATGCCATTTAAACTTAATTGTGTACCTCAAATTTTCAGACAACATTGCTTCAAAGAGTTAAGGCGATACATCTGTGAAATTTTACCAAAACTTGTGAAGAATTAAACAATATATTTTTTCCGTAATAAAATGCTATGAATTGTAAACTTTAAGAAAACATATCGTTTCTCTCACTTTGCTTATTTTAAGTACCAATTAACTGGACCTGTAGGCACATCCTTATTAATAGGCACTCCCAAACTTTAAATCTTGTTGTCTGATAAATGTTTTTTCAACGGTTCTCGTACTCGAAATGTTCCACCGATGCAATTTTTCACTAATTTGTTTTATAATTGTAATACTAGCCGAGCGGTTCGATCACTCGCCTCCCACTTAGGCGGCCGGGTTTGGATCCCCGGCGCCCGCATGTGGGATTTGGGGTTTTCTCCAGGCCCTCCGGGTTCCCCCACTACTCATTCCACCAATTGCTCCATAATCACCTTTTCTTGCATTTTGCTTGCATTTCATATTATCCAATTCCTCACACTCATGCCTGGCTACGGTTCGACCACCCGTTCCAGGTTCTCCATTCTGTGGTTTCGTTACGTTGGCTCCCTGACAGGCTTCTGACCCCTAGGCATTCGCATGTAAGTCCTAGGGGGATGTCAGTCCTAAATATTGGGAGGATAAGCCGAGAACGAAAAAAAAAATTGTTATACACTCTCTGAAAAGTACCTTAAATAAAATGGTCCTATCTGTTTTCGAGTTGACGTGTTAATGTAGAGAAATAAATTATTACATTTTGAAGAATCAAGAGTTTTGGAGGGTACGAATAGTAGGCTCAGTTTACTACAGCAATGAATTTGAACAATAAAATATTATGTAAATAATCATGCAAGATGGAATGTTGATGCATGACCAAAATATCAATCTTATTGCGTATTATGTAAATAATCATGCAAGATGGAATGTTGATACATGACCAAAATATCAATCTTATTGCGTATTATGACTGTTATACATTTCAATTGCTTGATAGTGTTTAACGCCCGCTTTTACTACTACGGCAATGCCGGCGAACACACCAATGATGCATGGAATGAAGTTTTTTTTTAGCCTGGTTGGTCATATCGGAAGATGAATGAATTTGGTGAAATTATGCTCAAATGATCTCGGGGTCCATAGAGCTTAAAGTTACTCGACATTCGCCTTCTCAGGATAAGGGAAAACCCCAAGAAAAAACCGTATCCGGGTAACTCACCCTAAGTGAGAGTCGAACTCTGGACCTGTTGAATGAGAGGCAGACACGCCACCACCACACACCAGGCGGGCTGTAATGAAGATGGAGCACCGAAACCGGAGAACCCGCCCCTGCACCGCTTTGTCCACCAAAAGTCCTACATGCGGTTGCCTGGGATCTAACCCAGGGCCCTTCGGTGTGAGATTTAACCCTATATGTCTCCGTAATATATCTTACATACTGCGGGTTTTCCAAATTTCACAGATGCATCACCCTAAAGGGATTAATTTGAACCAAACAGATATATAGGTATATTCTCTCTTTTATTTGTATTTCTATATTTCAAGTAATCTACTTTGGTGTTATTGCAGAAAGGCAAAGCTCTCTGCAGGTGAGATGAAATAGTTGGTGTCTCCTTTGAAGGAATGGTAAGAGAAACTAGTGTGGGATCAATAAGCATTGTCAGCCTTCGTGACTTTGGCGCACACTTCATATATCGACTAGAGCTGCCTCTCACGATATCTCGCAATTTAGAGAACTTCTCGAATACATCTAGATACGGTATTCAGTTGCGACAGAATGGCTGCAATATTAACAGTTAGCTTCGTACTTGCGTGTGTGTGTGTGTGTGTGTGTGTGTGTGTGTGTGTGTGTGTGTGTACCATCAATGAATAAAGTAGCGAGGCTTCATGTTAATGTTCCAGTTCGATCCGCAGATATGCCTGTTAACAGTAACCTTGGAAGCATTAGGTTTAGGATACACCGGACGGTCGGAACCAAGAGTGACGGCGCAGCAATGACATGCCTTCTACACCAGACCATGTATTATGTGACTATAGCAATTTTAAGGAGGAAAGGACAGCATTCAAAAGAAAAATGCTTCAAAGAAGAGGATAATGGCCAGCATCTGAAACAGAAACTGTAAAACAGTCCTGCAACTCTGAAGCAGATGATAAGGATGTGACGGGTTCGCGCCGTGGCCGGGTGGTTAGACCACTTGCCTCTCACCTAGACTGCCCGGGTTCGATTCCAAGCTACTGCATGTGAGATTTGTGGGGACAAAGCGGAGCAGGGGCGGGTTTTCTCGGGGTTCCCCAGTTTCCCCACCATCGCATTCCACCGGCGCTCCATCTTCATTCCATGTATCACCAGTGTCATCGCCTGCGGTGCGACTAGAAAAGAAAAGGATGTGACAGGAACAGAAAATATGCGTGGGATGTAATGAGCATTCGCTTGGTGACCTGGAAACATCGATAAATCCTATCGACCACTTAGGCTGGCAACAGAGTTAGAGTTCACGAGTTCCCTAATTTGAGCAGCACACTTAACCAGTCGGATTTGTGAAGTGTAACGATTAAACCCAAATTCTTGTGAGCCCTTGCAGAGTTTTATTTTGCCTTAATTTAAAAATAAATCGGGTGTGAAAAAAACAGTACAGAGAATTGTGGAGTAAAAAAGGAGAGCCCAAATAAGCATTTGGAAGCTAGGGACAGAGATGGGGTTGTAGACGCCCTTGCACTGTGCGACAACGTTAAATCCGTCATATTATAGGATTTGGTTCATCTGTGCGCAAATATAGTTCCTTAGCCACTCCACTGTACGTGCTTAGCTGTGCACATGACGAATAACAACAGGCAGTAATCCAGCCACGGTACCCGAGGTTGTTGGTGGGTTGACATTCTGCCGCGAAAGGGCCGCGGGTTCGAATCCCATTAAGGACATAGTGTTTAGTGTTGTGTGTTTTTGTGTTTGTGTACTATCCAAGTCATTCTATTCTCCTGATGGTCAAGTAGGTTACACCTGAAGACCAATAGGTATATGGCACACGACAATGCTAGATAAAACTTTCACCTCGAATGGGGATTGGGTTGGTTGTTTCTGCGTTCAGAATGGTATAAGGCCTGAATGTTTACTGTGTTCTAAACAGTTGTGCTACGTGAAAAATTGTAATCTCAATTTAATTCTGCACATACTAATTAACATGAAAAGCTAAACTTCCAGGCATGACTATAAAATTGTGGACTATTCTAAGAGTGATAACGCTCTAGTTTAAATGAAGATCATCTTCTAATAAAACTACGACTCTCTGTGACTGACAATGATCAATTTGTAAAGATAAAAAGTGTAAACTTTCTACTATACACCTGAAAAAATCTCATTTGAAGAAGAAGACCATATTTTGGTACCCGGCCACGCGCCTTTAAGGGCATGTATGATTGAAATTTCATGAAAAGTCACAAAAATCGACTTTTTTATTTTAATTCCTTAAAATAATTTAAACGTTCCTGAATATAAAAAAGGTATAGTTGGCCATCATACGTCATTTTTAAATGCCTTAACTGGAGTCACAGCAAAGCATTAGAGGAGATATTGTACTGGACTCGGTAAGAACAAATTAAGATTGAGCAGATCTTATTCGTATCACGAAAACTAAAAAATAAAATTGTGCAGAAGAAAAGCAGCAATGCAAGAATAAAAGGAAAAAGAAAGCTGAGGGTCCAACCTACCAACCTGATAGATTTAAATGTGTGCCATGCATTCAAATCTTTCCTTGTTTTCTCGCTATTTATATTGATTCTTATTTGGAAATACATTACACATGTGGTATACATTTAAAAGACATGGCATTATCAGTTTGGAATTGCAAACTTTCAGTCACAAAAGTCCTTAAAATAGCTAGCTTGTCCGTAACTGTTCAGTTCTTCTTCTCGTGAACGCATTCATATCGCCATCAACTAAAACACCACTATGGTCGGTGACGGGTGTGTCGTCTGATCATTGTGTAGGAACACATTACCGTTAGAGACATTATGTCATCGGCGTTGCAACACCTACGGGTTTAGTGTAAATTTACGCGAGCGTTTCCGTGCTGAACTGATTGGTTTCATTCTGTAAGGATTTACATTTATAATGGTTAACACCTTTTATATATCGCAAACATTGCTCTTGTTCTCATCTTAAAACTACCACGATTGACACTGTGATCTGATAATGTCTTATAGCCATGATAAACAAGTTGAGGTTACGTTAGGCGAAATACTACAACTTTTACGTTTACTGTAGTGCAAGATCCGATGTTAAAAAGAATAGTTGAGGTAACTAGTGACGAATGGGGAAAAGTAGTTAAACCTACGAGAAGTATGATAGAAAATATGTGGAAAGAAGGCATCTTAGAGGAGCAGTGGAACACGCGATGCTGCAGATGGGCAGCGAGTAAATATGGCAACAGTGTACCGAGACAGCCACGTGTCAGCAGGACTGTCAACCAATAGTAAGTTTTTAACCAATTTTATTCACTATCGCTACGCATGTTTGATGTTACATGCTGCAAATCTGTGTGTCATGTAGTATACAGCATGGTACAGAAATATTGAAAGTTGGCTTTCTTCATTACAAAGTGTAGACTACAGTTTCTCATTGCACACGCGTACTCATTAGGTGAGATAGCACGGACACTTACCTGAATAAAGTGACCCAAACTTCCAGATTGTAATAGAGTTTTCATCGAAGCTTTAATTTCTTGTAACTTTCAGAAGTATCATCATGGAAATCATATATACCAACATTTTCTTGAAATTGGATAGTGTAGAAATTAATAAAACGCAGAATTCCTCTAATTACATAATGCGGTTAGCAAGAAAATTGTCATTCACTTCCTCACCCTCATACCAGGCATCGGGCTGATCACCCATCCTGGCTTATCTCTGATCCACAACCTCTGCTCGTCAACAGACGTCTAACCCCAGGTGTTGAATTTTAAGTTGTGGTGGTGTAAGCCCTCTATCCGAAGAGGGTAAAAAGAGAAAAAAACAACGTAGTCTTGTTAAGCCTACTCCAGGATGAGAATTAACTACAGCCCCAGAAGGAGACTGTGATGCTCCCTCTATGGGCAGAAGGGATGAGCCACAGGAACGTATTTACGTCTCCCTCAGAGAGGGCGACACTCGCAAACTATTCCGTTCCTTAGTAGTACCCCAGGGAACCTCTACAGAAAAAAGGAATCCAGTGCCCCCTTCCTTTGAAAGTCGCCCTAAAGCCAGTGCCCAACAAAGGCCGAAAGGTATGAAAGTATGGAGTACTCATGGGCTAGATAAAGGCCCAAGTTCACTGCACATTTTAGACGCAAATTGCGTATCCTCTTTACTGGTATTTGGGAGCGCCAGTCTCACCAACTATTTGCGTACAGTGACGCCACTCTTTTCTATAACCTCATCAATTCCCGTAGCGCTATTTACCAGCAATCCCCCAAACGAAACCCAGCTGCGCTCTCTATTTATAACTGATATAAATTAAATGAGGGGAAAGTTTCTTCAACATTTTCATTCTGAATACGGCACTGACCTACTCAAGTAGCTCAAATTGAAATGGGAAGAGTAGCAAGAAAATGATTGATTATGGAAAGAGCTTTAAAGTACTTGTATAGAATCATGAATTTAAGATAAAACAATTGGTTGAAAGAATGCTTAAATAATCAAGATACGAATGTACAAAGCACGGGTTCAATAAATGAATTAAAAAAAATGATAGATTGGGGAAGTTTGGAGAAAATGAAAAACAAACCACAAACATTTATGGAAGGGTGTCAGAAGAAGGTTTTAAGGTATTGAGATACAAAAATGTTTCCTACAATGAAAAGCCATTGGGAAAAAGACAGGTATACAGACAACACCAATAAGGAAGAGAGAGGGGGAAAAGCATGGTTAGGAGCAAGAGTTTGGACTATCCACCATGTGGGGGGAAAGGAGAGATGTTCGAATGCAGGGAAACACAGATTTGAAGAAAATAGAGTATACTGCTTAGGGTGAATAATAATTTTAACAATACAAATAAAAGTTGAAAAAAATGTTAAGAAAATAGGACATATTTGAAGAAAGTAAACAACAAATGGAAATGATTGTGAAAAGAAAGAAAGGACTGATATTTATAATTACAAACATAATAATTAAAGATTATTGTAATATTCAATTGTTACTTAGAGTGAAGAGTGGCCAGGGCCTAATTTAGGGGAATTCCTAACATGTGCAATAACTCAGTACTTCAATATATTATTATTATTATTATTATTATTTTTATTATTATTATTATTATTACTATTATTATTATTATTATTATTGTTAAATATAAAAAGGTAGAATAAGATTGAAAATTCAATGACATAGCTGGGATTTGAATCCTGAATACTCGACTTATTATGCCACTACTCTAAACAACTGTATTAATATAGCAACTTACCGGTATATCAAGTAAATTTCTCCATTTGAGTCGCATTGTTTCTTGTAAACCACAAGACGTTCTAAAATTCAGGTTTATATAAATCCTCCATTGGCGGGCTACAATTTTAACTCACATGCTTCATAGTTAACCATTATTACACACATGCTGTAGGTGGGCTAAAGTTGGAAAGGTGCCAGTGAGAAAATGTAATGTCGCGTCGGCATGCTGTCATGGTAGCTCAGCAGGTTAGAGCACTGACACGGTAAGCAGAGGTCCCATGGTTAAAATCCCGGCTATGACATTGCATTTTTCAGTGTGATTCTACCTACCCTCCCCGTATTTTAGGCCTAACACCCCCTAGAACTTACAAGAAAATGCCTTGGTGTTAGAAGCCTGTCGAGGAGCCAAAGGAACGAAACCAGAAAATGTGGAACTTGGAACGAGTGGTCGGCCCATAGCCATGTATGAGCGTGAGGAAGTGGATGATATGAAATGCAAGAGAAATGGGTGATAGGAAAGGAGATGAGGGAGCAATTGGAGGAATGAGTGGCGGGGAAACCGGAAGACTCGGAGAAAATCCGCCCAGACGGCGCTTTGTCCACCACAAACCCCACAGGCAGACGCTCGGGATCGAACCCGGCAGCCTAGGAGGGAGTCGTGCGGTCTAAACACTCGGCCACGGCGCCACCTTAGTGTGATTCTACCTTTCCAGTTTATGTCAACATACGCCGAGCGGGATGGCTCTCAGGCGGTTTCGTCTGTGGCCCGCATTTTAGAAGTCGCGAGTTCGATTCCTATCGACGTTATTCTCATTTGTGATTTTTGTTAGTTACCAGGCAAATGCTGGGGTGTAACAGCTGTTTTTCGATCCCTCATCTCGCATCATTTAATTTCATGTCACCTTTCGGGTCACAGGGTATGACTGGGTAGTTTGGTGGTGTGTGGTGCGTGGTGGATGGGCATTGTAACTATGTGTAGGAACCTGGCAGTTCGAATCTGTTCGTCAGGAGCAAAATGCAAATGGAGGTTTATTTATAGACGCCCTTTAACTGTTCAGAGGTATCTTTTATGAGCCTTGAGGTTCTTTTACGTGCCGTAAATCTACGACACAGGACCAACGGCTTTACTCCCCTTCCCTAGGATTTTTACGCCTGATAAATACATCGTCCTCCACCGGCTTTGAAGCCGCAACCTTCGGTATATGAAGTATATGGTAACCATTACAGACGGAGGAGCGCAGGAGGGTGCCTGTAATACCGCACCTCGTAAGTAGTACATAGCAGTGGTAAGTTAACTCCTCTCATGCTCCTTGCGAGAGAGACTCTGAGAGAAGTTACAGACGGAGGAGCGCAGGAGGGTGCCTGTAATACCGCACCTCGTAAGTAGTACATAGCAGTGGTTAGTTAACTCCTCTCGTGCTCCTTGCGAGAGAGACTCTGAGAGAAGTTACAGACGTGTATTACTGCAACGACAATTAATTACTACCAAGGAGCCTAGTGGGCGTCAACATGTCATTTTCTGTCAAAAATAACTTTTTGTTCTTGCTTTTTTTCCCAAAATTCAAGTCTATCAATCATGTTTTACGTAATTCCGAAACTCTGTATCCCTACGATGTTTGCAACATAAAATACATAATTTTTAGCGTTGCACTCTTTAAATGCCCTTCAATTGGAAAATTTACATTTATTTACTCCCACTTCAATTTTTAGCATTTTTCTGCAATATAAAGCCACCGCCTCTTACAATTGTTTTGCAAAGAGGCTGAAAATTACATTAGATATTCATGACACTATGCCTAATGAAACTAAGAATTAGAATTTTCGTATGTTGCATAGTTCCCGAAATAAGATTAAAGAACATAATATGAGAGCAAAAAACGAAAACCTTCTGTCATCAGTACACTAAATATTGTTTTATTCTGCACAGGAAGCAGATAGGAAAAATCCGATATTTAGTTTTATTAATCACGGTTTCTAAAATATTCAGTAACGTTTTCGACCTCATTGAATAACAATTGCAGGAGGAGATTATATGTACATATATATATTGAAAATAGGTGTTTTTAAACACGACATCACTACATAAATATGATTACAGCAATAAAGTTGAAACTTCAATGAGTTAATGTATAGGTAACGTGGCATATGAGTATAAAATTTTCATTTTTAGCTTTAAATCTCTTAGAAGTTGGATTTGAAACTCATTCGCTCCTTAAAAATTAGCCCATATAGTTGGTAGCATACATATATCTAGATTACATTAAGCTTATGTATTAAATTTCTTATAATTGTTTTTTCACACAAGCCGTGTGTGGGACAGGAGTTAAATAGACTCAGACTGCTATGCCAGCATGTTGCTCAGTGGTAGAGCAACCGGCTGCGCAGATCCGTGGTTCAAGTCCCGGCTATGGTATTGAGTTTTTCTATCATATTTATATTTTAAATAAATCAAGCAGAAATGTAAGTTTTGTGGCGGATTGGTTGGGTTGGCAACAGTGCGCCTCACTTGCATGACAGTAAATTCCTAGTGCACTCTCACAATCCCTATATCAACTGTTTTAATGCTTTGTTTAGTTCTGTTAGACTTTGAGTCCTTCCGACCACTTTTAATTCTGTGTGTCGTTTAGAGCGAGGAGAGTTACCTGTTGAATAATAACTTGATAACTTTGTGCTCAGAACTTATATTTTTATTTGCTTTAAGAAATTAAGGCAAAAAAAACAAACAAAGAGAATTTGACACAATTCTATAATAATACACACTTGAGTGATAAATGAAGTCATAACGGCGTGTGTTGTTTTCTATTTGCATTTACTGACCTGCCCATTTACACTTTGACTGTATATTAACATTATACTTGCGTTGCCTCTCTTTCAAATTCAATTATTAGTTATTAATGAACAATATACAATATCGCTAGAGATATTGTTGCTTCATAAAACTCGTCTACCAGAAAGCTTATTAATGCCAACTTGGCATCTTTTTTAAGAGTCCTTATAATAATTTGTTTTAGTAATCAAAGATAGCAGAACAAAATTTCATCTAAAGACAATAGATTGTCTGTCTTTTGTCATTTGCGTAGATATTACTGGTGTATGAATACCAATTGAACTTGACATTAGTAACATATATTACTTAAATTTATATTTCAGTATAATAATTGCAACTCCCACTCCGACTTTTAATATACATAAAATACTCACATGTTGATATAACATTCTCTTACTAGCCTCCTACTTTTAGAATATGTTTCAATTATACACACGTGTTCTAAGTAGTTACTATCTCATGTATACGTAAAAACATAGTCACTTAGAAAATGCTTTACCCAGGCGTAATTAGGGTTTTCCATCCTCTTTTCAATTTATTGTTATAAATTATCTTCAATGTACTCAACGCGATTCCGTAAGAATGCATGCTCACTTATAGCCTTCTGCTACAGCTTTAGAAACTGAACTAATTCTGAACCAAAAAGTCTGTAATCTGTAGCTCTTAAAATGTGTGTTAGATATTACATATGTATTTACTGATTTTCTGGTTTTATACATGCACATATTCTATTAATCACACATTACAGATAGAACGCTTCCAAACAGAAGAACATCAATTTAAAATGTATATTTGCAGAGATTCTTCGAACATCCTCCCGCACTTTTACAAAAGACGCGCTCAGCGTGTCGCTGATGAAATGCAGTTTGAATACTAAATCAGAGTTCCATTATTATAATTCAAAAGCTGGGAATCAAAAGGAATCAAGGAATTTGACTTTACAAACATATTTTCGCTTGCTTTGAAGGGCTCAGAATATCTGCATGAAAGACGCGCGCGAACTGTAGAAGGGACATTAGTGTAAATTAAATCCGTTGTATGATAAGCTGAGGGACCACGGAATGGCACAAAGTTGATCGCATATTGTCTGCACCACTGGCACTAATGTCTTCATGCCCTCATCAAATTATGTAGGCATATCATATTAAAAATCTCATCTATCCCATTCACTCGACTGCCTCTACAATACTTGTATCTACATCACAATAATCGAAACAAATAGTAGCCGAAATTCTCTTATTACTTGCTTCCTTTTAAGTAGAATGGAAAAGAGGGAGTACACAGGCTAAAGCGACAGTCAAATCTTTTAAAAGCTCATAGCTATGTGAAACATTGAAATTCCGTTCTCTTTGCATGGCGAGGAGTAAAACAGGAGATACGAAACGGACGTGGACTTCATCTTTGAGAAAAGTTTAAGTATTTTGAAATTGAAACAAATGATGTGGAATATTTCGGAAATTGTTACCTCTACAAAACGTAATTTATATGCCATAAATTGTGTATTTGAATGAGACCTACATTTTTTGTGTCATAAGTTTTCGTCTATCTTTTGCGGTTTACCGGTTAGGTAAATGTCATTCAGGGACTATTCCCAAGAAATTCAGGATATACATCCATTTGTCATGTCATCTTAGCATTCTAGTCAAAATCGTTAGGGCAATTTTTGAGAAAATCGAACATTTAAAAAAGCTCCATGTAAGGGGTACTTCGTGTCGCATTCTTGGAAGACCAAGTTTAGTATTTAACCGACCTATCGTTTTTGAGTTATGCAGTTCACAGTCACACACATGCACCTTATTCTAGTTGTTTTATTCAGGGGTTTCGTTTGAAGTAAACCCACATTCTGAACATGCACGATTTATGAAATTCTTATCTGTATCAGAAATAGGAGCTCTGTATTAGAGGTTTAGAAATGAGCATACCCGCACCAAATAGACACTGGTTATATATGACCTCAAAATTTGAAATTAACAAATGGCACCAACATTCTTACTTATAGCTATAATTTACTTGTTTCAGCTTCGTCATTAACATGTTTAAACCTTTTTAGTTGCTCCAAATTCTTTGAGTGCATTTTAAATGTACACCAGACTTCACTAGTAAATACTCAAATGTCACTCAATGTTCACTAAGTGGCCGAGTGGTTAAATCTCTCGTGTCTCGCCTAGACGATTCGATCCCAAGCGACCGCATGTGATATATGTGGTGGACAAAGCAGCGCAGGAGCAGGTTTTCTCCGGGTTCTCCGGTTTCCCCCGCCATCACATTCCACCGGTGCTCCATCTTCATTCCATGTATCATCAGTGTCCTCGCCTGCGCAGCCACTAGTAATAAAGGCGAGCGTTAAACATTACCAGAAAATGCTCACTCATTTCCCACTCACTTTTCAGTTAGTTTTCTTTCTAATACTGGCATTCAGTGCCATTTGAGCATGAGTGTCCCTAAAATAAAAACCATAGATCTAGTGCTATAGTGCCTACCAAAAGTTTAAGGACACCTGCGAATGTCAACGAAATGCATCCTGTCCTTAAACTATAGTTTCCAGCGGCCTATTTTTCATCAGAATTGGGTTACATATAGCACATCTTAATAAAAGAACTATGTAAATGTCATTACTTTTGCATGAGTTATGTTATTTTTGCACATTTTAAGCAACTGAAAATTTATTATAATTGTTGAATCCTTGTTTTGTTCTGGGCATGTAAATGTATGGGATATGAATACTGAAGAGAAACGCACATACACAAGGAACATTTAGACATATAATAATGTAATGGTAGATATATTGGTTAATCAATTTACACAATGTTTACTACTTTAAAGGAAATCGAGGGAAAAGTCTGAAATTAGCACAATTTATGTATGGATAAAACCACGTAGTAAAAGTCCGAAAGGTGTCTGTTTATAGTGCATCGTGCACACCATGGATGCTGCTGTGCACAAAAACTTCCCAGAGGCATCAATAGAACCTCGGAGTAACATTACCGTGCAAGAGTGTACCAATCTTGTGAACAGTATACCCAAAACAGTAAACCTGCGTTTCAAAGCCAAAGGAAGCCTAAAAAAAAGTCTTAAAATCATCTGCAATGTCAGTTTGAAGCAACAGGTTCTAAATGTATAATAATATATATGTATAATAGTAAATAGTCTTAGAATAGAGTTTCAAAAATACCAATAAATGACCTTCAACTTTTGGTATCGCCTGTAAAGGTCACTAAACTCTTTCAATAATTATTCGTATTATCTCATTTGCCAATAGTATATTGTACAACAAGAGTATAAAATGAACATGTGAGTACAGTATGTCTATGAAACAAGCGAATTCCATAATTTTCATTTGGCCATCTCAAGGGAATCTGAAGTGAAATTTCCAATGTATGTATTTCTGCATTGACTTTTCTGAAAGTTTTACTGCTTTTGCATTGTTTTATGTTAATGTGAATACCACATTTTGTTCAAGTGAATAAATACTTACAAGATATAAATTATTTCATAAATTTATTATGTAAATGTATTCAATAAACAAAATATTCCTTACTCCTCAAAGTTTGAAAAAAATGTCTGATTTGGAGTTTGAACTACATACAGAAATTGGATAGGCAGAGTCAGACAGAAACTTTAACTCTTTCCAGCCCACTTTATTTTGTGTGAGATTGCTTTTTGAAAACTGATGCACATTTGCCTTAAAAAGTTGGTCTTAGCTGATCTCTTTTTGGCTGCTCAGTTGTCTAAACTTCTAAAACACTGATCTGGATTTGAATGTCATTGGAAGCCTCGCTACAATGTTGCTGTGATAAAGGATGAAATGGGGCCCGGTAAAATAAACGCTGGCTGGCGTATCTAAGTGTTCACTGCAACTCCGTAGCATTGCAGTGGAACAAAGTTATGTATTTGTTAGAAATAAGATATCTTTGACGTGAATTTATTTTCGCGTTTGCCTGTTCTAAGACGTGTTATTCTCAATACATTTAAATCTACACAATGAAGGACGATTATTATTGAGCGTTAACCTTTGCCCTTCTCGAACAACAAATACAGATAATGATTCCATGTGGCAGCATTGGGCTGGAATGGGTTAAATGGGGATATTTCAATAACCTTGATTAATGCATTATTAAGTTTTTAAAGGTTAAAATGTTAATCTCTAAAATGAATACATTTTTCATAAAAATAGGTTATTTTGAAAAAAATGTTATTCGTGTTAGGATAACTTTTTCCTTTGTAACATTACAATAGCTACTTCTGAACTGTCAAGGAAATTTAAAGTGTATTTAAACAAAAACTGAGTCGTGTGCAACATTTTGAAGGCGTTAAAATATATTTTTGAGAAGAATGGTGTTTAACGAAGTAGTATGCTAGGAAATAGGTATATTGAACGATATATACTGATAATGACTTTAGAGCCCAAAGCAAGGGCAGTACGGCTAATTGTTTACTCTATACACACACCCAAGTATTTACAATAAAAAAGCAAGTTTCAATTCCTTGACCGATTGTGGTGAAAATTTCACTCTCAGTGTATCATTATAGTCAAGTTTCATACGATTTTAATACTCGAACACTTATTTATAAATTAATTTTTATGTTCTACGTTTACCTGAGCCAATAGGTGCATTTACCTTAATCTACTTGGCAATAATTTATTAGTCACATCATGTTTCTTTGCAGAAATTTCACTGACACTCGTGCCCGACATTTTTACTTTTCCTCAGTTTTCGATTGAACATACGGGAACAATTGATAATTGCGCTTTCCATAGTTGGTGCCTGGTAGAGTTTCAAAATATGCACAGACGCGAAAAATATTGATAGCTACATGTGGAACGTCTGATTAATGGAAACCTGCACTTTAATGAGGTCCATAAAAGTGCAGCTACCAGACGTAACAGTACGTTTACTTATGTTATTTACTAGTAGTATAATATTCCCAGAACTTGGAAGACTATCGCGGACAATTAAGCAAATCAGAAATATAACACTCTCCTAAGAATATTTCGTATTTATTAAGTTGACATGCAGGTCTTTTGACACTGCAGTTCTAACGTGTAAAGGGAGGGATTCTTTATGAATATCGCATAAAAATTTCGTAAATAATACGTGGCATGTAACTTAAATGAATAAAACCATCATTTCAGCTTTAAAGGTCATCCTACAAGATCGGGCGGGTGTCTGCATATTGTAATCTTGGTTGAGTATTCTTCTGCTTTTATCAGAAGGGATGCAATTGGTGAACTGAAGAGGAGCACGTTTTACTCTAAGAGTTTTTAGCATAAACTTTCTGCTTGCTCCAATCTGAAAACCGTCGTCGCGAAATAGCCTGTACTTTGTATGAAGCCCTAGATATGCCGGATATTCCATCATCCCCTCAGGTAAAAACAACTGAGTGCTGGAAATGGGATCGGAAAAATGAAATGAAGAATTGAATATTTTTATTGCATTCCACTCGTTCCACTGCAGGAAGTGGGTGAATTGATTTGCTTTTTCGTTCCAGCGCTCGGATATTTCCGTTATTCGTCGATCCTGCTCGCTAGTCGGTCAAATATCGAAGCACGTGGTTAGACCGGAATGTATGGTTAGCTTCCAGTGATGGACCTTAAAAAAGAACTGAGTTAATCTGTTGATCCATAATGGACAATTTGAAGCACGTGGTGACTGTGGAGTACTTTCTGTGTCGACAGGCACGCTCAATCTTCCTTCAACAGGTTCTGCTTTTCCGAGTGAGTTTAGCATGTTGGCTGCAGTGTTAGAATGGCAATGACCAGTTGACGCAAGACACACCTGGCACCTCGGTCCCCGACACATCTTGCCTGCTAACTCCCCGTAAGGAACGGATTACGTGAAAGAACCGCAGGAGACGAATGTGCTGCAGGCTGGTACAGACGACAGAGACGCGCAGAGGCCGCTCCATGACCGAGTGGCTAGACTCACTTAAGCTGCCTGGGTTCGAGTCCAAGAGACCGCATATGAGATTTGTAGTGCACAAAGCGGCGCAGGGCGGGGGTCTTCTCCGGGTTCTCCGGTTTCCGTCGTCATCTCATTCCACCGGTGCTCCATCTTTGTTCCATATATCACCAGTATTGTCATCTGCGGTGCCACAAGTAGGGAAAGCGGGCTTTAAACAGTATCAAAAAAAAAAAAAAAAAAACAAGAGACGCGCAGTGTTCTCTAATTGTCCAAGACTTGAGATCCCAATCATGGGATCTGTGCCATCCCTCTTAGGGACCAGGAACATGACCCTGCAGTTGAGGCTTGACAAGCCTCGGTCCGACAGATCTAAATCGCAAGCTTCTGCGCCATCTGCCAGCCACCGAGCAAACCGCAGCCCCGTAGTCAAACGAAAGACGATAGGTCAGTGAAATGAGAAAATAGAGAATCGTGTTAGAATACATTTGCATTGGCGACCAGAGGAAAACAGGCAATACATTTTAAAGTGCAAAAGTGAATGAATTTGATCTGGAAGATTGTATATCTCCAATTACATTTTGGTAAACATCTTTATACCTTTTATATGCTGCCTAAAATTACAGTGATTCTGTATTAAATTCTTTCTCTGAACTTTAAACTATTTAGGACTTGAAGTGCAAGACATATTTCTTCCTCTTATAGTAAAATATCGCAACCAAAATCATCTACTTGTTCAAACAACCTGTCTTGTTTCACTTCTAGCATGGCTGCCGCTATAACAACTCTGTACTCTCCTAAAAGCAAATGTACGTGTTGCTAGTGAGTACCTGTCCTATTTACGTATAGCAAAACGGGAGGGATGGACTTGGGGTGCTGTGTTTACTCAGAAAATGTGTGTTCAAATTCTTTCACTTTTGACACTTTAGAAAAATATACTTTTTATTGTAATAGTACCGTGGAAACATGAACAATTGGGTTATACATGAAAGCTATGTCATCGCTTATATCCTATTAGAGAGTCGTGGACCCATATCTTGACAAAATGCAGGGGTACGGACAAGTATTTCCCGCGATCCTTTACCACCGCCAATGGTCATTGATTTGTTGTTGTGTCTACTAGGGTACATTAATACATCGGAATATGATTTATTTTGGTTTGTAAATCTAAGTTGTTGTATTTGAATATCTTTGTCCTTTTATTTTCGTGACTACTCTTTTAATTTTTCTTATATTGCTTACTCTTGTGTATTGCCAAAGCACGTACGGTCTGTGGACCCGTGCGATTGGTGAGGATCAAGATGTGCATACTGGAATTTCAATAAATACACTTATTCATTCATTCATTCATTCATTCTATTCAAATATCCATTAATATTTGGTACCAGAACTGGACACAAAAACTAAATTGAAAAACGCTGACTCTGTTCATACACTTGAATATTCCTGACAATATATTGAATTTTCTGTTTTCAGGTTGCATGGCTTCGAGTGGATACGCAGACAATTCTTACAATTGCAAGTCACGTGATTACAAAAAATCACAGGATAGGAGTGACGCACAGTGATCATCGCACCTGGTATCTTCATATTAGGGACGTTCGTGAGTCTGACAGAGGATGGTACATGTGCCAGATAAACACGGACCCCATGAAGAGCCAAGTTGGCTACCTGGAAGTTGTGGGTAAGTTAATGCTAATTTCACGTTTTGGGGCCTCGAGGTTTTATCAAGTAGGTAAGAAGTTCAGCAGAATATTCCATGGTTGTTCAATTTTAGATAATGCATGAAATATCGACTAAGATACTACCGCTGAAAGTGGAGGGAGGATAGAGTACGTTATCATTTCCAAAATCTGTAATGAGCAGTGTGTACTAACACCTAATAAATTTAGCGTTAATGCAAATGGGAATTCATTACAATGGATTATGGCCATTTGTGGAGGAAAGTGGGTGTAATTAGAGGGCCGCAATCCCCGACCAGCAGCATTCAAATTCATGGACTGGAATAGCCTCGACCTTTAATGCTAATGTTGCAGTATTCCTTTTAACCAAGTCCAGAATAAGAGTTTGATACACAATTACTAATCCTATATTGATAGATGTTATTGAGGATTCACATAACTGTGTTGAAATAAGATTTGTGTGTGTCTTATACTCGTCGAAACATAAAAACTTTAGATAAAAGGACTAACATAGCAATAACTATACAGGATGTTTCACGAGAATCTGATTCTTTTTGTATATCCACAATTTTGTAATAATCAACTAAGGTAACGCCATGGCTGAGTGGTTAGGCCGCTCACCTTTCATCTAGGTGGCCCGGGTTAGACCTCAAGCAATTGCATGTGGTATTTGTGGTGGAAGAAGCGGCATCTGGGCGGATTTTTTCCGGATCCTCCACTTTCCCCGCTACTCATTCTACCATTTGACCCATCATCACCTTTCCTATCATACACTTTGATTGCATTTCATACGAATATTATCCACCTCCTCACGCTCATGCCTGGCTACGGGCCGACTACTCGCACCAGGTTCTTCATTCTATGGTTTCGTGCCGTTGTCTCCCAAACAGGCTTCTGGGCCCTGGGCATCCGCTTGTAAGCTCTATGGGGGTATCAGTCCTAAACACGGGGAGGGTAAGCCGACTACGAAAAATAATCAACTTCGTAACTAACATTTACCAGGCATGTACAGAAAGTGAATACCGGTTTGTAAAAATGGCGTAACATATTTGTTTTCACATCATTTATTTTACTTGAAAAAGCATTAATTAACCTACTTCTCGACATACTTCAGGCGGTTGTCATAGCGGGGAATCAACTTTCGTAATCTCTCTTCAAAGGAAACTGCAAGTGAAGACAGTCACTGCTGCACATCGTGTTTTGTGGTAACTTATTACAAAGTATTTTACTGTGAACAGCAGGTTTTCACAAATTGCCTCATTCACTTGTTCAACCCCCCCCCCCCGTACCGTAGGGGGGAGGTTCCGACTATTCAGTTGTTCCGGTGCGAGCATTGCGGACTCCGAGCACCCTGGTACTTCTGGCGTTACTAGAAGTAGCAGGCCGAACATCAAGCCCGTCCGTTAAGAGAGTGTTCGGACTAGGTTGAACTCTACCTGGCAGTGGCCCGATACCCGTGGCAGATTGGGTACGTCTGGGTGGGGTAGTGAGACGCCTTAATGTCCTCCAGCACTAACCTGGACTGTTAGTAGACCCAAGCTGGTAATGGTCGCCTCTACCGTTTCGGTAGTCTTCTGCTCGGGGCTGTGAGACGTTAGTGTCCTCCAGCACTAACCTAGACAGTTAGTAGACACAAGCTGGTAACGGTCGCCTCTACCGTTTCGGTAGTCTTCTGCTCGGGGCTGTGAGACGCCTTAATGTCCCCCAGCACTAACCTGGAATGTTACTAGACCCAAGCTGGTAATGGCCAACTCTACCGTTTCAGTAGTTTTCTCCTCAGGGTTGCGAGACAGTTAGTGTCCTCCAGCACCAACCTGGACAGTTAGTAGACCCAAGCTGGCAAAGGTCGCCCCCACCGAGCTTAAGTGGTGTATCCACTTTCCTCCTTGCTTGCAAGGAGGGGTGCCGTGTATAAAATAGGCACTGGCCTAATGGAAAGGCCCACGGATATGTTTCTTGGGTTCCATGCATATTTGAGCTGTCAGGTTGCTGCTCGTCACGCTACTGTTGAACCAAGCCATTAGTGACAACAGAAGGCCGCCCGCTCCGTGCTTCGTCATGAACATTGGATCGTCCGTCATTAAATTGCCTAACCCACTTTCTCAGTATTTTATCTGTCATAACATTTTCACCGTAAATCTCGACAAGTTAACGATGCATTTCAGCTAGCTTAATATTCCTTGCATTCTTCAAAAACCGTATAACGGAACGCACTTGGCTGTTGGTGGGATCATATTTTGATTTAAGCATTTTGAACGATTACTTACAATTGTAAACACAACACGATCTGGCTGCAATTACATCAGTGCACACACAATGAACCAGAGAGACGAGTGCGCATGCGTGGCACTGTGAAACCAGCGTTACGGTAGCGGTAGAACGAAATGGTGCTTACTTTCCGGACGCATCTCGGACTACTAGAATTGTGTCTTAGTATCATAAGAAGAGTGCATTGCTTGCGAGCAGAAAACAGGGGTTTAAGTTGGTGCTGAAAATTGTAGCACCAGCCCCTCGATGCGTTATCTTTCCACCTCCTCTCTTATATAATTTTAACTAATAAATTGATAATTTGCGAGGTTTAACATTGCCCATGTGTTATCTAGCTACATAATAATTAAGTACTATGAGTGTTGAGCGAATAATAGTTAAGTACTACGAGTGTTGAGCGCATAATGGTTAAGTACTACGAGTATTGAGCGAATAATAGTTAAGTACTACGAGTGTTGAGCGAATAATAGTTAAGTACTACGAGTATTGAGCGAATAATAGTTAAGTACTGCGAGTGTTGAGCGAATAATGGTTAAGTACCACGAGTATTGAGCGAATAATGGTTAAGTACTACGAGTATTGAGCGAATAATAGTTAAGTACTACGAGTGTTGAGCGAATAATAGTTAAGTACTACGAGTGTTGAGCGAATAATAGTTAAGTACTACGAGTATTGAGCGAATAATAGTTAAGTACTGCGAGTGTTGATCGAATAATGGTTAAGTACCACGAGTATTGAGCGAATAATGGTTAAGTACTACGAGTATTGAGCGAATATTAGTTATCATAAGATTAATTATTACTAGGGGTAGCGCCGTGGTCGAATGGTTAAACCTCTCGCATACCAGCTAGACGACCCGCGCTCAATCCCAGACGACCGTATGTGCAATTTATGATTCATAAACCGGCGTATGGGATGGCATGCTTCGTTTTCTATGACTTCCCCCGAAATTCATTCCACCAATTTCTCCATCATCATCTTTTCCATAATCCATTTCGCCTTCATTTCATATTATATAGTTCCTCACCCTCATGCAGATCCCTCGTTCCGGGTTCGTGATTAAATGCTGTTGGCTCTTCAACAGGCTTCTGACCCCAGGCAACCACGTTAAGTCCTATGGGATGTAAGTCCACCATATGGGGAGGCTAAGCCGATTAAGCTGCTATTATTATTATTATTATTATTATTATTATTATTATTATTATTATTATTATTATTATTATGATCATCATCATCATCATTAGTAGTAGCAGCAGTAGCAGTATTGTTGTTATTATTGTTATTAATATCGGCATCATCATTATACTTTTATGTGCAGATATCCAAATGCTTATTGACTAAATTATTGAAATGGATAATACAATTGACGCACGAGAAACCGGCCCGGAGTACTAGACTGCAAAATGTCACCCGCCAATTGTCATTTACTGTTGCGAAACTGGCGCGACTAGGTTTTGTGTTGGCAGCGCGAAAGCCGTTGGTTCAGACTGTCAGTAAAGGATCGTGGCCGCCGCGTTTGCCGGATCTAACTACGTGTGACTTTTATCTGTGGGGCAGTCTAAAGCAAAATGTGTAAGGATAATATTCGTGATGAAATTTTGAGAAATGATGTGACAGAGTTGGGCAAAATGTATTAATGTAAGGGCGCGCACAAAAGTACATTGAAGTACAAGGTGGTAATTTTGAGCACCTAACGTAATGTTATTTAAAAAACAAAATCAATTCAGGAAATATAAAGCATTATAATTGCATTAGTTCATTTGTTATTTCTGTATTATATAATTATAACGTGTTTGTCTATTTGTAGCATGTGCTCCTGGTGGGCAACAATTCCTGCGTATTTGGCTGGCGACCAGTCTGTACTCGGGGCTGATTTTTCGTATGTGCGGCGTTCGCGTTATAAGTTGCTTTAAAGGGGTTGCGGGTTCGAATCCCGTGATATGGTTCAGGAGATTAAGGAATGGTGTGGAAGTGTGAACGCCCTATCTCAGGATGTGTCAACATGGAATCTTTCTCAGGGTGTGTTAAGACACAGGTGGTTTCCTTTGAGGTCACGATTACTGTTGAACGTATTTATTTATTTTCTGCCGTTGAACACACACCATTCCTCCTAAGTTCTTCCCTCTTTCAGCTACTCTTTACGCCACCCCACCTTATTACTAATGACACTTATTATGGTGTATTACTGAACACTGTTTCTATAACGACCATACAGAGCCCGTTCGTCTCCACCGTGAATCAAATAGCATGTCTTATCTCACCGCATATCCCATAGCAGGTGAAGTCGCTTCTCTCGACCAACAAGAAATCCGTTGTTTTGCTTTTGTCATGTCCACCCTCAGGCAATAGACCTTCTACTCCTTTCGGTTCATTGTCCCGCCACTAACGGCACATGTCTATCTGGGTTGCTTGCCAACCGGTGTATTAGGCACATTCCTACATTGATAAATTCCGAATTTTCGCTTTTCGACGTATTTCTCAATATGTTTTTCTGGGCATTTCAAATGCGTATGTGTCCCTTCTTAATATAATTTATATATGCCATATAAATAACTTCTAACTCTCTAATGTGACATATATTATCTCATACGCCAACCTGTATTATGCTCCTACTTCAATAATTTTAGACGTCCTTTCCAGCTTCACTTCAGAAGAAATGTTTGGCGTTAATATGTATCATAGTTGTGTTTTTCAATGTTCCAGTAACTCATTTCTCATTATCCTTCCCTGTGAAAGGTCTAGTTGCTAATTATATTATTTTGGACAAGACTTTTCTACTTTCTAATGCTAATCAGAGTAGAGTTAATTAAGAGATGTTATTTCTGGCTCCCTCCTTTCACACGGAGTACCTGAAACATCCGCTCATTTGTTCAGTTGTTTCTTGTGGTTTAGTTCAAGTTATTCATAGAAAGATCTCATGCTACTGGGTGAAAAGCACTATTGTTACATAAATGAGGAATATTTATGGATGAAAATATCAGTATAGAATCTAGGGTAACGGCCACTTTTTCTTGTCGTAAAAGTAATGAAATGTTTATTTGTTTAAATATTTTGTGTTTGGTATGGTGTACAGGATTTTAGGGGTATAAGTGTAAATATTTGCAATGATAACTGAGTAAATTGTTTTGAGCAATATTACATCAATATTTGCTTCATTTTCAGGTTAATAATACTTTTCTTACAAAGAGTAGTATGTTTTCAGTTTGGTTATTACTTCCAAGTAGGTGTGGCATGCACAAGCTATACTATTTATTTTCCCTAAGAGCCTGGGGCGGAAGGCCTAACGCAGAGGGGCAGGCGTCGCATTATCGCAACCGAGATTGAATGCTTTCTGCAAGTTCAATGACTCCATTAACTAAGCTGGCAGATCAGGAATTGAAGAGTGAACACTTAGAAGCAAAACGGTTAGTCTTTACATACAGGCATTGATCATTTCTCGGCACGGTCACGACCATACAAATAACATCAGGTAGTAAATTATGTGATTGGTTTGTTGAAAAACTGTTAGACGAAGAGAAAAAAAATGATGTGCTCCATTCACATGTATTTTCCTATCTGCTGTACAGATAAATCATTCTTACAAAATACTATTTTTATCTGCATCATGCTAATCGACGTAAACAATAGCAGAAATTGTCTTATTGCTTGCTTTCTTGTAAGCAGAAGGGAAATAAGGGAGTACAATAATCTAAGGCGATATTCAAAATATTTAAAAGCTATCGCTATGAGAAACAATTGAAATTCGATTCTCTTTCCGTGGCTAGGAGTAAAACAAAGCAAGTATGAAACGAAAGACGACTTCCTGTGTGAAAAAAATAAGTAGTTTAAAATTGATGTAGATAACAAGGAAAGGCTCAGAAACGCTAAATTCCACAAAAAAAGTGTCAATGACATGAATTGTGTATTTGAACGAGGTCTACATATATTGTATGGTAAGTTTTTGTGTATCTCTTACGGTTTAATAGTTATGTAAAGTTTATCCAGAACGAAGAAAACTTCAGAGGCTGTTCCCTGAAAACCCAAGATATTCATGTTATTTGTCCCGTAAATATCTTTATTTTCAACGCACCTTTTCTTGGTGCTGGTTTTACGTCAAAAACGAGGGCAGGGGAGAAGAAGAGAGAGCCCGCCCGCAGTGTTGTCAACCAAATAAAGTTTCTCGCTTTGAGGTCCTCAGCAATTACGGTGAATAGGTTATCTAACTAGCTGAAGTTTTAAACGAAGCACAGCGCACGTACATGTGTGTAAACTGTGCAATCTACAGATAGAAGGAAACCTTAGAGTTAAGCCTCTGATTGTCAGGGTGATTATCGTACTTCATGACTCAAAGTTGTCGCTGTGCCCTTCTTCCTAAATTGAGCCAGAGCTACCGAAAGAGGACTTGCCGAGCTCGCCCAGCAGTATACACCGGAAGTGTACGCATTTTTCGAATTTAAAGACTTAAGGAATACTTCTGATTCTTCAAAGGATAACATCGTGTCTTTAGGAAATGTACTAAAATTAATTTGCCGTTTGTATAATAAGTTTTACAGCAATGAGGTGAAATTAAATATGTTAAGGGAATGGCACCAAACAGTTTAAACTAAAAATTCACAGATGTTAGATTTAAAAAGTATAATAATAGCATTACGTGAGAGAATTTCAAATTTAAAGACATATACTGCTGTGCCCTAGCTTTATTCCAAGGTCATAGACGCTTTATATGCGTATCGGCCGACACGGCAGTGAACTCGGTATTGTGCAGAACGTGTCAAAGGTACGTTTATAAGCTGTAGGCAATCCCAGTCGTTATGTTTGTCTCTGTGTTGTGAAGCGCCTCGACAAGACGTGTGTTGTGAGAAAGTATTTCCTTCTGAATTTTATTCTCTTATTAGTCCACAAAAATGCCTGCCAACCAATACATGCTTGAATAGCACATTTTATGTACGACATATACTTAAAAACGAAGCATGTAGATTGGTGTGTAGACAATTTCAGCTACAATTTCATGATTATCCAGTTCGGGGTAGAGACATTGTGAGGTGTTTGGTCAACCAAAGGGATCGCTAAATGCTAAACCAAGAAAGCGAAAACGATAGACGAACGCTCACCTAAGAAGTCTCTGAGCCGTGTTGTACAGAAATTGGATGTTTCACAAGCCTTTGTTCGTATAACTACTAACTATTTAAAAATGAAGCCCTGGTGCATATGTCTATAGTGTAACAATTATGAACATTGCACAAGAAAAGCTTATGCAAATCACATAATGTCAAGAATGTGTTCGTGCAGATAGACACAACTTTCAACACTTAGAGCAACGTTAGTACTCATTACATATATGCTACTAACACTCGTGAGTAACACGGAATTTACGAAACGGAAATCTCTGAGGAATAGGAGAGTACTTGCGGAGCTCGCATTCACACGATCAGTGGCCTTAGCATAAAACGAGCGCACTGTACTTTCTACCATTGTTATTTTGGTTTCCTACTATCCTAAAAATGGACCTTGTGTTGAAATATCTAATTAATATCCTGTTAAATTTGGTGTTACGAAGCGAGGCGGAAGCTTAAGGAAACTGTTACATTTTTACCATTGTTTGTTTTCTATAATAATGCTGCTTTTAGATAAGTACATTTGGGTAAGCTCCAGAGGCCAATGATTCCAAATTAAGATGCCAGGTACTCAATACCTGAATGTTATGAAACGAGCTCCTAGATTTCTGATACACCTTAACACCTGCACTCTTTGAAAATACATGCGCGGAATTGATGGGTAAAGAGCTCAGCTGAATTTTGGCAGAGGGGTCGCTTCAGATATATTATGAGACGCATCGCATGTTCCACAGGCTCGTGAGTGGCTTTGTATCGACTTCACCTTTCCAGCTGAATGGTATTTTGTATTCGTGCATGGCGTACAAGGGCGCCAGAGAGGGCTCGGAGACGAAGAATGGCGATAAGCTACAGTGAATCTGACACTGTGGAGAACGACACGAAATGAATGCGAAACACAGCATTACCCTCCCTTCCTGCCTAATCCCTTCCTCTCGACTGTTTGTCTTTTGTACTTTAACCTTCTTTCGCCACAACCCTCCTTAATGGCCTTCTTTTGTCTCGTTCCTTCCGTGATGACCTGGCACCCTCATTTCATCACGGTTAATCAATGTTAAATCAGAGTTAGGAGCAGGCTGTCGCACTTAAGGGAGACTTATTCAACGTGAGGTGTTGAAACACGACCTCATTTAATTTACCAGGAGACTTGTCAGATTGGCCTTCATTTTGATTCCAAACGCGCTCCCAGTACACCTAGCCAGCTTGCGACGTCACTCACTTAGAAGAGATTTAAGTCCCAGTATTTCGAAGGCTAAGGGGACGGTGCTTTTTAGCAATTTTAGTAAAAAAAAAAAAAAAAATATCGATGCACCATACCTTAAATTAGTTGTTTGCAACGTTTGATTCTCCTGTGGCGCACGTTTTGGATGTCACTTTGATGCGATGCGCTGGGCATTTAACTCTCTATGTCAAATTTATAGACGATTTCTCAGGTTAAACTGTTTTTGTTTTACTCCCTATTCAAAATCTATATTATCCAACAATAATACAGGTAGAGGATAGAACATTTTTTCTCAAAAACAATGCAGAATGTGTGTAATAAATTTTCTCTTTAGATTGTTTAATTGATCATGGATTACTTTTAAAAAGTAAATTGAATAATCATACTTGTTTTTTTTTTAAATTCTTTACACGTTGTGATATAAAATCATTTTTAAAAAGATACTGTCCTTCTTAGGAAAATTTCAACGAGACAGTGTGTTACTAGGGAATGTAATTACAGAAAAATCTGATATGTGTCATTCACATAACTTTCTCTAGCTGTTTCAAGTACAAATTATTCTTACAAAAGCGTATTCTTTTATGTACATCATGCTAATTGAGGTAAACATTAGCAGAATTTGTCTTATTACTTTCTTCATTGTATGTAAAAGGGAGGTAAGAGAATACGCTAGACTGAAGCGATAATCAAATCCTTTAAAAAGCTGGTCGCTATGTGAAACAATTGAGGTTCAGTTTTCTTTGCATAGTCCCGTTTGAGAAGAGCTAGGTAGCTTAAAACTGAAATCAATAACAAGGAATATTTAAAAAAAAATGGTCAAATCTACAATAAAATCGTATGTGACATAAATTGTATATTTTAACGAGATCTACATTTTTGTGTAGAAACGTTTTATCTCTTACGGTTTAACCGTTATGCAAATTTCTGCAAAACTCCTCCAGAATAAAGAGGTTTTCAGAGGCTATTCTCTGAAAATTCAAAGTATACATTTTATTTGTGATGTACATATGTTTAATATACAGTTCTTTAATCAAAATCTTTGGAGCCATTTTTGAGAGAAACAACATTTTCAAAAAGTTTTGCATGCAGCTTGTAGTTGGGACTGTTTGTTAAAATCTTCGTGTCACACCCTTGGAAGATACTACACATAAATAAGTATTTTGACTTTTTGCGGTCTTTTTGTTTTGAGCTATGCTGTCTACAGACACTAACACACGGACCTTTTTCTAAAAATGGCTTTTTCAGACTCAGGGGACCTCTAAACGTAAATTTCTGGTGAAATCTCGATTTGGAAATTTTGGGTCGAACACAATGGCTCCTCAAACTACTAGGTACGTTGTATGTACTTGCGTGCTAGGGGAAAAAAATACTGCATGCAGCTCAGTATCTGGGTGATTAAATCGAGTAAACCATGTTTGAATGTAGCTTGGTAGAGACACCACTTTTGTTGCACTAATATCTGTACAAGTGCAGCTGTAATACTTTAGAAAATCACTTTTGTTACTTTGATGGAGTTCAGTTAATTTTCTCTCAATTTTACGTGTTATTTTATATTAAGGACAAAGAACCGACTTTCATTTTAGTTTTTAGCATTTTTCTGAAAATTAATTGTTTATAGCTTACATTCAAGTAATTTTTGTTCCTTCTTTATGAAGAGTAGAAAAAACAGTATTGTTTATAATGGTCTTTTGAAAATATTAAAAAAAATACTAATAATATTTTTCGAAACGAACAAAATGAAGGACAGTGTAAATTAGCTACTTTTGTTCTACAGTGATTACATTTTTAGATAAACAGGTCGTTAGGAATACATCAAGCATATTGAAACCAAGACCTAACCTTAAAGGTATCCCAATTTTCTGACCTGCTATCGACTAAAGTTGACCAGGTGCTGAATGGCATTCTCAAACACCAAGTTGCGTATATGCATTCTTTTACATAACGACTTACAGTATTGTTTTTAAGTATTAGGGGTTCATAGGGGACTATTATGTTTCATAAGAACAATTAGGAACCTATTTTGAACAGTAGGTTCAACTCATTCGTCACGTGACGCTTCTTGTAGTAATGCTAGACCAAAACAAATTCTTAATATTAAAGTGAAATATCGGCATTATTTTATAGGACAAACTCTTTTTGAGCAATTTTCACAGATTCTTCTCTTTAATAAGCTACATTCACAGTCAATTGTTTTAGAAGTGTTTAAAACATTAAACCGATATTTTAACAGCATGCAGACAAATATTTTCTACGATCACTGATCTACTTTTATCCAATAAGTTTGTATATTAAGGTGCATGTTTTTTATATTCATTAGCATATTTTAAAAAAAAATGGTAAATTACCATATTAAAAGCAAAGAGGTTGCACAAAAACAGTTAGATGTTTAGCTTCATCATGCTATAATATAGCAGCTATCTTACCAGTTTGTTAGAATGCCAGCTGTTATCCACATAAAAAACTTGAGAAAGCAAGCTCGCGTATATCTGCAAAGAAAGTAACTACATTGCTAGAGTACAAAGAATTTATCATTTTGGACACTAATATCAATTTTTAGAGAAAAATTGCCATTAACAAACGCTATGCTTTTCCAATCTACTTCAAAGTGCATAAGAATTATGTTTTTCTATGAAGTGATGCGGAATTCACTGTGGAAAATTATAATATCGGATACCAATTTTAAAAATATGGTTAAAATTAATGATAATAATAACAACGACATTTTAAATAATTATAATAATCATAAATTAAGAAATTTTAATTTACCAGACTTAAAAAAAACTAATAATATCATTTTGGCAATTTCCCTTAAACATATGGAACGGTTGAGGAATGGAAGTACCAATAGGACATGCATCAGAAGACTCAAGTTACACAGTTATTTAAGAATGACCGAGTAGTAATTGCACCAGAATATCAAGAAACGGAGATTATATTTAGAAAAGAAGTGTGATAAATGAGATGTGATAAACTCTTTTTGACCAATTTTCACAGATTCTTCTCTTTAATAAGCTACATTCATTGTCCGTTTTTTAGAAAGTGTTTAAGATATTAAACCGATATTTTAACAGCATGCAGACAAATATTTTCTAGGATCACTGATCTACTATCATCCAATAAGTTTGTATATTAAGGTGCATGTTTTTGATATTTAATAGCATATTTTAAAAAAATTGGTAAATCATCATATGAAAAGCAAAGAGGTTTCACAAAAACAGTCAGATGTGTGTGGGATGTGAAACTGGCACCAGAGATTTAATTCTGTGATAAAAGCAAAGAGGTTTCACAAAAACAGTCAGATGTGTGTGGGATGTGAAACTGGCACCAGAGATTTAATTCTGTGATAAAAGCAAAGAGGTTTCACAAAAACAGTCAGATGTGTGTGGGATGTGAAACTGGCACCAGAGATTTAATTCTGTGATAAAAGCAAAGAGGTTTCACAAAAACAGTCAGATGTGTGTGGGATGTGAAACTGGCACCAAAGATTTAATCCTGTAATAAAAGAAAATGTGAATTTGAGGGTAAAATAAATAAAGAAAGAAAGAAAATAGAGGATAACACAGAATCAATAAAAGTAAAATTACAACATCAATACTGTATGTACAGGTGTTAATGAACTGCACCGAAATATGTTCACGGAATATGTAGATTACTTAAATAAGTAATTTGAGATAGGAGACTTATGGCCTGTTTATTGAAATTTCGAAATAACGGCTCAAAGTTTCTGAAACGCCAGTACGCCACGTATCGCAGCATTTCGTTTGGAATGAAAAAAAAATATAATAAAGAAAATTTCTCTATGAGAGGAATCAAACTCATGACCTTTGGGATAGCAGTTACCCGCGTTACGCATTAACCACCTGCAGAGTAGGCTACATAACTCAAGAACGTAGTTAGTGAATGCTCAGTGTCGCACTGTTAAGTGATTAGTTCGAGGTTTTAGCGACATTAAATCTTGAGAACGCTAGTAACGCACTGCTAAAAATCGATATTTCTATACTCGGGCAGAAGTTTTAAAGACATTCTAAGCCAGTTTTTCAACCTGCTTTGCTTTAACACCGACTTATCAGCACCTGATACCCACAACTCTAACGCTATGCAGCTGCGTTATGTTTATCCCGGGACCATGCATCGCCGAACTCGAGTCACTTGTATCAGTCACGTGCACAATCTCGCAAATTATTTCGGTGTGGTTCGTTAATACTCTGTATAAAAAAGTGAATTACATATATAATACCTACAATAGTGAAGAGTACTGTCACATATGCAGCTTTAACATGGACATTTCACAAATTTAAACGTTTGTTGACAGTTATGCTTTTGTTAAGAACTCAACGAGACGGTCAAGATTGGAAAATAAGTAATAAGACAAAAAGCAATATTAAGCTATGTTGGTGGGTACAGACATGTCATAAGAATGAATAAAGACAGGTTACCGAGAAAGGCATTTGAATGGAGTCTATCTGGAAGAAGAGGAAAAGGAAGAACTTGAAATTCGTGGATGCGGGAAATAGGAACTGGTATGAAAGCAAGAATACTAGAAAATATGGAGAGAGACGGGTGGAGAAAAATTCTTTAGGCACAAAAAGATGTAAAAACATTAAATATATGTATGTAAATAAATAATTGCAGTTTTTTCTGATGACATTTCATCATGGTTTAACAAGAATGTGATATACGCCAACATTTTATTTTGATCTAATTTCAGACAGATTTGTCAGTGATTCTTTTAAAATTAATTTTCCCTCCCTCATAATATCAGATTTATGTCACTAACTATAGATACTAGAAACCCGGAAGAGGGTCATAAAATTCTGACTGTACATTTACGTGCATAAAAAGTGGCCCATTCCTTTAGATTCCAAGTGTTCTCTCTGGGTTAAAATCCCTGGCAAGGCGCCTGCTTCGCGCGCACCGCAAAGCGGCCTGGGAACACACAATGGCACATATAAACCTGGAAGAGAAACAACCCTGGAGGATCATCCGATCCCTCAGGAAAGACAAAAGTCAGTTTCAGCATCCCATCCATGGCTCCCGTGGGAGACTCTCTTTTGAGCCCCAGGACAAAGCCACTGATTTCGCAGACTATCTGGAGTCCCAATTCGAACCCCGTGAAGACCCCCAGGATGAGGACTTCACTGAGCTCGTGGAAGCGACGGTAGACTACCTCTATGAGGAGCCCCCGCCGCCCCATGAGGAGATCCGCATTCCGTTAGCCACCCCGAAAGAGGTGGCTTCCCAACTCAACCACCTAAAACCTAACAAAGCCCCTGGACACGACGGCGTTACGGCGCCTATGCTCCAGCACCTACCCAGAAAGGCCGTAATCCACCTGACGCGGATTTACAATGCATGCCTGCACCTACGTCACTTTCCAACGTGTTGGAAGGAGGCGCGGGTGGTATGTATTTTGAAACCCGGCAAGGACCCGGTCTTCCCGTCAAGCTACAGATCTATTAGCTTACTTCCGATCGTCTCGAAAGTATTCGAGCGGTTACTCCTACCTCGCCTCACCCCTCTCTTCGAAGAGAGACTCCTACTCCCGGATCATCAGTTTGGTTTCCGCACTGGACATTCCACAACCCTGCAGTTGCTGCGACTGGCTGAGAAGGCTGCCCTGGGCTTCCAGGACAACTTCAAAACAGTCGCGGTGCTCTTGGACGTGGAAAAGGCCTTCGCCACCACGTGGCATCAGGGACTCTTGTACAAGCTCAAGAACGCAGAAATTCCTCCCCCCTATCTTCACCTGCTTAGTAGCTTCCTTCGGGACCGCACTTTCAGGGTGAGGGTGGAGGGGAGGCATTCCACAGTCAGACCCATAGCGGCGGGAGTGCCGGAAGGCAGCGTGCTGTCGCCGTTACTCTTTGCTGCCTACATGTCTGACTTCCCCACAGAACCCAGTACTGTTACGTGCCAGTATGCCGACGATGTCCTCATAATGGCGCGTAACAAGAACGCCCGATATTGCTTCCCCCCGCTACAGAGACAGCTCCAGGCCATAGGCAGATGGAGTGAACAGTGGCGGATGGCCATCAGCCCGCAGAAGAGCTCAGCTCTACTGCTGGCCAAAGTCCGTGGCTGGCGACCGGAGAGGTCGCTGAGGCTGCGGCGGAGGCGGATCCCCTGGGTCCGCTCCGCCAAATACCTCGGAGTCCTCCTCGACCGCGGCCTTACTTTCACTCCACATGTCAGGGAGAAGGTCGGCTTGGGACACGCTGCCCTGCGGCAGCTGTTTCCCATCTTCCGCTCCACCATGCCTACACACCTAAAACTACGGCTGTACCGCGCAGTCATCCCGCCCCTGATGCTGTACGGCTGTGAGGTCTGGGGTTCGGTGGCTCGTTCCACCATCCGCAGGCTGCAGGCCGTGCAGAACAGGGCATTGAGGATGATATACGGCACAGACCGCAGATTCCCGTCCCACATTCTCCATTCCCACTCCGGAATCCCTTACATAGTGGACGTTGTGCGAGAAAGAGCTCGCACAATATACACTAAACTTGCTCCCCACCCAAATCCCCAGGTGAACACTCTCGGTCTTTACGACCACACGCTACCAAGGAGACGCGTAAGCTACCGCCTTCCCAAGGACGCCTTGGGATGGTAGTTTTCCGGCCGCCTCTCCCTTTATTGTTCTACCCGCCAAGTTAAGCAGCATCGGGCATGGTCACGACTCGGACGGGTGACCATCCAGTCGTACCCCGACCAGATCTGCATCACTGGCTTCCCCCACCCCGTACCTATATCCCTTCATGTCTCCCCGCTAGTCGGCACTGCTTTCCTTGACAGCCCGCAAGCGGCTGGCCAAGGTAAGCAGCATCGGGCCTGGTCCCACTCTGGGTGGGTGGCCACTCAGATAGGTAAGCCAGCCCGCGCCGGCTGCACAGAGGGAACACCCTGCCCAACTACTTTGACATTGACAAAAACGCTTGCATAAGACTACATCTACTATATCACACGGGTAAATCCGCAAGAAAAGCGGATAGGTACCGTGGTGATTTGCCCCCGCCCGAGTACACTCGGGCGACTAGTTCCTGCTCCTGGCTCCTGGCTCCTGGCTCCTGTAAGTTTCCAGAAATCAAACCATGACTCTACCCCGCCTGTATCAGCTCTGAAAAATCAATACAGGGACACAAATGTAAACTGAAGTGGTAGTTCGAATAACACCTCTATGAAAGGCTTTCACTCTAATTGGTACACAAGAAAGGCTGAACGAGTTACAACATATTTGCCTCTTACAAAAGAAGAGTTGAAGAATGCCTTTGCACGTGTCGTTAAACTGAAAGCTAGTTACGAGATTTATAAGAGCGTTTCCATCAGCTACATGGAGACAAAGTTTAGAGTTATTGCAGCCATAAAACGTCAATAATAAAACCAAGATTAAGAAAACGTTAGTATAGCATACACAAGGTTGATGTTTTAATGTGATCCTACGGTAATTGAGCCATACTTTGAGGGGCGTAATTTATCCTGCAAATCCAGTAGCCAGAACAATTCTTTTCGAAAAAAAAAGCTGGATAACCTTGCAGAGGGCGATTCTAGATTTTGTATGTACCAACACCTGCGTTCATTATTTACCTTATTTTCTGCACGCCACTATACATTTCCCCTCCGTAGGTTTTTATTACGCTTCGACAGTTAAGGGGACATTCTGGTAAGAAATCCAACTTCTATGCTGTTAAAAAAAATAGATGAAATCTTTACAAATAATTATATACTATCATACTAACTACTACTTGACATATTTTAAAAGCCCAAGATTCATTATTTAACATTTGGAACAAATTGAGTATAATTTTTACTTTCGCTACACGCACTATGTGCATAGGCAGTGTATAGAGAAGGCTTGTAATACCCCCAAAATTCAGATTTCAACGGAAGTATGTTTTGAGGTCCCCTGATTCTAAGAATAGCCTTTTAAGAAAAATATCCGTTTGTATGTGTCTGTGGAGAGCATAGTCCAAAAACTAAACGACCGTTAAATACTAAATTTAGTATTTAAGTCTGGTATCTTCCAACGGGAATTTCAAAGAAAATCGCCCCCAAACATATACTCTTTACATAGAAAATTCTATTCAAATTTTGTTTTTCTCAAAAGTAGCTTAACGATTTTGATTAAAAAAAAACGTATATTAAAGCAATTTACATCCCAAATAATACGTATATCTTGAATTTTCTGGGAATGGTCTCTGGAAACCTGTTCATTTCGGTTGAATATAGCTGAATTTTGCATTACTGGTAAACTGTAAGAGATACTCAAAAACGTAACACACAAAAATGTAGATTTTGTTAAAACACAGAATTTATATCATATTCATTCTTGTTATAGGGTTGACTGTTTTGAAGATATTCTTTGTTATTGGTTTCAATTTTAAACTATGTATTTACTCAAACGGGGTCACCTTTCGTTTCATCTCTCTCTTGTTTTTCTGGAAATGTAAAGCAAACCGAGCTCTAATTGTTCACATATCGTCCGCCTTTTAAAATGTTTGAGTATCGCTTTAATCTGCTATATTCCCTATTTCTCTTTTGCTTAAAAGAAATAAATAGTAAGACCAATTGTGTTAATGTTTATCTCGTTTAGCGTGATAAGAATAATCCTTTGTAAGAATAATTTGCTTGCAGATCACGCAGAGAGTGCCATGGAAATGCAACACATCAGATTTTTAAAATTATAATTTGAACTGTGTCATTCTGAATATGAAAATTCATAGTAGAGATAAACAGTAATACACTATCCGGGTTTTCAAAAACCGTGCATGTTAATGGAATTATTAATGAATGTTCCTTAATTTTAACAGAAAAAAAATGTGTTAAAGTATCATAAAACTGATGCAGTTGGTTTCATTAAGTTTGATTACACATATGTTAACCTGTTCATACATACCCGTTAAATTAATTGTAAAAGTACACCATCAAGTGCATATATTTGCATTTTGTGAGTAAACCCAAATAAGTTCATATTCAAATGATCATGACATCTATTTACAATTATCGCTCACCACAAAAATACTTTCCTAGTCATTTAGGGCATCTGAAATCTACCTAACCACTTCGACGACTTTCTTATGACATTTATTTGCCAGAAGGTGCATTATAGAAGATACGATCAGATTATTTTGTTTGTCTTCCACCTCTAACTTAATTTTTTAAAAAAAATGCCTTGGAGGTGCAATTTTTTAAATTGGGCTCTAGCTCTTTTTTTCCTTTTTTTTTTTTTTGTTTGCTATTTTAAGGTGATAAAATGATTATTTGGCGCATAAAAATAGCAACACATTAGTTTTAGTATAACTATAAATGGCTCTTTCTTTCTTTTTTCTCCATTTAATCTCCTCGTACGTACGACTTACTTCCTCCGAGTGTGAAAGTGGGTGATCGTGTTTTGTGTGTTGCTCGTAGCTACCTGGATAAAGTTCGAGAATGGAGAGCGTGAGGGAACTCATTGAATAGTTGCGGGATGAAATGCGTTTAGGATTTGGAAAGTGCAGCCTAAAATCGCTGGAAAGTGCCGTGGTGAATGTATCAGTTCGAATGCGTGCTCTTGAAGAGAAAGTGGACTATCTAGAGAACCAATCTCGTAGAAATAATATTGCGTTATATGTTGTGACAGAAGAAGCGGGAGAGAGTTGGGAGATGACGGAGGAAATAGTGAAAAGTGTCATCTCACAAATAGGACTCGAACTCCGCCAGTTTGATGGGGAGAGAGCCCATCCTGTAGGTCCACGTGGCAATTTGAGGCGGCCTATTGAATGTAAATTGGCCCATTATAAACTGAAGGTGGTCAACCTTTGAGATGCTCGTTATTTACCTGGAACGGGCATAAGTATTAGCGAGGACTTTAGCCAGCGTGTACGAGAGGAAAGAGAATACTTAAAGTGGCACATGTTTGAGGCCAGGAAGCAGGGCTGTCATGCCGTATTGCGTTATGACAGGCTCATCATTAACGGGCGCGTCTGGAACCGACAGGAGCTGGAGCGCATGGAACAGCCTAGAAGTAGTGCGGAAACCGAACCCAGGATAGAACAGGACAGCAAGAGCAGGTAGCCAGTCCATCAGCCCAGCAGGTCAGCATTGTCACAAAAGGTGCATCTTGTTATGTCATCAGGGAGGGGCAAAGGGGAGAGGAGGGTGAGACAGCCTTCGCCGGAGAAGCCAGCAGCAACGCCCCTCCACGCCCTTAGGCTGACAACTCCTCGACAAAGGGCCAGCCAAGTCATAGGAAGACCAACAGCAAGGAAACAATAGGACCCAACCCCTTCTCTGTGGATTGTCGCACGGAACATCGAAAGCTTCAAAAAAAGGTTAGGTAGCGAGAATTTCTTGTATTTCCTTAATGATTATGACATTCTATGTTTAAGAGAAACTTGTTTGAAAAACGGAGAAAATGTATCTTTGGCACAGTGGGTGAGTACATTTAATAGTCATAGGATTATACAACCAGTCAGCAACGTCCAAGGATGCAAACAGGATTGTTTTCATTGACTTATCCGAAACGTTAATGAAGTTACAGGAAAAGTTTCCAGGCGCTGAATTAAGAAATTTTAATACGAGGTTAGGAGGGGAGAATATTTCTCTAACAGGAGGTCATGAATTGGACGAGGAATTCCGCGGTGGTCAACGAAAGAGTAAGGATGGTTTTATTAATGGGGAGGGAAGACTATTACTGGCTTCCTTTGATACCTTCTCTTTAGAAATAATAATTGGCAAGTACGGTAAGGATCGAGAGGGAGAACTCACTTTCATAAATGAAAATGGGCGTAGTGTAATAGATTTTATTATAATAAGTCAGGGTTTAATTGGCAGAATTAGAAAATTTTGGGTGGGGAATCGTATCGAGAAGCACCACTGTCCATTTGCCCTGGAACTGAATATAGAGACGGCCATGGAGGCGCATGCACCTGAAGAGGGGCAGGGGGACGAAGGGAGACTAATTACTAAATTTACCGGTAGAAGCAGAAGTATTTGTTGATAAATTGGAAAAAAAGTTTAAGTGAAAGGAACGTAGACACAGCGCAGGAACTAACACATAATAGCAACGGTTGCGGGGACAATGAAAGTCCAAATGCATGGTAAGATAAAACGATTCAATGGTTGGTATGACCAGCAATGGAGAGTCGTAAAGAAACAAGCAGAGGAGGCTCTGTCAAAATTCAGAAGGGCCCCCTTTGGAAAATGTTTACAAAAAAGCGAAGGGAGTATAAACAGCACAAACGGGAAAAGAGAACTATGTGGCAAGACAAAATCACTCAGAAAATTATTAATGTTTTAACATGGGGGGATAACGCTGAGATGTGGCAAGTAGTAAAGCATTTAAGAGGCAACCGTCAGACGCCCAACAAAATTTCTCCCATAAAATGCATTGCCCATTTTATGGGAATATTCGGGGAAGGTGAAGGGGAAGGGATTTTTATAAGTGAAGTGCAAATTTTGGGAAATCTTGAGATCCCAATACTGGACGAGGAAATATCAGCACGAGAAATAGCACAGCGCTGAGGCTCCTGAAGGGAGGCAAAGCTCCAGGGTTGGACGGGTTGCCCCCGGAAGTTTTTAAAGCCGCGGCCAATGTCAATGAGTTTGGTAGGACTATGCTCCAGACATGTAACAGATTGTTTATTGGGGGAACTACCCTACCTGTTGGGGAAAGGGCATTATTCATCCCATTTATAAAGGGAAGGAATGACTATTGGGGATCCGAATAACTATAGGGGGTTACTCTCTTGCCAATTATGGAGAAAATGTATTGTAGAGTGTCATATAGCCGGATAAAGAACTGGGAATCTAAATTTGGTAAACGTTCAAAATTTCAAATGGGTTTTAGAGAAGGACACAGTACTATAGACGCCGCTTTTATATTAGACAATTTAAGGACGAAACAAATGTTGATTAAGCGGGGAAAGCTTCACTGTGCATTTGTGGACTTTGAGAAGGCATTTGAAACTATCAATCGAAATGCATTATGGTATAAACTAGGCAGAAAGGGGTTATCAAGTAAAATGATTAGAGCATTGCAGGCAATCTATCAAAATGTTGAATTCTGTGTAAAGTACGACAGAAACAGAGGGTCAGAGAGCAGTCTATGCTATAGGGTAGTGAGGCAGGGTTGTCTTTTATCTCCCTTGCTATTTAAATATCTTTGTGGATGGTGTTACTGATGCATTGATAGCAGAGAATATCCAAGCACCAGTAGTAGCGGATTTGCAGATCCCAGCACTTTTATACGCGGACGATTTTGTATTGTGCTCTACGATTGTTAACGGAATGCAACGAGGACTGAATAAACCTAAGAATTATTGCGATGAATGGCTACTTACAGTTAATGTGAATAAGACTAAGGTAATGACTTTCAAAAACGGTTCTGTTTATAGCAGGGAGGAGACTTGGACATATTCAGGATTAAATCTTTTGTGTACTTAGGACTCACATTTACAATGAACGGAAAATGGATAAAACACATCGGCATCACGAAACATAAGACAAAGGTGAAAGCGGCGGAAGCTGTCCGAATACGCTGCAGAATACCGAATATATCCATAACCTTAATGGAAACTGTATACGGAGCGACAGTTAGATCCACGATGACATATAGAGGAGATATATGGGATGGGAACAATCCAGGTATCTGGATCAAGTGAGGACCCAATTTTTGAAAGGAATCTGGGTGTAGGGAGGGGTACGGCAAACTGCGGAATAATGAGGGAATTCAGGACACATAGTGAAACAATAGAGTGCAAAATCAGAGCAGTTAAATATTGGGTGAGAATCTTTCACGGAAACCAATCTCTAATTAGAGCAGTCTGCTATCGTGAACAGTTGTGAATGGAAGGTAATTCGACTTGGGCATCAAAGTTAAAGAAAGGGTTGGAAACCATTAGGATGGGATGCATTTGGATGGCGGGGCAGGCAAACAGGCGGAGTATTTGGAGAAAAATTAAGAACCGCCTCTGTGATATTGGCAGACAGCAAATAATTGCGCAATGCACAGAGAAGGTTTCATTAGAAGTACAGTCTGGGCTAAAATCGGAGTGTGGGATGGAGCAATGCATCAAAACAGGTACCAAATTCATTAAAGAGGGGCTGGCCTGGATTAGACTAGGAGCATGGTGGAGCACGAAAATTTCTGACAAGAATGGTACGAGAAGCTGTCCAATTTGCGGGGAGGAAGAGTCGTGGACTCACATATAGGCAAGATGAGGGGTACGGAGGAATGGCGGGAAAATCTTTACCACCGCGAATAGGGCTAGAAGCATGTTGTACGCTACTGGCAGGCAAGGAAATCATGGACGGGCTAGGTAAATGTATACTTAAGACAAGACAGCTGAGGCTGCCAATTGAGAAGGGAGGGGGTCAGAAATAAGATCAACTAAACAAAAGTGACTACAATGTTCTACATATATATATATATATATATATATATATATATATATATATTTATGAAGGTGCACTCTGTGCTGTAAATTTAAATTGCTATATTTGAATACCTTTGTATTTTCATTTTCGGGTTAACTCTTAATTCTTTGTTGTTGTTTTAATAATTGCTTTTGATTGTGTATTACCTTTGTCTTTTTGTTTTCGTATTTACTGTTTTAATTCTTTGTTGTTGTTGTTGTCGTGTTAATATTGTTTTTAATGTGTCTTACAAAAGTACCCGTGGTCTGTGGACCCGTGCAATTGTTGAAAATCTATGTATGATATTGTTATTTCAATAAATACGCTTATTCATTAATTCATACTTCCTCCAGGGTTTGCAAGCCAACGCTGTGGTCAGACGCCTTTTGAGGAGCAGAGGCTGTCGATCAGAGAGTAGCCAAGATGTATAAAATTAAGTAGAATGCAGTTTGATTTATGGACGCTCTTTGACTGCTGATGTTCTCAGTGTTCAGTTTGTTTCGCTCAGAGGCCTCTTTTATCAGACTTGAGGTTTTCTTACATGCCGTAAATCTATGACACGGGACTAATGGCTTTACTTCCCTTCCGAAGGAAGCCATACTAAGGATTCTTACATCCCAAAAATTCCATCGTCCTCCGTAGGTTTTGAACCCGCGACCTTAGGTATATGAAATCAAGGTGGATGATCTGCCCAATGCTTTGTATGAACGTGAGTGTATGATATGAAATGTCGATGAAAGTGATAAAACAATGGATGGAGCATTTGGTGGGATGAATGGTGGAGGAAACCAAATCTCCGCCTAGGTGCCGCTTCGTTCATCCACACGTGGTCTCCTGAGGTCGAACTCTGGCCGCTTAAGTAAGAGGCAAGCAGTCTAACCACTCAGCCACGGTGCCGCACTGGTGTATTTCAAGTGAGCAAAATTGCTGGTTATCTTAAAACGTGAGTAGAGCAATAGGATTTTAAATAAAGAAGCTTACACTGTCAGCACATAGTAATGATTTAAAATTATCGTGCGAGAAAATGTAAATAATGCTGAAACTTTTTCAAAGCTAAGAATTTGAGTGGCGAAAAGAACTTGCGGCTTTCGTGCAATAATTTAGACAGCAGCAATATATGCATAAATTATATATAAAGAATTAAATTTCAAAAAGAAATAAAAAGAAAGACACTTTCCCCCAAAATCACATGTTTTGCCATTTAAACCTCAGTGTATACCGGTAATTAAAATTCAGGACAAAGGAAGGGCTATTTCACAGAGAAATCAATAAATGCTTTTATTCACCATATGAATGTTTTAAAGCTGTTATAATTGAATCCTAGAGGCGGTGCCGCGACCGAGTGGTTCAATCTCTCAGCTCTCACTTAGGCGGACAGGGTTCGATCCCAGGGGACTGCATGTGATATTGGTGGTGAACAAAACGTCAGGGCGGGTTTTCTCCGGTTTCCCTAGCCATACACTCCACCAATATCTCCACCATCATCTTTCCTGTGGTCCATTTCACCGATATTTATATCTTCCACTTCCTCACTTTCATACGAGGCATTGGGCTGATCACCCATCCTGGCTTCGCTCTGATCTAGAGCCTCTGCTAATCAACAGGCCCTCGTTTGTAAAACCTGGGGGTCTAAGTCCTACATTTGAAGAGAAGAAAGAAAGAAGGCAGAAATAAAGCAATAAATAAATAAGGAAATGGAGAGAGAGAGAGAGAAAGAGAAAGAGAGAGAGAGAAAGTTGACTCCACATCGTATAAACCATTTTTGACGAAAGAAGCAGAGGAATGATTTGCGTGTAAGGAAACTGCTCCTTATAAACATTTTAATGCTGCCAGGCGTACCGCTGAAGTTTGGTGTTTAAACCTCTGCCTTGAATATAATGCTCAGAGTCTTCTAAAGAAAGGCACACTTTCCCAATATTGCTTTGTTTCTTTCAATAGTTTTCTTTGATGTGGTATACCACGATTTTAGAAGGTATGTCTTTCATGAAGTCTTTATATTACATTTTAGGACAAATACAATATATTTTCAATGCATTTGTGACATTTAGCAAAAATGTATGAAAAATTAAAAAACTGGATCTTTTCTTAATAAATAATATGGATCTAAAACTTTGAGAAAACCTATAGTTTCTACCTCGGCGCACTTTTAACTATCACTTAATTGAAGCCATGAATGAACAGGCGCATGCTAATTAAAACTCATGTCCAGCATTAAACTTTGTCTTCCCGGAAACTTTTCAGCATTTTTACGTGCTCAACATCTCCACATGGTGCACTCGTTTAGTAACTATTTCAACTTGTACACGCACGTGTATAAAAAGGAGCACATTTCTTCAGATTGAAATAGCGTTTCTCTCTGTAAGGTTACCATATTCAGCTAACCAAATTTTGACAACTACCACCCGTAGCATCGCCTGCGGTACCAGAAGCAGTAAAAGCGGGCGTTAAACCTATCCAAAAAAAAACAAAAAAAAAAAAAACAAGACACCCGTAGCATTTATCTAAGCTTCTGGTCTAAAAAACAAACAAGGACAGAATAATTAACCAAAGAATGATGTTTTAATTACTGGAAACAGCTAAGCTTTCATCAGCGATATGGAGACGAAGGTTAAAACTATTATTGCCATTATCGACAAGACAAAGGTACTGTAGTATGAAAATAGAACGTTTAAATTGTAATGCTACCTTTCTTCAGCTTTCAGTGACCTCGGCATTATGCCACTACTCAGAAGCATATGTTTATTAGTTGTGTTTTATTTCATATATTGAATTGTTTTGACAATATGTGTGTTGTGTGCGATTTTACTAGGAATGTTACTTGTTTATTACTCCAACAAATTCACGCTTTAGCAGCGTATGTTTATGTACGAATACATAAATGAAAACTGAATCATATGGACAGACGTGTAGACAACTCCAGCAGAAATTTCCTGGTTATCCTGGAGACTCTGTGAGACGGCCAATAAGTTTATAACAACAGGGTCGCTTAAAGCTAAACCATAGAAGCGAAAACGATGCTCCAATGGAGGAAATACTTGACAAAATTGTTACTGCAGGCAAACGTTCACTTAAGAAATCTCTCAGATGTATTGCACAGCATGTGGGTGTTTCACAAACCTCTGTTCATATAGTTTCTAAATATTTAAAGCTAAAATCCCAATGCGTGACTGTAGTGCAGAAATTAAGAACATTACGCAAGAAGAACTCCTGCGCGTGAACGGTAATTTCAACCGACGATGTCAAGAATGTCTTTGCTCAGATGGATACAACCTTCAACAGCATTTACAACATTGTCATTAGTTATTGCCTGTATGTTACTAACACTCGTAAGTGACGCAGGATTCACGGAGCGAAAACCCCCGTAGAGTAGTGGTCTGTGTGCGGAGCATGCATTTACGTAATCCCGGTCTTAGTATTTAACGAAGGCACTGTGGATGTTCACCTTTATAGAGGATGGGTGAGCTTTTATCAGTATCAACATAAACAGATCTGCTCCTATTTTGTGCATGTGCGGATACATTTCACTATGGTTTCATCGAAGATTATTTTGGTGCCTATTCTTTAAGCTTTCTAGATTCCTAAAATTAACGTTTGTATAATGGTCCATACAATGAGTCTTGATGAAAACCGTGCTTATATGTGTGTGGGAAAATTGCCGACGTAAAGTAAGTAGCATCGACAAACCATGTAATACTGAAGAAAAAGAAGGAGAAGGGGGAGTGATATCTTGCCCAATAGAGAGATCCAATTTTGTGACAAGGCGCGCCCCTCATCCTTTGCCATGGAATGGAATAAACTCTTCTTGTATTCCCCCCCCCCAGCCTCCCATTTTCACAACAGCTACAAGAACAAGAATGCTGCTAAAGCTTTTTATGCCATCTAAGGATAGGGTATGGCCAACAGCAACTTTCTCCTTACAATCTTTGAAGAGATAAAGTTCACGAATGACGAACACGTAGGTATATTTGCTTCTGCTTGGGGTGCTTTCTCTTAAAAAGAATATGCTTAGCGTATAGGAATGTCTAGAAATTTCATAAAAAGTAGTGTACTTGCAGTTATTTATTTTGCTTGACTTGTCTTTTATTTTTATTTTCAATATAAAGATTACAGGATGTCGGTGTAAAACCTGACCGATTGTTCGGGGTTTAGCATCTGGGTAGCACGACTTGAAGCACTCTGTCTTCGCTTCCTAAATGTGTATTCCTGTTAACCACCATATAAAATATAACAATATGCATCTTTACCTCATTATAAATACTGGAAATGTCCTGCTTTCGCAACCAAAGAGGCATTGCACCGAGTATGAGATTTACAACAGCATGGTCATTGGAATGTTTTTTCAGTTCTTACACATACCACTGTGTGAGTGATTTATGGGGCGGACCTTCGTCTAACTCTTCTTTTTTTACCACTGCATCAGTGGCCTCATGTTTATTTAAAAGATCGTGAATTAAACTTCTGGAAGGAGGCAATTGTACAGGTAAAGTTAGGATGAATTCTCCACGAACGCGACGAGCCGATTTGACTTCAAGGTAACTTTTACATACAAGTTTAGTCTAGGTGGTTTGCGCTTAGAAAGCAACCTTCACAGTTGCCAAGTCTTCCACTTGCTGGTCCCTTAACCAAGGCGCGAATGTCGACGAAGGTCGCGCAATGCTCTGCCGGCATGTTGACATTGTAGGTCAATGGAAGAGCAACCTAGCTAGAGACCGTGGTTCAAATCTCGGTTATGGCATTGAATTTTTCAATCTGACTCCACCTATCCAATTCCTGTCCTATAGACGGATTGTGTGAAAAAAACAATTAAACCATTGCAAAAATTCCATACCTAAATTTCATTGGAAATATATATTTTAAGAAACCCCTTATGAAAAAAAAAAAAAAAAAAAAAAAAGCATTTCTAGAAAAAGCACCGCGCTCGTGTGTGCGTGTGTGTGAGTTAATGTCTTTGGGCAACTCAAAAAAGAAAAGTCGGAAAATTTGGTTGAGTACCAAACATGGTACTCAAGCTTACTAGCTTCCAAGGATGCGATACAAAAATTTTAAGAAAAATCCTCTGTCACCCAACTACAAGGAAATATTGTCTACATTTTTGAATTTTTTAAAAATGACACTAACGATATTCATTAAAATGCCGTATTTTATAGATATATGCATAAAATAAAATGTAAATCTCTAATTTCTTGAGAACATCCCCTGAAATCTTCTTCATTCTGAAAGAATTTTGCATTAACTGGTAAGCACTATGAGATAGACAAAAACCTGCTACGCAAAAAATGTGCACCTCGTTAAAGTTCACAATTTACGTCGTATATAATTCTTATTGTACAGTTAGCCATTTCCGAGTCATTGTTTGTTAGTTGTTTTAATTTTAAAATAAGTATACTTTTCTCAAACAGGAAGTCGCCTATTAAAACCCGTCTGTGCAGAACTATACGAGCGACCTTCGCTTTACATCTGTCAATGAGCGCGGCCCGCTCACCGTCTCCACAGATAAGCTAGACGGATAAAACAAAGGTCGCTCACACTAGTTCCCTCCTGACGGCTTGTAACTAGCCCACTTGGCATGTATATGTGGCCGCAATTCGGGTTTTGCTTCTCACGTTCATAGTTTTCTAAAGTAATTATTATAGTTTGAATTTCAATAGATTAAATTCTGTTTTATTTTAAACCAAAGTATCGTGATCCATAAATGCTTTAGTTTCCGAAACACATTTGATTGCTTTGAAATTACGTGTTTTTTTTACAGTTCGGTGATCGTTCAAAATATTTAAGACAATTTCTGATCCCGCCGACAATGAAGTGCGTTCCGTAATACGCTTTTTGAACGCAAGTAATATTATGCTAGCTGAAATTCATCGCCAAATTCTAGAGATTAAAGGTGGAAAAGAATATGTGTATTTATTCTCTGCAATTGGGTACTGCCCGGGGCAGAGTTAAATGTAAAAAATTCACTTAGAATAATGATCTTACAGTTAAATTAAGAATAGTAATACAACTAACATAATATATATACATGCTTTTTTTTTTAAATGCTTAACTACTTATTATTCAGTATGTCAATAATAATGTCAATTTCCAGCATGTTTATAAACAGCTATTATGAAGCCTCAACATTGACACTAATTAATACTAACACTAATATATACATTAATAATAATATACATTAATACAAATTTTAAGATCCTTAAATACTTCACAATATTTCAATATTTACTCAAATTAACCAACACTTTATGTCTTTAAATTACCCCTAAACCTCTTTAAGGTCAGAGGGCAGCCCTGCAACACTGCTACAGACAACTTATTCCATTCTTCAGCGGTCCTATTAACAAAAGAAACTTTTCCTACTTCGGGTCTGTACCTTCTATCCTTAATTTTATATAAATGATCGTTTCGGGTTTTCTAACCTCATTCCAACGTCCACCCATGCATTTAAACCAGTATTAGGTTTAAATAGTGTGACTAACCTATGTGTTTTATGCCTAGCTTTTAGCGTCCCCCATTTATTCTCTTCACCTTTCGTAGGTCCAAAATATTTACCTCTCTTTATGTATTTAACCGCCCGTCTGTGAACCTTTTCCAGCGAATCGGTTTGATTAACCTTGTAAGGGTCCCAGCATGCTACTCCATATATCATAAGTGGCGGCACTAAGGACTTGTAGACAATTTCCCTGGACTTTGTGCTCCCCTTCTTCAGTGTTCTCATTACGAAGTGCAATGTCTTCCACGCTTCCCTAAATGTAGAACTTATCTGATCCTCCCATCGGGCATTACTTGACAAGTACACTCCCAAATATTTGCAGCTGTGGAATTTGTTCCCTGCCCATATGATTATAGCTATAAAGAACGTTCCCCTTAGTACGACTAAAAACAATTGAATTACTTTTCCTAGCATTAATCGTCAGTTTGTTTACAGCGGCCCACCTACTTATTTCATTTAGGTCATCCCGAAGAGCGGTCTCATGCATGGTATTTCGAATCTTATTGTAAAGAATTCAATCGCCTGTGTACAATTTAATGTCATATTTAAGATTTATAGTTATATCATTAACAAAGATAAGAAAAACTAACGGACCCAGTACCGAGCCTTGGGGCACGCCCGAACTTACAAAGCCCTTTTCAGATAGTGCTTTACCTACTCTTACCTTCTGTGTCCTTTCTTCCAAAAAATGTTCTATCCACGATACCATGCGATTATCGATTCCTGTTTTTCAAGCTTTCGGATGAGTAAATTATGCGGCACTACGCCAAAAGATTTAGAAAAGTCTATCACCACTGCATCAAACTTTCCCCCTGCATCCACCTCATCTGCCAAATCCTGAAAAGAGAAGGTTGTTTGACTTTCACACGAATAACCATACCTAAACCCATGTTGTACTTCTTTGAACCATTTATTTTTTTGTAACTCCTCCCATATGTATTCTGTAATTAAATGTTCTATAACTTTACACACTACTCAAGTTAGGCTAACAGGTCGGTAATTGTTTATTTATGTTTTATTACCTCCTTTATATATTGGAACTACAATGGCGGTTTTCCAGTCTTCGGGTATAGCACAGTTGTTAATTGACATATTAACAAGAGCATTAGATAGGGAATTATGGCTTCTCCCCCTATTTTTAAAATTTCTACAAGTATATTACCCGGTCCTCTCGATTTTCCATTCTGTAGCACATGATTTTTTCCGTAATTTGGATGCCATTATGTGAAAAAGTGATTCTCTACCATCCTCAGTTTCCTGTACAGAACTATCATCCAATTTATGAAAAACCGATACAAAATGCGAATCTAATATATTGGCTTTGTCCTTATCATTTGCTACAGCAATTTCATTAATTTTAAAGTCCGGTATGTCCTCTTTAATGCCCCTGCGTCTTCTCAAAATGTAATGAAAGATGAAATGCTGAGAAAGTGGGTTAGGCAATTCAATTATGGCCGATCCAATGTCCTTGACAAAGCACTGAGTAGGCGGTCTTCTGTTGTCACTGATGGCTTGGTTGAATAAATGCATGGGAAATTCGTGAAAACAAACGTTTCACAATAAGAATGCTTTGTGATATGTTTCCACAAAACACGGTCTTCCAGCAGTAGCTGTCTTCACTGGTGGCAGATTTCTTCAAAAGGGAATGCAAAAATTAATTCTACACTATGAAAAATTCCTGAAGAATAGTGGAAACTAATTCGAAAAATAGCTTAAGAAATACTCTCTCGTGCACAAATAAATTTTGTGAAAACAAATATTTTATGCCGTTTTACCAAACCGGTACTTACTTTCCGGAAACACCTCAAACTTTTCTTTATCATTTATCTTGTCGGCTTTGTATCGATCCGTGATCGATTTCCGTTACAAACTTTAATTGTTTGCTTTACAATACAGTAGTATATGTTACATATGGCAGGTATTGTCAAAGAGAGTGTGGCTATGTAATAGCTAATGTGGGTGACACATATAGTTTAGGTTTTGCACTAAAACGTTGCGCTTTGAACCCAATATCAGCCACATGAAGTTAATTCATTTTATCTATTTATGCAGTAACCTCTTTAACAAAACTTGTTTTGTATGGTCTAAGTGCGCAGCATCCTTGGTGTTTAGATTCAGCAAAGGAGTATGAAGATCTTTAATGCAGAAAGCGAATATACCTACATCAGCCCTGAAAGGGTAGCCTCTGAAAGAAACAGGTGAACGTTAGCTAAATTACTGCGTCACAGAGAAAGTCCAAAGACAAAAATATCTTTGTCACGTATGTTAAATGTATAACATTTAACAATTTTTTTTTCTTTAACAAATAGCTGTTTATTTCTTCCACTGACTGACAATAAAATCGGTTCACAAATGCACGTCTATCCTACAATGCTTCCGCAATAATTCTCTTCCGACGCAAGGCTGCTGCGATTAGTATTGCACGCTCCAAATTTCCCGTCGAAACCGACACAACTGCTGCACGCGATCTATTTCCTGCTGAAAGCCTGACCTGTTCTCCTTTTATACCTGTCGATCACGTGGCAAGAAACTTCCAGAAGCAGTCACTCGTGCAAAGCACCGTAGCTGTCAAACTCATCCAGAGGTAACTGCGCGGCTTCGATGTCAAAGAAGTGCCGACAGCACATCTGTTCATTCAAACAGGTGTAACGGTCGCATCTTCGATGTCAACAGAACTCGCAGGTGTAACAATACATGGCAACAATCAGCTATAAATTCCGAAGCAAGCCGTTCAATGCGATGACTACGACAGCAGGGCGTAGGCACAGTATTGCAGGTAGAGAAGATATAATACTGCACATAATAGTTCGATACCGATATCTTACCGGAAATACATGTTTTGAAGCCCGCTGAATAAAAGATTATAAAAAGACCCGCATGTGTGTTTGTGGGCAACACAACTCAAAAAAGAAAATCTGGTTAAATACCGAAATTAGTACTTAGGTTCAGTATCTTCCATGAGACAAGAAGATTTTCAGAAAAATCTGGAACACAACTTCCCTTTACATGGAATACTTTTTCGAAAATTATTATTTTTAGCAAAGCCTTTAAGCCATTTTCATGAGAAATAAAATGTATACCTCTAGCTTTCTGGAAACAGCCATTGAAGACCTCTTCATTCTGGATCATTTTTGTGTATCTGGTAAACTGTAAGAGACAGTCAAAAACTTACTACACAGAAGTATATTTCTCGTTAAAACGCACAATTGATCTAATACATATTTTTTTAGGGTTAACCGTTTCTAAACTATTCCTTGTTATTTTTGTTCCACATATACTCCGCTGTTTAACAGCATGCTTCTATTGCGGGCGTTTCCCCGTGAAACATTTTGCCTATTGACTTGTGTATTGTTTGTGTTCCTTGGGTTTCCATTATCTTTCATTTTATTCATTAGATCACAAACATTCACACTTCCAGATTCTGGGGAGAGTAGACAATAATCTCGGAATAGAACCCGGGACACCTTACACAGCAGACGTGAACTCTATCGACTGACCTACGGAGCCAACTACTGTTGGTCAGTATTTCAAACTACTTAAACTTTTCTCAAACGGAAAATCACCTTTCGTTTCATATCTTATTTGATTTACTTCTGGGCATACAAAGAGAAGCGAATTTCAATTGTTTCACAGAGCGACCAGCTAGCACTTTACTCTACTGTTCCCTTGTTTCTCTTCTACTTACAAGGACGTAAGAAGAAAATTTCTGCTAATGGTTAACTCATTTAGCTTGATATAGATATAGTGATATTTTGTAGCAATAACTTATTGGCAATTTGAAGCATAGACGCAAATATGTAACTATTTTTTCAGAAATTAAATTATATTGTCGTGTTTGTAGAAAAGCTAGAACTATGGAATATTTTTACACGCTTACCCAAATAAAATTTCCTGCTCTGAAAGTACAAGCGCTGCATACTCTTGTGTTTCACACAAAAATTCTCCAGGGAAATCAATTATGAAAGTTGCATATTGTGCAGAAGTTTGGGAAATGGAATAACAAACAAACAATAACAAGCGAATACAGTTAATCTCTCGTTATGATGCATAGCTGTCTTTGCAAACCACAAGGCTTTTATATCGGTTTAATTACCAAGCGAGATTGACAAGCAAATCAACAAACGATGTCAGTAACAAATATAATATCTAAATGTCCGTGGTATTGAAACTGCTGGAGAGACGCCGATAATTATGTTGTCAACTCCCGAATACTACAGTCTTCGACCGTAATCGCCGAAAGTCATAGCTAATTGTTGAAGCCATTGTTACACCTGCGTTAGTGTGACTGCTACACCTCTGTGAGTGGTCACATGTACAGCCCGAAGCTTCATTGACGTCGAATCCCGGCATGTTACACCTGGGGTGTTTTATACATGTGACGGTCCTCTGGAAATTTCCTGTCACATGATCGACGGTATAAAAAGGGGAAGGAAGCGTGCCCAGAGTTCAGACTCAACGAAAACCTCGTAGAAAGCATTAGCATACGTCGCCGCAGCGAACGTCGAACGGAAGCTACACGGAAAAACTGTTGCGAAAGCATTGAAGAAAGCGAGCAGATTCTTATTGTAATCGGAATATACACACAAAGGCTGCGCCGTGACCGAGAGCTGAGACCTCTCGGGTTCGATCCCAAGCGACGCATGTGGGATATGTGGTGGACAAAGCGGAGCAAGGGCGGGATTTCTCCGGTTTTGTGCGCCATTCCATTTCACCGTGGCTCCATCTCCGTTCCATGCACAATCGTAGTTCATCACCTGCGGTGCTATAGTAGGTAGTAAAAGCGGGCGTTACACAATATCAAAGAAAGAACACACATAACATGTGCATACAAGGTAAGAGGTGAATTTGTACAAGAATAAGTACAAACATTTGTATCAGCGATTGAGAGCGCTGTGATGATGGAGTACTTCAAGTGTTTTTTCGCTATTTTCTAAAGTTATGATCATGAGGAAAACGTCACAATGTGTTTACGATGACTATTATTACCTAACTCAGATGTTTGGTTGTTTACTAAATCGTCACGTGGGTAACCCTTTTCTGCCCTTTACCCTGCCCAGCAATAGGTGGTGTGATGTATGTAAACACATCACGGCGTTCAAAACACATTAGACCCTAAGATGTGTGCTTCATTTATGCAATATTATTAGTAAGCGGACAAAATGAGTTAAATTTACATGTTACATGTTCTTTACTAAATATCAGACTACTTGCACTTAACACAGCTCCCACCCTGTATATATTGTCTGAGTTTCAAATTGCTTCAGTTCGTGCACTATTCTACATTAACAAATATAAAATAATGCAATTCTGAATAAAACAGAGGAAAAAAGATATATAAAGTATGGAATAATATTGGTATATTTTAGAAATGAACAACACGCCAGTTGCAGCGATACAGTACATGGTCTCCTACACATTTATCTTTTTAATTCAGTGTGTCTGGGCTATACAGGAACACCGTAGCACACAATAACAAAACTAGCTATTGATGGATGCTCATAGGTGAAATATATCATTATTAATTAATTTTCAATCTAAAAGGCCAATTTATTCTCTCAAAAATAAAAGTTGTGTAACTTAAGGGACAACAAGTTAACATTTTGCACTGCTCCTGTATTCGAGATCAGGGACTCTAATACAAACATGCAACTCCTCTTGAGGAGCGAGATTCTCTCATGTTTCCGCTCATATGCATGAGGAGTAGAACGCAAGTCGCCTGCGCTAACACCGCCACTGTCCGGTGTTTACTTGGACTTGCCCCGCTGAGCTTTGCATGTCTTTAAACACACCAAGGGTTATCTGCAGACGTGAAATACGGGGCCGTAGGGTACCCTGCGTATAGAGATGCCTACTGAAAAGCTAACTGATGGAAATTACGTGAAAAGGTCTAAAGTGTTGCATTCGCATGACTTTGCTACTTATCCTACAAAAAACATTTTTACAAAAGCTTACGCTCCTATCGAAAGAATGGAAATTAAAATATAGTAGCAGGAATAGTTTTATTGATATTTACTTCAAGGTCCAAAGGGAATACACAAGGTTAAAGCGATAGTCAAATCTTATAACACCTAGTTGCTATAATATAGTTTAAAACTGTATTTTTTTTTTTTTTTGCATGACCAATATAAAAAGCGAATAGCGACTTCACGACTTTGAGAAAAGTAGAACTATTGAAAAAAAATTAGAAAATAAGGAATACCTCTGAAATGGTAAACTCCACAAAAAGTGTTTGTTAAGCTGTGCATATTAACGGGGTCTACATTTTCTGTGTCATTGCAAGAAAATGTAAGGTAAGCATTTCATGTGTCATTAAAATATATTAAACATAGGGTATCTTAATCAAATTACTTAGTCATTTTTCTGAACATACAACTTGAAACAATTTCCAAAAAAGGAAATTTGGATTGGGAGTATATCCTTGAAAATCTTCGCGTCGTATACTTGGAAAAAGAGAACTTAAATACTAAGTTTGAAAATTAACAGACTGTTTGGGTTTGAGATTTTCTGTTTATAGACACACAGGTGGACCCTTTTCTAAGAGTGCTTTTTGTATATTGAGAGTGCCTCAAAACATATATTTCATTTTACTTTTCCATGTAAATCTTTTGGGTAGAATTCAATATATTTTCTGGTTAGTCGGCAGTTAAATATATGGGACCATATGAATGCCCATAACATAGATTGCTTCCTCGTTTGCTTAAAAACAAAAGGAAAGCGTTTCAGTATTTTGATGCACTGAAAGGAAACGTTACACAGCAGCGCTACATATGTTTACATTATATGCACAAAACCAACAGCTTTCTTCACGGGTCGATGTACATGTGTATACTTTGAGTGTTAGACATTCCCCTCACGGCAGTGAGTCGAGCAAAACGCAAACAAAATGAAACGCTTTGCAGTCAGAAATGCAAACAATCCGCTCAAATCTGGCTTGGAGTGGAAAGCAGCTTACACGTTCAGATTAACACTGCCAGATATACAAGTGGTAGAGTGCAGTCTTACGCCATACATTCCTTTTTCAATAATTAATTGAGCCATGGCTGATCAGATTGGAAGTTGTCTCTTCAGTCAACCACAAGAAATGCTGAGGCGAACACAGGGTGCACCACTGAAAATGCTATTTTATAAAGAATTCAACAATTTCCCTGAAAATGTAATGTGATACGTAATACAAGGTGGAAATACTTAGGGCAGCGAACAATTAATATACGAGAGCTATCCAGAAAGTGACAGCCGATTTGGCAGAACTAAATAATAACGAAAGACATCAACACAAAACTTTATTTATAAAGTTATATATCCTTAGTTTTCGAGAAAAAATTTCTAGGTATTTGACAGCATCGCTATTCAGTACTGTCATCGGCGCGTATTCCCAGTAAGGCCCTCAGGCTGTCGGCAAACCTCTTGAGATGGGGAAAAGAAGATCACGTGCACAACTCTAATGTAGTTTCGAATGCGAGGTCATTGGGCTAAACACGTTTGAAGCTTTGCTACTGTCATTTTCCTGCGTTCTCTGGTTTGTAGTGACGTCGGTCATTCTTGCTGATAAGCCACGTCAGGAGTACTATCGCCGACACTTCCAGTCCTGAAGAAAACCTACGGGATAAAAGATGAATGAAATGAAAATAGAAACGACATGGAGGTACAGACAACTCGGAGAATCAACCCAGCATTCGCCTGGGACTCGGGAAGGAGTGCAGATTCTGCAAGTGCAAGGTAACTGCATGGGTATACCACGTCTTTTACACGACAAATTATTATTTAAAGATATAAAAATATTAAAGTAGTTTTTAAACTCCGTTTAGTCTTATTTGTTAGAATATTGAGATGCTAGCAATACAAAAACCAAACAAGTGCTGCATTAGCTCTTACAGTATTCACTGAATGCCAGGAGCTATGCTGATTTATTGAGAACAACGTATTCTTACTTTCTCTACACGTACTATGTACATAGAATATAGAGAAGGTATTGTATTTCACCCAAAAATTCGATGCCGAGATTTCACCAAAAAATATGTTTTTAGACCCCCTGATTAAAAAAAAACATTTTTAGAAACTAGTCCGTGTGTATTTGTGTGTGTGTGTGTGTGTGTGTGTGTGTGTGTGTGTGTGTGTGTGTGTGTCTGAAGTCAGTATAGCTCAAAAACAAAAAGTCGCTTAATTACCAAACTTGGTATTTGAATTGAGTATAATCTATGGATACGACACGAATATTTCCAAGATATAGAAAATGGCTCAACGATCTCCATTAAAATACCTTATATTTAAACAAAATGTATATGCTGAATTTTCTGGGAATAGCCTGTGAAGACCTCTTCATTCTGAATGACTTTTCATATCTGGTAAACCATAACAAACAGACAAAAACTTACTACACAATAAATGTAGACTTATAAAAAACACATACTTAATGTTATATACATTTTTGGTATAGTTAACCGTTTTCGAGATTTTCCGTATTACTGGTTTCAATTTTAAGCATTAAACTTTTCTCAAACGAGAAGACATCTTTGTTCTCGTTTCTCGTTTGTTTACTCCTGGCAAGCAAAGGGAATGGAATATCAACAACTTCACATAGCGACCGGCTTTTAAAGGACTTGACTACTGCTTTAGTCTGTGTATTCCCTTATTTCCTTCTACTTACAAGAAAGCAAGTAATTCTGCTTATGTTTATCTTGATTGCATGATGTAGATAAAATATTAATCTTTTGAATAAAAAGGTTTGTTTCCGGAAGAGCCAGAGAAATTCATGTGAATGGAACATCAGATTTTTTCGTAAGGTCACTAGTGTCACATTTAAAAGTCGTTTGATAACCTTTAGATTGTATATAACTAGTTTTTGCGCTGCTAAAATCAAATTTTGTATTCAAGAGATATTGTGAGTAACGCTGGAAGATTTCAGTTCTTCAGAAAATGAAAGATTATGAAAGTCAGGCAAAATCAAAATTAGGGATAGATTAGAACTTTAGGAAATAAAGGACTAGAAAACAAATTTCCTCTACGCAGACATACACAGAAACAAAAGTGAGTTAACCGCTGCGCATTTTCTGCCCATGGTCGAACTTTAGATAATTGATTAGTATAATATGAGTTACATTCTTTTTGGTCTCAGTTATTTCATGTAGCGCTACGTCTAAGTAACTTGGTTTTCCAAAGTGCTGGTAAAACCTGTTCTACTTCTCTCCCTCCATATGTAAGAAAGTTCCTCTTCTCAATCCAACAACTCATTATTTCTTGCACAAACTAATTATAAACAGAATATGCTCTCAAATAACTGTTAATGCTTTCGTAAAAAATTCTACAGTATTGTTTCTTTTCGACGTTCGCTGAGGCGAGGATTACGGCTGGCTACGAATTCCCATTGCAACTCATTCATTTGTTGCACGCGATACATTCGTAGTGAAAGATGAACGATAGAGAGGGCTTGGTTACCCTCTTTATACCTGCTGGTCACGTGACTGGAAATATACAGAAGCCGTCGGACTTGCAGTACACCGCAGGTGTTCACAAACTCTCTCTTTCCGTGTGACCGCATGTGAGATTTTGGTGGACAAAGCGGCGCAGGGGCGGGTTTTCTCCGTGTTCTCCGGTTTCCCCTGACATCACATTCCACCGGTGCTCCACCATCATTCCAAGTATCATCAGTGCCATCCCCTGCAGTGCCGTAGTAGTAAACTTGGGCGCTAAATAGTTTAAAAGAATCATAACAGAAGTTGTGATACATACGCAACTGTGCTATATTTTACAGACAAAATGCGGTGACTTTTCGAAGTTCCACAGTTTTTATGGATTATTTTGAAACTTTCACTCTGGTGCATTGCGGTTTAGTTAGTATGTATACAAAATTGCAGTTATATATATATATATATATATATATATATATATATATATATATTGGCTCAATATTCTTAGGGCTGTAAATTATTTTATAAAACGTATTATGTAAATATGCTGCATAAACAAAATGTACCTCGCATCTCATTATTTGAAAACGTTGTTGCAAATTACTACAAGTTCAGCATTCAATCACGAACAAAACTTCAGTGAGCAAATTGTGTTTATTGTTTATAAACTTGAAGGGAGTTTTAATCCTTAAAATAAACCTCATTTTCAAATAATCGAATCATGTTATAACGAATTTTGTTCTGCAGAATGTTACCATGGGTGCGAATGCACTTACTGGGAAATTGGAATTTAAATAAAATGAAATATAATTTTGGAAAAAAATGCTGTTTTATAAAATATACTAGGAAACATATGTAGTGTGCAGTCCTTAAATTACTGGTGCCTGAAGCAAGGGCATACATGTAAATTTTGACATCCTACGGATGCCCAAACATTCCAAAATCCATTTAATACAAACATATTTTAAAATGCTGACGAATGAGGTCGAAAAGTCAATCCGTGTCCCTTAACGTTAGTGATTTTGTGGCTGCAGGCAAGGAACTCGTTAAGATAACAGAGGCAACAATGAAGTGAACGTTAAACAAAAATAAATCCCTTTTACAGTGAAACAAGGAGTTGTTGAATTTACCGTCTTTAACTCGAAATATAACATGAAGCATTTGCTTATTAAACAGCAAGTTCTTGTCGATTACCGCAAGTCGTTGAAATTTTACTTTTAGAATAATTATAAAATGATTAGAATCATAAGTACAAGATATTGATGGTTGGAAGTGAAATACGAACTCTTTGAATTTTACAATATCGAAACTGTGGGACTCGTAACGTTTGAATACGAACTGTCCCAAATGCTAGGGCAGGTTTGCTGATAACTCATAAGAGAAGCCCATTTGTTTTCATGACAAGTGCTTGACAACTAACACGCTCTTATGTGCTTCGTGCGCTTCTTATGCGCTGTCCAATCTAAAAATTATAACATTTTCAAAGCTACATAGGAGATCACCAAAAACAGGTTTGAAGTTGCGAAATTCAATTTGAGACCAGTTCAGTTATCAGCTGGCAGCGCCTTGACCAAGTGGTGAGACCACTCGTACGTATCCCATCTAGGTGGCCCGGATTCAATCCCAAGCGCCCGCAAGTGGATGAAGCGGCGTCTGGGTGGGTTTCCCCCTCCACTCGTTCCACCAATTGCTCCAGGTTCTCCATTCTGCAGTTGGCTCCCCGACAGGCTCCTAACCCCTAGGCACCCTTTTGGACCCAGGGGGACACCTGTCCTAAAAGACCAAAGTACCAAAACTTTGGCTTTTCTCAATTCAGTACACAAATACGATGTAAATTAATATTGTTATATTTGTTTTTAGGTAACTGACGTTGCTATACAGTCATATTCTGTACCAACACTAACAATAAAGCAATAAATAAATGTAATTCAAATCGATAAGACGACACTAACGCATATGTTAATTTCGTTTGTAACCAGACGTAGCTCGAAAATTAGTACTCAATTCATATGTACGCTGAGAAAATCAGTTTATGCCCATCAATACTTTGAAAGGTTAACATTGACGTATTTATGACTAAAAGATATCCTTTCAGATTGAAACTGCACTGCAAAAACTTCATTGTTGCCGACATAAACAATTCAATTCACTTAGGCTGTTACTGACTGTGAACACGGATTTCTCCGAGCACTGCATTATTACATGTATTGTTTTGAAATGCATTCATAGTGACGTGCATTGTTCTCTACTTTAACCCTTCGTACATGAAGCATAAACATTTTATGAATATTATCATTGTTTTCACACTTATCATTGTTTTCACAGGCTTTCAACCATTCATTAGCGACTGACAAGCATATCACGTTTCTCAGCTTTTTGTTTGTGTGCTTTTTTATTTGCCTGACCGTCATTGTTCTACCACTGCATATGTAATTTGCATTGTACTTGGGTCCACGTAGGCTTTACATACGTACAAAGTTGCAGGTTTACCGGAAAATATGTTTTATGTGACGTGGTGTAATTATGCTCCTAATTACACTAAGATGTGCATTATCATGTTCCAATCTCATTGTTAAAGTGAATTTTTTTGTTACTTTATAACATTTATGGTTTACAAATGCAGTAAGTAGTATAACAGATGCAGGGGGACACCGAAACTATAAAAGCATTTTTCTAAAATATTAAAGTTAGAGCTGTAATTTGCGCTACAGACGTTATTAGCAACAGAAGAAGCATTCACACCAGGTTTCCTTAAAATATGCGTTTTCGTTCTGGATATATTGAACAATTTATTTGATTTAATCAACTAAAATAAAAACCTTTCCCTACATATATTCAGCAAAATGTAGCATTTTTACTTTATCTAGCACACATGTACAATTAGATTAAATGAGATTAGATGTAGATAGAATGCGAACCCGATATTTGATCAAAACTACGTGTTTTGAGGACTTTTGAAGCCAAAAAGGCATTTTCAGAAGAAAAAAAAAGAGTCAATGCGTGTGACTACGTGTGTGTGTATGCCTTTGGGAAGCATAACTCAAAAAAAAAGCCCTTTAAATATCAAACTTTGTATTTAAGTTAAGCTTCTTCCAGGGTTGTGATTGCGAAGATATTCAGGAAAATCCTTTACATGGAACAATTTTTAGAAAATTATGATTTTCTTAAAAATGGCTCAAACAGTTTTGTTTAAAAGCCATATCTTTAAGAAATCTTCATGACAAATGAAGTGTATTTCTCACATTTCTGTAAATAGTCTCTGAAGAGCTTTTCATTCTGGATGAATTATATACCTAGGTATATAATATATATATATATATATATATATATATATATATATATAGTAACGTATTTGGTTATGTAATACATGTATACACCATTTGTGAAACAATTAAAATCGTGCAAAGGATTCATCCAATTGAAATGACCTTTGGTATTCATGTTAACATAACAACAATGATGTCACAGTAAAGCTTTGAGAAAGTTCTATACACAAATACAAACTTGAAGTTTCACTCCCAGGGACGTGTCCTTTATTACGATATCATTGCCAAGGTGAAGCATTTAGCTTTTATTTCCTAATCATCCCTGCTCTTTTATTCTGGAGGGGTCGCTAACAAACGCTTTTTTAGAACTGAATGCCTCTAATGTATTTTAATGATGGGGATTTGCTGCCGTCGCTGAATCACAGCTTATCCTAGTTATTACAAAACTGTGTCAGAAGACTATTATCACGTTGCTACTGGGGATGACGGGCTGATATTTCCTCCCTTATGCTTAGTATTGGAAAGGGGGGCGGTGGATCGTTTAGTTAAACCGCTGACCTCAAATTGCTAGGTCGCGGTTCAATTCCCAATAGACTACCGTTTTAAATGTGGCACCCCTTTGGAGCCCATTTAGCCGCTAATGGGAACGAATGTCAGGGTTTTTGCTTCCGCTAGGTTACTACCCTGGTTTAACACCTGCATCCCAATGCACGCAATGGTTTATTACATTCCTGATATGCAAGAAATATACAAAGTAACAATTGTACGTTGTATATTATACATTGTCATCGAAATGTATGTTTATAATCTCACTGTGTCTTCTGAAACAATTTGCTGACATTTATCTACAGGCTGTATTGAAAAGGATTAGTTCTGTTGACCATATTCCGAAAAAAAATATCTGATGTCTTCTATTCTCATGACTTTCTCTGTCTGTTTTTGAAACAAACTAGTCTTACAAAAGGTATTCTTTTACTACACAATGCTAATCAAGATAAACATTGCCAGAAGCGGTGTTACTTGCTTACTTGTAAGTACTACCAGTCCCACCTCATGTTACCGGTGGCCAACTATCTGTTACGTCATACACTGGACCGACGCTGTAGTAAAACAGTGTGTATTAAACGAATAATAGGGTTTAGAGGTGCTTCATGCACCGTGCACAATTTCCCTTTACAGCAGTGCTGACATTACAGTTATTGAGCTATAATAAATCCAATAAATATTGACTATTGTCTAGAGTAAATAACATAAATGTAACGTCAACATAAATACCCCGCATTACCCGACGGACTGCACCATGCGTTTGACCTTCGCAACTCCCCGCGATAGTCAACAGGAGCACTAGTGACACCACCGTCAGTGGTAGCTTGAGCTGGGTTATAGATGGCAAAAAGAGGAACACACTAGGATAAAGTCAAATCCTTTAAAAGCTGGTCTCTATGCGAAAAAATTGGTATTAGGTTTTTTTTTTTTTTTTTTTTTTTTGCATGGCAAGGAATAAACCCAAAGGGATATGAAACGAACGAGGGCTGGATCAGGAAATATCTCTGAAATGATTAGCTTTACCAAAAAAAAAGTGTATATGACATTAATTGCGTGTCTTAGTGAGATCTACAATTTTTTGGTCGTAAGTTTTCGTCTATCTTTTGCTGTTTACCAGTTATGCAAAAATCATTTAAAATGAAGAGAACTTCACAGGTTACTTCTAAAGAATTTAGCATATAAAGTTTATTTGCCATGTAAATATTTTAATATACGGCATTTAATCCTAATAGTCATTTTTAAAAAATTGAAAATTACGAAAAATGTTGCATGTAAAGAACAGTTTGGGCGGGGGGAAGAACTTTCTGAAAATCACTCCATCGTCCTTGGAAGATAAAACTTAAATGTCAAGTTTCGTGTATAACCGACCTTTCATTTTTGAGTTATGTGTCCACAAACTCGAAATAAATATTTCCGTTGAATTGTATTCCGTCCAAAATGTTGATACCAAGATTGCACCGGAAGCGCAAGTTTTGAGCACCTCTGGATCCAGAAAAAGTATTTTTTGGAAAAACGTCCGTGTGTAAGTGTGTGTTAGTGTGTGAGTGCGTGTGGACAGCATAACTCAGAAACGAAATCCCAAACGTGGTATTGAAGTTCAGTGTCTTCCAGAGATGCGACTCAAGGATTTTCAGAAAAGTCCTCCCTCAACAAATTATCCTTTACATGGAATACTTTACGAAATTTTCGTAACGATTACCACAAGGCTGTATCGACTTTTATTATGTACCATATATTTATATGCGCAGCTAAAATGTATATCCTGAATTTTTGGGAATAGCAGCTGAAATCCTCGTCAATCTGAAAGACCTTTGCATAACTGATAAGCCGTAAGAGATAGACAAAAACTTATTACATACACAAGAAATTTAGATCTCGTTAAATCACATAATTTATGTAATATACATTTTTGTAGATTGAATTTTTTCTGAGATATTCCTTGTTATTAGTTTTAAAATTTCCAATACTTAATCGTTTCTCAAATTGGAAGTCCTTATTTAGTTTTCAACATTGTTAATTGTAAAAGAAAGGAATTTCAATTGCATTGCACAGCGAACGGCTTATAAAATATTTGACTAACGCTTTGGGCTAGTGAATTCCGTTATTTCTCTTCGTCGGTCTGTGTAGCTCAGTCGATTAAGTGCTGGCCTTCTGAGCTCAAGGTGGCGGGTTCAACCCGGTCCAGACTGATGGTTTTTAACTGTACTTAATACCGACAGCCCCTAGTCCGAATATTTACTGACACGTTAAAAACTTCCGTGGGATGAAATTCCGGCACACTGGAGGTACTGATATAATCCTGGCTATTGGTATTGTCGTTAGAAAACAACATGATTTTATTTCCCTTCTACTTCACAAGGAACCAATAAAACAATGTTTATCTTCACTAGCATAAGGTAGAGAGGAGAGTATGCTTCTGCAGAGTAGGCAGAGAAAGTCATTCGAATGGTACACATGAGATTGCTGTGCTATCAGTTAACCAGTTGCCAGTAGACTAGTGCGCATGTGCGTGTAGCAAGTTCTGCACGTCTCACAAGAGGCAATCGTCACGTTCTTGTTGCAGATTTAGCAGCAATTGTTTTCAGTGAAAATACACCGGGAACAAAAATTCCTGCTTATCAGCTTATTTTCCTGTAGGTACCTGTTCTATAAAACATATATAAATGTTTTAAGTTGTAACGCTCACTTTAGGTCAGTCATCCGCTAAACGATCAGTTGCAGGTAGTATTCCAGATGCTAATAATGAACTATTCCCGCACCAAGACTACATGTGTCTAGGCGCAATACCACACTACGAATAACTTACAACCAAGGGTTCATTTAGCAAAGTTTCCCCGTTTTTCGTAGTGCAGGGTGGCCCCAACAAACACAGAAAAAAAGTGAAGAGATATAAGTTGTTTATTTTTGTAAGTTTTCTCGTTTAATATTTTAACACCGACATATGCAATTCTTAAACATTATTGGTGAATGTGTCTAGCTTGTAAATATTTCTTTCGTTTCAAACTTGGGCCAATGGAGGACAAGCCCCTACCTTCATTAGAAGAAATTTGCAACATTAATGTGACAATGATTCATGTGGATTGAATGGCAACGCAGGCAAATGACCGGTGAACTTTCCGAGGTTCACGGTGATTTTTACCATCCAACTGCAATCCTCCTCAAACTGTAGAATATGAGCTTTATTCTCTATTTAAGGCAATGCATCTGTGAAATTTGGAAAATCCGCAGCATGTAATATTTTTTTCGTAGTCGGCTTACCCTCCCCGTATGTATGATTGACAACCCCCTAAGACTTACAAGCTGACGCCTAGGGTTCAGAAGCCTGTCGGGGAGCCAACGGCACTAAGCCATAGAATGGATAACCTGGAACGAGTGGTCGGCCCATAGCCAGGGCATGTGAGATATTTATTGAAGTTTATACCAGCTTTTACACATAATAGTAGGTAGTATGTTTGCCATGTACCAAACTTCTAGTTTTCATCGTTATTTGAACAGATTTTTTTATTTTCCAAATTCATTGATATAATAAAATGAACCATGTGATACATTGTTCAAAATATTCACATAAAATTATCCAGTTTTACAGCAAAACGAGTTTACAAATATAAATTATTACTTTTCATACCCAAAATGTATTCATTTATTTTTCAAAATTGGATAATTATTTCGAAAAACTATATGCTCATTTGCATTATTGAGCTTGTGAGAGGCAATATGAAATGCTGAAACAAATTAGTGAAATATTGCAGCGTGTGCAACATTTTGAGTATGAAAAAGTATTGAAAAAATGTGAAAAAATAAGAATTAAATAAGATCCAGTAACTCTGAATGGAAGTTCTGAAAGGCCTCCCTTAGTCACTGGATTTCCTGCAGCAAGGAGTCTGCAACTGGAGCTGAAGTCGGTTGTAACTGCACTGGCTGAGTTGGTGGCTTTGTGCGGTCTTGCTGCTGCGTTGGTTGCCTGCTCTTGGGGTAGCCGGGGCACTGGGTTTGCCCGGTGAAGTGTCCGGTACCACCAAAAGTGGCACAGAACCGGCAACGGCGGCGGAGGTCGTGCCCAGTACACTCCGAAGTGTAGGCGTTGGTGCCACAGTAGTGGCATCTCGGCGGCGAAGAGCAGGCATCTTGGCTGTGCCTGTATGCACAGCAGCGGCGATGGGCGGTGTCGCTCCTATCTGCGGGCCTCAACGTGTGGAAGTCGCCCTAATAAGGGCAACCCTGACGCCAAGGCAGCGTCCAGATCGGTTCGGTCCTGCAGCTCCACTCTGACCAATGGTGTTAGGCCCCGGTCGCAGATGATCCTAGTGGCCCTCAAACAAGAAGGCCACCGGGGGTGCGCAGTGGCGTGTAGGTTCTGGGTGGAGAGATCCCAAGGGACCCCCCGAATCACGGCACTGTACCGGGTCGGCGACATGGAGCTCAGCGGTGGCGGCGAAGAAGTGGCGCTGGCTGCTGGTGAAGCTGGAGGCGATGGTGATCGCGTTGGCGAGGCAGAGGCTTCCCTACCGCAATTGCCGGGGAAGAGCTGGCAGCAGAAGAGGCAGCGGGTCTGCGTTGTTTCCACTTCGGCATCTCGAGCAGAACTTGGCCTGTAGTTCTTCCTTATATAGCTGTGAAGGACGTCAACAGAAATTACTTGATGTCGAAGCTGCTGGCGTGCCAGTTGCGTCAATGTGTCACATTACAAGACTTCTAGTTAACGGTGCTGTTCTTCCTGTGTTTATCGTGTCCCAAGGCCTGGAGCTTCGCCACTGCACATACCAAAGCTCCTGCGAACGCGAGAGCGGCCGCAAACACGTCATAGTATACCTGTATGTACATGTTATGCTATTTCAAATACGAATCGTCAAGTCGCGTTCGTGAAGAATTTATCCTAAGGTTTCTTTCAGAACTACAATTTAGGACCTTATGAATAATTTTCAGGCTATTGGTTCAGTGCAAAACACGTATAAGTACGTAACGGAATAGCAGAGGAAATATAATACTAAATGATCGAAAATGTTGAAACGAAAACATAGAAAAACATATGGAACATAAACAAACTGAAATACAAATATTACAGTACGCTAGCTAAAGCGTTTTACGTCCAGGGTTACAGGAATACAGATTTAAGAAGCGAAGACAGAGTGCTGGCAAGACCGGCTGGTGCCAGTCGTGCTACCCAGACGCAAAACCACGAACGAGCGGTCAGGTTTTATACTGAACCCCCAATATAACCAGGAAAGACTTAGGAAAGAATGCTGATATTGCAACCAAACTACCGCAACCAGTTTAGGGAACAAATTTTGGGAGACAATGAAAGATCTCTTCTAATAGGGATGCATAATAAGCCCTTTAGATTCACAAAACTCCAACAAAACACTCATCATTTAATCTAATTTAGAAAGAGCATAAGAAAAGCCTCAAATTACTTCCTAAATACTCCTCTTCAATTGATATTGCAAGACTCTGTTAATTTAAACGATGTGTACAGCATATTTTAGAACACTCGATAACGGTATACAACACAAGCTTCTTGCACACCTGAAACGCTTTTGAAGTTCACTACACTAGAGAGCTCTCTCAGAGAAGTCGCTTACATGTTCCCGGTTAAGGACCTTGTGATTGAAAGTTTGAATTTCTAAATACGTATGCTAGCTTTTTGAAAGTTATACCACATGTAATATAATGCAAATAAATCACAGTGCAAATTTGTTCCATTTTGCTCCAATGGTTTGGAAGTTATGATCAAATTTATTTACGTTTTTGTCCCATGACAAAGAAGTCCCTTGGGACAAAAAAATTAAAACTTTGCTCTAATATTTTAACCCTAGGCTTACAATAGACCTGCTTTTTAAAATTGCCCTAAATTTCTCTATGTCGTCTTAGGTTTAGACACCAACCATTTTTAAAGTTATGAATCTTCCTTTTTTTTTTCATAAAAAAATATAATTTTTGTGTGTGTTTGAGAATTATATATATATATATGTGCTGAAATCCAGCTGACAGTAAAACCTAGGGTAATTCTTAGTCATTGTCTCCCTGTGAACATGTACAGCAAATGTTATTTGTGTAACAGAACGACTGCTCCGCAAGGAACATTTTACAGAAAGAAAAATGCTGAAAGTATGAATAGCGAGAAAACAAGGTAAGATTTGAATGCATGGCTTACAATAAAATCCACTAGGCTGGTAGGTTGGACCCTCAGCTTTCCTTTATCTTTCCTCTGCTGCTGACTTTTCTGTCCTTTTCTTCTTGCATTGCTGCTCTTTTTCTGGAAAACTTCGTTTTTTATTTTGCCTGGTGCGAATGAGATCCCCTTGAACTTTAGTTTTTCATTTTACAGTTTCACCTCTAATGCTTTGACTTAAGGTGTTTACAAATGGTGTCTGGCTCCCTATTACATTTTTTGTGTATTCAGGAATGTTTATGGAATTAAAATGAACCCTTAAGTACTGGCACGGGGTGTTGTAAGCACCCTATACTGCAAAACGTAACTCGTCAGGAAAGTTTAACTTTGTTTTATGGCTGAAATTCCTCGTACCTTTATATCAGTCCTTCACCTAAACATTACACTTCGAAGCAATTTTACATTTACCCTATTTTTTTAATTATCTCAGAATGTACTGCACTTACGCATCTTTAGTGAAATTGACAACACTTGTTATTAATGCCGCCATTTTATCTATAATGCAATCCATTGTGTAATGCATTGAAAAGTAATAATGTTTTAACAATTGCCGTCGTAAATCCCACATTATGATCGTTGGCACTCTTCATAAGAACAAAAGTGAGCTTCCTCCATAATTTATGAATGTGAAAAGAGTTTGTTTAGATTTCAAAAAGATAAAACGTTCATCTCCTATGCAACAAAAAGGCACAAAAATGCAAATTTTCTTTCCTATGCATTTCGAAGACAAAATGCATGCCACATCCAGGACATAAGGAAGCCTCACATAATCACTGCGTATAATCTCATTTAAGCAGGAGTTGAACATTGGATGAAATGTGTGCAACATATTCGGTGGCAAGAAATACTAGACGATGGCCTGATGTATCTTTTCGTATGTTGGACATAAATAAAAATCTGATGTGTTACACTCACATGACTTTCTCTAGCTACTCTACAAACAAACTTCTTACGAAAGATAATTCTTCATTCAACACCATATTAATCGAGATGAACATTAGCAGAATTTAATACTTACTTCCTTTTAAGTAGAATAGAATTAAAGGAACGCACTAGGCTAAAGTGATAGTCATATGTTTTAAAAGCTGTCATTATGCGATTGTCATTGCAAATCGCTTCTTTGCTTGGCCAGGAGTAGAAAAAAAAAACTTAACACTTCCGTATGAGAAAAGTATAAGTACTTCACAATTGAAACCAACAATAAGCAATATCTCCGAAACGGTTACCTTCACAACAAAAACGTAAAGGACATAAATTGTATATTTTGCCGAGATCTACAATTCTTGTACCGTAAGTTTATGTCTATCTCTTACGGTTTACCAGTTACACCAAATTAAGCAAAATTCATCCAGAGTAAACCGATCTTTAGAAGATAATCCCAGAGAATACAAGATATACATTTTATTTGTGATGGAAGTGGCGTTAAGATGTGGTATTTTAATCAAAATAATTAAAGCCATTTCTACGAAAAACAAAATTTGCGAAAATGTTTCCATGTAAAAGGTAGTTAGGGGATACTTTCTTGAAAATCCTCAAGTATGGTTTTTAACGGACTGTTCGTTTTTGAGCTATGCTGCCCACAGACACACACACACTCACACATACATGCACATAGACAGACAGACACACACGGACATTTTTCTAAAAAAAATCCGATTCAGGGAGTCTGAAAACATGTATTTCCGGTGAAATCTCGGTATTACATGAGGAAGGAAAGAGGAAAACAAACTTGTGTCAAATATCCTAGGACTAAAAACAAGGTGTGTTTGTGTACAGTGCAGCAGGAAATGTGTCTTTCACGTATCACTATTACCTGCGATAATTGCTGCACTGAGCAGGGTTCATAAAAACAAACATTAATTTGTGTTTCTGGCGTATAAGAGTGATGCCTTGTAAACAACAGTAATAATTCAAGAACTCTGTTTATTTCTGGGTAAAATAGAATCCTGTTTATGTTTTTCTTCTTGGTTCGGTTCCTGTAATAAAGCTCGATGTATCTCAATTCACATAAAGTATCAAAACTAACGTTGTGAAAATTCTTCAAAATGAGGGGTGTTAGGAACACTCCTGCCAGTACCAATGTTACGAAATTGGGCACCAGTAGTGGAGGGTTTATACGTACCCTTCAAGACTATGTAAATTTAAATGATGTGCACAGCATATTTTAGAACATAAATTTCTTGCACACTTGAGACACACTAGAGAGGTCTCTTAGAGAAGTGGCTCGCATGTTCCGGTGTCTGAGGATCCGACAGTTGTCTTGGAAATTCTATTAAAGCTCTCCTCTTGACCTATGAATTAAATTGATTTGCAAGACCTGCTGCATTAAGATAAGAAATGTACCCCAGGTAAATCAAGTTTATCTGCTCTAGCTTAGCACGCGGCTCAACAATTGCTAAAGCTCGTCCTATGTTAACTGGAGCACACTGTTGCCAAATTTACTATACATGTGTTGTAACTAGGGGTACTTCTAACACCGCTGTTCTTCGAGATGCAGGATGCCGGGAAGATGCTAAATTAAGTGTAGTAAAATACTGGCTGCGAATAATTAAAGGTGATCAAACAACTCTAAGAACAATATGTCATCGGCATCGGATGAATAACACAGAACACCCAAAATGGTTGGGCGGCGGGGCTACAAGGGGAATTATGAAAAAATGGCTAAAACACAATTTGGCAAAGGGGTAACGAAAATAGATATAAAGTCGTGAAAAAAAGTAAAAAGATGACTATGCGATATAAACAAGCAGGAAATAGAATCCGAATATAGAAAACAAAATCGTCAGTTACAAAATAACATAAAAAGGGTGGGGTAAAGAAACATACATTTTAAATTGGTATGAAACAGGACAGGAAAAGTGTGGCTCAAGTTGGGAGGGCGGAAAACCCGTAAGGTAGTTGATGAAGGTGGTAGGAGGATTTTCCTATTATGCGGGGATCAGGAAGACTGGACGTATACTTTGGCAGATTGCACACAGATGGAGGATGTTAGGAAAAAGATTATTGCCGGAAGTATTTTAGCTACGAAGAGACGGAGGACAGCATGCTGGGACTTGATTCTGAAGAACCAAAACTGGCTAAGCCTGGACATATACTTAATGGAAGTAGTGCATTAAGAGATAAGATATTTGTGTGAATATTGCACAGACGTATTTGGTGTTTGATTATCTATATGTATGGATACGTGGGTGTACCTGTTAGTGCGACTGTGTGTATGTGTGATATCCGAGTACTCTTTCTTTTATTGGTCTGTTATTATGTTGTAGTGTGCGCGCGTCTGTGCGTGTATTTTCAGTGTTGCGAAATACTGTATATAGGTAATATATTAAATTCAAGCATTTTGGATAGCATATACGGTCATATGTGCAACGCAAATATTGTATTATTGTAAACTTAACAAACACTACTGCTTCTACTACTTGTACTACTACTACTACTACTACTACTACTACTACTACTACTACTACTTATACTACTACCACTACCAACACCAACACCACCACCACCACCACTACCACCACCACTACAACAACTACTACTTATACTACTACTACCACCACCACCACCACCACTACCACCACCACCACTACCACCACCACCACCACTACCACCACCACTACTACTACTACTACTACTGCTACTACTGCTGCTACTGCTACTACTACTGCTACTACTACTGCTACTACTACTACTGCTACTACTACTGCTACTACTACTAATACTACTGCTACTACTACTTCTACTGCTACTACTTCTACTACTACTACTACTAATACTACTACTACTACTACTACTACTGCTACTGCTGCTACTACTACTACTACTGCTGCTGCTACTGCTGCTACTACTACTGCTACTACTACTGCTGCTACTGCTACTACTGCTACTGCTACTACTGCTACTGCTACTGCTACTACTACTACTACTACTGCTACTGCTACTGCTACTGCTACTGCTGCTACTACTGCTACTGCAGTATTCTATCCAAAAATTCGGCATCGAGTTTTCACTGGAAATAAATGTTTTGAAAATCTGTGAATCCCAAAATAGCATTTTTAGAAAAAGGTCTTATATGCCTTTGGATAACATAACTCAAAAACGAGAGCCCCTTAAATATCAAACTTGCTATTTAAGATCCATATCCTCCAGGCTGCGACACGAAGATCTTCAGGCAAAGGCCACCCCACAAATGCCCTTTGCATGGAACATCTTACTAAACTTTTTATGTTCTGAAAAATGATTAACGATTTCATTAAAATATCATATTTTTAAGATATTTTCATTTCAAACGAAATGCACCTCCTGAATTATCTGGGAATAAACTATAGAGATCTCTTTATTCTGGATGACATTTTTATAACTGGGAAAACATAAGAGATAGACAAAAATGTAATACAGAAATATGGTACATCTTGTTAAAACACACAATTTATCTCATATACATTTTATTCTTTAGTGTAAACGAATTCTGAGATATCCTTTGTTATTGGTTTCCACTACTTGAAAATACTTATACTTTTCTCAAACGCAAAGACGTCTTTCGTTTTATATATCTGTTGTTTTCCTCCTGGGTATGCAAAAAAGGATCGAATATCAATTGTTTCAAATAGCGACCATGTTATACACAAAGGATTTGACTACTGCTTTTGCCTAGTGTCATTCCTTACTTCCGAAGCAAATAATAAGACCACTTATGTTTTTCTCGTTTAGCATGATACAGATAAAAGAATAATGTGTTGTCTGAACAGGTAGATAAGTCCATGTGAATGGTACACATCAGAATTTTTTTTCTAATATATCTTCAAATATGGATAATTTGTGCTGATTTTCACGCACATAACATACGCAGCATACTGATGAAAAGCGTTAAAGAACACTTTGGATATGAAACAATCGCGGCTTAACTGCAGCGCAATATCACATCGAAAGGAAGTGATTTTTGGCATCGAGTAATTATGCCGCCTCCGTTATTTGCTCTGACTATCGGCAGATCCAAAACAAAGTGGCACTTTGAAGTTCTTGTCGTGCATCATACATTTAATTAGTTGTTATTACGTTAATGTAGTTTACCTTTACTTTTGACGTTAGGCCTTTGTTTTGTACAGTTGCGAAAAAATAGCCGTTCCGAAGATGGAAGTGTTGCAAAAGAATAATAATAGGTGCAGCTATACGGTTCCAAAAAGAAAAAAAAAAAAAAAAAAAAAAAACAGTCTTCCAATACTGCACAAACGCACAAATGCTGTTACATAAATAAAAAATCTTATGTGTTTAATTTACATGACTTTATGTACATCTCGGTAACAAATTATCATTAAAAAGCTTATTCTTAGATAAATATTAGCAGAAATTGCCTTAATTACTTGCTTTCTTGTAAGTAGAAGGTAAATAAGGGACTGCACTTGGCAGCAACGGTAGTCAAATCTTTTAAAAGCTGGTTGTTATGTGTTGAAATCAGTTTCTATACATGGCAAGAAGTGTCGCATCCTTAAATATGAAGTTTGGTATTTAGCGGGTTCTTCGTTTTTTAGTTAGACTGTCCACAGACACACCCACGAACATTTTAAAACCCTTTTTTATTCAGGGGACCCTAAAACACGTATTTCCGGTGAACTCTCGGTATTCAATGTTTGGGTGGAATACAGTACCTCCTCTATATACTGTGTACATTATACATACGTGCTAGAGAAGGCAATACGTTAAACGTGTACGAAGCGAATAAAAGCTTTGCCTAACTGAGAATCAGAAACTTCCACTGCACCCATTGGCTCCGTTTCTCCGTCTAGGATTCACTTCAGACTATGTGGTCTTACCCGCGTTTTGGAGTTGCGCGTTCGCCCATACTCAGTTTATAAGTTTGGTGAGATAATTCTGTTGCCTACCTCACCTTGCAGGAAGCAAAACCTGCATCTGAAGATACATCCCGATTAAATGGAAATGTGAACATTTTGAGAGCTAAGGTTTTCACTTTGTCTTTTGGATCCATTTTCCACAGAGCTCTAGAATACATTCAATTTAAAATTGGAGGTTTGTCTATGATAAAACAAAACGGAAAACAACCGCTTCCTAAAAATATAATATCTAAATATTCTACATAATATTATTTAAAATTACCTGTTTTTTTTTTTGGGGGGGGTGCCATGGATATATTGTCTCTGCTTCAAATTCTCCGTGCGGTTGCTCTAACCACTGAGCTATTGTTGCAACATGCCGGTATTATATTACGATCGATTCGTGTATTTTACCCGAACAACCAACCGGCTTCAGAAAACACATTAATGGCGACTTAAATGTCTTAAGTACTACTGATCCGGTTAATACTCACATAGTTACGTCAACTATTGGGTAATGAATTATATTATATCTGCATCTCGTGCGTTTGAGAGCGAAACAATGTCGTAGAAATCCCGGCTGTGGTTGGCTCTAACAGTAAACCATTTAACTTGTTAGGGAGTTAATATAGCAGTATTGCCAATATAATAATATTCAGTTTATTTGCTGAGAACTGTTGCTACTTGAATAACGCAACTCATCAGTGCCGACCTCATAAACTTTGAAAAAAATACAATATTTCGCTTTCTACGGTGTTTTTACACCTTGAACTAGGGAGCTGGTACATCGAAGGGAAGTGTGACATTTCCCCATTCCACATGGATGTGTTATTAAGACTGTTGTTGTTCAGCACGTAAAGTACGGCAGTGGTGGAGCTAGCCAATCTTAAAGGCGAGTGACCGGGAACCAAAATAAGGCTTGCAGGCTTTCTTCCTCGAAGGAGGCTTAACAAACGTTTTTACAGGCGTATAATAGAACGCTGCAACCTTCTCTCGGCACAAATTTAGCAATGTCAGGCTTAGTGGTACACGGGTATCTTCATTTAAACTGGACGTTATCACTCTTAGCATAGTTCAATTTGTTATAATCTTACCTCAAAGTTTAGCTTGTCCTTGCTGATTAGCATGTGTAGAATTCAAATTCCGTGTGATGTTATAATGTTTCATGTAGGACAACTGTTTAGAGCGCGATAAACGTTGAGGCTTTTTACCATTCTGAACGCAGAAATAATCAACTTCCCATTCTAAGCGAAATTGTATCCAGCATTCTCGCGTGCCATTCTCAATGAAACATCACTGACTATTGTTATTCGTCATGTAATAGGATACGCAGGTACAGGGGTTGGCAATGTTGTCGCACAAATGAAGGTAAGCTCCCCAGATCTGGCCTAGACCAATGTTTGGAGTTGCCTGCAGAGCTTATGTATAGGTATACATTTCAAACGTAGACACACAACAGAAGCTTAAAATAATTATTGTCAACAGGAGCAAATTACTCACAGTACTTATCAATTTCAGAGTTTACTTAGAAGAGCACCTATATAATAACAATAATAACAATAAAAATAATGATTATAACAATAATAATATTTATAACAATATTAACAATAAAAATAGTAATTATAACAACAAGCATATAAATAGTAATAATAACAATGAAAATATTGATTATAACAATAATAATTATAACAATAACAATAATAATAGTAATTATAACAACAACGATACTACTACTACTACTAATAATAATAATTATAACAATATTAACAATAATAATAGTAATTATAACAACAAGCATAACAATAATAATTTGTTTCTGAGAGATTCACATATTGTAATGGCGGAGAGGGAGTCACCAAGCAGAGTTATTACAGAACCATGATATAGTGCTTCATTTACAACTCGCTTAGCTGTGCATGTTTTCCTTTAGACACACCTATGATATGTTATATTTTTCTCCCACAGGAAATGCAATCGAAGTGCATCATTAACTACAGCGAGAAAATTACGTGAAGTCTCGACCATTTTCGTTCTTATCTCACATTAAGTTATAAAACACAACTTTCAAAAATGTAAAACAGAACATTTAAAAGTGACGAAAAGTTTATATGGTTTATTTCGATACTTGGATGGAATCCAGCCTCCATCCCTAGTTTGTAATACACTTAATATTACAAACATTTTAACGAAATAGCACAGGTAGAATGTTTTACAATTAATCGCGCTATCGTTTCTATGACGGAGCAACACAAACACCTGCAAGTTCTCAGCTTGATAACTCTGTTAAAAACTGCGATATCCACTAGTGCACCATGGCCAGGGATATCGGGATGGATAGACAAGTGTCATTGATGCGACGCAGGCAGGTTTTCATCGCCGATAGCGTCACTAGAATGGAAACAGCCACTTGATAGAAATGTTTATCTGTGAACACGCGTTTATGTATGGAAGCTTTGTCAATTGGCAGGTCCTGAAACCGATTATATAATTGGACTGTCCCATTAAGCAGTTTACTAACCGAGCAGAAAGGGAAATGAGGATATTGGCATGTCATCGCTCGCTCGTTTCACAAGTTACCTTTGGTTTTGTTTGGCTTAACGTCCTTTAACCTGGTTCCTTATATTGGAGATGAATGAAATTGGTTAAATGAATCTCAAATGATATCGGGGTCCATGGAGGTTGACGTTATTTAGCATTCGTCTTCTCAGGATAAGGGCAAAAAAAAAAAAAAAATCCGAAAAAAAAAAACTTATCCGTTTAACTCACACGAAGCGAGATTCGACCTCGCGATCTGTTGAATGTGAGGCAGTTTTGTTCAGGATTTAATAAAAGCTAGCGCTTACAACGTAAATATATACAATCAGCCACCATCACCACCTCCACCATCACCACCACCACCAACAACAACAACAACAACAATAATAATAATAATAATAATAATAATAATAATAATAATACGAATAAAAGTAAAAGAATTGTAATTACCCATTAACTAGAACTTTAATTTACAAAATTACAAATAATCACCTCCATCTAGCTTTGAAATGGCTAGCTTCTGATTTTTTGTCCATTAGGTAAATTAAAAACGCCTATCTTCAATAATAATAATAAGAAGAATAATAACAATAACAATGATACAGCATATATCGACTTTTGACTGCCCTGGAGACTCCTCAGCTGGACTTCGCATGACAAGAGAGAAGACCTGAGAGGTTTGTTGTAGCGATGTCCCCCTTCTCGTTTCTACCTGCTTATATACCATGTTGGTCAGTCATGCTACTCCGCCTGAATTGACAGGCAGGCTAAAACACATTCCCATCAAAATGGAGTTTATTCGCTAGGAGCCCATTTTGTGTCGCAGCCATAGGTTATAATAGGAAGAGATAATGCAGTTTTGGGTTTCTGAGCCATCTTTATGGGTATGAATGACAGGAATTTCTTGAAAAAATCGTAAAAAAATCTACTTTTTTAATTTTAATTCCATAAAATAATTTAAACATTCCTGAATATAAAAAGGTATAGTTTTCCACCAGGCGCCATTTTAAATGCCTTAACTGGAGCCACAGAAAAGCATTAGAGGTGAAACTGTACTGGACTCGGTAAGAACAACTTCAGTTCGACGAGATCTCATTCGCTTCATGCAAAGTAAAAATGGAAGTTAATGCAGTAGAAAAGCAGCAATGCAAGAAGAAAAGGATAAAAAGAGCAGCAGCAGCAGAGGAGAGTAAAAGGAAAGCCTACCTACCAACCTGGTGGATTTCAAACCTTTTCCTCGTTTTCTCGTTATTCATACTTTCTGTATTTCTCCTCCTGTAAAATGTTCCTTGTGGAACAGTTTTTCTGTTGCAAAAATAAAATGTGCTGTACTTGTTCAGAGAAGTACAACGCATAAGAATAGTCCCAGGTTTTGCTGCTAGATGTATATCGGCATGTGTTTCCAGTTTTCAAACTTAAAGTAATATTTTTATGACAAAAAATAACTCATTCACAGCTTTAACATTTTTGGGGCCCAAACCAAAGGAAACTCAGAGAAATCTAGGGTACTTTAAAAAAATTAGATGTATTGTGAACTTAAGGTTAAAATACTGGACCAAAATTTTAATTTTTGTCGCAAGGGACCTCTTTAGTTAGTGACAAAAACATAAACAAATGTGACCATAACCTGTAAACCAGTAAAGCAAAATGAATGAAATGTGTACTTAGCTTACCTGCATTATATTACTTCTATAGTACAAATTTCAGAAAGTTAGCTTGGAGTTTCAAACTTTCTGTCCTTAAAAACATTGCTATTTGCACGGTTTTTCTTTTGTTAACCAAGTTGATGCTCTTGGTGGAACGTTAAGTTTCCTGTATTCAATGCTGGTAACGTAAGTTAACTGCATTACTGCACTCATATGCAGGAACATGTTAAAGCCTCTGTAACTTTTAATATATTTGTTTTTACAAACTTTGAAAATTAGCTGAACCTTCACTATAGTGTTTACTCACGAATGAATCACATTCGCAACTAAGTATAAGCTGCAGCTTATTTATATTTTGTTGCGAACAATGAGGCGTAGTTAACAATCTGAGTTCTCCAATAAGGTTATTGTTAGTGGCCTTGCTCCTGGAATCACCATGTTCAACAGTTAGGACTTTATTAATTTGATTTTCGCATAAGTATTATTTAGATTTGTAATCAACTTTATTTATCATTAAGGTAATGCAACTGTGAAATTTGACCAAAAGTCGTGAAAAGATATACATTTTTTCCATAATAAAATTTGAGCTCCAAACTTTAAGTAGTTTGCCCATTTTTCCACTTGGCGGATTTAAATGACCAATAAACTAAAGCTGTCGATGGGTAGGCGGATGCCGTTAATATGCACGCGCAATTTTAAATCTAGTTTTTCAAAAATAATTTTTCAGTGTTCAAAATTCCCCACATGATGAACCTTTTCTACTGTTTTTTCAGAATGTTAGTACTACCTTCCAAAAAAATTAAGAATTTACGATATATCTTTTTGAAATAATGCGCCACATTTGAGAAATAAATTCTTACATTTTGAAAAACAGGACTTTTAAAGAAGACAAAAAAGTAATAATCTTTCTACAATAACTGGGAATTAGCATAAAATAATATATTATAGTAGATTTGTTTGGAAGGTCAGTTATAGCAAAATTTGAATTTTTGGATTGAATATTTTAAAACATGCATTGTTAGAGTATTTTATTGAAACAATGACTTTACACATTTTTATTAGTGGCATACAGCAATGGACGGAAACTTGAATTTACGTAGTTTAACAATGATATTGAATGTTTCAGACTAACCAATTTTTCAACTATTTCTACTGCTCACTGTCGTGGAAAAAATAGAGCACAATACAACATATTACGCAGTGGTTTACGTCGGTAAATAGAGTAAGAAAGCGTGTCTTCTGTTTCCAGCCCCCATCCCACTTAACTTAGTGTTTTGTTTACTCCAAGCTGAGATTTAAACCGAACTGTTCTTTAGCTAATGTTTGAGTGGGAGACTTTTGACATCAAACCAATACAGATGGACTGTCGTTGTGAAAAATGTCTACTAGCCACTCAGGTGAACTGTTTTCGTACTCCTCTCTTTTCACCACTCACCTAGACCTCGTTCATTGGGTAGTGAATGTATGTCAGGCTTAAATTCAAACCAATATGAGATTGGCGCAACCAGGTTTATTGTGGGACGCAGATGATAAGGAGTTTCTGCCAACGTGGAATAGGTAAAGGAAGACACTCAGGAAACCAGAAGCATCGGCAAGTTCCCATGCAATTCACTGTAGATATTTCTAATTGTAATAATTTTCAGTTTTGGTTAGTTTCATTATACTCCAAGTTACTTTTCCTTCAGGTAAGAAAAAACACTACGAGAATATAGTAAGTAATATTATCTTTTTAATTTTCCTACCACATATAGTGCACATTGTAGGTCGAGAAAGTATAACATTGCAGCCAAAAAGTGAATACCGAAATTCAAAAAGAAACAGATCACTGTGCGTATAATTATGTATCTGTTCGTATGAACAGCATAAATCAAGAATGACAACTCAGGTAAATACCAAATTTGGTACTTAAGTTCAATATCTTCCAAGCATGCGAAACCAAGATTTACAGGAAACTTCCTCTGCCCGTAAACTACCATTTACATGGAATATTTTTCAAAATTTTCGATTTTTTCAGGAAGGGTTCTAACGAATTGAATCAAAATCGTTAGAGCTATTTTTTGAGAAAAAAAATTTTTTAAACGTTTTTCCATGTAAAGGGTAGGTTGTGGTGGGAAATTTTCTTGAAATTTTCTTGTCACATGCTTAGAAGACCTAACTTAAATACCAAGTTTGAATTTTAACGGTTTTTTCGTTTTTGAGTTATGCTGTCCACACCCGTGTTTTATTTCCGACTCAGGGAACCTCAAAACATATATTTCCGCTGAATTCTCGACATCTAATTTTAGGGTGGAATCCAATATCTTCTCTATCCACTATGTACATTGCACTTACGAGCTACAGAAGGTAAAAAGAACAACATAATCTCCCAAATGAAAAGGTTGTTCCGCGTCTCTAATAAGTTTTTATAATGCTAGTTAGTATCTTGGAAAGTATAGCAGTTCATACATGTGCACTTTACCGCAGCATTTAGTGCTACTTTTTAATAAATTTAACAACCATTTTGTTTCCCTTTGGAATTATCAAAGCAGTGGAGATAGCGTTTGGTGGCAAAGCTATGAAACGTCACAACTTGAACGTGTTAATTCATAAGGAATAATTGCATTATTATTAAAATATATGTTGTACCTCATGTTGATGTAGGGTCTGGATAACTAAAGCTGGGTATTCTTGAGGCACCCAGCTCTTCTTATTCATTAAATATAATCTTCGTTATATGACAGCATCATTTTTGCTTTCTCTACGCGTACTACGTACTATGCACCTAAAATTTAGCTACCGGATTTTCACCGGCAATATATGTTTTGAGATCCCCATAATCCAGAAATAGCATTTTTAGAAAAGCATCCGTATGTTAGTCTGTCAGTTTGTGAAATGTATATGTGTTTGTGTGGGCAATATCGCTCAAAAGCAAAGTCCGTAAAATGCCAAAATTGGTATTTAAATTGAGTACCTTCCAAGGATGCGATACGAAGATTTTCAACAAAATCCACTCACTCCTAACTACATATTACATGGACAAATTTTCGAAAATTTTGATTTTCTCAAAAACGACTGACGATTTTAATTAAATTGTCGTATATTAAAGATATTTTACATGTGAATAAAATATAGATATTGAACTTTGTGGGAATATCCTCTGAAGACACCTTTATTCTAGATGGATTTTGCGGGATTTTGCATAGCTGGTACACCTTATGAAATAGACGAAAACCTATCTAAAAAAAGGCACAGCTCGTTAAAATATACGATGTATGTTATATACTTCTTTTGGTTAGGTTGGTCGTTTTTGAGATATTCCTTGTTATTGGTTTCAGTGTTAATATCATTATACTTTTCTCAACTCAACGCCATAGAAACAAACGAACTACAATCATATAGCATCCAGTTTTTGAAAGGTTTGACTACCGCTTTAGCCTATGGTACTCCCTTACTTCCCTTCCACTTTTAATGAAGCAAGTAATAAGACCATTTCTGTTAATTTTGTCTCGAATGGCATGAAGTAATGGAAACATAAGCTTTTTAACAGTACTTTGTAACGAGGTGCAGAGAAAATCATGTGAATAGAAGACGTTAGACTTTTTTTTTACTCCTAGCAAGCAAAGAGAACCGAATTTCATTTGTTTCACAAAGCGACCGTCTTTTAGAAGATCTGGCGATCGCTTTAGCCTGATGTATTCTATAGTTCTCTTACACTTACAAAGAAGCCTGTAATAAGACGAGTTTTGGTAATGTTTATCTTGCTTAGCATAACCTACATAACAAATTAATCTGTTGTAAGAAAAGTTTGTTGTGGAAACCTAAAGATAGTCATGTGAATGGAACACATAAGATTTTGTAACAGTCGAACCTGAAACCTGTACTTCCGGTGAAACTTAGGTATCGATTTTTTATAGAGTTTGACGCCCGCTTTTACTACTATTGCACCGCAGGCAACTTCACTGATGATACACGAAATTAAGATAGAGCAACGGTGGAATGTGATGGCGGGAGACACCGGAAAACCCGGAGAAAACCGCCCTATCGCCGCTTTGTCCACCACAAATCCCACATGTGGTCGCTTGGGATCGAACTCGTGGCGCCTAAGTGAGAGGCGAGTGGTCTAAACACTCGGCCAACGCGCGGCCTAATTTTTTGGGTGAAATTCAGTATCTCCGCTACCTATGTGCTATGTACAGTTGAAAAAATAAGAACCCTGATGTGTTAAAGTCACATGATTTTCACTACCCTTCTTGGACAAACTATCCTATAAAAGGTGTATTCTAACTACTTCAGGTTACACGTGCATAAATGCTTTTATTGTATATTTGCTTGGAAGTATAAAGGGACACGGGAATAAACCAGGCTTTAGGGATAGTCAAACCCTATAATTCATTGCTGGTCGATAAGTAATGGAACTGAAATTCCCTTCCCTTTGGTTGATAGGAGCCAGAAAACTGAATAAAAACATTCAATTTGAGTAACATATAAATAGCTAGTAGAAAAGTTAAACCAACAATAAGGAAATCTCCAAATGGTTAACTCCTCCCCACTAAAACGTATTTGACATAAACTGTGTGCCTTAACGAGACCTACATTTTTCCTGTTATAAGTTTACAAGCTTCACAACAATTATCCAGAACGAAGTTAACTTTAGAAAATTCAAGTTTTTCCCTATATTTGTCATAGAATGTCTTAAATATGCTATTTTAATCAAAAGCCTCAGACTCATGTTTGAGAGAATCACTATTTTTCCACGTAAAGCGTAGTTTGGGGAAGGACCACGTTCTTAACAATTTAGTTCAACTATTAAAGGGCATTTCAAACAATCGCGGTCATGTGACTGAGGCGATATTGTAGAAAAATCTTATTGCAGCCGATGCTCATTTATTTGAAACTTGCCGCACCTGACGTTCGTGTATTTAATGCCCGGTCTTGGTTATTGACAAAAAGGTGATAATTCAGTCAGCCAAACTTCACTTTTAATAACTGCCAGTTCCACACTTGTACTTTCAATTAATTCAGTTACAATGTGTATTTAAAACTTTATCTAGTTCATAATGTCTTTAGTTTAAAAAATGAGTGAAAATAATCCTTATTTGCATTTCTTATGTATGAGATGAGTGCAATAACCTCAAATAAAATCTCATTTCCTTGTATTATTTATTAAAAGCTGAAATAAAATAATTGTTTTCTATTTCTATTCTGGCTATCGATATTCGTATATTGGGAGTACATACGGCCGGCCATATCATAATTCAGGAGGCAGTAAAAAGGAAAGAAGAAAAAACATTCGGTAAATAAACATATTCGAATGCGTCGTCCATCATTTGAGTACTAATGTAAATATTAAAATCAGAACCTGATAAAATCTCCCTTCCTATATATTCTGAATTATTAATAGTCTATTTCGCGGAATAGTCCTATCACATATAACTCGTGTTTTCATCTCTTAAGAAAATTCACTCCCGTCGCTTCACTCTGGTCAGGAAGTATCGACAAGATGGAAACACTCGTGGTATTACTTAAGAAAATCTTCGTGTCGCATTCAGAATATGGTGAACTTGAATATCAAGTTTGGTATTTCACCAAATTTTCGTTTTTGGGTTATGCTGTTCACAAAACAGTGTGCGCACACACACACACACACACACACACACACACACACACACACACACACACACACACAGGAATACACGAACTACTATCTAGAAACACTTTCGAATTATGGTTTTCGTACTCTAATATACATGCGCTTATCGTTTCACTTTCTGTAATTATAACATAGTACACAGATAGGGAAAGTATTGTATTCCTCCCAAAACGTCCATACCTAGATATCGCCGGAAATACTCGTATCCAAAAAAGCATTTTTAGAACAAGCTCCATGTGTCCGAGAATACGATCACTCAAAAACGGAAATACCAAACTTGGTAATTAGGTTTAATCTTTTCCAGGGATGCTACATAAATATTCTGAGGTAAATCCTTCATCTGGTGGTCCCAGACCATCCTCTGCATGGAAAAAGTTTCGAAAGTTTTGTTTTTCTCAAAGATGACTATAACGATTTTGATTAAAATAACCTATATTAAAGATATTTACATTAAATAAAATGCATATTTTCACTTTCCTTGTTCTATATATACATATAGCCTTTGAAAATCTGTTCTCTCTGGATATCTTTTGCAAAGCTGGTAAATTCTAAGAGATGGACAATACTTAGTGTACAAAAAATGTATATCCCGTTAAAACACACAATTTATAGAATTTTTTTTTGGTTATTTTTTTTGTAAAGTTTACAATTTCCAAGATATTCCTTGTTATTGGTTTCAGTTTTAAAATCATTTTTCTCATACGTTAACTTGACAACTCCTGGTCATGCAAAGAAACGAATTTCATTCAGATAGGAACAGCCTTTTAAAAGATTTAACTATCGTTTTAGTCTGATGTATTCCCTCATGTTTCTCCTACTTAAAGGAAAGCAAGGAAGAAGACCTATTTCTGCTAATATTTGTCTTGAAGTAGATAGAACAATACTGTTTCTACCAATAATTTGTTATAGAGAAGTAGAGAATGCCATGTGAGCAGAACGCATCACATTTTTAATCTCTCCAGCCCTGTATATATAATGCGCATAGGGGCAAAGAAGGTATCGTATTTCACCCAAAAATTCGCTATTGAGAGTTCACCGGAAGTACATGCTTTGAGGTCCCCTGAGTCCGGAAAAAGCATTTTTAGATAAAGGTCCGTAAGAGTGAGTGTGTCCGTGCGGGTGTCTGTGCACAGCACTAAAACGAATGACCGTTAAATACCAAACTTGGCATTTAGGTTTTCAATCTTTCAAGGATACGACACAAAGCTTTTCAACAAAATATCTCCACCACAAACTACCCTTTACATGGAGCACTTTTCGAAATTGTTGATTTTCCCAAAAATGGCTCTATCAATTTTGATTAAAATACCGTGTATTAAAGATATTTACATCCTAAATAAAATGTATATCTTGAATTTTGTGGGATTAGCCTCTGAAGAGCACTTTATTCTGGACAAAGTTTGCCGAATTTTGCTTAACTACTAAACCGTAAGAGATAAACAAAAACTTACTACACAAGCAATGTAGAGCTCGTTATAACACACAATTTATGTCATGCATTTTTGTTGTAGAATTAACCGTTTTCAAGATATTCCCTGATATTGGTTTCAATATTAAAATACTTATACATTTCTCAGACATGAAGTGTCCGTTCTACTCCTGGCCAAACAAAGAAGTCGATTTCAATGACAGTTGCTTAACGATAGCTTTTAAAACATTTGACTATTACTTTGGCATAGCGCATTCCTTTATTTCCCTTTTACTTATAACGATCTAAATAACAAGAAAACACTGCTAAAGGTTATCCCGATTAGCATTGTGTGGAAAGAAGAATAATCTTTTGCAAGATGTTTGTTTGAAGGGCAGCTAGTGAAAGTTATGTGAGATTTTTCTCTAAAATGCTGTGGTTTTAGCCGTCGGAATTAAGAACACGTATATCTTCTGACAATTAAATAACGACAGTGGTATACAATACTTACTGTATTTATTATCGATTAAATAAAGAGATTCCGCTGTGTTATCAATGTCTATAATAAGTAAATGTGTCCCTCGATTACAATTTAAATGTTGTGAGCTACAATTCTGCTCCTGTGTATCTAAGAAGTACCTATATTGCGTTTTTTCAGTCAGTACTTCGTTATTCTTTGACATTTTGGGGTAACTATAGTCACGTAACATATGCTTTAATTTTACAAAAGTTTACAAATTTTACAAAAAAAACGGCTATAAAATGTTGTTAAATGAACCTGAACGTGAGCATTGTAAGCCTCTTTTCAAAACATTAAATGTACTAACAGCAATAAACTTACATTTTAATGATTTAAGATTAAATAACTGGCAAACGAAAGGCAGTTTAAAAAAAAAATCTGTGTTGTTCCACACACATGACGTCAGATTAAGATTAAAACTTCAGATTAAATAAAACGGCGTCAAGTTAGATAATAATGGACCTAAAGCTATGTAATAAAATACCTCTAAAATATCACTCCTATTTAAAAAAGCTGCCTTACACTCACGTGATTTTCTCTAGCTGCTCTTCAATCAAACTTCTTACAAAAGATAATTTTTCGTTCTACACAATGCTAATCGCCATAAACCTTAGCAGATTGTACTTATTACTTGTTCGTTATAAGTAAAAGGGAATTAAGGGAACGCACTTGGCTAAAGTGAAAGCAAATGTTTTAAAAGCTGTCCTTATGCGATTGTCACTTCTTTGCTTGGCCAGGAGCAGAACAAAAGAAATACGGACACTCCTTGTCTGAGAAAAGTATAAGTACTTTACAACTGAAATCATTGAAAAGGAATATCTCGGAAACGGTTAACTCCACACAAAAAATTAAAGGACACAAGTTGTGTGTTTTGACGGGATTTAAAATTGTTGTGTAGTAAGTTATTGTCTGTCTCTTACGATTTACTAGTTATGCAAAATCCAGAAAAATCCATTCAGAATAAAGAGGGCTTCAGAGACGATTCTGAGAAAATTCAAGCTGTACATTTTATTTGGGATGTATATATCTTTAACATATGGTATTTTAATCAAAATGGTTACAGCCATTTTTGAGAAAATAAAAATATTCGATTATTTTTCCGTGTCAAGTCTAGTTTAAGGTGGGGGTTTTCTTGAAAATCTTCGTGCCCATTCCTTGTAAGATACTAAACCTAATTATCAAGTTTGGTATTTAATGGTCTTGTCGTTTTCTTTATGTTGTTCATAGACATAAACGTGCGCGCGTGAACAACAAAAATGTTTTCTATTTGGACTCAGGGGACCCCAAAACATATATTTCCGATGAAATCTCGACATCGAATTTTTGTGTAGAATACAATAGATAGCTTCACTATCTATACATTGTACATGCGGGCTAGAGAAAGTAAAACAATGGCTCTATATTTGGTTAGCTTTAAATACTTTTTGTCATTGATGATTATGTAAATGTGACAAAGTAATGTTTCTTTCTAATAAAGTTTTTTACTTTCTTTAGCCGCGTATGTACAATGCACTTAGTGGATAGAGCAGGTATTTTATTCCACCGAAATTTTACCGGAAATACATGTTTCAGAACCTATTATTTCCAAAAACGGGTTTTCAGAAAAAGGCTCGTGTGAGGGTCTGTGTGTGTGTGTGCGTGTGTGTCCGTGTTTATGTGTGTGTGTTTGCGCGCACCTGTGGACAGCATAACTCAAAAACGAAAAGACAGTTAAACTCAAAATTGGTATTTAAGTTTGATATCTTCTAAGAATGCGACACGAAGGTTTTCAAGAAAATCAGCCCACCCCTAACTACTCTCTACAAGGAAACATTTTTGAAAATGTTTTTCTTAAAAATGGCTCTAATGATTTTGATTGTAATACCACATATTAAAGCCATTTCTATCGCAAATAAAATATATATCTTGAATTTTCTGGGAATAGCTTCTGAATGCCTATTTATTCTGTATACATTTAGCTAAATTTTGCATAATTGGTAAACTGTAAGAGATAGGCAAAAACTTGTTTTATGAAAAAATAGATCTCGTTAAAATATGCAATTTATATCCGATACATTTTTTCGTGGAGTTTACCGTTTTCGAGATATTGCTTGTTATTATTTTCAGTTGGAAAGCACTTATACTTTTATCAGACAGGATGTGTCCGCTTTTCTTTTGTTTTCTAATCCTGGCCAAGCAAACACGCGATTTGCAACGTCAATCGCATAGCGACACCATTTAAGACATTTGACTATTACTTAGCATAGCGAATTCCTTTAAGTTGCCATCTACTTATAAGGAACTAAGTAATAAGAACATTCTCCTAACGTTTATCTCAATTAGTATTGTGTAGAAAGAAGAATAATCTTTTGAAAGAAGTTCGTGTGTAGAGCAGCTAGAAAACGTCATGTGAATATAACACATTCCATTTTTTTTGTGTGACGATGGCATTGTCCGTATGATTTAAGGCTTAATAAAAATTTCAATTACTACCACGCAACAAAAGTATGAAACCGCCAGAAATCAGCATAAGAAACAAAAGGGAAGTCATGGTCGCTACATGGGTTGGTGCCACCATTTACCGTGGCCCGGTACATGATGTGTCGAAGCTGTCGTTTATGGCCGGAGTCGTTGTTACCCTGTAGCTTCGGACCTCCCCGCTCAACCTGCTCCCAGCCAGGTCTTATATACTACATGTGATGCCTAAGTAGCATCCGTGAGAGTTTTACTCGTTCCGGTATAGGAAAATTCTGACTTATTTTCTCTACCCTCATTCAGTAGTTTTGGAAAACACACTTTTGGAATAAACAATTCAATTGACAATTAAGAAAAAAAAGTTAATTATCTAAAAAATGCATTGTTTCTCAAGCCACTTTTATTTTCGCCAGCACGTACCTATGTACAATATACATATTAGACGAAGTATTGAATTCCACCCAAAAAATAGATACCGAGAGTTTACCGAAAATACATGTTTTGAGCTCGTTGAATAAAAACATTTTTAGAAAAGGGTCAGTGCGTTTTTGCGTATATTGACCCATAAACGAAAAGACCTTTAAGTGCCAAACGTGGATTTAAGTTTAGTATCTCCCAAGGATGTAAAACGAAGATTTTCAGTAAAATCTCCACCCCAACTACACTTTTTACACGATTTTTCGATTTTCTAAAACTTGTCTGTTATGATTTTGGTTGAAATGCTGTATATAAAAAATTTTTGGATGAAAAATATAATGTATACCCCGAATCTCTAGGGAATAGCCTCTCAAAAACTCATCATTCTGAATGACTTTTGCATAGCTGGTAAACCATAAGAGATAGACAAAACCTTACTACACAAAAAATGTAGATCTCGTTAAAACACGTCATTTGTGTGTTATGCAAGGTTTTATCTTTATGTAGAGCTAATTATTTCTGGGACATTCCCTGTTATTGGTGTCACTTTCAAAGTAAGTAAAACCTAATTATCAAGTTTGGGGTGGGGGATTATTTTGAAATTCTTTGAAGATACTAAACTTATATACAACATTTAGTTGTTAACGGTCTTTTCGTTTTTGAGATATACGGTCCACAGGCACACAGGGACATTTTTCTAGAAATGATTTTTTTTTCGGTGAAATCTCGAGATCGAATTTTTGGGTAGAATGCAATGTCTTCTCTATCCACTATGTACATTGTACATACGGGCTAGAGGAAGAAAAAGAACAAATAGTCCCAAAAATGAAACCATAGTTCCGTGTCTCTAATAGTTTTTGTAATGTTAGCTTCGAAATTATAGCAGTTAATACATGTGCACTTGACCGCAGCATTTATTGCTACTTTTCAATAATTTATTCACCATTATTTTCCTAGGGAATTATCAAAGCAGTACAGATAGCCTTTGGTAGCAAAACTATGAATCGTCACAACTTGAACGTGTTTATTCATAAGGAATAATTGCATTATTATTAAAATGTGTGTTGTAACTAATGTTCATGTAGTGTTTGGATAACTAAAGCCGGATATTTTTGAGACACCCAGCTGTAGAGAAAATATTATATTGCAGCCAAAAATTCTATATTGAGATTTCCCCGGAAGTGTATGTTTTATGACCCTCTGAAAAAATTGAAAAAGGTCTGTGTGTGTCTTACTTAGACATGGTGGTAAGGCATTGTATAATCAAAGAAATATTTGAAGGATCCTTCATACAATGTAGTGTTATGTGTAGGTAGATGCAGTCGAGTTTTAGTATTAGGTTTAGTATCTTACAAGGAATGGGCACGAAGATTTTCAAGAAAACCCCCACCTTAAACTAGACTTGACACGGAAAAATAATCGAATATTTTTATTTTCTCAAAAATGGCTGTAACCATTTTGATTAAAATACCATATGTTAAAGATATATACATTCCAAATAAAATGTACAGCTTGAATTTTCTCAGAATCGTCTCTGAAGCCCTCTTTATTCTGAATGGATTTTTCTGGATTTTGCATAACTAGTAAATCGTAAGAGACAGACAATAACTTACTACACAACAATTTTAAATCCCGTCAAAACACACAACTTGTGTCCTTTAATTTTTTGTGTGGAGTTAACCGTTTCCGAGATATTCCTTTTCAATGATTTCAGTTGTAAAGTACTTATACTTTCCTCAGACAAGGAGTGTCCGTATTTCTTTTGTTCTACTCCTGGCCAAGCAAAGAAGTGACAATCGCATAAGGACAGCTTTTAAAACATTTGCTTTCACTTTAGCCAAGTGCGTTCCCTTAATTCCCTTTTACTTATAACGAACAAGTAATAAGTACATTCTGCTAAGGTTTATGGCGATTAGCATTGTGTAGAACGAAAAATTATCTTTTGTAAGAAGTTTGATTGAAGAGCAGCTAGAGAAAATCACGTGAGTGTAAGGCAGCTTTTTTAAATAGGAGTGATATTTTAGAGGTATTTTATTACATAGCTTTAGGTCCATTATTATCTAACTTGACGCCGTTTTATTTAATCTGAGTTTTAATCTTAAACTGACGTCATGTGTGTGGAACAACACAGATTTTTTTTTTAAACTGCCTTTCGTTTGCCAGTTATTTAATCTTAAATCATTAAAATATAAGTTTATCGCTGTTAGTACATTTAATGTTTTGAAAAGAGGCTTACAATGCTCACGTTCAGGTTCATTTAACAACATTTTATAGCCGTTTTTTTTGTAAAATTTGTAAACTTTTGTAAAATTAAAGCATATGTTACGTGACTATAGTTACCCCAAAATGTCAAAGAATAACGAAGTACTGACTGAAAAAACGCAATATAGGTACTTCTTAGATACACAGGAGCAGAATTGTAGCTCACAACATTTAAATTGTAATCGAGGGACACATTTACTTATTATAGACATTGATAACACAGCGGAATCTCTTTATTTAATCGATAATAAATACAGTAAGTATTGTATACCACTGTCGTTATTTAATTGTCAGAAGATATACGTGTTCTTAATTCCGACGGCTAAAACCACAGCATTTTAGAGAAAAATCTCACATAACTTTCACTAGCTGCCCTTCAAACAAACATCTTGCAAAAGATTATTCTTCTTTCCACACAATGCTAATCGGGATAACCTTTAGCAGTGTTTTCTTGTTACTTAGATCGTTATAAGTAAAAGGGAAATAAAGGAATGCGCTATGCCAAAGTAATAGTCAAATGTTTTAAAAGCTATCGTTAAGCAACTGTCATTGAAATCGACTTCTTTGTTTGGCCAGGAGTAGAACGGACACTTCATGTCTGAGAAATGTATAAGTATTTTAATATTGAAACCAATATCAGGGAATATCTTGAAAACGGTTAATTCTACAACAAAAATGCATGACATAAATTGTGTGTTATAACGAGCTCTACATTGCTTGTGTAGTAAGTTTTTGTTTATCTCTTACGGTTTAGTAGTTAAGCAAAATTCGGCAAACTTTGTCCAGAATAAAGTGCTCTTCAGAGGCTAATCCCACAAAATTCAAGATATACATTTTATTTAGGATGTAAATATCTTTAATACACGGTATTTTAATCAAAATTGATAGAGCCATTTTTGGGAAAATCAACAATTTCGAAAAGTGCTCCATGTAAAGGGTAGTTTGTGGTGGAGATATTTTGTTGAAAAGCTTTGTGTCGTATCCTTGAAAGATTGAAAACCTAAATGCCAAGTTTGGTATTTAACGGTCATTCGTTTTAGTGCTGTGCACAGACACCCGCACGGACACACTCACTCTTACGGACCTTTATCTAAAAATGCTTTTTCCGGACTCAGAGGACCTCAAAGCATGTACTTCCGGTGAACTCTCAATAGCGAATTTTTGGGTGAAATACGATACCTTCTTTGCCCCTATGCGCATTATATATACAGGGCTGGAGAGATTAAAAATGTGATGCGTTCTGCTCACATGGCATTCTCTACTTCTCGATAACAAATTATTGGTAGAAACAGTATTGTTCTATCTACTTCAAGACAAATATTAGCAGAAATAGGTCTTCTTCCTTGCTTTCCTTTAAGTAGGAGAAACATGAGGGAATACATCAGACTAAAACGATAGTTAAATCTTTTAAAAGGCTGTTCCTATCTGAATGAAATTCGTTTCTTTGCATGACCAGGAGTTGTCAAGTTAACGTATGAGAAAAATGATTTTAAAACTGAAACCAATAACAAGGAATATCTTGGAAATTGTAAACTTTACAAAAAAAATAACCAAAAAAAATTCTATAAATTGTGTGTTTTAACGGGATATACATTTTTTGTACACTAAGTATTGTCCATCTCTTAGAATTTACCAGCTTTGCAAAAGATATCCAGAGAGAACAGATTTTCAAAGGCTATATGTATATATAGAACAAGGAAAGTGAAAATATGCGTTTTATTTAATGTAAATATCTTTAATATAGGTTATTTTAATCAAAATCGTTATAGTCATCTTTGAGAAAAACAAAACTTTCGAAACTTTTTCCATGCAAAGGATGGTCTGGGACCACCAGATGAAGGATTTACCTCAGAATATTTATGTAGCATCCCTGGAAAAGATTAAACCTAATTACCAAGTTTGGTATTTCCGTTTTTGAGTGATCGTATTCTCGGACACATGGAACTTGTTCTAAAAATGTTTTTTTGGATACGAGTATTTCCGGCGATATCTAGGTATGGACATTTTGGGAGGAATACAATACCTTCTCTATCTGTGTACTATGTTATAATTACAGAAAGTGAAACGATAAGCGCATGTATATTAGAGTACGAAAACCATAATTCGAAAGTGTTTCTAGATAGTAGTTCGTGTATTCGTGTGTGTGTGTGTGTGTGTGTGTGCGCGCACACACTGTTTTGTGAACAGCATAACCCAAAACCGAAAATTTGGTGAAATACCAAACTTGATATTGAAGTTCACCATATTCTGTAATACCACGAGTGTTTCCATCTTGTCGATACTTCCTGACCAGAGTGAAGCGACGGGAGTGAATTTTCTAACAAAATTTTCATGCTATCATAAAGTGAACGGATTTAAAAGGGATTTTTATATTGCTTTACTGCATTCTTATTTCCCTTATCTATGTGCAAGAAAATATACACAACGATTTCTGGTAATATTTATTTCCATCAGCATGGAGTAGATAGAATGATAAGCTTTAGTACCCATAAATAACAACCTTTTTGCAGAATAGGTAGGGGAAATAATATGAATTTAATATAAGATGTTTCAGAATTTAATTTTTGGATTGACGGTGTCGCGGCTGAGTGGTTTGTCAGCTCGCCTCCCACCTAGGCGGGGATGAAACGACACCTGGGCGGGTTTTCTCCCTGTCCTCCGCTTTCCCCACCTCTTATTCCACCAATTGCTCCATCATCACCTATCCTATCATCCAATTCACTTTCATTTCATATGATATACTTCCGCACGCTAATACCACTGCTTCCAGGTTCTTCAATCTTGGTTCCGGCATAGGCTTCTGACCCCTAGGTACCCGCTTGTAAGTCCTGGGGATGGGGGGGAGGTCAGTCCTACATACGGAGAGGGTAAGCCAACTACGCAAAAAATTCCACTTCTCATCTCTCTCTATGTATTACTGCATTTCTTTAAATACTACTTCCGTTTCTTGTGCCTGACTGTTAAGGAATTTTTGCCAATGTGTATATTATGCCCTTATAACTCTTGATACTGAAATGAAAAGTTAAGAGGTAAAAGCTCTATAAATGTGTAGATACATATACTTCATCCAAGTTTTCTGATTTTTTGTATAGTTGTGGGCACAAACTTGTTGACCATGGAGTTTTCATAGTGAAGGAAAACTTCAGTCTGTGGGGATCAAAGCAAACAAGTTCTGAAGTATTGTGAGAAGTTCCTAAGAGAAAATTGTATTGTAGTTTTTCACCAAATGTCGCGAATGAGCGTATTCGTACGTCTCAACTTCTGGCGTCATAGCAACAAACTTTTGCCGAAAGTGGAGGTCACGACTGCAGTTCGCACTTCTATAGAGAGAGCTTTCATAGTGGCTAGGTTGCCTTTATGTAAATACATTTCAGTGTAACACACTCATTTCTGACTGTCTACTAAACGCTGACAAGGAACTTCTCACTTAAAGATTTTCTACGTTATCTATGTAGCATAAGAGGTCCATGCTCCAAATCTTAACTGCTGTTTTCAACTTGAAGTATCCCAGATCTAGCCTGGAAAATGTCGGATCGAAATGTAAATGGCGTGTTATTTATGAACGCTCTTTAACTGCTGTGGTTCTCAGCGTCCCATTTTATACTGGGCGTGAAAGACAGTTTAATTTTACCCAGAGGTCTCTTTATCAGGCTCGAGGTTCTTTTACGTGCCGTAAATCTACGACAAGGGACAACGGCTTTACTTCCCTTCCGAGGGAAGCTATGGTAAGGATTTTTACGCACGAAAAAATCCGTCCTCCTTCGCCGGGTATATTAAGTTAGCAAGATAGCCATTACACCACGGAGGGCGAACTGTTGGGTCGAAGCAGTGTAACATCAGGAGATAGGCATCACTTGCCTGCAGGCCGACGTTTCGGATACCGGAAACTACCGTCCTGGTTAGCGTCTTCCAGGGACGAAAGCGAAACTGAAGTGACTGGTGTTGATGTATGGATTAAAACACAAGTCCGTTTGGCACCATGAACAATAAATAACCCCGTGTTGTGTACAGTGTTCTTCATACTTAACAGTGCTATGTTATGTTTCCTATATGCCTCAATATATTTGCTACGCATTTGAGGATACTTCAAGATGAAAATAGTGCCTTTTATTTTGAGCATGGTATTCTAACGCCACATAACTTTCAAAATACAGTAAAAATAGGCATTTTCACACTTTTAAAATACAATGTGGAAATCAATACCGCATTCCTATTAAGTTTTCACTTATTCGTATTTATCCATACGAATATTCAAATAAATTATATTTACATAATATGAAATATATGCAGCAAGTTGTTCCTATCTTATCTATGTGTAATCCCTGAGAGTTTGTAGGTTGAATTTAGAAGAACCATATAGAATGAGAGGCAAGTAAACGCAAATACTTGTATCAGCTTTTCAGGACGTGATGTTCCAGGATTTACAGCTTGTTTTCGCTGTTTTCTCAAATTATATTCATGGGGAAATTTTCACAATGCTTTTAAGATGGCTATTATTCTGTATTTCAAAAGTTCGGTTGTTTACGAAACGGTCATACGGTTGATTCTCGTCTAAATTCTGTCCTATCCCATTACAGGTGATGTGATGTGGGGGAAGAATATCAACCGCAGTGAAGATTCAACCTGCGTAAACATAGTTTTCGTTTTCACACAACATTATTAATACTAAAAATAATATAAGCAGTCAAATGTAGTAACAAACAGTTATTCCTTTGACAGGAATAAGTTAATCTTTTAGCAAATTTTGAGTATATATTTTTATGCATTTAACATTTATCACTATTACATAATGAAACACAAATGTAATAACCAATGTGCTGATAGCGTATACTAATGTACTGAGTGCATATAATGTCATTGTAACGGGGCATGCAGATGAATGTTTAATAAAAATGGTGAGGTTAGCATTCACAGTGTATACAGGGTTCAACACAATGACTGCTCAATTTAATTAAATGTTGTTTTGTTGAACAAATAGGTAACTCAAAGCAGCATGTAAGAAGCATTTTCACTTTCGTTCTTTAAACTACTAAGTCACCCTCATTGGTCTTACATCGGTGAGAAATTGAAATTAAACCTCAACTCTCGGGAGTTAAGAGAACTATGTCACATTACAATGAACGGTCGTCTATTAGGAAGATGACGATGACGCACTTGACAAATTCACCAGTTGCGGCGTAAACTAAATGAATATCTGCTAATTCAACATATGTAAAACCATTCGCCGTGTTAAGTAAAGTTTGCAACTGAATCGGTTCCTTGTTTCCTCACTGTGAAGAACGTAATGCAGGCCGACGATGTATGAACATAGGATCAGGAGAGACATAGCTCAGGGCCCTTCAAAACACCTAGACCCTGAAATTTGTGCTTCTTTTATGACAATGCTTTTATTAAGCCCACAAAATGAAATATGCTTATGTGTTGCTTGCGTGTCTCTGCTAAATATTACATTATTGGTACTTATTCCCCTCCCATCCTGCATGTGCGTTAATTACTTTTAGAACTAAATATTCTTCTCAGTACCAAGTGCTTTTCATAAACATCGAAAAATGGAAATGTGGTTTTATTTACGCACGTTCCTTAACGACGCTCTTGTGGTTCTCAGCGTCCCATTCTATATTGGACGTGAAAGACTGCTTAATTTTGCTCAGAGGCAACAGGCTTGAGGTGTCTGCCGTAAATCTACGACACGGGATCAGCGGCTCTACTTCCCTTCCCCATGCTAACAAGCCATCCTCCTCCCCCGGGTTTGAACCAGCGACCTCATACACCACGGAACCTAAGTGCAGCTGAAACATCGGAAACTAAAGGAAAATCAATGAAAGTTCATTTCAGGCTAAGTTTTGCTTTCTTTATAGGTACCTACTAAGCGTATAGTGGTAGAAAAGGTATTGTATTCCACCCAAAAATTCAATATTGAGATTTCGCATGAAGTATATGTTTTGAGGTTCGCTGAATAAGGAAACGCATTTTCAGAAAAAGGTCCGCGCGAGCATGTAGGTATGTGTGTGTCTGTGGAAGGGATAGCTCAAAAAGGAAAAGAGCTTCGTAAATACCGAACTTGGTGCTTAAGTTTAGTATCTTCCAAGGATGCGTCAGGAAGGTTTTCGAGAAAATAGCTTCACCCGAAATTACTCTACCTGGAAAACCTTTTGAAAATTTTGTTTTTCCAAAAATGGTTATAGTGATTTTGATTAAAATACCGCATATTAAAGATATTCATAATACTAAGAAAATAAACATGAATTTTCTGGGAATGGCCTCTAAAGACCTCTTCATTTTGGGTGCATTTTGCATAACTGGTAAACCGTAAAAGATAGAATAAAAAACTAACTGTACAAAATATGTAGATCTTGATAACACAAAATGTATGTCATCCAAACATTTTTTATAGAGTTAACCTTTTCCAAGAGATTTGTTGTTATTTGTTTCAATTTTAAGTTACTTAAACTTTCTCAAACGATTCTTTTGTTTCATACATATTTTTGTACACCAAGTCATTCAAAGAAAACCGAATTTAAATTGTTTCACATAACGATGTGCTTTTAAAAGATTTGATAACCGGTTTAGCCTAGTGTTGTCCCTCATTGCAAGCGAGCGATAGGACAGTTTCTAATGCTTATCTCGATAAGCATGATGCAGGTAAAGGAACAGTTCTGAATAGTTTGTAGAACAGTTAGAGAAATTCATGCGGATGGAACACAAACGATTTTTAAAGAAAGGTTTGTGTGTGCGTGGACACGTAGCTCAAAATGAGAAGGTCTGTTAAATACCAAATTTGGCATTTCAATTTAGAATCCTTTAAGGATGGAACACCAAGGTTTTCACCCACTGCAAGCTAACCTATACATGGAAAGTTGTTCGAAAAGTGTTATTTTCTCAAAAATGGTTACAACGAATTTAAGACACCGCATATTAAAACTATTCACATGACAAATGGTACATTTTGAATTTTCTGGGAATAATCTCTGTAGACCTCTTCATTTTGGGTGCATTTTGCATAACTGGTAAACTCTAAGAGATAGAAAAAAACTTACGGTACAAAATACGTAGATCTCGATAAAACGCAATTTATGTTATACATACCTCTTTTATAGGTTAACATTTCCCTTTTTAGTGATTTCAGTTTTAAGCTAGCTTTTTAAACTTATCTCAAATGGGAGGTCACCTTTCATTTCATCTCGCATTTGTTTTAACCTTGGCCGAGTAAAGCGAAAACCGAATTTCAATTGTTTCAAATAGGCACCGGCTATTTAAAATATTTCATTATCGTTTTTATCCTAGTGTACCTTTTAGCCCTTCCTCTTAGAAGGAACTAGTGCAACCATTTCTGCTAATGTGTATCTTGATTAGCACGATGTTGACGAAGTCTTGTAAATGGAACACAACTGATGTTTAATTTATCTACACGTAATATGTACATAGTGTATAGAGGAGTTATTGTATTCCACCCAAAAATTCGAAAATACTGAGACTTCATCGGAAATACAAAGTTTTGAGACCCCCTGAATAAAAAAAAGCAATTAAAGAAAAAGGTCCGTGTGTGTATCTGTAGGCAGCATAGCTTAAAAACGAAAAGTTCGTTAAATACCAAACTTGAAATTTAAGTTCTGTATCTCCCAAGGATGCGAAACGAAGATTTACAAGAAAATGAGCCCACCCCCAACTATCCTTTACATGGAAAAAAATTCAAAAACTTGGATTTTCTCAAAATGCCTCTAACAATTTTGATTAAAAGACATTTATATTACAAATAAAATGTAGAACTTGAAATTCCTGGGAATAGCCTCTAAAGATCCTCTTTATTCTGGATGATTTTTTTTTAATTTTGCATAACTAGTAAACCGTAAGAGATAGACATAACCTTACTACACAAAACATTTGGAGCTCCTTAAAGCACACAATTTATGTTGGACGTTTTCGAGATACTCCTTGTTATTGGTTTCAGTTTTAAAGTACCTACTTAAACTTTTCACACATGGGAGATTGTCAAATCCTGACCTTGCAAAGAAAAACATTTCAATCCCATAGCAAAAACGTCGGTTTAACCTAGTGTACTCCCTTATTTCCTTTCTACTTATAAGTAATAAGACCGTTTCTGCTAGTGTTTATCTCGATTAGCATGAAGTGGATAGAAGAATAAGCTTATTAACAGTAACTTGTCACAGATATGCAGAGAAAGTCATGTGAATGGAACACGTAAGGTGTTTTTGGCTACATGTACAGATATTTTAATTGGTGTCGTCCTTGTATTTTTTGACAAACCTGGTGTTGAGGTGATTGCAAGTAGTCCATGCACAAAATAACATATCACTTGCAGAGTGGTTAGATCACTCGCCTGGATTCTCTCCCAAGCGACCACATATGAGATTTGTGGTGGACAAAGCGGCGCAGGGGCGGGGTTTCTCCGTGTCCTGTGGTTTCTCCCTCCATTGCATTCCACCGGTGCTCTATCTTCTTTCGTCAGTGTCATCGTCTGCGGTGCCATTTGTAGTAAAAGCGGGTGTTAAACACTGTTAAAGAAAAAACTTGCAGAGTCACTTGGAAAGAACCTAATATGCCATATAATCTGACGTGAAATGCATGGGGACCAAGAAAAAGGACACTATAATCAAAACAATATCATAACAGCAATAAAGAGACTCATGTAAATGATATGTAAATGAAGAAACATTTCACCACTTCCATTATTTATGTCTGTTAGTTGCATAATCTTTTTGGGAAAGCTGATGAATGATTTCTTTTACTCCCGCACCGCCTAGACAAAAACACAAAAAGCACACGTTAAACACACATACACTCACGCGCACACAGTCCTTTATTCTCTCTCCCTTTAATGGTGTTCGTTCTGAGCAATCAAACAAGAGACAAGAGAGGAAAAGCGTTGCGCTGGAGGCGGTTGAAAGAGTTTGACTTGGCGGTGTTATATAATACGAAGAAGTGTTTTCCATACATTTGCATGCTATTAGCTCAGAGAGCGAGGGACTGTTAATAGTCCACTCCGATGCGGATATGCGCTTCGAGCGCAAGTGAAGGCTCTTAATTACCCCTAGCCTGGCGGTCACTCCTAGTGAAAGTAAACACCAAATACCAAACCTTATATTTTTCAGTCTCACTCTACCTATTCAACTCCTGTCCTACTCGCGGCTTGTGTGGAAAAAAAAAAAAAAAACAAGTAAATCAACTTTGACCATAATAGTTGGCTAAACTATAAATCCTGGGACTTAAAGTATTTACGACAGTGTAAGTCTCCATCTAAAAATAATTTGAGATCAACTTTTAGTTTACCGAGAAGCATGCGGGTCAGTTGAAAGTTTAATGTTTTGCCGCCTCATTGCCATGGTAGCGCAGTGGTAGAGTAACCAGCTAGAGACCGGGAGATCCGTGGTTCAAATCCCGGCTATGGCATTGAATTTTTCAGCCTGACTCTACCTATCCAACTCCTGTCCTAAACGTGGCTTATGTTAAAAAAAAAAAAAAAAAATTAAATCAACACTACTAAACATGGTATTTTTGCTTTCTTCAAATTGAAGCGCTCAACAATCATTCACCATCAATGCTTCTACACTGGCGATTATTTGCTGATTTAAAACTTAGAACTGTAATCTATTATTACCACAGATGAAAAAAACACTGTGTTTACTGCTAACGTTTCCTAATAATGTAGAATCTATATTGCTTGTCTTTACCCAAAATAGAGAGTTAGGGGAATAGAACGGTATTTTAATGTTTTTTTTTGTTTTTTTTACTTTCTCTAACTCGTAATTTTATGGTGTTTAACGCACACTTTTGCTACATATGGCATCGCGGGTGATGATATTGGTGATACATGGAATGAAGATGGAGCGCCGGTGGGGAAAATCGGAGAACCCGGAGAAAACCCGCCCCAGCGCCGCCTTGTCCACCACATGCAATCGCTTGGGCTCTAGCTCGCATATACAATGTACATTAGTAGGTAGACAAAGTGTTGTATTGCACCCAAAAGCTCTATACCGAGGTTCCATCGGAAATGTATGTTTTGAAACCCGCTGATTCCAAGAAAAGACATTTTTAGAAAAAGGCCAATGTGTATGTGTATGCGCGTCTGTGGGCAGCATAACTCAAAAACAAATTGTCCATATATACCAAACTTGGTATTTAAGTTTAGTATCTTCCTAAGATGACACGGAGATTTTCTTGAAAATCCCCACCCCAAAATACTCTTTACATGAATTTTTTTTTAATTTAGATCTTCTCAAAAATGGCTCTAACGTCTTAGATAAACTACTGTACATTAAAGATATTTACATGACAAACAAAATGGATGTCTTGAATTTCCTGGGAACAGCCCCTGAACTACAATTCATTTCGGATGACTTTTGCATAACTGGAAACACAAAGATGTAGACCTCGTTAAAACGTATAATGTATGTCCTTTACATTTTTGTTATTGAGGTAGCCGTTTCCGAGATATTATAAGTCCATACACCTACTGAAGGTTCATGATTGGTAGACAATTGAGTTTTGTAACTCGGATATGAATATATACACATTTTTATAGGTCTGATGGTAACTGGTAGTCATAAAGTAAATAAATTCAAGCAATTACATTTATTAAAGTATTAACATAAAAACAATGAGATCTTTTGCTTGGTTAACAACACTACAATCGCATTGTAGGACTGACAGTATGAGAATGAATTTGTAACGAAAACCTTCACATTTATAGCAGCACCTTGGCCAACTAGTCAAACAAAAGGCAGTAGCTGAACAAAAACTACGTAATAAAGTGAAAGCTAGGACAAACGTTATAGAGAAACAAGAAATAGCTTAAGAGATAAGAACACTTTAATATTATATACGAGTGTTAAGAAAGAATGGGAAAGAGAAAATACATTGATGTTTGCGGAAAGATGGAAAGAGAGAATCTGGTCAGGGCAAAAACAGGAACAATGTTATTAAAGCTCTGAAAGTTTATAGAGATCTATGCCCACTATGTGGCAATGTCGATAACAATTTACACTGTAGAATTGAGTGCGAGGAACTAAACTGTGGAGAGAAGAAATGTGGAATAAAAATCTGATGTGTTACAGTCACACAAATTTCTCTACATCTCTAACAAATTATTGTTCAAAACATTAATCTGTTTTCTACATCATGCTAATCAAGATAAACATCAGCAAAAATTGTCCTAATTACTTGCTCCCTTGTAAGTAGAAGATAAAAAAGTATAATGTATTCCATTCACATGATATCCTCGAACCGTTCGGCAAATAAGCCTTTTGTACAAAACATTAATCTGTTTTCTACATCATGCTAACCAAGATAAACATCAGCAAATATTGTCCTAATTACTTGCTCCCTTGTAAGTAGAAGATAAAATAATATAATGTATTCCATTCACATGATGTCCTCGAACCGTTCGGCAAATAAGCCTTTTGTTCAAAAGATTAATCTGTTTTCTACATCATGCTAATCAAGATAAACATCAGCAAAAATTGTCCTAATTACTTGCTCCCTTGTAAGTAGAAGATAAAATAATATAATGTATTCCATTTACATGATGTCCTCGAACCGTTCGGCAAATAAGCCTTTGTTCAAAACATTAATCTGTTTTCTACATCATGCTAATCAAGATAAACATCAGCAAATATTGTCCTAATTACTTGCTCCCTTGTAAGTAGAAGATAAAAAAGTATAATGTATTCCATTCACATGATGTCCTCGAACCGTTCGGCAAATAAGCCTTTTGTTCAAAACATTAATCTGTTTTCTACATCATGCTAATCAAGATAAACATCAGCAAATATTGTCCTAATTACTTGCTCCCTTGTAAGTAGAAGATAAAAAAGTATAATGTATTCCATTCACATGATGTCCTCGAACCGTTCGGCAAATAAGCCTTTTGTTCAAAACATTAATCTGTTTTCTACATCATGCTAATCAAGATAAACATCAGCAAATATTGTCCTAATTACTTGCTCCCTTGTAAGTAGAAGATAAAAAAGTATAATGTATTCCATTCACATGATGTCCTCGAACCGTTCGGCAAATAAGCCTTTTGTTCAAAACATTAATCTGTTTTCTACATCATGCTAATCAAGATAAACATCAGCAAATATTTTCCTAATTACTTGCTCCCTTGTAAGTAGAAGATAAAATAATATAATGTATTCCATTCACATGATGTCCTCGAACCGTTCGGCAAATAAGCCTTTTGTTCAAAACATTAATCTGTTTTCTACATCATGCTAATCAAGATAAACATATGCAGAGTTAGTCTTATTACTCATTGTAAGTAGACGGGAAATAAGAAAAAGCAAAGGCTATAGCAATATTCTCGTCCATTAAAAACCGGTCGCTATGTGAAACAACTGCAGTTACAATCTCTTGGCTTTTCAGGAATAAACAAACGAGAACAAAGATGTCTTCCTGTTTGAGAAAAATTAAGTGGCTAAAATTGAAACTAATAATCTGGAATATCTCGAAAACGGTTAACTGCATAAAAAATGTTTATAACATAAATTGTGTGCTTTAATTAGATCTACATTTGTTTTCTGTAGCAAGCCTTTATATATCTCTCAGGGTTTGCTAATTACCCAAAAGTCATCCAGAATGAATGTCTTCAGAGGCTATTCCCAGAAAATTCAAGATATACATTTCGTTTATCATAAAAATATCTTAAACATAGATATTTTAATCAAAACGTTGGAGCCATTTTTGAGAAAATGAACATTTTCGAAAAATGTTGCATGTAAAGGGTAGTTAGAAGAGGAGAGATCTTCTTGAAAATCTTCTTGGCGTATCCTTGTAAGATACCAAACTTAAGTACCAAGTTTGGTATTTAACGGTTTTTTCGTTTTTGAGCTATGCTGCCCACAGACACACAGACACATACACGGACATGTATTTCCGGTGAAATTTGGGTATTGAATTTTTGGATGAAACACAATACCTTCTCTATACACTATGATGTAGTGCGAGTAGAGGAAGTAGAAACTACGAAAATTTGCCGCCAGAGATAGCGTACTTAAAAATAATTTCGAAACAACTAGGTATTCATAGAGGGAAATTAAGAGAGTAATGGCGGAGGAAAATCGCCAAAGAAAGAGAGGATCTTAATAAGGGGACTGAGGATGCTGTAATTTAGAAAAGAGATAACTAAATTAAGTCGGTAAGGTAAAAAAATATACAAATACAGGGAAAGGTTCATATACATATAACCAGTGTGTTAACTGTATATGACACCAAAGTGAGCAACTCCAGGAAAGTAACTAGATATGTATGAATATATATTATCTATCTACGTGAGTATAATTTAGCTAGAATGAGGAAACATTTCAGTTGTTGGTGTCACAACGGACTTACCTCACTGGTAAGAACTACCAGTAAACGCCAAAGTGAATGAATTGCTTAAATATATATTCAAGTCATGTACAGAACATTCATATATACAACAGAGCAAGGGTATTCGCTAATGGTCCACGCTGTTTTTAAGCTGCATGGACACATTTATCGCCATGTTATAGATTGAATAGCTGTCACTTTCTGGTAAAATTTCTTTTTAGACACTTGATGATAAAAATAGGCATTTTACCAGATATCAGTATTGTTAAAAGTATAAAATTCTTATATATTGTTATAAAATTATAACACTCCAATGTAGTCACCTTTGATTTATGCGTCCACGGCCTCATTCAAGTAGGTTATAACACTGAAAGCTTGTGTCGATCCATGAAATGGCGGATGATTTCAATTACATGAACATGGTATCTGCTGAATCAGATGAAATTATGCAAGCAGCGGAGAGAGCAAACTAACAACTGCAAAATGACCTCTGTTGCATAGAATGGTTTCGTTCTGTACGAGTAAGTCATCATGTTGTCAGCACTGATGCTAAGCAAGGCAACAACTATGTATCGCAGATCATTAAGCATGAACTCCGTGAACTGGGTAACACAATCTATTTATAATTCTGTCTATAAATATTGAGAACGGTATAAAATAGTGTACGATACACGTGTTGAAATTGTTTTGTATTGTTCGTCGAATTACGAAACTCGGCCTACGGTATGGTTTCGTAAGCTTCCTAATCAAATATTTACCACTCGTATCATAAATAACTATTATATTGTCAGTTATACCTTACATATTCCTTAATGTCTACCAATGTACGCTCCGGTTGACTAGAAAACAATATTATGCAGATTCATTTCAACACCCCTATCAGATAAGGATACAAGAATGCAACCTGTTGAAACTTTTTATCGCAGCTGATGTTCATTTCTTTGAAATCTTGTCGCACCTGACGTTCGTTTGTTTAATCTCCTGTCGTGGTTACCGGTAGCAAGATGACAACCTAGTCATCCAACCACCACTTTTAGTAACTATCAGTTCCATAATTGAACTTTTAATTAATTACCATGTGTATTAAAATTACCATGTGTATTTAAAACTTTATCCAATTCGTGATGTATTTAATTCAAAAAAGGAATGAAAATAATTATTATTTGTACTTTTTATGAATGAGATGAGTGCAATAACCTCAAATAAAATAGCGCTTTTTTCCATTGCAAGTAGTAGTTATTAAAAGCTGAAATAAAATTACTTATCCCTATTTCTGTTGTTGCCATTGATATTCGCACATTGGGTGTAGACACGGTCGGTCATATCATAATTCAGGAGGCAGTGAAGAAAGAAAAACATTGGGTAAATAAACATGGTCGAATGCATCATCTACCATTTGAGAACTAATGTATATATTACAATCATAACATGATAAGATCGCCATTCCTATATATTATAAATTATTAATAGTATATTTCGCTGAATTGTCTTATCAAATACAACTCGTGTTTTCATCTCTTAGGACGATTCACGCGTGGTATTACTGATGATAATATATATATCTAGGTATGGTTTACATCCATCCTAGGATAATCGAGCATTGCAAATAATCGTTAAAAGGACTTTTTTGTACCCTTCAATTTATTGCTTTTACCAAACGGAAACCATAAATAGGTCCGTTCCTTTATGGGTCAGATTTAAACACGCGAGTATACATGTTTTACCCAAATAACTTCCTGTCTCCTTCATGAAACACTAAGCAAATTCATAGTAGAGCCTTCCTTCCTTTCAAAAGTATTGGCGTGCTTTGTTATAGATTTTTCAGGAATATGAATGAGAGTTTTTGAATCGTGGACAGTTTACGAAACAGACGGCGCGAAAGAGACTTCAAAGCTTTTCACACACTGTTACTGCGAAAAAAGCAACGAAGAGTGTTCACTAGCACGAGGGAGAATGCAAAAAGTGACATAGAATCTTCACTTCCGTGAAAAAGGATCACTAAAAGCCCTTTTTTTTCTGTTATTTCAGTTCCACCTGATATACTTGATTACCCGACCAGCACCGATATGGTAGTCAGAGAAGGAACCAACGTGACACTACGATGTGCAGCCACTGGGTCTCCACAACCCAGCATTACGTGGCGGCGGGAAGGCGGAGAACCTATACCACTGGGCAATGGCCAAGAAGGTAAACAATTGTTCATCAATTATTTCTAGCATTATCATTTAGTGGTAATTAAGTAATCTCTAATTACTACTTGTTTATTACTTCGTAGTAGTGGTGGTGGTGGTAGTGGTGGTGGTGGTGGTGATGGTGGTAGTAGTAGTATAAGTAGTAGTTGTTGTAGTGGTGGTAGTGGTAGTTGTGGTGGTGGTGGTGATGGTAGTGGTATATTGGTAGTGGTGGTGGTGGCGATGGTAGTGGTAGTGGTAGTGGTGGTGGTGGTAGTGGTATAGTGGTAGTGGTAGTGGTTGTGGTAGTGGTGTAGTGGTAGTGGTGGTGGTAGTGGTAGTGGTGGTGGTAGTGGTATAGTGGTAGTGGTATAGTGGTGATGGTAGTGGTATAGTGGTAGTGGTGGTGCTAGTGTTATAGTGGTAGTGGTGGTCGTGGTAGCGGTAGTGGTATAGTAGTAGTGGTAGTGATGGAGGTGGCGGTAGTGGTGGTAGTGGTACAGTGGTAGTGACAGTGGGGGTAGTGGTGGTAGTGGCGGTGGTGGTGGTGGTGGTAGTGATGGTAGTGGTAGTGGTAGTGGTGGTGGTAGTGGTGGTGGTGGTAGTGGTAGTGGTGGTGTTTGTGGTGGTGGTAGAGATGGTACTGGTAGTGGTGGTGGTGGTATTGGTAGTTGAAGTGGTGTTGGTAATGGTAGTGGAGGTGGTGATGATGGTAGTGGTGCTGGTGATTGTGGTGGTGGTAGTGGTGGTGGTGGTAGTGGTGGTGGTGGTAGTGGTGGTGGTAGTGGTGGTGGTGGTAGCGGTGGTGGTGGTAGCGGTGGTGGTGGAGGTGATGGTAGTGGAAGTGGTGGTGGAGGTGGTGGTGGTGGTGGTAATGGTAGTGGAGGTGTCATGGTGGTCGTGGTCATGATAGTGGTAGTAGTGGTTGTGTTAGTGGTCATGGTCGTAGTGGTAGTTGCGGTAGTGGTGGTGAAGGTGGTGGAGGTAGTGGGGGTGGTGGTGGTCGTGGTGGCGGTCGTTGTGGTGGTGGTAATGGTAGTGGTAGTGGTGGTGGTAGTAGTCGTGGTGGTGGTGGTAGTGGTGGCGGTCGTTGTGGTGGTGGTAATGGTAGTGGTAGTGGTGGTGGTAGTAGTCGTGGTGGTGGTAGTAGTCGTGGTGGTGGTGGTGGTGGTAGTGGTAGTGGTGGTGGTGGTGGCAGTATAGTAGTGTAGTGGTAGTGGTAGAGGTAACATTCATGCACACATAAATTCCCAAATACCAAATATGTCTAAACAATGTTTACACAAATAGCTTATTTCTGAACACACGTACTTCTATTAAGTATGTGCCCAAGTTTGGGCAGTTTTGGCTCTTCAGAGTCAAGTTCTGTCCTCCGTCTGTTTGAGGGAAAAATAGTTAATAATTACCGCCAAAATACAGGATATTAGTAGTAGGGATACAGAGATTTTGTTAGATGGTATCTTAATATGCATCTACTTAGGTGTTGCTTGTTTGTTCTCATCGTATAACCATTTTCCCACTAACCAATACTATAATTTACTAGCAAATGTATTTTTGCAGCGCCGCGAAATGAACAACACCTGTCAGTATAGACTATCCGTTCTACTTCCACGTTCTCACACCTCAATACATGACCTGCCTGCCAAGGAAGAGTGAGGTGCAGAAAGCATTGGACCTGGTTCCGATACAACATTCGTTAAAGCAGGCCAACCCACTCGACGTAAAGCTTTTAGCCCCACGCTCTGAAGGATCACAAACACGCATGAATTGTGTCTGCTACGCCTACTTTTAGGTACAAACCAAACAGAAAACATACTATCATCAATAATCAAATTATTAGTCCGCATATATATATATATATATATATATATATATATATATATATTATTTCAGTATCTTCCAAGAATGGAAGTTATTTTTTTAATGTTCGTTTTCCCAAACACGAGTACAAATAAATATATATAAATATAATCTTGAATTTTCTGGGACTAGACTCCGAAACCCTCGTTCTGGATGAATTTTGTATAAATCATAAACCTTAAGAAATAGACAAAATCTTACTGCACAAAAATGTGGATCTCATTAAAACTCATAATCTGTGAAATACATTCTTTGTAGAGTTATTTCCCTTGTACCTACCAGGAAGTATTTAACAGGAATATATATTTTGATATTTATCAGTTAGTATGAACCAGATAGTGGAATGAGCTTTTGTAAGAACAATGTCTTGTAGAATGGGTAGAGAGTCAGTTTTAGAACAGCCTGGCACGTCAGTGGCCCAGAATGAAGAGCTGATTGTTCCAGAAGGTGAGGAGGCGTGGCTGTTGCATCTGATGTGCTGGGTGTATAGGTGTCCACGATGACAAGAAACATCTGATGTGCTGGGTGTGGTATGTGTCCACGATGACAAGAAACATCTGATGTGCTGGGTGTGATAGGTGTCCACGATGACAAGAAACATCTGATGTGCTGGGTGTGATAGGTGTCCACGATGACAAGAAACATTTGATGTGCTGGGTGTGATAGGTGTCCACGATGACAAGAAACATCTGATGTGCTGGGTGGGATATGTGTCCACGATGACAAGAAACAACTGATGTGCTGGGTGTGATAGGTGTCCACGATGACAAGAAACATCTGATGTGCTGGGTGTGATAAATTTCCACGATGACAAGAAACATCTGATGTGCTGGGTGTGATAGGTGTCCACGATGACAAGAAACATCTGATGTGCTCCATTCACATGACATTCTCAGGAGTCGGATTGTGAGACTGTTTTATCAAGATGTCTCGACAAAGTAGGTTTCTATATAAGTTCTATAGTAGGTTCTGAATCTGTTTGCGCTCACACTGTCCGAGAGGAAACCGAGCGATATAGCTCCACTGTAATGAGTGTGGACCGAATGAAGAGGTCCCGGGTTCAATTCCCGGAGACCGATCACTCTGACCATGAAGTTTTTCAGGTCCGCCAGAGGGAAGCCTGTCGAGCTTCTGCTGAAGGTCGTGTTTCTCGATCCCGCTAGAGGGACGTCAGGGTGACCCTCTCGTGAGCGCGTCTCTGACTATATTACGACCTGCTTCCCATCGCCTCCCGCGGTTTCTTCTGGGGGTGTAAACACAAAAGGATACTGGGGGATCGAGGTGCTAGGTGTCCGGTCGGTGATTTTATGTGCTGGGTGCCAGTACAGATATATACCACCGGCTTCCGGCAGCATTTACTGTATAACATTGAGTTAGGTATAGTTGGTAATGTTTGCCTGATTACCAGTTATTGTTTATTGTTTACCAGTAAGTAAAACCGATATAGTTAGTTATGAGTGTAGATAAAGAGAGAAGAAAGAAAGAAAGAAACAAAGCGCAATTAAATAAAATAAAGAGGCATGTATATACGTGCACATGTCTCCTTGTTTTATTTAATTGCATATATAGGGTCATTAAATTATAAGGTAACCCCTGTCGCGGCCTCTCTTCACAGCGCGAGAGATCCGAGAGTCGCTGGGAAAGTGGTGCCGGCAAGGGCCCACTAAAATACGTATCCTAAGATAATGTGACCTTCTGGTCACATACAGGCAGCACAATTTGCGAAAATGTTCTCGCTCATTCGTCTAAGTTTAGCGGCAGGAATCCTTGTGATTTCGTGTATGATGTTATCACTAAGTTTCTGTAGATTACACAGGGATTTCTGTTGCTGAGCTTAGGTGAAATTGCAGAAATTGTCTTATCACTTGCTTCCTTGTAACAGAAGGGAAATAAGGGAATACATTAGGCTAAAGTGACAGTCAAAACTTTTAAAATCTGTCGCTATGTGAACCAATTGAATTCGGTATTGTTACATGACTAGGAGTAAAACAAAAGAGGTATGAAACAAAAGTTCGCTTCTGATTTGGCAAAAGTTTAATTAGTTGAAAATTGGAACCAATAAAAGGATTATCTTGGAAATAGTTAACATAATTGTGTGTTTTAACAAGATCTATATTTCTGTGAAGTTAATATTTGTTTACAATATAAGGTCTACCAGTTACACAAAGGGCATTCCGAATGCCATGTCTTAGAGGCTATTCCCAGGAAATTCAAGATATTCGTTTCATTTGTCAGGAAAATATCCTAAACGTATAGTATTTTAATCAAAATGGTTAGAGCCATTTTTGAAAATATTACATGTAAAGGGTAGTTGGATGTTTTTCTTGAAAACCTTCATGACTCATCCCTGAAAGATACTAAACTTAAATAACAATTTTGGTATTTAACGGGCTTTTCATTTTAGAGTTATACTGCCCACAGACACACATGGACATTTTTATAATGTTTCTTTTTTTTTGGATTCAGGGGCTCAAAACACATATTTTTGGTGAAATGTCGGTATAGAATCTTTGGGTAGAATACAATACCTTTTTATCTACTAAGTTCGTTGCACATACATGCTAGAGAAAGTAAAAGTTTAATGTGGAGTAATTATAGTACTTCTAAGAATTGTGAAAATATTAAAATAAAAAAGATTACTGGAGGAATTGAATTTCTGTGTACTTTATATTGTTAAGAATTGTTTTTAACTGTCAATATTTTTTATACATTTTAATTGTTTTATTTTAAGTTTATTTTGCTAAGTATTTTGTGTAGAATAATGTTATGGATGTTACAGATATAAAGTTAAAAATAACGAGGCATATTAGCCCAGGTACATAGGTAGGTGCCATGGTGTACGACAGTACACACACTTTTATTGTTTATATTTTTGTATTTTGTCCCCTCTGTCAACTAGGTTATAGCTATCCGATAACATACGCTATAGATACGATTTCTGTGTAATTAGAAAATGGTCTACAAAATTATCTGCGTTAGCTGCAATCCGCCGCCTTATTTGCTTCATCATTATATTTCATTTACAGGGCTTAAAAAGTTCATCGCCGCGTTCTACCTATTTAAAAATGTAACGCCATTAAAGCATAAACGCTGGTGAGATGTGCTTTAGCGCGGTTGTTGGAAATCCCCAGGGGAAACTTTTGTTACACTTCTATGGCTACTGGTTTATGATGGTGCAGGCCAACGGAAAGAAACATGATTTATTATTGCATGTTTATGATACATTAACTTTTAATAACAAATTGGCTATACACGCGCAAGGACCAAGCAGTAACCTGCGTAATTACTTCCGTTTTCCTGTTTCAAACAAGGCATCGCGCCTATTTCAAAAAATGTCAATCTTAGGAGTTGGTTATTTAGTTATAGACTCGCTGCCCCGTTCCGTTATTCTGTTAAAGTTGGGGATTCTTCTACCCCTGGTCTTACTCCAGCTATTTCTCCATTTTCTACTTTCTCTATCACGTACGTAAAATGTACATTCCGGTTTACGGAAACGTCCCGATATGAAAAATGACTGCCACGCCTCCAGATTCTTTAACTAGAAAAATAAAAGCACAGTTCCGAAATCTGCTTGGATCTCTGGCGCTATATTCCTCATTTTTTTTTTTTTCGTTTTCCCTATATTTTCTTTGCTTTCCGTTTTCTATTTACTGACAACATACACATTTACAAACACACAAACAGCCATGCCCCAGGCGGGACTCGAACCCACCAAAGCTAGGTGCTTCAGCGAGCGTGGCCATGGAGATCGGCTAAAATGCAACCCCTCTCAGCTATAGCAAGGTACTTTGTTTCACAACCAAGACCGTTTTAAATACATTGAAACGTATAACTGAGAAGGCGGTTGTTGAGGAAGGAAGCAAAAATCAGAGTGTCAATCCTTTTCGAAAAATGAAAATAGTGTCGTCCGTGGAGAAAGTGAGAGCTAAAGCAAATTAATCTGTCTTATTGTTTGTGTATTAATTTAAAATCCACATTGCTTACATTTATCTGGAATCATGTAATATAATTACAAAATACGGAGCTGTAAAATGAAGCTCAATATACACAAAATATACCGAGCATTAAAAATATCCTAAAGCAAATTTTAGTTCAGTGGAGAAACATAAGGGGCGGAACACAAAGACGATCATGGAATTAAGATTCTGGTAATTAATCCACGAGCCCACGTTCCTTATAACAGCATCCATTTCTCCTGACAATCGTTGCTCTCGTACCAAGTTGTTTCCTTACCCCTCCACTTGCACTGCTCACCTTAGCCACGCCATTTGTTTACCGGCTATGCTTGTATGTCAACTTGAATTCAAACCCAGGACTAGTGTGCAACACAAATGGTGCAACGGTTCCGCTCATGTGTTCCTTTCACATGACTTTCTCTGCACCTCTGTAACGAATTACTGTTAATAAACTTTTTCCTATATTTACTTTATAAAAAATAGAGATAAACGTACCAGAAACGCTCTTATTACTTAGTTCCTTATAAGTAGAAGGGAAATAAGGGAATGCACTAGGCTAAACCGACAGCCAGATGTTTTAATATTTTGTTGCTATGGGATTAAATTTATTTCTTTGCGTGGCCAGAAGTTCACAAGTTCCCGTGTGAGAAAGGTTTAAGTATTTTAAAACTGAAACCAATTATAAGGAATATCTTGGAAACGGTCAAATCCCCTCCCCCAAAATATATATATGACATAAGTTATGTGTTTTAACGAGGTCAATATTTTTTGTAGAGGTATTCAGAGGCTACTCCCATAAAATTCAAGATGCACATTTCATTTGTCATGTAAACATTTGAAACATAAGAGATGTTAATGAAAATTGTTAGTCATATTTGAGAACAGCAAAATTTTCGAATTTTTTTCCATGTAATGTGTAGTTTAGATTGGAGAATTTTCTTGAAAATATTTGGTCGTATCCTTGAAAGATACTGAACTTAAATGCCAAGTTTGATATTTATCCCACTTTTCGTTTTTGAGCTATGCTGCTCACAGAGAGACAGACAGATAGACACACACACATACACACAGACATTTTTCTGAAAATGCTTTTTTTAATCAGAAGGCCCCCAAAAATGTATTTCCGGTTAAATCTCGATACGAATTTTTGGTAGCAATACAATACCTTCTCTATACACTATGTACATACGAGGGCCGTTTTTTCAGCCTCCGAAAGGCCATAAATAAAAGACAAGTTCAAAGAAAGCAATTATTTTATTACTAAATGTTTTGTACCCCTATGGTTACCTTTCAGCATGATCACCGAAAAGATTGACACATTTGTCGTAGCTGTGCACAAGCGTTGCAATAGCCACTTCAAAGTATGTTGCCGCCAATGATTTCAAATGAGCATTGATGTTGTTTGGAAGATCTTTGTTGGTTTGAAAGTGCTGCCCTTCCAGCCACGTCTTCAGTTAAGGGAAAAGGTGAAAGTCGCTGGTTGCCTGGTCAGGACTGCACGGCGGATGTTCGAAAATATCCCATTGAAATTGTTCAAGGAGTCGATGGGTTCTGCCAGCAGTGTATGGACGAGCGTTGTCATGGATCAACACAATTCCTCAAGTCAGCATTCCTCTTCGTTTGTTTTGAATGGCTCTCCGCAAACGTCGCAAGTAGATGATCTTCAAAACAACGTCAATGCTCATTTGAAATCATTGGTGGCAATGAAGGTTGAAAAAACAACGGCCCTCGTAGTAGGTGTAGAGGGGGGAAAACACACCATATTAACATTATCAGCATATGTCCATGCATTGGACTGTACATAGTAGGTAGAAAAGCTATTGTATTGCACCCAAAAATTCGATAACGAGATTTCATCGCAAATTGTGTTTTTGGTGTGCTTTGAATCCAAAAATCAGTTTTAGAAAGAGGTCCTTGTGTGTATATAAGTGCAAAACAACATCAAATAATCGTTAAATACCAAACTTGGTATTTAAATTTAGTGTCTATGAAGAATGCAACACGAAGACTTTCAAAAAAATTCCTCACCCGTGCCGTTTGTGTCACATTTCCGTTAGTGGCACATCTTATTTTAACAAGATTTTCGGTAATTTTGCTACCAATGATGAAGTACAGAGTCTCAGAAGTCGCTTATACTATTGCTATATTAGCTTTTAGTGTACTTCACGTTTGAAAAACTTTTGTCGCAAATGTGTGCGTATCCGAAGATTGCCATTACATTAATTACAAACACAGGTAAGCGTGGAAATTTATCACAGGACACTGATTAAAACTTCTTTATTAGAATGTTTCATTGTACTAGAATTCTGCAATTCAAGTAGTTCCAAATATTCTTTGATATTGTATTCAGACTTCAACTTGAAATATTTTGCACAAATTTTGCTTAGACACAAATGCATTCCACTTCTCATTATTGATTAAATAAATATCTGGACATATTTTAATATTATTAATGATTTTTTCTCGAGATGTCAGACAGGTAAATGTCGGATTCATTTGCAAGTTTTCACGACGTACTCTGTGTCCATCATCAGGGACTGGCGGTGGTATTTAGACTTGGAGGGTAAGGCCGGAGGACCACCGCCTCTCACGAGAGAGTAACAGATACACAACAAAGTATTGCATAAAAAAGTAGAGCTCCTTAAAACACACAATTTATGTCATATACGTTTTTTTCCTGTAGTTGACCGTTTTCAAGATATTCCTTGTTATTGGTTTCAGTTTTAAAATTCTTAAACTTTTCTCATACGGGAACTTGTCAACTGCAGGCTACGCAAAGAAACGGATTTCAATCCCATAGCAACCACATTTTAAAACATGTGACTGTCGGTTTAGCCTAGTGTATTCCCTTATTTGTCTTCTACTTATAAGGAACTAAGTAATAAGGTCGTTCTGCTAATGTTTATCTCGATTAGCATGAAGTGTGGACAGAAGAAGAAACTGATGAACGATCACTTGATACAGAGATGTAGAGAAAGTTGTGTGAATGGAACACACTATCTACAAGGACATACCAACTCACCAGATGATATGAAGCGACGTATAGCTGATTCCTGCTCTGAAGTTTCCGCTGAAATGCTTGATTGTATGCAGCAGTCTTTCTATAGCAGACTGGAAGCGTGTACTAAAGCTGCCGGTGGTCATCTTGACCCAAATTTGAAGGGTACTTTTCTCACTACAGTAGTAGTGTATTCCCTTTTAATTGTCTTTAGTTTGTACTTGTACAGGTTGTACAAGTGTTGATGTGTAAAACTTCAGTATAAGATTTCTCGTAAACTATTCACTAGAATCTTGCGACAAACACAATTGTCATTCTGTTTATGTAAGTAGGGATCGTTACATTTAAAAATTGTATGTTTTCTAAAAAAAACACTTTCTAAGTATTATCAAAATCTCTTTATTTGCTAGAGTACGACCTCTGACTACCGATCAATGCTGTGAAAATCGCGCATCAATAGCACTGTTTTATTTCAGAAACATTTGCAGTTCAAGTTTTAGGTGATTCACCCTGTATTTTATGGGAATTAAGCCAATGCTCCGTTTATGTTGGCACTGATAAAATATTGCCCCACCTTCTACAAACGTGACCATCTCTTTTTCCAGAGCATAATTCAGAAAACACACCTACCGGCTCCGTTCCATTTTCGGTCACATTTTATGCACGAGTATACGAGATGTAAAATGCATAAGACTAATAAATACCTCACTATACTCTAACTTTAACAGAATAACGGCAATGTTATACTCTTAAGTTTAAAATTCTGTAGCCCTTGGAGTTTTTCTCTGTCGTTTAAGGTTGGTTTCAATTAGCTGATATAATGGTGGAAATTGATTGAAAGGTAGAGCGGTTGTTTGTCTGCCTTTGATCCTGGGCCAGCGCGTGAACATTCTCTCCGATTAGTCGTGTATCAATGTGGCCAAGCAAAGAAAGTTATACCACTTCATGTACAGCAAAGGAAGTTTGAGGAAGCACCAGGGCACTTCAGGGGAGACCAAAACACTTCCTTTGAAGCTGGCAATGTAATTACACCTTTTATTTCAAAGCAACTGTAGGGGAGAAGGAAGGAATGGCGGTATGTTAAACAGTAATGATCACACAAGTGCCTACGTTTCCCTACATCAAGGATCATTTTCTTAATAAATGGCAAGGAATGTTTATTTCATCATATTACATTTTAAAAAAGAACTGAAGATATAGAAATGTGAAATGTTATAACAAATCTGATACGTTTCATTCAATAAACTTTCTCAAGCACCTCCACAAACAATTTTTTCTTACAAAGATTATTTTTTAATCTCCGTCATACTAGTTTAGATAAACGTTAGCAGAACTGTTCATATTACTTGCATTGCTTGACAGTAGAAGGAAAATAAGGGTATACATTAGGCTAAAGCGCTGCTCGCTTTGTGCAAAAATTGAGGCTTCGTTTGGTTTGCATGGTCCGGTTTGAGGAAAGTTCTGCAGTTTAAAATTGAAACCAATAACAATGAGTTTTTCGAAAAAGGTCAACTCTGCAAGAAAAATGGATATGATAAATTACGTACTTTAACGAGATCTACATTTTGGGTTTACCGAGTTTTTGTCTATCTCTTAAGGCTTCACCGTTGTGAATATTTCTGCAAAAGTCTACCAGAATAAAGAGCTGTTCAGAGGCAAGTCCCAGAAAATTGAAAATATATATGTTATTTGTGATGTCAATATCTTTCGTATAAGGTATTTTAATCGAAATCGTTACAGATATTTTTCAGAAAATAAAAATGTTCGAAAATGTTTCCATATAAAGGGTTGTTGGGGTTTTGGGTTTCTCTTGAAAATCTTCGTGTCGCACCTTTTGAAGATATAGAACTTAAATGCAAAGTTTGGTAACTAACCGACTTTTTCTTTTTGAGTTATGCTGTCCACATGCACACACAAATAAAGACAGACAGTCACACTAACGGACCTTTTTCTAAAAAAAATTCAGACTCAGTTGATATCAACACCCATATTTCCGGTAAAATCTTGGTGTCGAATTTTTGGGTGGATTGCAATACCATCTCTATTCACTATGAACATTGCACATATGTGCTAGAGAAAGTAATTAGATGAACTGTGTCTACCGTTATACCCCTTGGGTTGGGGAATGCCTATAGGTTTCCCTGCATACACATTAAATGGGTGAAACGTAGCATGGCTTCCTCAGGAAGGGAAGTAAAGCCGTTGGTCCCGTGTCGTAGATTTACGTCGTGTAAAAGAGCCTCGAACCTGATAAAGAAACCTCTGAGCAAAATTAAGCGGTATTTTACGCCCAATATTTAACCACAGCAGTTAAAGGGCGTCCATAAATAAAACTCCATTTCATTTTCACTTCGCAATCCTAGTCCTAAAGCTAAGAGCATTTGTAAACACTAAAGCAGCTAAGTTTGCTTTCTGTAGCGATCTGACCAAACATAGCATGCATTTCCCCTAAAGGTAAAGCTGAGAACCAGTTATCAAAACAACATTTGAAATGTTGATTTTCAGAATGATTTTGTACAAGTATCATGACTATGTTGCCTGAGAAACCTAGACCACCTTCCTGACAGGCTTCCTTGCCAACATAAATTTCAAAATCGAACATCATTCCAGAGACACCTGCTGCGGTAAACATCTTGAAACTCGTATTTGCTGTGTCATCATGGCTGCTGCATTCCTCCCCTTTCTTATAAATTTCCAAATAATTTGTAATTCTAGGCATCAGTTCTGGGAAGACTAAGATAGATTTCCAGTACGTCTTCATTGGAAGAAAATCTGTGTAATTTAGACAGTTTCCCATTTCGTAATAGTTTTAAATCCAATATCTCTTCATCAATAAGAAATCTACTCATTTTGTTCAGATATGCCAACCCTAGAAATAAAACGAAATAAATTCTGTAAAAATGTTCTTCTCACGTGATTAATTTTAAGGTTATATAGCCCAGCATTATACAGCAAAGCCCTGGTTGTTGACATTTGAAACTGTTTTTATTATTTATAAGGTTTTCTAATGCCTTATAAACTTCTACTTCCCATCGTAGATGCAGTTATTATTAAGCCAAAGCCGTTACATGCATCAACCACTCCACTAATTTTCCAGTTGAAGCACAACTATGAGATTCACATGAAATGGCGCCTTATTCGCTGGTTGTTGCTGCCATCTGTGTATGGTTTCACTAACTAAATGCATTGTAGACAAATGCAACAAGTCCTTAGTGCGGCCGGTTGTGGAATATGGAGTAGCATGTTGGGACCCGGACAGAGTTAATCAAATTGATGTGCTGCAAAAGATTCAGAGAAGGGCTATACAATTTACGAAAGGATATTTTGAGCCTACAACAGGTTAGGAGTCTAAATGGGAACCGTTGAAAGTTAGGCCAAGAAACAAAGGTTATGCATATTATTTAAAATGTATGCAGGTTTAAATGCACGATTGAACGTTACTCACAGATTAGAGAACAACACATATTACACACGAAACGATCATTTGTTCAAAATTAAGGGTAAAAGGTACAGAAAAGACGTAGGAAATTCTCTTTTTAACTCAATCATTAAAGAATGCAATAAATTACCTGTAGCAGCCTTTCAGGCTGTTCTATTTTCTAGAAGAAATTTAGGAAAAAATTTCAATACAGTAAATGTTGGATATTTATAGTATGTGATACTATTGTTGTAAATACTGATGATAAACTTATTAGTGATGCTGGTTAGATAATTAATGAACGGAAACAGTCAAATAATTAGTAGCTTCAAAACTGTCTGTGTTTAACTATTATATGTGGTTGCAGAAAGCCATAAACTGGTAGCTATAATAACCTGTTTGTTCGTATAATGCTTATTAATTGTTTACAAACTTATCATCCAGAAGGTGACAAACGATTTGGGATAACTAAGGAATAAGGAAACATATGAACATACATCTCTGTGGATAAAGTTTCAGTACCCTACTCTATTTGTCGACGCAATCTGTAGCCTGGCAAGATATTTACTGTCACGTGGTACCAGTTTTTCAAGGCCGATGTTGTACTTCTCTACCACCAAAGAGCTTATTCATTTTTTTGAGTCCACAAAATGTTCGGCAAATCTATAGGCAAATAAAACAAGTGAATAGTGCCCGACAAAGACTAGAGTGGAAGTTCATGAACCTTTATGAAGGAATTGAAAGCAAATGTTGATGAAAGAATTCAAAACACCGGTATTTCATTTTGGTTTTTTGGTGGAAACCTCAGCATCTTTAGCAGTGGAAGAGTATAAGATAGGCATTGAAACGCCGGTACCACGTGACATTAAATGCCTTGATAGTAATAGCGATTACGTTGAGAAAGAGAGCAAGGTACTGTTTTGTGTTCATATCTTTCGTTATTATTTAGTTAGGCCAACATTTTCGTTACTTTCTGGATCATTAGTAGATTCGTAGTAAGAATATTTTGTTCATATGCTTATTTATTATTAATTGTGTTATTCTTTGTGACATTTTGAACATATATTTAGCTCTGTCACAGGTAACACCCACTTGCAGTGGAATAAATACATGCATATAAATAAGCATAAAATGGGACATTTCCTTTCCAAAGTAAGTTACAATAAAGGTTTTTATGTCCAAAAAATCCATCAACTTCCGCCTAGGTACCAGAGGTAACCAGGATACAACGGAGGGCGACTCATATAAAGTAATAACAGAAAACGAATCAAATAACAGTCACAAACATGCTGAACTTTCTGCCGCATGAGGGAGCAGTCAAAGTCATGAGTTTATTTGCGTTGTTCTATATGTTTTATTTATGAATTTACGGTTCCCAGCAGCCATTGTGTGATGTGGTCATGTCATCAAAGACATAGGAAGAGAAAAGGGTTACAAATGAATATGCAGAGCTCAAATCACGGTTATACAGAGACAGTTTAGCTTTATGCTTTGTCAGACCGTCCATTGCTTCCTAGAGCTGCTTAAAGGACGCTGGGAGTGAGGCTTTGACTACAATCGTTCAAAATATCGAAAACTGTTTTATAGCAAACACGAGGACTTGTATAAAGTGACAACGGTTTGGCAGAATTAAATAATAGCGAAACTTTATTTACAAAGTTACAGAACCTTACTCGAGTTTTCAACGTAATCGTCATTGCTAGCAAGATATTTATTGTCGCATGGTAGCGATTTTTCAACGCAGATGTTGTACTATTTAACCTCTAAAGATCTGAGCCAAGATTTCACTGCCACTAAGAGGTTTCATGGCTGGGAAATCTCAGGGAAAAAGTCATGTTCGGTGTTCAAAGTCAAACACCGGTTTTTCTAAATTCTTTATCAACATTTGCTTTCAACTGCTCTATAACGATTGATGAACTTCCACTCTGGTCTTTTTCGTACACACTAGTTCATCCTTAATTACTCGTAAATCATGCGTCATTTCCTCACTGAAAACTCGTTCATTGCTTTATCACTTCCGTTATTTGCCTAAAAATTCGATAGCCTGAACATTTTGTGCATTCAGAAAAAACGAATAAGTTCTTTAGCGGTAGAAAAGTATAACATCGGCAATGAAAACCTGGTATCACGTGACAATAAATATCTTGACAGAATGGAGATTGCGTTGAGAAATAGAATAAAGGGCTGTAAATTTGAAAACAAAGATTTGTATTGATAAATTTCGCTATTATTTAGTTATGCCAAATCCTCTGTTACTTTCTGGATGGCCCTCGTTGTTGTGGAGCCTTTGAGTATCTATAGAGAATTAGCACTTAGCTGCCCATCGCTACTTCGGGCTCAGTTGTCAGTTAAAGAGAGTTTAATACACCTACTTGCTAGCATACAATTTTATGAAACAGCGTTTTTCTCAAAACTGCAGTTTCACACTTTCAGAATGTTCAAGCCCCTCAGTTTTTGTTTAAATAGAACTAAAATTTCCCAAAATTATTTATTGTAATATTAAAAATGATAAAATTACCTAACACCAATATTAATGTTGAAACAAACATCTATATTTTTATAAAATAAATAATTTCATAAATTGAAAAATTGTATAGCTATAACAATTCAGTAATTAAAGCATTTTAAATATCCCTTTTTAACTCCTTTTATGGCTTAAGGCTCTAAGTCAGGAAATTGCAAGAAATGTCAAATTCTGTGGCGCAAGGAGCCGTTTGATTATGTAACGTATTTACATAAAATCTATGAAATAATTATATGTTGCAAAGTATTTATCCAATTTGAATCACGTTTGTCATTTGTATTAACATAATAAAAATGCAATCACGGTAAAATTTCCAGAAAATCTATAGAAATGTCACTCACAGCGCCCTTAAACAATTAAATGTTTAGAAGACATTTCATCTGTTTATATTTATTTTTGGATTCCTCTGGTTATAATCTCAAGATAACTTAGCTAACAATACAGTTTACAAAAAAAAATAGAAGTCTGTTACCACATTTATCTACAGAAACAGTTACTGAAGTGATAAATACCCAAATGAATACAGTATTCATGGAACTAATCTCAAAACATCCTTACTTCACTGGTAATGTAAACAAAAGCAACAACTTGCAACTGCTCTGATTGGTTGCTGAAGGTTTTACATCTTTTGTGCATCACAAAATAGTTTCTCTTAAATGACCGAGAGAAGTACGTCACATTAAACAAAACAATTTTGTCTAAATAACAAAGTGTGGATGATTAAGGAACAAAATTTACTGCGTAACAATGTGCATGCGCGGTGCAGTTCCTAACAACACCTGCCTCCTTTCAGCGAGTGTTGGTAGCTACGAGTTAGTTCCTGTGAACATGAGCAGGAAGAGCTGTCAAAGCTGTCTTGTATTAGACAAAATTCTGAGCTTAACGGCAGACTTTACTGGTGTTTCTAAAGTTTGTAAAACTTAAATTAGCCTAGGTGCGACATCTGTAAAAACAGTTTTTCAACAAGTGACAGCCCAAAATGTTTTGCTCGGAAAAAGCAAACAAAGTCAGATTTGGAGGGAACTGCAGACATTGTCGTTAACCGACTAACTATCAATCTCAGTGCTCATTCAGAGAGTTGAAATGCAACTCCAACAAATGACTCGAATCTTTGTATCACTCGCAGCTCTCTGGGTAAGGCACTGCATTATGGCAATAAATTAAAGAAATGTGCAGTGTATGTCAATGCTAAAACACGCACAAAAAAAAACTGTTGGGAGTGATGTTCGTATGCATACTTCAGCATACTTCCAAAATAACAATCTGCGTTTTGTAATTTCGCGGGAGAATTTCACATTTCATACTATGTAATAACTATAATATTTGTTTTACTGTGTTTTAGTAATTATGAATGTCAAAGAGTTAATCAGTATATGTGAACACTGAAACGTAGGTGTGCGTTCTACAATTGTACAGCAGACGAACACAGCTTAGCAGCACGTGATGTGCGCACGTGCGTTCGCGGAAGAATACATTCTGGTTTGTTTACATCGCCGATGAAGTAAGAATGAGCAGATATGTTACTCGCAATTAGTCTTCCTCGCGTAAGGAAAGCCTGCAAAGAATCTTATCAGAATTGTCTGCAAAAGATGGAAATACGAGTTTTTCAGGGCAACATTAGAGCAACAGTGATCTTGTAACTAGCCAGAAAAGTGATTCAATGTCATCTCAAATTACAGCCTGAGGGCTAATAGTAGGAGCAAGGGTGGCTATTGTAATTATCAGTTGGCTTTCACTGAAGAAACAGAAGTGTGTGTGTGTGTGTGTGTGTGTGTGTGTGAGAGAGAGAGAGAGAGACATTGTCAGTTCTCTAAATGTCTATTTTCTGTAGGAAAACCTTGTAAAAAGGCTTGCAATGAAGAAAACCGACACTTAAATACACAATAACACTAACGATACGTCGTCATTATTGATATGGTGTTTCAAACAGACACCAACTGAAGATGCAGACGTTAATTCTCACTTCGTGTGTGATACGAAATAATCATTTTCAACAAGAATTGAAGTATATCAACAAAACGCGTTATGATCAGCGTGAATTAGGCAGTTACCCAGGAATAAAGCCGCGCGCATTGCCCCGCTACCAGAATTAACGCAAGTAGCTTGGGAAGCTACAAGTTGAGTGCTTTCGCGGTTTATCGTAAACATTCGACCTTATGAACAGTTGTTAGCTAACATTATGGGATTCCTTATCTTGCGAAACCCCGCTAACATCAGTATTTGTTATTTGTCTTTTCTTTCAACATACAGCTAGGGTTAGCATCTTGGGGACCGATACCAGTTGCATGCCTACCGAGTAGAGTCCAGCCTGCATTGGTGGCTGCACGCGCCGCATGTAAACAACCTGTAGTAACGTGTTAGAGAACATGGTTCGACGCAAAAGTATTCTAAGATGTATATTAGAATACTGTTTTACAGATAGTTAAGGTCTTTGAAGTTAGTGCATGCTTTTCAATCAAGATTGTAAAATCTCTTACATGAGGTGGATTGCAACTCATACAGAAGAACTTTGTAGATATATCTACGACAGTGACACATATTTGGAAACGTCGAACATTGAAATGCCTCGAGCGATGCAAGCTGTCGATGAACTTGTGCTAGCGATTAATCATAGACCCGTGACACCGGTTTTAGACCGTGAGAAAAAGAAAGTGAAAACAGTGTTTGGAAGGAGTGAAATACGAAATGTGCTACGGAAATGATTGCTGATGGAGTACCTTACCCAATAGTCGATGATGAGTCGTATTTCCGTTTTCTCCAGGCACATCTTGTAATGTGGAGCGAAGTTTTTCACACTATAAAGCATGTTTACTGCCAAGCGGAGAATACTCACATTTGAGACGTTACGAATGCGTGTTGTTGTGCATTGTTACCGCCTTGAGAGAAAATAAAACGTTACGAATGCATGTTGTTGTGCATTGTTACCCATGTGTCCTGAGAGAAAATAAAACGTTACGAATTCATGTTGTTGTGCATTATTACCCATGTGTCCTTGAGAGAAAATAAAACGTTACGAATGCATGTTGTTGTGCATTGTTACCCATGTGTCCTGAGAGAAAATAAAACGTTACGAATGCATGTTGTTGTGCATTGTTACCCATGTGTCCTTGAGAGAAAATAAAACGTTACGAATGCATGTTGTTGTGCATTGTTACCCATGTGTCCTGAGAGAAAATAAAACGTTACGAATGCATGTTGTTGTGCATTGTTACCCATGTGTCCTTGAGAGAAAATAAAACGTTACGAATGCATGTTGTTGTGCATTGTTACCCATGTGTCCTGAGAGAAAATAAAACGTTACGAATGCATTTTGTTGTGCATTGTTACCCATGTGTCCTTGAGAGAAAATAAAACGTTACGAATGCATGTTGTTGTGCATTGTTACCCATGTGTCCTGAGAGAAAATAAAACGTTACGAATGCATGTTGTTGTGCATTGTTACCCATGTGTCCTGAGAGAAAATAAAACGTTACGAATGCATGTTGTTGTGCATTGTTACCGCCTTGAGAGAAAATAAAACGTTACGAATGCATGTTGTTGTGCATTGTGACCCCCTTGAGAGAAAATGAAACGTTACGAATGCATGTTGCTGTGCATTGTTACCCATGTGTCCTGAGAGAAAATAAAACGTTACGAATGCATGTTGTTGTGCATTGTGACCCCCTTGAGAGAAAATGAAACGTTACGAATGCATGTTGCTGTGCATTGTTACCCATGTGTCCTGAGAGAAAATAAAACGGTACGAATGCATGTTGTTGTGCATTGTTACCCATGTGTCCTTGAGAGAAAATAAAACGTTACGAATGCATGTTGTCGTGCATTGTTACCCATGTGTCCTGAGAGAAAATAAAACGTTACGAATGCATGTTGTTGTGCATTGTTACCCATGTGTCCTTGAGAGAAAATGAAACGTTACGAATGCATGTTGTTGTGCATTGTTACCGCCTTGAGAGAAAATTAAACTTTATGAATGCATGTTGTTGTGCATTGTTACCCATGTTTCCCTGAGAGAAAATGAAACGTTACGAATGCATGTTGTGCATTGTTACCCATGTGTCCTTGAGAGAAAATGAAACGTTACGAATGCATGTTGTTGTGCATTGTTACCCATGTGTCCTTGAGAGAAAATGAAACGGATAATGATGCTGATGACTTGTTGCACAACAGCATTTGAATGCATGAAAATATTAAAACTGTTAGTTCCCGTAAACCTATGGTATTTATGGTTACCACGCACCCAACCTCAATCGCCTTCCACTGCTAGTGAAAACATCACAGTCTATCACGCAACCACTGCCCCATTTTCCTTCTATTAGTACCACTGAGTACACACTGCATTGTCAACACATTAGCAAGGATTGGAGACAAAGTTAAACAAAACTAAATCCCTCTTGTAGTACAACAAGATGTTTCTTTTTTTATAGTGTTTAACGCACGCTTTTGCTACCAAGGCACCGCAGGCGATGACATTGGTGATACATGGAATGAAGTTGGAGCACCGGTGGAATGCGATAGCGGGGGAAACCGGAGAACCCGGAGAAAACCCGCCCCTGCGCCGCTTTGCCCACCACAAATCTCTCACCCGGGCCGCCTAGGTGAGAGGCGAATGGTCTAACCACTCGACCACGACGCTCCTAATACTGTCTTTAACTCGTATACTAAATGAAACACGTGTATATTTAACAGCACATTCTTGTTGTTTTCAATAAGTTGTTGAGCGTTTCATATGGTTTACTAGTTAAGCAAAAGTCATTGAGAAGAAGGAGGACTTCAGGGGCCACTTCCAAGAAGCTCAAGATATACATTTTATTCATCATGTAAATATCTTTAATAGGACACATTTTAACAAATTCGTCAGAGTCATTTTTGGAAAATGTTCCATGTAAAGGGGATTTTCCTGAAAAGCTTCATGATGTTCCTTGGAAATTACTAAACCTAATAGCAAATTTGGCATTTAACAGACTTTTAATTTTTGAGTTATGCTGTCCGCACTAACAAACCATTTACACACAAATAACATTTTTCTAAAAATGTCTTTTTGGATTTAGGTTGTCTCAAAACATATATTTTCAGTGAAATTTCGGTATCGAATTTTCGGGTGGAATACTATACCTGCTCTACTTACTATGCACATTGTACATATGTGCTAGAGAAAGTAAAAACTCTTTTTGTAGACTCAGAGGTCTTGGAAACATATGTCGGTTGAAATCTCGGGATCGAATTTTTACTTAGTTTAGCCCGGATGTGCAATATACATAGTGGATATAAAAGGCAATGTATTCCACCCACAAATTCGATACCAAGGTCTCACCGGAAATGTGTTTTGAGGTCCCCATAGTCCAAAAAAAACATTTTTGGAAAAAGGTCCATGTGTGTGCGTGTTTGTGTAGTTTGTCTGTGTGTGTATGAGCGTGTGTGTGTGTGTGTGTGGTCTGTGGATAGCAGAGCTCAAAAACGACAAGTCGGTTAAATATCTAACTATGTATTTAAGTTTAGTATCTTCCAAAAATGCAACAAGAAGATTTTAAAGAAAGATTCTTACCCCCAACTACCCTTTACATGGAACATTTTTCAAAAATTTTGATTTTCTAAAAATGGATAACGATTTTGAGTAAAGTACCGTATATTATATATATTTACACCACAAATAAAATGTATATTTTGAATTTTCTGGGCATAGCCTCTGAGGAGCTCTTCATTGTGGTTGATTTTCGCAGAATTTTGCATAACTGTTAAACCGTAAGAGATAGTCAAACACTTACTGCACAAAAAAAAAAAGAAAAAAAAAGAAGAAAAAAAAAGTAACTCTCATTAAAACAAATAATTTATGTCATATAAATCTTTCTTGTAGGGTTGACCGTTTAAAAAAAAATAATTTTTGTTGGTTGCAATTTTGAACCAAACGGGACCATGCAAAGTGAACCGAGCCAAAATTATTTCAAACCGCGACCAGCTTTTAAAATATTATACTATCGCTTTAGACTAGTGAATTTCCTTATTTCGCTTCTGCTTACAAGGAAGCAAGTAAAAAGATCAGATATGCTAATATTTAGCTAGATTAGCATGATTTACTAAATAAAACAATAACCTTTTGTAACAAAAAGTTGTTTGTGGTGCAGCAAGAGAAAGTTATGTGAATGGAACACAGCACATTACTTTACATGATAGAGAAAGTAAAAAAGTGAGTATAGCATTGTGATGGAAAAATTTCCAAAACGCATGAGAATAAGTGCTTCTACGTGCGCCGTGATCATCCGGCCGTGTTATACCATTGGTCATTCAGCCCGGACCAGGTCCACCCTAACACACCCTGCAGGTCTAGACGCACTTCAGTAATAGCATACATTGGCCATTTAGACTGGACCCGCTCCACCCTAACACACAGCGAGAAAGAGCACCCTGCAGGTCTAGACGCACTTCAGTAATAGCATACATCCGGCCATATTATACCATTGGCCATTTGGATTGGGCCCACTCCATTCTAAGCCAGAGCTAGACAAAGCACCCTGCAGGTCTAGCCACAGTTCACTAATGGCATACATCCGGCCGTATTATACCATTGGCCATTTGGATTGGGCCCACTCCATTCTAAGCCAGAGCTAGACAAAGCACCCTTCAGGTCTAGCCACAGTTCACTAATGGCATACATCCGGCCATATTATACCATTGGCCATTTGGACTGGACCAGCTCCACCCTAACACACAGCGAGAAAGAGCACCTGCAGGTCTAGACGCACTTCAGTAATAGCATACATCCGGCCATATTATACTATTGGCCATTTAGACTGGACCCGCTCCACTCTAAGCCAGAGCTAGACAAAGCACCCTGCAGATCTAGCCACAGTTCACTAATAGCATACATCTGGCCGTGTCATACCAAAGCCCATTTGACCCAAACAGCTCCACCCTAACCCACAGCGACAAAAAGCACCCTGCAGTTCCAGCCAGCATATATTCGGCCGTGTCATACCATTAGCCATTTGGACTGGACTTCTCTATCCTACAGCAAGACAAAGCACCCTGCAGGTCTAGGAGCCACATTTCACTAACAACCTACATCCGGCCGTGTCATACCATTGGCCATTTAGACTGGACCACTCTAATCCAAGGCCAGACAATGCAACCTGCAGGTCTTGCCACACTTATCTAATAGCAATCATCCGGCCGTGTCATACCATTGGCCATTTAGATTGGACCACTCTAATCCAAGGACAGACAATGCAACCTGCAGGTCTTGCCACACTTTTCTAAAAACAATAATTCGGCCGTGTCATACCATTGGCCATTTAGAATTAATCAGCTCCTCTCTAACCCACAGGGAGACAAAGCATCCTGCACGTCTAGCCACATTTCACTAATAGCCTACATCCGGCCGTGTCATACCACTGGCCATTTAGACTGGACCACTCTAATCCAAAGCGAGACAATGCACCCTGCAGGTCTAGTCACACTTTTGGAATAGCATACATACGGCTACATCGACTGCTAGGAGCGCCAAAACTAGCGCTACGCTTTGTGGGTTAGGGCCCTCTATCCTCGCCTACGCTATACGCAGGTTGAGAATGCTCGCAACACGCGGTGACACACGGACAGAAGAAGCCATGTTGCCATGATGCCTCGGGTGGGAGCTTCGCTATGTTTAGGAAGCAAAGTGACAAACGTAAAAATGTTGCGGCTATAAACGCATTATAATTGAAAAATACAAGTGTTGAACAAGTATTATTAGTGCGTGTTCGCCCCACCTCCCGTTTCCTCGGCATGTAATCAACATAACACTCTGCACTAGCTAAATTACCTGATCTTTAACATACAAAATCGTCGACAAACAAGAATCCTGTATCTGAATCCCAATTCCTGAAACGCCTAAGCATTTCCTGAATACATATTTTACGTAAACAGCAGCCCTGTTAAAGCTCTTTTATTGTTGGAAACGATAGAAAAGTAACACACGAGCTCTCCACTACTCCGGCCGGACAAAGCGGAGAACACATCCTCTTGAAAGACATGCATTTAATTGACAACACAAAAGAGCTTCGCAGATCATTCCATCCTCAGTAAAACTCAGTTTTCACTTTCTGTAACTGCCCGGGGCTTACACTTCTCACACTTTCCACGCATTTATTCACTGCCACAACTCCCCCCATAGACTGAACCCTACTGACCCTTTCATAATTACAATTTGATTGGAAACATCAGTTCCCTTCCCATCCTGTCCTTTATCCTCGACGCTGTCTCCGATACTCCCTTCAAACCTTTTGCCTTCATCATTCACCGCTCTTGTAAATTCACGGTTGTGGATAATTTGTAGTGTGCATACTGATGTTCACTGGGCATACTGTATTATTAAAAAAAATGTGCTCATATCAACCATGCGTGTAATAGGGAAATGTGTCGCTATACGCTCAGTCGGATATTCCATTTTTGTGGGGAACGGGGAAAGAGCGGGTGGGGACCAGAGGATGAAATAAAAAGAAACATCAACCAGCTGCTGAACCATGAACGTTCGTGCACAACGTGCAGCATGCCCAATTAAACTAATCAGTGCCCTGTCGTTTTTGGCGAGAACGGCATATGCACGGCAAAACAGAAGGCTTTCCGGTAACTTTTTTACTGCTCTTCTGCGGGAAAATAATCTGATGCATCTCTAACTAATTATTTGGAGCTCAGGGTAGCTCAGGTCTAACCCTTACATATCCCCCTTTGCAATTAACCTTTATGAATCCTTACGCAAACATTATTTTCCGTCATTACATTTTCTCCCTTCCCTGAAATATCTACAGCTCTCTGATTTCCATTATGAGTTTCACTAAATGCATTTCCCATATATGTGATTGTATCTGTTCCTCCCTGGCTGGAGATGAATGAAGCTCCACTTTTGTTCAGGCATTCTGGCGAGAACGATTCCAACCTCTGCAGTAAGGCATTCATTAGGTTAAATCTTTCTCACTGTCCATTGATTTAGCGTTAAACCTGAGATAGATCTCGAGGAGTACAATAAAGTTTGTTCCACCTTACATTTTTAGAAACTGACTTGAATTTTTTATAGTGTTTAACGCCCTCTTTTACTACTTGTGGCACCGCAAGCGATGACACTGATGATACATGTACAATGCGATGGCGAGTGAAACCGGAGCACCCGGAGAAAACCCACCTCTGAGCCGCTTTGTCCACCAACATTCTCCCATGCGGTCGTTTGGTATCGAACCCGGGCCGTCTAGGTGAGTATGATATTCTTGTTCCCCACACTCCAAACTGCTCGTATATAGTTTTGCAGCGAATTTGGAGCAACTTTTGAGTGGGCTTTTCACTGGGCGGTGTGGCTCAGTCGGTTTCGTCTGTAGCCCTCATTCGGGAGATCGCGGGTTAGCTTCACCTAGCCGAGCTACCTTACCCATTGGTTTTTATCGGGGGTTTCCCCGGGTCGGGGAAGTTTTCAGATATATTAAGAGTAATATTACGGCTAATATTGTGACATTGCTGTCCATGTGTGACTGGATTGCTGAGGTTTGCCTTGGTATGTGAATCATAGCAGCTGAGATGCGTAGCAACACGGAAGAGCGGCGAGATATAACACGAACTTTCGGGGACGTGACTCTCGGTTCCTCTCCAAGCTTCGGCTTCCGGTATGTTCTAAAAGCTTCCATAAACTTTCTGACACGTCTAGCTGCATAAGGAGGAAGGATTGCAGTGCGCTGTTGTGCTGCGAATTGTACTGAGCCGTGAGTGACTGGAGTGTTAGCGCGCAGTGGTGTTCGAGCCATGGATGGCGTGCAGCCGTAAACATTCTATACATCGAAACTCGATTGAATCATTTGCAGCAGTGAATAAAAGGTCATATTTATAACTAATTATTGAATCAATTAAGGATTTGTTATAATATTTTCATGTTGTTTAGCACCTTCAAGTAGGCGTGGCACACACAAGACGTATGTGTTTATTTTCCCTGAGACCGCGGGTCGTAAGGTGTAATCTTGAGTGCTCATGCATGACTATAACGAATTGTGTACCGGAACTTAATTTAATTGATTTCTTCAGGCCCAATAATTCCACACTACTTAGACCACAGGTCATGTAATGAGGTGTGAAAACGTGGAAGCAAAACGGATACTCTACACTGACAGGAGTAGTTCATTTCGCGGCGCTGTGAAGATCATGCAGATAGTAATTATGTGCTTGGTTGTTGGAAAACTGCTAGATGAAGAGAAACCGCAACTAACGCACTGAAGTGGACACGCAAACATATCTATATCCCAACACCTGTGTGAGTTACATGCAATACATAAGTATTTGGTTTTGTATAATGGGTGAATTTATTCGTAAGAACAAAAATTGACTAAGATGTGTCATACCGTTTGTCTAAGAGATGTAAATAAATTCTGCGTTTGTGAAAAAGTACTCGGAAGCACATAAAGAGGGCTTATAATTATCATCGAGGGTGGGGGGTAAACAACATTAGTTTTTCCTCTAAAAACAGTGGAGAGTGATTGTATACTTGAAGGTATGTGTTTAGTGCAAAAGGAACGATGTCCAGCAAAAGCCAGAGGATAGTTGGGAAGAAATTTATACATTGATTGTCTACAATGTTATTTTGATTAAAATGTCGTATTTTTAATATATTTTCGTGACAAATGAAATGCACATGTTGGATTTTGTGGCAATAGTCTCTGAAGATCTCTTCATTCTGGATAACTTTTGCATAACTAGTAAACCTTAAGAGATAGACAAAATATTACTACATAAAAATGTAAATCTCCAATTAAATGTTTGGTGGGTTTTTACTATTTCCTGGATATTCCTCGTTATTGATTTCAATTTTAAAGTGCTAACGGTTTCCTGAAATGTCAGTTTGCTTGCCCCTTGTGATGTAACCAGAAGGACATTTTAATACGATCAGCTCTTATAAAATGTGACTATAACTCATTCCTGCTTTAGTACAACGAAATATTTAATAAAAATATTTCTGTTAATGTTTACCTTGATTAGCATGAATTACAAGAATAAGCTAAAGGTGAGAATAGTTTGTTGCAGAATAGGTGGGAAAGGTTTTGTAAATGTTACACATCGCATATTTATCTTTTCGATCATTTAAATGTTAGAATTGGTGCAGTATTCGGTGTTACACCTAGTTTTCCCTAGATTTGCTCTGATCCGCCAAACAAACGTTGTGTCGTTCTTGCAGCATTTGTCTCATTACTCCTTTAGTATCTTCATACCATCTTCCATCTGTTGCTCTCGTAGACCGTCCCTCTCTGCCGCTCCCACACCTCGAATGCGGCTGTGTCGCGTCATGTCATTCCGAACGAATAACATAAACAACATGAAAAAAAGTCATGAAATTTCAATCCGCAAAATAATTGGGTTAGTTTTTGGAGCTGGAGGAACAATTACAAAATTTGCAATAAATGTATTTAAGAAATTCAATAGCAGTTCTTCAAAATTACAGTCCATATCCATCACTATCCTCAAAGACTCATTAACAATCATTGTGTAGTTAATATTCCACTAAATTATTAAATAAATGTTTGCGAAAGCGCCTGTTATTAGTCAATTAATATCAATAATTATGTATAATTATTATGATCCAATTTACTATTATGTCACGCAATATTTCAACCTCAAGTTAAGCATTGTCCATTTGGATATATAAGCATGCTCTACCCTTAAGGTAATCCTTGAGTAAGGACTTGGGATTTTCTCTCCCAGAAAATACATATTTAAGAATTTCTGCAATAGATTAACTAAATGTTAGCTTTTATCCCTTCTGTCTTAGTGGAAAGCTGAACTTCTGCACTCAGTGCTGGTAATCTAAACTTGCGTTTACTACTTTCCTGCATATGTGGATGGATAAAATTAAATCATCTAACGTTTGATATATTTACTATCGCAGCTATGAAAAACATAATCACCATTGATAGCTAAATTTTCTCATTTAATTATTGCATGTATTTCAGTTGCTTTCTCATCTGTCAGAAGTTTACTTAGGATATGATTCATATTCAACTGCAATGCTTACATGAGAACATGGGTTGCAAAATAGTTGCATATGCTTCGATAATTTCTGTCAATGAAACGTCATTGACTGCCCCGGTCTATTGTTATTCGTCATGTACAAAGCTAAGCAGGCACAGTGGAATGGGTAAGGAAAAGGTGGAAATGCTTGCAAGCGCTCCAAATCAGGTCACTGGTCAACTGGTCACTTTTATTCACGCAAATGTACCTAATAGAGAAATTAAAATAGCGTAATATTTTAATTTATGAGAATAATTAACAAGAATGGCACTAACGCAGTGGTAGGGGATGCAACATGATGTAGGTTATATACCACGCTGAACCCTCATTGCTATTGCCTTGGGTCACAAGTATTTTGCATGGTTTTCAATTTAGCAGCTGCGATAGCCAAATGTAATTGTGACCAGCTTATGGATCCCGATTGTTGTATAGTTGGCATTCCGAAGACTAAACTGCCTAAGTGGGTAGTAATGAGCACGCATGTACAACAAAATAATACTCTGGTTAAGGATTTTAATTATCCATTATTATTCTAGCTCTCTGTTACGTTCTTTATTATATGCTTGTGATTTAATATACCACGTGGTCAATTGACATGTGTAGATATCCCTTCGTGCGTTAAAATAGTTGCAGAACTGAAAGAGGCTATTTCACGTAAAAAAAACCGCCGGTGGAGAACAGGCAAGAGGCGCATTTGCTTTACCCGTCTTACTTGTAGGCGGAGACTGTGAGCGGGTCGCACATCATTGCAAGGAGTAAAGTGAAGTGTATGGACAGCATAACTCAAAAACGAAAAGTCTGTTAAATATCAAACTTGGTGTTTAAGCTTAGTATCTCCCAGGGAAGCGACACGAAGGTTTTCAGAAATATCTCTCATTCTAAACTAGCCTTTATATGGAACATTCTACGACATATTAGTTTTTTGAGGATTTTGATCAAAATTCTATATGACTATTGCTTTAGTGTAGTGTATTCCACTATTTCCCTTAGGAACTAAGTATGAAGGCCATTTCTGGTAATGTTTATCTTGATTAGCATGATGTAGATAGAACTGGTCTTCTATAAGAACATAGTTCGTTTACAGAAAGGGTAGAGAAAGTCATGTGAATGAGACACATATTTGTATTATTTGTTCCATTTATATCGCGCCTTTGGCTGCATGGTCACATTCACGTACTTGTCCCTTTAGAGCATATGTTTGTCTTCCGACAATGGTGTTAATTCGTGCATAGTTCTCATTTGTTTGAGGTGTACGTTAGATCACACTCATTCACTCTAATTAATACCTCTAGAACTTAGGGAGATTAGGGAATTACCTTGGCTAGAGAAAACTTGGCCTCCAACCTGGATACGAACCCGGGACCCCTCATACAGCAGGAAGGTACACTATGGGTCCCACCAGTAGCGAAACTGAATTAATGAATAAGTGTATTTATTGAAATACCAATATGCATACACTGAGCTTCATCAGTCCCATGGGCCCACAGACCGTACGTGCTTTTGCAACACATAAAATAGTAAGCAATATTAAAAATACAAAAAATTAAAAGAAATGAAAATAAAAGGATAAAGATAATGAAATACAGCAACTTAAATGTATAACACAAAGTAAACCACATTCCGATGTATTAATGTACCCTATTAAAGCAGACAAATAAACTTACGAGAAATACATACACAATACTAACACCACATAAACCATGACCGAAAAGTATGACATAAAATATATGTAAAACATTATAAACACTTATTTTTAGCTCTACTTATCGCCCACTCCCTCTTCCTTTTTATCAGTCTTCTCAGAGCTCAGCTGTCCTGCCTTCAGTAGAAATTTATCTAGCCGGTCCGCGTTTTCCGTGCCTGCCAGTAGCGTCCAACATGCTTCTAACTCTCCATTCGCGGTGGTAAAGGATCGCGGTAAATACTTTTCCCTCCATTCCGCCTTACCCCTACATTTTGCCAAGATATTGGTCCACAACTCTTCCTCTTTGCAAATGGGGCCCATTGTCATTACATTCCCATCAGTAATTTACCGAAACTGTTTCCCAGAGGTAGTGTGCGACCCACGTCTACATTTTACAGCGATTATAACATCGTTCATTGGTTAGTTGTTATATCCCTGTTTATTTTCCAGGCCAGACACAGAGAACTGAGCCAGCTGGAAGGATTTAAAGTTTGGTAACATGAAAGTGAAAACCTTACAGACAGAAAAACACAATTACTATCGACGTATCCACGAATCAACTGCTTCGTTGGAAAATAACACTATTTAGACATATCGGGACTTGTAATATTTTTGTAGTTGTGTATTGTAAATATGATTCATATCGAATCATGGCTGTTGGCTACGACGTTATCTTGGTTATGAGTAGTTATATCTGCGGCTACTTTTATTTTCTCCTTACTATTTTGTAATTGAAGGTAAGGTAGAGAAGGTATTGTGTTCCACTCAAGAATTCAATCCCGACATTGCACCAGAAATATATGTTTTAAAAATGGCTCCAAGAATTTTGAGTAAAATACCGTGTATTTAAGATATTTATGTGGCTAACAAAATGAATACCTACATTTTTTAGGGAAATAGCATATGAAGGCCTCTTCATTCTGGATGACTTTTGCATAACTAGCAAACCGTAAGACATAGACAGAAACGTACTACACAGAAAATGTAGATCTCGTCAAAACACATAATTTATGTAGTTGTACATTTTTTGTGTAGCATCAACCATTTCCGAGATATTCCCTGTTATTGATTTAAGTTTTAAAATACCTCAAGCTTTTTATAACGGGAAATTCTCATCCGTATTTTTTTTTTTTTTTTTTTTTTTTTTTGCTCCTGGCCTGGGAAAGGGAACCGAATTTCAATGACAATCGCTTAGCGATGCCTTTTAAAATATTTGACTATCGCTTTAGCCTAGTGTATTCGTTATTTTCCTTCAGTTTACAAGGAACTAAGTAATAAGACCATTTATTTTAATGTTTATCTTGATTGGCAGGATGTAGATAAAATTATCTTTTCTGACAGTAGTTTGTTTGCAGAAGAGATATGGTGGCCTCTGAGCAAAATTAAGCGGTCTTTCACGCCCGATATCGATTGGGACGTTCAGAACCATTGTAGTTAAAGAGCGTCCATAAATAAAAACTCCATTTCATTTCTAGAAAAGATATGGAAATGCATGTGAATGGAGCACATTAGATTTTTAATAAGCTATAGTACATAATTACCTTGACCAGTTGCTTCTTGAACTAAGCTGTAATATTTCCAGAGTATCTGACACCTTACAAGCCTAGGGGCCTGTCGAGGAGCCAACGGCACGTAGCCACAGAATGGAGAACCTGTTACAAGGGGGCGGTCCGTAGCTAGGCATGAACATGAGGAAGTGGATGATATTAAGCGTAAGCGAAATGGATGATAGGAAAGGTGATAATGGAGCAATTGGTGGAATGACTGGCGGGGGAAACAGGAGGACCCGGAAAAAACCCGCTCATACGAATCCCACACGCGGGCGCTTGGAAGCGAACCCGGACCGCCTAGATGGGAGGCGAGCGGTCTAACCACTCACCTACAGTGCCTTTCTCTACAGATACTATGTACATACTGTATAGAGAAGGTACTGTATTGCACTCTAAAATTCGATACCGAGATTTCACCGGAAATACATGTTTTCGGACCCTAGAATCCCCCCCCCAAAAAAAAAACATTTTTAGTAACATGTCCATGTGTGCCAGTCTGTCTGTGTCTATGAGCAGTATAGCTCAAAAACGAAAACTCTGTTAAATACCAAACTTGGTATTTAAGTCCTTGGTATTCAAGTTCCGTATCTTCAAAGGAGGTGAGTCGAAGATTTTCAAGAAAATCCCCCACACCCAACTACAGTTTACGTGGAACATTTTTCGAAACATTTTATTTTCTCCAAAATGGCTGTAACGATTCTGATCGTATATGAAAAATATTAACGCGACCAATAAAATGTGTATCTTGAATTTTCTGGGAATAGCGTCTGAAGACCTCTTTATTCTGGATGAATTTTGTGGAATTGTGCATAACTGGTAAACCGTCAGAAATAGACAAAGACTTACTGCACAAAAATGTAGAGCTCGTTAAAGCACACAATTTATGTTATATTAATCTTTTCGTGTAGTTGGCCGTTTTTGAGACAACGTGGTATTGAAGTTCAGTATCTTCAGAGGAGGCAACACGCAGGTTTTTTAAAAAAATCCCCCACAACCAACTACCCTTTCATGTAAAATGTTTCTAAAATTTTGATTTTCTCAAAAATGGCTATAACGATTTTCATCGTTTATGACTGATATTTACATAACAAATAAAATGTTTGTCTTGAATTTTCTGGAAAAGGCCTCTGAAGACTTCTTTAATCTGGATGAATTTTGTGGAATTCTGCATAACTGGTAAACCGTTAGAAATAGACAAAGACTTGCTGCACAAAAATGTAGATCTCGTTAAAGCACACAATTTATGTTATATACATTTTTTCGTGGAGTTGGCCGTTTTTGAGGTATTCCTTGTTATTAGTTTCAGTTTTACAGTACTTATACTTTTCTCATACGGGAATTTGTCAACTCCTGGGCATACAGACTGACAATAACATAGCAACCAGCTTTTAAACGATTTGACAATCGCTTAAGCCTGTGGTATTATTGCCTTATTTCCCTTCTGCTTACAAGGAAACAAGTAATAAAACCATTTCTGCTAATGTTTATCTCTATTAGCATGAAGTAGTTGGAAGAATAAGCTTTTTAACAATAATGCGTTAAAGAGATGTAGTGAAACACGTCAGATTTTTATTTCTTGAATGTAGGTATGTATTTCACATTTCCCCTTCAAAATAACTCGAGTATCCGTTTTGTTTCAGTCTCTAGTGTGGAAGGCCCGGTGTTCAACATTACCCGAGTCAACAGACTACACATGGGTGCGTATTTGTGCATCGCATCTAACGGCGTTCCTCCCACTGTCAGCAAGAGGATCATGCTAATTGTCCACTGTAAGTAATTAGTAATTAGGAGATGGAAACTCAAACAATCATTCATCCTTAACAGTGCTGCTCAGAGTAAATGAATCTGTTGCAGTGAATAATTTAAACAACTTCAATAATATGTTTATAGAGGTAGGGTTTAAGTGCACAAGCTTGTATCCCGATCTCTCAGTCGGTGCCGTAGTTGGATCGATTGGGCAACACGTGGTACTTGGAGGGGCTACTGCTACGCTATCAGTGCGAGTTGAAATTCGCTAGCCTCACCCCTCTTATTTTTTTCTTACCTTGAGGTGTGAACTATTTGGCCATCAGGTGAGACAAGGAAATTAATGCTACGAGGAAGGATATAAAGCTTCATGTTTATATTGCAGTCTTTAAGGAACTTTATTATTGCCTGGTAAGCAGTCTTTTGGCAAGGCAGAATTATGGTACTGATGCTGGCGGGAAAAGGGACGGAAAGCTTGTGAAGAGTGTGCAACAGGAAAGAACGTTGGGAATTGTAACGGAAAGAATCTTAAAAAAATATTATTCAAATCGGCGCTTTCCTCCGGGTCAGAAGGACATGCTGAAGTGTCGATGAGATGAAGATGTTGAGGGTAGCATCCATGACCAAGTCGCATCCGGATCAATGTGATGAGATGTCGGCGTGCTGCGGTTAGCCGGAGAACCAGGGAATCTTGGGAACTTCTTTTTGGATGGTGACTCAATATTTTCCTTTTGATGTTTTGGAAAGTTTCCAGGCATCAATTCAGCTATGGTGGACATTGATATTTAGAGTTGGTTTAAAGACTGTATATGGAAGTCTGATGCCTTGGAATTTACCTTGACCGATGCACTCATTATAATGTATACCTGCATGACCTTTAATCCAGAGAAAGTAAACTTGCTGTTCTTCTTCAGTGGCTGAATGTACAAGGTGCAGAATATCAAGCAAGCATTGGCTGTTCCCGTTTATCACGTGAGTTCCCTATATGAAATAGCCCCGTTGAGTTCTGCAACACTTTAACGGACAAAGGAATATCTGCATACGTCCAATACAGGACACTTCGGCCACTAGGTATAGACAAGCTAATTTTTGGATATTATAGAATACTGTATAACTTTTGGCTCGTCGCATAATGTAAGCGTGCTACATCTAACCATAGTTTCCACAGTGACAATCTGTAAATAGAGATTGAAAATAAACATATAAATACGAGGGTTGCTGCTTTAGTAGCGACAACTGTTTACACGCATGGACATTTATTTCTAAGCGTACCAAGTGAATAACAGCATTAGCAAGGTTCTTAGCAAGCACAACGAGAGTATTACACATTACCAATAATATCTAACTACATTTCGTCTTACATTGCGCCGTGTCTTCGCCTTCCTCGCTGTCACTGTCATTTCCACTCACATGTATCGTAAACGAAGCATTGTCAGGTGGAGCATTTCGCTAAACGCACACCGCGCAGTTCTCCCAACACTTTGCATACACTGTCACTTATAGGAGACACATTCCGCTTTCTTACGGCACGTTTAACGTGTACCCATATCAGCACGTTTAACGTGTACAACAGTAATATGGTGGTAGCCTGGGGACTTCATGGTTATGATGCTTTGCCATTTCGTCTGTTACATACACTTTCTGTACATTGATTTCACGAATTTTCTCCAAAAGCACGACTTTACAGCAACTGGTCTGGACTGTTTTTCTATGAATCTCATTATTTCGTCTAGCATCAAAACTAGCTAGGTTCCAAAGCCTCCACATATTTAAAAATACACAGCAAGCACCACTTGCATCTGTGAAGTTCAAAGAAAACTACAAGAATGAGAGAGAAAACAGCGAGGATCTTGCAACGCTGTATTTTACTCCACGTGTAGTTAACGTCTGTCATTTGTGAGTTCTACGCATTCACTGGCTGAAATGAAGCACTCATTGGTGCACTGCAAAACGTCGGAAACTTCCGAGAATAATCAGTGCATTATCTGAGAGGTTTCTATTAACAACGTTAAAACGCATGTTAACATTTTCAGCATCACGATATTGCCAAGCTTTAAAGTCCTTCAAGGACGTCATCGGCATTGTGCACAACCTGTTGCAGCGATGTGAAAGTTGTAGGATACCTAAAGCAGCGTCTACTATGTTAACAGTTCGAATGAAGCGGTCTACTGGAACGGTTCCGAAGCGAATGTCACGAAGTGTGTGTTCATCTTCGGAATCAAGTCAAACACAAGCTCTAAAGTCTGAGGAGTATTGTGGATGGTTAAGCAATTCCCAGCCCCACCATCCAAAGAAATCAGTCCAGATTGTGGTGAATGCGACCGAGTATTGCCGTGCAAAATAATGGGGGAAAGTGTCGCCAAAACTTCATCAGAAGCCCAGGAATGTGAAAGCTGTGGTGCTTCTCGTGATGTTATTATTTTTAACATATTACCTTTCTCCACAGCAGTATTGCAATGTGCAGTCCTAATGTGTATGTTTGGAAAACAACCTGCAACCTGCTTTGAGAAAGAAGCAGCAGTTTAAGCTCTTGTGCTATGACTTGATTCCGCAGATTGAGCTGCAATTGTGTAGAGTGTAGGTATATCGAAAACAAAAATACCAGTAGACTGCCTCCGTGGTCGAGAGGTCAGCGAGCTGACTTCTCACCTGGGGGGGGGGGGGAATTATTCCCTATCCTCATAGAGTCTGGAAGTATGAATGTGAGAGTAAATGTGCGAGTATTTAGTAATATAAGGTTTATTAACTTAATGTTCTGAACCTACAGTTTCACAAGTCAAAGCCCCGATATGACCATTGTTGTAAAGGGGGCTATACAAAAGAAACAATTAAAAAAAAAACAGTTTCTCGGCTTTATTTTCCCACCAGGATCTCCATTCGTCGGAGAAGAATTAAAAGGCTTTATGTGTTAACGGCTGGATTTAGATACTCTTCCGTTCAACGATCACCTGCCTGGTACTATCTCAGACGCTACTAATGAGCTTTTCCCTCAACAAGGCTACAAGCATTTGCGCGCAAGACCGTACTAAAATAACTTACAACCAAGAGTTCATTCAGCAAAAGGAATATCGGTAGTATATTTTTTTTTCCAGTGATGCGTGCAGGCCCCAAAAAAGAAACAAACAGAGACAAATAAAATACTGAAGAGATAAGAATTGCTCTCATTTTTTAAGCTCTATCGTTTAATGACACCGATATACCAAATGTGCCAAATGCCCCGTGTTTGACGTGTGCAGATATCCCTTCATGCGTTAAAAGAGTTGCAGAACTCAACGGGGTTATTTCAAGTGAAAACCCGCCAGTGAAGAACTGACAAAAACAATGTCTTGCTATCAGCGGAGCCGGTCAGTGGGTCGTGCTCATTGAAAGAGGGTAAAACGAAGGTCGCTCTCGCCAGTTCTCCACTGGCACGTTTTAGCTTGAAATTGCCCCGTTGAGTTCTGCAGCTCTTCGGGTTACCAAGGGATATCTGCATACGTCAAACATGGGCAGCTGTACCACCTGGTATGCAAGGAATCAAATATTATTAGTGAATCATTCTAATTATTAAATCATACTTTCATATCAAACTAGGCCTATGATAAAGAAATCTAAGTTAATGGTCTTTTTATTTCCGATCTACTTTCACTAAAAATAACTCTCAGATCCATTTCTAACATCAATGCGAAAATAGATGCTTCTAAGATGAAAAATGCAACAGTTGAAACCTCAGCACTTGAGTTTCCGGGTTTCTAACCCCAGTTTTGATAAATGAAAACTACAACCATAAAACAGTTGCATATGCTTCTGATTTTGTTTCTGTCTTCCGTTTATCTTCTCAACAGGCTAAACGTATTGAAGGTTTATAGCCAAATCTGAACAACGCCAACAAACGGTGTTAGAGGATGAAAAATGAATACAAAAGTTAGATACCAAATTAATGTAAAGTATTATTTCTACACTTAAGGTAATGCATCTGTGAAATTTGAAAATGCTGGTTCGAGCGGAGTGGTCAAAATGGACGATACATCCGATACTTTGTTGGAAAATAATGTATCTGTGTTATACACGCAATACTTTCGTCATGTTTCAACATTTTATCTTACATGGTTTTAAACATCATTTTATTATGTACATTCGCTGTTCTAATGAGGACATATTTTCAAAAAATATTCGGATAAAATTCCGATTTTACAATAAATGAGCCCATATTATGTATATGTACTATTTTGTATGTATAAATCTCTCATTATTGCAGAAATATTATTTTTTATATACTCTGTCAATCTTGATTTTCAAAAGTTAACAATAAGCATTGTTTAAGATATGCATATGCTCGTTTTAGTGAACCTTTGACATGCGGTATAAAAATGCTCAAACAAATTACTATGAAATTCCATCACATATTTTGAGTACGAATAGTGCTGTGAAACCTTCGAGTAAACAAAATTTGAAAGTTGTTTCTTCCTATTATTAAGTATGTGCTTTTCATTTGTATCCTGAGGTAGATGGTTGTTTAAAAGCATCAAGTGGAAAAGAATACAAATGATTTCTTAAAGCCTTGATTTAATACAATTTTACTATGGAAAAATTAATGTTTTTAATTTAATTTTAATTTGGTTAAATTTTACAAATATGACACCATAATTCTCTTCTATATGCAAGGTGGGAGGCGAATAAGTGAAAATAATTTGATATTTAATATAGATCAATGCTTATCACACATAAGTGTATCATTTTATGCATTTACTAATAGCATTATCATAAATGAAGCCCAAATTTCAGGGTCTAATGTGTTTTGAACGGTTCTGAGTTATGTCTATGTTGTGTTTACATTACACATTCCACCTATAGTCGGGCAGGGAAAACAACAGAGTGTGTCAACCGTGTGGCCTGCTACATAAACAACCGCACGTTTCAGGTAAGGAATAGCCATCTTAAAAACATCGTGAATTTTTCCTCATGTACATAAGTTTAGAAAATAACGGGAAAATATGAAATTGTTGCACCATGACACCGTCCTCAAACGCTGATACATCTTCCACATGCATAAGAACTTTATGGTCATTTATTGTTTCTTATTCTGCTCTCCAGATACTTGTTATTTTTTACATGTTCCAGCAAAATAGACATCCAAATTTCTTTGTTGTAACAGGAATTATGTTTCTCCTTTAAGGTGATGATGATAGACGCCATTCATAGAAAGTTTTGTTAATTACATTTTTATCCAAACCGCTATATTAACATTACCTTATGTTTTCTGTTTGAATAGCAATCACTATAATCGTTCCCCGCTGATGCTTTTCTTGGACTGTTATATTGAGTTAGGTTATGCGCACTGGGCGCTTGTTTACATGATGACATAGCTCAACGTAACAAACTTACAGTTTTATTCTCTAATAAATCGTAAATCTTCTCTCAACAGATCAGTTTAGAATATAATGGACATACGAGGTACGTCCAGAAAGTAAGTTCCGTTTCAATTTATCTCCGCTGCAGGGCTGCGATCGCAGTTCCGCTCATGCGCGGTAGACGCTCTGTATCAAGGAGAAGAAACGTGCCCCATTTTGAGATCGCTGTCAGCTACATACGCTTTGTTGTGCTTGTTTACAATGTCGGTGTTGATTGAAAATCCCGCCGCTTGTGAAATCAGATCTGTGATTCGTTTTCTGAAAGCTAGGAAAGTGAAACCAATTGAAATTTATCGGAAAATTTGCGAAGTTTACGGACAAAATGCGATGAGTGATTCAATGGTGAGAAGATGGGTCCGACAGTTCAATGAAGGACGTAGTGAAGTGCACGATGAAAAACGAAGTGGGCGTCCGTCTTTGGTTACAGAAGAACTGGTTCACGCGATTGATGACAAGATCCAGGAAAACCGCAAGTTTTCAATTAGTGCTCTCGCTATGGAATTTCCCCAAAGCTCACGATCACTAATTCATGAAATTGTTACCGAAAAAATGAAATTTTGTAAACTTTGTTCACGTTGGGTACCAAAGATTCTTACTAAGCAACACAAAACAAAACGGATGGGCAGTGCACTTCAGTTTTAACCCGTTATGATGAAGACGGCGAAGAATTTCTGACACAGATAGTCACAGGAGATGAGACTTGGGTTTCTTACGACACCCCTGAAAGTAAGCGGCAATCAATGGAATGGAGGCGCATTTCATCCCCAGCAAAGGTTAAGCCGAAACAAATCTTGACATCTCGAAAAATGATGTGCACAGTTTTCTGGGACTGGAAAGGCATCTTACTCATTGATTTCTTGCCGCGTGGTCAAACGATCAAAGCAGATGTGTATTGCGAGACACTTAGGAAATTGCGCCGCGCAATACAGAATAACCGCCGAGGATTGCTGTCAAAAGGTGTTGTTTTTCTTCACGACAACGCACGACCACACACTGCAAATTTGACGAAAAACCTCCTACAGGGATTTGGCTGGGACGTGTTTGACTATCCTCCGTACAGCCCTGACCTCGCTACCAGCGACTTTCATCTGTTCTTACATCTCAAGTCTTTCCTTGGCGGTCAACACTTCAACAATGATGAAGAGCTAAAAGAAAATGTTTCCAACTTTTTGAAGACACAGGCGGCAAACTTCTATAAAGAAGGTACACAAAACCTTGTGCCACGCTATGGCAAATGCCTGCAAAATTTCGGCAGTTGTGTGGAAAAGTAGTTCAAGAGCTGTAGAATTTTGCGCAATAAATAATTATTCTGTATCTGTATACAATTTAATTTTATTACCAAACGGAACTTACTTTCTGGACGTACCTCATATTATATTTTCATGTTCGCTCTAATCAGAGTGAAAAACTATTACTCTTCGTACTCTTGCTTGATTTTTCAAAGCTTAATAAGTCATTCAATTCTCAAAATTGGAGCATTATTTTTAAAAAGAAGTATATGGTCATTTTTTAAAATGTATTTTAACAGGCGGTATAAAATGTTGAAACAATTAGTGAAAAATTATATCATGTGGAGCATTTTGAGTTGAGAAAATGGTTGAAAAAGATTTGCGAGAAAATATGGTTTAAAGCTGGGAGTGTAGATTAATAAGTATGCGTCTACACATTTGTAGCTTGTGTTATTTGATAGTAGGTGACGCCGTGGCCGTGCGGTTAGACCGCTCGCCTCTCGTTTAGCCGTCCCGGGTTCGATCCCAGGGTACCTAATGTGGGACGAAGCGATACCTGGGTGCGTTTTCTTCGGTTTCTCCCGTCATTCATTCCACCAGTTGCTCCATAATCTTCTTTCCTGTCATTCACTTCACCATCATTTCATATCATCCACTTCCTCACTTTCGTACCAGGCACCGGGCTGATCACCAATCCTGGTTTCTCCCTGATCCACAGCCTCTGGCCCCAGGCGCTGGCTAGTAAGTCCTGAGTGTTGTAAGTCATACACACGAGGAGGTTAAACAGAGAAAGGAACAAACAAGCAAAGAAAGATGAAAAGAAAGAATGAATTGTAAATGGTTGATTTTGCCATTTACAAATCATTCTTTATCCCCCCCCCTCCATATATACTTTCCGTTCAAAAATATGCTATAGAAACGCACCATTTATGTTTTTTCAATATGTGGTATAGATATGCAGAATTTTCATTATAAGGAATAAATCTATGATTTATTTTACTAACAATTATTATAGCGTACATTTGTTACATAGACAAAATGAAGTCAGTATAGATATACAGGGTGTTTAAAAAATACGGGGCATAATTTTAGGTATGTATGACAATCAAATTAGTTCATTATAACATGTGTCCGGAAATGCTTCATTTCCGAGTTATGGCCTTCACAACATTGAAATTCACTGGAACGTTTTTCTTTCCGCAGGTTGTTGTCATTACAAATGTTCAAAATGTCACCCTCCTGCTTGAATACAGACTTCACATCGATGTCTCATTGACCTGCGAACACGATCCCAAACTCCAGGAGTATTGCGTTTGTCCTCACAACTTGCCACAATTCGATTCCGAAGGGATTCCAAATCCGGCACCGGAGACGAATAAACCAATGATTTTAAATGGCCCCACAAGTAGAAATCGAGAGGGTTCAGATCAGGTGAGCGTGGAGGCAAAGCAATTGGGCCACCTCTACCTATCCATCGATCAGGAAATCTTCGATCCAAGTACCGGCGAGCCGTAAGACTGAAGTGTGCAGGAGCGCCATCATGCAAGAAGTGAATGTGTTGATGATTGATCAGTGGAGTGTCTTCGAAAACGTCAGGTATGGTTTTTTCCAGGAAGTTTGTGTACGCCTGCCCCGTAAGTCTGTTTACAAGTACATGGGGTCCAACTAATCGATCACCAATGATACCGGCCCACATGTTGAGGGAGAACCGCACCTGGTGATGAGATACAACAGTTGCACGTGGGTTTTCATGCGACCATACATGCTGATTGTGGAAATTTGTTATGCCATCTCTTGTGAACTGTGCTTCATCTGTAAATAATACGACGGCAGAAAAGTTCGGATTTACACCACACTGCTGCAAGAACCACTGACAGAACCTAACTCGTGCAGGGTAATCTGCTGGTGACAGGGCCTGTAAACGTTGCAAATGTTAAGGATACAATTGATATTCGTTCAACAGTCTCCAGACAGACGTATGAGGAACATTGTCTTGCAACGCTAACCGTCGTGTGCTGATAGAAGGAGTCCTGTCCACAGCCTCAAGAATCTCCTCCTGCACTTCTGGAGTTGTAGATCTTGGTCGTCCCCTTCCCAAACAAGGAGAGGTGAATGTTCCATACTCACACAGACGGGAATGGAGACGTACAAATGTCTTCCGATCTGGACATTGTCGCTGTGGGTACCTCTCCTGGTACAAACGACGAGCCAGAGCAGCATTGCCTTACCGTACATGAAGTGTATCTCTGCCAGCTCTTGATTTGAATACATGTCGCACAGTCTTAACGCCTAAAGAACACTGAATGTAACCTTCCTCAGAATGAACTATCAGAGTGCCCTCCTAATGTCTCCTTTGACGGTAAAGACCTGCGGAAAGAAAAACGTTCCAGTGAATTCCAATGTTGTGAAGGCCCTATTTCGGAAATGAAGCATTTCCGGACATGAACTATTTTGATTGTCTACAGGTGGGACTTTCAATGTTGTAAAGGCCATAACTCGGAAATGAAGCATTTCCGGACGCATGTTATAATGAACTATTTTGATTGCCTTCATGTGGGAAATACATACCTGAAATTATGCCCCGTATTTTTGAAACACCCTGTATAATGCATATCGTTCCAAAAGATGAGTAGTATACAGCAAAAAAACATATTGTTCCTCTGCCACGAGAATATATATAAAACTGGCGTCTGTACTGTTCCAAAATATATAATACAAGGTACAAATAAAGGTTTCTTGTTTGTGTTCCACACAAAGGTTACTGGTGGTGCCAGCTTGATTCCTGTTCATTATTAGCTATTTCACTCCATAGTACACGAACCACGATCACGTCCAAGCACCCTCGCGCAACAACACATGCGCAATAATCCCACGCTTTCAACTCATTTCTATACCATAATTTGGAACCCGGGGCAGTATATTTTTAAAAGTTTGCAATTGATAATTTTTAGTGCGATTTTTTTATTTCATCACTTTATGATCAAATTTCACTGATGTAGTACCTTAAATCTTCACCAAATACGAAATGTGAAGTACGTGACTCCTAAGGTGAAGATACAAATAAATGTTTTTCAGCAATTAAACACTTTTAATGTCAGTTAACCTTCTAATTTATGAATGTTGCGCTAATGTTGTTATGCTTGAATAGAATTCATGTGCTTTAATATAACTTGCTGCAGTCCCTCCGATGATATGGATTCAGAATCAGCTTGTGGGTGCATACGAAGGCCAGCAGATGACCCTGGAGTGCCACTCTGAAGCCTATCCCAAGTCTATCAACTATTGGACGAGAGAAAAGGGAGAAATCATTGCTCAAGGTGAGAATAGTTTCATTGTTTCTTCTTTATAACACATTGGATTTGTCTTTCTGTTATGAATACTTATCTTTGTAGGCCTTTTTCTGAAAAAACATATTTGTGTAGGTAATAAAATATTTTAGGGGACACGGAAGTGATAATAGTGATTTTCTAAACTATTAAAGCTAACCCAGTAATTTGTTGTACAGACACTCCTGATAACAACACGAGTATTCACATCCAGTTTAATTCAAATGTTTTTTCATTCTTCATGTATTAATTAATGTATTCGATTTAATCAGCTAAAATTATAATCTACTTTCTCCTGTAGATATTCAACCCCCTACACCTCTTTATAAAGGTCATTCATTTCTTATTACTTTTCTAGGGCAATTCCTGGTTAAATTTTTCTTATGGTGTATGATATTTTTAAGAATACATTTTGTATTGTGATAAAAAGTTTATAATTGTAGTATCCAATCCTTAAGACTAATCTACGACCAGTATCAAAATTCAAACAAAAAATGTTATTACATACATTTTGCTGTGCTTTGGGGAAAATTTCAGATCTCTACCAGTAATTTTATGACAGAAGACAGATTTTGAGTATGAGAAAATACAAAGAAATTGAACCTGATACAACTGGCTTTAAGTTTTGACTTAGAGAGTCGTTTAACCAGCGCAATACTTTACAATGACATCCAAAACGTGTGCTTTATCTGCCCTGGGAGGATCAAACATTGGAGATATATACTTTAAACTATGGTGCATTTTTGCACCAAAATTAAAAAATCGTCATTTTTTATCAAAATGGTTAGGGAAGAGGTAAAGGACAAACAGTTGTCACGAGCTGACAAGCGACCCAGGTAGGATATTACCGTTAAGGGAAGGACATTGCACTGAAGAGGTGAGGTTCCACTGCCCGAGAATGGACATAACAAAGCAAGATAAACGGTTTTCTTGCTGGTCAAGTGATACTTTTGACTCTAGGCATGGAACATCCGTAGAGCTAAGATGCAATATTTGGGTCCGTGATGGAGCCGAACGGACTACCTTTGGTTGTGACGGAAATAGTGTCGATTTAATACGGACCAGAATATGGACGAAATCACTGCACCAAAAGATTGTCAAAACTAATAAGTAAAGCTTAGTTTATAAGGGGAAATTAGGAGAATACGTGAGTGTTCGACGGCAGAAATGGCCGCACAAAATGAATAAATGAGTTCAATAATAATATGGAACTCGAAGAAAATCACTTGTGTCTCACTACACCTGAAAAAGATTCCATGCCAAGAAAATCCTGAGCTAGGGCACCCACACCATTCCTAAATATCCAAAGCGTGTACGCGGGATACGAACCCGCTACCCCTATAATTACCGCCGTACCCCTTAAGGTTGCTCCTTAGCGAAATATAAAAACATCATAATTGCAGTTCTGTTCAAACTGAATCGAGATTTTTTGTATAATAAGTACATAAAATGCCATGTATCTATGCAAATTAGTTGTTGAGAATTAATATTTATTATTACATTATTGAGAAACTGCCACACAAATTTAATAGTTTTTTTCATAAAGTAGGTTATAATTAAATTCTCAACACTATATTGTACATGAATTTTTAATTATGTCACCAGTTTGGAAGAAAATATTAATATTAGTTATGTGACTTCAATTATTTGTTTGAAAATTCACACGTTCTCATATTATTGATTAATATTACTACTTAGAATTTTAAGACGGCAGCCAAATGTTGCATAATGTATTTACTTCTCTTGCATATAGTAGTCTCTCAGCAAAATTTCATCCATCTACTTGAATTATTTTCCGCTTTCCTTGTTTTTGATTAAGAGTTGAATTGTTTAACGATAAGAGCTCCTTGCGTAGTATTTGGCATGCATCTACATGCGAATAAACTTTGGTCTGGATTTTTATGTGTAGCAAAAGCAAAATATATAGGATTTTTTTTTGTGTTTGTAATTTCACTTTATTTCTTTAAATGATGTCTTTATTATTTACTGCTGTTCAACCAAGTCACATCAAAACCATAACAAGCTATCAAACAAGGGTCTTAAAGGACTTGTATTATAAATTTTATAGTAATGTGGTCAAAATGATCCATTAGGAGCTCTTTATGCGCAGGAAAAATTGTAGTTTTAATAAACGGAGAACATGCAATTTAAAGGTATACGCTGGCTACTAAAAATATAGCGCATTTAAAAATGGCGTAAAGTAAACTTTATACAATTTTAAATAGATAACAAATAATTTTAGTAATAAATAGCAAAAACTCACTAAATTAGTCATAAATCTCGGATTTTCAGTTGACTGTCCCTTTAACAAAAATGTATTCCACATCTTTATTCTGTTATGTATATGAAGATGTACAAAATTTCATTGAAAAGCACAGCATGTGGAGCAATATTTTAAATATGATAATGTGCCGACAAATTAAAACCCCAGAAAAATAGCTTCAAACAACACTGTTTCTGAGTTTATGCTGTTTTAAGAAGCATCTAGTGTATACTACAGGTCATCCCTCAACCTATTCTGACAATTTACATTTGAAGATTCCTAAGCTCACTCTTGAATGATTTGTTCCTTTACTGCTCACAAAACCTCTCTTTCTTTGCTATGTTATAGTAAACTAGACTTGCAGGTGCTAGGCAAAGAGCAGAACAGGTTTCGCGACTCTTAGGCGGTCGACGGTGCTGCTTGCTATGCGCTCTGAGCGAGTATCACCACGTCCACAGTAAATATACTTCGGTTTGTTGCGTAAGCTATTTCCAACAAAGATTCAAAGAGTAAGCACTTAACAATATCAAGCCAGGAGATGTTGGAAGTGTCTCTTATCGCTGCTCAAGCGTTTCTGGTACCTGCTTACCTATAAGTTTAGCCTAGTGTAAAGTAGTATTTATATGGAACTAACTAATAAGACCATTCTGCTAGTGTATATCTCGGTTACCTGGCAGTAAAAATAAAGAATAATCTTTTTTAAGACGTTTGTTTGCAAAGCAGGTAGTGAGACATTCAAGTGAATGGAACACACCAGGCTTTTTACAATTATTTGGAATATGCAGGTGTATCCAATCTCATTTGTACATCTATCTTCTTACAGATTAGCGGTAGTAAAATATTGTTTACCATTTATTCTCCAATTAATGTCAAATGTTTGGTTAAAATCCCGGCTATGTCATTTAATGTTTCTAACTCTGTCTCTACAACCCCTGTCCTGCACACGACTGGTGTGGGTAAAACAATTAATTTTACTAACACTAATTGTCCTAACAGTTGGTTAAACTATGAATCCTGGGACTAAAACTTTTACGACATTGTAAGTCGCCCTTGGTGTCATCTCAAAATAATTTGAGATCACCTTTATGTTTACCGGGAAACATGTGAGTCAGTCGAGGAATTTAGTGCCATGCCTACATGTTGCTATGGTAGCTCAGTGGTAGAGCATCCGGCTGGAGACGATGAAATCCGTAGCTCAAATCCCGTCTATTATATTGCATTTTTTCAGTCTGACTGCACTCAATGTTTCAGCTTAGAGCGGAATAGGCTGTTTTTTTTTTTTTGTTTTTTTTTGGGGGGTAGTGTTTAACGCCCGCTTTAACTACTGATGATACTGGTGACACTGATGATACATGAATGATGATGGAGCACCGGTGGAATGTGATGGCGGAGGAAACCGGAGTACCCGGAGAAAAGCCGACCCAGAGCCGCTTTGTCCACTACAAATCTCACATGCGGTCGCTTGGGATCGAACCCAGGCCGTCTAGGTGAGAGGCGAGTGGTCTAACTACTCGGCCACGGCGCGGCCAGGAATAGGCCGTAAATATCTCAGGGCGCCATGCTGACCTTATGCTCCAGGATATTGATATTAATCGATAATTTCTCAAGTAATCCATTACTGAAATTCTCTTTACAGAATTGTAATTTAATTTTGACTAGGTTTTACAATCCATGCACGAAATTACAATCACTAATGCAATTCAGTGCTTCTCTTTGACGCGAGAATTCTATCTCTCACGATTTTTATTCTTTATCAATTCGGATGGAAACCTTATTTACTTTCCTCGGAACAAAATATTTTATCATTTTCCAATTCAAAAAGCGGAAGTCAATAAAACTCAGCTGCACACGTAGTAGCCTAGGAAACACATCTCGCGAGAAGTCATGGTCCACCTACGAACAGTCTCGGAGTGTCCTTTTCTGGCTTATCCTTTCTTAATTTCACAACCAAGAAAATCAACTCGTTACCACGACAACGAACAAAACCCCTGAGAGAAAATCAAAACATTTATACCTAACGAAAGAACATGGAATAATTATATTACACTCAGTGATTTCAACCTCGGTATGCAACAAGAAAACAATTGAACATCAAATACCCAAAATGGAATAAGATTTCTAATATGTGGTAGGGATGTAAACAGTGCCTCAAGCTGCACTCATTTTACAGATGTAGATCGACTGCATTACCTCGCATTTTCTTAATGTTACTGAATTGTGTTACGGTATTTTTTCAAGGCATTTAAAAGACGAATACTTGAATCATTTATCTTCCATTTAGTTTTTAAGTTTAATATGATAGCATAACACTGTTGAAGCTATATCGTCTCATTAATAATAATTGAGTCCGAATGTTGGATGTTCATACATTGCTGCAGAACATTTTCATTAGAGGGAAAATCTCTTGTGCATCTCGCCGTTTATAAATCTGCGCTCCTGAATAATGTCATGCTCATTACACAGGGCTGGTAACGATTGGTTAATAAAGTCCGATTCAGCGCAACTTAATGAGCTTGCTCATGGCCAAATCCACATGGAAAAGGGCAGTCAAAGAATCACCCTTAGTAAACCATCCAAAAGATATATTAAGGTGTATTGTATGAATTTACTTTTTAGATTGAGGTGATTCCTGCAGACTGAATAAGCGAACGCAAAATAAAATAGAATCTGATGTGTTCCATTCACATGATTTTCTCCACCTGTTCTAGAAACAAACTTCTTACAAAAGATTATTCTCCTTTCTACTCCATGCTAACAGACATAGGGTGGCACCGTGGCCGAGTGGTTAGTCAACTCGCCTCCCATCTAGGCTGCTCGGGTTTGATTCCAAGCACCCGCAGTGAGCTTTGTGGTGGACGAAGCGGCGTCTGGGCGGGTTTTCTCGGGATCCTCCGGTTTCCCCGCCACTCATTCCACCAATTGCTCCATCATCACCTTTCTTATCATTCATTTCGCTTGTATTTCATATCATCCACTTCCTCACGGGTCAACCACTCGTTCCAGGCTCTCCATTCTGTGCCGTTGGCTTCCCGAGAGACTTCTGACTCCTAGGAGGAATAGACAAGAGCATTAACAGAATGGTCTTAATACTTAGTTCCTTATAAGTAGAAAGCAAATAAGGGAATATACTAGGCTAAAGCAATTTCAATCGCCATTGAAATTCGCTTCTTTGCATGACCAGGATAAAACAAAAAAACACAGGAAACTTTCTGTTGGAGAAAAGTATAAGTATTTTGAAACTGAAACCAATAACATAGAATAATTAGGAAAAGGTTAACACCACAACAAGAATATAAGGACATAGATTATATGTTTTAGATCTACAATTTTTGTGTAGTAAGTTTCTGTTTATTTCTAAGTAAAAGTCACTGAAAATGAAGAGGAAGTCATGTTTCATTCCCCTACTTAGCCGCGCCGTGGCTGAGTGGTTAGACAATTTGCCTCTCGTAACTGGTAAACGCGAGATATAGAAAAAAATATATAGACCTCATTAAAACACTCAATTTATGGCATATACAATTTTTCTTTTTATTTGTGGAGCTAACCGTCTAAACGGAGCTGATCGAGATATTCCTTGTTATTGGTTTCAATTTAAAACTATTTAAACTTTTCTCATCTTTCGTTTTATCTCTCTTTTGTTTTAGTCCTGGCCATGCAAAGAGAACCGAATGTCAATTTTATGATATAGCGACCGGTTGTTAAAGGATTTGACTATAGCTTTAGCTTATTTCCCTTCTACTTAATAGGAAGTAAGTAAACCGAGCAATTCTTCTGATGTTTATCTCGATTAGCTTGATGTAGATAAAAGAATAGTTTTATGTGGAACTGGCAAGAAGCTCATGTGAATGGAACATATCAGGTTTTTTAGAGTTTTGGTGGACAAATAAAATACATCTGGTATTTGTTTATTATGTAGCAAATAGGTTTTGACGAAAGATAAAAATGTAGTTTAAACAGCACGTCAAAATAACATTTGAAGCGTTGAACGTCCTAATTGGATGAGTTGAGTAATAGAAGGTGGTGCGACATGTAGAGGACGATATTCCCTCAAGCTGGTTTACATTCTGCTAGTGCAAACGTGAAGCCAACCACTGCAGCGCTGCTGAGTTAGTAAACAAGAAGTTTGCACCATGTGATGTTAGTTTTAGTTTGGTGCAGCTGTGACTCATGGGTTTGCCTTGGAACATCAGATAGGGCTGAGTCAGTAAACAATCTGTCGCTTGTGTGCGAGAGAATCTGTTATTTTAGCGCAGCTAGATGCTCCACTTTTTGTTCAAGTTTGCATCAACGTTTACAGGCTTAATTAGCAATCTCGTGCAGTCAGATATAAACCTCACGCCTTAAAATAGGAAACCAGTTGTATGTAGAGCAACATTTTCATAAAATCCCTCAGAAATGTGTCCGCGACTCCGTGTTGACATGCTGAAGAGTTCAATGCATGGTGGCAGAACTTCCCTATCCTTCTATTTTAAGAATCTGACCCAAAAGTCCTTGCCTTAAAAGTTTGAGCAATAATAAATTTGGATTCAACATTTTCGTTGCATATAGCTCTGATGCTGCAAGCAGTGTTTCATCTATGTGTATTCAAAATGAGATGCGCGTGGAAATGCAAATGGAGATTTGTTTATGGACGCTCTTTAACTGATGTGGTTCTCAGCGTCCCATTCTATACTGGGCGTGAAAGACCACTTAATTTTGCTCAGAGACCTCTTTTATCAGACATGAGGTTCTTTTGCGTGCCGTAAATCTACCACGCAGTACCAACGGCTTTACTTCCCTTCCAAAAGGATCCATGCTTAGGATTTTTACACCCGAAAAAATCCATCATTCTCCGCCGGATTTGAACCCGCGACTTTGAGTATAAGAAGTTCAGTATGATAGCCATTACACAACGGAGGGCTACATCGCAGGCGCGAAGGAAGACCATCCACAATCCACTCGTTGGCGTAACGCAAGTAGTTAGCACGGGTTTCTATTTTTTATGGTGTTTAACGCCCGCTTTTACTAAAAGTGGCACCACGGGTGAACGGGTTTCTAGATCCATAAGTTAAATGCGGATATCTTCCAAGCGCCTCACAAGTTTCAAATTGAATAACACAACCATACTATATAAAAACAATATTAGAAAATGCAGTCAATATTTTATAAATGAATAACTAGATTATAACAATTATATGCACATATGCAGCTTGCAGCAGTGGCCTCACAATAATTAACCAACAATACTGAAAATAGTGCAAGCTGGTAAAGTTGCACATTTAGTGCATTGAGCATTATCTTTTTGCGCCTTATGATTTGTGAGAGCCAAGAAATCTAGACGTAAATGGTCGGCACATACGTTAAAATAAAGGAGGATTCGCCAACCATAACCTCTTAAGGGAAATGAGAGATAGCGCGACATGGCCGAATAGAATAGAGCATGCATAAACAGTAGGAAAATTTCGCATTGCGATCGTCGGTTGCTGAACATCAGGTAATTCATACAGGAAGAACGCAGTATTCTTCTGCTATCTACGCACTCTTGTGTTGCGTAGCGTGTTACGTGTGCCTATGTGAATGCTTACATTGAATAACATGGTTGGAAAGTCTTGCATATACGTTCAAGAAAATCCCACAACCTTAACTATCCTTTACATGAAAAAAGTGTTAGAAAATGTTGTTTGTAGCAAAAATCGCACTAACGATTTTGATTACAATACTTTTACTACATGACAAATAAAATGTATATGTGAATCGCCTCTGAAGATCTCTTCATTCTGGATGAAGTTTGCATAACTGGTAAACCGCAATAAATTGACAAAATACTGCATTAAGAATGTAGATCTCGTTATTACACACAGTTTTTTTCTGTTGTTTTCTTTTATAGTTAACCATTTTTAAACCTTCCTTGTTATGGTTTCAGTTTTAAACTACTTTTTCTCAAACGGAAAGTCATCATCTGAAGCATATCTTTTATTTTACCCCTGGTTATGGAAAGAAAAGAAATGTTAATGAAAATCTCACTGAGAAGCCTTTAGAAGATTTAAGTGTTCCATCAGCCTAGTGTACTCCTGTTTACTTACAGGTGTTCCTTCAGCCTAGTGTATTCCTGTTACTTACAAGTGTTCCTTCAGCCTAGTGTACTCCTGTTTACTTACAGGTGTTCCATCAGCCTAGTGTACTCCTGTTTACTTACAAGTGTTCCTTCAGCCTAGTGTACTCCTGTTACTTACAGGTGTTCCTTCAGCCTAGTGTACTCCTGTTACTTACAGGTGTTCCTTCAGCCTAGTGTACTCCTGTTACTTACAGGTGTTCCTTCAGCCTAGTGTACTCCTGTTACTTACAGGTGTTCCATCAGCCTAGTGTACTCCTGTTACTTACAGGTGTTCCTTCAGCCTAGTGTACTCCTGTTACTTACAGGTGTTCCATCAGCCTAGTGTACTCCTGTTACTTACAGGTGTTCCTTCAGCCTAGTGTACTCCTGTTACTTACAAGTGTTCCATCAGCCTAGTGTACTCCTGTTACTTACAGGTGTTCCTTCAGCCTAGTGTACTCCTGTTACTTACAAGTGTTCCTTCAGCCTAGTGTATTCCTGTTTACTTACAGGTGTTCCTTCAGCCTAGTGTATTCCTGTTTACTTACAAGTGTTCCTTCAGCCTAGTGTACTCCTGTTTACTTGCAAGTGTTCCTTCAGCCTAGTGTACTCCTGTTTACTTACAAGTGTTCCTTCAGCCTAGTGTATTCCTGTTACTTACAAGTGTTCCATCAGCCTAGTGTATTCCTGTTTACTTACAAGTGTTCCATCAGCCTAGTGTATTCCTGTTACTTACAAGTGTTCCATCAGCCTAGTGTACTCCTGTTTACTTGCAAGTGTTCCTTCAGCCTAGTGTACTCCTGTTACTTACAAGTGTTCCTTCAGCCTAGTGTATTCCTGTTACTTACAAGTGTTCCATCAGCCTAGTGTATTCCTGTTTACTTACAAGTGTTCCTTCAGCCTAGTGTACTCCTGTTTACTTACAGGTGTTCCTTCAGCCTAGTGTACTCCTGTTTACTTACAGGTGTTCCTTCAGCCTAGTGTATTCCTGTTTACTTACAGGTGTTCCTTCAGCCTAGTGTACTCCTGTTACTTACAAGTGTTCCTTCAGCCTAGTGTACTCCTGTTACTTACAGGTGTTCCTTCAGCGTAGTGTACTCCTGTTACTTACAGGTGTTCCTTCAGCCTAGTGTACTCCTGTTTACTTACAAGTGTTCCTTCAGCCTACTGTACTCCTTCAGCCTAGTGTACTCCTGTTTACTTACAAGTGTTCCTTCAGCCTAGTGTATTCCTGTTTACTTACAAGTGTTCCTTCAGCCTAGTGTATTCCTGTTACTTACAGGTGTTCCTTCAGCCTAGTGTATTCCTGTTTACTTACAAGTGTTCCTTCAGCCTAGTGTACTCCTGTTTACTTGCAAGTGTTCCTTCAGCCTAGTGTACTCCTGTTTACTTACAAGTGTTCCTTCAGCCTAGTGTACTCCTGTTACTTACAAGTGTTCCTTCAGCCTAGTGTATTCCTGTTTACTTACAGGTGTTCCTTCAGCCTAGTGTACTCCTGTTTACTTACAAGTGTTCCTTCAGCCTACTGTACTCCTGTTTACTTACAAGTGTTCCTTCAGCCTAGTGTACTCCTGTTTACTTACAAGTGTTCCTTCAGCCTACTGTACTCCTGTTTACTTACAAGTGTTCCTTCAGCCTAGTGTATTCCTGTTACTTACAGGTGTTCCTTCAGCCTAGTGTACTCCTGTTACTTACAGGTGTTCCTTCAGCCTAGTGTACTCCTGTTTACTTACAAGTGTTCCTTCAACCTAGTGTACTCCTGTTACTTACAAGTGTTCCTTCAGCCTAGTGTACTCCTGTTTACTTACAAGTGTTCCTTCAGCCTAGTGTACTCCTGTTTACTTACAAGTGTTCCTTCAGCCTAGTGTAATCCTGTTTACTTACAAGTGTTCCTTCAGCCTAGTGTACTCCTGTTTACCTGCAAGTGTTCCTTCAGCCTAGTGTATTCCTGTTTACTTACAAGTGTTCCTTCAACCTTGTGTATTCCTGTTTACTTACAAGTGTACCTTCAGCCTAGTGTATTCCTGTTTACTTACAAGTGTTCCTTCAGCCTAGTGTACTCCTGTTTACTTACAAGTGTTCCTTCAGCCTAGTGTACTCCTGTTTACTTACAGGTGTTCCTTCAGCCTAGTGTACTCCTGTTACTTACAGGTGTTCCTTCAGCCTAGTGTACTCCTGTTTACTTACAAGTGTTCCTTCAGCCTAGTCTACTCCTGTTACTTACAAGTGTTCCTTCAGCCTAGTGTACTCCTGTTTACTTACAAGTGTTCCTTCAGCCTAGTGTACTCCTGTTTACTTGCAAGTGTTCCTTCAGCCTAGTGTATTCCTGTTTACTTACAAGTGTTCCTTCAGCCTAGTGTATTCCTGTTTACTTACAAGTGTTCCTTCAGCCTAGTGTACTCCTGTTTACTTACAGGTGTTCCTTCAGCCTAGTGTACTCCTGTTTACTTACAAGTGTTCCTTCAGCCTAGTGTACTCCTGCTTACTTACAAGTGTTCCTTCAGCCTAGTGTATTCCTGTTTACTTACAGGTGTTCCTTCAGCCTAGTGTATTCCTGTTTACTTACAAGTGTTCCTTCAGCCTAGTGTATTCCTGTTTACTTGCAAGTGTTCCTTCAGCCTAGTGTACTCCTGTTTACTTGCAAGTGTTCCTTCAGCCTAGTGTACTCCTGTTCACTTACAAGTGTTCCTTCAGCCTAGTGTATTCCTGTTTACTTACAAGTGTTCCTTCAGCCTAGTGTATTCCTGTTTACTTACAAGTGTTCCATCAGCCTAGTGTACTCCTGTTTACTTGCAAGTGTTCCTTCAGCCTAGTGTACTCCTGTTACTTACAAGTGTTCCTTCAGCCTAGTGTATTCCTGTTTACTTACAGGTGTTCCTTCAGCCTAGTGTACTCCTGTTACTTACAAGTGTTCCTTCAGCCTAGTGTACTGTTACTTACAGGTGTTCCTTCAGCGTAGTGTACTCCTGTTACTTACAGGTGTTCCTTCAGCCTAGTGTACTCCTGTTACTTACAAGTGTTCCATCAGCCTAGTGTACTCCTGTTACTTACAAGTGTTCCTTCAGCGTAGTGTACTCCTGTTACTTACAGGTGTTCCTTCAGCCCAGTGTACTCCTGTTACTTACAGGTGTTCCTTCAGCCTAGTGTACTCCTGTTACTTACAAGTGTTCCATCAGCCTAGTGTACTCCTTCAGCCTAGTGTACTCCTGTTTACTTACAAGTGTTCCTTCAGCCTAGTGTACTCCTGTTACTTACAAGTGTTCCTTCAGCCTAGTGTACTCCTGTTACCTACAGGTGTTCCTTCAGCCTAGTGTACTCCTTCAGCCTAGTGTACTCCTGTTTACTTACAAGTGTTCCTTCAGCCTAGTGTACTCCTGTTACTTACAAGTGTTCCTTCAGCCTAGTGTACTCCTGTTACTTACAGGTGTTCCTTCAGCCTAGTGTACTCCTGTTACTTACAAGTGTTCCTTCAGCCTAGTGTACTCCTGTTACTTACAAGTGTTCCTTCAGCCTACTGTATTCCTGTTACTTACAAGTGTTCCATCAGCCTAGTGTATTCCTGTTTACTTACAAGTGTTCCTTCAGCCTAGTGTACTCCTTCAGCCTAGTGTACTCCTGTTTACTTACAAGTGTTCCTTCAGCCTAGTGTACTCCTGTTACTTACAAGTGTTCCTTCAGCCTAGTGTACTCCTGTTACTTACAGGTGTTCCTTCAGCCTAGTGTACTCCTGTTACTTACAGGTGTTCCTTCAGCCTAGTGTACTCCTGTTTACTTACAAGTGTTCCTTCAGCCTAGTGTACACCTGTTTACTTACAAGTGTTCCTTCAACCTAGTGTACTCCTGTTTACTAACAGGTGTTCCTTCAGCCTAGTGTACTCCTGTTTACTTACAAGTGTTCCTTCAGCCTAGTGTACTCCTGTTTACTAACAGGTGTTCCTTCAGCCTAGTGTACTCCTGTTTACTAACAAGTGTTCCTTCAGCCTAGTGTACTCCTGTTTACTTACAAGTGTTCCTTCAGCCTAGTGTACACCTGTTTACTTACAAGTGTTCCTTCAGCCTAGTGTACTCCTGTTTACTAACAGGTGTTCCTTCAGCCTAGTGTACTCCTGTTTACTTACAAGTGTTCCTTCAGCCTAGTGTACTCCTGTTTACTTACAGGTGTTCCTTCAGCCTAGTGTACTCCTGTTTACTTACAGGTGTTCCTTCAGCCTAGTGTACTCCTGATTACTTACAAGTGTTCCTTCGGCCTAGTGTATTCCTGTTACTTACAGGTGTTCCTTCAGCCTAGTGTACTCCTGATTACTTACAGGTGTTCCTTCAGCCTAGTGTACTCCTGTTTACTTACAAGTGTTCCTTCGGCCTAGTGTACTCCTGATTACTTACAGGTGTTCCTTCAGCCTAGTGTACTCCTGTTTACTTACAAGTGTTCCTTCGGCCTAGTGTATTCCTGTTACTTACAAGTGTTCCTTCAGCCTAGTGTACTCCTGTTTACTTACAAGTGTTCCTTCAGCCTAGTGTACTCCTGTTTACTTACAAGTGTTCCTTCAGCCTAGTGTATTCCTGTTTACTTACAAGTGTTCCTTCAGCCTAGTGTACTCCTGTTTACTTACAAGTGTTCCTTCAGCCTAGTGTATTCCTGTTTACTTACAAGTGTTCCTTCAGCCTAGTGTATTCCTGTTTACTTACAAGTGTTCCTTCAGCCTAGTGTACTCCTGTTTACTTACAAGTGTTCCATCAGCCTAGTGTATTCCTGTTTACTTACAAGTGTTCCTTCAGCCTAGTGTACTCCTGTTTACTTACAAGTGTTCCTTCAGCCTAGTGTACTCCTGTTTACTTACAAGTGTTCCATCAGCCTAGTGTACTCCTGTTTACTTACAAGTGTTCCATCAGCCTAGTGTACTCCTGTTTACTTACAAGTGTTCCTTCAGCCTAGTGTACTCCTGTTTACTTACAAGTGTTCCTTCAGCCTAGTGTACTCCTGTTTACTTACAAGTGTTCCATCAGCCTAGTGTACTCCTTCAGCCTAGTGTATTCCTGTTTACTTACAAGTGTTCCTTCAGCCTAGTGTACTCCTGTTACTTACAAGTGTTCCTTCAGCCTAGTGTATTCCTGTTTACTTACAAGAAACTAATAATAAGATGGTATTGTTTATCTCGATTGCATGCATTAGACAGAAGAATATGCTTTTGTAAGAATAGTTTGCTAAAGTATCGGTAGAGAAAGTCATGTGAATTTAGAACTTCAAAATTTTTAAAGGCCTATCTCATTGAAATTAATATCTTTATTTTGAATAAAGATATTTTTGTATTTACTTTGAATTATTTCCAATAATATGACTAACCACCACCAGATAGCACTAAAAGAAATGAAAGGTTGCTAATTTTATTAATTTTGCAATGAACTGAGAACATTTTCCTCTCAGATATATTTATACTTTTGCAGGGATTTTTCAAAATAACTGCCAAACCATTTAGAACACGGATTTTCACAACAATCAAATATGTACCTTTGACTTACATTACAAAGGGATCATTTTAGCAAGAAATAAAAAATGGACAATTTCAACAATTTTGTGCACCGGAAATAAGGGGTGTCAGACACAGGAAAAATGTAAACTATAGATACAGAATTTGTGTAAAGAGACTTTAGGGCTAAACAGAATACCACCAAAGGATGTAGAATTAGGAAAACCAGGAAGAAGTGGAGTGATCCTAGAGAGATTATTGAAATATTGATATAGATGTGCTAAGAGCTAAGATGAGAATTCTCTAAAAATATTTATGTGAAGCTCAAGATAATTTAGAACGAAATTAGCTAGAGGAAATGTTGACAAAAATAGGAATAGGAGACATGGAGGAAGGGAGAAAAAACTGTAAAAGGATTCCGGAAGTGAGTGAGAAATAGGATAAAAGACCAAGATAAACAGGAAATGTGGGTCGTAATGAGCAAGAGAGGGAAGGAATAGCGTGGATAAGGACAGGAGAAATACTTTTGAAAGGATGAGGGACAATGAAATAGAACGCTGTGTTTTATGTGGGGAGAAAGACAATATAGTCTGTTTAACAGAATGCGAAGAGGTAAGAAATTGGAGGAAATACATTTAGGAACACAAATAGGCTAGTATGTCGGGAGAGATGGTAGCAATGAAAATGATGAATGTCAACGGAAAGAAACGAACTAAAGAAATGTGGATAACAAATACAGAGAGTAACACAGAGATTGGAAAAGAATTAGTAGCTCAAATCAGGGCTACACTCGCTAACAGCCAGGAAGCAGAAGTAACATGGTTTAACTGGTAATTGTTAAAAACTATAACTAAGGTACTTAACTTTGTGTAATATATGGAAATATATAGCTATGGTAGCACTCAATTCAGGGCTACACCCGCTAACAGCCAGGAAGCAGAAGTAATATGGTTTAACTGGTAATTGTTAAAAACTATAACTAAGGTACTTAGCTTTGTGTAATATCTGGAAATATATACCTATGGTAGCACTCAATTCGAGGATCTGCAGAATACCATTATCTCTATGAGTCTTGTGGAAAATAAAGCCTTTATCCACTTCCTCACACTCATGCCTGGCTACGGGCCGACCACTCGTTCCAGGTTCTCTATTCTGTGGTTTTGTGCTTTTAGCTCCTCCACAGGCTTCTGACCCCTAGGCATCCGCTTGTAAGTACTAGGGGGATGTCAGTCCCAAATATTGGGAGGTAAGCCGACTGCGAAAACTCGGAATCAAGCCAAAAAGTACAATCTTTGTTGTGGACAGCTTTCAATGATCGCAGTGATAGTTAACCTAAACCTTGGTGCCAATAAACTTACTGAAATCTGAGTGAGACTGATATGTAAATACCAAAGTTCAATCAGTCTGGATAAATAGTTTGCAAGATATAAATTAAGGTATACATTTTATTATCTGAACATATTACACACTTAGAATGTTCCACGGGCCTCAGAATTTCAGATTTTTTTTTTATTATAGATCTGAACCATACACAAAATATTTACACGGTAATATTTCAATAACCTTTATTGCTGAATTATGATGATTTTTTTAAAAAAAAATAAAAGTTTTAATCTCTAAAATTAATAATTTTTTTCATAAAATATTTTTCGTGTTATGATAATTTTATCACCTGCAGAATAGATATATAACTTTGCACTTTCTGAGGAATGTTTGTCATATTTGAACAGACACATATACGTCGAACATTTTGATTGTGTAAAAATTTAATTTTTAGAAAAACGTTGTTTTATGATATAGGCAGTGTGCCTGAAAACAGGTGTATTTCACGACCTTTAAATGACTTTATAGCCCGAAGCAGGAGGGGGCAGCTAAATGATGATTCTTTATGGATGCCAAAGGTTCCAACAATGAGAGAAGTTATCTCATGTCCCAAATCTGCCATAACGTTCCTTTACTGCTTTTCTCAAATAACAGTTTCACAGTGCTGACTATCGAATATTTTGAATAAACAGAAGCAAAGGAGAATATACGCTATGTAATTATAATACACGTATTTGAATGTTTTCAGGAGGAAAGTATGATCCAGTTCTACTCGACAACGCATATAAGGTGCACATGAAGCTCACAATCCGCTCCGTTGGTCCACAGGATTATGGGTCTTACAAATGTGTCTCCAAAAACTCACTAGGAGACACAGATGGAAGCATAAAACTTTATCGTAAGTACAGTAATATAATTCCTTGTCCAGTAGTAGAAGTATTCTGCATTTATTTATGACATTTGTGCCTAACTAAAGCAAGTTAAAGCTTTAGACGAGAAAAGGCATTTTAATACTTAAATCCGAGGATCTTGGAGGGCATCCAAGTCTCCAATGGGGTAGGAATCCATAAAATTAGCCTATATACGCCGACTAACATTTTATAATCAGAAATAAATCTCAGCCTCACAGATATAATTCAGATTTACACTTTCAATTATTATTTCATATAAAATTGTATTTAACTTAATTATTTTTGTATTTTTAGTTGATAATAGTTGTATATCAAACAAATTATTATAAAGAAAGAAACATTTTCTTATCATATGTCCTAAATCCTCTCTTGTAAGAAATAACAATTTACATTCTGTGAGTAATGACGTAGATATGTGAACGTGTGATGTAAATCATAAATCCAATGCAGCAGAAAGTTTTATGATAAACATGAAGATATACAGCACATAACTAGATTCTTAAATATTTAAATATAATTTATATGGTTATACAGAATAATTGGCTCAAGAAGTGTATTTTGTACAGAAATATTTTAATTACTTATTTGCATATTTTACGTTAATATTTATTATTTGTTAAGTTACATTTATTTTTATTGTTTAACGTTTAATTTTCTCTTGCTAATCTATTATGTAATCTTAGCCTCTATTTAAGTATCTTAATTGTAAAGCTAATCTTGTTCATGTTGGTAACCTGTAAATTAAGCAGCTTGTTTCTGCTTTTTAAGATGGTTTTTCTTTTTGTTATTGGAATTAATGTTCTAAAAATTCAAATAAAAACAGTCATAAGTGTGGTTCACACATTAAATGTATTTTTATCTTAAAGCTTAATGGAATGAACAATATGGCATTCATGAATACATCATGGCATACATAAATATGTCAATATCTTAAAATTATAAAGAATTGTTTGTAAACCAAGAATAACGAAACGAACGCCATTTTCAATTATATGATGGTTGAAACAATGCCTACGTAGGTAACACTTAGTGCTTGTATGTGCTGATTACTTTAAAAGTAAAATTGGAAGTTAGTTTGTTAAGCACTTAACATGTTCTGCATACGATGCGAGTGTTTGTCCTTAAAAGATGCTGAACAATTGAATTTTATGTTATTTGGGTGCTCAATCCCTGCGAATTCTTTCATGCAGTTCGGAACCACAAAATTGTACCCTTGATGTAACAGAAAATCATTCCTATTTTGATTATTTCAAGGTTAATAACTGACGAAATGGTCATGAGCTTATTCTCTTCTTTTTCAGCTCTTCTCTCTGATAGAGAATAATATTTAGAATTAATTTTGTTTTAATAGTCCCCTTAATAGTTAATCTTTTTACTACATCTTTTGTATCTTTAAAATTATGCGTCAGAGTGCGAAAGTTTTTAAATGCATGTCCTTATATTAATCTTAGTTCCGCCTACATTTAGACTGCTTATCATACTTGCTATGTTCCACGTTGCAAAATGTTACAATTCATACAGCACCTGAGACAGACTTTTCATCCTCTGACTACTTAATCCCAAGTAATGTTCCAGTTTTATAATTCTTGAAATGACTAACGTTCGATTCCCTTAGGTTTGCGAAAACACTTAACTTCCCAGACTTTGAGTGTTAAGCTAAATGGGGTTCTGCTGTCAGAGATTCCGGAAACGAATTACTTTCACCGCCTTGAATTTCTACCTACTTGCTTCGACAACACTTGCCTGTGCTAACGAACTCTACCCAGCAACAGATTTTAACGTATGTTCGTATCTTTTTTCTTTTTTTTTCATTTGTTCCTTGATATTAAGGAGATGCATCTGTGAAATTTGGAAAATCCACAATATATAAAATCGCATATTGAAACTTATGCCTGTTTGTCATGTATCAAAAGTCTAGCTTACATGGTTGTTTAAATAATAACGTGTTATAATAATACCGTGTTGTTGTCTAAATTCATTGTTCTAATAAAAATTAGCAATGTGATGTATTTTGTTAAGTATTCACATAAAAATTCAGTTTTGCAGATAAATGCGTGTATAGATGCCATGTTATAGTCTTTATATTCGCACTAATTATGGTAGAAAGATTATTATCTGCTTTTGTGCTCTCCGAAGTTTTTCATTTTTCAGAATATAGTAATTTATTTCTCAAAATTAGAGGATTCTTTCGAAATAGTATATAATCGTTTTCATAAACGTGCTTTTGAGTGGCAGTATAACATGTTTTAAACAAACTAGTGACAAATTGCATCGTGTCGAACATTTTGAATAAGGAAAAGTGTTGGATAAGAGTTTGTGAGAAAATACGCTTTAAAGATTGGAGTGGCTATTAATGAGCATGCGCCTTGCGTTCATTGGTAGCTAAAGTACGCCAACAGGAAAACCCTATATATTTTCTTAAATGTTAGAGTTAATCATTTTATTACAAAAGAAAAAAAAGTTCTAGTCTTCAACAATATTTGTTAAAATTTCACAGCTGCATCACCTTAATATATTATGGAAACTATTTTCCACTATTTCCTTAAAAAGCACTAATTTAACGCGAACATCATTCCGGTATCAACTCTACCTACTAACCTGTCAGAAAATAACTCAAAGTGAATGCAGATATGTATATGCAGACAAAAAGCAACTCTTCACGCGTAAATTGCGTTTGTCTATTATAATAGTTAATAAATAAATAGTAATAATAACAACAAAACCCACTGTCAAAATATAAAATACAGGTTCAATAAAACGTAAAACACACTTTAATGATTATCACGTTTGTCTTATTGTTCTTGATAATAATATGCATTATAAGAAAGGTTTTTCTCCTAATTGTAATACAACAACTATTACAATTTGAGGCCCATTGTCTCTATTATCAGTAGCATTTTTATATAGTATATGTTCCATACTTACTGATATCAATATTATCATTAGTGAAAAGTTTATCCCACCATGGAATATTCACTCCAAAGACTCGAAACTTTAATATTTTCGGATTTCTCATAAAAATACGCCTATAGAGAATCTTCATTTACAGCTACTTCATTAACAACTTGGAATTTCGTATAGCTATATACATAAAAATTCCTTGAATTTTATGGAAGTATGTTAATAGTTGCATCTTGGACTGCTTTGAAAATGTTTTCTGATGAACCGTGAAAAGCACCTCCTTCTCTCATTTTTATTTTAAGTTTACATATGAAGCAAGCATCCAAAAGTGCTGAATATAACAATGTCTGTTGATTTTTCGTGACTGTTTCCAAAGCTACTCTTTCTCCAAAATTATCGTTCCCGCCAAAAATACGTTTCATTAAATATACAGCATATACTAAAATATGGTATACGACCCGTTACAGAATTGGGTTTAATAACGCGCCTTCGAGTGGTGTAATGGTTGCCATGCTAACTTCATACACCCAAGGTCCCGGGTTCAAACCCGGCGGAGGACGATGGATTTTTTGGGTGTAAATCCTTAGCATGGCTTCTTTCGGAAGGAAAGTAAAACAGTTGGTCCCGTGTCGTAGATTTACGGCACGTAAAAGAACCACAAGCCTGATAAAGAAGCCTCTGAACAAAATTAAGCTATTTTTCACGCCCAGTATAGAACGGGACGCTGAGAACCCTTGCACTTAAAGAGCGTCCATAAATAAAACTCCATTTCCATTTCACTCTCTTCGTGTTCTAACTGGATCCTCTCGCTACTAAACTTGAGCTTTTCTTAACTAGTGCTCATTATAACTATTAAAACAATATATAAGGCGGTGCCTTGGCTGAGTGGTTAGACCATTTGCTTCCCATCTAAGCGGCCCGGGTTCGATCCCAAGCGCCCGCATGAAAGATCTGTGCTGGATGATGTGGCGTCTGGGCTGGTTTTCTCCGAGTCCTCCGATTTCCTCCGCCACTCATTCCACCAATCGCTCCATCATCACCTTTCCTATCACCCATTTCGCTTGCATTTCATACCGTCTTCTTCCTCACGCTAATGCCTGGCTACGGGCATCCTCATTCCAGGTTCTCCAATCTGTGGTTTCGTGCCGTTGGCTCTCCGACAGGTTTCTGGCCCCTTGGCATCCACTTGTAAGTCCTAGGGAGTTGTCATTCCTAAATACGGGGAGGGTAAGCCAAATACAAAACGCTATAATATGTTAAAACTCAAAGGCATTTTGGAATAAACAGAATCATTTCGTTTTTAGCAGATAACTAATGTTCACATGACAATCTAAGCAGCAATAACGGAAGTACGGAAAGAAATGGTAGGCAAAATTCCCAATGGAACGTTTAAGCTGGCGAATCGTAGCGAGATTGCTGACTAGTTTTAATTGTTGGAACCATAGTAACATGCATCATGCCCACAACTCTATTATGTTCCGCTAATGGAATGGCAAACTTCAGTGGACCTGATAAAGTTTCCGTCCCTCTCAGTCGCATTTTTTCCTTCCTTTCTAATGCATTTCCCAACAAAAGGGAACAAGGAAATTGGTTGAGAGGTCCAAATGTAGCCTAGGCACTCTCCTTATCCCCTGTGGACGGGATTAAGTCCTTGAACTGCATTCAAATCTGAGAGGCACTCTTCCCGTCGACAACAAGATTCTGTCTGTGCATCGAGTCATCTTCACGGACCTGCCAACTTATCCTGCTGGTGTCAACACGCTGCTATAAAATCACCAACAATGCTGCTGGCTGACATCTTATGGCGAGGCAGCTGTCAAATTTGACCAAAAAATGGCAAAAATTAAAATAATTTTTACACAGTAAAATCATATTAATTCTAAACTTTAAGAAAAATAAGTACATGGGCTACCTCAGCTGAGCTAATTTTGTGATCCAGCAATTACATAGTGTACAGAGAAGGTACTGTATTGCACGCAAATATTCGATACCGAGATTTCATTGGAAATACATGTTTTGTGACCGCCCGAATCCATATAGAGCATTTTTAGAAAAATGTTCCTGTGTTTCTGTCTCTCTGTGTGTGTAACTGTGTGTTGTGGGAAGCATAGCTCAAAAACAAAAGTCCGTTTAATACCAAACTTGATATTTAAATTCAGTATCTTCAGAAGATGGCCTTTACATGAAAAACATTTCCAACATTTTTACTGTCTCAAAAATGGCTGAAACCATTTTGACTAAAATATGTTATATTTCAGATAGTTACATGACAAATATCTCTTTAATTATCCGGCAATTGACTATGAAGGAAGACCTCTTTATTCTGGGTGAGTTTTTCTGAATTGTGCAGAACTGGTAAACCGTAAGATAGACTACACAAAAATGTAGATCATCTTTAATTTATGCGATATACATTTTTTGTGGATTTGACCGTTTTCGAGATATTACTTGTTGGTATCAGTTATAAAACACTCAAACTTTTCTCATACGGGAACTCGTCAGCTTTTGGTCACGCAAAGAAATGGACTTCAATCCCATAATAACCATTAAAACATTTGACTACCTTATATTCCCTTATTTCCTTTCTGCTTATAAGAAACTAAGTAATAAGACCGTTTCTGCTAATTTTTATCTCAATTAGCATGAAGTAGATAGAAGAATAAGCTTACTAACAATAATTGTTTATAGAGAAGCAGAGAAAGTCACGTGAATGGAACTTATATTTTTTTCATTAGACGCGTTTCACCTACCAATTAAATGAATCTATAAATGGGCATGCAATAGAACTTCCCAACTTTAATCCCTATTTTCTCGAAAAAATGTTCCCAACCGTTTTCCGTACTCAAAATGCTCGACACGATTTGATTTTCACTAATTTGTTTATAACCGTTATACTATATCCCAATATCACATTTAAGAAGGAGGTCATTATACTATTTTGAAATAGTTCTCTAATTTTGAGAAATAAATGATTCAATTCTGAAAAATCAAGAGTTTTGGAAAACACGAAAAGGTAATAATTGTTTCGGTAATTAGAGGTAGTAGAGCAATAATATGATATATTTTTTGTAGACTCAATCTACTGTAAAACATTTTTAAAATGCACTACTTTGCTAATTATTATATGAACAATGAATTTAGACAGAAAACATAATTATCTAATTAACTGTACAATTTAGAATGTTAATACATTGTAAAATATCACTATTATTGTACATATATAATAATTAGTATGAATTCCAAAAATATATCTTGCACACTGTGACGTTTGTATATCCCACTAGATGTCAGACATGTTGGTGAAATTTATACCAGTTATTACAAACAGAAACAGTGACATCATCGCTGTGGATAACTTAAGAATCACTTTTATATCCTAAATTTGTTGTTCTAATAACAGTATTCTACAAGATGAATCCTTAAAGAGATTCAGTATTTACAATAAATGAGTTAACAACTTTATTACCAAATATTACATTCATGCACATATCTACAGTGTACATCGTAGGTAGAGAAGGTATTGTATTCCACTCAGAAATTCGATATAGGGATTCAATCGGAAATACATGCTCTGAGGACAGCGAAATAAAAAAAAGTATAAAAATGTCTGTTTGGGAGTGTGTGTGTATGTGTGTGTGTGTGTGTGTGTGTGTGCAGCATAGCTTGAAAACAAAAAATCGATTAAATAGCAGACTTGGTACGTTAAGTTTGATATCTTTCAAGTTGCGACTCGAAGATTTTCAGAAAAATCCACAACTTCAAATGACCCCTTAAATTGAGCATTTTTCGAAATTTTCAATGTTATAATAAATGATGTTAACAATTTTTATTAAAACTCTTTATATTAAAGATGTTTATATTGCAACCGAAATGCATATCTTGGATTTTCTTGGAAACAGCCCTGAAGTCCTCTTCATTCTGAATACCTTTTGCATAACAGGTAAACCGTAAGGTATAGTAAGAAACCTACCATGCAAAATATCTACATCTCGTTAAAACACACAGTAAATGTCATAAACGTTTTTAATATAGTTAACCGTTTCCGAGATATTCGTCTTTATTGACTTCAATTTTAAACTATTTAAACTTTTCTGAAGAGGAAATTCATCTTTTCTTTCCTCTCTCTTCTGTTTTATTCCTGGCCACACAAAGAGAACTGAAGTTCACTTATGATAATTTTAATTGATTTCTCACAGAAATGATGTGTAGGACAGGAGTTGGATAGGCAGACAAATGGCGACTTACAATGTTGTAAGTTCCTTAAGTCCCAGGATTCATAGTATAGCCAACTATATTGGTCAACTGGTATTGGATTAATGATTTTTTTCACACAAGCCGTGTGTAGGATAGGAGTTGGATAGGTAGAGTCAGACTGAAAAATTCAATGCCACTGATTTGAACCATGGATCTCCGGATCTCTAGCCGTCAGCTCTGCCACTGAGCTACCATGGCAACATGCCGGCATAGCATTGAATTTCTCAACTGACTCAACCCCAATGGTGACTTAATGTTGTACTTAAGTCCCAGAATTCATAGTATAGCCAACTATTATGAACAATTGTGATAATTTTAATTGATTTCTCACAGAAACCGTGTGTAGGATATAAGTTGGATAGGTAGAGTTTGACTGAAAAATTAAATGCCATAGTCGGGATTTCATCTCAAAATAATTTGAGATCACTTGTATAGTTTCCCGGGAAACATGAGAGTCAGTTGAGAAATTCAATGCTATGCCGGCATGCTGCCATGATAGCTCAATGATAGAGCAACCGGCTAGAGACCAGGAGATCAATGGTTCAAATCCCGGCTTTGGCATTGAATTTTTCGGTCTGACTCTACCTATCTGAACTTCACTTGTTTCACACAGCGACCAGCTTTAAAGGATTTGGTTATCACCGCCTAGTGCATTCCGTTACAAGGAAGTAAGTAATAAGACCATTTCTGCTAATGTTTATTTCAATTTGCAACAGGTAGATAGAAGAAGAATATTTTGCAGGAATAGTTCATTCTTTGGCACCGCCGCGGCAGAGCGCTCTCCTCCGACCTAGCGGCCCGGATTCTATTACAACAGACAACACGTGGGATATGTGATGGGTGAAGCGGCGTCTGGGTGGGTTATCTCAGGATCCTTGAGTTTCTACCGCCATTTATTTCAGCGATTGGTCCAACACCACCTTTCCTGTCATAAACTACGCCTCCATTTCATTCCATCTAATTCCTCACATTTTGATACCAGGAACTGGGCTGATCCTCCATTCCTGGATACTTTATCTGATCTATAGCCCGGCTGCTCCTCAACAGGCCGCACGTGTGAAAGGCTATAGCCGAAACGGTTCTAGAGCGTGTACCAGATTAGATCAGATTAGATTAGGATCGTTTTGGCCAGCAAGCCACTGAACATAGAACTTGTCAAGGCATATACATGTGTACGTATTTTTATATACACGAAAAACAATGTATAAAGCTCTAGTGCTAAAGACAGGGTTACAAAAACAACAGAATAGGCATATAACCTCACCATTTGGCTTTTCAGGCCTGTACGTCACTGCACTATGCTTAATATGCTCCATAAAAGCATATGTACTTCCTTATTTGTATACACATATAAACAAAGAGTATCAAAAATTACTGTTAAAATGTATAAATAAGTATCATTTCATTATGCAACACTGATAAAATGTCAGATGATCTTTTCTAATTATCGACATAAGTTACCGCTAGTAATTATATAAAACTAAAATATGATTATTGTATTCTGTACACACGTAAGTGCATGTCACAATATACAATACATATTTGCAAATTTGTTACAGTATTTATAATGCAAAAATTCATAAATTTACAATTATGTACTAAAGTGTAAACTATCATTAGATCTGGCTTTACAGAGCTTGTGCCATTGCTAAATACCAAGAAATTCATGACACGTTCATGCAAGTCTAAGTATACAGCAGCTTAATTTGTGTATAAAACACATACACAATAATACGTGCAAAATGCAATACATTATAGCACTTATAAAACATTAATTATTGAGGTACTGTCAGACAGATTTGTCACTTAATCATTTTACTCTCTAAATGAATATTTAATTGCATATGTACTCCTTAAGAGAAGTCTTAAGGGCCCTGAAATTGCTAACCTTTTCCTTGAGATTACTGGGGAGAGTATTAAATATCTTGATTGTTTCGCAATATAAACTTTCTGAAAGAAACAAAGTACAGCATTGGGCTGATAAATGTCTAGTATTAATGTTATAAATGTCCAAGTTTCTTACAAAGCTATGTCAATTAACTGCATAGTGGATAACATATAAGCACAAGGTAAGGTGAGATCTCTACGGACATCGCCAAGGTCGGAAGCTCATTTTACCGCACGTTGCTTCCACTTCTGCTGACCATCGGTTATAGGTGGCGACTTTGAAAGTGGATGTTTCGTCTTGACGCGTGAAGATGTTCATCTCGACCTCAAGTCTTTCATCCTTCCACCTACATCTTTTCCAGCATCGTCTTCCTTCTCCAGCCGACCAGTCGTTCATGGATTCTTTTCGCTATTTTTTTCTTCAGGTTCTCAATTCGACATTTCATTTCCTCTTCCATCTTTTCCATGTTAGATTCCCTCTTTTCCATGTCGGATTCCATCTTTTCCATGTCGGACACTGTCTTCTCCATTCACGATTTTATTCCTTCTTCCACCTTTTCCTTTCCTGACTTCCGAGTTGCATGTTTTTCATTTTTCCATTCCTTGATTTTGTCAAAGACAGTTTTCGTCATCTCCTCCTCCTGACGTCTTGATATCAGTGTACAACAATTCTCTTTATACTCCAGTAAACAACTCCTACTTCTTCCTCTGATTACAAGTACAACTCTGATTACAAATAACTGCTCTTTCTTCGATGACTACAACAGTTCTCCTTATACTCCAGTAAACAACTCCTACTTCTTCCTCTGATTACAAATACAACTCTGTTTACAAATAACGGCTCTTTCTTCGATGATTACAACAGTTCTCCTTATACTCCAGTAAACAGCTCCTACTTCTTCCTCTGATTACAAATACAACTCTGTTTACAAATAACTGCTCTTTCTTCGATGACTACAACAGTTCTCCTTATACTCCAGTAAACAACTCCTACTTCTTCCTCTGATTACAAATACAACTCTGTTTACAAACAAATGCCCTTTCTTCGATGACTACAACAGTTCTGCGTCTGCGGCTACTACTCACGCTACGAAGTTCCCGTCGAAACTGACTCAACTGCTGCTTGCCATACATTCCCAGTTTAAACTGAACTATGGGCAGGACTCGTTCTCCTTTTTAGAACTGTTAGTGACAGACGTGGCAAGAAACTTTCAGAAGCAGTCGCACCTCGCATCAGGTGTAACAATGCCCGGCTTAGACGTCAAAGAGCTTTCCAACAGCACACGTGTCCACTAACGCAGGTGCAACAACGGACGCCAACAATCAGCTATGGAAGCAGTGGAAATTAAATATGTTCAATGTGTTGTTGTCATGTTTGAATACAACAAATTTACTGGCAGGCAAACCAATTGGTTACACGTGTCTTCCAGGCTTTCATTGTAAATCATGTTCTACTTTCAAATGACCATAAGTATGGTTATCAGTATTGCCAGATCAAAAAAAAATTAAATCGGAAGCTCAATAAGAAAACGTCGGAAGGTTGCGGGGAAAGAATCAGTATTTTATGAGTATTATGTAAAACTGTTTAAAACTGTTTTAATAATGCCATAACACATATTGACTGTAAATAAATAGATACATAAATAAATAAATGCAATTTATGACGTGATCGTACTGAACTTATCCAGCAGTATCTCTGACGCGCTAAACTTTATCAGAAGTCACTTCCTAACATTGTTTACGACCTTTTCTCACTGTAATTAAATTTTCTCAGCCCTGCTGGGTAGTAGGGTGGTAGCGGGTCTGCCTAACATTCAACAGGTCGCGAGTTCGAATCTCGCTTAGGGTAAGTTACACGGGTTATAAGGGATTTTCCCTTATCGTGATAAGATGATATCGAGTACCTTTAAACTCCATGGTCGCCGAGATCATTTGAGCATCATTTCATCAATTTCATTCATCGGGTTGAAGGACATTAAGCTAAAAAGTATAAACAAACAAGAAACACTTTTCCCCACGTTTTATTAAAAAATATTTTGTAAATACAATTTTTTCACAATCTGATTTTTCTGCACACTGATGAGTTAACTATTGTGTTCATGCGAATTTCGCTGATTTACTCGCATCTTCGAAATAGCCTACATTTGTATATGCATCACATCACCAAGTGTTACAAACAATACCTAAAATAGATATTAAATTTCATTTTAGTAATACATTCACCCTAATTTTAAAAATTGATATGTTTAAAAATTTAATGAAATTAAAACTAATGTATAAAGAGCAATTAAAGTTAAAAACGGAAGATTTTGGAGGAAAATCCGTATTTCGGACACCATCAAAATTCGGAAGGTCTGGCTGGCAAAGTTGATGATAAGGTTCTTGTGACGGTGCAATATATGTACGTGACATGGGCAGGGAAAATGGAAAATCCAAGCTCCTGAGCGTTACAGAGAACTTCTCATATTCTGCTCTGAATATGTAAATGACCAGATTACCGCTTACAGGCACACAAAACACAAAGTGGTGCAAGACACACATTTAGTTATGCTTATGCTGCTGTGTGACAAAGGCGAATGAGAAATTGTCTGTAGTACTGCGAGACATACGAGTAACGAGCCTAACTAAGTAATAACGAAAAGTATCAACACAAAATTCTATCCGTACCTTACTCAACATAGTGGTCATTGCTATCAGGTATACAGATACTGGTTTTCAATGAAGATGTTATACTCTTACGTCGCTCAAGATCTGAGCCAAGATGCTCTGTCACTTTGAGGTCTTCATCGGTTGTGACATCTTTTCCGCCCAAAATGTCATGTACGGTGTCCAAAGTGAAACATTGGTTTTTCTGAATCCTATTGTCAACATTTGTTTTCAACTGCTCCATAAGGATTGCTAAACTTCCACACCGGGCTTTATCGTACACACTGGTTCGTCCTTGATTACTCGTAAATTATGCGCCATTTCCTCACTGAGGACTCGTTTATTGCATTATCACTATACACTTCTGTAATCTTAAAATATAAAAGTCAATGTGTGTGATCTGTATGTACTTGTGTATGTATGTAATCTATGTTTGGAAATTGCGTGTTGTTTACGGACGCTCTTTAACTCCTGTGGTTCTCAGCGTCCCATTCTATACTGGGCGTGAAATACCGCTTATATTTGTTCAGAGGCTTCTTTGTCAGGCTTAAGGTTCTTATACGTACCGTAAACCTACGACATGGAACCAACGGCTTTACTTCTCCTCCGAAGAAAGAGAAAAAATCCATCGTCCTCCATCGGGTTTGAACCCGCCACCTCGGGTATATGAGTAACCACTTCACCACGGAGGACGACCATGTAATGTATGTGTGAGTTTTTTATAAGCTCCTAACTTAGAATTCGAAATTCCATCCCATTTCACAAGCTTAAATGTTTCATTTCATAATGCTTGGTAGCTTTTAAATTATGACGTTGCTATACTGTAATAATTGTCGGCGATCATCCATCCATCCATCCATCCATCCATTCATCCATCCATCCATTCATCCATTCATTCATCCATCCATTCATCCATCCATCCATCCATCCATCCATCCATTCATCCATCCATCCATCCATCCATTCATCCATCCATCTCCCCACCCATCCGTCCGTCCATTCATCTATCCACCCACCCACCCACCCATCCGTCCGTCCATCCACCCACCCATCCGTCCGTCCATCCACCAATCCGTCCGTCCATTCCACCCACCCATCCGTCCGTCCATCCATCTATCCGCCCACCCACCCATCCATCCATCTACCCCCGCTCATCCGTCCGTCCAGCCATCCACCCACCCACCCACCCACCCATCTATTCCATCCATCCACCCACCCATCCGTCCGTCCGTCCATCCATCTATCCTTTACCACCCACCCATCCGTCCGTCCATCTACCCCGCTCATCCGTCCGTCCATCCATCTATCCGTCCACCCACCCACCCATCCGTCCGTCCATCCACCCACCCATCCGTCCGTCCGTCCGTCCATCCATCTATCCGTCCACCCACCCGCCCACCCATCCATCCATCTACCCCGCTCATCCGTCCGTCCATCCATCCACCCACTCACCCATCCATCCACCCATCCACCCACTCACCCACCCACCCATCCACCCATCCATCTATTCCATCCATCCACCCGCCCACCCATCCACCCATCCACCCATCCATCCATCCATCTATTCCATCCATCCATCCACCCACCCACCCATCTATCCATCCATCTATTTCATCCATCCATCCACCCTGCCTACTAAAGCTCGTAAGAACGTATATATCTTTCTCAGCAATTGTAATAACTGGAACATTGCCAATATAAGAAAACTTGATTACCTACTTAAGCGTGCAAGACCTAACAAAATAATAAATTAACAGCGAGTTTAAATATTATTCGTTAATCTAATATTTAAAATTGATCATGGAATAACAAAACAGTCAAATGATTAAAACAGCCACTATGCTCAAAGAAAAGCAAAGGTGATATTATCGCATGGTTGAAAGACATAAAATGTTCAACTGCATTATGTAATAACAGCAAAAAAATCAAACCAGGCAAAATACTTCTTTATCACATCGCCTTATTTATCTTCAAATGATTAATTATTATATTTTGATACAAAAAACACAAAAGGATTCAGTACACATTGGTTGAAACTTTACTAAAGCTGAGCCTGTAGCTCAGTAGAGCTTCCCTGGGGTTAGGAATTTTTCTCTATCCCCCAGAGTCTGCAAGTGTGACTGTGATCTATTGATAACAATTCAAGTTAAACAAGATCCAAAGCCAACAATGAGTACACGAGTTAATAGCAGCGGACTGGACCATGCACTTAAAGGGACAGAAATTGGAACAATAATAAAAAACATTACTAACATAGCGCAACACTTATTATAACGTTTAGTTTTTCAATTTTTGTGGGAGGTTTTTGATGTTTTATAAGAAAGGAAACAAAACTGACGACATATATAAGCGACAAAGTGGGCGTACATAATATCAGTTGCATGAAACCACATAAAGTATCACTTCTTCCTCTTCTCCTTTATATGCCCATTTTGATCATTTTTCTTTCCTTCTTGTGTTTTATTAGTAGTTTTATGTATGTTTGGTTACTGAGATTGAACAAGGATATAATCACGTTACCTAAACTGGTATTATTTCTTCCCAACAGATTTTCTCTGTAAATAGCGACGAGTCACCCCAAATGTGAAAATGCGAAAGTCACAGCTGCATTCAGAGGAAAGTACGATTAAAATTTTATATTTTTTTGTTCTTCAACGGTGCTTTGCATATTTATTTCTCAGTTATTTTTCTTTCTTTGTAATTTTCTGAGTTTTAATTTACTATATAAGTGTGTTGTTTAATAATTTCTAAGCACGTCCGAAGAATTCACTGCTGTTGGACAAACAACCCAAGACTAAATGTGGAAAGAATAAACCGTCAAAACACAGAAATTCCGGATATTTCAGCTAGATTGATATAAAATTCCATTGGCCGAACATGTGCTGCATTCAAAAAGTTTCTTTGGCGGTAGAAAAGTATAGCATCAACATTGAAAAACTGCTACCACGAGACAATAAATGTCTTGAAAGAATGGAGATTACATTGATAAATAGAGTGGTATGTAGCTGTAAATAAAATTTGTGTATATATTTGTCGTTGTTATGTAGTTATGCCAAATCGTTCGTTACCTTCTGGATGGCCTCCATATATAAAAATAACAGGCTCCTTGTGTGTATGTGTATGTGTGTATATGTGTATGTGTGTATATATGTGTGTATGTGTGTGCATGTGTGTATGAATGTGTATGTGTGTATGTGTGTATGTGTGTGCATGTGTGTATATGTGTATGTGTGTATATATGTGTGTATGTGTGTGCATGTGTGTATGTATGTGTATGTGTGTGCATGTGTGTGTATATGTTTATGTGTGTGTATATGTGTGTATGTATGTATTTGTGTATATGTGTATGTATGTGTGCTTGTGTGTATGTATGTGTGCTTGTGTGTATGTATGTGTGTATTTGTACGTGTGTATTTGTGTGAGTATGCATGTGCGTATGTGTATGTGTGTATGTATATGTGTATGTGTGTGTTTGTGTGTATGTATGTGTATATGTGTATATATGTGTGTGAGTATATGTGTGTATGTGTATATGTCTGTATGTGTATATATGTGTATATATGTGTGTGTGTGTGTTTGTGTATGTGTATGTGTGTATGTGTGTGTATGTCTGCGTATATGTGTGTATGTGTGTATGTGTGTGTATGTGTATGTGTGTATGTGTGTGTGTGTTTAACCCTTTAAATTCCATTTCCTCTCTTTCCATTGTTGTGATTCTATTAATAAATATAGTGAATAAAAGAGTGATGCTTTCTCTACAACTTCTGCAACTAAACTTGTTACAAAAGTTTATTCTTCTACTACATCATGTTAATTGAGATAAACGTTATCAGAAATGGTTTTATTACTTAGCTCGTTATAAGCACAACGGAAATAAGCGAATACATTAGGATAAGCAACAATGTAATCCTTTAAAAGTTATCGCTATGCGATCGTCATAGAGATTCTGTTCTCGTTACATGGCCAGGAGTAAAACAAAACAAACTTGGATGACGACATACTGTTTCAGACATGTATAAGTATTTAAAATTCGAAATAAATAATAAGTAAAACTCGTAAATAACACCTACGATAGGCTATAAATTGTGTGTTTTGGCCAGAGTAAGTCTTTGTCTACCCTTACGGTTTAACAGTTACGCAAAGGTTATCCAGAACGAGGAACGCTTCAGAGGGTATTATCAAGGGATTCAAGATGTACATTTTGTTTGTCATATAAATGTCTATAATATCGGTATTGTAATAAAAACCGTTAGAGCAATGTTTGAGTAAAGTTAGATAAATCTTACAATTTTTTTATAGTGTTTAACGCCTGCTTGTGAGAGGCAAGTGGTCTAACCACTCAGCCGTGGCGTGGCCTTATATCTTCCAATAAAGAATAGTTTGGGGTGGGGGAATTTTCGTAGAAAACTTTATGTCTCATCTTGGGAGATACTACACTTAAATACCAAGTTTGGTGTTAGCAATATTTTCGTTTTTGCGTTACGCTGTCCACTCACCTACCCATGTGCGCGCGCATCTTTCTCTGAAAATGCTTTATTTTATTCAGGGCACCTGAAACCCTGTATTTTCGGTGAAATCTTGTTTTTTTTATCATGTGTAACCTCCGCTTTCCACCGCAGGCGTTGAACTGATGATACATGGAATGAAGGTAGAGCTACGGTGAAAGGCGACGGCAGCTGAAACCGGAGAACCCGGAGAAAACCCGCCCCTGTGCCGCTTTGTCCACAACAAATTTCACATACGGTCGTTTGGGATCGAACAGAAATCTCGGTATCGAATTTTGTGTTGTAATACAATACCTTCTCACCTACTATATATGTACGCACGAAGTACACGCTAGAGAAAGTAAAATATGAGCATGTTTTCATTTGAAATTCTGAGGATGGCCCCACGAATCCTATAAGGGTTCCTGTGGGAATATTTTCCGCATAACTATTTCGAAAAGTCCTCGCTTCTCTAAGAGTTGTAATAAAGAATACTTCCACTGATCGTTTCCTCCCTAAACATAACAAGTGCATGAACACAGCGCCAACGTTTTCAATTCATTTTAAACTATTCCTTCTACATCTAAAGCTTCTTTTGCATTGAGTCATGGTATAAAAATCTGCTATGTTGTATTCACATGACTTTCTCTACCCGCTCTGCAAACAAACTAAATGTTATTCGATGTGCATCATTAACACAATTGTTCTTACTACTTCGTTCATTATAAGCAGAAGGGCAATATGCCAGGCTAAAGCGATAGCCAAATCTTTTAGTGCCGATCGATATGTGGGCAATTAGATTCTGGTTTGCTTTGCATTTCCAGAAAAACAAAAGAAAAGGAACTTAGAGAGATCCCGTTTGAGATGATGTGTAGTTTACAGCTGAAACTGATAAAACAGAATATCTCGAAAACGGTCAGCTCTACAAAAAATGTATGTGACATAAACTGCGAGTTTTAACGAAATCTGTATTGTTGTACAAAAAGTCTTGTGTATCTGCTAGGGCTTACCGGTTATGAAAAATTCAGCAAAACTCATCCCAAATGTTGAGTTCTTCAGAAGCTATTCTCAGAAAATTCAAGATACACATTTTATTTGCTATGTAAATAGCTTTAATATACGGTATTTTAATCAAAATCGTTGCAGCCATTTTTGGGAAAAACAACATTTTCGAAAACTTTTCCATGTAAAGGGTAGTTTGGGGTGGGTGATTTTCTTTAAAATCCTTGGGTCGTATCCTTGGAAGATAGCAAACACAAATATCAGGTTTGCTATTTAACGGTCTTTTAGTTTATGAGATATTCAGTCTACAGGCACACCCACAGAAATACACAGGGACATTTTTCTAAAAAAGCTTTTCTAGACTAAGGGGACCTCAAAACGTATGTTTCCGGTGAAACCTCAGTATCGATTTTTTGGACGAAATACAATACTTCCTCTATACACTATATATGGTACGTGTAGAGAAAGTAAAGCCGTTTAATCGCTGTAAAAGCGGAATTGAGAGTGGCGGCAGCTATATGTACCTCTATCAAGAGCATATACTTCGTAACGAAATTTCTGTAGAGTTTCTAAAAATATCACATTTCTTAAAATGTTTATAAAAATCATAAAACAGTTTAGAATCAAGATCCTAATGCCCCTTTTTCTCGTAGGTCCATTTAAATGCCCAAGCCCAAATTTTAAATGGATATGCAAATATTTGCAAATTAATCTTTTAAACTCTATTTTATTAATTTTTTTTCTTACATTTATTGGCAAGTTGAAAAATATTCTTCATGATGTAATTTTGATTCAGCGTATATGCTCTTTACAGATGGACGATCTAATCAATTATTTTACTGTCTCCAGCACGTATGTACACTGTACATAGTTGGTAGAAAAGGTATTATACTACATCCAAAAATTTGATATTGAGATTTAGCTGGAAATATATGCTTTTGGAGCCCCTGAACAAAAAACAAGCATTTTAGAAAAAGGTTTTATGTCTATGGACAGCATAGCTCAAAAACTAAAAGTTCTTTAAATATCAAACCTGATACTTAAGCTCACTATTTTTCAAGGATACGACACAAAGACTTTCAGGAAAATCCTCCATACCAAACTACTCTTTACATAGACCATTTTTCTAAGAAATGGCTCTAAAGATTCTGATTCGAATGCCGTTTAAAGTGACATGCCCTGAATTTGTTGGGAATAGCTTCCTAAATCCTCTTCACTCTGAATGACTTTTGCATTACTGGTGAAGCGTAAGAGACACGCAGAAACTCACAATCTATATCATATGCGCTTTTATGTATCCATACATTTATTTGTTCTTGAGCTAACCATTTCCGAGATATTCTCTGATGTTGTTTTGACTTTTAAGGTATACTAAAACGTTTCTTAATCAGAAAGTCCTCATCAGTGTGTCATTGCTGATCATTGCATCAGAATCGAGTCTACGATAACCGCACAGCCAGAGCGTTTAGTTCGAGTTTTTACCAAATTAAATGTCCTACATATTTTATTCTCTTCCCTGAATAAAGAGCTTCAGTGCCGCACAAAATTTATATTGACTGCAATGTAACAACGTTCCACATTAAAAGGCTTGGAATTTTCAAATTTTCACCGTTTGAGGAATTTTACTTAGGCAGCTATTTTGAAACTTACTTTTATTGGAAAATGAAATACACTCTCTTGCAAAAATTAACATTGTGGTATACTAATGTTTAAGCTATTATTAATATTGCTGTGATTTTTTATTTGTATTTCAACCAAACTGAGTCAAATTTGTATACTTTTCAATATTGAATACTGTGACATTCTTAAATGGAACTTCATTAGCCATAGGATCCTCAAGGAGTTCCACCATCTAGCACTTGCATGCACTTATTATGTGCTAAGTCAAAAGTCACCTTGCGCCATCTGTTGCTTTCTCTAACCCATGCAGTGGAGAGGAAACGTAGATATTTCTCCGGTTGTGTTTTCAGCTCTTCACCTATCAGTAAGATCAATGGAAAATAAATAGAACACATTTTTACAGTAGGTGTGTTTCCGACTAGTCAAGACTAGTGTTAGAAGCATAGCCAGAATGTTACTTCTCAAAATGCGATACAATCATGACCTCTATCTCGTGCACTTCAAAGAAATTGTAAATATTCAATAATGCTCTGCTTTTACGCCATATTGTTCATCAAGATTTATTTATATTAGCCGCATAAATGAACATCTTTATTTATATAAGGTATAATAACCTAAAGAGGAAACATAGAAAAAGTGTTAACAATAAATACATAAGGTATGCATTCCAATTATTTGTGGTTAATCTAATTGTTAAATGTTAACATTCTTCGGAATTTGTTTATTCTTTGTAGTGATTAACGTCCACTGTAAAAGTGACACCGCAGGCGATGACAGTGATGATACATGGAGTGAGGATCGAGCACCGGTGGAATGTGATGGCAGGGAAAACCGAAGAACCTGGAGAAAACCGGCCCCTGTGCCGCTTTGTCCACCACAAATCCCACATACGGTCGCTTGGGATCGAACCCGGGCCTTCTGGGTGAGCTACGTCCTGGCATATTCTTAGGAATGCAAATGAAATGCTATACTCAGAGACCGGAATTTTGGCAGAATGACTTTTTAAATGTATTTGAATGTCTGTTGAAAAAGTAAGTCCTCCATATTAGGTGGATAAGAAGAAGAAGTCAAATATTAATAACGCGCAATTACAAATTCTCACACTGTAGTATCATGTGTGCAGATATCCCTTCATACGTTAAAAGAGTTACAGAAATATTTCAACTATTTGCCCCTATTTCAATTTTAAACGGGTAAGTGAGGTACTGGAGTGGGCGACCTCTCAGTGAGCGCGATCCGCTTTACTTCTCCGCGATAAACAAGAGCGGTAAACGAAGTTCTTATTCTCCAGTTTCCATTGGGTGGTTTTAACTTGAGAACTCCCCGTTGAGTTCTGCATTTCTTAGCGCGCAAAAGAACATCCGCCAAATACGAGGCACTTGTGACACCTGGTATATAGGCAATGCGGGTGCCCTGTGGATGGATTGGTCGTTCCCTGAATGCATTTATGCTGTATTGTTTGGTCTAAGCCCGAACGGGGATTTCTACTTTAAACACGGCGCGAATTAAGTCATAAACTGCAATAGAATTGTTATTTCTATAGAAAACTAGGACGAACTGCATTGCCATATCTCTACTATTGCATGAGGCTGACAAACAATTCCCATCCAGAGCTTTGGGGTTAATGCTCCACTTTTGTCTGTTGCATGCTGAATGTGGTGCCCGATATCTTGCAATGGCAGTGTTGTTATTAAACCTCTCATTGTATTCATAAACAGATATGAAGTCATTATTGATTCTTAGCGTAACTTGCCTTGCATGAACACCGTCCCTATTTGAGTCACTGGAACAGCTGTTACATAACGTTTTATGCAGTTTTCAGGGATATTTTACTCTGCACTTACTAAAATGACGTTATTAATGTTGAAACTTCTCAGTGCCTTCGTTTTATGCCAAGACTGCAGATCGCGCGAATGCGTGCTACACACACAGTCTACTACACTGTGAGGATTTCCGTTCATTAACTCCCGTGTTACTTACGAGTGTTCATAGATAACATATACCTACGTAATCCGTATCTTCTTATAAGTGTTGCTGCAAGTGGTTTTCGTCGGATGAAATGACTTTCTCACACACAATACACGTATTGTCGAAACAGTTCACAACACGAAAATAAAGAAACGAAAAGGGAGGTTCATAGCTAATAAACGTACTGTTGATACTCCTGCGCCGTTTCTGTCGTCTCGGCCTATACACAATTCGCGCGACCTGTGGCCTTGGCAGAAAACGAAGGCAATGCATTTGATTGTGTAACAAAATGTTTGTAAATTCTAAAAAATTATAAAATCATTTGTCAATATATAAGCTTCTTTGTAATGCTTGTCTTTGCAACATTTCTTTGTAAAAGAGATTTTTGCAAACTGCAAACACTGTTTACAGTTTTATGAATTGTAAGCATTGTGAAACAGACCCCGGGTGTTAATTTTTATAACTGACTTACGCTATTTAAATCAGCTGTGCAAAGATTTACGTTAATTTGAAAATTTAACACGATTTAGAAAGAAGTAGTCTGTACAAACGTATTTACATATACTACAGTTGCGTTACCTCTTGCTTTCGCAAACCTTATGCAAGTTACTGTTTCTCCTAACTCCGAGAAAATCTGTTTGAAAGCATCTGTGTATTCTTTTGTTTTGTGTTCCCCTTACCCTCCCTTCCGCCACTCTGGTTGTACACCCTCTGTTCCACCCTGTCCTTTTGTTGGCTGTGTTGTGTGTTTTTGTTCAGAGTCTGTTTTTGTGAATGAAGTAAGGAAAGAGGGTGCTTGAGCTGTTGAGAATGTGGAACGCTAATCCCGAAGTGCATGTGTTCACAGAAAAGCCGCCTGGAGCCTACCATGGCGATCCTCTACACTCGGGAACTAACGAGATCATGGATCTTTCCGACCCACAACAAATCTCCAAACAGAGAGGTGGGTTCCACAACCTTTCCTGCTTGCTTGCATGTCTTATCTTCTTATTCGCTCCAAAAGTATTTCTCTATTTTGCACTTCCAGAACTTTGTGTTAATCCTCTGGAACTTTTAGTAACAAACCTAAAAGAAGCTCTACACCAGCAAAATGTTACTCACATGCATGCATTCCTTTTCTTTTAATAGCCTTTACCTTAATCCAAGTTTAGAACAATCAAACTGAAATTAGGGTTAGGGTAGGATACGGTTGGAGGGGACTCGAAACTGAACCTAAAGCAATTGTACCTATGCCCCACGAGGGGGCGCTCCCGGAACAGCAATGAAAACGTCCCTACAGTTTCCAGTCGAGGAATCATATTGGGGCCCTCACCTCACATAGGGTCTAACGACCTCACTAGGAGCGGTCCTCATTTCGGCAACCAGTTGGAAGTCCGGGAACGGAGATAGTCAATTTGAGCATCCTCTTTCCCTTCCCGCCGCTCCGAGCGTCATCGCTGACTCTTCCAATCCAAAGAAATGAACGGGTTGAAGGATAAATGATATGGCAATGGTGACGACATGGAAGAACCGGAAATTCGAGTGGGGGGGTTGAAAAAACCTATTCATCATTCACCTGACGACACCGGGAAACTCCCGAAAAAACTATGGGTCAGGTAGGCCGGCACAGGAAGCAAACCCGAGACCTCAGGTATGTGGGTCACAGACGAGACCGCCTGAGCCGCAAATACAGCAAATATTGCTGTAACGCTTTTCAGTACACTTTTCTTAATCATCAATATAAATATTTGCACTTATACCCCTAAAAGTCTTATATATAAACATATATACACACAACACACACTTAGGTGTTATGGCTGTGTGCGCAGACTTCAACGGCAAATTCCTGACATTAAGCTCAAACATTTTTTTTTCTATAGTTACATAAATGAAAAATGAAACTCGTCAAATATTTTATTGCGAATATGTCAGCACTCATTTATCGATTACTTCTACAGTTAGAACAGCGATCTAGGGATACAAAATATGGGATATTTGTATATCCACCATTTGTTGCTAAAATGGGCCGTTTAGCCACAAAATGATATTAAAGAACTGGATTCCACCGTGTCTAACTGGAAGATAGTGGTCATGCCCTTGGCAACTACGCTATATGCTGTAGAGCGGAAGGTCAGATATGTTGTGCCTCGACACCTTGCACAACAGCTGGTTCTGTCAGTGTTTCAGATGCGTTAAATGCATTCAGAACTACAGCAGTCTTTACAAATAAAGCATATCTAGTTATGTTTATGACTAATGGCAAATCTCAATCGCTTAGATTATTGTTTCTGGGGACATTTGAAGTGTAAATTGTACCATGTAGTGGTTGTTATCATTGATAATCCTCACACACGCGAGTTTGAAGAAACCATAGAGGTTGGGCAGAACGCAGAAGCTCTAAGGAGGGTAGGGCAAAATTGGCTAAGAAAATGTGAAGACAGCATAGATTCTCTTGGAGCACATTTTGAGCATCTACTGTAAATGAACATGTCATATTTTGATGTAATTATTGGCCGTTAATACATTTCCCGTTCAGCAAAGCTGTGAGCGTATTTAATTATTCCACGATACACCTGAATCAGGTATTTTCATTATTCATATTTGAACTTACTTTATCTTTGATTATTATCAGACCAATTCTTATGCGTAGCCTCTTACGCATGTTTTAGTTAAGCTCTCGTAAATACGATCGGTTAGCTTGAAAGAAATCCACCTCACCCTTCGTTGGTGCCACCCCCCCCCCCGACTGACTTATAGAGCAAATGTAAGAGTTCTAAACAGAAGTGTTCTTATATGTCACTTCTTAGCTTCACTATTTTATAAAACAATATCTTTGTTGCGGATCTGAAGTCATTATGAACTTATGGAGAATAAAGGTACAATATTAATGGAGATTAAGGTGTATTTAATTGAAAATATACCTATTTCTTGGAAACTAGCAGTTAATAGGTAAGTAGCCCTTATCTTCGATACATTCTTACCAATGAACTGTGCTCTAGTAGCAAACATTTGTTACATTGGATCACATTTGACTGGTACCAGCTGATCAGGTTTAAATATTACAACGTAATATCAGAAAGAACTGTATAACAATTGGTCTACACATACTATGCACATAGTAGGTAGAGAAGGTATTGTATTCAACCCAAAAATTCGCTGGCGAGATTTTACCAGAAAAATATGCTTTGAGGTCCCCTGAACGCCCCCAAAAGGCATTTTGGGGAAAAGGTTCTGGTGTGTGTGTGTGTGTGTGTGTGTGTGTGTGAGAGAGAGAGAGAGAGAGAGAGAGAGAGAGAGCATCATATCTCAAAAGCGAAAGGTACATTAAATACCAACCCCTAACTACCATTTACATGGAAGAAATTTCGAAAATTTTGATTTTGTGAAAAATAGCTCTAACGAATTTGATTTAAATATCCTATATTAAAGCTATTAAATCACAAACGAAATGTATATCTTGAATTTTATGGGAATAGCTTCTGAAAAACTGTTCATTGTGGATAAATTTGGCTGCATTTTGCTTAACTGGTAAACCGTAAGAAATTACACACAAGAAATTACTAACAAAATATATAGATCATCTTAAAGGACACAATTAACTTTTCTCATATGGAACTTGTCAACTCCTGGCCACGCAAGAAACGGATTTCAATCCCATAACAGCCACATTTTAAAACATTGATCTGTCGGTTAAGCCTAGGGTATTCCATTATTTCCCCTCCGCCTATAAGGGACTAAGCAATGTGCTTATTTCGATTAGCATGAATTAGGTAGAAGAATGAGCTTATTAACAATAATTAGTTACAGAGAAGTTGAGAAAGTCATGTGAATGGAACACATCAGAGCTTTTTAATAAGACTGTATGTTTTATTTGCAGATCTGAAATACCGAGGTGGAAACCCAGCTGAGAATGGATTAGAAGATCTCTTGGGCTCTGATTGTGCATCTGTCTGCAGTGTGACGTCACTACTGTTAGTTCTGCTGTTGCTGGTTGCATCCTGGGCGAATTTTGGACCTTTCTCTGCGGGTCTAATCCATGTTTCGCCAACGTCCAGCGGCTCTTAGTCCAATGGCGGATACCATCGGAAGAAATTCTTCTAATCCCTCTGTTCCTTCATTAAAGGATTGCATGTAAATCGCTCTAACGGTTATGTCGGTCGTGAAAGTAATTCTTTTCCAAGAACTGAAAACATCTGAAAAGGCAGATAAATAATTACAGACAACGGATAACATGCTGCACATGTATAATATTTTTGAAAAGCAAAATATATCCTGGTGCATTAGTGTTAGCGGACGATGTAGTTCAGGGCGTGTAACTAAAGTTGGACTGACAGTCTTGTGTATCAATGATAAATTATGAAAAATAACCACAGAAATAAAATGTGAAAATTAAAGACTGCTTCGAAATGTATCATTGGTTAAGGTTGGTTTAATTTAAAACGCTTAAATCGATGCTAATTATAATTCTACTTAAGTTCTGTAAGTAAAGTGGAAATGGTTCCGGTGATTAAACGCAAGAGTAGGTACAATGTTATTTAAAATAAATTTTAACTTATATGCCATGTTGCAGTATTTTTATAAATTTCAATTCATAAGAATGGAAATACGTAATTGGTGCTTTATAGTAAAGTGGCATGCAGCGTCTTGCACATACATAATTATATTATTGTAAATTATCCTAAAAAAACAACCACATAAACTCTTGAGCTGTGGTGCCCAACCTATGCTCTCACGAGCTAATGACGTCACCTGGTCGCGCCTCCTTCGCTTTGTGCATGGCCATGTGGGAAGCAATACCCCGTCAATCATTTAGTGGCGTCTTATTGGGTTCGACTCTCGTCGCGATGATAGGTTTCAACCGAACCAAACATTTGTATTTCCAAAAAAATGGGAGGAAAAATATTGTTTGTTAAAGAAGACAGTATGGTGAAATGTCTTATTTTTAAGCATATTTATTTTGGAGTTTCCGATGCAATATTAAACGATACTTTGAAAAATATCATCATATTGAGTATGACAAACACTTTTTAGCAGATATGCGATCAGTAGCAGCACTTGAATTTTAATTAATGTTGCCTGCAAAGACGCTCCTCGTGGGCTTAAAATGGAACTAGTCGCTTGAAAAATTCAAGTCCTTAAATATTCTGAAAAAAAAATTTGGTTTATTTTAATCTGTTCCCAAATTGCCAAATTTATCTGCAAAATATATATTAATATTTGGTTCCAAATATATCTGTGAACATATATTCTCGAAAATGAATAAAATAGAAAGCAAATATTGTAGTAGCGATGGCGTAAACATCGATGGTACAAGTTACCAGTAAAGAATGCCAACCAAACCACTAACAGGAATGGCATTTAAGAAGGGTTCTTAGTATTCGTACCATTCCATATATCATTAAGGTTGCTAAAGCCACCGTCACTGATAGAAAGCGACGTCATAGATAGAGAGGTTTTTGCCTGACGCTACCAAACAAATGGATGGAGGTAATTCTGCCCTCTCCCCACACGCTGTAGGTTAGGCACCACTGCTCTTGAGGCTTCTGTAACTTTAGTAGTGCAGCTGGTGGACTGAGAGATCCCAGAGGCGTATGCTGCATCCAGTTCTGGGCAGCTCTTATATGTGCATTTTTGTTCAGGATTTAATGAAACATGCTTAAAAATATAAATAATTTCAATGAAAGTAAATACCTGTGGCTAATAATAATAATAATAATAATAACAACAAAATAATAATAATAGTAAGAAGAAGAAGAAGATGAAGAACAAGAAGACAAATACCAATATAACAGTTGTAATTACCTACCTTTAAACTTTAAAAAACCAATAAAAATAACCAGCTCCATCTATTTATGAAATGGATAGCTTCTGATGTGTCCATTATATAAATTAGGATTCCCTTCAGTAATAAAAATTATTGGACTGGTTATGCAACACATCAGTTTGCTTTAGCTGTCCTCGAGATTTGTCGGCTATGCTTCGCTTGGCAAGAGAGAAGACCTGAGAAATTTGTTGTAGCGATTTTCCTCTGTTTGTCTCTTCCCGCTTTTATGCCCATTATACCACATCGATCAGCCATACCTCTTCCGCTTGAGAAGACAAGCTACAGTATATTGCAAAAAAAAAATGCGTTTTATCGCAAGGAGCCCAATAGGCAGGAATCCAAATAAAATAAATCAAAATCTGTATATTAAACCCTGGCACCTAATTTGTTATTCCAGAGCTAATATTTCAGATATTAATATTTATTTTCAATTTTTGTACTGTTATTCTACATATAATGAATTTAAAAAAAGAATTAAAATAAGAGTAAATATAAAATTCAAAATTATTTAACATATAAAACTAAACAAAAATATAGTTCCCACAATATTATTTTATTTTATTACTTTCGTAATTCTTAAAACTGCTATAATTAAGCAGATATAAGACTATTTATAAAATTATAATCTGTTTAAAACATTCCGTCTATTTATATATTTTATTTTACAGTAATTTTATCTTACAATATGAATATGTTTTACCTTTATATATATTTATATATTTTTTTAAATATTAAGTAGTATTTTATTTACATTATTATTTATAATACATATTTCTTTTGTTTTATAAATAAATCCGCGTTAATATTCAGTTTTTAAATTGCTTATAACAATATAATAAAACTATTATTAACATCATTATAATTAATAATATTAATTACCTCTTTTGTTAATTAATATTTAATATATTTTATGCTTAATATATTTAAATATTTATACATATTTATATACATTTTTTCTAGAATGCAGACAGTCAAAGACTTAGAAATGCATTCTTTGTTATTTATAAATTTAATAGAAATTCTTTCTTCAGAAATGTATAGGGTTCCACAGCCCGCCCACAGAATACGTCCCTGGAGACCCTCTAGCCTACACAACTACCCTTCCAATGTAGAGCTAAAGTTGTAAAGCTACCTGCTCATAGAAGTACAGATAGAAAATTAAGGTTTACAAAGCCCCTGCTACTTAAGTAACTAATTTATGGCTTGATATGTACACGCAACAGGCTTTGTAAGGTGGCGCTGATGGGAGATAAATCCCCGAAGCAATGGCGATTTGTATCAGAGCTCCTGACATATTGCAATGACCTGCTTGAACCACCATAGTTATCAGCTTTTGAAATAGTTTCAAATATCCTTGAATTTTTTGTTTCAATCTTTGCATTTTCTAAATTTCTTAAAAGGACTAGGAGAACATTGATCAGCCACAGAAAATTCATCTGGAGTTTTTATAGATGAAATAGGCCCACCCAAAATAGTGTGCGGTCTAAAGTGAGGCAGATCCTTCTAATCTACCATTGCAAAATTGGCCTTATTTGATACCCATTATGTTAGAGCATTATTATATTAATTTTTTAAAATTTATCCATCTTAACAACCAAACCTTTCAAAACCTCTTTAGTAGAATTGCAACAATTTCCTATTTGTTAGACCACTTGCCTCTCACTAAGGTAGCCTGGGTTTGATCCCAAGCGACCACACGTGGGATTTGTAATGGACAAAATGGCGCAAGGACAGGTTCTCCCGTTTACCCCCACATTGCATTCTCCAGTGTTTCATCTTGGTGTCATGTATCAGAGTCATCGCCTGCGGGTGTCATAGTAGTAAAATCGGGCGTTAAACACTATCAGAATATAAAATAGGAGCCAAAATGTTTACTTGGTATAACCCGCCAGCCCCAACCTGTAAGTACACTTTCTTAATTTGCAAACTTTATAAAAATGTGCATAGCGAGGGAAGATAAAGCTGTGGTGCTAGGCGGGAAGAAGCTATTTCTGGGCAAGAAGCAATTGAAACTGCTAACGTAGAAAAAGTCACTAGAGAATAAACAGTAGAAGTTGCTACAAAAAAATAAACACACGAAGATTAGTACACTGAAACACTAACATAGCTCATTCTCGCTTTGTTCTCATGCTTTTATGAAAATTATTAAAAGCAAAGGCACTACAGAAACTCAGTATATTTACAAACACTAACATACACCTAAAACAGCGTATACGCGCAATCTTTTAATAGTTCATGATTGGTTGTTATCAAAAGGTATTTCTGAATTTTGTGATATGAACACCAATTATGAGCATGAATGATTTGAGCACTCCCTGTGTGATAGCTGGTGAAACAGTGAACATTCTTGTAAGAAACAAAGGACTTCTGGTATATTTCAATATAAATCGTGAGCTTTATTGAACCGTAAAAAACAAAAATAGACTTGAGAAATTCCTAAAGTTTTTATATTAGAAAAGTGAAGGGGTAATATCTAGGTAGACTTAATGGCAGTTTAATTGGCGTAACCCAAGTATGTTGCAAATCAAAATGATCATTCGGGTGTTATTTACATTCCTTTCCAGATCTCTATTTTTTTTTAAGAAATGCATTCTGATTAATTTTCAAGTTAAAAGTAATTGAAGGTATTCAACAATTTTACTACTAAAATACAGTAAAGAATACTAAATAAGGCCTCTAAATGTCATGTCATAAGCGTTTCTGGGATAATGAGGAAATTATATGAAACATATTGACTTAAAGTGTTAAGCGTTAAAGTGAAACACAACAAAAAAAAACTCAAAGTTTTGATGTTTTTGATGATCTAGAAACATCCTGTAACAAAATTCATTGCAACTAAATGTCGTATTGCTTGTGGTATATTTATAAACTCGAAAACGTCGAATCTTGAAAACGCTTTTTGGCTTAAACAGGGAACGAGGGAAAAACTAACAAGAAATCATTTGCAACAACAACCTTCGCGCTCATAATACAAATCATGTGTCATACCACATGTCTAGACAATGCAGCCAACATAAAAAGCACCATCAACTTCAAGACAAAACAAACCAGAGCCTTCTAGAGTCCTTGGTTCCCGAGATATACACACCTGTTAAAATATTCGGAAATAACCCAGAATTACAGTGTAATCCTTAACAGCAGCTTGCACTTAAAATAGTTAAGTAGCCTACTATCGTCCAGTTACAGTAAATGTTTTACCAAAACCCTGAAAGAACTATGAACGTTTTTATGACGAAAATAAAATTGGTAATTTTTTACATGGTTTATCTGATCACAATTTGTCACGGATAGCAAAATCACCAATCTGGTGATATCTTTTTTCGCTGTGGTAGTTTCGTTTTCCAAACTTCCGCTTTAACTCCCACCAAAAAATGCACACTGGATGGGTGATATCCTTAGTCACTGAATGAATATGCTGTGGGTTTCATCCTAGTACGGTTTTACTGTTTTGCTAGTCTGAATTCAGACTTATGGATCCTTTAATAAAGACCACTCTCCAGGTTGCCTCTAAAAATATGTACATAGAGTTGTAGGGAAATGTTGAGCTCCTATTTTCAAATTAAACATTCTACTTTCTCAATTTTAGGATCACAATGATTAACAAGGAAAACAGATAATCCAGTCTAAAAGGAATATAATATGGGAGAAAATGTATCCCTAATAGTAAAGTGTGGCTTCACTAATAATAAAAAATAAACTGAAACACGAAAGAAAATGTAGTAATGAAATGTGATGCTGAGAAGAGGTATACAATTAATGTTTAAGAACATGCAAGTATTTTTGTTAATAGATAAATAACCATTGAGGGTCACATGGCCCATTTCTTTTACCAGATGACTATCTGACCCAAATCTTCTGCAGAATCTGACGAACAAATTAGAAATTGTTTCTCTCGCTCCAATATTTAATCTTATGACATCGGCAAAGGTGAGGTTATACTTCTCTACATAAAAAAATCTATGTGTTACACTTGCATGACTTTCTTAAACTGCTCTACAAAGAAACTTCTTACAAAGATTATTCTTCTTTCTACACCATGCTAATCGAGATAAGCATTAGCAGAATGCTCTTATTACTTGATTTCCTTATAAGTAAAAGGGAACTAAAGGAATGCGCTATGCTAAAAAGACATTCAAATGCTCTAAAAGCTATCGTTATGCAATTGTCATTGAAATTGGTTTCTTTGTTTGGCCAGGAACAGAAGTAAAGAAAAACGGACACTTGGAAACGGTCAACTCTGCAACTAAAACGCAAATGACATAAATTGTGTGTTTTAACGAGGTCTACATTTTTGGGCAGTAAGTTTTTGTCTAGCTCTTGCGGTTTAACCGTAATGCAAAATTCTGTAAAAATCAACCAGAATAAAGTGTTTTTCGGAGGGTATGTCAAAATATACGTTTTATTTCTGTTGTGATTAACTTTAACATACCGTACTTTAATCAATATCCTTAGAGCCATTTTTGAGAGAAAAAAAGTAATTTAAACATTTAGAAGTTATCTCTGAGACAAGAAAAGAGCAGCTATTAAATCTGTAAATGCCATTCTTGCTTTCTCTACACGAACTGTATACTTAGTTTATACACAAGGTGTTGTATTGTAACCAAAAATTCGATACTGAGATTCCACCGGAAAAACATGTTTTGGGACAACCTAAATCCAAAAAAGGCATTTTTAGAAACATATTTATGTGCAGCATAAATAAAAAAACGAAAGTCCGTTACATATCAAACTTGGTGTTTGAATTCAGCATCTTCCAAGGATGCGACACGAGGATGTTCAAGAAAATCTCCAACAATCCTTTAAATGGAAAAAAAAAAATCGAGAATTTTGGTTTTCTCAAAAATGACTCCAACTATTTTGATTAAAATCGATTATATTTAAGATATTTACATGTCAAATAAAATGTATATTTTGAATTTTATGGGAATAGCCTCTGAAGAGCTCTTTATTATGGATAAGTTATTCTGAGTTTTGCACAACTGGTAAACCTTTGGAGACAGACAAAACTTACTACACAAAAATTCAGCTCATCTTAAAACACAATTTATGACATATACTTTTTTCTGGATTCCACTGTATTCGAGATATTCATTTATTTCGGTTTTAAAAGTCTTAAAACAACTTTTCTCAAACGGGAACTTGTGAACTCCTGGTCATGCAAACAAACGAACTTCCATCCCATAGCAACCACATTTTAAAACATTTGACTGCCGGTTTAGCCAATTTATTGCCTTACTTCCCTTCTACTTTTAAGGAACTAAGTAATAAGACCGTTTCTGATAAAGTTTATCTTGAATAGCATGAAGTTGATAAAAAGATAAGCTTATTAACAGTAATTAGCTACAGAGATGTAGAGAAAGGCATGTGAGTGGAACACATCAGATATTTATACCTACATTGGTTCTGGTGTTTCAATTTTACAAAACTACAATTTCTGCATTGCGTGGCACAAGTGATTAGTAAAGGTTTAAAATAGTTTTTTCTGTAAAATGATTTTATAACTCTGCATTAAATGTAAACACCCTTATAGTTGAAAAAGTGACGTAACGTGAGATAACTTTGGAAACCTTTTGGTACAAACTGCAAGATTTACAAATTTCATTTGTGGGTAGGTAACCTTAAATTCTTTGAGAGCTGAACAATCCAAATCATTGCCCAAAACGCAGAACTATTATTTTGCCTACACAACTCATTGTGTATATTTTTATTTTGAGTAAATTTGGTATCCGTAATTAAATAAGGAATATTAGAAAGCATGCAAACATAAACGAACACACATGACCATGGTAATTTTCCACCTACTGGTATATTGATTCTAATGATAAAAATCTATTTTCCCAAAATGCATCTGCAATACTCATTAAATTAAAAAAAAATTCTTTTGAGTTCCATTCACATGACTTTCTCTAGCTGTTCCTTAGAAAAGATTATTACTTTTATCCACGTTATGCGAATCGAGAAACACTAGCAGAAATAGTCTTATTACTTGATTCTACTTAAATAGTAGGGAAATAAGGGATACACTAGGATAAAACTATGTTCAAATTTTTAGGAACCACCGCAGTGTGTAAAAATTAAAATTTGGTTGCCTTTTGCATTGTTGAGAGTAAAACAATAGGCCTGAAATGAAAGTTGGAAACTATTAACACAAAAAGAAATTCTGATGTGTTCCATTCACACGACTTTGTCTACCTAGACGGCAACAAATTCTTCTTCAATCTACTTCATGTTAATCGAAAGAAACATTAGCAGTAATAGCTTTATTATTTTCTTGTCAGTATAACGGAAATAAGATAATACGCTGGACTACACCGATAGTGTAGCTATGCGTCTTTTTGTATGGTCAGGAATAAAACAAAACAGATAGGAAATGAATCATGCCTTCCCGTCTGAAAAACGTATAAGTAGTTAAAAATCGAAACCAATGGCATGAAATAGCTTGTAAATTATTAACTCTATAAAAACTGTATATATTCCCATAAATTTCAAGTTATACATTTCGTTTGTCATGAAAACGTCTTAAACAACGGCATTTTAATCACAATCGTTAGAGTTATTTTTGAAAAATAAAAGTTGTCGAAAAATGTTCCATGTAAAGGGAGGTTGGGGGATTTTCTTGAAAATCTTGGTGTCGCATCCTTGGAAGGTACTGAACTTAAGTAGCAGGTTAGATATTCAACCGACTTTTCCTTTTTGAACTATGCTGCCCAGAGACACAGACATTTTTGCTAAAGTGTTTTATACATTCAGAGGTCTCAAAACGTGTATTTCCGTATTAACGTGTATATTCTCAGTTTGAGTGGTATACAATACCTTCTCTGTCTGCTATATGCATAGTAAAAACGTGCTAGAGAACGTAATAGGATATATAAAATGAGTGTTTCAAATTTTCCGTAATACATTACTTCAGAGTGAACGAAAGTTGTACTTTGTAACAGTTGACACATCGGTTTTCTGTGCGTTCAAACATAAGATAGGAACAACGCTGAAGTTTAATTTTATATACTATGCGGTTCAAGCAGTGTCTACCTATTTTATTTATTGTTTACTTATAAATATGTGTTTGATTGGCTATATACAATTTTTGTCATTGTTTAATATTAGTATTGAGATATATACAGAAAGATTTTTTTTTAATTGACATATTCCATGTTCTATGTATTTCTCACTAAAACGGAGCATTACTGTTTTGTTCTAATGCTTTCGTACCTATTTGATGTTCTCAAGGTCTTAGATTAAATATTGTGGTAATGTTATGTTAGTTGTTAAATGTTTAGTTTATAGTACTGAGTATATAATTTCATGTTATAATAATTGTGACATACGTATAAATTATTTCTAAAATAGCGTACTAGGTTGCTTTTGCTTCACCTTCTCTTATAGCAGATCTTTACTTTAGATTTGCATCTGAACGATCATATATACGTAGACTTGTGCTCTGAGCTCTTATATAATATTGATATCACCGGTCCAGTTTCCACAGAGTCATAGTTTGAAATAAATTAGAGAATTTATTTACCTAAAGCAAGATTTTCCTAAAGCAAATACTTAAAGCACCTCTTGTATCCTATTGCTTTGTAGCATAGTCATAAATGGACATTACATAATGAATTATATATTTATATCCAGCCTAAGATGTTTAAAGTGTGAATTACTTACAATATTGCATTCTAAGGAGAAAAGCTACTCAGAATAGAGTAGAGGCCATAAAAAATCAGACTGAACGCATGTTTTGCTTTGTGCATTTAAAGTTGTGTCAGGAAGTGCTTCTGATCAAGTGTTGAAATGCATCTCAGGGAAACTGAACTCAACGGTAGAGTCAATTTCTCTTCTCACTGACGTGTTGAGTCAAACATGGGGGCTTCTTCAGTGTTTCTGGTGAAATTTAAGTATAATGTCGTAATCAATGGCTTTATACCAACCAGCTAAATATGAAGGAAGTGGTAACATTCTTAGTTTGCATGAGGAAGTAAATAATGTTTACAATTTACTTTATAGTAAGTGTGGAAGTGTAAAATCTTGCGTAACTTCATGTGTGTTTGTGTCTGTTTGTGTATGATGTGGTGTAGTGTGAGGAATACCAGGTGGTCCAACTGCCCCGTATTTGACGTGTGCAGATATCCATTAGTGCGTTATAAGAGTTGCACAGCTCTACGGGGCTATTTCAAGTCAGTGAGGACCTGGCCTGAGTGATCGTGTTACCGCTCCCAATGAGCACAACACTCTCATCGTCTCCACTGATAAGCAAGAAGGATTAAACAAAGTACTTCAGCCAGTCTCCTCTGGCGGGTTTCAACTTGAAATAACCCGGTTGAGTTCTGCAACTCTTATAACTCAAGAAGGGATATCTGCACACGTCAAATACGGGACAGCTGGGCCACCTGTTGTTTGCGTTAGGAAGTATGATATGTCATCAAACGTAAACTTGAAGATCATGGGCAAAATTTCTGTTTTTGGAACATTTTGTTTGCAGAGAAAGTAGTTTCAAACTGGTACTTAAAATATTTTTGTAAGTATCTATTTCATTTCAGTAACTCCATAACGAAACATAAATATATTAAACTTCTATCGTCTATTCCATAATCATCCCTGCAATACCAAACATTAGTTAGAGAGATATAGCACATCAACTTTATCATAACAGAACTAAATGTTTTAAAGAGCGGAAGAATCTAAACTCACGTGCATAAGCTATTGCGGCAGATATTTTTGTAAATTGCGGGGGGTTCACTCCGACTCCTGGTTAGCTATATGTTTTATGTCGCCATCATTATTATAATGTATCAGTCATATATTTTCTCCATCTAGCAAGCATCCCTAAGGCAGGACGTGATAGGTAAAAGGAACTGTTTTCATAGATAGCACATTAGGACTTCAAAGTTTGAGTATTTATTTCAAACCATTGTAAAGAATATGAACAAATATTACACACTTAGATATAATATGGACATTACATATACACATGCATTTTATACACGAAGATCCTAGCTGTGCCCTGCCCCTGAAGCTTGAGATGTTACGCATCACATTGTTTACGTAAATGAAATCTGACGTGATTCGTGGACAGACTTCTGTAAGACTTTGGGAAGAACTAGTGGCTTGTATCTCATCTCATTAGTATATATACCTAACACAAGCATTAAAACTAGGTTCTGATTGGTTCATTTTGGCATGTTTGGTGGCAATCGCTAGAATTTTAGTATTTCCTTTAGGTGCTAACACCCAAGTAACTTTCAAATTTCCATGAGAGTGTCACCCTAAGTGCTAGTGATCGGTCTCACCAGCTCAACGACTTTCACACCCGTCGGCGTAACTGAGACTTTGCGAACGATTTCTCTTTCGCCCTATAATTTCAGTTTTTTACAATTCCTCTTCCTACAACTATATATTATAGCTACTTATTTACATTAGAATATTAATTATTCTTGCCTCAAAGTTATTTCCAATATGTTACTGACTTATAAGCATGATTTCGAATCTCATATTTATGTTTAGTTATCCTGTATGTCGTTCAGTTATTGATAGCTTATTCCAAATATGTTCCACTTCTAATTATATGTCGGTAGTATGTTTATCCTACAGTTACCTCCCATTATTATTCCTTTTCCCCTTCACAGAACAATTAAGAGTAATAAACATACCCAAAGCTGACCCTATGTTGCAACTATATTAATAACAATTTATAAATACGATATTTACTAGTAATATAACGTTTAAATCTAAAAAGGAATCATAAAATTCATCTTCTGTAGGCAATATAAGCATTAAATATCGGACTTCAGTATTATCCTACCAAAATTTCTAAAAATCCTACAATTTTCCAAACTATGTAATCACGGGTAGACGAAATCAATATATTTCTCTGGTAAGAAATAAGGAACTAAAATTATTATAAAATTATTCAAGATAATTTTGAACCTATTACGTAATATCAATATCGTCCATGGTTTTGAAGGAAATGAAGTGTAATTACAAGACGTCTAATAATAGATTATAGTCTATAATGAAATCATAATTAGGCGACTAAAACTACGAACTTATTCGCATTACTTTAACATTCAAGCAGCAATGGCCTGCCTATATTGGTATGGAATATTATTGGACCCAGGTTTCTCTTCTGTTTAAGCAAAATTCTGATTGTAAATAATCCTAGTTTGTATTTTCACCTCCCGAGGAACTCAAAGAAAAATTATCATAACGAACAATAAATTGCTTAAAAATATGCTAAAATGTATGACTTTGTTGCGATTAACCGTTTAGTTGAATGTCGGTCTCCTGTGACGTGCCACCGTTTCTAGGGTGTGTAGGTAAGATTTCTAGAGGAAGCCCTGGGTCTTAGAAACAAGAAGACACAAAGTAAAATAAACATTTCCTTTGCCCTTAGAAAGAGACAAAATTAACTGCTAAAACCTATTACACAAGGTGGTGTTACGCCCCTAAGGAACACACTAATGTATATGTGTCTTCTCATTTCAAATTTTACTAGATGCTGTAGCTTTAAAGTAGGAAACGGATGCGCTAATTCGCCTTTCCCACGTGAGCTTATTAAACTCGACAGGATGCCTTATGTCTGAAACGTTTTATTTCCAAATTATTATATTATTTCATATATCACCAGTTTCCAGTGCCTGTGGTGCCATGGATTATAAGTAATAAGCTATTTCTATTCACATGACTTTCTCTACCTATTCTATAAATATGCTGCTCTTGCGAAAGATTATTCCTTAATCTGCATCATGCTATCTAAGTAACGATCACTCTTAGTGCCGCACAAGTAGAAGGGAATACAATGGGTTAAAACAACTGTCGCTATGCGATTCTCCTTCCGTGGCCAGGAGTGAAACAAAGTAGATAGGAAACAGTTGAGGACTTCCCGTTTGAGAAAAGTTAAAAGTAAGGGAATATCTCGCAAAGGTTATTTTTACAAAAAAGTAGTATGATATAAATTGCTTGTCTTAACGAGATATGTATTTTTGTGTTGAAAGTTTTTCTCTATCTCTTACGGTTTACCAGTTTTGCAAAGGTCATTCAGAATGAAAAGTGCTTCAGAGGCTATTTCCAAGAAATTTAGAATATACATTTTGTTTGCCATGTAAATATCACATGTAAATCATTAATCATTTTTTTAAAAAAATCAAAAATTTCGGAATATATTCCATGTCAAGGGTAGCTTGGGATGAGGAGATTTTCCTGAACATCTTTGTGTTGTATCCTTGGAAGACGCTGAACTGAAATACCAAGTTTGGTAATAAAGTGATTTTCGTTGTTTAATTATGCTGTCCACACACACGGGCCTTTTTCTAAAACTGGTTTCTTTTTCAGAAGTCCCCTTACGGTGAAATTTTGGTATAAAATTTTTGGATGGAATACAATACCTTCTTTACCTACCATGTATATTGTACATACGTGCGAGAGAAAATAAAAAGGGTTGGTATTATTTCAATGAAACATTCAAAACCATATATATATCAGATTGATCCTTTTGTAACTTACAATTCTGACACTAAGAAAATAGCAGATGACATAAATGTTTGAGCATGAGTAATTATACAGCAGTTTGTAGATTTACGGCACGAGGGTATTACATTTCTGAAAACATATTTTTGTATTTATCACCACACCTAAGTTATCCCACATTAGGGTCCACAGTGCTGCAGAAAAAAGTAACTCTTTTTTTGGTTTAAATTTGGTAATCATTATTTTAGTTTCTCAATTTTTCCAGAGGTTACCAAAGGGAATTTTGGAAGGCAATTGCCAGAATACGACAGTGAATACAAGATTGTTAAACATAGCTGCTCTAAGTGCTGTAGCGTGCACCTCATTGTTACCTTTATTTTCCTGTTAACACTTTGTAACTTCACGTTAATGCTCCTCAAAATACGATATAATAGTTAAATTCAAAACAAGAAGAACTTATCAAAAAGGCAATTTAAACTTCCTCTAGTTAATGGTTCACCAAAGTTGAAACAATGCGTAAGTTAAACGAGCAACTGATTGTAATCTAGTGTAATTTGTTAAGATGTGTACGCTGATGTCTAATGTGTGTGGCCACCAGTAGGGAGAAGCACTTACCAGCGATTCACACTCAATAGAAAAACACATGCTATTGATAAATAACTGATATGCCATTTTATTACAATATTATACACAAAGAGAAAGCAAATGTTATATAATGTTCAAACATCTTTGTGGAAAAAAAAAAAGGATATTTAAGAAGCACTCACAGCAATTGAAGCAGCAATTGAAGTTTAACTACATTCACAAACTTGTTTCTTCGTGTTTATTGCAGAATACTCGGAAGGTAGATTTGAATACGGGACTCCTGCACTAGAACGATGATCGGTTAATTACTCCCTGTTCTACATATAATACATTAGAGGAAGCCGGCGGAGATATTTCTGTATTAGAAAAGAATGCATCATAATAACATGCCTGCAGTGGGAGGAAGTAATATATTCAAAGCATTTCTTTGAGAATACAACATAAAAGGCACATTAATTAATTATTCATCTAGAGATATCTGATCTCTAGGGATTGTCTGCAGGCAGCTTAAGGCGAGTTGCGAGAATGGCATGATGTATTTCAGTCCACAAATTTCAGTATTCTCTTAAATAGGTAGTTGCGTAATGAAGTCTCTAAAACGGTTTCCGAGAACGTAAACTAATAACAAGTTCATAACTTATTCGTTTTGCATGTCTTGGTAGAAATACTTTATGCCCCGATATTTCTTGCTGTTTTTCTCTCCTAAGAATGGCAATGCTGTTTCTAAAAATCGCTTTCCAAAGTATATAATTTTTTCTCAAGAACAATTTGCAAAAAAACTACATATTCCTCTTTATATATTTTTCTTTTACTGAATAATCAAGCTCACTAGTTTAACATTTGAACACTAATTTTATATTAAACTAATAAAAACTGATTATGATGCCATAGAACAGCCGTGGGGAGCTGGTAAACGTAGGGGAAGTGCGTCCTGGAGTTGTTATCAAGACCATGCTCACCATGCAGAGTACAACAGTGGCGGAACTAACTCGGGATTGGCCGGCTGCAGTGAGGCTTTACAAGTTTTTCGGGTGTATTTCTCGACACTAATATGGCAACATCAGGCTTAATTATAGCTACAGTATTGATATAAGAGCATCCTAATTGCAACTGCAACCTGTAGTTCTGCTTACAACTAGTTACTCACAGGTAAATATGGAACCAAACATTGCAACAATATGGCCTGCAAAATCTCTCAACACCAATGGGACAACTATTAAATTGAAAATATGATTGCAAAATATTTGCATATGTTTTTCATAATGATAATTTCTCACAATGACTGCCCGCAGTCAGATGTTATTCGTCATGTACACAGTTAAGCAGGCATAGTAGAGTGTTTAAGGAAGGGATGGCAATGTTTACACATCGACACATAAAAGCTTTGCTATGTAGAATACTCGAACGTCAAGTGTGATTGGATTTTCCACCCTGACTCTGAGGCACTTCAAATGCCATTCAAAGATATTCTGTCGCTTAAGTACTGTCTTCATGTTTTAATGTAGAATTAGAAAAAAGTGTTAGTGCTGCAAAAGAATAATCATGACATTATCTGTATCCACAATTTGTATCTGCCTTCAATAATATGACAAAAATACTGCAGTTCATTTATTAGTGTCTTAAAAGTGGGTATTGAAAGCATTTTATAAAGGCAAAGAGTCATTTTACCGAAAAATATGAAATATTTTAATAAAAACCAAACAGTTTCGTTTGTTTCTCTAACATAAAATTCCAATGGACCGCGCTCTAAAATGTTACTATTAAGGGGTTTCTTTAAATTAATCATCTTCTTTGTATGTTATCGAATCCACTCATTCCATGAAGTTGGAGCGTTATAATTATAGTATACGTTTTTTCTCACGTATTTGCCTTAAGCATTTCTAAAAGCTGAAACAAATCACCCCTCAGCAGAGTGAAGATTAGACTAGCCTCCCTCATTACCACTTTGGCGTTCAAAATATTACCTCTGTGTTAATCTATCGTACACAGATTTCCATGTATATTTAAGAAAGTGAAGTTTCATTTCCAGTTCACTGATCCAGCTTCCTCTGCCGTGGCGTAAAAATCCATAGCATGGCTTCCTGCGGAAGGGAAGTAAAGCCGTTGTACTGGTGTTGTAGATTTATGGAACGTAAAATAACCTCAAGTTTGATAAAAAGGCCTCTGAGCAAAATTATTTGTCTTTCGCGTCCGATATAGAATGGGACGCTGAGAACCACAGCATTAAAGAGCGTCCATAAATAAAGCTCAGCTAAATTTAAATTTATCTTCCGTGCGTTATTTCAGTTTACGTTTTCATTTAAGAAACCGTAGAGGTGGATTTTATTTTTGAGTGAGTGGAAACCTGTGCAACGTTAGCATGGCTGTAACTGCATTATCACCTGACACATATGCAATAGATATTTTATATGAAGTTTATCAGCCACATCTAGACATTCGTGCCAATATGCAACACTGAAAAATATCACTTTAGCAAACAGTGCTTCTATACCAAAGACTACTTTTATTATACTATAATATGGTGAGTGAACCAAGCGAACAGTGTGTCTATGCCAATATTGAGAGAAAAATATATTTTGCTACAGCTAGTTAACACTTCCCCTGGCTAAAACATTAGTTAATGTGCAGCATGTATTTATTCAAACCTGTCCGTGTACACATTAAGTTTTTGACTACAATAAATAACTTTGGAAAGTTTCTACAAAGGGAATAGGTCCGCTACATTTGAAAAACCGAAATTTAGTTGCAAGGATCCCCCATAATAGGCACATAGATTTGCTTTTGCAAAATAGAGTATGAATTCGAATCTCGGCATTGATATGTGCCATGAGAGATTGTTTTTCTACGTGAAGAGCATGTCTCAATACGTATAACATAATATAGTCACTTAAGGGGACACTCTTGACATTATAACATATACTTTTGGGGTAAATATCCTTTTTGTTAGAAATTGAACCCTGGCGTATATAGAATGTGTTAGTATATTGCTTTCGTTTAAATTCCTCTGGAAAACAGTTAAGTTTGCTGCTACTCAAAAGCTTACCCTGAAAAACTGCTACCAGCATCTTTATCTTCACTATAATATGTTAAAACTATCAGTTTCTTTATTATGACATCAGTGCAAAAATATATCAGTTATAGCTATTAATGGTTTTTTGTGAAGTTTCTTATTATTTAACTCACTTGCAAGTAATCCTGAATGATAAACAGCAATTTTGTCACTTTTAGTTAACTAACTCTAATCTTTAACATACTTCGCTAAAATTTGAGGAGAATAAATTAACATTTTAACACATTCAAAAAACTGATGTCTGATCTGAAACAGAGGCACGATACTCTTGCAGCACCAGGTATTTAATTTATGTTAAAGGTCGAAAACAACCACAATAATGATGATAATTATTATTATTACTATTATTTTTATTGATGATGAATATAATGATGATGACACGAATCAAACAGTTTGAAAAGATTATACTAGTGTTTAATATAATGTATGTCATTTTCTAAACATTTTATTAGATTTGGTTTAATAGAGCATAAGTTAGATTTCTTAAATTAACGCTTTAAGTGTTTTATAATATGTTGTTCCTGAATGACTTTTATTTCGAGTCTCTAATCAAAACATGCAACCCCAAGTTTGTTATCAGGAAAATACAACATTAACCCTTTAGGCAATCAACGGGTTATTTAATTTACAGCACGGGATCTTGACCGTTTAAACGTTTAAAAATGATACTGAAGTGAAAGTATGTATTCTAACTCTTTGCATTCGCTCACGGAATCTCTAGCAGTGGTAGTTGTTCATTTATTCCCATGTATCCAATCCAAGCCCAAAGTTTTAAAAAAGTAAGGTGATCAAGAAGAATTAGAACCGTATTCTCAGCCTCTAAAGCAAACCTGAGCAGACGTTTAGAAGTTTAATTTCATTAATGGCAGATTCAAACTTAAGTACATACTACAGAAACTCTTAATACCTCGAGAATTTACTTACATGGCTTTGATAATAATGATAATGCTCCAGTGGGGTTTTAAGATTATTGGTTAAATGGCGCATATTATACCATAACATAATATGTTCCATTGTACACACAATTAAAATGTACCCTTATATAATACAATGCATATGATATATATTTTGAGTTTAAGTGGTTTTAATCGTAGCCTATTAATTTTCTATTATTGTACTTTCCCTATCTATTTTTGGACTGACTTTAACCCTGGATCACTAAGATAGACATGCATAGATGACGGGGGTGGGCTGTGGATCTTTGAGGTTTCATCGTTCTCCTATATGTCAGCCTAAGAGGCTGTTTGCGTGGAACTAAGACCAGTGTTCTTGTTTGTTGAAGCTTTAATCATCCCCTCTACATTAGACTAAGCCACTGTTTGCATGGAACTAAGACCATTATTCCGGTTTTTTGCACCTTCAGTCATTTCCTCTACATTAGACTAAGAGGCTCATTGCATGGAACTAATACCAGCAATCCTGGTTTGTTGAAGTTTGCCATCTCCACTGCATTAGTCTAAGAGGCTGTTTGCATGGAACTAAGACCATCAATCCTGGTTTGTTGAAATTTCGGTCATCTCCTGCACGTCAGCCTAAGACACAGTTTGCATGGAACTAAGACCATCAATCCTGGTTTGTTGAAATTTCAGTCATCTCCTGCACGTCAGCCTAAGACACAGTTTGCATGGAACTAACACCAGTTTCCTTATACTTATTCTGTCCAATTTCAGCAGAGATGTGGCAACTGTGTTGCACATACCTAACCCATTTCCTTATACTTATTCTGTCTAATCTCAGCAGAGATGTGGCAACTGTGTTGCACGGACCTAACACCAGTCTCCTTATACTAGTTCTGTCCAATCTCAGCAGACATGAGGCAACAGTGTTGCACGTACCTAACACCAGTTTCCTTATACTTATTCTGTCCAATCTCAGCAGAGATGTGGCAACAGTGTTGCACGGACCTAACCCAGTTTCCCTACACCTATTCTGTCCAATCTCAGCAGAGATGAGTCAACAGTGTTGCACGGACCTAACCCAGATTCCTTACACCTATTCTGTCCAATCTCAGCAGCGTTGATTCAACAGTATTGCACGGACTAACACCAGTTTCCATACTGGTATGTGTTGTGTCCAATCTCAGAAGAGATAAGGCAACAGTGTTGCACGGACCTAACACCAGTTTCCTTATACTTATTCTGTCCAATCTCAGCAGAGATGTGGCAACTGTGTTGCACGGACCTAACCCAGTTTCCTTATACTTATTCTGTCCAATCTCAGCAGGGATGTGGCAACTGTGTTGCACGGACCCAACCCAGATTCCTTACACCTATTCTGTCCAATCTCAGCAGAGATGTGGCAACTGTGTTGCACGGACCTAATCCAGATTCCTTACACCTATTCTGTCCAATCTCAGCAGAGATGTGGCAACTGTGTTGCACGGACCTAACCCATTTCTTTACACCTATTCTGTCCAATCTCAGCAGAGATGTGGCAACTGTGTTGCACGGACCTAACCCAGTTTCCTTATACCTATTCTGTCCAATCTCAGCAGAGATGTGGCAACTGTGTTGCACGGACCTAACCCAGATTCCTTACACCTATTCTGTCCAATCTCAGCAGCGATGAGTCAACAGTATTGCACGGACTAACACCAGTTTCCATACTGGTATGTGTTGTGTCCAATCTCAGAAGAGATAAGGCAACAGTGTTGCATGGACCTAATACCAGTTTCCTTATACCTATTCTGTGCAATCTCAGCAGAGATGAGGCGAGATGAGAGACCTAAGACATGCTTCCTGGCGTGCCTTTATCCAATGTAGGTTTGCCACCTGAGTTGTTTCCCTAATCCATATCGTTACCGAAATTTTGGCAGCATTTTTGTGCGCAATATAGTGGCCGACAATGTAACGAAGTTATTTTGTTGGTACCAAGTACCCTCTGGAAACAGGGCAACCTCTTTTTTCCGAACTAATTATAGTCCATGGATTGACAGGGTAGTTTACCTTCACTAAAGTGTAGCCGAACCGCCAAAGGGAAGAATACAACTTAAACCTTGTACTTTCATGCTACACCATCGGTTTGGTTTATCCCTTTCGGTCAAGTCTATTCGTCCTGAGGAGAGTTTGAGGGAAGTTTCTTAAATCATTTCAAATCCCTTCTTTCTGAGTGTAGTTAGCACCTTTGGGTATTTACCTATTGGTGCTGTTAACTACTGTTGTATATTAACTGTTCAATGGTTCACGATAACAAACCTAAAGCTTATTTGTCCTATATAACATTGCGAAAATTAAGAATAGATGTGTCCGCTTTATCGTATTAGGGCAATGTATATCTGAAATTTGACCAAATGAATATAAAGAAATTACTTTTTGAAAACAAAATTATATGAATTCTAAACCTTAAAAATATTTCGTTGTTTCCACCTGATTCGTTTGATACTAATTAATTTAAGACATAAATTTACATGGGCAAACTTATTAATAGAAATACCCAACTTTAAATCCTGTTTTCTCGCAAACATTTTCAGAATCTTTCTAATCACAAACGATGCAATTTTTTACTAGCTAGCTTCAAAGTTGTTTACTACCTCTTAACAGTACATTGTTAGAAAATGGTCATTCAATTTTTTGTCCAAATAAAAATTTCTTTCTCAAAATTGAAGCAACTTTGGAAATAAAGATTTTTGGTGAGTACAATATATGATACTTTTCTACAATAATTAGGAGCTAATACAAAAAAAAAAATGTGATATATTTGATTTATATGTAAATCCATTTACAGTAAAAGTTTATTTCTTATGTGAATGTGATTTAGAATGCACCGTGTGGAGCATTTTTATTAAAAGAGTGAATATACACAGTTACAAATTTGATTTAAGTAACAATGAAACCTAAAATTTTCAAACCTGACTAATATATACTTACGATGTGTTAAACTGGTATATATTTGAGCAAAATAGCTTACGTACTGTGTATTTTCAAAATTTCACAAATGCATTGCTTCAATTATGAATCAATGTGTCAATAACTATTTTACGTGGCTAATAACGAACCGGATTAAAATCATGTGAAGCTAATGGCAAACTTCTAATGAGCTTTACACCTATAACGGTGGTAAACTTTGAAGTATTATTTGTTTGATACATTTTGGTGATTTGGTCTTTATCTTTATACTGTAATATTCTCTTATGATTTCAATGTAATAATCATATATTATATGTTTATCTTTTAGCACCATCAATTTTTAAAACGTGAAAGTTAATAGCATAATACGCCCGTCCTGTACTACAATGAGGTAAATACTTGTGTTAGCGTTTGAGGACGATGTGATGATCTAGTATACATAACTCAAACCAGCATATCAGCATTGCGTTCTTCAAACCACTAAATCATCCTAATTCCTCTTACATCGTTGGCAAGCTAAAATTAAATCTCAACACTTCAAATCTTAAAATCGGGAATTAAGAATACATGTTTTGTAGACCCTTTCATACACTGCATCTGACGTTCATCTTTTGGATAAATGAAAAATTGAAATCGCCAATGACACAGTTCTTCGCTGTGCTGGCAAAGTTCCCAGTTGCGGAGAAAATCAAACGAGTGTCTGCTAATTCAGCATAAGTAAAATTTTCATTCTGTAAAGGAAAATTTGCGACTGAATCTGTTCCTCACTTTTTCACTGCGAACCATGTGAATGCAGGTCGGTGTTGTGCGAGCTGACCGTTGCGTTATATATAAATGCATGTCTCAACGCATGCCATGGCCATTCAAAACATGACTGCTGAAATGACTGCTTCATTTATAACAATGCTATTAGTAAGCGGACAAAATGAGATACCTTATGTGTTATTCGCATTGCACTCTACTAAATATTAAATTATTTGCACTTATTCAACACCCACCTCATATATCTTCTACTTCTATGGTGTGTCGGCCCGTTTTCAGGTCATGGCCTTTTCGGTTACTCTTCGCCACCTTTGTCGATCCTGCGCTACGATTCTCCAATTCCGAATCTTGAGGCTCTTGCCATCTGCTACGTGGCCTCCCCAACGGCCTTTCTCCTCCGGAGTCTCCTTAAAATACCTTCTTTGGGACTCGATATTCTTCCATTCTAATTAAATGACATGCCCATTTGGTTCTTTTGATCCGAATGACGTGCGACAAGGAGAGATCGCTATACAGAGGGTATAACCCATTATTATTATTATTATTATTATTATTATTATTATTATTATTATTATTATTATTATTATTATTATTATTATGTCTATCTCTCCGTTACCCTTGCATGCATATACAGGTTCGAAGATTCTCCACAAGATTTTCCTTTCGGAAGACTCGATCTTTTTCGCGACTTTCTTCGAGAGGGTCCACGTTTCCTTCTTATATCACTATATAATAAATGTTTTGCATACCTGAATGGAAGAGTAATATATATTATACGATATACACAGTGTTTTAATATATTCCTGGTGAGCACAACCCATGCACCATCCCGATGATAAGTAAAGGGGGCAAAACGAAGGTCGGTCACCCGGTTCCTCACTAATCGGTTTTAACTTTACATAGCCCCGTTGAGTTCTGTAAGGCAACTGCAGGTAATCGTAGCAGTGCAAAGAAAAGGGTAAGATAGTCGAATGGTAAAGTTACAGCCCAAATTTCGCTTGTATTGTTGATAACTCGAAGGGTCAAGCCGTAACAGGATTATTTGCTTTTTAGCGTCTTTCGATTGATGAACCATGTGACATGAACATGATCCATACATCTGCTGGTCGGTAGTGTCAAGTTTAAGAGAGGAAACAAATTTAAAGAGAAATGAATACCACTTTTTTTTAATTGTTTCAAAAGAATAATACTAGAGAAAGAACAGAAAACCTTACGGTCGTGTTCTCGTTCACTTCAGGAAGGAGGAAATGTGAACGAGCATCTCACAGAAATAAATGCGCTGCTCATTAAAAAAAAAAAGAAACTGTATAGGTGGTAGGTACGAGAGAGATAAATAGCTAATAGGTAAAGTGTTTCCGTTATCAATACAGTATATGTAAATTCAGAAACAATAAGGAAATTGATTGTTCTATTCACTCCATAATTTGAGAGAATGCAAACAAGAACGAAGAAGAAAAACGAATAGATAGAAAAAACCAAAATTCGTTATAAGAAAGAAAAAAACAAATTTTGTATCATTATTTACATGGCAATTTAAGGGTATTCCTGATTCACATAAAAGAGTAAAGAAAACCAAGATTTTTATTCGTGCCTCGAATTGGAGGAACAAAAACAAAAACCAGCAATAATAACAGCCTAGATCCTCAAATTAAGTAAATTGGGAATAACATGTACAAAAATAACGAAAGCAAACATGTAGCTCCTACTTTCGAACAAAGCTGAACTAAAGAAATTGTTGAAAATGACGTCCTGCAACATCCACTCAGATTCTGCATCTTTGAATAAACCCGTCTCGTATCCTATCAAGGATGCCTGGAGTGCTACAAATTACGACACATGCAGCCAATATCCTCGCCAGCAAATCCTCACGTAGACGAGGCTCTTGATATGCCCCCCAGAAAATATTCAGGAGGTGTGAGATCAGGGGAACATGGTGGCCATGTAATAATAGCGCCGCGTCCAATCCAACGTCCTGGAAACGTGTTATTTAAATTGCCTCTGATTGTATCCGGCATCGTACATCGTACATCAAGAAACCCAGATAGCACATCAACTAGGAACTGGTACATGTTCCCATTCAACAGCGATGAGAGAAGATACGGGCCGATTGTGTAATTTCAAACTATGCTAGCCCATATGTAGACTCCGAACGTGTTGATAATTCCTTTCAACAATCGTATGCATACTTACACGTAGCTATTATAACTATAACTCCATGGCACGACAGCTCACGGGGAACCCTGGCCTACCGCCCGGCCGCTGCGTCCCCCATCTCGGTCCACTACAGATGGGGTGCAGTATTGGAGGGTGAGACGTGGTCAGCGCCTCGAGCCCCTCCCGGCCGGTTAATGCGGTCCTCACGACCTGGAGCCGCTACTTCTCCATCAAGTAGCTCCTTAATTGACCCCCCAGGGACCTCACGAGGCTGAGTGCACCCCGGTCCAGGTCTCCCAGCGGGGGAAAAATCCTCACGCCGGTACTGGGGATCGAACCCAGGTCTCCCGCTTGGTAGGCAGCTGCGCTACCACCGCGCTAAGGAGACGACCACGTAGCTATTACTTTGGTTTAATGCAATTTCTCTTGTGAAACAACACTCGGGAAAGAAGTCCGGCCGTTTAGAGATGCTAGTATCAAGGCTTGTGCCTTCAGGATGTAATCTATCTTTCTGTATCACTGGCCACACTATTTGTACCCCTAGTGCGTGCAATAGTACGGGTATTACTTGAACGCAGAGTTGCCAATTTAGCCACTTTGTAACAAAATATGCTCATTCGGAATACTCACCTGGCCACAAATATTTAAATACCATTTTGGCTACTTTTTGTTCTCCATTTAGCCACATTTGGTCACTTTTAAATGTAGAACATTTTTATTTTTAATAAAAAGATATACACATATTGCATCTCTAGTACTCGACAGCTCCCCCGGTTAAATGATGACTTTGTCACTCTTTCCACTGTGATGATGTCATGAAATGATCGCCTCTCCTTTTTTTCTACATTCATTTCCCATTAATCTCAGATGTCCAGCAGATATAAACAAGTGTTCTGTTTTAAATCGTCAGCAGTAACACTGTAGGTGTAAAGATGACAGTTTAGCTTTTTTATGGCCAATCTAGCCCTGATTAAGCAATTATTAGCCACTACTTTGTAGGGAAAAAAGTTTAGGGTATTTTCAGCCATTTTACAATTTCTGGCCCAAATTTAGCTATTTTTCAAATTATTCAGCATTTTCTAGTTATTTCCATCTCCATTGCCTAGTTTTTAAATTAAAATCACTAAACGTACAAAACAGATTGATTAAAATATATGACAATTTAAGAAACATTAATGGGTTAAGCAAGAAAGTTATGTAAACCGGTTTCCATACATACAATATTCCAGATGTAAATCCTGTTCTATATCTAGCTATTTCTGGTCATTTTGGCAATCATTTTTAGCCACTTTTCATTACCAAGATTTGGCAACAGTGGTTGAACGATTGTTGTGAATGCTTTCGAGCTCCCGTTCCTGGAAACCCAGTGAGCGACGGGTGCTTGCACAGCCAGGGCACTGAGGGTATCTAACTGCACAGAGTCAGTTTCCTTCTGTCTCCTCATAAACAAAATGCAGAAGAGTAAACTCCGGAAAAGAGTTTGCCATGGCTGCGATGTGAATAACTTAGTTAAGCAGTAATGCAACACATGTGCTATTAGTCTGAAATGTCCATGCGCAGCTATGACGGGCACACGCGCAAACCTGATACCTGCTCATTAACTCATGCTACACCGCAGTAATGTAACCTATGTACTAGATGTTCAACTGCAACCTGTGTGTACTTACGTAAAATTTACTTACATTTTGAGAAAAATACCATAAATGAAAATTGGGTTCACCCCAAACTGATACGATTCAACTGACGTTCGTATGGACCATGCACCATCTAATTGAAACCGGAACACGCCTCTGCAGACGAGTAATTACTGGAGTAAGAGTAACAGAAGTAGGGAAACACATACGATGTTAGTCTGAAGTATCTTGAGAGTACGCATTCACATCCCCATACCCGACACATTGTTACAAATCATGAACAGGAAGAAGGGAAAGGTTTTTCCTATTTCCTATATAATAAGTTAAAACATAGCATTTGAGTACCTCCGTAAAATCGCTTAAGGATTTAAAGAAACACGTTCACGTGTTTAGAGGGAAAAAAGAGTAATATTTTAATGGAATTTTGAACGTGGACTATCAGACTCATGGCCGAGCTTGCTTCTGCTCCTCTATTTCTGTGCATTAAGAAATTTTCCTGTCTAATATGTATAGTTTTGTACAATGTGCAACTGAAGCTGTGTGGTGCACTGGCCCTTGCTAACGGAGCATTTCTTCAGAAGAGCTAAGCTCATAACTTCGAAAATACCACATTGGTAGCCATTTTTGTGCTACGGGTGGCAGAAGATGGAAAGCAGCACTACATGTGTATTCAGTCTTTATGTACATGAAATTGTCGGTACGAATATTCCAGTGCAAAATCATTATTTAGCCGCAAAGTTTGTTGTCACAGTGTCCTACCTCAGTGTGATCCTAAACGACTCCTCTGTAAGCCCTGAAGTTTTGTCCGTTCAATTCTATAACGCCCGATTTTACTACAAATGGCACCGCAGGCGATGACACTAATGATACATGGAGTGAAGATGGAGCACCGGTGGAATGAGATAGCGGGAAATATTGGAGAATCCTGAGAAAACCCGCCCCTGCATCGCTTTGAGCATCACAAAATCCACATGCGGTCGCCTGGGATCGTGCCCGTGCTACCTTAGTGAGAGGCGAGCGGTCTAACCGCTTGGCGACCGAAGTCCTCTGAGTGTGACAATTATAACACATTAATTTAAAATACTAGAAGACCAATATACATATATCCTTATACATACAAAGCTGGTTTTGAATAGTATTTCGTTTGCTTATAGCTAAACAAAATTTTTAGAAAACTTGCAAGTGATTGTTGAATCAAAAGCTGTGTTGTTGTCGAGGGATCCGTGTCTCGTACCTGCAGGGTCCTCAGCTCCGGCGTTGATGTAGGTTCCACTCCTAGTTACACTTATCTCAGGCTAATATATTAAAAGCACTGCATGTTCCCTTACGACATGAATTTATTTGGATCTTGGATTTAAACGGGCTGCTAGCTTGTTCCTTACAAATGTGTTATAAATAAATATCATCCCACCACGAAATTATTAATGACGAGCCTAATCTAAACCTCTGCACATCGCTCCCCCACCACGTGCACACAACTCAATGTGACGTGAACACAATATCACTCGTGTCACGGTTATAGAAAGAGAATGGAGTAACCACATAAGATATCTGCCTTGCCTTAAATACTAAACCTGGGTGACGCCAACTTTCGGGCCATAAAATGTAACAGCATTTCTTATTGGTTCAGTTAGCATCACCTCACAAGTTATGACAGTAAATTGTGCCAAGTTCTGACATCATAGCGTGCACATGACGCGTTTGGAAATTCCAAGTGGTTGCTTCTCACTTTAACATTATGCTTGCCTTGTCTGTTTTTTCAACTCCCTGTGCTACTTGGAAGACAAGTCACTATTCGTGTTTCACTTCTTTATATGTATTTTCTTTTCTATCATGCATTCTTTAGCCTAAACCCTGTGCTCATTAGCAGGTGGTGATTGGTGAACTGAAACCTGCAATTCCGCTAGCTCGCCTCGCCTTAATTACCTAAGTTAACAATTTGCATTTATGCACATTTCTATTCTTGAATATTTACAATTATTTTACCTTACTTTCTATAAGCTAATAATATTACGTACATTTTCTCTTTTTATATATTTTGTGAGCATGTGGTATGTGCTCCTACATTGTAAATGTCCATTTATCCATCTTTGAGCCATCCGAACAACAACTGGACCAGACTGCTTAACAACTTGCTACACGTCTAAAGAAGGAAAGAGAGCTTTGCTGCTATAATACCATTTTTAAAGAAAGTGCTAATTTTGGAATACCATCTTTATACATATTTATTTCGTATTAGAAGTGCTTAATTCAGAATCTAAAATCACGAGTATGGCCAGAAAACAAATATTATTATATTTCTGTATTGCTAATAAACTATACCCTTTCCAAAATAATAAACACATTTGAGGTAAACAAAAGCAAGAGGCGATGAGCGCAGTGAATGCTTCATTCACCCCTGTTCGTGTCTCTCACATAAGAGTAGAAAAAAGAAACCGTCTTTTCTTTCTGTTCTTACTTTTAAAACGCAATAATGGATACGGTTAATGATCTCAATGTTATTATTCTACATTCTCGCTGTGATTTGAAAATAAATACCAATCAGTTTACCGAAACTCATCAGTTCTCATATCCAGTACGCGGAGTAATATTGGCACCGTAGCTCAGTAAGTAGAGCACCTGTCTGCTATGTGAGAATTCCCAGGTTCGATTCCCGGCTGCAGGTTGGGAAAGTTTCTCATGAAACGATTTCTCCCTAAAATTCCCAGACTCTGGAAAAGAATTCACTAAAAATGAACAGCAACAGTAAACATCGTCAAGAGCAATTCGTCCAATGGAAAAAGCCGCCGTAATGGCCTAGATGTTTCTTAGAGTAGATTTAGTTTAATAACGCACTTCAGATTTTCTGCGTATTCCACAATATGAATGTCAGGTACACAATACCGAGTGAGCTGACGTCGCGGTAAACTGCGAGCTGTGAATTAGTAGGTCCTGGGTTCGAAACCCAGGGACCTTACATTCTGACCCATGGTGTATAGTGTTTACTCGGGGTCGACAGGCGAATGCTGGGGTGGTTTATCCTATGCATTTTCCCTTCATTCCGTTTCCTTCCCATCTTTGAGGCGCTTTCAGTTATATAGTGTATGGCGTTGCGAGCAGATGGTAACTTTAAGCTCCATGGACCCCGTGATCATCCATTTCACCAATTTCATTCATCGTCCGATATGACCAACCATTTAAAGGATGTTAACATAAAAATATAATTAAAAAACATGCTAGCCTACTTTAACAACGAAATTTTAGGGCATTAATACCAATAATTTTTACTACATACAAAGAATTAGTCCTCTAGTTTAAAAAAAATATTGAAAATACCAACGGTATTCGTAGACCTTCTTAAGAATAACTGGCTGGTGATTGCTTTATTTAAAATAATAAAATCAGAAGAATTTCCGAGTAACCGAGATCTAGTTCTTTACGTATAAAACACGCTTCTTATTTGGTGTTTTGCTTGGTGCAGTCAATATTGATATAAGGGAAAACCTTTTAGAATTTCATGCTGCAGATGTTTTAAATTGAATGACCTAACACTACGATATGGCAAAAGCTTTAGTATCTTCTTCCGTAGGTATATACTGCACATCTAGAAAACCAGAGGGCATCACCCAAACCTAAGCAATAGTAAAGATAATGGTTTCAATAAATATTTTCTCTGTTTACAAGCCATTCTGCCTCAGTACTCTATTTGTTGGAGGCTATTTTCATATTTGCTTCTTTAGCCCAACTGGTTAAGTCTAATACACAATTTAGGAAACGTTTCCTATCACGATATTCTATAAAAATACCGTCTTTTACCAGACATGAAGTTGCACATGGCTACATTCGTATATGAAGCGCTCAAAAATGCTTTACCTGCCGTTGTATTCAAAAAATGCTAATTAGAACCATATATACATATTAACATCTTTAATGTATTTATGCATTGATTCATTGACTTTCACTAGCACGTATGTGCAATGCACATAGTCGGAAGAGAAGCTATTATATTCCACCAAAAAGCTCGATACTGAGATTTCACCGAAAACACATGTTTTGTGTGCCTCTGAGTCCAAAATAAAAAAAAAAGCACTCTTACTTTCTCTACACTATGTACGTCGTGTAGGGAAATAAAAATGTTATACCTACCAAAAACTCAATACCGAAATCTCACCGGAAATATGTTTTGAGATCCCCTGAATTCAAGAGCAGCATTTTTAGAAAAATGTCATGTATGTGTTCTGTCTGTCAGTGCGTGTATGTGTGTGTGTGTGTGTGTCTGTGGGCAGCATAGCTCAAAAACTAAAAGTCCGTTAAATACCAAACTTGGTATATAACTCCAGTATCTTCCAAGGATGCACACAAAGATTTTCAAGAAAATTACTCTACCCCCAACCACCGTTTACATGGAAAATGTTTCGAAAATTTTTAATTTTTCCAAAATGGCAGTAACGATTTTGCTTAAAATATTGTATATTAAAGATACTTACATGACAAATAAAATGTATATCTTGACTTTTCTGAGAATATTCTCTGAAGACATTTATTCTGGATGAATTTTGCGGAATTTTGCATAACTGGTAAACCGTAAGATATATACAAATACTTACTGAACAAAACATGTAGAGCTCGTTAAAACAAACAATTTATGTTACATACATTTTTTTCGTGGAGTTAACCGTTTGCTAGATATTGCTTATTATTGGTTTCAGTTTTTAAAACACTTGTACTTTTCTCATACGGGAACTTGTCAACTCCTGGTCATACAAACAAAGGAACTTCAATCACATAGTAACCAGCTTTTAAAACATTTGAGTATCACTTTAACCTATGGTACTCTCTTATTTCCCTTCTACTTACAAGCAAGCATGTAACAAGACCATTTCTGCTAATTATTTCTCAATTGACATGAAGGAAATATAAGATTAAGGTTTTTAACCACAATTTATTACAGAGATATAGAGAAAGTTGTATGAATGGAACACATCAGACTTTTTAAAAAAAGATCCTAGGTGTATCTGTGTATGTGGATAGAAAACTTAAAAACGAAAAGTTCGTTAAATACCACACTTGGTATTTAAGTTTAATATTTACCAAGAATGCGACCAGAAGGTTTTCAGGAAAATCCTCCCATTCCAAGCTGCGCTTCACATGAAACCTTTTTCGAAATGTTCGATTTTCTAAAGAATGGTTAACTATTTTATGGAGCTAAACTTACTACACAAAGCTGCAGATCTCGTTAAAGCACATACTTTATGTCATACAGTTTTTTTGGAGCTAACTATTTCCGAGATATTCTTTGTTATTGGTTTTAAAATTTCCAATACTTAAACTTTTCCATGTTGCCCATTCTAAGAAAAGAGGGTTTAATTACTATCGCTTTAGCCTAGTGTATTCTTTGATTTCCCGTCTACTGAAAAGGAGACAAGTGCTAGTGTTTTATCTAGACTAGCATGACGTAGATAAAAGTGATATTGCTTTGTTTGCAGTACAGGTAGTGAAAGTCATGTGAATGGAACACAGCGTGCAAATTTCAATTTTACTCTGATTTCTATGTAAATTTTCATACATAATTTAAAATGTGTAATCCAAAGACTCGATGATGAATATCATGATTGATTCATTCATTGGATCATAAAATTAATACATACTGAGTAAACAAGGGAAACTTTTCCATTAATAGCTTCATGTGAACAAGAAATCTGATAGTTTCATTCATATGACTTTCTCTACCTGTTCTACATACTTTTCTTACAAAAGAATTCTCTTCTATTTTATCCTAATCGTGATAAGCATTACTTGCCTTATAACTTGCTTATTGTAAGTAAAAGACAATAAGGGATTACACTACAGTAAATAGTCAAACAGTTTAAAAGCTGGTGAAACACTTGAAATTCGGTCAAAGATGACTTCCCGTTTAGTAAAAGTTTAAGTCGTTTAAAAGGAAATATCTGGGAATGACCTGAATTGTGCAATTCAACGAGATCTACAGTATCTCTTACTGTGAAACATTACATTACATTATACAAGTCGTCTAGAATGTAGAGGTCTTCACAGACTTCTCCCACAAAATTCCAGATATACATTTCGTTTGTCTTGAAAATAAGCTAAACATATATATTTAATCAATATTATTGGAACCATTGAAAAAATCAAAATTGGCGAAACGTTCCATTTAACCAAGTTGTCGTTTTCTTCAGACACACGCACACGCTCACACACACGGACCTTTACCTAAACGTGCAAACAGGGACCTCAAAACATGTATATGTTGTGTAATCTTAAAACCTTCTGTACCTACTGTGAACCTTGTGCTTGCTACTAGAGACATTTCTCTACAAATAGCATCATTAACTTAAATGAAACCTTTACATATATGTTCACTGAACTAGGGTGTCAGAAAATGATACCGCCACACTTATCTCATAACTGGGATTCCACAAGGCACTTTTAGCAAATTTGAATGTAAAAGTACTTAGTTATCATCTAGAAGCTATTGGAGCTAGAGATTTGACCTTTCGTGCAGTAATTTCTTTATTTACACATATTAAGTGTACGAATTTTCTAGTATATAACTCAAAATGTAGGAAAATCAGAAACTGCCCCTTAGGGAGAGTTCCATTCAAAGTCTTCAATATTTTTTTTTGATAAAAATTTGTTCAACATTATTACGATAAAGGAAATTTTTAATATAACTGGGACTTAAATTTAAAATTTGCTATCTCTGTAGAGAGTTTTCTGATCGTTTTACTGTGATTGTATTATTGTTATTTTAATATGAATACCAAACTTGATATATATTGAATAAGCTGTCTCACGCACCTAACAATTTGAGAAAAGTGGTTGGAATCTTATGGATTTGAAGCTTTGAAGCACATAGAGAAACCTTAATTTGAGATATTTCAATAGCTTTGATTATTGAACTACTGTACATTTTGAAAAGGTTAGACATTTTAATCCCTAATATTAACCACTTTTTCATATAAGTATATTTTTTGAAGAATTCCTAGTGGTGTTAAGATAATTTTGTTCTAATTAATATTACAATATATATTCCTGCACATGCTGGGAAATTGTATTTGTACTTAAACAAAAACTGAGACGTGTTGAACGTTTTGAATGTGCGAAAATGAAATTTTGTGAAAAGCACTGTTTAATGAAATAGTATCCTAAGAGCAGATGTAAAGTACGATTTTTAAATGGCTGTAGAACCCGAAGTAAGGGGGGACTGAAATGTAGATTCTCTTTGGACGCCCAAAGGTTGCAAAAACGATTTTTGAACCGATTGTGGTGGAAATTTCACTCACTGACCCTCAAGAGCTTTGAGAGTTATACAGCTACACGTCACTTCAAGAAAAGTGAGTTTCACGTATTCAATACTTTTGATAAGCTTCTCTCATTCCTAAAATAGGATGATGGGATTACTATTGAAGGACATTGCCCCGTTTTTGTTGCACACTAGCTCGTCTATTTACTTTGTTGCAAGCAAGTGTAAGAAACACCAAAACTTCGCACACTAATGCAGAATTATTCATTTTTAAATATGGATAATGAGATACAGGGTTGAAGTTTCCCTTACTAACTCAATAAAACAGAGATCAAGCGTAAGAGGATTATCCAGAAAGTGACAGACGGTTTAGCATAGGTAAATACCAACACAAACTTTGTAAATATTTCTCAATGTAATCGTCACTGCAATCAAGGTATTTATTGTCACGTGGTACCGGTTTTTTAATGCGGATATTACACTCCTCTACCATCAAAAAGTACTGCCTTTTTGAGGTTGGGAAAGTTTTTCAGCCAGAAAGGCATATATGTTGTCCCAAGTGAAATACCGGTTTTTCTGAATTCTTATATCAACATTTACCTTCAAGTCCCCCATAAGGGTTGATGAACTTCTTTGTCGTGCACAGTAGTTCTTCCTTGATTACTCAGAATTATGCGACATTTTCTAACTGAGCACTCGTTCATTGCATTATCACCATACACTTGCGCTATCTGCCTATTACATTCGATTGACTGAGCATTTTGTGTATTCAAAATAAAAAAAAACAAAAAAAAAACGAACGAACGAATCAGTCCTTTGGTAACTTCGTAAATGACGTTTTGGGTGGATATCTTTCGTTATTATTTAGTTATGCCAAATCGTCTGACACTTTCTGGATTGTCCTCGTATATAGTGAAATGCTGTAGTGTATTTCTCAGTCTGTTTTCGCCCACAATACAAGTTGGTTCGCGGCGTACCAAGAAGCATAGTCATGCTCCCTAGCGGTAGGAGTTCATACTAACTGCTCCACTCACTTCAGAATTTTCTTTATAAATTCTGTTCTATCGTTTTCTGACGTTTCAGAATAGTACATTTTGAAGAATGTAAATAATATTGCCAGTTTTTAAAAAGTTTAAACAATATTATAGATTAAAACAATAGCCTTTACATATTGCTGGCTCGTTATCGTTGAAGTGATGAGATTTGCCGGGTAACAGTAATATACGTGTTACATTCACATGACATTCTGCAATCGTTATCGTTTATTTATTTAAGTTCTCTTAATCGAGATAAAACTTTGCACTAATGGTTTCATTATATATTCTACTGTGTACAAGGGCGCACAGATACTAATGTCTAAAATAGGATCTCTGTTTACTGGCCTTGAAATTACGTTCTCCTTCCATCATATTACGATAAAACTAAGTAAGGCAGCAATTTAAGAATAAATAATAAGTAGTAAAGATATCTCTCAAATGGCTAATGTTACAAATAATACATATTTGAAATGAGTTGTATGATTTACAGAAATCTGCATCTTAAGCGTCTATCCCTTATGGTTTACACTTTATACAAAATGTAACAAAATTCCTTTCAAATGAAGATAACTTCACATGGTATTCCCAGAAAATGCAAGGTCTTATACGTCATACAGTAATTCAAGGTGATGCGTCTGTAACATTTGGAAAATCCACAATTGCAATTTATGATACACAATATTAGTGATATTTTTACCATATCAAAAATTCTAGCGTGCATTGTTACTTAAAAAAGACATTTCACTCTCTAAAGCCATTGTTAAAAAAACTGAGCCACGTTACGCAGTGTTAAACATATTAGAATAAAAAAGTCCACTTATTCAGGAAATGAGTTTAAAATTAACAGATTTGTCACATTATACTTTTTGTAATAGCTCTAATAAGTGTAGAAAAATATTACTTTTTGTATATTTAAAATCTCATGATTTTTTTCAATATTTATTAACTTATTTCTGAAAATTGGAGCATTATTTCGAAAAAACATATGCACATTTTCTTTAAAGTGTTTCTAAGAAGCGGTATAAAACTTTTGAAATAAATCGGTGAAAAATTGCATCGTGTGGAAGATTTTCAGTATAGAAGAGTGTGGGCTTTAATCAAAAATCGTTACGGTTTCTTTTGACAAAATAAACAAATGTCAAACATTTTTCATTTAGAGGTTAGTTTGGTTTGAGATGTGTTTTTAAAATTTGTCGTGTGTCATCTTGCACATATTGAACTGAAATTCCAAATTTTGATATTTAGATTTTGAGTTATGCTTTTCACAGACCCACACATACACGAACCTTTCTGCATCTTTTTAATTCCAGGGCTTCAAAAATGTAATTTCTGTGAAACTTTTAGTTGGAGTTTTGGGTGGAATACATTTCATGTGCATCAAGGTACATGATAGATGAAGTGAAAATGATTTTAGCTTTTGTAAACCGCAGGTATTCCACTCTACGGGTGTGAAGGCTGTAACTACGTATGGTTCCATATAAATGAGATCTCTTTATCAGAAACCTTGCCAATCAATAGCATGAATATGAATTATGAAGCAATCTCTTCCAGATCTGTTCACTAGAAAGATCTGTTCACTAGAAAGAAGAGTAATACTGAGCTAATTTTTTCGGCAACTAATTTCACAGTATGTAACATCTTCTTATCAATTTTCTCCTTGCTTACCTATTGAACCACAAATTCTTCTCAATTTCCCAATCATCATTGTCCCTGTGATTTAATGAACTCCAGTGGTTTCCCCTCCTTCCTGATGGTAACGTAACTCCATAGCACGACAGGGGACAATGCCTACCGCCCGGCCGCTGCATCCCCCATCTCGGCATGCATGGGGTGCAGTGCTGGAGGGTGAGACGTGATCAGTGCCCCGAGTCCCTCCCGGCCGGTTAATGCGGTCTTCATAATCTGGAGCCGCTACCTCTCAATCAAGTAACTCCCAGATCCTCACGCCGGTAGCGGGAGTCGAGCCCAGGTCTTCCGCTTGGCAAGCAGCCGCGCTAAGGAAATGACACCTTCCTGGTGGTCTTCACTCCATTTTTCTTTTGGGTAATCTTTCATATCCCATTCCTTTAGCATACCTTTCTGTTGAATAAAATCTAAAATTGAGTTTTGAACATTCATTTTATCCTTTATAAATGTCTTTTTTGTTCTAATATTCTAGCAATTCTCCTACATTAATCCACTTGTGTTGCCAAAATGTTCTTTTTAACTGATACTTTAGAATTCACATATCGGAACCATTGTTATAATACTTCTATTCTTTTAACAATTATAGTTTTAATTGAATTGTTTTTCCACACAAGCCGTGTATAGGAACTGAAAATTCAATACCATAGCCGGGACTTGAACCACTAGCTACGATGGCAACATACCGGCTAGAGACCGGGAGATCCGTGCTATGGCATTGAATGTTTCAGTCTGACTCTACCTATCCAATTCCAGTTCTACATACGGCTTTGCGAAAGACAATTAAATTAAAACCATTTGACTTAATGGTTGGCTAGACTATGAAGCCCGGGACATGTCATCTCAAAAATAATTTGATTACCTTGTGATTTACCGATAGACATGCGAGTCAGCTGAGAAATGTAGATTCCGTGCCGGCATGTCACTGTGCCATTATCTTAAAGTGTGATTTTTTGTTTAAAAAGCAATGAAAATTATGCCAAAGCATTACATGAAGAAGCAACTCCGTAAATTTTGTCACGTCATAATGCAACATTTAAGACAACTGTTATTGAAGTATATGTCAGAACAATAACTAAACTATATATTTATCTTCACTTTAGTTTTTTCACAGTTTAACATTTGTGCTTTGTAAAATCGTAATTTCGGTAGAATTAAAACAGTTCAACAGCGGCTAAAAAACTAACACAACTATAGTGCCATTTGTGTGCTCTCTTTCATATATTCAATACAAACATTATTGGCAACATTTCAGGTCATTGCTCCTTCCTTTTATATAAGCATTAAATAAAAATGAGCTAGCTCTTATTTATATTTAAATAAAGTAATTAGTTTGTTTAATTGCATTCTCGTTATAAAAAAACATCATTTTCACTTGTTTGTTTTCCTTGAATGCTGTGACAAACAACTAACTTTTGGTATTTGGTAGTTGTAAAGCACATAATAATACTTTTAATTCGGTTAAACACCATATACAGAGAAATAGAGTACACTTCTGTTAAAGCACTGATGTCCAGTCTTTAATTGACATTTCTCTTTTGCTACAGAGTTCAAGTGGTAGCGTTCGCACAGCTGTCCGCACAATTCGCGAATTGTTATCACATGCCTCATCTCGAAGTTGGCTATTGTCCACGCCCCGGGGTGTTTCTTCCCTTTCTCTTTTCAACGATTTTAGTAGTTTCTCTGAGGTTCCTGTATTCTGTAAAGGTTAAAGGGTTCTGAGGTCCTCTTGAGAAAAGTTTCTCTTGCGAGTAGGTAAGTAGAAAAAGCTGGATCTGGTAGTCCTCGATACTCGGATATTATATAGTGATTTTACTCTTTCTGGTAGGGACAGGTTTTTTTCGCTATGGTGTGACCATATGACTTGTATCCCATACGTTAGGATTGGCATAATTTTTGTTCTGAATAGCGTTTTCCTTTTTTACAAATTACGTTTAACTTAAACTTCTTACTTTCTTTTAGTTTTGGTCCAAATAAAACAATGCATTTCAGTTTGAATCCTTAGACTAACCATTTTATTGGAAATAAAACAAGAAAGAAATGGTTTAGGAACTAAACTCGTCTAGTAAAGTTAAAGGTTCCCGTAATATAATAATGGCCTGAGAAACTACTGGTCTGATCTTACTCGGCAAGTGTTATAGTGTTTAACGTCCGCTCTTACTACTACGGCACCGCAGGCGATGTCTCTGGTGATGCATGAAATGAAGATGGAGCACTGGTGAAACCGGACAAAACCCGCCCCTGCACCGCTTTGTCACCACAAATCCCGCATGCGGTCACCTGGGATCGAACTTAGTGAGGGTTTTAACTACTAGGCCACCGCGCAGCTGTCATCAACAGTGGTTTTTCTTAAACACCTGCAAGGAAAATCACGCTGCTGCCAAAATAAATCAAAGATATAGAAGAAAAATGAAAATCGTTATCATTATACTGTTTGTCTACTTCCTTTAGCTTAACTTAGGTAAGCTGTAACGCTTCCAAGTTGGAGTCTCGGCTAATCAGGGGAGTTTTGTGGTTCCCCGGGTCAGTAAGCAAACTCTGGCTTTCTTCTTCTTCTTCAACAGCCCATCGTTTTCTTTAATATCAGGCATACTGCGCCTGAGGTGCACGTTGATATCACACACCCGACTCTGTGTGCTCTCAAGGCAGGGTTCTCTTCAGGAGACCCCTGGAGTTTAGGGGCTTGATTGCCGTCGGGAGCGTTCAATCTGGAAATATATGGACCCCGTCCACGCTTGCTCACGTCGTCTCCCGGATCTCTTCGCTGTGGGACTCTCTCCTCAGAGTAACATGTCCAACAGGCGGTGCACTGTCCTGCTTTCGTATTTATTACCTTTACAATTTTACTTGGTCTTTTTACAGAAAGGAAATATTAAGGAACACATAAAATATTATTGACAAAATATTACGTGTTTACAAACACATTAGGGCGGATAATTCAATATGTGAATAGCGTTTTGTTGTATTTTAAATCAATATGCTGAGACTGCAGTCCTTAAATTGTACATATGTATGTATATGCAAAGGAGTTGTATTGAAATTTAAGCAAAAACTTGCTTCGAAATACGTTTATCCTATAGCAGTACAAATAGTATTTATTCCTAACATCAACAGGAAAGATTTAAAAACAAAGTAGCAGGCATTATAATAACCTAACTCTCCAGGTTCTGGAGGCGAGTCAGTTTAAATGAGCCAGGATAACGGTTGCATATTTTGTTTAAGAAGACTGATAAATTTATTTTCATCACCACTTTGCTAATACGTCTTAAATGAATGCATTTACATTCATTTGAAGACTATTCTTTAAGTATGGTAAATTTTTCAGATTAGAGAATGCAGTTTTTATATCTAAGATGCGACTAACGTTTGTATTTATAACTAATGAGCTCATGTGAAAGCATAAAAAGAATACACATTTTGTAATATGTGACGTAAACTGTATGATAATTCAAAATTGGATCTAAGACAAGTTGAAAATAGAAAGTCAAATTCCTTGTAAAGCTAATGTATTGAAAATATTTTGGACAAACTATATTTTATAATTTTACAAGATTTCGTGTAAGAAATTTCATGCATTAGTTAAGGCTTTACGGAATATATAGGAGTAAATAAATTATGTGCTATTGACAAAAAATGCAAACTGTATCTCTTATTCTTCATATCAATACCTGAAATATATCACTTAGACCTAGCACGTTTCTTGCCAATTTCACTATCGATAGTGTCCAAAACCTGTGGTGCAATGTATAACATAGCTTGTTCTAGTCCTTTAGTTTTCTTCCCCAGTATTTTCCTCTCCAAAATGTTTTATATAAATTTCTTATGAGGAAATATACGTACAAAATATATTTTACTACTTTAATTGTCAATAATAAGACAATTTTCATATGGATTTTTAATATTCTGTGTTTGAATATTATCTGTTCAGTTCTTTCCTCGTTCTTCTCCATAATTACATGTCCATATTTTGTTATCAGATTCCGTGATAGTCCAGTTTTCGCACCCTTACAACAGCACACTCCATTCATATATTTCCATTAAGAAATATTTCAACTGTTCTAATGGAACTTTTTGGTAATAAACTTTTTATTAAAATGCCTGTTTTGTCATTGATTATCTTCCTACTATTATTTTCGTTACTTGTCCTGCTGCCTAAACAGCAATTTTTGTTTATTCCTATCTTCACATTTAAGTTAACTCAGAATATGTCTTCTTTAATATCAGGATGTCTGTATTTTAATATTTTATTTTGTAATATCCTATTATAGTCAGTCGTAGAGAAAGTAAAAGCATATTATATAATGTATTATAATCTAATTTTCGTGTTGATTCAGTTTTTTGTAAAAACAAGAGGTATTTTTAAAGTTACGAGTTAGTGTTACTACGACCTCTAACAATGACATTTCTGGAAAAAGTCAAGGAAAGTGCAACTAAGAGGATATTTCTTTTGTTTGGGTAGACTGTACGCAATTCTGTTGAGTGCTGTTAAATGTATGTAAAACCTTATGTGATATAACGTCGCAGCTAAAACGTAATTCTATTTTAATGCGATTAAGGCAAATGCTTTGCAAGTTTACGTTTGTTTAGCCCCAATTCTGACTATTAAGTGTGTGTTTATATTAAATGAGTTTTGCATTAGGAAACAGTAGCATAAATTAGCATGTAAGAACTGTAATGAGGATAAATGTGGACATTATGAAGGTGTTAATGGGGTAATTATAAAACTTGTGACATGATAATTATATGTGTCTGTAGAAGTGAAATTCAGAGCTTCTCTCCAACATCTCATTACACAGAAGTGTCTCTTCCTAAATTTCTACGCATATACTTGCTTGCCTCATAAAGGATGATATAGGCTGCACCAAATTTTTTCTTTAACAATGTGAATATATCGCCATAACTGTGGAACCTTTCCATTCTCTTCGTCAAGCAGTACCAGAGGTTCTTTAAACGCTGAAACCGTAGATTCCACGTTTCTTTGTAAACATAGATAAAACCGTCTCAGTAGAATTTTATAACATCTGACAAGTGACGCAGTGAAACAGGCGCATCTTTTTGACGGTGATAGAATTTAGTTGACTGCATACATTACAGTGATAATCTGCCTTCAAAAGCATGAGACTGTTTCACGGATATTTTCTATGCATCGTATGCCATAAGTTTGTTGGTACTAAAGCTGCAGAAATGACGTGCATAGAATTGTTAACTGTGTATAGAATACTATTTTAGAAAACTGAATAAAGGTAATTAATCAGTGTTTTATTAATTTAATCAAAGTGGACCGTTATTTACTTTTAGTGAATACCTGAAACTGATATTTCCTTTCTTTTTATATGTCAAATTAGTATTTCATACTTCGAACATAATATTTTTGTTCTTAGTATCATAACTAATAGTGTAACATTTCAATGTAAAATGGATATCTACCAGGTGGAAGGGACTTATTATGTACTTCATAGAAGCATTAGAAACAGAAGAGTAAAATGGCATTTTGTCCTTTTATCAGCCGATTTCGAAAAAATAAATGGTTTTGTTCCAAATTGGATACATGATTCCACAAGAGTGTACGAAGATAATAGTTTGTTACTTGCAAGATGCGAGAGTAGCGTACTTCTGACATTAGCTTCGGTAGGAATTATGGAACATCACACAGAGTTTCGAAATAAATAATCACTTAAATGCATTACAGGAATATTCCTTGCGTTGAGGTTGGTGGCCTATTCTGAACCAGCTTCTGGATGTAAACACGTCGGTGTTTGCAAACACGACGCAGGGTGGTGTAGAGTTTTAGGAGATAACGAGTGCAATTGGCATTCTGATTGGCCTACCCTGCTGTGGTAGCAGCAGTGAGGCATGTTTGTTTATGTTCTGATCTAGTGCAAGTGACACCCACATAATCTGCAGCTTGCCAGTTTGTCTGTTTTTGAAGAAACTTAAAATATCTCCGTAGGAAATGGTGAGAGACAAAAACGTAAGATACAAAATGTGCTCCAAATACCGAGATCTGTCACTGGTTTAAATTAATGAAATGACTTACCTTCCATCCGGTATACATACATTTTACACTGCATGCCTACATACAGACCGCTCCGTGGCCGAGTGGTTAGACCCCTCGCCTCTCACCTAGGGTCGGGTTTGATCCCAAGCGACCGAATGTGAGATTTGTGGTGGACAAAGCGGAGCAGGGGCGGGTTTTCTCCGGGTTCTCCGGTTTCCCCCGCCATCTTATTTCACCGGTGCTCCATTTTCATTCCATCTATCATCAGTGTCATCGTCTGCGGTGCCAAAGTTGGGCGTTAAACACTATAAAAATAATACCTACATATATGCACAAATAGAGGTATACATACATAAATGCACATATAAACCTTCGTTGTACCTGTCTCAATGACCGTGACCATAATTAACGCCGTCTTCGCTGATAACCAAAGAGGGTAAAACGCAGGTCCTCACGCCTGTTCACTACTGATGGGTTTTAACTTTAAATAGCCCCGTTGAGTTTTGCAACTCTTTTAACGCACGAAAGGATATCTGCACATGTCAAATACGGGGCAGTTGGGCTACCTGGTATATATATATGTATATATACACATACATAGATACATACAAACATTCATCTTACAACTTTATTCTGACATGTAGTTTTATAAGTCATAACGTAGTTGCCAAACTATTTTTTTTCAAAGAAAACCTTCATATATTTACAGCACAATACTAATTCTGAAAAATAAGTAACAAAAATAAACTACCAACTAAACTACTGGATTCCAGTAACTCCAAACTACATTCTACAACTACAGGTGCTGGTATCCAACAATTACTTCATAAATACACAATTTTAAATTCACACTCCTACATTTAAAACACTCAGTTGCATAATTATTATTTTAATTACTTAATATTAAAAATTAAAAAATTAACATTACTGTTACCTCAATATAAATACATATTAAATTTCAAAAATTTGAAGACTAAAAATGTACAGTATCTTTGTCAACTGAAATCTTATATATTTAAAGTTCTCAATTTCCTATACTTTCAGTTGCTTTGCTCAAAAGTAAAACCTTCACTAATAGTTTCAAAATGAACAATTATAGATACCAAATAAAGTCAATAAACAGAAGCATAAAAACGATCCCTTTGCGAATTAATGCGGACATATTTTTAAGAGCCCCACTGACTTGATTATTTGCACATGGATACATTCGCATATTTTTTTTTTTTTTTTTGCTGTAGGTTTGTTTCGGTTTTGACTCGCTATGGCACAATTAATTAAGGAAAGTCCGTTGCTATAACTTTCGCGGTTCTATTCGTGGCGATAATGCTGTTAGCAAATGTGGCATCCAGCTTTATAGGTATTCCAAACTTACGCAAATTGCAAACAATTAAGGTAAGGCACCTAAAATTTAGTAAAATTGGCAAAACTAAAATATAATTTATTGTTTTTGCTGCTATAAAATAATTCAGAGCTTGTACTTGAATAACAAGTGCTTTGTCTTGTTCTACCACCAATACAAAAAGCGCTACGTGACTCTAAACCTCAAAAGCCCCTAATTGATATAAAAGAGATATAACATGCCTAGCATTTAATACTATATTTTGTAACGAGAGTAGAATGGTAGTAATTAAGATATGAATATGTTTATGAAATAAGTAGAGCGAGTTTCATACTTTTCATACGAGCATCTGAATTGTATTCACAGCCAAGTTTTATACCAATATTTTTGCTCGAACATGTCTCTAAGTTTAAAATACTTATAAATTACTTACTCTACACTTACCTGAGCCAGTAAGTGCATTGGCCTTGCCTTACATAGTGAAACAGCTGACAGGGTTGTGTGTATTTTACTCCGATCTCGACCTTGATATTTGTGGCAATAATTTATCGGTCATATCGTATGACTGTACAGAAATTTCCGGAAGTATAAGTTCATCTCACGGTCACTCGTGTTACTTCTTTTTTTTTTTTTTTCTAAACTCGCGCTAGTGGTTCTTTGATTGAGCATACGAAAATAGTCGATGCCTGCGCTTTCAACGATTGGTGTCTGGTAGCGTTACGAGATGAGTGTAGACGTGGGAATATTGATTATGACATGTGGGTCCATAAAAGTGCAGCTACTAGACATATAGACATGGTCGAGCATTAAGTATATCCTACAGTTGCTAAGCAAAGCAATGTAAACAAGTGCAAATAATCTGATATTCATTTGAGAACAATACATATAACACAAAAGTACACTCACTAATAGCATTGTCATAAATGAAGCATACACTTCTATATCTCTATAGCATTTACATACATCACTATATCTATAGTCCGTCAGGGCAGAGACTGTGACCTGTTAGGTAAACAAGCGAACGTCTGAAATAGGGAATAATATCTACCCTAAAAGCATCGTGAAATTTTCCACTTATATACAAATTTAGAAAATAGCGAAAAAAGTGGAAATACTGGATCATCACATCGTCGTGAAACGCTGTACAAATATTTGCACTTATTCACCTTCCGCCCTTATTATGAAATATAACGTTTCAGAATGCCATTCCACACTTTTATTTTTAGTTGCGTAGCGGATTCACAAAATAGAAATAGTTCTCGACAAATACTTAAACTTATTATTATTTTTTTTTCATTTTATTCCACATTTTCCGAACTTCAAAATTTTCCATACGATGCAATTTTCTAGTAGTCTGCTAAACCACGGTTTTTAATAATGATAAACTATAGTTATATATTTACATCTATGTCATTTTGCTTAATTGAATTAAAATATGCTATAATTTGTTAAACAGCTTTTTACTTCCCTTAATAATAAAGGTCAAAATATAGCATGGATAAAAGTAGTTAGTGAATTATACTGAGTCTAAAAAGTCAAATCAAACTTGTTAATTTCAAAATTGTATTCTATGAAACATTTTCAAAATCGCTTGAACTAGAAGTATAAACAAATTAATTGAGAAAAGTGCTATAGATAGATAGCAGAAACTTCTTATTTTGCCTTTTATGCTTTTATGAAATGTGGTAAAGGTACAGTGAAAACTTTTAAGATATTTCCTCTTAAATTGAAAGCGATGCCAATTTTTCAATCTAATTATGAAACAATATCAACTTAGACCGTCTTACTTGCAGAAGAACTCAAGAAAAATGTTTTCGGTTATGAAATTTTTTCAAATATATGTAATTATTTAAAACTAAAAACATTAATTTTGTGTAATATTAAAACTCTTGTACCCTTAAATATATAAACATTATCTTTATAAGAAATTTAGAACCATAAAGCCAAGCACTATGCTTAAAATAAAGAAAAACCACTTTCATTATTTCATGCACATTCAAACGATATATATTTAATACCTAAACAGAACTGGAAAACAAGCTGAAAACCAGGATTTTAAATTTCATGTGCTTCACATGCCCATGCTCATTTGATTAAACAAGGTATGTTGTATTAATTGACCACATAAGGGCATAATCGCAATGAGATTCTGATGCTATATGTTTAAAGATTTTGCTATTGGAAATGTATTATTATTATTTTTTAAATTCGGCGACGGTTTCCTCTTATAGCGCTCACTTATGCTATCATTGGTGCAGCTGTGAAGATTTCTTGTGTTACGTGCATTTTACATGAACAGTCGTCATTTAAAATTGTTGCAGCACCCGTTAAGGGAAACAAGATTCTTACTTACCATTGCAGCATTCTCATATTTTTTCAAGATATTTCAAGACCTTTCAATCTGTTAATTCATATTTCTCTGAAAATTACGCAGGTTGTCGACCTTGCACTTGCGGTGTTTATAATTAACTTACATGTATTCGTAGAGAAAACTTTGAGAATAATGGAAATTACGGAAAGAAAGGAATTTTAGCACGGAGGAAGAGCTTAGATGGTCAAGAACTACCAACATTGTGTCCGAACTTCTTCATTAAGACCTCAGATGTTTAAATGTCATGTCGGTGACATTGCCAGACAAATTAGACTAAACCATATTGTTAAATACTATTTTAAAGCTATCACACATAAAAGGATATGAAAATTGAACCGAGCGGGATGACTCAGACGAGTTCGTCTGAAAGTCGCGAGTTCGCTTCCCGTGGCCGGCCCTCGTGACCCTTGGGTTGTTTCAGGGGTTTACCCGGGTCGCCAGGCGAATGTTGGGTAGGTTTCTTTCATCCTGTCCCTCCATTGTCCTTCAATCCGTTGGTTCTCTTTTAGGGCTGGAAGTGTCGTGAGCTGCCTCGGTGCGGCGCGGCAGAGAAAGGTGACTATGCCCATCCCCCGACATGGGCTGTTTGCCGCTCCTGGCGTGGGGCGGGGTCCTCGATCTGCCTGTCCGATTCTTGGAGTGCTGCTTCAATCTGAAACTGTAGGGACCGTGACACTACGGCTCCTGGTTCCGGCCGCCTCATCCCTCCCTCCTCGGTGCGCCCCCTCGCGGGCCGTAGGTACAATAACCTCAGGTTCCGTGCCGAGTCCACTCCTACTATATCCTATTCAATCTGAAACTGTAGCGACTGGGACATTTCTGTGCCATGACTCCTGGTACCGACCGCCTCATCTCTCTCTTCCCTCGCGGGCCGTAGGTACAATAACCTCCTAGCCGAGTCCACTCCGACTATATCCTATTCAATCTGAAACTGTAGGGACAGTGACATTGTTGTGCCGCGGCTCCTGGTACCGGCCGCCTCATCTCTCTCTTCCCTCGCGGGCCTTAGGTTCAATAACCTCAGGTTCCGTGCCGAGTCCACTCAGACTATATCCTATTCAATCTGAAACTGAAGGGACAGTGACATTGCGGTGCCGCGACTCCTGGTACCGGCCACCTCATCTCTCTCTTCCCTCGCGGGCCGTAGGTTCAATAACCTCAGGTTCCGTGCCGAGTCCACTCAGACTATATCCTATTCAATCTGAAACTGAAGGGACAGTGACATTGCTGTGCCGCGACTCCTGGTACCGACCGCCTCATCTCTCTCTTCCCTCGCGGGCCGTAGGTTCAATAACCTCCTAGCCGAGTCCACTCCGACTATATCCTATTCAATCTGAAACTGTAGGGAGCGTGACATGTCTGTGCCATGACTCCTGGTACCGGCCGCCTAATCTCTCTCTTCCCTCGCGGGCCGTAGGTACAATAACCTCCGTGCCGAGTCCACTCCGACTATATCCTATTCAATCTGAAACTGTAGGGAGCGTGACATGTCTGTGCCATGACTCCTGGTACCGGCCGCCTAATCTCTCTCTTCCCTCGCGGGCCGTAGGTACAATAACCTCCGTGCCGAGTCCACTCCGACTATATCCTATTCTATCTTGGCATTGAAGAAACAAACAATATCTTTGCTTTCCCTTCACGTATCTACTATGTACATAGTATACAGAGAAGGTATTGTATTGCACTAAAAAATTCCGTTCCGAGATTTCACCAGAAATAAATGTTTTGGGACCCCCTGAATGAAAAAAAAGGAATTTTAGAAAACGGCCCGTGTGTGCGCGCATATGTGTGCGGACAGCATAGCTCAAAAACAAAAGACCGTTAAATACCAAGCTTGGTACTTAAGTTTGGTATATTCCAAGGATGCGACACGACAATTTTCAAGAAAATTCCCCACCTCAAACTATCTTTTACGTCGAAAACTTTTCGAAAATGTTGTTTTTCTAAAAAATTACTCTAACAATTTTGATTGCAATGCCACATATTAAAGCCATTTCTATCAGAAATACAATCTACATCTTGAATTTACAGGGAATAGCGTCTGAAATCTGTCCATTTTGGATGAATTTTACTAAATTTTGCATAGCTAGTAAACCGTAAGAGATAGGCAAAAACTTACTACACAACAAATGCAGATCTCGTTGAAACGCAGTCTATCTCTTACATTTATTTTGTAGCGTTGACCGTTTCCGAGATAATCCTTGTTATTAGTTTCAATTTTCTCATGCGGGAACTTGTAAACTTCTGGCCACGCAAAGGAATGGGGTCAATTTCCATAGCACTCACATGTTAAAGCTTTTGACTGTCAGTTTAGCCTAGTGTGTCCTCTTAGTTCCCTTCTACTTATATGGCGCTAGGTAGCACGACCATTTCTGCTAGTGCTTACCTCGGCTAGCCTGAAGTAGGTACAATAAGCTTATTAACAACAATCTGTTACAAAGATGTAGAGAAAGTCATGTGAATGGAACACGTCAGATTCGCAGGTTCTCAACTTTATCGTTTGAACGTTTACTCTGATTGGAAAACCAACATCGTCAGGAATTATCAACACTGTTGCTAAACGTTCTTCTTTAAGAGCTCATATGATCATAAGCATGATATTTGTACATCATTCCTCCGTCAGTTTATCTCCTGTCAGTGACTTTGTTAGATATTATTCTCATACTAAACCTTATTTAAATATTAGTTTAAAAAGCACAGCACATAAAAGGATTTAAAAAAATCTTACGGGTTTAAAAGAGCATTACAAATGTAATAAAACGAAAATCCCGGAATAAAATACTAGAGTATATCATTTGTTGTTTATGAATATTAAATTGAAAACTTTACAACTGGCAATTCGACTGGTGTTTTAATTACTTTTTCCTTGTTCTATTTTCTGGAGCCATAGAGTTAAAAACATAAAGACATATCGCCGAGTGGTGGGACCACTCGCCTTCCAGCTTGGTGGCCTGGGTACGATCCTAAGAGTCGGCACGTGGTGGACGAAGCAGCGTCTGGGCGGGTTTTCTCCAGGTCCTCCGGTTTCCTGCGCCACTCATTCCACCAATTGCTCCTCATCACCTTTCTTACCATCCATTTCGGTTGCATTTCATATCAACCACTTCTTCGCGTTCATGCCTGACTACGGACCGACCGCTCGTTCGAGGCTCTCCATTCTGTGGTTTAGTGCCGTTGGCTCCCCGACAGACTTCTGACCCCTGGCCATCCGCTTGTAGGTCCTAAGGGGTTGACAGTCTTACAACTACGGGTAGTGTATGCCGACTACAAACGAAACGAAACGAAAATATCACTTTTAGTGAAGTAATACCTCGTATCAATTTCAGCAATGATCTTACATGCTGTGAATTTACGGATGCATTACCTTAAGAATAACATTATTAAATGTGTTCTTAAATTGTATTAACCTTGCTCAGACAATTTGCTGCATCATAAGATGGACGTAAATTCCAGAAAAGTGAAGTTTTAGCCTAGTTGAAATGTTTAGGAGTGTTGAAGCACTCTGTTTGGGAAAGAGGCACTTACCAAATTGCTTTCTCTCAAGGTCGGAACACGGGCTTCCATGTATGCTAAGCAGAGCCAATGCAGAGCTCACCGTTTGTGCATTAATCTTGTATTGCTTCTCCAGATTCTCCCTTACGCTTTTAATATAATTACAATCACTTTCAAGGTTCGTTCTTTGAGGCCAAAAATAATGATGGGGAACCGAACAGAGAATCTCTATAGCTGAGTCAATTCCATGCACTTTTGGAAAAGCATTTACAACAGCATTGCTGTATAAATGCTCATTACATGATGTGAATATAAATTCGGTCATCATATTATTTAAGGGAACACAAAATGATTTTCAGTGACGCAACAAAAATTAAATTTTTTATATATTTTTTGCAAAAAATGTACCATACTTTAAAGTACATACAAGGTATATCCGGGAAGTAAGTGCTGCTTTTAAAAAAAGACATTAAATATTTGTTTTCATAACGTCATTTATTTCTACATCAAAGAGTACTCCTTAGCTCATTTTTCGACATAGTTTCCACCATTGCTCAGGTATTTGTCATAGTGATGAATCAACTTTTGAATACCCTCTTCAAAGAAATATGCGGCAAGTGAAGTCAGCCACTGCTTAACACCGTTTTGAGGAAACACATAACAAAGGATTCTTGTTGTGAACCGTATGGTTTCATGAATTGCCTTATTCACTTGTTCAATCAAACCATCAGTGAAAACAGAAGCCCGCTCAAATCCTGCGTCACTATGAACGTTGGGCCGTCCATCATTGAACTGCTTAACCCATTTTCTCACCATTGCATCTATCATAACATTTTCACCGCAGATCTCTACAGGTTGACGATGAATTTCAGCTGGTTTAATACTCCTTGCGTTCAAAAACCGTATTGTGAAACGCATTTCGCAGCCGGCGAAATCAGAAATTGTCTTAAACTTTTTGAAGATTACTAACAGCTGTAAACAAAACACAATCCGACTGTAATGACGTCAGTGGACAGACAATGAACCAGAGAGTCGAGCGCGCATGCGTGGTACTCCGACACTAGCGTTGTGGTAGTGGTAGAACGAAGTGCTACTAACTTTCCGGACATGCCTCGCTTATTGGCAGTGTTTTATTCTCCTAGGGCGGATGTAGCACATGTTTTGGACACCATTTTATAGAGTTGGGCCTGGTGAATAACTCTCTCATACTCAGGTTCAATGTTTTGTTGTTTTTCCATATTCAAAATCTATCTTCTCACACAAAAATGCAGCTAGAGGTGTGAACACTTCCCAAACTACTGCCAAACACGTGAAATAAAATAGCTGATTGGAGTTGTGATATTCGTCATAGATACTTTTAAAAAAAATTAATTAGTATAATATTATGCGTTTTTGCAGCTTTTTTTCTACTTTGTAATATAACAATTAAAAAAATACTGTCATTTATCGGAAAATTTCAGCCGAAAATATTACTAAAAAGATATTGAAGAAAGTTATTTTAAAAAGTGGTGCATGTAGTTCAACATTTGTAGCAGAAGATAGATTTTGTGTTTAGCTAATTAAATGTATATGCAGAATAAACACACATATTTTAATAAAACACTTCATTTGTTGCCAGAAATGTCTGTACAAAAATTACAGCTGGGATTTCATAGTTATGAAAATCACTTTTATCAACTCAGTGTTCTCTTAACAATGAGAAATCATCAGAATGACATAAAGATGTATCTACAGCAAAAAAGACGCATTCTAAACCATTATCCACTTGTGTTCTAGTTCTATAGTTTGTTCAAATAGCTATAAAAGTGCTAAACAATAAATAAAAAAATACTTATAATGTATTTTAGGAAATTAAATTAGTTTGTATATACGCCACGTTATAGTTACCTTGCGGAGCAAGGTAGCGAGAAGTAGGTCATGCTTTAAAGTATCTTACGGCGTTCTAATCAAAATTGTTTGAGCCAGTTTTGCGAAAATGTTCCTTGTAAAGGGTAGTTGGGGAGCACCAATTTTGGTGTTATACGGACTTTTCGTTTTCGAGATATGCTGCATACACATACACACACGCGTGCGCGCGCGGAGCTTTTCCTATTTTTTTATTCATGGGGTCTCAAAACATTTATTTTCGGTGAAATTTCGGTATCGAATTTTTGGGTGGAATACCATACCTTCGCTCTACCTATTATGTACATTATACATACATGCTAGAGAAAGTAAAAGTATAATATATTACATTTGCATGAGTTTACCTACCGTGTCATTATGAATGGGTATAATAAATATTATTATTAAGTTTATTACTTTCTCTAGCACGTGTACATGATGTACATAGTAAGTACTCAGATTCCACCCGAAATAGTTTTTTGAGGAACCTGGAATACAAGGGAAAAAAAGCATTTTTAGAAAAAATTCCGTATATGTCTGTTGGTCACTGTTTGTCTACCCGTCTGTGTGTGTCTGTAACTCCATCTATGTCTGTCTGTGTCTGTTTACCCGTCTCTGCGTGTGTGTCTGTTTGTCCGTCTGTATGTGTGTCTGTCTGTGTGTGTGAGTGTGGGTCTGTGTCTGTTTGTCCGTCTGTATGTGTGTATCTGTTTGTCCGTCTATGTGCGTGTCTGTGTCTGTTTGTCCGTCTGTGTCTGTCTATTTGTCCGTTGTGTGTGTCTATGTCTGTCCGTCTGTGTGTGTGTGTGTGTGTGTGTCTGTTTGGCCGTCTAATGTTCTGTTTATCCATCTATGTGTGCCTGTTTGTCCGTCTGTGTCTGTCAGTCTCTGTGTGAGTGTCTCTCAGTCTTTGTGTGAGTGTCTGTCCGTCTGTGTCTGTTTGTCTGTCTCTGTGTGAGTGTCTGTCCGTCTGTGTCTGTCTGTTTCTGTGTGTGTGTCTGTCCGTCTGTGTCTGTCTGTCTCTGTGTGAGTGTGTCTGTCCGTCTGTGTCTGTCTCTCTCTGTGTGAGTGTGTCTGTCCGTCTGTGTCTGTCTGTCTCTGTGTGAGTGTCTGTCCGTCTGTGTCTGTCTGTCTCTGTGTGAGTGTCTGTCCGTCTGTGTCTGTCTCTCTCTGTGTGAGTGTGTCTGTCCGTCTGTGTCTGTCTGTCTCTGTGTGAGTGTGTCTGTCCGTCTGTGTCTGTCTCTCTCTGTGTGAGTGTCTCTCAGTCTCTGTGTGAGTGTCTGTCCGTCTGTGTCTGTGTGAGTGTGTCTGTCCGTCTGTGTCTGTGTGAGTGTGTCTGTCCGTCTGTGTCTGTGTGAGTGTGTCTGTCCGTCTGTGTCTGTGTGAGTGTGTCTGTCCGTCTGTGTCTGTTTGTCTCTGTGTGAGTGTCTGTCCGTCTGTGTCTGTCTGTTTCTGTGTGTGTGTCTGTCCGTCTGTGTCTGTCTGTCTCTGTGTGAGTGTGTCTGTCCGTCTGTGTCTGTCTCTCTCTGTGTGAGTGTCTCTCAGTCTCTGTGTGAGTGTCTGTCCGTCTGTGTCTGTGTGAGTGTGTCTGTCCGTCTGTGTCTGTGTGAGTGTGTCTGTCCGTCTGTGTCTGTGTGAGTGTGTCTGTCCGTCTGTGTCTGTGTGAGTGTCTGTCCGTCTGTGTCTGTCTGTTTCTGTCTGTGTGTCTGTCCGTCTGTGTCTGTCTGTCTCTGTGTGAGTGTGCCTATCCTTCTGTGCCTGTCTGTCTCTGTGTGAGTGCCTGTCCATCTATGGCTGTCTGTCTCTGTGTGAGTGTGCCTATCCTTCTGTGCCTGTCTGTCTCTGTGTGAGTGCCTGTCCATCTATGGCTGTCTGTCTCTGTGTGAGTGTGCCTATCTTTCTGTGCCTGTCATTTTGTGCCTGTCTGTCTCTGTGTGAGTGTCAGTCCATTGTGTCTGTCTCTCTCTGTGTGAGTGTGCCTATCCTTCTGTGCCTGTCTGTCTCTGTGTGAGTGTGCCTATCCTTCTGTGCCTGTCTGTCTCTGTCTGTGTGTCTGTCCATCTATGGCTGTCTGTCTCTGTGTGAGTGTGCCTATCCTTCTGTGCCTGTCTGTCTCTGTGTGAGTGCCTGTCCATCTATGGCTGTCTGTCTCTGTGTGAGTGTGCCTATCCTTCTGTGCCTGTCTGTCTCTGTGTGAGTGCCTGTCCATCTATGGCTGTCTGTCTCTGTGTGAGTGTGCCTATCTTTCTGTGCCTGTCATTTTGTGCCTGTCTGTCTCTGTGTGAGTGTCAGTCCATTGTGTCTGTCTCTCTCTGTGTGAGTGTGCCTATCCTTCTGTGCCTGTCCTTCTGTGCCTGTCTGTCTCTGTGTGAGTGCCTGTCCATCTATGTCTGTCTCTCTCTGTGTGAGTGTGCCTGTCCTTCTGTGCCTGTCCTTCTGTGCCTGTCTGTCTCTGTGTGAGTGTCAGTCCATTGTGTCTGTCTGTCTCTATGTGAGTGTGTCTGTCCGTCTGTGTCTGTCTGTCTCTGTGAGAGTGTTTCTGTCCTTCTGTGTCTGTCTCTCTCTCTCTCTCTGTGAGTGTGTCTATCCTTCTGTGCCTGTCTGTCTCTGTGTGAGTGTTTCTGTCCTTCTGTGTCTGTCTCTCTCTCTCTCTCTCTCTCTCTCTCTCTCTCTCTGTGAGTGTGTCTATCCTTCTGTGCCTGTCTGTCTCTGTGTGAGTGTGTGTCCATCTGTTTTTGTCTGTCTCTGTGTGTGTCTGTCCGTCTGTGTGTGTCTCTTTGGGCGTCTGTGTGTGGTCTGTTTGTCCGTCTGTGTGTTTCTGTTTGTCCGTCTGTGTGTGTCTGTTTGTCCGTCTGTGTGTGTCTGTTTGTCCGTCTGTGTGTGTGTGTGTCTGTTTGTCCGTCTGTGTGTGTCTCTTTGTCCGTCTGTGTGTGTGTGTGTGTGTGTGTGTGTATGTTTGTCCGTCTGTGTGTCTATTTGTCCGTCTGTGTATGTATGTTTGTCCGTCTGTGTGTGTATGTTTGTCCGTCTGTGTGTGAGACTGCCAACAGCTTAGGTGAGAAACGAAAAGTCGGTTAAATACGAAACTTGGCATTTAAGTTAGTATCTTTCAACAAAGTGACACAAAGATTTTCAAGAAAGTACCCTCAACTTAACTACCCTTTACGTGGAAGATCTTTTGAAATGTTCGATTTTCTCAATAACGACTAACGATTTTGATTAAAATGCGCTATATTTAATATATTTACATGATAAATAAAATGCATATACTGGATTTCTTGAAATAACCTCTAAAGTGTTCTTCATTCTGAATGACTTTAGTGTAACTGGCAAACCGTAACAGATAGACACAATCTTACTACACAGAAAATGTAGATCTTGTTAAAACACACAATTTATGTCATACACTTTTTTTTTTTTTTTTAAGAGTTTAACATTACCAAAATATTCCTTGTTATTGATTTTAATTTTGCAATACTTATATTTTTCTAAAACCGAAAGCTGCAATACGTTTCATATATTTTTCTATACTCCTAACCACGAAATGGGAACCAAATTTCAATTGCTTCACATAGCAACCAGCTATTACTATCGCTTTAGCCTATTTTCCCCCTTATTTCCCTTCTACTTACAAATAAGCAAGAAATAAGAGCATTTCTGCTAATGTCAACTCCATTAAGATTATGTAGATAAACGAATAATCCGTTATACGAATAGTTTGCAGAACAACTAGAGAAATTCATGTAAAGAAGTGAGTAACATTTCTTCTATCTTCATTTTTAGGGAGATAAACATCTGCAGAAATAGCTACATTACACATATCTTGTGGTACAGAGGGAATAGCGATAGTCACATGTCTAAGAACTGAATTCTACAAGGTCAATTCAATAAATAACCTGAAAAGTTGTATAACAGTACAAAACTTGGACAAAGTCCTTGTCATGTTTTGCTTATATCAGATGGCTTGGCAGCCCTGCCTCGCGAACGGAATGCTGGTATTCAGTGAAAACAAGTTACAGGTTTTGTACCAGCGTGGAGCAGTGCAGTGCCATTAGATTTTTGTCAGCAGAAAGATTAAAACCTATCGAAATTCAGCGTCAGATGTCAGTGCAATATAGTGAAAGTTTTTAAACGTAACATAATAAGCATTGCATGAGTGGGTGTAAGGAGTTTCAAAACCAAAGTTGGTGCGAACTGAAAGAAGAGCTGGTGAGGTCTTGCTGGGGCCACACGGGAGTAGTTTTTGAACATTACATGCCGAGAGGTCAAATTATAAGAGATGATCGCAAACCTTAGGTGTCAAAATTTGAAACGCACAATTTTGAGGAAGTGGCGTGGACTAATGTCCAATGGCGTACATGACAACCGAGGCCGCACACTACCAGAATCACATCAGACACCATCAAAGACAAAGTTTTTTCTGTTTGCCACAGCTCCCGTACTCTCCGGATCTGGCACCTTCACATTATCACATTTTTAACCCACTGAAAGAAGCTCTTGGTGATTCAAGGTTTGCAGATGATGAGGAAATCTAGACGGCAGTGCATAACACACACGCCCCCAAGAATTCTTTTCACGTGTAATCGAAAGGCTTATCCGCACTAGCATAAGTGCATAGAACTTGGGGGGGGGGTTACATTAAAAAAAAATCTGTCGTATTGCATTCTCGTAATAAAAAATAGAAAAAATATTTCTGGTTATTCATTGAAAAAGCGGGAAACAACTGAACATCAAATGACTGAAAAAATGAACAAAGGCTAAAAAATTAGAACCAATATCTCGGCTTATGGTATAAAAGCATAATTGGAATAAATTGATTGTTTTAAAAAGACCTAAAGTTTCTGTTTAGTAAGTTTATCCCTATCATTTAGCATGCATTAGTCACGCAAGGTCATACAACATTCCTTCCAACCTAAGTGCACTTCGCAGACTACTCCCAGAAAATTCCTAAACATATTTATTTGTCATAGAAAATCTCTAATCAAAATCAAAATCGTTGGAACTATTTTTGAGAAAATTTAATATTTCGAATAATGTTCCACGCAAACCATAGTGTGGGGTTGGAGGGTTTTCTTCAAAATCTTCGTATCGCATCTTTGAAATATTCTGAAATTATACATCAAGGCTGGCAGTTAATCGACTTCTCGACACACACACACACACACACGCACACACCTAAATTGTATTTTTTCTGGCCTCAGAGGTCCCAAAACGCGTATTTCGGTGAAATCTCGGTATCCCATTTTTGGATGGAAAATGGAACTTTGGATGCTTCTCCTACTTACTAAGCGCATTAAAGAAACTTGGGTGAAAACGCTACAGCCATAACGGATGTTGCATGGGAAGCTTCCAGCAGATTTTCACTTACGCTAACACTGCACGCTATACACCAGGGTTTGAAAAAAAAATGAATCGACGGATTCTAAATTTGAATGAGATAGCTAAAAGTTAATGTTGCACACTTCAAAACTTTGCGACCAATAGAGATACTGCAAACAATTATACATGTAAAACATTATAAACTGGCTGTGTAAATAAACGGGACGTTTTATTACTTTATCAAGCAGCATGTACAGCGTACATAGTAGATAGAGAAGATATTGCATTCCATCCAAAAATTTGATGCCAAAATTTCACCAGAAATAAATGTTTTCAGGACCAATGAATTCAAAAGAATTAATTTTTACTTATAACTGTGTATGTGTATGTGTGTGTGATTGTGGACACCATAACTCAGAAACAAATAGTTGGTTAAATAGCAAACTTGGTATTTAAGTTTAGTATTTTCCAAGGAAAATCTTCCCACCCGAATCTACACTCTATATGGAATGATTTTGGAAATGTTAGATTTTCTCAAAGCTGGCTGTATCGATTTTGATTAAAATACCATATAATATAGCTATTGTTAAGACAAATAAAACGTAACTTCAGAGGCTATCCCCAAGAAATTCAGTATATATATATATATATATATATATATATATATATATATATATATATATATATATATACTCTGAAGTTCTCTCCATTTTGAATTAGTTTTGCATCACTGGTAAAGCGTAAGAGGTAGACGTTAACTTACCACAAAAAATGGATCTAGTTAAAATACACTTTAAATCATATACACCTTTTGTAGAGCTAACCATTTCCGAGTTATTTTTCGTTATTGGTTTTAATTTTAACATTAGTGTACTTTTCTCAAATGGCAAGTACTTAAGTCATTCGTTTCATATTCGTTTTATTTTAGAGCCGGCTATGCAAAGAGAGCCGAAATTCAATGTCGCTCGCACAGTGATAGCTTATAAAGTATTTGACTATTGCTTTAGCCTAGTGTATTTATTTTACTTTCACGTATAAGGAATTAAGTAAGGAAACTATTGCTGCTTGATTAGCAGGAGGTACATAGAGGAATAAGCTTTTAAAACAATAGTTCGTCACAAAATAGGTAGAGAAAGTAATATGCATGTAAAATATCAACTGTTCATAACATTTGAATACAAGCAAAACATAATCCTGGGCAGTGGCTGAAATACTGTAAACTGCTACCGAGCCTGGTGGCTCCGACCTCTCTGACCCTCAGGTTTTTTCGGTTTTCTTTTTTTCGGGTTACTAGAAAAAGTAGAAACTTTTAAACCATCTCCGCCTCGCATCAGCTGTTCAGCAACCTGCATGATTCCTTGGCAGCTGCAACAAGATCCAGACGAACTTGTGATTGGACCCACTAGTTGGCTGCTGGTCCTGCTTCTGGTGGCAGACGAGGAAATCTCTCCTGGTCATCTGCAGGCTGAGGTAAGGAGGCAGTTCCAGATGGGGACTTTTAACAACTGTAGTGAATAGCCAGGCAGCAAAATTGTGGGTTAAATAGGCTTTTGGTAAGTCCAAATATTTTCAGCTGTCCGGAAAACCTGTGCATGGAACGAAGTTTACCACTAAGACAGTGAAAAGTCAAAAGCATATTTAAAAACTTTGAAAATCTTAAAATAACATATCAGGAACTAATATATGTTAATATTTTACGGTAAACTGAATAAATAGTAGAATAGAATATCTTTATTTTCATTTCAATTAATCCTGTCTTTCTTCAAATATAAACGAAAGCAGACCCATGTCCTTAATAGGAACATCTTTATTGAAATATAAGAACCAGCACAATATCGTCCAACCGGTCTCTTTCAGGGTTGTAAGTTATGTCGTAGCCTGCGGTAGTAGCGTCCTTCCGCGGTGGTGACTGCGCTCTGGAAATACAACTCTCGGCAGTGAGATGGCATTGCAGGTCGTTTGTGGACTCCGATAGTTCGGTCAGACTTGGAGCACGGGCTCCTGGCGCCCCTCGCGTCTAGATGAAGAACTGCTTGGAAATGTTATGGACCTTCCATGGTGGCTCTTCCCGCTCCCACACACTGTAAATTGCTTAGACCGCATTCCAAATGACACTGTATTAAGTATGATTTCTATGTACTCATGTTCAGTATCTTCAAGCTGAGAACAGCAGCTGCAGAACTTCGAACCTGAGACAACCAGAAGACAAGATGGACACTTACGCTCAACTTATCGTTGGTGTAAATCAGAGTAACGTCCCTAATAGAAGGTGCCACAGAATATCCAAACAAAAGGTATAGTTTCCTTTATTTTATGAAGACTGGTCGGTGAAATCCATCTGTTCCTTTTAAGGCAATCGTGAGTGAAATTTGAAATGTATATATTTTTGTATATATTTTCTGAAAATTTTACTGTGATTTCATTATTGTTATGGTAACATGAATACCAAGTTGCATTGCAAGAATTTAAATTTGCAAGATGTAAATTATTTTATAAATTTTACTATGTCAATATATTTCAAATCATAATGTTCACGTGTCTAGTATTTTGGGGAAGTTGAGTAAGTATTTTTGAATTAGAGCCACACACAAAATCTTTACGTTGTGAAATTTCAATGGCTTTGATTACTCAGTTATGATAATCCTTAATCTCTAAAATTAACTAATCTTCATAAAAAATTTTTTTTTGTAAATTTACTATAGGTGTTAGGATAATGTTTGCATGCAATATCAGATACCTCTGCACATTTTGGAAGATTTTATTTTTATTTAAACAAACACTTAAGATGTGTGGAAGATTTTGAAGGCGTAAGAATGTAGTTTTGAGAAAAACGTTGTTTTGTAAAATAATACGTGAGGAAACAGGTGTACTGTAGGATATGTAAATAGCTGTACAGCCCGAAACATGGAGGACAGCTAAATGCTGATTCTCTATGGATTCCCAAAGGTTCCAAGAACCATTTGGTACACAGAGCGATTGCCAAATTTTCACTCCCGGTGTCCCACAAACATTTTACCGCATATAGGAAATATCAAGAGGTGTCAAGAAATACCTCTGAAAAGTTTGGTTCATATTGGGCAGTTTTTAAGAAAAAATATAACTATCTTACGAAAAAACTGTTATAGATTTTTATGCAGAACAGCAGCTGAATGTTTTTTATTTAGCTAGAAAACAAGTTTAGTTAGAAATAAAGTTTTAAAGTGAAAGGAATATATTAAATGCATTTTTACATTTGTTAGTATCAATTGTTTCCCAAAATTTCATACTTATGCATCTTTGCTTATCTTAGTGGTACATAATAATTATTATTTCACAATTTCCCTATTTCAAAACGGCATGATAAAAGAGGTATTTAAGAGCTGAAAATGCCAAAATATTACAACTGAGGAAAGTCTTTTGAAAACTGGACCACATACATCCCTCCATGTTATTATTTGTACTGTTATAATACCATAGAAATAATTTTGGGCGAAAGTGATCCTAAAGAACCAAGCCTAATTGTGAGAAAAATACTAAAAAATTGACGTTTTGAAAATGCTCGTTCAATTTTTAAGGATGGGTCCTCTTAAGATGATGAATGTCATGTCATCAAACATTTTTAATAATGAAACTAACATAAAATATTACGCAAGTGAATAATATTTTGGCTAATTAATTAACATTTTTTCTAGAAAAGTGTATTGGCATATAAAGAATTAAGAAACAATAATTAAAACAGTTTTTGTAGCCATAACAATTTTAAAGAAGAATACAAGCAAATTAATTTTAACTTGCAGAATGAAGTCGAGAAGTTGAGAGTACTATAAGATAGTGCCATTTGACCGGAACATTTCAGCTGATCAAATAAACCAGTGGAACTTTACTACTTATGCAATTTATTGCATGTTATGACAAAAGAGATGACATATAAAAACAACCTTATCGCCAGTAACAACAGACATCGTTAAAACTCTGTTAATTTAAACTTTGCTTTCAAATGTTTGACACAAGTTGCACCTTGTGTCAGCAAAAACGGATTCCTCGCTGGACAGTTGCTAGTTTTTCTAGGGAGTGGTTTTTCCGCTCTCTGTTTCCACAGTACAGTGGAAATTTATAGGAATAATAAGTGAATAAAGCAGCAAACATTAACCTGCCGGCAAAATCATTTTTCATATACGGTAAACAGTTATTCCGACAGTGCTGTACGATGTTGTGTATAGTCTCTTTATTTTCATAAAATACTTCAGCTAAGAATAATATGAAATTGAGCTAAGCTAATGCAAATGAGATTTTTGAAAAATGCACAGATTTTAGAATATCCTCTTGAAATATACACCAGTTATTAATATAATACGTGATATTTTTTATATATTTTAAATATCTAGCTTGTATCTTTATTAAAATAATATTTTTAGACATTTGATGCTAAAAGTAGGTCTTTAACCATGTCAGTAGTGTTAAAAGTGGAAAATTCTTTCACTCAGTTTTATAAAATTATAACACTCCAATACAGCCAACTTTGGTTTATGTGTCCACGGCCTCATTCAAGTAAGCTTTGACTTTGAAAGCACGTATCGATCCATAAAATGGCGGATGATTTGAATGTCATGAACATGAAATCCACAGAACCAGACGGAATTATGCAAGCAGCGGAGAGGGCAAAACTACACCTGCTACCTTGCCTCCGTCTAATAGAATGTTTATTTTCTGTACGAGTAAGTCATGCTGTTGTCAGCACTGATGCTAAGCAAGACAACAACTGAAAATCGCAGACCATTAAGCAAGAACTCCGTGAAAAAGGTAAAACAATCTATTTATATAATCGTATTATTATAATATGCCTATAAATATTGAGAACTGTCTAAATATAGTGTATGACACACGTGTTAAAATTGTTTCATATTGTTCGTAGGATTCCGAAACTCGGCCCACGGCTTCGTTTCGCAAGATTCCTACTCACAACATAAACACCATTTTTACCACTTTTATCATAAATAACTAATTCTACTGTCTAAATTCGTTGCTTTAATAGAAATGCTCCGCATTATTTATACTTAATGAGACATGGAAGTGAGAAAAGCAATTTCTGAAGCATTAAAACTAGAGCTTTAAGTTTTTGTGCAGACAGTGCTGGTAATAAAAGAAGCATTCATACGAAGTTCCATTCAAATAAGTGGTTTAATTTCGAAATATTAATTAATTTATTCGATTTAATTAGCTAAAATCAAAATCTATCCTCTCCTAAGGATACTGAAATACATCCACTATTCTTTTTACAATTACATTCCTCATTACCTTTATAAAACATTATAGTAGAAATGTTCCTATAGTGGATAGACAGTCCTTTTGTTTTATTTTTAATATCTAATGTGAAACACTACAAAAACAGCGCATGATGATGCTAATCAATTATTTATAATTAACCTAAGGTAAATTCAAAAAACACAGCCAGGTATTTTATTATATACGTAACGAACTGCTTTGGGAAAATGTTTGTACCCCTCTGTATTTTTGTAGGGTAAGATAGAATTGGAATATGTGAAAACAAGAAAACAAATTGAGACTTAGAAATTTGACAGAGTGTCACTTAACCTAAAAATGGTATCCAAAACTTGTATTGCATCATCCTAGAATAACAAAACGTTGCAAATAGGTACCTTAAGGTATGGTGCCATTTTGCATAAAAAAGTCATACATCGACAGTTTTACCACCATCGATAAAAAGCATTCCTGAGCCCCCTTGAGCTATTCACATAAACCTTATGCTTTACGGAAAAACTGGTTTCTAAAAAAAATTCTACTATGTCAAATTATTTTATGGCTTGGGAAACTAGTGCGCAAACGATAAAAATAATTCAAATATTAGAAAACAACAATAAGAAGTTGATAATATACAGACATTCAATGAAGCTAAGGAACACAGAATAAATAAAACAAATATACCACGAACAATACTAATTATTTGAAAATAACATAAAATAAGTCAAATTAAAGAACACACAATAGAAATAACACAAACATTGGAAAAAACAATAATAATTACATTAAAATATAAGAAATTAAGTTAAAAGTAATAACTGTCATACCTACCTACCTACAGACACACACAGACACACACAGACACACACACACAGACACACACAGACACACACAGACACACACACAGACACACACAGACACACAGACACACAGACATACACACACATACATACATACATACATACATACATACATACATACATACATACATACATACATACATACATACATACATACATACCTACATACATACCTACATACATACCTACATACCTACATACCTACATACATACATACATACACACACACATACACACATACATACATACATACATACATACACACACACACACATACATACATACATACATACATACATACATACATACATACATACATACATACATACATACATACATACATACATACATACATACATACATACATACATACATACATACATACATACATACATACATACATACATACATACATACATACATACATACATACATACATACATACATACATACATACATACATACATACATACATACATACATACATACATACATACATACATACATACATACATACATACATACATACATACATACATACATACATACATACATACATACATACATACATACATACATACATACATACATACATACATACATACATACATACATACATACATACATACATACATACATACATACATACATACATACATACATACATACATACATACATACATACATACATACATACATACATACATACATACATACATACATACATACATACATACATACATACATACATACATACATACATACATACATACATACATACATACATACATACATACATACATACATACATACATACATACATACATACATACATACATACATACATACATACATACATACATACATACATACATACATACATACATACATACATACATACATACATACATACATACATACATACATACATACATACATACATACATACATACATACATACATACATACATACATACATACATACATACATACATACATACATACATACATACATACATACATACATACATACATACATACATACATACATACATACATACATACATACATACATACATACATACATACATACATACATACATACATACATACATACATACATACATACATACATACATACATACATACATACATACATACATACATACATACATACATACATACATTTCCTCGGGCGTCTCCATTATTTGGCCTCCAATGTGGAGAGGTGGAATATTTGTAGCTGTCCGTGTGAGGCATCTCGCGATCCTCCAAACCGAGTGGTTCTATGGATCCAAGCGTTCCAGGGTATTGTTGCATTGATTGTGTGTATATTCGGCAATGTGGGTATTAGCCCTAATTCTTCGCTCACCGTATTGATTTCGATGGATTAGGTTTCGGCTGCGTTGCCATTTCCATCGGGCATTATTCCGTTCTTTAACGGCTTGCCTGACGTCCAGCGGAAATTGAGTCCCAGTATTCCGCGTGCACCGTTTGATAGGGACGAGTTGCTCTATGGCTCGGTGTATTGCATTTGTGATTTGTGTTACGGCTAGTTCCTGGGTCTCATGAGACGTAATCGCCGTGGCGTTTATCTGCGCGTCTACGGCCGCTTCGAAGGAGGGCCAATCTGCCAGCCTGTAGTTCGCTCTGGTCTGTTCTGGCCGAAATGATACTGGGGCAGAAACTTCCAGTATAACTGAAACATGATCGGACGTGAGGTCATCTATAGCTGTGTTCCGCGTATCATAGGTTATACCTTTTAATAACGCAATATCCAGAATATCTAGAGAATGATGTATTCGCGGGATAAATGTGGGTTCTTCAGGTCCCGTTATTAGTGTATTAGAGTTATTAATATATGCCAGAAAATAGTTACCTGCCACATTGGCAGTCCTGCAGTTCCAAAGGAAGTGTTTAGCATTAAAGTCCCCTGCGGCTATGACTTTTTCGTCCATTCTCATTAAGACGTCCAGGTCCCCCGTGTCAATATCACCGGGCTGGTTATATGCTGCTATCATTGTGACGGCCGTGTTATGCAATTGCACATTGACCGCTGTAGCTTCCAGTCTGTTTAGTTGCGGGACTTGTTTTTGGTAGTGTGTAAGTGAGTTTGGGATTGCTGCTGCCGTTCCCCCGCCTCTGCGGTTTCTATCGTTACGGTAAATGTTATATCCAGGAATTGAAAACCTAGCTCCTGGCCCCAGATGGGTTTCATTGAGTAGAGCTACTTGGACTGAGTTCCTAGAAAGGAAATCTGTGAGTTTTTTACGTTTTCTTCGGAGGTTATTGCAGTTCTAGTATAGAATGCTAACTGTTGTAGCGATAGCCATTTCTAGATGCTGGTGGTAAGTTTGTGCAGATATCTGGCGACATAGTTGAACAGGTAAAATTGGTCAAAGTTTGGATCGGAAATTGGGTGTAGGAGCCACTTGGTGTGTTCTATAAGGCTTCCCAGCCTACAGCAGGTGAGACTCCCATTCTGTTCAGGAGTTCACACAGGGCCACGATATTGTGGAATGCTTCCCGGGCGGTGAGTGATGTAACATTGAATGTGCTAAATTCATGTAGGTGCGGAGGAGGTACATGTGTTTGTGTCTGTGTCTGAATTGGTGTGTGATTGTGTGTGTGTTTGTGTGTGTGGTGTACCTATTTCTACTGGGGTGCACTCTGGAGTAGCTGGAGACAAGACGGGCGCCACCCGACTTTCTTCAGCTGTAGGAAGCCTCTGGTTGGGGGATGGTCTGTTCCTACCGTGGCGGTCCTGTACCTACCATTTCCCTTCCGTGTTGTTGGGAGCAGCCGTAACTTTCTGGCGATGTTCTCGGTGGGGTCGGGGGCCCTATTTGGCTGCTTCCGTGGTCGTCGCCCGTTCAGTGTGGCCTGTTAACTCGGGCAACCACGCCAAGTTGCTCCTTGTCCTGTAACATTACACAGGGCACAACTACGTTCCTCCAGGGGAATCCTCAAGCTATATGAGGAGTGTTGGCCTGTACATTTGGCGCAGGTTTCATGGGGTGCCTGCATTCTGTGTGCGTGTGGCACAGCATCTGGCAACGCTTGCATTGTTTGGGCTCCTCAGCGGTCCTATACTCTTCTACTCTAACTCTAAAGTGAGCTAAGTATTTGAGGCCTCTAATGCGTCTATTCTCGGTGGTGTCCGCCAGTTCTACAAGGAGCATGGGGAGGGGGCTCTATCCCTAGTTCTTCTGAGCATTTACACAGCTCTAATGACCTCAAATTGTTGGTCTGCCAGTGCCTGTTTTATGTGTTCCCCGGAGAACTCGGCGACAAGTCCTTTAATAACAAATCTAATGGTCCTATTTTCTGGATACTGGAGAAGATAGAACTGTGCCCTTTCGTTCCTGAGGTGCTCCACAAATTTGTTATAGTCCCTCAGGCAGAACATCTTAATCGCGTAGTCTCCTAAGTGGTGTGCGGTGTGTATCCTTTAGCTGTGTGTGGGTGTGTATTTTTTGTCAAAGGATTGTGTGAGTGTGTGTATTCGTGTGCACTGGCTTTTGTTAACAAACACAGGTACGATATCCGCCCTAGTCTGTGAAAGTGTTGGTGTTTGTGTTAGGTGTTGTCATAACAGCGCCTGCATAGCTCTCTGGTATCGGCGAGTGTGCTGGATGTACAGGAGAGGCTTTCACGTCATTCACGTCCGCGCATCATGTGAGCCTGTGGTGCGTTGGGAGGTGACGCTAGCACAGGTGGTGTGAGCTTGAGGATGGGTGACTGCTGAGTGGATGATGGTGCGGTGGGTGATGTGTGAGAGGGTGACGTGAGTGTGGGTGATTCATGACAGAGTGGCCTGCGGCTGAGTGGATGAAGTGGGTGTGGGTGACTCTTGAGTGGGTGATGTGAGTGTGAGTGACTCATGAGGGAGTGATGTGGGTGTGGATGACTCTGAGAGGGTGATAGATGGGTGGCTTGTGAGTGAGTGGGTGATTTATGAGTGGATGACGTGTGTGTAGGTGATTTGTGAGTGCGTGACTTATGAGTGGATGACTAATGAGTATGAGCAGGCGCAGTTTGGCGCGGAATCGGGTATGGTGGTATGAGAGGTGCATAGCTTGCGCGCCGATGAGCATGTTCGGCATGAGGTGGAGGATGATTGCGCTCCTTCCGGCATAATAAGTTCCTTAGCTTCGACAGGCCTTTTGGTAGTTGACAGAGATGTGGGGGATTGCTTCTGCGGCTGATCGCTTCGACCTACCTTCCGCATGATGCAGGTGGTGAATGATTAGAACTGTTGAGATTAAAAATTGAGTCGAGTGTGTATTAAGTGTAACTTAGCTTAAAGCTAATTATAAGAAGGAAGAGAGCAGAAATTGAAAGCCTAGATGTTCTTCTGCTGAGCCACTGACTAGAGGTGGACCACTGCTCTTTTGTGTTGTGGCTTCAGCAACAGCTCCTAACTTAATGCTAGGGGGTCTGAAGGGTACTTAAATACTAATGGAAAAGAGGAAAATAGAGAAAGAATAAGATAAAAAGCAGCTAGGGAGAAACAGCGGAAGTTCCCGAGGGCATCTTGGTTCCAGTCGTGAGACTGTTGGCTGCAGCCTTGTTTCTCTACCCTGCTAAACTGTTACCCCTTTTTTTTTCAAGCCCGGAGTGTCGGGATCTCCCAGAATGGGCCTACCGACTAAAAAAAACCCTCCACCGGAAGTGAAAGTTCAGGATGCTGCGGTAATGCTGTTGCACCCGCGCAGTCTAAGGTGAAGGTGAACTGATCCGCTGTGCTGCCGCCAGGGGAGAGGATTCTGCTAGCAGGCCGGCTTCACCGAGGCCCAGCCGGCGCCCGTAGCGAACTGTAGATGAGGAAGTTTGAGAGGGAGTTATAGATTGAGGTGGTTAGACTTTGGTGGGATTGGGAGTGCAGGGAGAGCTGCCACTCTCTCCTTGTGGTGATGATGGAGATGGTTACTTGCGGTGTTTCCTGGGTATATTGTTGGTCGGTGGTGGAGGCAATAGTGCATGTTGCTCCATGAAGTTCTGGTGGCCTTGTTGTGGTTGTTGAAATATCTAGATGATGTAGTTGTGAACTTCCTGATGCAGCTCTCGAATCCCCGCAACGGAAGCCTCTAAAGACCTAGCCGCGTGGACCGGTCGTCGCTGCAGTCTTGGACAGTCGGATCTATGAGACGACTCTCAATGTGTGCCAGCTTGCGCTGGACAGACACAAGAGCCCCGCCATCTTCGGCTGCTGCCTGGGATGGTATACTTGCCTCCAATTCCTCGAGGTACTCTTTGGTTTCCCGCCTAAACTCCTCGAGACGAAGGCCCAGTTCCTGTGTTGCATCCTGGATGGATGCAAAGCCGGTCAGCAATTCCAGCAGCAAGGAGTTGTCTGGTGATGCAGTAGGTGGTGAACTCAGTGGTGGTAACTGATGATGATGATGATGATGATGCGGTGGAAGCCTGCTCCGGGGATACAGGGGGCACTTGGCTTGCCCTGTAAAGTGCGTGTTCCCGGAGCAGTTTTCACAGTAGTGGCGTCGGTGGCGAAGGTCGTGATTGAGGCAAGCGGAAGTGAGCGAGCTTGCCCCGTAATAGTGGCATCTAGGTGCGGCGAGGTATGGTATTCCTTCGAACGGTGTCCGTAAGTGATGCAGGGTCGGCAGGGGACCGGACGTTGACTTCTGCTGGCCTCGATATGCAGCTGCTGCCCTAATAAGGGCAGGCGTGATGTCAAGGCAGCTTCGGCTTCTGGCGCGGACCCCAAGTGTAGACGGACCAACGATATGGGTCCCCGAGGTGACGAAATGCCGTTGGCCCTCAATGCAGAGGGCCAAAAGCGGTGTGCGGCATCCAGCACGTAGCGGGATGGAAGGTCCAGGAGAACCCCAGATGATGACCACTGTGTGATGGTGACTCGGCGTCGGAGTGGTGTCCAATTTCAGAAGAGCAGTAGGCACGACGGAGTGTAATGTTGAAGGCTGGGCCGGTTCCCGGTTGGGATCCGGTACGGCGGCGACGGCTGTTGGCGGAGGAGCCACCTGCTCCAAGAGGGTAGGTGGCCTGGCAGGCGGCGGTGTAGGAAGAGGGGCCGGGAGATTCTCCACACTGCGCGGCCAGCCGGCACCGTAGTACCCCTGCGCACTTCTAGTGCGGTTCCGACGGGTTCTCTCTGCACGCAGTGCCTCATTTAGTTGAAACCAAAATAGAGGTTTATCACTGTTAATGATAAAATTGAATAAATTATTCCAATTAAGAAGATGTGTTGGTCGAATTAAAGCTGCTAACTTCTGCTGCAGGAGCTGTAACGTCGAATGCTGCCCCCAGCGATGAATCCTTACTGGCTCTCACCGTAGAGTTTTTGTTTAATTTTTTTCTTTACCGTGGAGGGGGAGAATGTATTCCTGCATTCGACCTAAAGCCTTAGTGCTTTGGCTAGGGGGATATGTGGAGCTCCCCGCGGAGTGCGGTATATTCACTAAAAACCCCCTCCACGTGTTAGTTGTTATAAAGAGTAATTTCGTGCATAAATGCATTAGTTGTCCCGCATAGCACCCCGGTTAGTAAGTGAAAGCTACTTAGCTGGCATGCATTGCATGCGAGCGCGTTAATGCTGCTTGCTGGGATTGTGCATGAAACCTGAACAACACCAGTGGATAATCATGCGTTAATTTTATAAGTGTTTTATTCGTGCATTTCTATGTTCTACTTCTGCAGGGTGTGCCTGCTTAACATGTATTGTCTATAAGTAGAGTGTTATTCTTCATGCATTAAGTTTAGACTTAAAGTATATATGTTTAGAATGAAGATTTATATGTTTGGCATTGTGCTTCTGCGCCGGTGCTTCGCGAAATTTCTCCGCTCGTCAGTGATTGCGTAGCCGCTCGTCGCTAGCAGTATTTCCGGTTTTTTTTGGGCCTTCGTTGTCACAATAACCGGGTAGCTGCCAAGGTTGTCTAAGTGATCGACTCTATAATGGAGTTGCCCGAAGTTCACTGCCCACGTCGATCACGGTGAGAGGCCCTTTCCCCCAGCCTGCCTCAGCTGTAGCTGAGGGCTTTAGGGCTCTGCGACGGGCTGGTACTGAAACATATAAGAAGAGAGGGATATTAAATGAAGATGTGTGTTGGAGTTTTTAGGGGAGAGGGGATTTTTTAATTTTGTTATTTACTTTTTTAAAAGAGGCGGCCCCAAACCCGCCGCCCCGGGTGACGATCATCCTCAAGGACTACATCGTCTCCCCATGCACAAGTAGTTAGTACACAAAGACATGCAAGGGTTGGGAAGGGTGCTGTTATTCTATGGCACTACAAACGTATATGTGAATCAGGTTCCGCTAATGCACCCTGGTAAGTGTAAGGTATCGTGCAGTCCTGGTATGCGATGCATACGAGCGGGTGAATAGTAAAGCAGGCCAGGGCAACAAACATGGCTAAAGCCCTGAGTGTTGCCGTGGGAAGTAGGAGGGGCCTCTAGGGGTCTTGGTACATGGGAATATATTGAGTGGTTGATTGTGGTTCTGAAGGAAAGATAGTGAGGGTAAGAATGTTCTGGATAAAGCCTGGTATGGCCAGGATCTATTGGTAATTAGGAAGTCTACGTCTAGTCTACTGGAGTAACTAAGTATAATGCATCTAAATCTACAATACTAGAGAAAACTTTAAACGTGTCCATTGCGTTGTATAGTCGGTGATGGGTTACAATCGTGTTCGGGTGCAAGCCATGTCGAAGGTAGTTGGGGGCATGGTTGTCGTAAGGTTTCCAGGCTGCGGGTCCAAACTCGTGTACCGGGTACAATGGCGCAGGTCAGTGTATGGTTACAGTTGGGGGCCCCTCATCCCCCCGGGCCGCCCTGTGAGCAGAGACAGTGGTTGCGGTGTCAGTCTGGGACCAAGAAGTCCAGGTAGTCTTGTATGTCTTCTGGTGTGATTATTTCAGACAGGTTTCTATCGAATAGGGAGAGTGGGCGTTTGTGCTTGTGTGTAGTGGTGACGTATCTGCCGAGATAGGCTATAAGTGGGTTGTGGGTTTTTACGGCACGGGTGTACATATCATGGGTAAGCATCTTTATGAATTGCTCTATGGTGTGTACTTTAAGTTCTGCGTGGAGCGTACTTGCCGGCGTGATGGTTGGGACTTTTGCGATAAGGCGCAAGACTTTGTTTTGGAACTGTTGAAGCTTTCTTATGTGACTGGGGGCTGCGTAGCCCCAGGCTGGTGAGACGTAAGTGAGAATAGTTGGAAGGAGTGCTTTGTAAAGGGTTAAGCCTGAGCGAAGTTTGAGCGTATTGTTGAGATGGATTTCAGGGTAATTGTTTGCTAGTTCGGTATTCACTTTCACTTTCTGTCGGGTGCGCTGGATGTGTTTGTTCCAGTTGTGGCTTTAGTCCAGAGCGACGCATAGGTAAGCCACTGTTGATTTCCATGTGATGAGATTACCAAAGAGTTGGTTGCAGCGTTCGTGCGTATCTGCGGTGCGTGGTCCATTTGGAGAAAAATATGGCTTCACATTTGGCTGTGTTCACTTTAATACGCCACTTGGCGAGCCAGTCCTCTAGGGACGTTAGTGCTACTTGGAGTCTGTTGATCAGGAGTCGTGGGGATCCTGACTGCGTCATGACAGTCGTGTCGTTGGCGTAGATGAAGTAGTTGGCAGAGAGGGTCTTTGGAATGTAGTTGATGTACAAATTAAGAAGTTGTGGACCTAGTATACTGCCTTGAGGAACGCCCGCGCGGATTACTTTTCGGGAGGACAGTGTTTCATTGACTTTGGATTGGAACGTCCGGTCTGAAAGGTAATTAGCGATAAGTTTGATAACGGAGTCTGGAATGTCCTAGTCGTGGTGTTTTCGCAGGAGTCCAGTGTGCCATACGCAATCAAATGCGCTCTCTATGTCCAGGAGGACTGCTGCTGTTGACTTATTGTTGTTGAAGCCATGAGTAGTATGTTCGGTGGTTCGGACCAATTTTAGTGTTGTGGAGTGTTGTGCTCTAAAACCAAATTGCTCCGGAATCAGGATGTTGTGTTTGTGAATGAAGGAGTTTAGGCGTTTAAGAACATTTTTTTCCAGAAGTTTACTGAGAGTGTTTAGTAAACTAATAGGGCGGTAGTTGCTGGGGTTTGACAGATCTTTATTTTTTTTAGGGAAGTGAAGGACCAGGGCATTTTTCCAACAGGTAGGGTAATAGCCCTGGTCCATTGAAGAGCGAAGTCAGCGTAATAAGGGCGTTTTGGGGTAGCTGTTTGAGAGCCCGGTTTGGAATATGATCGGGGCCAGGGGCTTTTCTGTTGGGCAGGTGTTTAATGAGCCGTTTAATTTCGGAGTTGCATGTGCGGCGCATTTTCATGTTGGCGGGCCGTTGCAATCTGAAACGAGTAAGAGCTTCCTTTTCAAGTATGAAACGGGGGTAGCTCGGTATGGTGTTTGGGGTGAGTGCCTCTTGTAGTTGATCAGCAAGAGTCTCGGCCTTTTCAGTATCTGTTGTGGCTATGGAGCAATTGTAATGAAGAGGAGGGATTTGAGTTCTGTGTTTGGTTAATTACTTGGCAATTTGCTAGAGAGAGTCGTGCTCTGGGATTAGGTCTTCCAGAACTATTTTCCATTGGACTGTTTTTACGTTGGCAATACGTCGGCGCAGCTCGTATTCAGAAGCTGAACGCGAGCGAACTCTGCAGGGTGCCGTGTACGCTGCCAACGCTTGTGAGCTCTGTTGCGCTCGGCCGCAACGGATTTGATGTCCGGAGGGAGAGGGTAGTGAACTGCGTTGTGCGTTTGAGTCGGTGTGGATACAGTGATGGCAAATCCGATACTGTTATGTAGGGCGGCTGCTGCAGTGTCAATATCGTCGTGTGGTGACGTTGATGCCGGGAGGTGTTTAACTATTGTTTGTCTGAACAAGTCCCAATTTGTTTTGTTAAAGTTTTGCCAGTGAAGGGGAGGTGCTGGGTCGAGTGAGCCTTTCAGATTGAAGACAACTGGGAGGTGATCAGATGATAACTCGTTGAATACAGTGGCTGAAATTTGGAATTGGGCAATATTGCGGACTAAGGCAATGTCCAAAATGCTGGGTTGGTGTTGGGCGTTGAAGGGAATGTGTGTCGGTTCAGTGGGAACTATGATAATGTGGGCGGTTCTTTGTTGGTGTCTTTTATTATTATTATTATTATTATTATTTTTTTTTTTTTTTTTTTTTTTTTTTTGGAAAGGAGGAGACAGAAAGAGAGCTGGAAGTGAGAAGTTCCTGAGTTATTTCCTCAGGGAGAGAGCTTAGTGAAGGTAAGGAAAATTTGAGGTAAAATTCAGAAGAGGGAAACAAAATAAGAGGGAGGGGATGATGGAGTACCATTTATGCACCTCCGTTAATAAAGGCAGTCTGCGTTGCTGCCAGACGATGTCCAGGAGCGGGTAGACGAAGGATGTCTAGGCTTTACCCATGACCCATAGGCCCTGAGTAATATCACTAAGAAGTAGGAGGTGAAAATGGGAAAGAAAGTGAGGTGGAGTGAGGAAGGAGTAGAGGGTGATATTTTTATTGTTTTCAAGGGAAGTGTCTGCATCATTGGTTCAGTTGCTCTCAATAAAGCGTTGGGCATAAATGTTGCCTCCTTGGGCGCAGTCACGCACCCGTTGGGGTACATAGATGGTGGAAGGTCGAGGCGCGGTGTTGTACCAAGGCTACTGGATAGCAGCTTCAACATTTGGGTGTGTGTCGTTTTCCGGTTGTAGGTTAATGAGCAGACGCTCAGTGTTCTGGAGTGTCTGCTGTATCGGTGTGGTCTGGTTTGTTGCGTCTGACTGGCTGTTTGGTGCTGTAAAATGTTGCTGGAGAGTAGTTCCGATCTGGGCGAGTTTTCTGTAAGCTCTGTGTAAGATGTCGGTTTGGTCAGGTCGCATTCTGTCGTCAGGTGTGTGGTGAGTAGTTCGAGGCCTTTCTCGAGGGATACTTGAGTTGCTGAGGCGTTGAGTCGCGAGCTGCAGCTGGCAACGAACATCCTCAGTGAACTTGCTGTATCGGCGGTGGTCTGCTGCAGGTCCACGATTCCGGCCTCTATAACGTGAAGTTTTCGTGGAGTGGTGGTCTGGGTCTCAGTGATGGCTGTGGTGATCGAAGTCAGCGCTTCCTTCAGCAGGGTCGACCTGGTCGACCTCAGCGTGTAAGTCCTGCACGGCATCCTTGACGGTGCTGTAGGGTGGCGTTGCTGATGCTGGTGTTTGTGAACTGATGGTCTCGACTGCTGTCTGTGATGTGATGGTCCTTCGTGGTGTAGTTATCACGGTGACATCTGATGGTGTGGCTGCGGCTGTAGTCGAATGCTGTGGGCGGCGTCGGCGAGGGTATAGAGGGCACTGCGCCTGTCCCGTAAAATGGCCAAAGCTATTACAGGTGACGCAGTACCTTCGGCGATTCCGGAGGTTATGTAGTGTGCAGTCGGCGGTGAGGGTCTGAGAGCCACAGTAGTGGCACCGTGGTGGTTGCGTGCGGGTACCCTCAGAGTGTCCGAATGTGCAGCAGCGTCAGCAAGGCATCGGTCGGGGCTCTCTGCTGGCTTCTGCGCTTAGGCGCCTCCCAAGCAAGGGAAGGCCGTCGTGCAAAGCAGCTTCAAATTCTCCGGCCTCGGCAAATTCCATTCGAACTAGCGGCGATGGACCTCTCGAAGACATAATTGTTCTGGCCCTCATGAGTGAGGGCTATTGGTGGCGTGCTGCTGCGGCAAAATGGCGGATTGGAAGGCCCCTGGGAACGCCTCGTAGCAGCACACTTTGTACAGGTGGTGTGGGCTGCGGTGGCTGAAGCGGTGCGGGCGTCGGGGAAGCAGTCTGGAGCTGGTGCATTCGCCGGTCTTCGTTGGGAGTTGCGGCGGCGGTGTCAGCTGTCTGTAGTCTGCGGCGGGAGACAGTGGAGCGTCGGCTGTAGTCAGCTACGGCTGCGGGGCGGCGGTGGCTATGGCAGGAGAGATCACAACAGGTGGTGAGTAGAGAGTCGATAATTGCGCGAGCAATTTGGCGGCGGCGGAAGCTGCGGAGGTGTGTTGTGGTGCCGGCAATAGCGGCTGCAACTGTCGGGAGTCGGCTACATCGGCGGTGGCAGTGTGTTGCGGTGCCAGTAATAGCGGCTGCAACTGTCGGGAGTCGGCATCGTCAGGGTCGGCGGCGGTGGTGAGTTGCGGTGCCGGGAAGCTGCTGCGGCTGAGGCGCTGGCCCGTCCGTTGTAATAGGTTCCGGCAGAGCACGCTGTTTTTCCGGCGAGGTGGCGGAGCCGGTGGCAGCGGCTGCGGCTGCATTTGAGGCGCGATGCTTCTTCTTCGTCATCCTGCTCCCATCTAGTTCGTGTCCTTTTTTTTTTTTTTTTTGGAGTGGAGGGGAAAAATCCACCTTTAACGACTAACCCGGGCTGTTTGCCCCGGAGTGTCGGGGTCTCCCAGGGTGGGCCTACCGATTAAAAAACCCCTTCACCAGAAATAAGAGGTTTGGAATGCAGCAGTACCGCTGTTGCACCCGCACTGTGATGGAGAAGGTGAACTGGCCCGCTGTGCGACCATCAATGGGTAAAGGTAGTGCTAGTAGACCGGCTTGACCAGGGCCCAGCCGGGCCCCTATGCGAAGTGAGTGGTAAGAATAAAGAGGAATTGTGATATAGGAGGTCTACATTTCAGGATTTGAAGTTGGTAAGGAGTGCAGGGAGAGTTGCCATTCTCTCCATAAGTTTGTTTGTGACATTTGCTGAAGACTGGTCTCTAGATGAGGTACAGTTCTAACGTCGTGATTTTGGCTTGGTGTCTTCTGCCGAAGGGGCCGAATCTCTGAAACAAACTTAGTTATTATGGTTAGACTCCGTTCTATGCTAATGAGTACAAATACTTTTCCTATGTACAGCGTCGTCATTTGGTAAGTAATATTTCTGCCTGGGGCTACGTCGTACACCTGGAATGAAATCTAATGCTACAGTTAGTCTTACCATACTAGTGTGAATATTATAGTTATTGGTGCAACCTTTGCAGCCTATCGGCCTCGTCGAGAGTGTTGACTGTCTCATTAGCCTGTGGAAGCCTGGTCGTGTAGAATGCACACACGGCTGGCTGCCTGCCTATCATGGCGCAGGTGTGGACCCCTGCCACTCGCGGGGGGGGGGGGCCCTCATCTCCCGGGACGGCCTTGGCTGGGTAAGCACAAAGATTTAGAGGGCTGCTGAAAAGAAGAAGGTGTACATGTGTGTGAGGTGGTTGTTTGGAGTGGAATGCTCTCTAACTGGTCTAGACATTTATTACCTAATGAAGTTGTCTAGGTATTCCTGGACATTGATTTGTGGCTCTCCTAAGCCGATGTTCCGGTTGAAGAGCGACAGAGGACGGAGACGCTTGTCGTATCTGGTGTCATATTCGCGAAGTTCTTGGATGAGTTCGTTGTGATTCTTACTTTTTCGCTTATAGATAGTAAATGCCAGTTGTTTTATAAAATTTTCAATTGAGCAGATTTTGAGCTCCTCGTGCAGTTCAAAGGTTGAAGCTGCTGCGGGCACTTGTGCAATAATTCGCAATATTCGGTTCTGAAGCATTTGAAGTCGCTTGATATGTATCTGCATTTTTCGTTGGACCTTCCGTCTCTCTTTCTCTCTCTCTCTCTCTCTCTCTCTCTCTCTTTCTCTCTCATTTGTCGTTTACCACCGAGTGTATAATAGAGACCTTGGCATTCCCTACGTGCGGATACTAATGTGTACGCCGAAGCATCTCTGGTGTCAGTCCGGCAAACAGCGACATGCGCAATGTTTTCTGGCATGTGATAAACCATTGTGGATACAGTCTTTGTGCAGCGGAAAGGTTTCCTCCACCTTACCATGGCTATGTAATCTTCGTTACCTTATTGTTAAATGATGTCCTGCTAAAGAGAACCAGCGCTGTTATACCCCACAAATATATTATGGAGATATAGTCATCTAGAAAAAAAGAATACGTTTTTTGGATTCATGGAGTCTTAAAACACGTATTTGCGGTGAAATCTCGGTATGGAATTTTTGGGTGCAACGCAATTTTTAATAGTGTTTAAGTCCGCTTTTACTGCTATGGCACCGCAGGTGATGACACAGGTGATACATAGAATGAAGATGGAGCACCGGTGGAATGTCATGGCGGGGAAACCAGAGAACCCGGAGGAAACTCGCCCCTGCGCCACTTTCTCCACCACAAATCTCACATGCGGTCGCTTGGGATGTAACCCGGGCGGCCTAGGTGAGAGGCGAGTGGTCTAACCTCTTGGCCACTGCAATACAATACCTTCTGTATATACTATGTACATGTTACGTGTAGAGAAAATATCACAACGTTTCTTGAAGTGCCCAGAAATAGGGTCATAAATACTACAGTGGTATAAGTTACAGACTAAAAACCCACAGGCGAAAGTAACATTCAAACTCGGAATCTCTTTGTTAGAGAACCGCCATCTTAACCACTAGTACATAAAGCATAGCTGCAGATATGAGGGTTAAAACAGCTGCTTAATAGATATTCTTCGCGTTTCTAGTTCACAACTGACAAGGCTCTTTTTCTAAATCACCATCACATTATTATTATTATTATTATTATTATTATTATTATTATTATTATTATTATTATTATAATACTGAAGGTTTTATCGCATATTAAATTACTATTCAGGGTATGCCTTTGTATCAATTCCATTAATTAATAAGTAATATGTTGGGCTATCGAAGTAACAATTACACCTGATATTAAAGACAGTGTCAGCTATACGGTAATCTTTTGAATGAAAAAACTGAAACCGACACAACAGTCCTATTCATTGTAATGATAATAGAGTAGAGGTATTCTACCACTCCTCATTTTGCCATGTGGGTTGCCTATTCCAACATAGTGAACGGCTGTTCCGGAACATCCTCTCTTATTCGTATAATCAGAATTCTTGACACAACTGAGATTTAAAAAAACCAGGCAGACTTGGAGCTGGGAATAAAGTTATTCGACTTTTGCAACTACGTTCAATCGTAAAGGTAATTTAAGAGACATTACAGCAAAGAAACTCTGAAGTATGGCGACGCAATCTAAGGTTCCACTAATTCTCAGGGACTCAGTATTCGGAGCAAGGAATGCGATATAAATGAATTAATCCTGTTTTAATGCGTGCTATCTCAAACTTTTAGAACTCCAGGACCAAAGAAAGAGCTTGCTTTGTTTCAGATTCTCGTAATACCCACCTCCGCGGGGGAAGTTAATGGCTTCCTTGCCTGTCACTTGGTGGGCTCAGAGGCATTTAAAAGGGAACTTTGTGTAGCTGCGATATTTCTCTGGCAAACAATTACAGCTAATGAGAATGATAATTACTTATAATAAAGCAATATATTAGCTTCAGAAAGGCTTTAAGAATGCATTTGAATGATCAGATCTGTGAAAAATCAAAATTAAGATAATATTGATTCTATATTTTAAGAAAGTTTTTCCCACTTGGCCCTTTTTAATTACCAATTAACGAAGCTATTTACGGGTAGGTGCGTTCCCAAAATTAAAGTTTGTGTTAACGAAAAATTTCTCCAAACACTTTTCCACACTCAAAATCTTTATATGATGCAATCATTTACTGGTTTATGTCTAAATTGTTACATGCCCCTCAAAAGTACATTACACTGTAGTGTTGAAGTAGCCTTTAGACGAAAGTATGCTTGCCTATTTTATCCCCGCCCCCATTTAGGCGGTTTCGTCTATGGTTCAGATTCGGTAGGTCGCGGGTTCAGTCTCGGCCTATCTGACCCATGGTTTATTGGGGAGCTTTCCCGGGTCGCCAGGCGAATGTTGGGTAGTTTTGCTCCATCCTCCGAATTTCCTGTCTCTCCATGTCGTTTCCATTCCATTGGCTTCTTTCTGTGTCGCAAGTGTCGGTATAGGAGTTCTGTGCAGCGTGGCAGTGAATCTTCCCATCACTCGACTTAGGCTGTTGGGATGAGAACCCCCCCCCTGGAGTGGGGGTCTGCGTTTCCTAATGTCGCGATGCTTTAATCTGCAATGTGTAGCGCAGTACTATTGCTGTGTCGTTGCTCTTGCTCTTCTCACCTCATCCCTCCCTCCCGTGGGCGGTCCGTCGTGCGGCGTAGGTACAGCGAATGTATAAAGTGCAGTGCCGTGCCCCCCTTGTCCGTATCCTAAATGTAATTCTCCTATTTCCCCAATAGCTTACTATTTGAGAATATTTCCTTATATTTTCACTTTCCAGTATTTAGTGCTTTGCATTTTCTTCATACTGTTTCCAAGACCCTTGAAGTGTTGCAAACTTAAAAATTCTTAACCAATAGATGTGTTCACGTAGGTTTGGTTTAGAAATGATGATAGCATTCATAGTAATGAAAAGAAAGCGAATGCTTATTTATCAAATAAATTATGTAATTATTAAGATCTCGTTCTTTTGATCTTCACGTTTGGTTGGTATCCCAAATTTAACAAGAAATCCTTAATTATTTTTACTTCTGAACATTTTTATGTTATAAACAGCTATTCAGCAGAAACCTTACAAACCGACATGTATATTTCAACATATTGTAAAAAAATGGTTTTATTCATTAAACAATTAGTCACAATTGCAGTCTTTGATCCAGTGCTGCAAATAATTCACTCGACGTTTCGACGCATAGGCAGTTTACAGTTACACGCCATCCATGGCTCGCGCACCACTGTGGGTAAAATTCCAGTCACTCACGACTCAGTACAACACAATAACACTGCACTGCAACCCTTTCTCCTTTTATAGCTGGAAAAGAACGTCATGGAACTTCTGGAAGCTTCTGGACGCCGAGAAGAATAGAGAGTCATATTTTCATAGGCTCCGATTACCGTCTTGTCTCTCTTCCTGTTTACGCATTCAACTGCGAATGTGTCACATTCCAGCTTCACCGGCGCATACCACGTCAGAGAGGCCACATACACGGGCGGTATTGTCACAATATCTTGTTGTGAGCTAACTCGTATAACTTATGAGGCAATATTACATTCTTTAATAACATAATGCCATGAAGAAAAAGTATGCATTCGACTCGTACAGTACTATATCTCAACGTTTTATACAAGTATTTCAATTCAATTTCTACTGAAAAAGAAATCAATAATACATCAACTCTCTCATTTATTTTAAGGTGATGCATCTGCAAATTTGAAAAGTTGACGGTTTACCAGTTATGCAACAGTCATACCGAATGAAGAGGTCTTTAGGGACTATTCCCAGGAAATTCCAGATATACATTTTATTTGACATTTAAACATATTAATATACGGTATTTTAATCAAAATCCTTAGAACCATTTTTGAGAAAAACAAACTTTTAGAAATTTTATTTATGTAAAAGATAGTTTAGTGCGCGGGAACTTTTTTGAAAATCTTTGGTTTCTTTTGAAATACTTAACTTAAAAACCAAGTTTGGAATTTACCCGACTTTTCGTTTTGGAGTTATGCTGTCGACAGGCGCACGCGCACACACTGATCTTTTTCTAAAAAAAAAATTGACGGATGTGTTCAATGGGACCTAAAGGGTATTTCCTGTGAAATCTCGGTATGGAATTTTTGGTGGAATATAACATCTTTTCTATCTACTAAATACATTGTACATGCGTGCTAGAGTAGGTAAAAATTGAAGGTTGAGGGTTAAATTGTTACTCGTTTAGTGAGGAAACCTTTGTTGTCCAGAACCTAATTTCCATGGAGAATAATCACTAGCTTAAATCGTCAATAGCATCCACTTTTTAGTACAAAGACTTCTCAAGATTTATTATTCATTAATGTTACACAAGGGCCTGTATATCATTTTTCTTTAATCTAGTTTCTTTTGTCTCCTAATGACATCATTACGCTATACGCTTTTTGTCCTAAATTACAGCTATTATTCTTATAGATCGTTATTCATATCTTAGATCTCAATTTGCTTGTCAGATGATTACAAAAGGTGTCAAATGGCTCGCCTTGTTAATGTGATGCGTAAAAATAGACATCCTTAAATGAATATTAGGGATATCGATATACGGATTATACAAGCTACCAACTGCGCATTCAACTGTTTTGTGCATGCAATATCTGTGAGGGCGTTGCTGATGATGCGCTCGAGGTTAGCGCTGCTTTTACCTAGCGGGATGGTTACTGTGGTCGCGTGTTCACATCCCGTTGCCTGCCTAGCTGATCCATGGGTTTATCCGGGGTTTTCCCCGGATCGCCAGGCGAATGCTGGGTAGGTTTCTTTCAACCCACGAATTTCCTGTCCCTCCAAGTCGTTTCCATTGTCATTTTATTCATCCTTCAAACGGTTAGTTTCCTTCAGGATTGGAAGTGTCGGCTATGGTGCTCGGTGCTGCGTGGCAGGGAAAAAGGAGACTCAAAGTGCCTATCCCCTTACCAGGATGACCATGAGGGTGTTGACCCTATATGGGGCGGGGTCCCCGATTTGCCTGTCTGATTGTCATGTGGCTTCAATCTGGAAACTGTAAGGACCCTGTCACTGTTGTGTCATTGCTCCTGGTTCCGGCCGCCCGGTGTATCCTCTCTGCTCATCCCTACCTCCCTTAATGGGGCGTAGGTACAATAGCTTCCGATTTGGTTCTGAGTCACTTCCCACCATATCCTATCCTAACGCTACAGGGTAATATGCGAGGTTCGCTTTCCAGGGTTCAATTCTCGTCGACTACCCACCCTTACCTTTGGCTGCTCATGGTTTTCCCTGATCAAAAGGAGCTTCTTTGTCCAACACGATTTCATTTTCCTTTCGTTACATTTCGTTCTCAACTTTCATGCGTGCTTTTAGGTTTCCTGGCGTATGGTGGGGCCGGAGAGTTGGCGCGGATGCTTACTGAAAGGAAAGAGTACTCCCCGTGTACACTAGAGGTGGCATGGTCGACGGGTCGTTCATCCTCCTCTCTAGGCAGCTCCAGCTTGGGACGGGTTTCGAGACTGCAAGGGGACGATATGGGCTAATACTAATACTAACGAGGACTGCCAACCAAGCCACCTCTCCAAGGAGAGAGGCCCGTGCCCCCAGGGGACGATATGGGCTAATACTAATACTAATCAGGACTGCCAAACCAAGCCACCTCTCCAAGGAGAGAGACCCGTGCCCCCAGGGGACTATATGGGCTAATGCTAATACAAACCAGGACTGCCAAACCAAGCCACCTCTCCAAGGAGAGAGGCCCGTGCCCCCAGGGGACGATATGGGCTAATACTAATACTAACCAGAACTGCCAAACCAAGCCACCCCTCCAAGGAGAGAGGCCCGTGCCCCCAGGGGACGATATGTGCTAATACTAATACTAACCAGGACTGCCAAACCAAGCCACCCCTCCAAGGAGAGAGGCCCGTGCCCCCAGGGGACACTATGTGCTAATACTAATACTAACCAGGACTGCCAAACCAAGCCACCTCTCCAAGGAGAGAGGCCCGTGCCCTCAGGGGACGCTATGTGCTAATGCTAATACAAACCAGGACTGCCAAACCAAGCCACCTCTCCAAGGAGAGAGGCCCGTGCCCCCAGGGGACGATATGGGCTAATACTAATACTAACCAGAACTGCCAAACCAAGCCACCTCTCCAAGGAGAGAGGCCCGTGCCCCCAGGGTACACTATGTGCTAATGCTAATACAAACCAGGACTGCCAAACCAAGCCACCTCTCCAAGGAGAGAGGCCCGTGCCCCCAGGGGACACTATGTGCTAATACTAATACTAACCAGGACTGCCAAACCAAGCCACCTCTCCAAGGAGAGAGGCCCGTGCCCCCAGGGGACACTATGTGCTAGTACTAATACTAACCAGGACTGCCAAACCAAGCCACCTCTCCTAGGAGAGAGACCCGTGCCCTCAGGGGACGATATGGGCTAATACTAATACTAACCAGGACTGCCAAACCAAGCCACCTCTCCAAGGAGAGAGGCCTATGTCCCCAGTGGGCGCTATGAGCTAATACTAATTGAGATTAACGAACTAAAGGTACTTGTGTTTTCTTTCTTTCCCCCCATGTTAACCCATCTCATATGTAGGATTTATAACCCCCAGGACTTAAAAACCAGCACCTGGATTCAAACATCTATCGAGGAGCTGAGGCTCCGGATAAGTCAGAATGGGTGATCAACTTGTTACCTGGTATGAAAAAGAGAAAGTGGATGATAATGAATGATCGGAAAGATGATTACAGAGCAATTGGTGGAATGAATGGTACGGGAAAAAAATAAACCGCCCGACGCCGCTTTGTCCACCAAAAATGCCACTGGGATAGAACCCGGATAGACTAGACGAGAGGCGAGCAGTCTAACCACTCAGCTACAATGCCTCTGTTATGAATGTGAAACCAAAATTAATTTGTTATGGCAAACACATAGCACAAGTGCAACTCTATAATCACAAGAAAAATTGATTTATTATTAACTTGTTTGACGGCAGATATGTTTGCTCACAACGTATACATTTAAAAGCTGGTCGCTCTGTGAAACAATTGAAATTCAATTCTCTTTGCATGCCCAGTAGTAAAAGAAGACACATGAAACGAAAGATAACTTCACATTTTAAAATAGTTTAAGTCATTCAAAATTGAAACCAATAAAAAAAAATATCTCGGAAGCGGTTAACTCTACAAAAAAATGTGTTTGACATAATTTGTGTGTTCTAACGAGATCAACATTTTTTGTGCAGTAACTGTTTCCCAGCTATGAAAACATATTCCAGAGAAGAGATCTTCAGAGGATCTTTCCAGAAAATTCATGATATATGTGCATTTTGTTATACAAATATCTTATGCTTATGATATTTTAATCAAAATCGTTAGAGCCATTTTCGAGAAAACAAAAATTTTCTAAAAATGTTCCATGCTTGCATAGTTCGCATAGTTGCGAATGGGGGATTTTCCTAAAAAAAAACGTTGTGTTGCATTCTGACAATATACTGAACTTGAATACGAAGCTAGGTATTTAACCGACGTTTCGTTTTTGAGCTATGTTGTCCACAGACACACACAACACACGGACACTTTCTAAAAATGCTGTTGTTTTTTTGTTTATTCAGGGGATCCAAACTCCTACAGTACACTTTTTATTTTATTTTAATATTTTCCTAATTATTAATATTACTGCAACTTTTAATTTTATATTTAATGGTATATGAAATAATTATCTATTTATAATTCTGGCACTTTTTCCTCGCTGACTGTGGCCAATGCGGGTGTCTTGTTGTGGCTAACATACTCAGAAGAAGGGGCAGTGATGACGTATGATAGGAGGGCACAGGCAGGTAGGCGACGTGGCAGACCCTAACGCTACCCAAGCCACTGCCGGGCCGCCGAACGACCTGTCGACCTGACAGCCACCTAGTGCACATGGGGAGTAGTCTTTCCATTGAATGTGCATCTGCGCCATTTGTCCGCATTACCTTTTACCCTGAACCTCTAAGCACACCTGAAACATGAGGGAAACCGAGTAATGGGGAAGTGATGGAAAGGAAATCGTGGTAGATGGGAAACCACCCCACCATTTGCTTGGTGAACCCCGAGAAACTACGAAAAGACCATAAACCTCCCCTCCTCGATTGGCGAGACGTTGCGCGACATTCACCTTTTCAGGATAAGCGGAAATTTTGGAAAAATCTTATCCATTTAACTCGCCAAAAGCGAGAATTGAACCCCGGAATTTTTTAATATTAGGCAGGTCGTCTGCCATCAGAAATGGAGGTGGAATCAGTTTTAATTTTTAATATGTCATAATTTAAATAAAAGTCTGATGTGTTCCATTCATATGACTTTCTCTACCTGTGCTGCAAACAAGCTATTCTTATCTACTACACGCTGACCCCTCAGCTACTCTCTTATTACTTAGTTCCTTGCAAGAAGAAGGCATTAGGTTAAAGCGACGATCAAGTCTTTTAAAAGACGTCGCTATATGATTTCCATTGCAATTCAGTTCTCTTTCCATCGCTATGAGTAAAACAAAAGAGAAATAAATCGGATGAGAGCTTTCGGTTTGTGAATAGTATGAGTGTTTTAAAATTGAAACCAATATCAGGGAATGTTTCAGAAATGGTTAGCTCTAGAAAAAAAAAGAAGAAAAAAAAAGACATTCAGTGTTTAAACGAGATCTAAATTTTTTGCGAAGTAGTTTTTATCTGTCTTACGGTTTGCCAGTTATACAAAATTATTTCAAAATGAAGAGGAATTCAATGACTGTTCCCAAGAGATTCATATCATACATTTTATTCTCTATGTGAATATATTTCATTACGTAATCTTAATCAGAATCTTTAGAGTAATTTTTTTGGAAATGAAAAGCTTTGAAACAAGGTCCCTATAAAGGGTAACTTGCGGTGGGAGATTTTTCTTAAAATCATGTCGTATCCTTGGAAGATGCTAAACTGAAACACCAAGTATGATAGTAAACCGGCTTTTCGGTTTTGTTTTATGCTGTCCACAGTCACGCAGATTGACCTTTTTGTAAAAACTCCTTTTCTTGGACCATGGGTCCTCAAAACATGTAAATCCGATGAAATCTATATCCAATTTTTGGTGGAATACGATATCTTCTCTACCTGCTGTGTACATTGTACATACGTGCTAGAGAAGGTATAATAAATGGGTGCACCTGTTTATATATACATTAGATAGCGAAATTGGTGTTTTGGTTTAAAAATTGGAAAATGTGTAATAGGGAGTATTTTAGCTAATGTTTAAATAACAATAAAACTCGGAAGCATGTCATTTGAAGGGGTTAGAACGTTAGTGTCTTTAAGAACCGAAATATCTGTCATGTGATGAATAGCTTAGATTCCTTAAAATTCCATAGACTCATCACTTTAACAAACAACTGAGTTCTTATTTCTTTTGTGAAGGGGAGGCCTAGTTTAGACAAAAGACATAATTGGTTTACATACCCATATCCAATCTGATCATCCATATGCAATTATATATTTATTATTTTCAGATTTAGCATCCAGTTATTCCTCTGGTAAAAAAGCAGTAATAAACGATGACACGTAAAATAAATGGTCTGTGTACTTAGAGAAATATAACAAATATTTGATGTAGGACACTAAATTTAATACAGCTAAATATAGATAGTTGATTTTCAGGAAAATAATATTTGTAACACACTGAGAAAGCAAACAAAATAATATTTCCTAGGCTATATAAACGATACATTTTGGTTTGATTATTGCATGGATGTCAATAGCTCTGTTTAAAGTTTTCGTTTAACACCAGAAGGGTCGAGGGGCAAATTATCCCCTTTTCGATCTTTTCACATATGTTCCAACCAAACCGTAAGCCGAATTACGTTGATACTCCGTCACTTTTCATTAATTAAATGGAGCTTTAACCACCTTCCTTTGAATGCCATATACAGTGTTAATAAACTGTGCGGAAATGTTTTCACAGAATATGTAGATTACTTAAATAAATTGCAGTGGATCCGGTGCAAATATACGTCAAGACAAATGGTATTTTAAAAAATGTTGTTCTTTGTGCCCATATAGGCTGATCATTTTTTTTTTTTTTTTTTTGCAGTATAATTTATTTTGGGTCGCTTTAACAGCATGGTCATATCGCGACCAGTTATTTTTTCACAAAATAGTCTTATTAAATACTACTCGAGCTACAAAATTTCCTTAGATAAATTTAACTCGTTACATTACTTATGGTAAAAGAATAATGTTTTTGCTAGAATATTTCGTTTTAAAGAACAGATAGAGAAAACCATGTGAATTGAAAACATCAGATTTGTTGTTATTGTTTTGGATACAGATACACTTTGATCTTACTTTAGGGAAGGGACCTTGATATTTTCTCTACTGGGTGCATTAAAACTCAAGTTAAACTTTTGATACATTTAAAAGTTTAACTTTTGTATTATTGATGGTTGCTGCATTTATGTGTACGCCCGATGAGGAATGGAAGTACTCGAGACTTGCACATGTCCCCAAAGTGTTGCTCGACTATTGTTCCTGAGGCAGTTACTGCGTTTCCTGAGGCCGAGTGAATGCATCGTTCCATGTGAAAATATGGAAAAGAAAGATAAGGGTTAGGCTGGAGAGGCCCATAACACCGGGGGAGAGCGCCGCACATAGGTCCTTTGGGCATTCCTGCGACTTACGTGACCCCCAGGAAGGAATAGATGAAGAGACGGATGAAGGTAGAGACTCAAAGGACAACCAGATACGTATAGACGGGGTTTTAGTGATTCCAGACTATACGCCTCCGACGCCACCAGGGCCGAAAGCGAGTCCCAAGTCTTCAAGGGTTCCTGAAGGATTCTAGCCCGAAAGCACCCGGAGGCGAATCTCAATAAGCGGCACCGCGGCGATATCAGGAGTAAAGCTCTACCGTTCAGTCGCAACCCGCCAAACGCCGTCGCTAGTTCTTCAACCTTAATACAGACGGCAAGGAAGTGATGATAACAGAAAGTAACCCGCCGAACATCGTCGCTAGTACTTCAGCCTTGAAACAGACGGCAAAGAAGTAACCCGCCGAACACCGTCATTAGTACTTCAACCTTGAAACAGATGCCAAGGAAGTAACCCGCCGAACACCGTCACTAGTACTTCAACCTTGAAACAGATGCCAAGGAAGTGACCCACCAAACACCGTCACTAGTACTTCAACCTTGAAACAGACGGTAAGGAAGTGACCTGCCGAACAACGTCACTAGTACTTCAACCTTGAAACAGACGACAAGGAAGTAACCCACCGAACACCGTCACCAGTACTTCAACCTTGAAACAAACGGTAAGGAAGTGACCTGCCGAACAACGTCACTAGTACTTCAACCTTGAAACAGACGACAAGGAAGTGACCTGCCGAACAACGTCACCAGTACTTCAACCTTGAAACAGACGGCAAGGAAGTGACCCGCCGAATACCGTCACTAGTACTTCAACCTTGAAACAGATGGCAAGGAAGTGACCCGCCGAACATCGTCGCTAGTACTTCAAACTTCAGTCGCTCGCTGGACGGCGTACAGTGAGGCTGTCTGCATAGAGCGAGTGGAATCAGTCTTCACTGCGGTGAATTGTTTGTTTGTTACGGCGTCCCTGCCGGTTGTGAAAACGGGCAGACGTTCTACTTAATTGGGCACCTTCATTAATCTTCCGAGAAGGTGGTAAAGAATTAAAATGGCCGTATATTAGCGGGTAAATACTCTTAAAATTCAGTTTGTCATCGCAGCAACTAGACCGTCTGCACTAAAAATACATCAATGGTGGGTAAAATTTCTGGCTTTAAAACCGGATCAAGTGGATAAGCTTCAGCTCAATAGTCCTGAACGTGCTATTTATGTCAAATTAGTTTCCACGTTATTTTACGATAAATTTATAGCACGTTACGCCGATGAACAAAACTTTACATATGAATCTGGGGAAGTCTCCAAAGTGAAAATCACGCCGGGTGCTCAGCAATCTCCTACCGGAGGTGCCTAGCGCAGTTTTGTCACAAGAATTGTCTAAATACGGTAAGGTATTTGATATACGACGTCAGAAATGGCACCGTCATTATCTACTTCCGGCTAACAATGGCGTTTGTACCGTGAAAATGGGGATTAAGTGCAATATACCGGCTACCTTGGTTATTGACATTTATGTGATGAGGCGGATGAACAGCAGGGTGTTCTGCACACGCCCGGATCATCAATGGAGACCCAAGTGGAGGTAATGACTGTATAACGACAGTTGGACGAGGGAGCGGAGTTACCTATAGCAGGGGACAGCATGGCGATGCCGGAGATGCCGGAGATGCCGGAGATTTTCGATGATGTCCAGAATGTACAGGGCACCGTACAACAGGATAATGACCGCAGGGCGAATGATAGTGACGTACCTGAGGTGTCTGAAGACGCAACCCGCAACTTGGGTGCGCCGACCAGAGTTTCTATGTCTGCTCGCGACCCTCGCCTCCAGTTTCAACCGCTAGACCGCCATATTGATGCCTGATTGTTATCGTCTTCGCCAGTGATTCCGGTAAGAGGCCGGCTGAAGGTGCCAATGACACCGATGAGGATCTACGGCGTTGCTACAAGCATACTAAGGACGATCCTCACGAGGGTGCAGACAATTAATGGTTGTACTCCCCGGATTGAACTGGTACGTGTCTTAATTCCTGTTTGGTATCACGGCAGTGGTCCTGAGATTGTGTGACTTCAAGTCTGGGCGTCACTTAACGTGAATGGATTGCGTCAACCAGTTACACAACAGCTGCTTCGGGATTTTTTGAGTAGTAATGATGTTGATTGCTTTCTTCAAGAGGTGAATGTTTATAATATGGACTTTTTATATGGATATCACTATGACACTAATTTAGGCCCGGGTGGTACTGGGACGGCTATTGTATACCGCTCCTACACGGCTTTGCATATCATCCTTCAGGTAGAATCCTCTCCGCGGAGCATGATGGTGTTACCTTCGTGAATATCTATTCCCCCGCGGGAAGCAATAAGTGAAAACGACGAAGGATTTTTTTCGACAGGAGCTTTTAACTCATAGTCCTCGGAGTTCCCCATTCTTATTGGTTGGGGATTTTAACTATACGCTAGCAGCCAAGGACCAAAGAGGGGCCTTTAATGATTGTATTGCATTGCAGCAGTTAGTGGACCAGTTCCAATTGGTGAATACCTGGGAATTCTAGCATGGTAATGATGTGATGTACACCTTTGTACGGGGCCAGTCGGCCTCTCGACTGGACCGGATGTATGTTCTACTGGAGATGACATCCCGGATACATCGCACAGAGATAGTGCCAGCAGCTTTTAGCGATCACAATGCACTGCTACACGCCATTGTAGGTAGTGCGGAGATACGTCGCAGCTGTCCAGGGTTGTGGAAGCGTAATTGCTCCTTATTTACAGATGCTAAAGTCATGATTGAATTCCAAGAATGTTGGTTCAATTTGCAGAAGTCTTTTCAGCGCTCTCCCAATAAAGCAGCATGGTGAATTTATAGGGCGAAGTAGGCGATACGCTCCTTTATTAAAGCCGCAGCGTGTCGTAGAGCGTTAGCTCTGAAAGAAACTTTGGATTTTTATCTTGCAGTGCTACAAGATTTACACCTGCGCCAACAACATGGGGAGGACGTACACTGTCAGCTCCGGGAGGTCAAGGCTCATATCCAGCACCGTAAAACGCAAGAGCTCCATGGAACCTTAGCCAGAATACGTACAGCAGAAATGGTTTATGGTGAAAAAATGAATTTCTTCTTCCTGGCGAAGGAGCGTAGGCAAGGTCGCAAAGCGTTTGTTACCAAATTGATTGCTGATGGCCAAGAGGTTACGACCACGACAGCGATTCTTCGTGTATTGCATTCTTATTACACCCAACGCTTTGCCAGACCGGTGGACATGGTTGATTCAATCCAGTCGTATATGTTCAAATGCGTGCGAGTTGTGCAGGGAGGTTTACAACGGTCGCCTACTCCCACGCTGAGGGAGACGAAGTTGCTCACAGCGATTCAGACAGAGAAACCTCATACGGCGCAAGGACCAGATGGGCTGCCATATGAGTTCTATAAACGTTGTTGGCGGTTTATTAAGAAAGAACTTCTTCTAGTGTTTCAAGAAATACGGAGGGATGAAAACTCGCCGCCTACATTTGGAGATGGGGTGGTTCTATAACTCCCAAAGACCGTGGCCCAGTCGGCCAGCAGATTATCGGTCCATCACATTGCTCAACTGCGACTATAAGCTGTTTGCAAAAATAATCGCCCGTAGGCTGCAAGAGTGGCTAGTGCCATTGCTTAGTGAGCAGCAGGCTGTGGTGCGCGGAGGTGCGGCTATGCACCATACCGTGGCAGCTTTGTGAGATTGTATTCTTCATTGTCGCCAAGAAACCCGCTCTGCTGCGCTGGTAAACCTGGACCTTTAGAAAGTATTTAATAATGTGGTTCACGAAGGTCTTTGTGCAGGTTTGGAGTCATTGCAAGTGCCGGACAAGTTATATCACCTCCTTCGGGCACTATATGATACTGCGTTATCTAGGATTCAATGCAATGGGTTTCTGACTGCCGCCATACCGGTCAACAGAACGGTCCGCCAAGGTTGTCCCCTATCATTGCTCCGACAGCTGCAATCTACGATAACGGGTCTGGAGGTCTATGGAAAGAAACTGGCCGTTATGGCCTATGCCGATGATATTACTGTGATGGTTACCAACGAGCAGCATGTCACGTATCTACCAATCTGTTTACAGGAATACGCCCAATGTGCTGGGATGACATTTAATTTGAGGAAATCTGAAAGTCTTCCCATTGGGCCGCATCCTCCGGATACCACGGTGTTAGGAATATCCACTGTGCAACGCACAAAAATTCTTGGAATATACTTCAGTGGAGACGACGAAGACCTGCTAGACTATAATTGGACGTCATGCATTAATACTTTACGTTGTGTAATATACGGTCAAAAGTCGAGGATGCTGAACTTGATACATCGTGTGTGGTTTCGTAATGCCTTTGCGTTGAGTCGTATATGGTACTTAGCACACATTCTGCCTCCAACAAAACGGCACAGCCAAAGAATTGAGCAAAAAAATCGGATACTTCATAAATGATTCTGCAAGCACTGGATGGACAGGGTGATAGTGTAGAGGTGCTGGTACAACGGCGTTATCAGTTGTTTTGGGAGCGGAGAGAACTCCATAAGATTCCTAAAATGTTACGTGATCTCCTACGTGACTTGAACACACTACCTTCAGCAGAAGTGGCTAATGGCCGTTTTCGGACGACTAAGAAAGTCTATACCTTTTTTCAACGGAGGGAACCTACTACTCCACGAATACAAGTTAAGTATCCACAGTTGCACTGGAGGCAAATTTGGTGTGACTTTGCTATACCAGAAATCAACACGGAATGGGTCTCGGTGGCATATGAGATTGTCAATGAAATCCTACCAACTGCAGATAAATTACATAGACATCATCTGGCAATTCTTCCCGCTTGTCCAATGTGTCAAGCCCCGGATTCGTTCGCACATCGACTCTTGGAATGCTCAGGTAAAGGATTGATATGGACATTGCTCTTGAGCCGATGTCGGGGGTGGACTAGTGACACCTGGCAGCTTTCAGCAACGGATGTTTTGCCCCTGAATTTTTCCTGGACGCGTCCTGCATTGTGGAGAGCTCTTATTTGGACAGTAATGAGTACCTATGCTTGGTTTAGTACCTTAGACACGCCAGATGACTGTGAGGTTCCAGCTTTACGCAGTTTTTTGTATGCAGAGGGGTGGCGGATGATTCGAGACAACAGAATCAACTCTTTTAAACTCTGGATATACAAGCTAAGAGCACCTGATTGATTCTATATCGATCCGAAATGATCTTGGATGCGAGATCATGCATTATTCCTCTTTCTGCTGGCCTATTGTGAAGTAGAACTCCTGGTTCTCCCGACATAAATAAAGTTCCTATTTCCCAAAGGGGGTACAATCCCATTACAAACTAACAACTAAAATAAATAAATAAATACATGAAATAAAAAATTAAAAAATACGCGCCTTGTTGTACCCGCGTCCCACTATAAAAAAAAACTTGAAATAGATGCCAAGGAAGTTCATAGGCTTGAAATATACTTTCCCAGTATTCACCTGGCGACACGGACAAATCCCTGAAAAAACTCATGGGTCAAGAAGGCCAGCCAGGGGCACGGAACCCACGACCCACACACGGAGGAGTACAATATTATTCATGTATAATGCAGTGTGACTCCCTCTCTCAGCCATTACATATATCTGGTCCGATGACCAGAGAATAAATCAGAGCTTGCGAAGTGAGGTAATACACCATACGGCTGTATTTCTTTTCTTTCATCTGCTAGTTTGTGTTTGTGCTAGTCAAACTCCGGCCAGAGTCTAGTTTATAACTATACCGTACAAGTAATTTCACAAGTATTTACTTTTACCCAATGTACAACACTGATGTTCGATAAAATATGAGTGAAAGTTGGAACTAACTTTAAGAATATAATACTAATAATAGAGTAACATGTAGATGTGCATAAATATCATTTCCGTGCGATGGTAAGTCACACAATGCAACACATTTAAAGAAGTGTGATACATTCATACACCTAATGAGGTTCCCGCTTTTTGTCAGCACATGTTGCCGTGTGTCCCCATTTTACCCCAAAAGGCACATACGTGGATCACCACCCAAGGTTGAATACAAAGGAAAAGGTGCCCTTAATGCATCTTAAGAGATCAATTGAATTTCAACTCTCAAAGGTTTAATAGCTCCTAAATTCCGGCATTACGGATACAACCAATTACCCCTGATAAATTTTAGGAAACCATTTCTTGAATAAAACTTCAGACCAATAATAACAATAATAATAATGTCCACTAAGAAATTCTTTTGCATAGGAAAAACCCGGAAATAATTTTTGCTGCACCAGAATTGTTAAAAGACGAATACTCACATCCAGTTAAACTAAATAGCAGGGAACCCGGACTCAAACCACCAGCTGTTTTTCTCATACACCCTCAAAAGGCTGACTCGGCTCGACGCACTTGAGACTCCAATCCTGACCACACGGCAGAGATGGTCTGACGTCAAAAGGCAAAGCCGTTGGTTAAGAAAGAGCTTCCAAACGTACAGGAGCTGAAGCGAAGAGATTCGTAAAAAATATTCTCTAGTATAGCCCCCCCAGAAACCGATATGTGCAATAAAATATGGCCACTTGGAATAAAAGGGTACTACTAAATTGTTACATTAGTTTTACAATATTCCTATATAGCTTAATGAAGGCCCCCCCCCATCCTTTTTTGGGAAAGGCGTGAAGGAAATTCACCTAGACCAAAGTCTATCTCTTCGGCCTAGTGCCTGAATTGGCAGCTTAATCTTAAATTTGCCAAATGGAGTAAGTGCAGTGTTAGCATTTCCATGACTGACAGACACTTCTTGTGCCTGGCCAGAATTCTGCGCGGCACCTTGTTAATAGGTGGCTCTAAAGAGTTTATAAAACCGGCTCCAAGTGCATCTAATTGAGCCAAGGTAACCGGGGCAGTGCTCAAGACGTCTATACTGACTCCGACTCAAAAACATCGGTAACAATTTTAAATTCTAACAAACTAACCTGCAATCCTTAATTCCGTTACTCCAACACGGGTCCACAATTCCGACTGTTTGCCGGAAAAGGGCTATTATGCAGAAAATGGGCCGCTGGAAAGATTGAATGGAACTAGGTACGATCGATGGATCTTCTATTTGTGATGACGACTTCAAAGGCTTTATTTGACGGTCAAGCTTGGTTATTTTATTATAGATAAATTCGTGTGCATGCTGGAACGGTTGGTATTTTGAGTATATGGCGGATATTAACATAGTAATTATATATAGATATAGATATAAACGAGTATTACATACATAATAAATGGTTTTATAATGTTCAGAAACGTATTTCTCCGCCAACTAATACCACAATAGAAAATTAGAAACAAATTTACACACACACACTAACCTTAACCGATTCGAACCTAACCTCGCGCTAAATTTGAAAACTACAGCACCCAGTGGTTTCGCCTACAGAAACAGATGAAAAACCTCATAGAAACACACTCCTCCACCAATACTACAGTGACACTAAACGGTGAAGTATTGCTATTGGTTCTCACGACGCGGTAATCCTGCCAAGAGCGACATATCACGTTCTTGCACACCAATAGTTAGAGTCTTCCGCTAGCAACGAAACCAAGCTATTTCATTATAAATCAGGTTTCTATGCAAGCATTTCAGCATTTACACATTATAAAACCACATATTATTCACATAATACTCGTTTATATATAATTATTTGGTAAATATCCGTCATATACTAGCCGTTCCAACATGCACGCGAATTTGTTTATAATAAAAAAACCAAGTTTCACCGCCAAATGAAACCTTTGAAAGCGTCATCACAAATACAAGATCAATAATTCGCACTTAGATTCATTCGATTTTCGAGCGGCCCAAATTCTGCAAAAGCTAACTCACAATCCTTAACTCCGGTACTCCAACACCGATGCCAATGAATTTTCGGCTACCTGTCAGAAAAGTGCTAGAGAAGCTTACAATCTAATTCCAGCCCGGCTCTCCTCCAGGAATAATTACTTCAAATAACGGCGCGTTTCCTGGCTCGCAAGCATAACCGCCATAACCAAAAACATTAAGCCTGTAGCTAAACACGCTTTCATATGACTTTCTCTACATCTCTGTAACAAATTAGTGTTAAAAAGCTTATTCTTCTATCTATTTCATGATAATCGAGATAAACACTAGCAAAAATTGTTCTTATTACTTGGTTCCTTGTAAATCTAATTTGTTCCATTCACTTGCTATCCTCTAGCTGTTCGGCAAACAAACCTTTTGTTCAAAAATTTAATCTGTTATCTACATCATGCTAATCAAAATAAACATAGCAGAATTGGTCTTATAAATAGAAAGGAAATAAAACACGTGTCACACAGGCTAAAGCGATAGTCTCGTCCTTTAAAATCCGGTCACTATGTGAAAGAATTGAAATTTCAATCTCTTTGCTTTTCATGAGTAAACAAACGAGAAATATGTGTTCCCGTTTGAGAAAAGTTTAAGTTGTTAAAATTGAAACTAATAATCCGGAATGTCTCGAAAACGGTTAACTGTATAAAAAAGTTTTATAACATAAATTGTGTGTTTTAATGAGATCTACTTTATTGTGTACTAAGTTTTTGTATATCTCTTACGGTTTGCCAGGTATACAAGTCATCCAGAATGAAAAGGTCTTCAGAGGCTATTTCCAGAAAATTCAAGATATACATTTCGTTTGTCATTAAAATATCTTAAACATTTTAATCAAAATCGTTAGAGCCATTTTTGAGAAAATCAGAATTTTCTAATATCTTTGGAAGATACCAAATTTAAGTACCAAGTCTGGTATTTAACGGTCTTTTCGTTTTTGAGGTATACTGCCCACAGACTCACACACTAACATTTTTCTAAAAATGATTTTTTTATTCAGGGGTTTCAAAACATGTATTTCCATTGACATCTTGGTATCGAATTTTTTGGTGCAATGCAATACCTCTCTACACACCATGTGCATAGTAAAGTACAAAAATGTGGACAAACTGAAAGATGTAAACACAACACAATTTCCTTCATGACTATATGCAGAAAGGAGAAACCATAATCTAAAGCAACCTTTCTAAAATAAAAACACATGATAAAATTGCACCCCAACCTTCAAACAGGACGAAGTACAGTAAAAAGGGAATACGCATTTACTGTTATATTTAAGCTATGCACCCAAATTGTGTAAACGTGACTATGGGAACACCAAGTTAATAAAGACGGTGTGAAAATCGTACAATTCATGATTAAAGCGCAATTCATATTATGTGGAATGTGGCAAGAGACGAATCGTAACAAAGTTGGTGCCAATGTTTCCCGAGCATTAAAATGTAGGCTAAATTACAGAAAACAAGGTTCAAGAGCAAATGGGAACACGAAAATATTACGCTAGTACTAAACTTTATACTATCGATGCTCGAAAATTATGTAAAATGCGGTCCAACAACAAATATGAACGCGAAATTTACGAAAATACAATTTAGGTTATTGTGCAGTCTTGGGCCGCTCGAAAAATCGCAAGAAACTAAGTGCGATTTATTGATCTTGTATCTGTGATGATGATCTCAAAAGCTTTATTTGGCGGTCAAGCTGGTTTTTTTATTATAGACAAATTCTTGCGGTTGGTATTTTTCGTTTATGACGGATATTTACCAAATAATTAAATGAGTATTATGTTAATAATAAATGGTTTATAATGTGCATGTATATGCTGAAATACTGGATTTATAATGTTTGTTTCGTTGCTAGTGGAAGACACTGTATCTATTTGTATGCAAGAACGAGATATGTCTTGGCAGCATTACCGCGTCGTGAGAACCCGCAGCAATACTTCACCGGTTAGTGTGACTATGGTCGTTGGTGGAGGGGAAGCTGCGTTTCTGCGAGTTTTTTTATTTCATTTATTTATTTTTTATCTGTTTCTGTAGCTGAAACCCTGGGTCCTGTGATTTTCAAATTTAACGCGGGGTTATGTTCGAATCAGTTAAGGTTAGTGTATCCATACATTTATGTATCTAATTCTCTATTTTCCATTTGTTATTTATATAATACTCGTTTATATATAATTATTTGGTAAATATCCGTCATATACGCAAAATATTAGCCGTTCCAACATGTATGCGAATTTGTCTATAATAAAAAAAAACAAGCTTGACCGCCAAATAAAACCTTTGAAATCGTCATCACAAAATGATTTAACGTGATTAAACTACCAACAAGTACATAAAGTTCATAAAAATGTTACGCGAGCACATATAAAATGTCGCCAAGTGTGACTAAACATCAAACAAGGAGAGAAGGCAAGGAAAGTGAATGTGCGTGCGTTGGCACTACAGGTAGAATGGGGCTAGATTACATAATACTAATTTTCTCAAATAAGAAACACGAAAACCAAGAAAATGTTCAAACAAACTTGAACTGTTTTAAGTACAAAGAAAAAGGTGCCCTTAATGGATATTAAAAGATCAATTGAATTTCAACCCTCAGAGGTTTAATAACTTGTAATTTTCGGTATAGCAGATACAATCAATTGCCTCAAATAAGACATTTTAGGAAAACCGTATTCTGAATAAAACTTCAGAACAATAGTAATAATATCGACTGAGAAATTCTTCTGTATAGGGACAATCCGGAAATAAATTTCGCTGCATCGGAATTGTTAAAAACTGAATACTCCCGTTGAGTTAAACTAATAACAGGGAATCCGGACTCCAATCTCCAGCTGTTTTGCTCACACACCCGCGAAAGACTGACTCGGCTGGACCCACTCGAGACTCCAAACCTTCGGTTTACACCTTTTGCTTATCAGCGGAGACGGTGAACGGGTCGCGCTCACTGAGAGGATCGGTAGTTTGTTGCTAAAGAAGTTGAAGCTATGCATTTGCTTAGTTATATGTGTTAGTAATATTAAGATTCGGAATTTGTTGCTGCCTCCACACAACTGTATTGCGGATGGTGCACACAAGGCGCTGTGCAGTGTCGGACTTGACGAATTTGGCGAGGGGTGTAAATAGTATGAAGAGAAAATATTATATTCCACCCAAAGTTCGATACTGAGATTTCACCGAAAATACATTTTTTGAGAACCCCTGGAAAAAACATTTTAATTCTTCTAGCACGTATGTAAATGCAAGGCATTTGTGGTTACAGAGGGTATTGTATTCCACCTAGAAATTCGATGTCGAGAATTCATAGGAAATATGTTTTGAGGTCCCCTTATCCAAAACAAATTAAGAAAAGAGTCCTTGTGTGTGTCTGTGGCCATCATTGCTCAAAAACGAATGTTTTTATGCATTTATGATTAGTACCTTCCAAGAATGCGACACAAAGATTAAAAAAATAAATCCCCCCCCGAACTACCCTTTACATGGAAAAAGTTTCGAAAATGTTATTTTCCTAAAAAAAAAAAAAAGACCCTAACGATTTTGATTAAAATGCCGTATATTAAGAATACTTACATCACAAATAAAACGTATATTTTGAATTTTCTGGGAGTGACCCTTTAAGCACTCTTCATTCTAAATGATTTGCATAGCTGGTAAACGTAAGAGGTACACAAAACCTTAGTACACAAAAATCTACATCTCATTAAAACACATACTTCCATATATATTTCTTGTAGAATTTGCCGTTTCCGAGGTATTCCTTGTTTTTGGTTTCAGCTTTAAATTAGGTACGTTACTTTTCTCAAACAGGATATCACTTTTCGTTTCATCTGCCTTTTGTTTTACTGCTGGCCATGAAAAACGAACCGAACTTCAATTGTTCACGTGGCAATTAGCCTTCAAAGTGGGTGACTATAGCGTTTGTCTTGTGTATTCCGGTGTTTCCCTTCTACTAACAAGAAAGCAGGTAATAAGACAACTTCTGCTAATGTTTATCCAATTAGCATGATGTAGATGAAACAATAATGTTTAACCAGAATATTTTTTGCACACCAAGTAGAGAAAAACATGTGAATGGAACACTTATTTTTCTGTTATTTTTGCCTTCCATTTTGCTCATATTCTGTATATGGACAGATATACATAAGGAAGCACCTGGATGTTCATCATAGAGCAACGAGTTAATGCTTTCTCATGCAATATACAGGATGATTCAAAAATATTTTTACAACGATTGGGGATGGATTCCTGATATCGAAGCAAGAAAATAGGTTCATATAAACATATGCTCTAAAACGCTTCGTTTTCGCGTTATCAATTTATTCATGTAAGTAACCTTCAACGGCTTTCCGTGTCCAACCTAATATCTCCATTTATTTATGCACTCATTCATAGAAGGCTTTGACTCATTTTACCCTGCAGAGTTGGCCTTCTGGCTGCTTGTTAATATTTGTCATTTATCAGATGAGTAATACATTCCTTCAGCACGCCTTACAAGTGCTGACTACACGGACTTCATTCAGGACACTCTCCCAGACTTATTAGAAAATGTGGTTTATACAAGTTGCTCTAGCAGATTTCAGTCTCATTGTTTGAGATGCACTGACTGGTATCCATCATTGCAAATGGATAGGTGCAGGAGGATCAGTTCTATGGCCTGCACATTCCCCCGACCTCAATCCCTTGGGGGCGCCTTAAACCACTGATTTATGAAGCAGATCTCCCGGATGAAGAAACTCTTAATCTACGTTTAATGGAAGCCTGAGAAATCATACACCGACTGGGAAAATTTGACATTCCATGCTTCGACGAGTGCGTACGACGATTTTGGTAAAAATACTGTATATTTAAGGTATTTACATCACAAATAAAATTATATTTTAAACTTTCTGGGAATGGCCTCTGAAAAGCTCTTCATTCTTGTTGAGTTTTGCAGAATTTTGGAATGTTTAAACCGTAAGAGGTACACAGAGGTACTATAAAAAATGTAGATCTCGTTAAAACTCTTGTAGAGTTGACCGTTTTCGAGATACTCATTACTATTGATTTCTGTTTTAAACTAATTAATCTTTCTCAAACGGGACGATGCAAAACGAGCGGAACCTCAATTGCTTCACATAGCGACCAGCTTTTAAAAGATTTGTCTATCGCTTTAGCTAATGTATTCCTTATTTCCCTTCTACTTACAGGGAAACAAGTAATAAGACCAATTCTGCTAATGTTTATTTAGATTAGCATGATGCAGATAAAAGGGAAATCTTTTCTAAGTAAAGTTTATTTGTGGAACAGCTAAAGTTATGTGAATGGAACACACAAGATATTTTTTTATTTCGGGGTCCTCCAAACACTTCCGGTGAAATTTCAGTATTGAATTTTTGGGTGTAATGCAACACCTACTTTACCTAATGTATATTGTACTCAGTAGAGAAAGTAGGAATGGTCAGAGCTCCTTTTCTCACGGTATAAAGCTGTTTACGCCTACATTTTATCACATGGAGATTAAGGCCGTCAGAGAAAGGGGTTGGTGTCGGTATACTCACTGCCCACTCACAAATGGTAAGACAACCGCTCCCGCCTGCCTGTAGTTTTATCTGCTTTGTTCAGAAACCGTTTTGGAGAACACCTGCTGCTAATGTCTGCAGCAAAATGTGAAGTAAACTTCAGTCTTTACATATCTTAAATAAGTTCCCTAACCATATGAGACTAATGGCTTTAGTTCACTTTCGAAAGGAACCATGCTAAGGATGTTTACATGTGAATTAGTCAATTGTCAGGTTTTAATCCGCGACTACAGGAACTGAATGTAGCCATTATAAACCCAAATAAAAACTGGCGTGTTCCATCCACATAACTTTCTCTACATCTCTGTAACAAATTATTGCTATTAAAGCGCGTCGTATTATTTTTGTGTAGGCCACCACGTTAGGGTGCCAATGTGTCGTAGGATTGTATGTGGTGGCGTCGTTGTGACAGTATGACGCTATCAGGTGAGTCTACTTGGAGTTGGTCGAGGGTTAACGCTCGTGAAATTCTCTAAATTAAGAGTGTACATACCTTGCAGATTCCCTTTGTTGCACTGGCTAAGCTCATTCTAGTAGACCAGGAGTTATCTCTTGCTCAAGGGGGAAAGAATGACAAAGGTGTGTAATACTTTTGGTAGACTCAAATAAAAGAGAAATTTCACTTAATTCACTGTAGACTTCCCTTATTGATGAATTGTTGTTCGTGTGAGGCACTAACCCTACGAGCGATTCCGGCATAACCAATCGCAAACTTGATGAAGTAGTTTTATTTAAGTGCTAATTCCACTTTTATGAGTTTCTCGGTTCCCATAACGTTTACGGTAATAATTGCTCGTCTGACTAACTTATAAAACACCGTTTTATAACAATGTACGCCACGCGATTTCTTAGTCACCTTTCTTACACGTGTTTTCCTACCTTGTGTGCCTTACTTTATGAGCCTTGTTAGCTACGTTGGGAACTTTGTGTGTCTGATTTCTTGTACGCACATTATTTATATACTAAAAGGTCCGAGTATTGCCCTCCTTTTTGATTGGCTGGAAAAAGGCGCGTAAAGTGGCGTTGTCACGTGACTATCGTTTTTTTTTCTTTATTTTACTCCCACATGACCTTGTTCTACAATGAGGAATTCCCTTTATTCAGATTAAAAGGAGATGAACCTTTCTTCCTCTAAAGGGTCCTTACTTGTGTCCCTGATGCACTAAAATGCATGTTATTTTCAACAAAGCGCATAGCCTTGAAGAATACAAAAGGGAGTTTCTGCACGCCACGGTACTGCGTTCTACTGAGCATGTATTTCTTATGTTAAATATTACAAACTAATGATTAAACTAGTAATATATGCGCCGTGCTAAAATACTGTCGCAAGCATATACGTCTATTTCATGCTAATCGAGATAAACATTAGCAGAAATTGTCTTGTTACTTGCTTTCTTGTATGGAAAAGGGAAATAAGGGAAAACACTAGGCTAAAACGATAGTGAAATCTTTTAAAAGCTGTTGCCATGTGGTTGAAATCCGTTTCTAATCATTGCCAAATTCCCGTAAGAGAAAACTTAAAATGAACAAGGAATATCTAAAAAATGGCCAACTCCACGAAAAAATGCATAGGAAGTAAATTGTATGTTTTAACGAGATCAATATTTTTTGTACAGAAAGCTGTTGCTTATCTCTTATGGTTTAACGAGTATGCAAAATTCAGCAAAATTCATCCAGAATAAAGAGATCTTCAGAAGCTACATACTATTTGTCATGTAAATATCTTTAGTATACGATATTTTATTCAAATTCGTTAGAGCCATTTCAGAGAAAATCAAAACTTTCGATTTTTTTCCATACTTTTCTCAACATCTTCATGATACTAAAGAATACTACTTGGAAGATACTAAACTTAAATAGTAAGTTTGGTTTTTAGTGACTCTCGGTTTTTGAGATATCGTGTTCACTGATATACGGACACACACAGACCTTTTTCTAAAAATGTTTTTGTTAATACAGGGGACCCTAAAACGTGTATTTCCGGTGAAGTCTCGGTATCGAATTTTAGGTGGAATGCAATACCTAATTTATACACTTATGTATCTAGTACGTGTAGAGAAAGTAGAAATTTAACCCCTGTGTACAAGCGAATATCTATAAGCAAAAGCTGATAAAAGTATTTTGAGTTATGAAACAGAGCTGGTGAAGGATTTAGAATATAACTCCAGATGTTCCCTGTAAAAAATAAGAGTAATGTGGGTAAGAAAGTAAATGACACAATCAAACTGAACAAATTGCTTCAGAAATAAATACCCAAATGTGGCCCAATCTTGATTGTTTCAAGTATCACTCAAAGAGAAAATAAATTAGGCATATGTTATAGGATTTGAAAATTCTCTCTTTATTAGCTACATCATAATTATCACCCATGTGACAAATACATTATGTTCAGATATTCCCTTCCATGTACATACGTATTAAGAAAAATTTAAATTTGCAATGGCCTAAACATTTTATACATTTCATCCTACATACTACATACAATTGTTATGCATTCAGTCTTCTTGTCCTATTACAAAGCATGTAAAGAATACTGATCATGGGTAATTGAATACAATAGAATCTTACACGGTGTGACCTCATCTTTTTCATAGCATTGCAGATGCAAATCAAAGACTCTACTTTACAAACTTGCGTTTATGGATTTCTCTCATGTTCACCTTTATTTGACTACTGCAGCACAACATAGTTTACCAAGCTTGCAACAAAATATAGCATTTCTTACTGCATGTCAAGATTTAGTAGAATTCACAAGAGCAAGAGGCAATATTTTCTGAAACGGATTTGGTAAACATCTCGAGAATCATCCGCACATATATATATACACAAAACACCTGGATTTGATACATTTCACATGATACACATTTCGTGGTTGGAAGAAATAGATCACTAATTCTTTCACAGAGAGGATTTCACTTCTGGTATACACAAACATTTTGTGAAACCCAATTAATCTGCTTTTGAAAACCTCAATAGGGAACACTGTTGTTGTGCAAACACCTAAACACATCGTAAAGCCTTTGGGTTAAAATAAGTAACAATCATGTACACAGGAGCTCCATGGCATATTTTTTGTGAGGGAATCTTTTGCTGAAAGACTTTAACAATCTCTCTGAGTACGTGCATTGTACATTAAATCCTAAACTATTGATCTGCATCTAAATTTTTCTAACGTGTGAATAATAAATATATTTGATATATTTTATTTTGAGGACAACTCATTATCTCTCAAAAGTCATATTATAAATCTCTCTGAGCATTCTTTGGTTTGAACCACAAATAAATTAACGTATACTTCTTCACTGTTTTTCACTTTAAAACTCGCATTTGTCAACTCCGAGAATTAACTCTTTCATTGAAGAGCTTCATAACTGGGATTAATTTATTACGTATCGTGTTGCAATTTATATCAACCAACTAGCAAAGTACATCGTATTTTCCTTTGAGTTTTTTTCATCAAAAACGCATCATTAACCGGTTTCCTGCTAAAATGACGCATTTAGTTTGAATTTACTTTCAGAGAATATCAAATCCAACAAATGATTTTAAAGAATTATTGGGGAGGTTGGGTAATATATCTTCAATATATATCGTTTCCTCGCTTTTGCCAGTAATACAGCTTGTCCGAACAGTCGTGACACTTCATATGTGCAAGAGGGGAGGAATACCACTCACATCAGGTGGAACAATGCTTATTCCAGTGCTACTGCGCATATATGCTACAGGAGTGGGGGAATACCACATATACAGAAGCTCTCAAACTGAATATTTTACAAAACAATATCCTATTAAATAAAAAAACAAAAACAATAATAAACAGGTGTTTACATGATTATACTTAGGTAACTTCTTACTTGCTGTTTTGAGTATCTAAGTTCTCAGAGGGCAGAAGATGATTTTAGCCGAAAACCGACAATAGGGTAGGAGAGGACTGATTCAGAAAGTTGCAAATCCCTGGTGTTGCTTCCCAAAGAAGGGGTTGTTATGAGGTTGGTGATCCGTGAAAAGTTTTAGTTCATCCATTGTAAACGTGTCCATAAGCATTCTGTTGTTGCTCTTTATTTATATTCCTTAAAAATGTCCCATTAAGAGACTAGCTGTTATGGCAGTAATCTCGCGCTGTATTCAGAATCAAAAAGAAAAAGCGTCCACATTCCTCAGAAAATAGAACCTTTTGATGAGAATGTTTTTCGAGCAAATTTATGCTCCATTCACAGAAGATGTAACTGCAATAAAGCAGGTAGGAATGGGTCGACATGCTTCTGATAGAAGTTTACCTAACTTGTGCGTGATGTGTTTTCGATAAAAGGTTATAATCGTGGAAACTGTATCAGGCAAAACCAACCATGAAAATAACTGAAACTTAAATGGAAAGCTGGCTAAAAACTGCTATTACAAAAAAGGAAATTAATGTAAAAGTGCACAATTACATTCTATACACTACGTGTTATTTTGTATAAGATCCGGTTCAAATAGGAATTTAAGAAGACCACGAAGCGTAAAATAACACTTGACTTCAGAATATATTATTTATTTATGAAGCACTTATAGTATTAAAATCTTAAACACCGGAATATATGCCTGTATAAATTTCAGTTTACTAAACCCATTTAATGGAAAACTCTGTAGCTTAGGAAGCTGTTGAAGATAATTTTAATTATGTGGTACCTACAGGCATACGTAGCCAACTAGCAGACAACGGAAAATGCAGTAAATTATTTTTATGCTGAAATTATAAAATCACGTCATGCTCCTGAATGTAAATATCAATTCATATTTTGTCGAAATAACATATTCCTAAACATATGTAACATTTTCTAATAAAGTAGACTTTGATAAAACTGTAGATGCTTATCTAAGTTAAAGGGTTAAAACTGCTGAAGCTCGGTCATATATTTGTGAGGAATAGCTTTAAGAACATTTAATATTTCGATAGAACATTTTAGGCAACATTTCTATATCACTTCTTTAGAAAGGATAAACGTTATACAGTAAAATAAAGTTAACAATTCATATGATTTACTAAGCAATTGTAAAATATCTCAACTAACAGCTTATGTAGTTTCCGATAAAAGCTTGCCACAAAGGTAATTTTTCTTCAAATATTTTTAGAAGTTAATGTTACAATCTCACATATGGACCTGAAGCATTAGATACATGCATACTCATATTTCAATATTTTTTTGAAGTCATTTTTTATGCACGTTCCGATTAGCCACCTATTTACTACTGCCTTAAATCGTATACACGGAGAAATTGCAGCCAAATTTACGTAGTTCTGCAAGCTTTGCCCATCTATAGCAAATCGGAATTGAGTTTTATTTATGGATACCCTTAAACTGTGAGGTTCTCAACATAACAAACAGCTTAATTTTTCTCAGTAGCCCCTTTGTCAGACTTGAGGAACTTTTACGATACAGAACCAACGGATTTACTTCTCTTCCAAAGGAAACTATGCTAAGGATGTTTATAGCTGGAAAAAAATTGCATCGCCTTCCACCGGGTTTGAAGCCGTGAACTTGAGAACCAGAGCCTAGCATGTTACTCCCAGAACACGGGACACTCCTACTAAATATGTTACCAGTTAGCTTATATGCACATATGTGCTTATGGCTTCAAATTGCTGAGTTTATGGAATTGCGTTTTCGTTTTGTATTATTTATTTCAGGAATACCTCTTTTGCTACCATTGAAAAGAAATCAGCAGAACTCAAGTGTTCTAGTAAAAATGAAAAATTTCGGTGCTTCATCAATCACATCGTAAGGGGCTGTCTAGAGCTTAAGTTTCAAAATTATACTATTCGTAATTACTTTCCCTAATTACATTATTAATCTACATTCCGCATAAACAGAAGGCCAATATTTACGGCAAAATTTCTCTGCCTTATAATATATTTTCCCTTTACTGAATTTAAATGACTTCGGACTGAACGACTAGTAAACTCATGAAATATACCTATTTTCTGCAATGGTAAACTGAAGATATATTAGAAGTTGTGTTATATAGAATGTTATCAAATATAAACATATAAATAATACGAGGTTTGCCAAGTTTCTTTGTAGTTAAGGTAATTTTATAATTCAACATTTAAATATACAGAAGGTATAAAGCCCTCAAAATATGTAGATTAAGCAAATACAATTGAAACTATTTCACATAAGTACGTCTTAAAGTATCTAAGTCAGAGTTTATTCCCTGTAAGTCCAAAAATATTGTATTCCTTCTCGTATGCAATAAAAAGTTTCAGAGGAATCGTTAAGGGTTAGAAATCAAATCATCAATTGCATTCATTGCTGTAGCTGAAGTGCTTTTCCCCTTGTAATGAAAAAAAAAAAAAAAAAAAAACCAGCATTTCCATGCCCTTGATTAATATTGAGGTAAAACTTGTTTAAATTACTTATGAGAATGGCACGAGAATCTGTGAGTTTGTAAGGAAGAGGAAACCTGGGTGCACATCTTGGCAAACTGTAGGAGTAGGGAAAATATTTACCATGATCCTTTACCGCCCCCATTGAGGGATAATGGCATGTTGTGCACTACTGGCAGGCAGCGGACACTTACATTACTTAGATAAATTGCTGCTTAAAGCTTGTCATCCGAGGCCTGAGAGCCTTGTATTAGGGAAGGCATAAGAATGGAGTTAAATCTGTCCGTTTCTACTTTATTTTTGTTATTTTATTTGACTTTTATCTTGATACTGTAGTTGTGTTTCTTTATAGTGATTTATTTTTCTTTGTTATTATTCTAATATTGCTAAGTAACATATACTTCTTTACTGCGTCTTCACGTGTTTGCAGCCTAGTGGCAACTGTCTCCATGGCCAAGGTTTAGGACAGAAGACAGCTTCAAGCAGGGTGATGTGCTGTCAAGTTGATGTGAGAGTTGGGTAATCATGTTGCCTTGATAAACGGAGCTGGAGCACTCCCGATGACAATTCATGGCGAGTACGAGAAACTGGAACTACCAGTGTTTCTGTGTCCATGGGAAATATTTGCTAAGGGTGTCAAGTGTTTATTACCTAACAAAGTAGCTGGAAACACTGTGCACTTTCCGAGGCTATCGCACGTGTGTGCTCCTGAGTCTCTCAGAAGAATACATACAAATTCTACAAGATCTTCGTCACCAGTTGAGTCCAGGTTTCAAGATGCACAAACATTTTGTGTTACATTTCAATTCCTTACAGCCTCGTATTCAGAGGATGTCACCAACGTTTCTACCATGTAATAAATGGAATTGTTAAATGTATAATGTGACAATTTGTTGAAGGAGAATTATATACACAAGGAACGCTTTGTTGATTTCTGCAAGAATGGCCCCAAACAAAATTTCCGAGGTTGTAGGCCAGCTGCTACATGGGCATTTTTTTTTCTTTCGTTATCAATTCGACATATTTCTGGGATTTTTTTTTTTACTTTTTCTGCACGTACTACGCATAGTGTATAGAGAAATTATTATATTGCACCCAAAAACTCGATAGAGATTTCAACGGAAATACATGTTTTGAGACCCCCTGATTCCGAAAAAATCATTCTCAGAAAAAGGTCAGTATGTGTCTATGGACAGCATAGCATAAAATATAAACTCCTGTTAAATACCAAACTTAGTATGCAGGTTTAATATCTTCCAAGGATGTGACACGAAGATTAAAAAAAAAAATCCCCACTCCCAGCTACCCTTTACATGGTAAAGGTTTCGGAAATTGTTATTTTCTCAAAATAGCTCTAACGATTTTGATTAAAGTATCGTATACTAAAGATATTCAAATGACAACTAAAATTTCTATTTTGAATTTTCTGCGAATAGCCTCTGAAGACCTCTTTATTCTGGATGAATTTTGCATAACGGATAAACCGTAACAGATAGACAAAAACTTGCTACATAGAAATATAAATATCATTAAGACACATAAGTTATGTCATAGTGGTGTTTTTTTTTTTTTTTTCCTTTTGCAGAGCTGACCGTTTATGAGGTATTCCTTGTTTTTGGTTTAAGATTTAAAACATTTATACTTTGTCATATGGGAACCTGTCAACTTCCAGCCATTTTAACAAAGGAATTTCAATCACATAGCATCCAACTTTTAAAATATTTGACTATAGCTTTAGACCATGGTACTTCCTTATTTCCCCATCTACTTACAAGAAAGCAAGTAATAAGACCATTTCTCCTATTTTTATCTCGATTAGCACGAAGTAGATAGAAGAATAAGATTTTTAAACATACTTTGTAACATAGACGTGGAGAAAGTGATTTGAATAGAACACATCAGATTTTTTTGTTATAAATTTGGTGGCCAAATCCCGACGTACCTAGTCAAATCACAACTTAATATTTCAATTACAAATTTCCCAAACATTACGTCCTAACACTGATAAACTAGTTATCTAAAAAAAACTAAAGAAGTAGTGTCGGGAAATGCCCACGTAATATTATTTTTCTCTATCTCTCTCTTCTAAAGTTAGCAGAGAAAAGGGTATAATGTTCCGCTTTATTTATTTTATAATATGGCTGTCCTTCACTTCAAACAAAACTATGTTTTTCTTATCGCAGAGAGCTGAGTTGTAATTGTTTATAATTAATCTGTGACCAATTGGATAGTTAATGTAGTCAATGTGTACAACATTTTCAAGACGCCAGCAGTGTTATTATCATTAGGTCTGTTTCTTCCCTTTTCTACTTCACTGCATCCCGCGTTCGGGCGTAAAAATCCTCAGTGTGTCTTCCTTTGGAAGGGAAGTAAAGCCGTTGGTTCCGTGTCGTAGATTTACGGCACCTAAAAGAACGTCAAGCCTGATAAAGAGGCCTCTAAGCAAAATTAGGTTGTCATACAAGCTCAATATAGAATGGGTCGCGGAGAACTGCAGATGTGAAAGAGCGTCCATAAATAAAACTCAATTTCGTGTGTGTGTGTGGGGGGGGGGCAGCAACATTCAACATCGAAAAGTCCGTTAAGTACCAAACTTTAACTCCTTATCGAGATCTTACAAAACGGAAAAGCAATATATGCTATAAATGTGAAGACATAGACTTTGAAGGAGGGAGGGACAGAGGCGGTCCAGACAAGGCTCAGATGGTCTGTAAAATAAAGAGGTGCGCCGCGGTAACGTGTCCAACTGGCATTTGGTGGGTCGAGGGTTGGATTCCTGTGGCCGTCCTACCTGACTCATGGTGTTTTCGGAGGTTTTTCCCGAGTCGCTAGGCGAATGCTAGCTAGAATCTTTACATCCTGTCCACCATTTACTTCTAGTCTGTTGAAGGACCAGGTAAGGGTGTTCGGTGGGTTGCGGATGGATGATAGCATGCGTACTATAAAGGGCTTATCCTGGCGTCGTCGTCGGTACCGCTCGATCGGAACCCGCCCCCGAGCTATCGAACTTGGGCCCTCTCAGGGAACTATCGAAGGCTCAGGGCTCGTGAGTGAGACTGGGCGGCGTCGGAGCCGCTCACCTATGACCGTTATGAACCCCATCCATAATTGGACTCGGCCTCACTCGAATATAGTTTCCCTTCGGGTCTCTCCACTCATCCCGCCCTCCCTGGAGTCACGTAAGACGCAAAGGGATCTAAGGGCCTAAGCGCGGGTCTCTGCGACCCCGTTTGTGTGTAATTTTAGTTCCAACCCATGAGTGATAACTTAGCTGTAGTGTTGCACTAACCTGCCACAAGTGAAATGTGTGATGCTACATATTGCAAACCATCCTACATCTATGTTTAGCGCTCTTGTACACACAATTTTTTTAATAAACCCGTTTTTGTAGTACCGTTCAAACAAATAAACACTTTTCGATAATTTATTTTCAGCCATTTATTCAAGCCTAATACTAATTTTGTGTCATCAGTTTTCTTCGAGCACTTGCCTTAGTATAGCATACGTTTCTTAGAACTGCTTGCTGTTGGGAGTAAAGCCGTTGGTCATATGCACCTTGCGTAATAGAACCTCAAGCCTGATTAAGAGCTTCTGAAGCAAATTAATGGGTCTTTCACGCCCAATATAGCATGGGACGTAAAGAACCGCAAGAGTTAAAGAGCGTTCATAAATAAAAATAAACTACATTTTTGTATTTGTTTGCAAACTTAGAACTTTTAGGGAAATGTTCAAAAATATGTACAATAGCTTCACGAAAGACATAATGAGCCACCTGGTTTGCAGAACATTAGATTATCACTTGTTTTCTAATTGTGACTGAAGACCATTCTAAAAAACCGCGATAACTCAAGTGGCTCCTTATATCATGACGTCTTTAAATGTGTTGTGATTCATTCACATCACTTACTCTTTATGTAAACAAAGTTTTCTTACAAAATATTATTTTATTTAAATCATGCTAATGAGGATAAACATTAGCAGAAATGGTCTTATTGCTTATTTCTTTATAAATAGAAGGGAAATAAAAGGAGTGTACTAGGTCAAAGCGACAGTCGCATCTTTTAAAAAGCTGTTGTAAAGTGATTATTATTGAAAGTTGGTTCTCCTTACATGACCAGGAGGTAAGCAAAAGATATGCAAAACGGATGTGGACTTGCCGTTTCAGAAAAGTTAAGCATTATGTCTTAATAGAATTTGTATAGTATTTGTCCACTTCTTACAGGGTTAACAGCTGTACAAAAGTGATTCATAATGTAGAGGACTTTGGGGGCTATTCCTAAGAAATTCAGGATATCAATTTTATTTGCCGTATAAACATCTTTAACATATCAACATCATTAAGTCATTTTTAGATAATCGAAATTTCCGAAAATTGTGGAGGGGGAATTTTTCTGAAAATCTTTCCTTGGAAGATACTTAACTTAAATACCAAGTCTGGTATTTAATCGGATTTTCGGTTTTGAGTTATTCTGTCCACAGACGCATACATGCACCATTTTCTGAAATTTATATTTTTATTCAGGGGCACTCAAAATGTGTATTTGCGGTGAAATCTTCGTATCAAAATTTTGGATGGAATACATACAATGCCTCCTGCACCTAGTAGGTACATACGTGCTAGAAAAAGTAAAAATGCATGTCAAACAGTGCACGAAAGTTATATAGGCTGTCGCTATACGAACTTCTATGAATTCTACAGTACAACCAGAAATAAATAAAAAGTTACTGTCCAAAATACTCAGTAGTTCCCATTTTATTGCATAAGGGGCACTTTTCTCCCCAATTCGCTGTCTTTGTTATTGCGGTGGGAGGAATGTGTTTAGCTCATTTCCAAATAGAAAACATGTAATAAATGAAAAGTGCAGGATATGAGTTGCTATTACTCGATACCGAGCAACATTTGTGGCTGGTTAACAATTCGCACCTTGAAATAGAAAATGATCCTACTTTAGACTAAGACTTGCCCTTATACAAACTAGAAGAAAAGATTCTGGATTTGGGGTTATGCCGACAATGTAACTGTTGTAAAGAAATTAAACGCCGCCTTTTGAACGTTTTAAGAGGAAGTGACTGTTAAATTAAAAAGGGTTTGAGATTATTATGGAAGGCAATAAGGGAAACATAGATGATATTATAAATGATAAAATCAATATATTCTGGGAATAGGTGTCAAATGAATGCTGTAAATAATTTATCTAAACACCTTTAGCACAGAACTGGTACAAAATGCTTTTTATCAGCATTATCTTTCATATTATATATATATATATATATATATATGAATACATATGTTTTGAGAAACTGGATTAAAGTATATAATATAGAGTATATACTACACAATGTATTGCCGAGTTAGGTAGCTCAGGTGTTTCGTCTGAGACTTGCACTCGGGAGGTCGCGGGTTCATTTCCCTCATCTGACCTCTCTGATCCATAGGTTTTACGGGTCACTAGGTGAATGCTGGGGAGGTTACTTCATTTCCCGAACATCCCGTCTATTTATTTCATCTCAACCAGTCTTATGCGGGGTTGTAAGTGTCGGCAAAGACTGCACTGGTGATAAATGCGCTTTGGAAATACAGCTCTCGGCAGCAGGGTGGTGCTGAAGTTGTTTGTGGGTCCTGGGGTGTTCAATCCGACCAAGACCGCAGGCTGCTAGACCTGCCCTCGTCGAGATGAACTCCTTGGTCTATATAGGACACCACGGTGACTCTTTCTCCGCAGTCAAGTTTCAGCCGCCCTTATCATATTATCCTATTCTCCTGGGATATGACGCACAATACGCCCATAGTGGCTGCAATTTTGAGCCCCCCCCCCTCCCGGAATATACCAACCAATCACTACAATCCATTGTTTCCAGACAATCAAGTATTCATTAGCTAGATTACTGAAGGTGTAGCATGCATGATACTGAAATTAGTGCAGGAATAAAAAAATAGGAATGAATATATTAAGACAACTGAACACTTAATTACTCAAATGGCGAAGGAAGAGAAAATAGAAATTGAAATGAGTAAACTGAAAAAGTAAACCAATTCAAATATTTAGGATCAATTTTAGAATCAGATGATAACACAATCCTGAATTTAAAAATTAATATGTCATGTTATATGGAGACAGACTTAAAACATTAGATAGAATTTAAGCAAAAAATTACTCGCAGCAGAGATGGACTTTGGCGAAAGGCAGCACAGCAATGAAGAATGGAAAATATTAGAGAAACCAGAAAATTAGAGAAACAAAGAATGCTATCCAAAAGATTATTCTAATAATAGGAATTATAAAGGAGATATTTAAATGGTTTGGGCAGTAGTTCAAATAATTCCAATCATGATGCTGGAGTGGCAAGTCCCCAGTAAAGACGGGGGAAACGGAAATAATGCATGGATGCAGTAAGAAGAAATATGAACAGCAAATAACTTAGAACATAAAATGGAAAACACAGAAATCTACGAGAAAATAACATTTCTTTGAGTTGAAGGATAACTGTATTACAGAAAAATCCTAGTAAAAGCTCTATCGGATTGGCTCAGTTACAGACGGCGCCTCCAGGACGCTGAAGCAGAGGATCGGACGTAGAACCTTGTGGCCCATTGCCATATGCATTAGAGGGATGAGGAGAGAGACCCGAAGGGCGACAGGAGCCAGATGACGACGAGCACAAGCATGGATGGAGTCCTTATCGGTTACAGTTGGAACGCTTTGGATGACGCCCTAGGTCCTGCTCTAGCTCCCTGCGAGCCCTGAAACCGGAAGGAGGATCCCGACCGAGTGCCAGGATAACCTTTTACAACATGCAATTCACCATTCAGCCGTACAAAGTCGCTGCTCATTCAATCCGAAAATTAGAAAAGGGAGAGTGTATGTATGTCTCTGGACAGCATAACTAAAAACTGAAAAGTCTGTTAGATATCAAACTTGACATTTAAGTTCAGTATCTTTCATGGATACGACACAAGGATTTTCAAGACTACCCTTTATATGGACAGTTTTTAAAACGTTTTATTTTCTCAAAAAGGGCTGTAACGGTATTGATTAAGAAATTTTCGTAACAAGCGAAATGTATATCTTAAATTTTCTGGGAAGACCTGTTCATGTTCAATGACTTCAGCATAACTGATAAACTGTAAGGGACCAACAAATACTTACTATATAAAAATGTAGATCAGGTCAAAACACAGAATTTATGTCCTGTGTCTGTTTTATCTGATAGTGTTTAGCGTTCGCTTTTATTACTTATAGCACAAGTCATGTAAATGAAGATGGGGCAGCTGTGGAATACTCTGGCGGGGGAAACTGGAGAACCCGCTCCTGCGCTGCTTTGTACACTACTAATGCCACATGCGGTTGCCTGGGACCAAACCCAGCCCTTGGTGAGAGGCGAGTGATTTAAACTCATTCGACCACGGCGCGACCAATGTGTGAGTGCGCGTGTATGCATATATCAATAGCAATGGCAGAGCGACAACTTCTGAAGCATTTGAATATCAGTTTAGTTGAGTGTATACCTTTATTCTCCTTCTACTTATAAGGAACTAGGTAATAAGACCATTCTGCATGGGTTTATCTCGATCAAAATGGCGTTGTATTTATGGACACTCTTTAACTGATGTGGTTCTCACAGTCCCATTCTATACTGGGCGTGAAAGACCGGCTAATTTTGCTCAGAGGCCTCTTTGTCAGGCTAAAGGTTCTTTTACGTGCCGTAAATGTACGGCACGGAGCCAACGGCTTTACTTCCTTTCCGAAGAAAACCATGCCGACGATTTTTACGCCGAAAAAAAATTCATCGATCAGCACGAAGTAGTAAGAAGAATCTTTGGTAACACATTTTTTTTGCAGAGCAGGTAGGGAAAGACATGTGAATGGAACACACCAGATTTTTTTTTTACCCGCTGCATTTTAATTACCAATTAACTCAAGCAATAAAGTAACAGACGCTGCGTACACTCAGCATTAAGTCATTTCGTATTTTTTCATATTGAAAATGCTTTCCACGATATTATCTTTTATTAATTTGTTTAAAAAAGTGCACTGCCTTTTAAAGGTACATTAAAGAAAATCTTATTCTTTTTCGAAGTAACTGTTGAAAAATCAATAGTCGGAGAGTATAAAAATGTGGGGTTAATATAAAAAATATGACAACAAATTTACTTTTAAAATAATTTACTCTAAAACATTGTAACATGAACATTTTTAAAAACGCATCGTTTGTACCCATTTTATTGTTCTATGTATTTAGGTGAACAAAGTCATCTTTAAATGCACGTAAGCTAGAATTTTGAAACATAAAAAAAACATTAGTATTATTGCATGCAATACTAGAAATATCAACAAAGTGATTTGCATAGATTGGTTTTTTTCAAATTTCACAGATACATGTTGCCATGCTAGCCTCTAATACCCAAGGTTGCGAATTCAAACCCGGCGTAGGGCAATCCATACCATTGCTACGTTCGGAAAGGAAGTTGAGTCGTTTGTACGTGAAAGGTCCCCATACCTTGAAATATAATATCGTTGAGCTATATTCACCAACTTTCACGCCCACAAATTGTGATGTCATCTTACATGCCATCTATGGACGTTGAATTGATCCCTTGTGAAATTGTGCACATAGCGGCGAACTAGAAATTCCATGACCTAGAAACCACTATAAAAGTTGCGCAATATACAACTAAGTTGCAAAATGGAATTTTAAGATTGGAATTACCTTCAGTTTCCAGAAATATCGAAGCAGCTGTGAATGCATTTTACGGTTACAAACCACCAACGTGATGACACAGGCAGAAAAACTTCCTTGTAGATTACAGCAAATAACAAGGAGTCTGTATCAACCACTTACATATTGAAACATCGTTACAGGCAATGTCTGTAAACCTGATTACTATGAAAACAAATCATTAATCGTTACTTATAAGCATAACCATTATAAGTTTGCCATATCCCTAATAATGGTCATTACTCCAAACTGAACTATGAATCTCTTTCATCCATTTAATATTCTAGATTATTTCAGCTTTGAAGTATATGCTTAAACTGTAACTAAACATACACGATGAGGGTTGAGAATTGCACATTATGCTTGTATACCGTGAGTGTTATAAGCGGCGGTGGGACTGGTATGTGGTAAACACAGGAAGTGCGACGCGCGGGTAACCGGAGGCCTTGGAACGCGAGACATCAGCCGAAACGTGCTAGAATCGTACAGTAGCTTCGTCTAACTGACAGAAACTTCTGTGACGTCATTTCTAGCTATTAAGCGAAGGAAAAGTTGAAATCCGCGTGAGTCGTGAGTGACTATAGAGTGTTTGCGTGCAGTTGCATGCGAGCAGCGACATGACAAAGCAGTCAACTGTCTATGCGTCGAGTGAACTATTTGCAGCAGTGAATTAAACATTTTATTTGTAATCAAATGTTGAGTTAACAATGGCATTTGTTATCACTATGGACAATTGAATTATCTTATCATACAGAAATACAAATTTGTTTTCTATTGTTATATAAGCTGGCTACCTTATAAGCAGGATGCTAAAATAGTTATTTATGAAGGAGAATAATTGGTGTGCTATTTTCACAAGTGTTCACATCAGCTTTAATTCTAAGCACAATAGCAACTTCCAAGCTTTTTTCAGAGTTGATGATTACTGCTGCAACTAAGAAACAATTCCTTTTGTTTCATTGAACGATTTATTTTGTATATTAAACGCGTGAAACCTTGAGCCACATATTAACAATGTTCTTTCATGAACGGCCAGAAATCCACATAACGTAGCTTCAAAGAGCATGCGTTAATGAGTTGAGTGATTTATGCGACTTGTATTAAGTCAATGCATCTGTGAAATTTGATAAAAAATCATGGAAAATTATAAAGAAATGTTATCATAATAAACTTTAATAAAATATATGTGTTTTTCCATTTGGTGCACTTTAATTATCAATTAATTGAAGCTATAAAATGGGCAGGTGCATACTTATAGGCATGCACTTTAAACCTTGTCTTCTAGCAAACTTTTTTCCATCACTTTTTTATACACAAAATGCTCCATACCATCCCATTTTTTACCGATTTGTTTAAACATTTTTATAGTGCCTCTTAAAAGTCAATCAAAGAAAACGAAGATATTAATTTTCGGAAATAAAGGTACAATTTTTAGAAACTAAGAACTAAATTTTGAAAAATCGAAACTTCAGGAGAGCAGGATGTGTAATAATTGTTCTGCAATAATTAGGACTAAAATAAAAATTATGATATTACAGATTCAATTGCAAACTCATTTATTTTGAAACTTTAAGGTGAATAATTTTAAAAACGAACCTGGGGGCTCAGTTTTATTGGAGTATTGAAATTAGATTACTTTCCATTTCAAAACCAGAAATAGGTCACTCTCGGTTGTCGCGCTTGTTTGAAAACAAAAGCACTAGTTCCTCCAACTCCCCGGTCAGGTATTCTGTTTCTTTACATCCGGACCTACCTTCACTTATTGACTCTGTCTGTCTACAGGGACATTGTGACAATAAAGTCTATTCGGAAAATGTTTTATATGATACCCCCTATGTCTCACAGTTAAAATCGAAACTAAGCCGGAAATACGTTATTCTATCCATGTTACAATAACAAACTATTATCATGCATTCTCGAGGATACACCATCTAATCTGGAAGAAAAAAAATCCTTTCGAAAACGGCTCAACACATGACCAAAATACTATGATAACTTTTGGTTTGTGATACCTCTACGAAATAAACATTAAAAGGAATGTAGTATCTCGCTTCTATGTCGTTTTCCGAAGCTTTGACAACGCCATTGGCAGGTGTAGAATAGCCATTAGCGCGCAGAAGAGCTTTGCTCTTCTTATGGCTCAGGATCGACGCCGGCGGCCGGAAAGGCGAAGGAGTGTCTTAATTTTGCTAAATTCCTTGTAGTCCTCCTCGACTGCGACCTCGTACTCATTCCGTGTGTCAAGGCGAAGGTCACGCTGCGCTAGGGCAGTAATATCCGGTTATCCGTTCGATCATGCCTATAGGTAAGTATGTCTGCATCGTGCGATCATTTCGCCACTGATCTGTGTGGCTGCCTTGCCTGGGTTTCGATGGCACAAACCACCATCAGCAGACTGCAGACCGTACAGAACTGGGTGATTAAGAAGATTTACGCACACGCCATAGATTTCCGTCCTGGGTTTGAATGGCACAAACCACCATCAGCAGACTGCAGACCGTACAGAACTGGGTGCTTAAGAAGATTTACGCACACGCCATAGATTTCCGTCCTGGGTTTGGATGGCACAAACCACCATCCGCAGACTGCAGACCGTACAGAACTGGGTGCTTAAGAAGATTTACGCACACGCCATAGATTTCCGTCCTGGGTTTGGATGGCACAAACCACCATCCGCATACTGCAGACCGTACAGAACTGGGTGATTAAGAAGATTTACGCACACGCCATAGATTTCCGTCCTGGGTTTGGATGGCACAAACCACCATCCGCATACTGCAACCGTACAGAACTGGGTGATTAAGAAGATTTACGCACACGCCATAGATTTTCGGCCTGGGTTTGAATGGCACAAACCACCATCCGCAGACTGCAGACCGTACAGAACTGGGTGATTAAGAAGATTTACGCACACGCCATAGATTTCCGTCCTGGGTTTGGATGGCACAAACCACCATCCGCATACTGCAGATCGTACAGAACTGGGTGATTAAGAAGATTTACGCACACGCCATAGATTTCCGTCCTGGGTTTGGATGGCACAAACCACCATCAGCAGACTGCAGACCGTACAGAACTGGGTGATTAAGAAGATTTACGCACACGCCATAGATTTCCGTCCTGGGTTTGGATGGCACAAACCACCATCCGCATACTGCAGACCGTACAGAACTGGGTGATTAAGAAGATTTACGCACACGCCATAGATTTTCGGCCTGGGTTTGAATGGCACAAACCATCATCCGCAGACTGCAGACCGTACAGAAGTGGGTGATTAAGAAGATTTACGCACACGCCATAGATTTCCGTCCTGGGTTTGGATGGCACAAACCACCATCCGCATACTGCAGACCGTACAGAACTGGGTGATTAAGAAGATTTACGCACACGCCATAGATTTTCGGCCTGGGTTTGAATGGCACAAACCACCATCCGCAGACTGCAGACCGTACAGAACTGGGTGATTAAGAAGATTTACGCACACGCCATAGATTTTCGGCCTGGGTTTCGATGGCACAAACCACCATCCGCAGACTGCAGACCGTACAGAACTGGGTGATTAAGAAGATTTACGCACACGCCATAGATTTTCGGCCTGGGTTTCGATGGCACAAACCACCATCCGCAGACTGCAGACCGTACAGAACTGGGTGATTAAGAAGATTTACGCACACGCCATAGATTTCCGTCCTGGGTTTGGATGGCACAAAACCACCATCCGCAGACTGCAGACCGTACAGAACTGGGTGATTAAGAAGATTTACGCACACGCCATAGATTTCCGTCCTGGGTTTGGATGGCACAAACCACCATCCGCAGACTGCAGACCGTACAGAACTGGGTGCTTAAGAGGATTTACGCACACGCCATAGATTTTCGGCCTGGGTTTGGATGGCACAAACCACCATCAGCAGACTGCAGACCATACAGAACTGGGCGCTTAAGAAGATTCACGCACACACCATAGATTTCCGTATGACATCCTATACACTCATTCCGATCTCCCGTACATGTGGATGTTGTGCTTGAAAAACTTTCATCTCATCCCAATCGGCTAGTAAATACGCTTGGGCAACACCATCGTCGGCTGGCCAGAGGGCGAATGAGCTACTGCCTGCCCAAGGGTGTCCTGGGCTGTTATTCATCCCTGCACACCTCAAACCACAAACTTAAGCACTAATGGGCCCGGGCACGGCTGGATGGGTGACCGCTCAGCCACAGACTCCACTCTCCTTTACTTGGTCCTTCTTTTGCCCATGCGCCTCATCCCCTCCGTTTCCCGTTAGCTGGCATTGCTGTGCTTGACGTGTAGCAAGCGGCCGTCTTTGGCGCACGGGATCTCGGGGTCGAGTCCAATGTGGAGTGTTTCTGTGCTTATGTTCTAAGTCATTCTCACTCCCCTGATGGTTACTTAGGTCACGCCTGAAGGCCAATATATGTGCAATTAAAATAAAAAGAGGTCCCCCAAGTTAAGCAACATATGGCTTACGGACGACCGTTCCGGTGGTATCACCAATCCGCACCAACAGTAATATGGGAAACAAATGACCACTCGTCAGTTTTACATGCCACAAACGATTGCTTTAAGATGTCTTTTATATCACATTAGTAAATACGTTAACTAAACGGATAGGTACTGTGAGGATTTATCTTCCCACCCAAGATAACTCGGGTGACCTGTACTTTCTCCTCACCATCAGTTCATCCTCAAGTAGATATACGCCCTTGAAACATACATTTTAAACATATATTTATTTGGCTAGAAGTCCGAGAAAGGTAACGGTGAAATTACTGTTATTAAAACTTCAGGGTGGTTCTTAGTTTATATTAAGTTTGACCAATATATAGAAATAACTAGAGACAGACACACGAAAAACATGCACAAAAATACGTCCATAGTACTAAAAAATACAAGGTATAAAGTACAAAGCTCTGTGGTTAGCAAAAGAAATTGGGAGGAGGGGAAGAGCTTCTCATTTTTGGGAGAGTTTAACTTTACCTAAGCTTTAGAAATCATTCTGGTGTACTAAGTATTGCCGCCATGTCCCTGAGATCTCTATTACCCACTTTTAAGGGAGTTATGAATTAAATTTAGGTTTTCCAGAATTTTAATGCTAGTGGCATCAAACGACTTTAGGCCGAATTTCATTTATATAAATGCAATAGTTCTTAAGTTATTAAAATATTTGTTTTACAAAATGTGCATCTTTCAAAACCCAGCTTCTCATACAGTTTGGAATAAACTAACTAATATGTTTGTGACAACACCATAGAAGCATATATGAAGGTAGATAGTAACACATAGTAATTATTTTTCCAAATAAGTTTAATAATTAAGGGGCACAGAGTTTTGACTACAACCAGTCAAAAACTCGAAAATTGGTTTTTTATAGTAAATCTTTGTCGGAATCCGTGGGCATCAATACAGAATAAACATATTTAACTTACTTCCCTTCCTCTCAGCAAGTTAAAAACTGTACAATGCACCTGCTTATAAATCAGCGTTTCTCTGAACTCTTTTCGCACGTTCTAAATGTTGCACATGTCTCACGGTATTTTTTTTCTCTCTTCAAAAATGGCAATAAACCTACCGAAACAAGACTAGGGAGTTGACCGCCCAAGAAAAGGTGTGTAATAGAACATCCTGTTCATAGAACTCCATTTTCCTGGGGTACAGCCATCATTGGACATCTGAATCAAAGAGATACCCACCAAGGAATGTTTTCATGAGACCAAACAGACGATATGTGGACGACTACGGCCGGTAAGATAAGCACCCGCAGTGTGAAGTGCTCTTCCCCTACAATCGCCCTTTCTGGCAGAGAAGCGGAGAGGTTCCGTATGAAACAGTGGCGGTTGTTCTTGAACAAAATACTTGTTCTGCCAGTCCCGATTCAACATTAAGTCATACTGCACATGTAAGCACTGATAAGGCTGCCACGTGGCTAATAACAGAATAAACCGGTTTCTTTGGCTCTACGTGGCTTTTGAAACAGAGTAGTGGGGCCGAGAGGGAGGCTTTCCCGGCCAGGCTTGGTCTACCCTATAAGGTACGTAGGTGCTGGAGAACCTTTGGTCGCCCGGAACTAGGTGCATCAGCAAGGTTCTCAGGGCCTTCTTCGAAGAATGTGAACCGTCTAAATAGTTTTGCCCACATATCACACAGATTTTCGGTGAATCCTGTTGGGTTGTACTTTTTCACCCTTAAAAAAAAAAAAAAAAAAAAAAAAAAAAGAGAAAAAGAAACGCACAACTTCTCGCTCTTCAAAATTTAAGAGGACACAGGAGTGATGTTAGAAATTTTGGTGCAAAGAATGTGCCATACTTTTAACTACATACTTGTAATGTTCGATTCTCCTAGAGCGGATGTAGCGCGTATTTTGATGTAATTTTAAATGGTTGTGCTGTTTAAGTAACTCTATATACAATGACGATAGAGAAGGTATTGTGTTCCACCCAAAATTCGATACCGAGATTATATCGGAAATACACGTCTTAGTATCCTCTGAATACTCCTAAATAAATAAATATTTCTTAGAAAAAAGGCATGTATGTGTTGTGCACAGCCTAACTCAAAAATGAATAGTCGGTTAAATACCAAACATGACATGTAAGTCCAGTATCTTCCAAGGATGCGCCATGAAGCCTTTCAGGGAAATCCCCCTAACCACAACTACCTTTCACATGACACATGTTTCGAAAATTTTTATTTTCTCAAAAATTGCTCTAACGATTTTGGTTGAAATATCATATACTTAAGACATTTTTAAGACAAACTAAATATATAGGCTGATTTTCCAGGAAAAGCCTCCTAGTGCATTCCGTCATTTACCTTCTGCTTACAAAGAAGATGATGTTAATCTGGATTAGCATGGCGTAGTTAAAATATAATCCATTGTAAGGAAAGTTTGTGGAATAACTACAGAAAGTCATGTGAATGAAACACGTCTGTTTATTTTTTTTAAATTATTTTCCCATCTATCTTCTCCCAGAAAAATGCAGCCAGAAGTGTAAACATTTTCTTCCAAAGCATTTTTGTAAAAAAATGACTGGCTGGATTTTATGTTGGTCATAGACAGCTTTAAAAGATGAATTGGTATGATCACATGCTGATTTTTGCAGTTCTTTTCTACTCTGTCATATAAAATATTTTTACTTTCTCTACACGTACTCTGTACATAGTGTATAGAGGAAGTATTGTATTCCTCCCAAAAATTCGATACTGAGATTTCACCGGAAATATGTTTTAAGACCATTTGAATCCAAAAGAAAAGCATTTTTAGAAAAATGTCCGTGTGTGTGTGTGTGTGTGTGTGTGTGGACAACATAACTCAAAAACGAAAAGACCGCTAAATACCAAACTTGGTATTTAAGTTTGGTATCTTCCAAGAATGCGACACAAATATTTTCAAGAAAATCCCCCACCCCAAACTACCCTTTACATGGAAAAGTTTTCGAAAATGTTGATTCTCAAAAAAAAAAAAAAAAAAAAAAAAAGGGCTGTAACGATTTTGATTAAAATGCCATATATTAAAGCCATTTCCATCACAAACGAAATGTATATCTTGAATTTTCTGGGTATAGCTTCTGAAGACTTTATTCTGGATGAATTTTGCATAACTAGTGAACCGTAAGAGATAAGACAAAAATTTAATACATAAAAATGTAAATGTCGTTAAAACACATAATTTATGGCATGTGCATTTTTTTTCCTGAAGTTCACAGTTTTTTAAGATATTCCTTGTTATCGGTTTCAGTTTTAAAATATTTATACTTTTCTCATACGGGAACTTGTCAACACCTGGCCACTCGAAGAAACGGATTTCAATCCCATAGCAACCACATTTTAAAACATTTCATTGTCGGCTTAGTCTAGTATATTTCCTTATTTCCCTTCTACTTATAAAGAACTAAGTAATACAACAGTTTCTGCTAATGCTTATTCGAATAGCAAGAAATAGAAGAATAAAATAATAAAGAATAATTGATTTGTTACATAGATGTAGAGAAAATCATCTGAATGGAACACATCAGATTTTTAAAAAACGACTATCTCTCATAGGAAAATTTCAACCATCCAATTTGTTACAAAGGTAATATAACACGTGTAATTTTAAAAAATGATGCATGTAGCTCAGTATCTGTAGGAGAAGATTTTGATTTTGGTTTATTAAATCGAATAAACTAATCTATGGAGAATGAAAATACATATTTGTGTGAAACTTGGAATGAATACTTTTGTATTGACAGTAATGCCTGTAAAAATTACAGTTCTAGATTTAAACTTTGGAAAATCACTTTTGTCACTTCGGGATCCACTTAAGGACATTAACAGGTATGTCATTTAGTTGCCATTCACAATTCTCTCGAGAAGCTACATATTACTGCAAATAGTCAATTCTAGCACCAACTTCAAACTTTAGTTAAATATCCGAGGCACAATAACATGAAACAATTACTCTGCGTTACTTACTGACCCACCCTTGCAAAAAAAATTTCAAGCTTCGCAATTTCAATATTTTCGTTACGAAGGCAAGAAAAGTATGTATATCCACTAGAAAAGTAAAATGTACAACATCTTTAAGGCTGCTGCATATACTATCTTTTATTTATGAAATCAAATTTATAAACATTTCCTACTTAGTTTTATTACAACGGTTTTGAGAACTTGCAGTAAAATTGTCTATTGTTTAACATGTGTGTTGTGGATTGAAATACGTTTTGAGTGTGCAGATATGTTGCAATAAATAAATAAAGTCTGGACAAATTACTTATAATAACCTACGTTGAGTATTTAAATAGTTCAGAACTTTAAATGCAACTTACAGACGGTATGGAAATTTGAATATAAAGTATATTTTGGCCGAAAATGGCTAAAAATTTCATCCAACACCATTTTAACACTCGCTTGCTGTTTATCGCCCATTAGAGCTTCCTCCTGTATAACTTCAGTAGTGTAATATAGTTTTTTGTTTTTGTTTGCTAGGTCCATGAGACGATCCTTAGTTTTGTATATCAAACTGAAAGTCAAAAGCCAGTAACAGGTTTAATGGTATTCATGTCGTATTTAGTCGAGTTGCTCACAGGCTGTTAGGGATATTAGTGCAAATATTTGTATTGGTAACTGAGGATAGTGTGATCAACAATATTACATTCATATTAACTTCATTTGAGGACTAATGATATTACTTATTAAGTGTAGTATGTTTACAGGTAGATTAATACCTCTAAGCAATCGAGAACGCGAGGCGAAAGGCACAACACAGACTGACAAGCCCTCGCGATAACGAATGTTCAAATGCTTTCTGCAAACCCTAATACCCCACACTAGGCCGCTCACTCGCCTCTCACCCAGGTGACCGCATGTGGGATTTGTGTGCAGAGCGGGTTTTCTCCGGGTTCTCCTGCCATCTTCATTCCATGTATCATCAGTGTCATCGCCTGCGGTACCTATGTAGTAAAAGCGGGCGTTAAACACTATACAACCACTACCTAGACCAGCAGGTCACGTATTAAGGTATGGATACGTGGAAGCAAAAGGGAGAGTGCATACTGGCAGGTTTCTCTTCATTTTGCAGCGCAGTTACGAGGATGTAAAAGCATCAGGTAATATATTGTTTGATTTCTGGGAAAATTGTTAAGCGCAGAGAAAAAATAACACACTGAAGCGGATAAATATTAAGACACCATTTATCAAAATATCTGTATCTACACACCTAACAGCCCGTAAATACACAGATATGGGAGTTTTCCTCTTTTCCAAGTAGCAAGTGTCGCGCAATACGTAACAAAACACGTCCCCTTTTAGACATTTACCTTAACGCAAACGTGGAAGGAATCGTGATTACTTTTCTATCAATTTTTGTGAATATAATTTTGCATTCGCCATATCCTGTACACATGTATAAAAATAATCACCAAGATCACATTTTCACCTAAAGTCAGTTGAAACTTATCAAACCATACTGTAATACAGGAATTTTGCTCAGGTTTAGAAATGATCCCCTGTGTTCGATATTTTCAAAATGCGTCGTTCTTATTCCTGCTTTTTTATTTCTTCAATTTCTGAAATCCGTATTTGCAACACAGATCTGTTAATAACCATTTACCTATCATACAAGCGCTCTCAAACAAACCTAACTAAAGAAACCAATTTTAATTTTCCTCTAATATTATGTTTCACGCAAGTAAATAGTTCATCTTCTCTTTCTGGTAAACATTCGTACTTTCATGTGTATCTTCAGTTATTGGAAGGGTTTGTGTTTCTGATATACACACAAATACTGATACAATAAACATGCTTCCGCATTTGTTCACAGAGTCTGGAAAGCAAAGCGTAGTATTACAAAGCGCAGCGAAGAGCAGAAGGGTACAAGAAGACGCTCGATCTCGTCTAAGGGGGCAACAGATGTGGCGACGATATCGGTGGGACCTGAACCTTGGACAGCCACAGCGTCGAGATCCAGGACAGAAATAGCGTCGCCTTTACAGGAAGATGGAACTCTCCGGCAGAGGATGAAGGCTCTTCAGCTATCGGCAACTCTCTAGCGTTGTCTCTGGGTCGGCCTCCTCTAAGTTTCAGATCTGAAAGTACAAGCAAATAAGAGTTTTTCATAATGCCCATAGTATAACATTCATATTATGAGAAAGTACAACAGTGACATCTTTCGTGAAAGTACAAGGCGTGTTCGGAAAGTAAGTACCATTTCGTTCTACCGCCACCGCAACGCTAGTGTGGCAGCTCCACGCATGCGCATTCGTTTCTCCGGTTCATTGTCTGCCCACTGACGCCATTAGAACCGGATCGTATTGTGTTTGCAGTTGTTAGCGAACGTTCAAAATGCTTAAGTCAAAATCTAATCCCGCCGACTGTCAACTGCATTCCGTTTTACGGCTTTGATGCAAGGAATGTTAAACCAGCTGTAGTGATTTACGGTGAAAATGTAATGACAGATGGATTGGTGAGAAAGTGGGTTAGGCAATTCAATGATGAGTTATCCAATGTTCATGATGAAGCACGAAGTGAGCGGCCTTCTGTTGTCACTGATGGTTTGGTTGAACAAGTGAATGAGGCAGTTCGTGAAAACAGGTGGTTCACAATAAGAATGCTTTGTGATGTGTTTCTACAAAACACGGTGGCAGTCTTCGCTGGCGGTAGCTTTCTTTGAAAAGAGCATACAAAAGCTGATTACCCGTTATTACAAGTGCCTGTACAATGGCGACAACTGTGTCGAAAAAGAGGTTCAGGAATGTTTGTACAAATAGATGTTAAAAAATGTGCTATGTCCGTTTCCCGAAACCGGCATTTACTTTCCGGATACACCTTATGGAATGGTATAAATTAGGGATGGGCTCATATACCGTCGATACCTCGATAGTTGGTGGTAACGAAACGTATGTCTAAATACTTTCACAAAAAATCTCCATACATTTTCGATACTTGTAAATGTTAAAATTTTGCATTGTTGAGTTATTGAGTATAACTTTATACTACATAAGGAATGAAAGGAGTCGAACTTAACACGTTAGTGCCTGGCACTTGAGTCCAAACTGTGGGAGAATGAATGCAGCGTTCCATACTCTCTGTTGTGACGGAATGAAGACATGCAAAAGAAAGGCGCCGGGGGGGGGGGGGGGAGCTATTCATGTAACACACAGCGCTGAGTTCTGAATGAAGCTGATTTAGCTGACGCACTAAAACACGTTTCCACAACAGCTAGGTTTGGTGATTCACTCTCAGCAATCGCCTTTACCTACTTCGCTGACCAAAATTTGTGAATCCAGCTGAAACAAATCCGAAATTAAGACCTGGAATAATGCAGTTCATTGCAATAGTTTTCTTTCATTCCGTTAGTTTGGGTTTAGCCAAGTAAAACTTGACTCACAGGCGAGCATTTAGATATACCATATGATTAATATCCATAACAATTTTGTTTTGCGAATGTCCAACAGTGATATTGAGTGAAGTTTGGACCTACCTTGAGCAAGACAGCACAGTGTGTACAATATGCAGAACATTTAAAGAAGCAAGTTACATTCCTACACGAGTGAAGCTTACAGAACCATTATTGAACAAGCAAAGTGCTCTGAAGCGGCTTCTGAAAATAAGGAAAGCGATAGTCTATCTACGAGGGCCACGTGGCAAGAATATCTTGACAGAATGGAGATTGCGTTGTCAAATAGAACAAGGTACTGTAACTTTGTAAATAAAGTTTTGTGTTGATTCTTTCCTTATTAGTTATGCCAAATCGTCTCACTTTTTGGATCACCCTCGTATATGCCGTTATGTACTTTCAACATCAGCCACATCAAATAGAACAGTACAAGGTACTTACATTTCTTTTACTTTCTCTAGCACTATGTACAGTGCGCACAGTAGGTAGTTAATGTAATGCATTTGACCCAGAAACTCTATACCGAAATTTCATCGGAAATATCTGTTTTAAGGTACCTGAATACCTTTTTTTTTAGAGAGAGAGAGAGAGAGAGAGAGAGTGAATGCGTGTGGGTGTGTATTCTAAACCAGCCAAACGAACTCTTAACTTAGTGTATAATTTCACTATCTATCAAGGATGTGACATGATTTTCCAGAAGATCCTCCAACTCCAACTACCCTTTACATGGAACATTTTTTTTAAAATGTTAATTTTCTCAAAAATGGTTTAAACGATTTTGATTAAAATACCATATATTTAAGATATTTTCATTGCAAACGAAATGTATATCTTGGATTTTCTGGGACTAGCCTCTGAAGGCCTCTTCATTTTACATAACTGTTAAACCGTCAGAGATAGACAACAACTTCCCGTATAAAAACTATAGATCCCGTTAAAACACATGAGTTATGTCACATGCATTTATTTACCGTAAGGATTTCCTTGTTACTGGTTTTAATTGTATACTGCTTAAACTTTTCTTAAACATATCTTTCGTTTCATATACCTCGTTTTACTCCTTGCCAGGCCAAAGAAAATCGAATTTCAATTGTTTCACCTCGGAGCCAGCTTTTCCAAGATTTGGCTATAACGTTAGCTTAATGTATTCCCCTATTTCTGACCTACCTACAGGAAAGCAAGCAATAAGGCAATGTTTATCTCGATTAGCATTATGTATACAAACGAATAATATGTAGCAGTAATAGTTTGTAAAATAGGTAGAGAAAGTCATATGAAGGGAACAATTTCTCTATCCTGCAAAAAAGGTTTATTTTCTCTTCACTTTGCGCTAATTGAGATAAACATTAGCAAAATTGGTTTTATTACTTACTTACTTCCTTCTAAGTAGAACGGAAATAGGAATCCATTATGTTAAAGCAATAGCAAATTCGCTTCTCTTTGCATGACCAGGATGACAAAAATGAATAACCACTGCCGAGAAGGAAAATGGGAGCTTCATTTATGTAAGTTCTTTAACTGTTGTGTTTCTCAGCGTCCCATTTTATACTGGGTTAGAAAGACTGCTTAATGATGCCCAGAGGCCTTTTTATCAGGCTGGAGATCCTTTAAGGTGCCGTAAATCTACGAGACGAGAACAACGCCTTGATTTCCCTTCCGAAAAAAACTACTACCCATTTGACGCAATCTAAGTATTTGAAGTTTTAAAAGAAACAAGATGGAATACTCGCAAATAGATGGTCTAAAACGCATATGTCTAAATTGTGTGTTTAACGAGATCTACATTTTTTGTGTAGTACGTTTTGGTGTATTACTTACGTATTTTCGTATTACTTACGGTTTACCAGTTATGCAAGGGTCATTCAGAATGAAGAGCATGAAATTCAATGTATTATTATTACTATTATTATTTATTATTATTGCCAATTAGATAATTTTAATATACAGTATTTTAATAAAAATCGCTGAGAGATATTTTGCGATGTCAAACACTTCAAAAAATTAAAATCTTCCGCTAAACGGTAGTTTTAATTGGGGGAATTTTCCTGAAAATCTGTGTGTCGAACCTTGGAAGACACTAAACTGAAATATCAAGTTAGGTATTTAACGGAATTTTCATTGTCTGCGCTGTGCTGCGCAAACTACATGCACACGGAGCTTTTTCTATTTTTGTAAGTTTAGGAATCCTCAAAACATGTATTTCCTACGAAACAAAAATATTAATTTTTCAAACTTTTTGGTCAATTTTCACATATGCATCAATTTAAAGCTGCATTTTGGGAAATTAAAACAGTCCGCACACTATTGATAGGATCCAGACCACGGTAAGTTGAGTATACGGTAGGTATCACGCGCATGTTTCTCTCTCGCACATGCTGGCCGTGACGTCATACGGGTATACACAAAGCCAAGGCGAACTTGCTGCTGTAGTCATTGGTAGCAAATTAAAGTCTATGGTGCTGTGTAAAGATACACATTCAGATTTTCCCTATCAAATCGCAAATAAAACAGATAGCTTGTTCAGCTTTAACCATTAGATTTAAATTATAGAAGTTAAAGGAGCAATTGTTTAAAACATTAAATATAAAGGCTCACCATATGCCTTTAAGTCTCACGCTTGCTAAATGTTTCCTCCAGTTGTTTAGGTATCTTGCTGGAATTTTTCTGCTTGATAACTGTATCCAGAGTTTAAAGCTAGATTATTAAATAACCAAATATATTAGTAAGTATTGAGGAAAAACTGCAGGTGTACAATAAAATATGTTACCCGATCTAGTGTTTCCTGTTTCATGTACATATGCAATTATTTATTCAGTTGTAGCACGCTTTTCTCATTTTCTTTCTCGGGAAATCAGTGCGTCTGTTTCCGGGTATTTTCCGCTTTTCTGATTATCTTTTGTTCATATTCTTCAGCCTAATAAATGGCAGGACGAACTTTTTGGCTTTCAGTGCCTGTAAGTAACATGAGTGTGGCGTAAGTCATAGCATCAAGGTACTTTTCAGAAACCTCTTTTGTGACTTCCTTACCATTACGTAAAACGAATTCTTCGTCCAATAAATGGTTTCTGAATCATTTAAACACATGAGGAATGTCGCGGCGATTTTCAGCTTCTATGGCAGAATGCATAATGTAGGATTTATCTCTTATAATTTCAAGGTTAGAGAGTAATTTCCATTTGAGCCTCCCATGTCGAGATGAGGCCGATTGTTTAGACCGCTCGCCTCTCACCAAGGAAGGTGATTAGAGGATATCGCATGTGAGTTTTGCGGTGCACAAAGCGGCACATGCGCCGATTTTATCTGGGCCCTCCGGTTTCCCCCGCCATTAATTTAACCAATAGCTCCAGCCTAACCGTTGCTATCATGCATTTCGCCATTATTTCATATTATGTACTTCATCAGTCTCATGGCTGACTACGCGACGATCTCTCGTTCCGGGTCCTTCACTCCATGATTAGATGTCATTCACTCCTCTCTGGCTTCTGACCCTAGGCACCCATGTGGGTAGGGTAAGCCAACTAACTTAACTGTTAGGGTTTAAATTTTGCACAACTTTATCTTCATTAACGTTAATGTTTTTTCGCGTAAGCCGTGTGTAAGGAATCAAGTTGGATAGGTAGAGTCCGACTGAAATTTTCAGTGACATAGCCGGGACTTGAACCACGACTCTTCCGGTCTCTAGCCGGTTGCTCTAACTACTGAGCTATCATAACGATATGCCAGCACAGCATTAAATTCCTTGACGGACTCGCATGTTTCTCGGTAAGCGATAAGGCGACCTGAAATTAGTTTGAGATGACATACCCCAAACCCTGGCTATGGTATTGCATTTTTTCAGTCTGACTCTACCTATCCAACTGTCTACATTATATTCTTTGACAAATATTAACACGAATACGAATACGAGGGTCACTTTGAAAGTTTTGAGATTAGGCAACGAGTTGTGTTTAGATTGCAGTTGAGGTACATGTGCCAGCATGGGTAATGTGCTGCGAGAGCACTTCTCTCCATGTGCCTGCAGGTGTTGGTATATAACATTTTGATAGAGCACGTTACAAAAACATATTTACGAGGGGTGCTCAATAAGTCCTTATAACGTCCAAGAAACTGCATTCGTAGCATCGAAAAAAATTGTGTTTGGTAACCGCCGTCTCCTACCAGATGGCAGTTAAAGGTTCAGCTATTTCCATGCCGTGGTTTCGTTGACATATGTAATTGAATCAACATTCTTGTGCTTATTTAGAAAGATGGGAAGGGGAAAAAAAAACGAGTTTCTTGCGGTGATTAAACACTTCTATTTAAGACGCTTTACACCGAAAGAGAGAAAAGCCGAGTTGGAAGAAGTTCACGACACACCTGCTCTTGCGTTTGCAACAATTTACAATTCGATAAATGAATTTAAACGTGGACGTACATCTACAAATAATGAACATAGTTCCGGACGTCCAGTAGATGTGATTTCTTCCGAAATTGACATAATCCAGGAAATGGTTGAGGTCATAGGCATATCAAAGGGTAGAGTGTTCTCAATTTTCCACGAAAAATTAGGTCTTACAAAGGTCTCGACAAGAAGGGTACTACGTTTGCTCTCAATGGAGAATAAACGCAATCGTGAGTTCGATTCGCAAGCTGGTTTGGCATTTTTCCGTCACAATCCTGAAGAGTTTCTGCCACGATAGATAACTGTGGATGAAACATGAATACACTACTACACCCCAGAGACAAAAGTACAGTCGAAACAGTGGGTTTTAAAGGCAAAGGCTCCGAAGAAGGCAAAGGTGGTGAAATCTGCAGACAAAGTGATATCCTCGGTTTTTTTGTGATGCACGTAGAATTATCTACATTAATTACCTGCAGAAAGGAAGAACAATAAATTGAGAAAGAAGTGCATCACTATTGCACCGGTTGAACGGAGAAATCAAAAAAAAAAAAATCCCCTCATTTGGTAAAGAGAAGTATTCTCTTCCATTATGACAACGCTAGGGCGGACACCTGCGCAGTTACGACGCGAAAATTGTAGAATTAAAGTGCGGATTACTACAACATCCACAGTGTTCGCCAGATTTGGCCCCCAGCGACATTATTTCTACACTTGAAAATGTGGCTCGGTGGAAAACGATTCACATCTAACAAAGAGTATTTCCCAAGCAGACGCCTACTTTGAAGACCTTCCAAAATCCTTCGGAAGGCTTAGAACAGTCGGAGAAACGCTGGGAAAAGTGTAACGAGCTAAAAGGATATTATATTGAAAGACAATAATAAAAAAATTACCAAAAGTTATTTGTTTTTCTATATTTTTGTAAAGACTTATTAAACAGCATCGTTACAGGTGACAGAAGCTGGGTCGGAAACTAAGTTACAATCAACGGTATGGGTCTGCTTACGAACAATATATTTTCCATCACATCCAAAGAAGAATGGTGTGAAGGTTTGAAAGGTGGTTTGAAAGAATGAAACGTTTAGAATTTAGCGGAGAATACTAAGAAAAGATGCAATGATCAGATTTAATTTTTCCTTCCTCTACTCAGTGCCATGTACGTACATAGTACATGGAGAAGGTATCGTTTTCTACCCAAAAATTCGACGCCGAAATTCCAACGGAAATACAAGTGTTGAGGACGCCTGAATCCAAGAAAAGCATTTTTAGAAAAAGGTCCGTGTGTGAGGGTCTATGATGTGTGCAAGCAGCACAACTCAAAAAGGAAAAGTCCGTTCAATACCAAGTTGGTATTTAAGTTAATATCTTCCAAAGATGCGATACAAAGATTTAAAAAAAAAAAAAAAATATCCCCCACCAACTACACGTTAAATGGAACTTTTGTGAAAATTGTTTTTCTTAAAACTGGCTCTAATGATTTTGATTAAAACATCGTAAATTAAAGATATTTACTTGACAAATAAGGTGTACCAGTTGAATTTTCTGGAAATACCTTCTGAAGTCCTCTTCATTCTGGATGAATTTTGCATTACTGGCAAACAGTCAGAGATAAGACAAAAATTTACTGCACAAAAATGTACATCCCATTAAAACACGCAACTTATGTCATATGCATATTTTTGTAGAGTTAACCGCTTCTGAACTATTCCTTTTTATTGGTTTCAGCTTTATGCTACCTTTCTCAAACGGGAGGTTATCCTTCCTTTCATCTCACTGCTGATTTCGCCTGACATGTAAAGCGAACGGAATTTCAATTATTTCACTTAATGTCCGGCGTTTTAAAAGATTTTACTATCGGTCTAACCTAGTGTATTGCCCTATTTCCGTTCCGCTTAGTAGGAACCTATACAACCATTTCTGCTAATGGTTTACTCGGTTACCACGCTGTAGATAAAGAAATAATCTTCTGTAGCAATAGTTAGTAGAGAAAGTCATGTGAATGGAACACATCAATTTATAGTTGGTTTTGTTCTTGTGTTTTCTTTTGGTGTAGATTTAACTATTTTCGAGATATTCCATTTTATTGGTGCCAGTTCCAAAATACTTATAGTTTTCTTAAACAGCAAGTCGCCCGTGTTTCTTTTGTTTTGCTCCTACGAATGAAAAGGGCGAATTTCAATGACAATCGCCTAGTGACAGCTTTTAAAGGATTTGACTATCGCTCTATTTATACGGAACTAAGTAATAAGATCATTCTGCTAATTTTTCTCGATTAGCTCGATCTTGATATGGAGTTGAAAGAAGCAGAGTAATTTGTTAAGAAGCCTATTGCAGAGCAGGTAGAAAAAGCCATGTAAATGGAACACATAATACGTACATTTCGTTTACATGTTTAATATTCGATGCCCTGAACGTCATGATCGACTTGAATCAAAATAGTATAAACAGTGCAATGGTTATTTATGATACAAGTGGTAAAAATAGTGTTTTATATTGTGAGTAGGAAGCTTGGGAAACGAGGCCGTGGACTGAGTACAGTAATCCTACCAACAATATAAAACAATATGTGATATCCTATTTTTAAACAGCTCTCAATATGTATAGACATGTTATAATTATAAATAGATTGTTTTATCCATTTCACGGAGTTCATGCGTAATGTTCTGCGATATTCAGTTGTTGCCTTGCTTAGCATCAGTGCTGACAACATGACGACTCACTCGTACAGAACGAAAACATTCTATACAACGGAGACAGTGTAACTTCTAATTTTGCTCTCTCCGCTGCTTGCATAATTTCGTTTGGTTCAGCAGATTCCATGTTCATAACAATCATCCACCACTTTATGGATCGATACGAGTTTTCAGAGTCATAGCCTACTTGAATGAGGCCGTGGGCGCATAAATCCAAGTTGGCTACATTGGAGTGTTATCATTTTATAACACTGAGTGAGAGAATTTTCGGGTTTTAACACTACTGACATCTGGTAAAAGACCTACTTTTAGCACAAATTTTTTTTTAAAAAAAAAAAACTATTAATGACGGCATTTGCTTTTTAAATTCTTAGGAGTACAGAAATGTTCAGTTTTGGAGCAGCTTTCCTACTGAGCGAAACCCCATAAACATTAAATTCCTCAAGGATATAAAGAAAATGTTACCGCTTTAAAAAAGGGATGCTTATTTTTTTAAATTTCCTTCCGGCAGCGTCAGAAACAAGAATGCTGCAGCCTGAAGTTTCCTGTGAGGAAATGACATCAAGCCTTGATAACTATTTATTATCCAGCATAATGAAAGTGGCTGCTTCCCTGTTTTAGGAAATATGATAGCAATAAATATTATTTGACGTCATAGACGGGAATCTTTGATGAAGAGTTTATATTGTGGGAGGATTCTTACGTGGCAAAACATCCGAGTGTGATTCATTTGGGGATTATCCGTCAGTTGAGCGCCAAGACAGCAGACTGTGAAACAGTCCGTTCTACGTTACTCAACATAGATTACGTGAAAATTGCGAGAAAAAATTATAAAACTACATGATTTACGATTACCGTATTCTAATTTTGTCCGATTGTCGAGCTATCTGCGGAACAAATGGAAAAACTTGGGGAAGAATATCATCAAAGGTAACACTAATTGAATTCTATAAAGTTATGGTTGTGCCTACTCTTCCAAATCGTGGGGGAAAAAAAAAATCTGATATGTTCCATTCACATGACTTTCTCTACCTGTTCTGAATGACTTCAGAAATTACCTTATTACTTGTTTTCTTGTAAACAGAAGAGAAATGACAGAATGAACTAGACTAACGCAAGGGGCATTGCTACGTGAAACAATTGAAATTCAGTTTTCTTTGCGTGGCTAGGAGTGAACCAAAAGAGGTACCTGGTGGCCCAACAGCACCGTATTTCACGTGTGCCGATAAAGACATTCCTGGATTCAACGGGGTAATTGGGACCAAACACCGGTCAGTGGCGAGTGAGCAAATAGCGCGAGCGACCTACTTTTCACACCTCTTGCATCTCGGCGAAAACGGAGAGAGAGAGCAGCGTTCTCGCTGTTTCCTGTCTGTCATGATATACAACTTAACTGCTTTCCACTTCAGCTACAGAACCTTTATTTTTGAGAGAATAAAATCACCGATCAGTGTTCACGAAAAGCTAGTTTTGTTATTGTGTATACGCTATTCTTATTTAACATTAGAGATTAGATCCACTGAAGAGTAAATAAAAATCTTAAGGTACCGTAACAAAACTACGCATGAGAGTATGCAGCGTTTCGCTGTAATTATTATTATTATTATTATTATTATTATTATTATTATTACTACTACTCCTAATACTATTATTATTATTAAGGGGACCCTTAAAGGTGTTTCCAGTGAAATCTTTGTGTGGAATGCAAAACCTTCTCTACTTATATACCAAGTATAGAAAGTAAAAAAACTATTACATTAGCGTAACTTTCTCTATCTATGCTGCAAGGAATTTTTCTTACAAAAGCTTATTCTTCTATTTTTTCACTCTTAGCAAGGTTGTAAGCATTAGGAGAAATTCATTACATATTATTTCGTTGTAAAAGAAGAGTAAAAAAAGAAAAAAAAAAAAAAACAATAATCTAAAGCGATAATCAAATCTTTTAGAGGCAGGTTACTATGTGATAATTTAGAAATGTCGTTCTTTTTTTTTGACCATGTGAAAGAAGAACGAATAATGACTTCCCATTTGAGAAGAGTTTAAGTACTGCAAAATTGACACAAACAGTAAATAATATCATCGCGGAAATGGTTATCCCTAAAGTACATATTAAACAAACAATAATTTATCGTGGTTTTATCTAGATCCAATTTTTTGTGTATCAAGATTTTGTTTATCTCCTGCGGTTTAGCAACCATGCTGAAGACACCCAGAATGAAAAGGGCTATTCCCAGAAAATTCAAGATATACATTTTATTTATTATGTAAATATCTTTAATATAGAGGTTGTTAGGGATATAAGTGCAGATATTAGTATTGGTAATCAAGAACAGTGCAACGAACACTATTACAACTACATTTCCTACAATTGCGGACTTATAGTTTTAATTATTACGAGTAGGCGTTTATTGTCGCTAAGAAAGGTGTAACCTTGAGTGGGTGGGCCTCGCTATAACGAATGTTATATAGAAAGTGATATTGAATCTTTCTGCAAGACTGATTTACCTACCATTCTAAACCAGCAGGTGACGTACTGAAGTGTGAAAACTGGAAGCAAAATGAATATTCTATACTGTCAGGCCTTTTTCGTTTCACAGCGCAGCTGCCTGTGAAACACACGACAGGTAGTAAACAGCTGATTGGTTTGTGGGAAAGCTGTTAGACGAAGAGGAAAAACAATTAACACACCGAAGTGGATACGTTAAGATACGCTTTATCAAAATATCTATAGCCCTAATGCCCTGTACGGTATTTTAATCAAAACGGTTAGAATCACTTTTAAGCAAATTTAGAAAATGTTCAATGTAAAGGATAGTTTGGAGTGGGAGGATATCACTGAAAATCTTCATACTATATCCTTGAAGATACTGAACTTAAATATGAAGATTAGGCTCTAACCGACTTTTCGTTTTTGAGTTTTGCTGTCCATACATACACATGTAATTCCTTTTATAATTTTTTTTTAAAGCAGGGATCATAAAAAGATATACTTCCGGTGAAATCTCGGTATCGAATTTTGGGTGCAATACAATACCTTCTCTACCTAGTGTGTAAGTGCATCGTACTTGGTAGAGAAGGTAAAACTAAATGAAAATGAACATTTTTCACGTTAAATTGAGACCTGGGAACTTTCTACTTTGTTGTGTTTTTCAAAATTCTGAACATTAAACTAAATTAGAGTTTCATTTATGGACGCCCTTTCACTGTTGCAGTTCTTAGCGTTGCGTTCCATATTGTGCGCGAAAGACGGCTTAATTTGACTGAAAGGTCTCTTTATTAGGCCTAAGGTGCTTTTGTATGCCGTAAATCTACGACACAGGATCAACGGTTTTGCTTCCCTTCTGAAGGTAGGTATGCTAAAGATATTTATGCTCGAAAAATTCCATCGCCATCCGCCGGGTTTGAACAGGCGACCTTGGGAACCAGAACCAAATTCTAATAGGGGTAATGTTAAAGTGTGTTAGTAAGTAAATAAATTCAAAGGATTAACGTTTTATATTTAGCTATTATCTAAAGCATTACAAATGTGCATGTGCGCATTTCAAATTTATTTCCCTAAACGCGCTAATGCAGATACTCACTGGTAGAAATTTTGGTTCAGCATTTGATGCATTTCTAGCATTAGGTGTTTCTATGAAGACGTATTTACTTGTAGATCTGGAAGTGTTTCACTATAAATTCTTGCTCCCAACGGTTTCCGAAATGGCTCCCTTATCTATACTTCCCTAAAGGAACGTACACTGACTTTTTTCTGACCTGGCTTTAAAACTTAATTTTCTTAAGGACAAATAAGACAAAGTTTGAAATTCCAAAATAATACTGCTAGCTTTTTGAAATTTATACCACAGATGTAATATAATGCAAATAAGATACAGTGCAAATTTCATTCATTTTGCTGTAACAATTAGGAAAATTGTTTATGGTCAAATTTGTTTGTATGTCTATTACGTAACTACAAAGTTTCTTGCAACAAAAAAAAAATTAAAACTTTAGTCTAATATTCTAACCATATGCTCACAATACATCTACTTTTAGAAATTACCCCAGGTAATTGTTTTTTTTTTATTTTTATGCTTGAAAATTGAAAACATATACTTAAATACATCTCATAGTAAAACCTAGGGCAATTGTTATTCATTGTGCATCTGTGAACATGTACGGCATATTTTTTTGTTTTTGTTTGTGTGCAACAGAAAAGTTGCTCCGCAACAGGAAGAAAAAGGCTGAAAATATCAATAGTGAGAAAACAAGGAAAGATTGGAATGCAGGGCTCACATTAAAATCCACCAGGTTTGCAGGTTGGACCCTCGGCTTTCCTTTTCCTATGCTGCTGACTTATCTGTCCTTCTCTTCTTGCATTGCTTTTGTTCCTTCTGCACAACTTCGTTGTTTACTTTGCATGATTCGAATGTGATCTTGTCGAAGTGAAGTTTTTCTTGCCGAGTGCAGAACAGTTTCGCCTCTAATGTTTTCTGTAGCTCGAGTGAAAACGCTTACAGTGGGGCTTGGTGGCCAATTATATCTTTTTTTTATATTCAGGAATGTTTAAATTATTTTATGAAATGAAAATAAAAAAATCCATTTCTTTTATTTATTTTTTATGAAATGTCAGTCATACATACCCTTAACTTGATATTTATCTCGTTTGATGTAGCATGCTAATATTGATATTTTTGTAAGAAATGACCTTACACGGCTCAGGTAATATTGCAGGTAAAATGAAGCTACTTGCATCTTAATAAGCAATCAACATGCTCTTAAACTAAATTGGAATGTGAATTCACGCGAAATAATGTTATAAGGAATATTCTTCTTATTGCCTTAGCTGCTGTGATGCACATGCAACTGCATCGCATCTTTGTTGAGATAGCTTCTTGATCTTGTGAGGGGACGGATAAATCGATTCAACGTTTCTGTGAATCACACTTCTAGCATTTCCGCGATGCAACCCTGCTTCACTTTCCTCACAAATTACAAATATAGAACAACTTATCACTGAAGAACATGAAGATATCCTTCTACAGGTCTAGCCTCCGGTACACTTATTTAACTGAATAAACGGGAAAATATTACCATCTTCACGGACATTTGAAGTGAAATTTTGACCATTGCTTTTTAATTACAAATAGTTGTTGGAACCTTTGGGTATCTATAGAGAAGTCCTCCACTTGCTTCTGGCTCAACATCTATTTAACGATCGTAAAACACGCCCTTTTCTTGCCATACTACATCATTAAACAGATTTAGTCGTCCTCCGTGGTGTAATGGTTACCATGCTAACTTCATATACCCAAGGTCACGGGTTCAAACCCGGCGGAGGACGATGGATTTTTTTTTCGGGCGTAAAAATCCTTAGCATGGCTTCCTTCAGAAGGGAAGTAAATCCGTTGGTCCCGTGTTATAGATTTACAGCACGTAAAAGAACCTCAAGCTTGATAGAGAGGTCTCTGAGCAAAATTAAGCGGTCTTTCACGCCCAATTTAGAATGGGACGCTGAGAACCATAGTAGTTAAAGAGCGTCCATAAATAACAAGTCATTTATTTATTAAACAGATTTTTCCTCAAAAACTACAGTTTCACATTTACTGTTCCACGCGGTTCAGTTTTTTTTTAAGGACAACTAAAATTTCTCAAAACGTGTAGAAGTATCTATTGCAATATTACAAAGGGCAAAATTATCCTAGTACCAACAGTAATTTTTCCCAAAAAAAATATTTGTATGAAAAATGTTTAATTTTAGAAATTAACATCTCAGGCTTTATTAAAGCATTATATTAGTTCAATAATCAGTGTTTATGAAATATCCCTCTTTAAGGTGGTTGTATGTGGTTCAAAGCTCCAATTCAGAAAATGTCAACCAACTTTCCCAAATTTTTTGGCGCGTGGGACATTTTCACTATACAAGATATTTACGTAATAAAATTTAATTTATATGTTCCATAATATTTATCTAACTTGATTATTGCCGTCCGTGGTGTAATGTTTGCCATGCCTTCATATACCTAAGGATGTGTGTTCAAATCCGGCGGAGGAGGATGGAGTTTTTCGGGCGTAAAAATCCTTAGCATAGCTTCCTTTGGAAGGGAAGTAGATTTACGGCATGTCAAGGAACCTCAGACCTGATAAAAGTGGCCTTCACACCCAGTATAGAATGGGAGGCTGAGAACCACAGCAGTTAAAGGGCATACATAAATAAAGCTCCATTTCTAGCTTGATTGAAATTTGGTATTCATATTAGCATACTAATAATCACAAACACAGTAAAAATTTTAGTAAAATATACGCAGAAATATAGAAATTTGAAATTTCACTAACAGTGTCCCTTAATGTTAATAAAGCTTGAAATGTTTAACCACCGTTGGAAGCTGGAATGGTTTAAAAATAAAAGAATATTGGAAACTCAATCGGACCTCTTCATGCTATCCAGTGCTCAGGGTACGTATGTACATTTCGGTGGTAATGTGGTGGTGCACCATTCTGTTGGAAGTGAGATTCCTCATTTCTATAAAACATTTGAATAAGAGGTAAGGTGGATGTGTGTGTATCAAGCTCAGCTATACTTGGCCCGTTACTACTTTACCTTTAAAGAGCAATGGTTCCAATTAGACCCCAACCACAGCAAATTGCTGGCAAGTTAACAACCTTTTCCAAAACAAAACGGCACATGGATTGTTTGCACACCGGTATACACATTTGTGTTTGATAATAGCTGTGTTCAACCTAAACTGTGCCTCATCCTGTTGCTCCATGTTCTGAAACCACTCCCGTTGCATTCTCCGTTCAGCGTCATCTTCATTTAGCGCATGCAAAAGCCTTTGCATGAAAAGATTCATTTTTTCTGTTTTAATGATATGACGTATTCTGGATATGCTAATCATAGTCTCAAGTGTAGATTTCTGCGGCGAATGCTCAAAACATTGCTACACCATAGCCGATGACGCGGTCTCAGTATGTCCTTGTAAACATCGCATACGGCATTAACGTGCTGCTTGTTAAATAGGAACCTCTCAGATAATGCAGTGATTATTCTGGGAAGTCGCAGACGTTTTGCAGTGTACCAATGAGCGCGTCACTTCAGCCAGTGAATGCGCAGAAAGAAGTTAACACAGCGTTGCAACATCTTCGCTGTTTTCTCTCTCATTCGTGTAGTTGTCTTGTGAACTTCAAGTGGTGTTTACTATGTATTCTTAAATATGTGGACCTGATTGATATGATGTGGGCACGTCTTAAACATGCCGTGAGAAAGCAGTGTGTGCAAAGTGTTAAGAGAATGTGTACCGAATATAGATTCGAGTGTGTGGAAAGGATGTGTTCAGCACACCATGCAACAAGATCCAACACCTCTCAACACGACAATGTTTCGTTTACGATACATGTGAGTGGAAATGACAGTGACAGCGAGGAAGGCGAAAACAGCGCAATGTAAGTAGAAAATGTATTTAGATATTATTAGCACTGTGTAGTATTCTCGCTGCACTCAATAAGAACCTTGCTAATGGTGTTATTCACTTGGTGCTGTAAGAAATAAATGTCCATGCGTGTAACGCGAGTTTACCACAAGAAAACGTGACAACATTGCTTTCTGCGTCACTAAATACCTGTAATCTTATATCGCAACCTTTCATGCCTTCATTGTTAACCTTTTCAGCCGCACGATAACATCATGAGTCCCTAATTTGTCTCAAATGCGTGCAATTGTTACTCGCGTTGGCGGTTCTGTTCTGTACAGATGCCTCCATTGCCGCTGAACTCTAACAACATTCTTGGTTTTCCAGTACCACTTCAAAATTGCTTTCCGCTAGCATAGCGTAAGTTGACTCACATTTGTTTACAGAACATAATACGACAAACTTGGCTTCATTCGTACATTGTTGATTTACCTGTCACATAGCCACACTAGCATAACGCATCCGTTCATAAAACATTGTATTACACATTACATCTACATGCTACTTGTGAAACCGCAGTGGATGATACTTATGATACATTGAATGAATATGCAGCACCATCGGTGGAATGCGATAGTGGGGGAAACCGGAGCCCGGAGAAAAACCGCTCCGTCGCTGATTTGTCCACCACAAATCTCACATGCAGTCACTTGGGATCGAACCCTGGCCGTCTAGGTGAGAGGCGAGTGGTCTAACCACTCGACCCCGGTGCAGCCACAAATAGTATGCTTTAGCGAGTTCAACATATTTTTGTAATATTTTTTTTAAATTTCTGTACAGACGGAGACATTTCTTTTGCTTGATGGCACAATATAGAAGCTATCTCCGTGTATGTATGACCTTCCAAGCCATGACATTTCTTTCAAATGGTATGCCAGTGAAGGAAGTAACATGTGGTACCCATTTCCTCGAGCACTGTCGGACTGATGTTTGGATTTTATATGTATGCCGGCTGATTTTAGCTATCAGGAATAGCTTCGTATGTGCTTCTCGTCTTAATATGCACATATGTTTTAGGACAATTCTTCAGGAGCAAGGTAATCTAACAGCAATGCATACAGGGCATGGTAAATTTGGAGTGAAAGATCAAGCTGGGGTGTGCAGGGCAAGTGAACAAGCAGGGGCAACATCGCGCCATACTCCCTAGACTTATGCTCTAGTGACTTCGACTTGATTCCGAGGATGAAGAAACCACTTCATGACATTCGCTTCAGAACTGTTCCACAGATTCATCAGGGAGTAGACCGCTCTATTCCAACTATCAACACAACAGGCGCTGTTAAGAGTATCCTAGGACTTCCACATCAGTGGCAAACTGTTGTACACAGTACTGGCGAGTGCTTTGAAGGATATTAACACTTGGTAACATGTATTTCTTCCGCATTAGTTGTAAATATGTAGTTGCCACTATTAAAGTTCCAACCTTGTATTTTAGGAGGGGTAATCCTTCACGCCTGCCCACGGTATCTAGTAGGATTGCATCACCGTCTCTCGTCGCCCTCCGTAGGTAATGGTTACCTTGCTAGCTTCATATACCCAAGGTCGCAGGCTCAAACCCGGCGGAGGACAATGGATTTTTTTCGGGCAAAAAACTTCTTAGCATGGCTTCCTTCGTAAGGGAAGTAAAACCCTTTATGGCACGTAAAATAACCTCAGGCCTCTGAGCAAAACTAAGCGGTCTTTCACTCCCAATATAGAATGGGACGCCGGGAATCACAGCAGTTAAACAGCGTCCATAAATAAAACGCCATTTCCATTTCACCATCTCAAATGATACTTCATATACACACTTCAGTCACTGAAAATGTCGGAGAACAAGAGGTGAGAACGAGAAGACAATGGCCAATAAAAACACTGAATTTGTGAAAACTTTTAAATTTCTGAAATTGTGAATAATATAAATATAAACAATGATGCACTGCAACATAATAAGGCAGGGAAAATGTAAATGGATGAGTCGATAAAATATTTAAGTATAATTTCAGAGCATGTTAGTACAATAATTGTAGGTAGTATTGCAATGGAGCATGCAGCACAAATATATTGTTACACAGATTGAGAAAAAACCTTCTCCAGATTCAAACTCACGACCTGTTGAATATGAGGCAGACACGCTACCACCACACTACCCAGGCGGGCAACATTTGTTTTAAATGAGTTGTTTGTCACAAATTCTGATTAATTTTGGCTTATATTTCTTGCTGCATGATACAGTATTTTGTTTAAAACCTAGCTAATGTTGGTTTGCATGTCGGCTTTAACGGCCTTGGACGACAAACAGTATTTCTCGTCGTGTTAACAGTGATAATGCACTATTTTAGACAGCGTATAGTAAAAAGTAATCAAAGCTTTCCCTCCCCCCTTCAAAATTTATTGAAATACATCGACAGTGCCGAACTTAGAGGTACTGAAACCCCACCCCTAGTTTCTAAAGGGCCCCTGTTAGTGACAGAGCAGCAATTTCCACGTTTACTCTCAATATAACATTATATTAATGTTTCTTCAAAATTATACAATCTAGCATTATCAAAATTCTATCACTAATAAAAAAAACTCCTTTACATTCACAGACAATAATAAAAACATTATTAAAGTCAGTAATTATTATGTTATTGATAGTCCAAAAAGCAACAAAAAAATCCAATATGTTTTACACATTTTCTATAGCTATACTTAAAAATTAAAACAACATTAATAATAATATAACTAGCTGGTGAAAGCTTATATGTTAGATTTTCATGAAATTCGTCAACATATTATACAAATCTACAAATAAACTCCATGTTTATTTTCAATTGCCATAACTGTTTAATTAAATGCCTTTCACCAGTTATGTTAAATAACATATTGTCAGTCTGGGTGGATCAGCTGATCCCAAAGACGCGGGTTCAAACCCCGCCCAGACCGATGATTTTTAATTGTGCTTAAAAGCGACAATCCCATGTCAGTAGATTTAGTGGCATGTTAAGGAGCTTCTGCAGGACGTAATTTCGGCATACCGGCGGCGCTGATATGATCCTGGCAATTGACAGCGTCGTAACAAACGAAATATATTTAAAAATATTTATTAAATTACATGTTTTAAAGTGACTAGCAAATTTTAATTGTTTAGGAGAAAAGTGCACAAGTTTCCGAACTTTTGTGGTCCTTGGAATGTCGATTAAGTGAAATATTCATTTTAATTAAGAGTTGATAATGGCGGCGCCGTGGCCGAGTGGTTAGACCGCTTGCCTCTCAGCTAGGCGGCCTGGGTTCCATATAATGGAACCGCATATGGGATATGTACTGGACGAAGCGGTATCTGCGGTTTCTCCCGTCATCCATTGCATAAACATCTTTTCTGTGATCCACTTCAGCACCATTTCATATCACTCACTTCCTCACTCGCAAGTCGCCCTCCATGGTCTAATGGTTACAATGCTAACTTCATATATCCAAGGTCGCGGGTTCAAAGTCGGAGGACGATGGATTTTTTCGGGCGTAAAAATCCTCAACATGGCTTCCTTCGCCGTTGGTGCCGTATCATAATTTACGGCATGTAAAAGATCCTCAACCCTGATAAAAGAGACCTCTGAGCAAAATTAATTTGTCTTTCAGAATGGCCCGCTGAGAAGCATATCAGTAAAAGAGCGTCCATAAATAAAATTCTTCCATACCAGATATTGGGCTCATCACCCATCCTGGCTACTCTCTCATACAGGGCCTCTGCTCCTGGGTGCGGGGGGATGTAAGCCGAGGAGGATTATGGTTTCCGAATCAGCAGAAGGTGGTTCAAGTTTCATTACGATAGATTGTATAGTTTTTCAAGAAACATCAGCATGGAAATTGCTGCTCTATATAACTTTTAAAGCGCTCTGTCATGAATGGTACAGGATCAGTGTAGGCTGCACCAGAAGCTACAGTCTTTGATCCCATTATGAGTAAGGCAGCTCTGAAGTCCTGTGATGTAATTATGGTACCTACCCCTTTGCCTCTCCTCGGTGATCTTCTCACTGTCTGAAAGGTCCATAATATTGTTATCCACATCTTCCTTCACGGGTTCTGGTTCCTTCTGTCGGGATTTCGGTTTCTTTTCTGAAACAAAGACAACTTCCTTAACATTGGCTTTCACATTGCATTAAGAAGAAACACGTCTGTTCTCTAAAGTGTAACTTATTTAATAACATCTACCACAAATATAATTAACTTTGCAAATGTTCTCATTTTCAAGTCAGCTAACAGAAATCTAAAATAGAGCACAAATACTTACAATTTAAAATAACAAAGAAAATATTACAAGCCTTTGCAAACCCCATTTCACAATAAAAGTTTGAGAAAGTTTACAAATCAAGATTATTTACAAAGTAAAATACCATGCGCATTCCCTGGTATTCCCCTTTACGAACATCACCAATCACGGGCTGCAAAAAGCACTAAATGCCCATACTTCTAGCCAATTCGAAGAGTATTTTGTGTTTTTTTAATGTGAGAGACATGAAATGACGCTATTAGTTACATTTTAAGGAGACATGTGGTTCAAATCACATAATAGCAAACTTGTCACAGATTTTAAACTATTACAGCTTGAAATCCGGTAGCAAAATTATTAAGCACTATGGTTTAATGTGAATAGTTAGTTCCACATCAGTCGTGTGTAGGACGGGTTAGAAAGGAAGAGTCAGATTGAAAAATGCAATGCCACAGCCGAGATTTGAACCACGGATCTGTTGGTCTCCGTCCACTTGCTCTAACCATGGCAACATACAGACAAGACATTGACACCCGTTTTTGACGGTAAATCAAAAGCAGACCTCAAATTATTTTGAGACTGCATATCCCAAAGGCGACTTACAAACTTTCTAAGCACTTTAAAACTTGCTTTATAGTTAACCAGCTATTCCACATTGATTGCCCTAAAAGATGGTTAACTACAACGCCGGGCGGGAAATTAAATACTTACAAAGTTTATAAGTCGCCATTGGGATATGCCGTCTCAAAAGAATTTCAGATCCCCTTGTAGTTTACCGGGAAAAACGCCACACAATTGAGGAATTTAGTGCAGTGCCGGCATGTTGCAATGGTAGCTAAGCGGTTAGAGCAACTGGACGGGGACCAGGAGATCCGTGGTTCAGATATGGTCTGACTCTACCTTGCTATGATTTACATTTACCCTGCTTGTTACAGCACCCGGACTTCATAAGAATATCTATAATGAACCGACATAACCTAACACGACAGTTCAGAACTTAAGACAATGGATATGGAATTGATGCCTTGTGCACATATGAGTAATGTTGACAATACGTTTGCCAAAACAAAAAAAGGGTTTAAAGTCGGACATAACCTATTAATAAGCGTGCACCTATCCACAAATAAATGGAAAATATATGGTATGTTCCATTCACACTGCCCTTTTCTACGTATTCTACAGACAAGCTATTCTTTTAGCTACATCATGGTATCCAGGAATTGTGTTATTACTTGTTTGCTTCTAAGCAGAACAGAGATAAGGGAATACACTAAGCTAAAGCGATAGTCAAATCTATTTCATCATGTGAACAATTGAAGTTCGTTTCGCTTTGCATGTCCAGTAGTAAAACGAAAGAGAGATGAAATGAAATGTGGCTTCCCGTTTGCAAAAAAGTAGGTAGCATAACATTGAAACAAATAACAAAGAATATCTCGGAAACGACCAACTCTTAAAAAAAAAAAAAAAAAAAAAAAAGAAAACGTATATGACGTAAATTGTTTTAGAGATTACATTTTTGGTGTACTAAGTTTTTGTTTATCTCTTTCGCTTTTTCAGGTATGCAAAACTCATCCAGAGTGAACTGTCTTTCTTCAGAAGCTAATTCCAAAAGACTCAAGATATAAAGTTTATTTGTGTTCTAAATATCTTTGATTAAAAAATTTTAGTCATTTTTGAGAAAAATCAAATTCTTCCATAAAAAGGGTAGTTTGGGGTGGGGGATTTTCTTGAAAGCGTTCTTTTCGCATCCTTGGAAGATAACTTAAATATCAAACTTGGTATTTTTTTTTTTTTTAAATACGGTACCGGAGTCTTATCAGCACACCGGTACTTTATACCCTACTTTTATTTACTCTTTTTTCTTCTACTTTTTACCTTGTTTTTCTGTATTATTACTGGATTGCTGTTTTCTTACTGTTACAACACACACATAAACACAAACATATAACACCCATGCCCAAGGCGGGACTCGAACCCACGATCCCCAGCGCCACGAAGCACCAAAGCTATGGGGACCGGCTTATTGACATACACAGATATTCTTCTCAAAATACTTTTTGTTTCTACGGAACCTCAAAACATATATTTCCACTGAAATCTTGACATCGAAAGACAATACTTTGTGTTTCTATGTGCATAGAGCATGTAGAGAAAGTAAAAATATAGCGTTCCTTTAAGTTTACAATTCATAGCATTTTATTACGATTTACAGAATTTTAGTTAAATTTCACACGTGCATCATTTTAAACTACAATCTTCAGGGAATTTTTAATTACAAATATAGAAAAAGTAGTAATTTATGATCATGATAGAATATAATTTTTTTTAAGATCAATGCTGATTCCGTTAACACTCAAAAGTAAAGTCACAAAACAAACGTACTGATCTCTCATAACATATTTATTTTAACAATTTGCACTTTTTTGATATGCCGCTGGAAAAGATCCATATCGCTAAAATGGAACGAAATCCTGGTACAGCTGTTATGCATTACTACCGATTGTTAGGGGAATAATGTATTAAAATGGGGGGGGGCCTTCTTTTAAATCCCTATCTATACGAAATGGCTCGCACAGATGGAATAGGTGAATTATAAGTGTTCCTTTTTGTTACAGTATCAATCGGATTTGGCAGAAACACATTCTGCGCTCTTTAATGCTCTTCATGAATATTTGATCCACGCTTTAAAGCTTTAAATCCTAGGGAATATTCCAAGTTAATCAGCCTTGCTTTGCAAATATTAGCGGGTCAGTGTCTGCCAAAGATAAACAAAATAAATCGATATCATCAAATATTCTAAAGCTTGGTCTAAATCTAGCATAGTACTTGCTTTTATCTTTCAGCTTTGTTGATTTAGCCAACGTGATACTTAAGCTATGTAGTAAACAAAGAGTGAAAGATAATTTTGTATAAATGTAGTAATATTCATAAATAGAAATGAAATTTTGTTGAGATTATATAACAGTGTATGTGTGGAAGAACTAAACAATACTCTAGATTCCACTATGTGAATTACTGTACAATTTGGTGCATTTTTCCTATTATTCGCCGTTAGGGATATTGGCACATATATTTTGATAAACAGTACTTATACATATATACTTCGGTGTGTTATTTGTTTATTTTTTCTCGTCATCTAAGAAAAATTTTTATGCAAAATCGTTTGAGCGATTTTTGAGAAAACCAAAATTTTCGTAGTTTTCCACATTAAGGATAGTTGGGGGTGGGGATTTTGTTCAAAATCTTCGTGTCGCATCCTTGGGAGATACTTAACTCACATATAAGTTTGGTATTTAACGGACTTTTAGTTTTTGAACTTTTATCTTGAATTTTCTGAGAATAGCCTATGAAGACCTCTTCATTCTGGATGACTTTTATATAACTGGCAAACCGTAAGAGATACACATAAATTTACTGCACACAAAATGTGGATCTCATTAAAACACACAATATGTGTCATATTCATTTTTGTAGAGTTAACCGTTTTCGAGATATTCCGGATTATTAGTTTCAATTATAAGCCACTTAAACTCTTCTCAAACAGGAAGACATCTTTTTCTGGTTTGTTTACTCCTGGCCAGCAAAGATATTGAAATTTCAAATGTTTCACGCAGCGACCGGCTTTTAAAGGACCAGACTATCCCTTTTGCCTGTGTAGCCTGTGTCTTATTTCCCTTTTATTTACAAGGAAGGTAGCAATTCTGCTTATGTTTATCTTGATTAGCATGATATAGATAACAGATTAATGTTTTGAGTAAAAGGTTTGTCTACCTAACAGCTAGAGGACAGCATGTGAATGGAACACATCAGATATTTCTTAAATGCTTTTTCTCTTTGGATGGTAGTGGTAGAGAAGAAGATAACGTCCAACATGAAAGAGAAAGCCCAGGGCTGTGACATTTAAATCCTCAACCATCAGTCAGTGTCGTGTCCTATTTATGTTTTATTCCACCCTCGCACAACGGGAAAGCCGTTCAGACCTTAGGTAAAAATCATTAAGTTAAACATTCATCAAGGCCATCAGAATATTTTCAGATAAGAACTGAAAGTTTAATTTTCCAAACTACCAAAGACGCTAACTTATAGAAATGTATACCACAGATTTAATAAATTGCAGGTAAGTCACGGTGAAAATTTCATCCATTCTACTCCAATGGTTTGGAGGTTATGGTCATACTTGTTTATGTTGTTGTCACGTTACTAAAAAGGTCCCTTGCGACAAAACAATAAAATTGCGGTCTACTATTTTAACCTTAGGTTCACAATACACCTACTTTTTGAAAATTTCCCTAGGTTTCTTCGTTTCTTTCGGTTCAGGCTGCAAACATTTTTAAAGTTATAAATGTGCTTTTTTGTCCTAAAAATATAATTGTTTTGTTTAAAAGTTGAAAACATATGCTTAAATATATCTGACAGTAAAACCTAGGACCTCTGTGAACATGTACAGCAAATTTCATTTGTGTAACAGAAAAACTGCTCCGCAAGGATCATTTTAAAGGAAGAAAAATGCTCAAAATATCAATAGCAAGGAAATAAGGAAATATTTCAATGCATGGCTCACATTAAAATCCACCATGTTGGTAGGTTAGACCCTCAGCTTTCTTTTTCCTCCCCTCTGCTGCTGCCTTTGTGCCCTTTTCTTCTTGCATCGCTGCTTTTCTTCTGTACAATTTCGTTTTATACTTTGCATGATGCATATGAAATCTTATTCAACTGCAATTTTTCTGTTCGAGTCCAGTACAGTTTCAGACTAATGCTTTGCTATAGCTCCAGGTAAGGCATTTAAAACTGGCACCTGGTGGCCAATTATATATTTTTTATATTCAGGAGTGTTTGAATTATTTTATAGAATTAAAATAAAACAGTCGATTGATTGTGATTTTTTAATGAAATGTTAGTCATACATACCCTAAAAACAAATAATAGAGAAGAGAATGCTATTTCCTCGGAAGATAGAAAAAGAGTTTCCTACTCTGGAAGAAAAAATTCACAATGACTGACCTGAAATCTCCCTGTGTGATCATCGGACAAAACACGTGTCATTTGGGGCATTTAATGCTGCCAGTGGTTAGAGCAACTGGACGGATGCCAGGAGATCTGTGCATTAAATCCCGGCTATGGCCTCCAATTTTTCACTCTGACTCACCTTTCCAAACCTGGTATTACTTCCAAATATTTTCCAAGGTCAGGAATTAGTTATGGGACGATAACAATACTTCTCGATAACCGAAACCGTTACTGATATCCACTTTATAAAACTTGTAAAGGCGATTGCCTGAATTATGTTCTTATTGATAGCTTTCTGAGTGTAAACGCATATAACCAAATTAAATTGAGCTTTATTGACAGACTGCTGTGCTTCTCAATGTCCGATTCTATGTTGGAGATGAAAGACCGCTTTATTTTGCTCAGATGCCTCTTTATCAGGCTTGACGTTCTTTCACTTGCCATAAATCTCCAACGACTTTAGTTCCCTTACAAAGGAAGTCATGCTAAGTATGTTTACCCCAAAAAAATGTATCGCCCACCGTCGGGTTTGAACCCGCGATCTTAGGAACCAAAAGCTAATGCTGTTATCTTTAGACCACGGAGGTCAACGAACGCATTTAACCAACTTTTTATTGTATGCTAATTCCAAATTGTTCCTATTTGACATTCTCCAAATGACAGTAATATTTTTATTTTAATGTGTCAGACTATATATCCTCTGTTCCTAGCCAAGATAAGAATAAATATTTCCATGCTTTGTATTTTTTCATGTCTTAAGGGAGGAAGCTTTAACCATATTTGGTAAAAGAAAGGTAAAAAGAACACCTAAAATAGTTTTTTTTTGTAGGAATCTTTGCGCATGCATAAATAGGAAACATTTACATGTGTCCCTTTATTTTGTCTCCACAGCCATTTTAAATGCGTTTCCTAGTATACTACATTGCAAAACCGAGTTTTCCTTCAAAACTATAAAACTAAACTTTCAAAATACTCCACGCTTTTCAGGTTTTCTTTAATTCTATTAACATTTCCCAGAATGTACAGAAGTATCCACATTAACATTTTACGGAACAAAAAGCAGCTGATACTAATAATAAGCTAAAATTACTTTTAATGTGAAAATATGATTAGTTTTAAGTAAAGATTTATAATTAGTCCCTCTAGGACGCAAGCGCAATGTGCATAGTAGATCAGGTTTTCTTTAATTCTATTAACATTTCCCAGAATGTACAGAAGTATCCACATTAACATTTTACGGAACAAAAAGCAGCTGATACTAATAATAAGCTAAAATTACTTTTAAAGTGAAAATATGATTAGTTTTAAGTAAAGATTTATAATTAGTCCCTCTAGGACGCAAGCGCAATGTGCATAGTAGATATAAAGAAGTTATGGCATTCTACTGAAAAATTCGATACAGAGATTTCACCGGAAACACATGTTTTGAGAATCCCTGAATCCAAATAACCACTTTTAGAAATAGGTGTGAGCGTGCGTGTGTACCCGAGCAGCATAACTCAAAAACGAAAATTCGGTTTTTATCTTCCAAGGATGTACAAACCACCGTTTATATGAAACACTTTTCGATTTTTTTTAAAATTTGGCTGAACCGATTTTGATTAAAATGCCGTATATTAAATATATCGAAACGACAAATAAAATGTATACCATCCCTGAATTTCCTGGGAATGGCATCAGAACTCCTCTTCATTTTGAGTGATTTTTGCACGACTAGTAACCCCAAGAGATAGACTTACTAAAGAAAAAATGTACATCTCGTCAAAACACACAATTTAAGTCCGATACATTTGTTTAAAGCTTACCGTCCTCTTACCTGGTTGGTCATTTCGGACGATGAATGAATGAAATTGGTGAAATGATGCTCAAGTGGTCACGGGGTTCAAGGAGCTTAAAGTTACTCGACATTCGTCTTCTCAGGATAAGGGAAAAAACCCTTATCCGGGTAAATCACCTTAAGCGAGATTCAAACTCGCGACCTGATGAATATGGGGCAGACATGCTACCACCACACACAAACAGGCGGGCTATCATTTTTGTTGTGGAGCTAACCATTTCTGAGATATTCCTTGTTATTGGTATCAATTTTAAAAGAGAAGCACATTTACATATCAATGGCGCAGCGACAACCTTTAGAACATCTGACTATAGCTTTTTCCTTTGGTTTCCTTCTCTAAGCAACAAGAACACGGAACAGGTAGAGTATGTCATGTGCTGTAAGATAAGTAAGGAACGTTACATATCAATGGCAGAGCGACAACGTTTAGAACATCTGACTATAGCTTTTTCCTTTGTTTCCTTCTCTAAGCAACAAGAACACGCAACAGGTAGAGAATGTCATGTGCTGTATGATAAGTTAGGAACGTTATATATCAATGGCAGAGCAACAACGTTTAGAACACCTGACTATAGCTTTTTCCTTTGGTTTCCTTCTCTAAGCAACAAGAACACGGAACAGGTAGAGAATGTCACCTGTTGTATGATAAGTTAGGAACGTTATATATCAATGGCAGAGCGACAGCTTTTAGAACACCTGACTATAGCTTTTTCCTTTGGTTTCCTTCTCTAAGCAACAAGAACACGGAACAGGTAGAGAATGTCATGTGCTGTATGATAAGTTAGGAACATTATATATCAATTGCACAGCGACAGCTTTTAGAACACCTGTCTATAGCTTTTTCCTTTGGTTTCCTTCTCTAAGCAACAAGAACACGGAACAGGTAGAGAATGTCACGTGTTGTATGATAAGTTAGGAACGTTATATATCAATGGCAGAGCGACAGCTTTTAGAACACCTGACTATAGCTTTTTCCTTTGGTTTCCTTCTCTAAGCAACAAGAACACGGAACAGGTAGAGAATGTCACGTGTTGTATGATAAGTTAGGAACGTTATATATCAATGGCAGCGCGACAGCTTTTAGAACACCTGACTATAGCTTTTTCCTTTGGTTTCCTTCTCTAAGCAACAACAACACGGAACAGGTAGAGTTTGTCATGTGCTCTATGATAAGTTAGGAACCTTACATAGCAATGGCGCTGAGACAGCTTTTAGAACATCCCACTATAGCTTTTTCCTTTGGTTTCCTTCTCTAAGCAACAAGAACACGGAAGAGAACATGTAGAGAATGTCATGTGTTGTATGATAAGTTAGGAACGGTACATATCAATGGCAGAGTCACAACGTTTAGAACACCTGACTATAGCTTTTTTCCTTTGGTTTCCTTCTCTAAGCAACAAGAACACGCAACAGGTAGTGAATGTCACGTGTTGTATGATAAGTTAGGAATGTTACGTATCAATGGCGCTGCGACAGCTTTTAGAACACCTGACTATAGCTTTTTCCTTTGGTTTCCTTCTCTAAGCAACAACAACACGGAACAGGTAGAGTTTGTCATGTGCTCTATGATAAGTTAGGAACCTTACATATAATTGCGCTGCGACAGCTTTCAGAACATCCGACTATAGCTTTTTCCTTTGGTTTCCTTCTCTAAGCAACAAGAACACGCAACAGGTAGAGAATGTCATGTGCTGTATGATAAGTTAGGAACGTTACATATCAATGGCACAGTGATAACTTTTAGAACATCTGACCATAGCTTTTTCCTTTGGTTTCCTTCTCTAAGCAACAAGAACACGGAACATGTAGAGAATGTCATGTGCTGTATGATAAGTTAGGAACGATATATAGCAATGGCAGAGCGACAACGTTTAGAACACCTGGCTATAGCTTTTTCCTTTGGTTTCCTTCTCTAAGCAACAAGAAAACGGAACATGTAGAGAATGTCATGTGCTGTATGATAAGTTAGGAACGATATATATCAATGGCACAGCGACAACGTTTAGAACATCTCACAAGAACACGCAACAGGTAGTGAATGTCACGTGTTGTATGATAAGTTAGGAATGTTACGTATCAATGGCGCTGCGACAGCTTTTAGAACACCTGACTATAGCTTTTTCCTTTGGTTTCCTTCTCTAAGCAACAAGAACACGCAACAGGTAGTGAATGTCACGTGTTGTATGATAAGTTAGGAATGTTACGTATCAATGGCGCTGCGACAGCTTTTAGAACACCTGACTATAGCTTTTTCCTTTGGTTTCCTTCTCTAAGCAACAAGAACACGGAACAGGTAGAGAATGTCATGTGTTGTATGATAAGTTAGGAACGTTATATATCAATGGCACAGCGACAACGTTTAGAACACCTGACTATAGCTTTTTCCTTTGGTTTCCTTCTCTAAGCAACAAGAACACGGAACAGGTAGAGAATGTCAAGTGCTGTATGATAAGTTAGGAACGTTACATATCAATGGCATGATAACTTTTAGAACATCTGACTATAGCTTTTTCCTTTGGTTTCCTTCTCTAAGTAACAAGGACACGGAACAGGTAGAGAATGTCACGTGTTGTATGATAAGTTAGGAACGTTACATATCAATGGCAGAGCGACAGCTTTTAGAACACCTAACTATAGCTTTTTCCTTTGGTTTCCTTCTCTAAGCAACACGAACACGGAAGAGAACAGGTAGAGAATGTCATGTGCTGTATGATAAGTTAGGAACGTTACATATCAATGGCAGAGCGACAACGTTTACAACACCTGACTATAGCTTTTTCCTTTGGTTTCCTTCTCTAAGCAACAAGAACACGGAACAGGTAGAGTTTGTCATGTGCTCTATGATAAGTTAGGAACCTTACATATCAATGGCGCTGCGACAGCTTTTAGAACATCCCACTATAGCTTTTTCCTTTGGTTTCCTTCTCTAAGCAACAAGAACACGGAACAGGTAGAGAATGTCATGTGCTGTATGATAAGTTAGGAACGTTATATATCAATGGCACAGCGACAGCTTTTAGAACATCTCACTATAGCTTTTTCCTTTGGTTTCCTTCTCTAAGCAACAAGAACACGGAGCAGGTAGAGAATGTCATGTGCTGTATGATAAGTTAGGAACGTTATATATCAATGGCACAGTGATAACTTTTAGAACATCTGACTATCGCTTTTTCCTTTGGTTTCCTTCTCTAAGCAACAAGAACACGGAACAGGTGGAGAATGCCATGTGTTGTATGATAAGTTAGGAACGTTACATATCAATGGCACAGCGACAGCTTTTAGAACACCTGACTATAGCTTTTTCCTTTGGTTTCCTTCTCTAAGCAACAAGAACACGGAGCAGGTAGAGAATGTCATGTGCTGTATGATAAGTTATGGAACGTTACATGGTCTCTCACTCAAGCAAAGCAAGCATTCCCGCTGCCATCAAAGCAATTCCACGCGTTGTGTAAAACAGCTGTTTCTATACGAGGAATGCCAACTATTTACTGCACTATCAATTCAGAGCTTTGTTTTCTCTAGCTCTAGTCTCACACCAAGCATAGCCTATGGATAGGGATTGTTTACGTTCAAATATTTCGGAAACAACTCTTCCTGAACTCAATAATTTCATTTGATAGGTCTCTCTCTTTCCCCCTCTCTCGCTCTCTCTCTCGCTGCCCCTCTCTTTCTCTCTCCCCCTCTCTCTCGCTCTCGCTCCCCCTCTCTCCCTCCCTCGCTCTCGCTCCCCCTCTCTCTTTCTCCCTCGCTCTCTTTCTCCCTATCTCACTCTCTCCCTATCTCTATCTTTCGCTCTCCCTCTCTCTTTCTCCCTCACGCTCTCTCTCACTCCCTCGCTCTCTCCGTCTTTCTCTCTCATACATACAAGTACACACAATATGTGTGCTTATGCTTCATGTTTACTTTCTCTAGCCCGCATGTAGAATGTACATAGTGGATAGAGAAGGTATTTTATTCCATCCAAACACTCGATACCGAGATTTCACCGGAAATATTAGCTTTGGGTATTTGGTATTTAAGTTACTTATCTTTCAAGGATGCGACACGAAGATTTTCAAGAAAATCACTCCACCACAAACTACATGAAAAAACTTTTGAAATGTTTCTTTTTCTCAAAAATGTCTTTAACGATATTTACATCGCAAATAAACTGTATATTTTGAATTTTATATGGATATCCTCTAAAGACTTCTTTATTCTGGATGAGTTTTGCAGAATTTTGCATAACGACTAAACCATAAGAGATACACAAAAAGTTACTTTTTTATGTAGAGCTGACCGTTTGAGGTATTCCTCGTTATTGGTTTTAATTTTAAACTACTTATGCTTTTCTCAAGCGGGAAGTGACGTTTCGTTTCTCTCTCTTGTTTTACTGCAGGTCATACAAAGCGACGCAACTTTGCTTGTTTCAGCCTTTAAAAGATTTGACAGTGGATTTAGCCGAGCGATTACAAGGAAGCAAGTAATAAGACAAGTTTTCCTAATGTTTACCTTCATTAGCTTGTCATAGATAAAAGAACAATCTTTTGTAAGGAAAGTTGTTTGTGTTACAGCTAGGGAAAGTCATGTGGAAGGAACACATCAGATTTTTTTTTAATCCAAATATTAGAACTGAACTATAGAGTCCAAATAGGATGAATGTGTTCAACGAATAAAATAAACTCATTATTCACTCAAATACTAGTTAATGTAACAGGTTAGTAGCATCAGTATGCTGGAAAATTATCCTCTTTGTTGAAAGGTCTATTCCAGTCGTCGTACTGATGCTAGCATTCGTAACATATTAAACCTGAAGTACTAGGATGTCATTGATGCTATTTACCGCGCTATATGTAGGTAATAATATCACGATCCGCCCGAAATGGTTCCGCAGTAACCTGTTAGATTCACTTTCGGGAGGTCCCGGGTTCGATTCCAGTCGACTGCCCACCCTGGCCTTGGGGTTTTCGTGGTTCTCCTTTGTCGGTAGGCGAATGCTGGGGTAACTTCTCTTCTACCACGGTTTTCTTTCCATCATTTCCTTTTCGTTACGTTTCCTTCTATTTCATGTTCGCTTCCTGGTTTTGTGCCATGGTAGTGTCGGAGATGGTGCGGATGCATTCTGAAAGGATGAAGTCACTAAAAGGCTGCTTAACGGTCTTCGATCCTGGAACTGGTAGGGATTTCCCTGCCTCTGCGGCCTACAGCCTTCCGTGGTTTCTTCACTTACTTCCTTCTGCAGTGGTTAGTCGCAATACATATGCTACCTAACCAGGAGAAGGCGAGCAAGAGGAACGTGTTGCATACACTTTTTTGCGCTGGCGATAACACTCTTGCACACCCGCACCCATAAACATAGTTGTAATATAACTTGAAATTCCATAGTTGCGTCTTTTCTCACATCAACAAGGATACGAACTTTAGTACATTAATAATTATTATCCAGGAAAACTAATCAAGCTCAAAATAAGTAGAAAAACGTATACGTAGCAATAATGTTAGCGTAAATGTTAAGGTACCCCGCATGCATTTCTCTGGATATATGCACCCACATGAGAGATAGAGATATAGATAGATACAGAGAGAGAGAGATTTTTATTGCCAAAGACATGTAAATGAATATGACCAAACTGTAAAATGAAAAAAATAAAAAATCCTGGACAGAATAAAGAAAATTTATGAAAACATTAACTAAAACAATAAAAGTACGTACTCTAGGAGTTAGGATATTTGTTTAGTTTTACATATTACACAATTGTTTTAAATAGTAAACATATTATTTTTAATTCGTTTATTTTAGGCATATTTTTGGTTTGTAGTTGTACTTTATTATCTGAAGAATAATTGTACAAGCTTTTAGAAAAAAAAAACTTGAAAATATATACCTATAGAAGATCTGAGTTTTTAGTCCTGGTATAGGCAATTACGTGCCAGGGTAGAGTATACAGATTTTATTCTAAACTGTATACGAAAGAAATCACCGCTATTTATGTCAGAAGCAACAACCGTCACTCCACTTATTGCCTTTTATTCTCAATCTACCAGCTTGTTTTAAGCTATTTGGTGTTAGCCGACTTAATGGGTTGCGTATCAAGCACAGCAGGAACCTGGGTAAAACTTTCACTTACACCTACTTTTTACTTTCTCTACACATACTATGTACATAGTGTATACAGAAGGTGTTGTATTGCACCCACAAATTCCATACCGAGATTTCACCAGAAATATGTTTTGTGGCCCCCCGAATAAAAAAAAATAATTTTTAGAAAAATGTGTGTGTATGTGTCTGTGGGTAGCAGAGCTAAAAACGAAAAGTCCGTTAAACACCAAAGTTCGTATTTAAGTTCAGCATCTTTCAAGGATACTACATGAAGATTTTCATAAAAGATCCTATCCCCAACTATCCTTTACATGGAAAAATTGTCGAAAATTTTGATTTTCTCAATAAAACTAACGATTTTATTAAAATATCGTATATTAAAGATATTTACATGACAAAATGTCTATCTTGAATTTTCAGGGAATAGCTTTCAAAGACATCTTTATTATGGATGAATATTGCGGAATTTTGCATGATTGGTACACCGTAACAAATAGACAAAAAATGTAGAGGTTATTAAAACACAAAATTTATGTAATACACATTTTTCGTGAAGTTCACCTTTTTTGAAATACTCCTTGTTATGTGTCAGTTTTAAAATATTTTTACTTTTCTCATACGGGAATTTGTCAACTACTGGCCATACACACAATCGAACTTCGATCACATAGCAACCAGCTTTTAAAACTTTTGACTTCACTTTAGCCAATGGTACTCCCTTATTTCCCTTCTACTTACAAGGAAGCAAGTAACAAGACCATTTCTGCTATTTTTTCTCGATTAGCATGAAGTAAATAGAAGAATAAGCTTTTTACAATACTTTATTTCAGAAATGTAGAGAAAGTTATGTGAATATAACACATATGTCTCCAATTGTACCCGCAACGAAATGCATAGCAAAGACATTTCAGAAAATGTTTCTCCATTGAAATGAATCAAGTAGTATCGTAAACTTTAATAAAAATAGTTTATGGACGAGTGAGCAGAGAAAGTCGTGGTTTCTTTTGTAACTGATGAAATGAAATGTGACCTAAGCTAATTACAGAAGTAAGAAGGGAGTAATGAAACTGTCAGTAACGTATAAGACTTTCCAATTCTGCTACCGACTTACCTGATTAACACAATTGTTGAAATGGGAAGCATAATGCATTTGAAACATAAAGAAATGCTAAAATGTCTCCCCGCGGAGACTTGAGTTATATCACCTTCCTTGAAACTCTTAGGCGCCTCGCGCAGTCAACGAGTGCTTCGTTCGGTTTGGGGAGTGGGACCGCAAATTTATTAAAGTTATAACCATATAAAACTGCTGTCACGCAACACCGTGGTGCTGATTCTGCGGGAGGAGGGGGTAGGTTTTGTTAGCCGATTCTAAATAACGTAGAAGTAGACCCTAACTTCATTCTTTTCTGTGCACGAAGCTTGGTTTCCTATTCACAAAAGAACAGCTCTTGGAGCTCCGAAGCCTTGAGTTTCATTCTCGAAAGTGCCATCTGTGACGGAAAAGTTGTGATAGTTAAGAGGAGTAATTGTTCCTTTTTTCCGAAAGAAGTTAATGCAGGAGCATAGAACGATAACTTTCTGCCCCTTTCTGCGAGGCTGCCAGAGTGGGAATATGCTTTAAAGTTTTCCTTTACAGAATCAACCGACAAGGGCTTGTTTCATTTTATCCGATTCTACACCAAGGTATCAGAATTAGGTAAATCAATTATATATGGCCGGTCTCTTTGATACTCCGTGGTGCAGGGGATCGCGGGTACGTGTCCCGCCTTGGACATGGGTGTGTGTGTTCTTGTAAACGTAGGAGGGCAATCCAGAACGTAGCGAACGATTGGGCACAACTAAACAACCAAAATTATCAACATAAAAGTTTATTTACAATGTTACAGTACCTTACTCTATTTCTCAACATACTCCCCATTATGTAAAGACATTTATTGTCACATGATGCCAATTTTTCAATGCCAATGTTATATTTTTCTGCCGCCAAAGAACTTATTCGTTTTTCTGAATGCACAAAATGATGGGTCAATCGAATTTTATAAGAAAATAACGCAAATGTATATGTTAATGCAATGAACAAGTCTTCAGTGAGGAAATGGCGCATAATTTACGAGTAATCAAGAATGAACCAGTGCGTACGATAAAGACCGGAGTGGAAGTTCATCAGGAGGAGTTGAAAGCCAATATTGATAAAAGAATTCAGAAAAAAAAGGTGCTTCACTTTGGACACTGTACATGACTTTTTGGAAGGAAAAGATTTCCCAGCCATGAAGACTTCAAAGTGGCAGTGGCATCTTGGCTCAGACCTTTGGCGGTGACAGGGTACATCTGCGCTGAAAAGCCGGTACCACATGACAAGAAATACCTTGATAGTAATGGCAATCACGTTGTAAGGTACTGTAACTGTGTAAATAAGGTTTTGTGTTGATAACTTTCGTTATTATTTAGTTATGCCAAATCGTCTGTCACTTTCTGGATAGCCTCGTATTTCAGACATGTGATAAGGGCTTAGTAAGGCACGTTCTCAAAACAGACAATGGGATACGCCAATGGTACGAGCTATACTATGGCTGCTCCTCCAAAGGAAGGATTTCCTCTTGTGCAACATTTCTTTGACCTTCGAGATGAGATATGCTTCCTATATCCACAACTATTTGACAGATGAAAACAAGTGTCCTATGATGTGGTGCTCGTATTTGGAAATCTTTCTCGAGAAATTATTGCTGCAGCTGCCGCATTACGATGTGTTTCACCGTAAACAGCTGCAATTCATGATTGTGAGCATTAGCAAGCCCAGCCAATTTGTAACTAATAATCCGCTGCATCGAGAACAAGACACACGAGCAAGAAACAACGAAGCGAGTTTTTGTAACCAAACAGCTGAAGTGCGTTTCTTCCAATCTTACAGTACAGTTACCTTGTGTAGTCTCCTGACGAAAGATTCACATTCAACAGATATGTTTCGAAAGTGTGTAACAATAGTATGAGTCCGAATTGCTTTAATGCAAATTGAATTTAAACATGCAGAAACTATTTATATTGCTATCTGCAGTAAGAAACATTTGGAAAGTTTTATAATTTCGAAAATCTTCATTTAGAGCACCGTTATTATCAAGAAATGTTTCTTTATTCTCAAAAGTTACTCTAAATACAGCAAAACTGCAATAAGATTTTGAATAAACTCCTGAAGATAGATGACAGCTACAAATTGATATTTCCATCACATTAGGTACTATTTCAATAGGAAAATGCAGTGCATACAAGCTAATAACACCCTTGTAATACTTATTCACTTACATTCTTCATTGATATTATCATAACAAGTTATAATAATAGCATTTTCACCTGTCACTTTCCTTCACAATCTAACGAACGTCTCACCCGAGGCATAATGGCAACATAGCTTCTGTCCGTGTCTCTCCGCGTGTTGCCAACATTCACAATCTGAACTTAGCGGAAGAAGCTGTATAGAGTAGCTGAGGGTAGAGGGCCATAAGCCACAAAGCGTAGTCAAGGAGTTGAGGGTCCTAATCCGCAAAGAGTAGCAGAGGGACCTGTGAAGCTAAAGCCCAATGAACCATGGCTTAGCCGGGATGTATGGAGCCTAAACCCATACAAATTACCTACCAAACATTTTCATAGATTGGCAACATTGATTTACCGGTATTTTTGGCGCTCATAGCAGACTGTGTAGTTGATAATGGCGTCAATTTGCCGTATATAAGTAAGATCGCCAGCAAGGGTGGGTTGGTGAGGAAAATGACTTCGTATGAGTAATAATCATCTGCCTAATATGTTCTTTGTTACTTCAGGATTACAGTGGATATAAGAATCATCGGAATTCGTGAGGTTTTAGCTAGTAAAGCAATTGCCTCTGGGTTCGGGAATGAAACTATTTCTTTTTCTCTTCATTACGAGACATCGAGTCGTCCTTTTCAAGGATGTCATAGATCACCTTCCATTCTGTATAGGTACCAGTGGTGTATATTGTGGGCTATCAAAGCTATCACCGGAGCCCATATCTAGGCTAAATCAAAAAGTAATAAGTAATAACATGCGAAAGTATATTAGTATGATGATATATTACTAGTTCAATCATTGTAGAACGCAGAATCTTGGGGTGTATAAGCTCGCATTGTATTCTTCAAGCCTACTTGCTTTGTAAAAATAACAAGAATTTTAGAGCATTAGGGACACAAGTAACAACCCCTAGTAGGAAAGGAAGGTTCTGTCCCTTATATTCCGGATAGAGGGAACTTCTCATTGTAGAAAAAGGGCACGTGGGTGGAAAATTAAGAAAAATCCCAGACAGTCACGTGACAACGCTACTTTACGCGCCTTTTTTCAGCCAATCAAAAAGGAGGGCAATATTAGGATCTTTTGGTATATAAGTGATGCACGTACAAGAAATCGCACCCAATGTAAGAAATACTCAATGTAAGAAACGTGACGACACACAGTGTAAGAAATGTGACGGCGATGAATAGCAAGAAATACGCATTAGTTGTGAGTGTGAAGTGTTACAGTAAAAGTTAATCTGACGGGCAACGATTACCGTACATTATACGGACTGTGAAACTTAAGACCACGTGACGCTTGTAAAACTATAAGAACTCAGTAAGAGTGGAACTGGCCCTTATCCAGATTATGTCCTCAAGTTCGCGGTCGTTTATGTCGGGAGTCGCTCGCAGGGTTAGTGCCTCAACCAGCAACGGATAATTAATAAAAGAAGTCATCAGTGAAATTAAGTGAAATTTCTCTTTCATTTGAGTCTAACAACAGTGTTACACACCTTTGTCATTCTTTCCCCCCTGAGCAAGAGACAACTCATGGTCTACAAGAACGAGTTTAGCCAGAGCAACAAAGAGAATCTGCAAGGTATGTACACTCTTAATGTGGACAATTTCACGAGCATTAACCCTCGACCAACTCCAAGTAGAGTCACATGATAGCGCCATACTGCTGCACGAGCAAAACAGCGACATATTGGTACCCTAACGTGGGAGCTATATAACCGCGACAAATAATAACTGCAATACCAGTCAGCTTTCCTTAGGAATATTAGCGCGTTGCAGGTGGAGTATGTCTCTTCTCTATCGTACTCAGTGGAGTATAGACCTTCGGGTGCTTGAAGCTGCAGCATTACATTACGATGTAGGTTCGGGAGGAGGAACGCAGGAATCAGCTAGCGAAGGCTTCGGAAAACCAAATCACCGCACCACACACAAACGTCCCGAATAATATCTTACGGAAAGGACTAACAAGTTTGATTGTTTGGAATTCTGCATAGCACGTGAAGTTAAAAGCATGAACGCACGTGTTGGGTTTCTAATTGTAGTTATTGAATGGTTAACTATTATTACAGTTCTAATAGTTATGAGTGTTGAGTGTTATGTTATTAGTGTTATTCAGTTCATAATATACAGTGTACCTAGAAAGTTTCCACCACCAGTGGCGGCCGGTCATAAGGGGCACAAACATTTTAAAAAATAATTTCTTCATAATATTTTCAGCAAAATGCTATAATGTAACTATTTTTTGTACAAATGTAAACCTCCTGTAAAGTCTTTGAGCACTGCACAGTTGTAGTGAAAGTGGCTGCCGGTAATATTCACCAGCTGCATTTCTCGGACACAAGAGGATTTTGTGGTCATTCTATGCGCAGGCGCAGAAGAACGCAATGCTTTTAAATGTAGTTAGTTTGTTGGTGAAGGGTGCGGGAGGCTGAGATGGGAACGCATTCTTCGGGCACGTGGACTTGCGTGGTCATTTGCCGCGCATGCGCAAAGAGAAAACAAGGACCGACAACAAGCAAAAATTAAAGTTTGAGCCAAGTTCGTGACAAAATATTTAGCAAAGGATATCTTTATATATATAAGATTAAAAATAAGAAACGAACCTATAGTTTCAATGACTTCTTTATTTAAAAACAAATTCGATATCTAAACCTCCCGAATTAATTACATAAGAAAATGTTATGCGGTGAAAATTTACAATGTTGGTATTCGGTAAATCCAGCAGAAGAAAAACATGCATCACAGCAACTGCAATCAGTGCGGTTCACTTTTGTATCTCCGTAAAGCTGAGAGACGAAATAGATCCACGATGTTTCAATATTTCTTCTATTTAAAGTCCGTTAGAGTTAAGATTAATGTTGATTTCCTAACGTTCTGCATTTTAAGTTTCATTTGAGAAGAGGGAAAGCTCAACTAACAATGATTAAGTAATTAGGTAGGGCATATGTATTGAAATTATTGTTGGCATGTAAGTGCGCCATTAACAAATATGGCTACAATACTTGTGAAAAGTGACGCGGAGTGAAATAGAGTGCTGACTGCTGAGAGTTTCAGAACAACGAAGCCAAGAGCAAATGGATAAGAAGTTGTGATAAAAATATTTTAAATGTATTTTATAAGTTCATGAAAATAATCCGATTGTGCTGGTGGAATTAACTGCAGGGTATACAGGTGTTCCAGTTGTTAGCGTTGAACATGTCCGCACACCGCAACCCGTAGAAACAAATTGGTAGTGTTAAAATTCGCCATAGGAGGGAAAATCCTAAATTGTGTTCGGAAAGATAGGCGGCTTTGTGAAGTGTAGGATTCGTACTAGCGAGAAAGAAAGTGTTTAAGATAGTTAATGGTGATCGCAGTTTACCTTACGTTAAGTCAATGGGTAGTTTCCATAATTTATTTATTGAGAGAAATGGGAGCTTCGTTTAGGAAAAGAAACAGCATGAACGTTGTAACACATGCACAAACTATTTAGATCGTGTGGAGCAGTTTTGACGGCTAGGTTGCTCATAGTGAATCTTTCAAACTGAAGCTGGTATCAACTATTAAACACAGCTCTGCAATAACCACCTCGCTGATAACGTTGTTGATACTGTTACATGATAAACGAATGAGACCTTAGAGTCAAGTTGTTGGGAGTTCTGCATTACCTGCAGTGATGGCGACGGAATCCTGCTAATGCAAGTACACACAGTATATGCATGTATTTTGAATTCCCAAATTTTATTTATTAGGTTTAACGAACTTCATGCATGGGTATAAACAGTAGCGTAGCCATAAACATATTAAGGTGATGAATTTGTGCAATTTTGAAAATGCACAATATATAAGATACGTTATTGAAATTTATATCAGTTATTAAGCGTAATAATATTAAATATTTTCGTCACGTATCTAAATTCTAGCTTGCAAGGTGATTTAAATAATAATATTTTACTGCCTAAATTCATTGTTCTAACAAAAATGAGCCACACGAGGCATTTTTCAAAATATCTTTATACAAAAATCTAGTTTTACAGTACATGAATATAGAAGTGGATTTGACATGTTACTTTTTTTATATTAGCCCTAGTTAGTGTAGAAAAATTATTACTTTTCGTACTCTCCAAAACTCTTCAGTTTTCAAAACTTAATAATTTATTCATAAAAATCAGAGTATTATTTTGAAAAAGTAATATGACCATTTTATTTAATGTGGTATTGGTTGAAAGTGTAAATATTTTGAATCAAATTAGTGAAAATTGCAACGTGTGGAACATTTTGAGCGTGGAAAAGTGTGGGGGGAAAAATTACGAGTAAATACGGTTTAAAGTTGGGAGTGCCTGTTAATAGGCATGCGTCTGCGTGTCTATAACTTCTGTTAGTTATATAAAGTTCAAAAAGTAGGAGAAAACATTTTCTTTAAGTTTAGAATTCATATCATTTTATTATGAGGCAAAATAATTTTTAAAATTTTCAGCATTTTTGGTGATAGTTCACAGATGCATATCTTCAGGGAGGACATGTCTATAGGGACCCACTTTTTAAAACAAATTGAAAAAAATCAAATAATAAATATAAATTAGTCCTGTGTTGAAATATTTTAAAAACACTTGATTCTATATTTACAATTAAGGTGCAGTGATTGGAGTTAAAATTAGAATTTGCTATTATTTTTCAAAACTTTTTAGCAAAGGAGGAGAAGAATTTCAGTCCCTAAAATCCCCCTAAATAAATGCATAGGCAGGAACATTCAAATTGCTCCTTTAAAAGTAAACTATTTAAGCAGATATTGATAGTGCGAACTCCCATTAAATGTGAACGAAAAATGTCTCTTGTTACTAATTGTGCGAAATCACTTGCGGTTCTCCGCATGCTGTGCGGATTAATACATTAATGGTGCTTGCATATGTTAAAGGTTTCTTTAAAATAGCTACGGGAAAACCATGGTCCTCTGATTACATCATTAAACCGTTACATGTGTTTGGCGTCTTTATTAGAGAGTGTTACGCTATTGGTCCCAACAGCATTCAAAGTGAGTTACAGTATAATTTCTCTAGAGTTTAGCTCTATTCGTGTGAAGAATATTAGCTCAATATGAATACAGTCAGTGAATTAATTGGAAAACAATTGAATTTCGAGACTAGAGTTGGTGCCAAAGCTTTAGGTCCGCTGCGGCCGGACATGATTATTGTGCAACAGACGGAAGGAAAAATTAGAAATTTTATCAGAAAATTTAATAGTGGCACGTATGATAAAGCAAAATGGCTTTGCGGATGCGAAGAGAGAAATGCATTTTTTTGCTTTTCTTGCAATCTTTTTGGTGGTGATGATGCATGGAGCACAACGGGTGTAAAAGACTTACAGCCTTGAATGAGAAACTAAAAAAACACAGTGAATCCAAGAAACACCTAAACAATGAAATGAATCTCGCGCTTCTAGCTGAGATGGATATAAGGATACAATTAGACAGTGGCTACAGAGCTTCAGTTCGTAAAGAGCATGAACAGGTTGACAAAAATAGATATATTTATTTTATCTCGTCTGATAGATTGCGTGAAGTTCTGTGGTGCGTTTCAACTTGCGTTCCGCGGCCATGACGAATCCGTCGATTCAGACAATGCTGGGATATTTCGCGGTTTAGTCGATTTCGTAGCCAGTTTGGATATTGCGATGAAAGAACATTATCATATTGATGGCGAAATACATGAGCAATTTTGAGGTTTCTTTCAAGCGCTAAGTCATACGGCCGAAGGTATCAGCTCTGTAATTTTGAGTGGAATTGATAAAACTCCTGATAAACTAATTTGTCAAACATCTGATGGTGCAAGCGTAATGAGTGGTGCGCAAACTAGATAAGAGTTAGAGTTGTTACCAAAAGCAGCTCCAACGGGTTGGAATTTTCAGGCGCGCGTAGTTAATACGGTGTTTGAAAATAGAGATGTTCTTATCGAATGTTTCAAAACAATCTGCGAAACAGAAAACGACCAAAACACTAAGACAGGCTTCTGGTTTCATCAGATTGCTCAACGATGCTACCTTTGTGTACTGGCTGAACTTCTTCCACAGAGTAATGCCGCACGTGGATATTCTGTTCTCCCAAATCCAAACGCGCAATATTGACCCTGTGCTAGTGTCTGAATTCTTATCAAACTTTGTTCACAACATTAAAAGAATTCGATCAGATTTAGAGGAAACTGATGACGAAACTCCAGTTCCTGCCAAGCGGCAGCGAACTATTGAGCAACGAAAACGAATCGCTGCGTTAGAAACATGTGACACTATTGTATGTAATGCAGAAGAAATATTTCGTTTCACGGGTCATTTAGCAGCTGTCAAACTGTTCCAGTTATCAAATTTTGAAGGCTTTTGCAGTCGGTTTCCGGTTAAGGGTTTTACGGCAACTGTAAAAACATTCCCGAAAGTGAACAAAGCCGTACTCAAAACTGAGTTTGAAGTGCTAAATTCAAGAGCAGACTTGCGTGTGGCAGATGGAGCTGCAGCGCTTTTGCAACTTTTTCTGCGTAACAATATGCATGAAACATTCCGTGAATGTGTGTATTTATTCATCATTATTGTTACAATTCCAATGTCGACAGTAGAAAGTGAAAGGTGCTTCTCTACTTTAAAACATTCCTGAGGAATACAATGAGCCAGGATATACTAACAGCCTTGGCTATGCTTTCCATTGAAAGTAAAATGGTGCGTTCGATTCCTGACTTCAACCAGCGAGTTACTGATGTTTTTTTTCTCAAGCAAAGGATCGAAGGATGGAATTCACCTACAAATAGAAAGATTAGTGTATTTATACAGTCAGCATTGCATTTTACCACTGACAGTTTATAGTATGAACTCATTTTAGCAAAACCTTAAATTTTGCCCCACCAGATAATTTGACCATGAGCCGCCACTGGCCAGCACTAATTCTTCCAAATGAACGAACAATGGGCAATTAAACAATTATTGAACAAACCATTCTCAGAGTTGAAATATGAGGATAAGTTAGCGATTGTCAAACAGGGGAAGCTTGCACCAGCTCTTCCGCACTTGCAGTATGAGAAGAATGGCAAAAAATCTGATGTGGTCCATTCACATAACTTTCTCTACCTGTTCCTAATACAAACTATCCTTACAAAAGACTATTCTTTTATCTACATCGTGCTATTCGAGATAAATATTAGCAGAATTGGTCTTATTACTTGCTTACTTGTAAGTAGAAGAGAAATAAAGGAACACATTACGCTAAAGCGATAGTCAAATCATTTAAAAGCTGTCACTATGTGAAACAATTGAGGTTCGGTTCACTTTGCATGGTCCCGAAAAATGTTGAGAAAGGTTAGGTAGTTTAAAGCTGAAACCAATAACAAGGAATATCTCAAAAACGGTCCACTCTACAAGAAAAACATACATGAGAAATTATGTGTTTTAACGTGACGTGGCTTTTCAGTGTGTTAAACAGCGCATGGCACCTCCCGGCAAGGTATCCTATTCATTGCAGTAAAGGTGCCATCTCTCAATCTTCACCTCCCGCATCCTCATTTTCTGAAACGAAATAATAAACGTCCTTAATACCTCGAGATTACCTGTTGTCATCAGGAATGGAGCCAGGATAAAGGCACACTTCTAGAGAACCAGTTAATGTGGACTTTGTACGGCGCTGCTAGGTGTAAAGTTTGCTTCACGTTCAAGTAATGCACAACTGCATTGTGCTGTGTTCAATATGCCATTAATTAATTTATTCGCTGCCATCCGCTATTTTTAACAATGCATTTGGTGACCATTTATACAATTTGTATGCATTAAATGCTTTCCTATGGTATATATTCATTTGATTCGACACCTTTTAGTCTTACTCTCACACAGCATTGTATTTGTATCGTATTATTGCATAATTAACTTTAAAGGACTATAATCATGCCGAATTCACTCAATATTTCTAAAGAACTTAATATACTTTTACACCTGTAATGTTTTAATTTCCTTCTTATCTAGCGAGACCTTCAAACATGATGGAGATATAAACGCTTCCTTATTGGTATCTATTGTAAGCTAATACAAACATCAACAATGCATGACCAAAATAAACCGTTTAACCTGAAAATAGTATTCGATAATTATTGGCAGATGCCTTTGAATGTGGGTATTTAAAGGAACATTGATTTTGGGGGAATGTTTACCAGTTAAGGTAGGCGTTTTTGCCTGTTTTCTTTGCAGCATTTGTAACATGTTAAAGCATTCAGTTGTGACATTTCAATCGCATTACTGGGTTCTTAAGATGGCGGCAAATATTACAACGCTATGCGAAATGTAACTAACTAATTTGCTACCCTATGAGAAGTTTTATCAGGAAGACATTCCATTAATCTGTCACGTTTATATTTCACACAATTCAGGTAACCAAAAATTTTAAAAAAGCAAGCGTTATACGGGATTCGTTCTATCTTCCTACTTCTCTAGTATTCGGCAGAAACACGTTTTAACTACTTGGTTGAACTGTTGCTGATTAGATTTCCCTTTGTAAGCAAAACAGCCAACACTAGTCAGGATCAGCAATTGATCGAAACACAATAACAATACAATTTCTGCAGGCGTATTGAACCTGAATTTGCAATATTTTCCCATTAGTTTACAATGATTGCTCAAATATTGGTTTGCAGAAGTGCGAGGTGAACGGAAGCCCTCTTGAACACGGCAAATTCAATTCTAATGCCACCTGTGCAGGAACGCCTGAGAAGAATGTGATCAACCGCATGGTCAAACAGAAGGTGGTGAACGATAGTACTTACATGTCAACCACTTGTCCATAGACACACGTGCGGAAAAGGCAAGAAAATGTTTCTTCTATTACCATTTACTGACTTCCTTTACTAAAGGTGCGCCAATGTGTGAGACTGCCAGAGTGTTCATTGTTTATAATGTAGACACATTCTCCCTTTAAAGACCTGACACTGGACGAAGGCATACAATGCGAAGATTCCCGTTAATGTGAACAAAATTCAAGACAACAAAATTGGACAAAACTATCGCATTAGAAAACTCTTCCTTTTACGAAGAGATTCTGACTGGCCATCCTTTAACAAGGAATTAACAGAAATGTGTATTACTACATCTAAAAATAAGTCCACTGTAAGGCCCCAATAAATGATTCTGCATAGAGAATTTATTTTTAGTTTGAGTATTATTCTACTCTGTATTATGACATGTGAATTATTTTCAAGAAGATTTTTCCTTCAAAATAATATAAAATCATTAGAATAATAAGTTGGGATCTTTCTGTAGTAGCAGTCACTAAATGCATTGTCACTGAGGTAAATTAGTTTTTTGAAATGTTAACTATAAATTCCATTTTTTTTGTCATGTTTTTCGTTTGCTTTAACAAGCCGGGTTCTATAAAGCAGGATTTAGAAAATATTTTGAGAAATTACACATCTAATGTGCTTCGGAATGCTTCATTATTTATAGACTTGCTACAGAAACCATTCATCTGACACTCTTTACCTGATCTGCTAACAAACTTCCTTCAAAATATTACTCTTTTTTCTACTTCATGCTAATCGAAATAAGCATTATTACTTAGTTCCTATAAGTAGAAGGGAACTATGGGAATGCACTAGGCTAAATCGATACTCAAATCATTAAAAAGCTGTCGCTATGCGATTGTCATTAAGCTTGTCTTTCCCTTTACATGGCCAGCAGAAAAACAAACGAAACACAAACGACTTCCGTTTTGAAAAAAGTGTAAATCATTCAAAATTGAAATTAGTAGCAAGAAATATCTCGCAATGATCAGCTGCAAAACAAAAGTATATAGGATATAATTTGAGTCTTTTGACGAGATCTAAATTGTCTGTGTAAATTAATCATGGCTTGCCGGGTGATCAGCCGTGTCAGGTTTATAAAATGCGAGCTTTCGGCCATTTGAACTCCATGGCCGAAAGCTTGGATTTTATAAACAATCACCCGTGAAGCCATAAGTCTTACACTTTCTGTGTAGTAAGTTTTTGTCTATTTCTTACGGTTTACAAGTTATGCAAAAGTAATTCAGAATTATGAGAACTTCAGAAACGATTCCCAGGAAATTCAAGATGTACATTTTACTTGTGAACATCTGTAATATACGTTATTTTTATCACACTCGTTAGCGCAATTTTTGAGAAAATACCTTTTTTCGAGACATTTTTCATGTAAAGGGAAGGTTTAGGTGGGGGGGGGGGAATCTCCGTGTTGTAATCTTGAGGAAAACTTGGTATTTAACTGTGGTTGTGCTGCCCGCAAACTTATATACACACGGACCTTTTTCAAAAAAGGCTTTTATGAACTCAAGGGACCTCAAAAACATGTATTTAGGTTGACATCTCGATTTAAAATGTTTGGTAGATACAATACCTTCTCTACCTACTATCTACAATGTAGATACGTCCACGAGGATGTCACATTTTATTGATTGTCCAATATTATTGCGTTTGTGACTATTCGCACTTGAACCGAACAGCAGCCTGTCCAGTTTTGTCCACGAATTGCCCAAGGAACATTACCGGAATTGCAGGTAAGCGGTAATTACCAAAAACGACAGCTTCAATAACATGACCATCACTGATAACCGTAGAACAATCCGTTATTGAAAGTAAACAAAAATCAGCATCATTATTAGCTCGCAACTTTAAACCACGCATGCGTATAATAAAAGTGCGTGTGTGTTTGTGTGTCTCTCTCTCTCTCTCTCTCTCTCTCTCTCTCTCTCTCTCTCTCTCTGCGGAATGGAATTTTCAATGAACGAATTAATTACTCCATTCTCTATCAGCACTTATAGTTTGTGAGCTGTAATTAACAATCTTGTCACCTATTCCAGATTTTGCAAACCAGAGACAAATCTGATGCGTTAACGTTCATATTACCCTCTCTACCTATTCTGGAACAAATTATTCTTACAAAAACTTTGTTCTTCTATGTGCTTCATTCTAATCGTGATAAACACTCATAGAAATGGTTTTATTTCATAACTCTTAGCAGATACAAGTGAAAGGAAATACAGTGATAGTCAGATATTTTAAAAGCGATCACTATGTGCTGGTATGAAACTCTGTTCTTCTTGCATGATGAGAATGACAAAAACAAAACGATAACGATTTCCAAACTGAAGAAATCATAACTATTGGAAAATATAAGGCAATGACAAGAAAAATATTGGAGATGGTTAACTACAAACAAAGAACTGATGTATTATACTCACATGACTTTACCTAGCTGTTCTAGAAACAAACTTCTTACCAAAGAATATCCTTTTTTCTACTCTATGCTAATCGAGATAAACATAATCAGAAATCTCTTATTACTTAGTTCCTAATAAGTAGAAGGGATCTAAAGGAATACACATGGCAAAAACAATAGTCAAATGTTTTAAAAAATGTTGTTATGCGATTGTTATTGCAATTCATTTCGTTTCTTTGCCAAACACATACACAGTCAATTTTTTAAGAGTATGTCGCTGTGTAATATTGTCAAGATTTTGTTCTCCTTGCATGATTAGGATGAAGAGAGACAAAACGAAAAAAGACTTCCCATTTGAAAAACTGTAAATATTGGAAAAGTTATTCCAAATTAAAGAAATATCTGAGAAATAGATAGGTCTGACAAATTCGCTCTCACTAACGGTTTAAAAATACACAAAAAATAAACATCTAAAATGAAGAGGACTTCAGATATTCCATAACATTTAAGATATGCACTTCATTTGCCATGAACAATATCTCGATTTATGATATTTTAATCCAAATCGTTTGTGCCATTATTGAGAATTATCAAGGTTTACTAACAATTTTCCATTTAAGGGTATTTTGGGGTGGAAGAATTTTCTTGAAAAGCTTTATGTCAGGTATTAGGAAATACTGAACCTGAATTTGGAATTCAACCGCTGAGAGCATTGACCGCTTGCCTCTCACCTTGGCGGGCTGGGTTCGATTCAAGGGATTCTCATATGGAATTTCTGGTGGCAGAGCGGAGTGTGGGCGGGTTTTCTCCGGTTTCCCCTGCCATTCATTCCACCAATTGCTCCATTGTCATCCGTCAGGGTAAATAAATCTAAAACTAAATCATTTTTGGAAAAGTCGCTTTCGATAAAAACTAAGTTAAAAACCTTATCTACCTCTTTGTCTTCTTCCGCGAGGACCTCCGCAAGAGAAACCGGCAGATACAGAGCTGCTCGAAAAGCTGCTAGAGCAACACATTCTAGAAGCATTGAAGTACCGACAACGCTGTTCTACAGAGCGTTCAGAACGGAGCCAGTTCCCTCTTAAGCAGGTAGCTAGGTGCAAAAACGAAGTGGCCAATACGTAATCGAGTCAAAATCTCCTCCTCAACACGAGATATACAACCAGAAGCTACCCAGTGTATTGGTAGTACCTTCACTACCCTCAGCTTGTTTACGCTGAGAACTGGCTATTCTTCATGCCAGCACAAAAGCACTGCTCTACGAACAAGCCTAAAGTCTTCAGGTGTTACACATATAACTGCAACAGTGGGTTCTGCGGTTGTCATCTTTGCTACCAAATGTGTTAGTTTATTCCCTCGCAAGTCAATGTGACCAGGAATCCATGTACACTCCACATTAACGCCGGAAGCGTGTACAATGTGGAGACGTCCTAAATGTGTGATTGGGTGGTAGTTGTACAGCTCACGGACGCTCTGAAGTGCACTAAGGGAATCACTCATAATAATGGAGTCAGCCAAATTGCGACTGCAAACATAAAGAATGGCTCAGTATATGCTCTGCAGTAAATGGGTGTGTTTTCATGCAAACTGAATGTAGTATGTGGTTCGGTTCCATAAACAAAGGCACATCCAACAATGCCGGTGCAAAGATGTGGAACGCTTCACAATATTTTGCGTGTCGTTCTTACGCAGGTGCCGTGCTAATCTTTTCTGTATCGTTCCAATTTTAGTATATGTACCGCGGAAGCAAGTACAGGCTTTATAAACATCTAAATATCGCGTGTATGTATAAAGAAACCTTATCTCGATTAAGAAGTAAACAGACGAATAGGAATTTGTAACAATACTTTGTAACAGAGTGAGAAGAGAATATCATGTAAACGAATCACATATTTATGTGTCCTAACCTAAAAATGTATGTAGTACCTATTTTACAGTTTATCATAAAAAAGAGCAACACATTATTGTGAAAAGTTGGTAATATATACTAGTTTCCACGATAAATCATTGTTACGTTCACATGACCTTCTCTAGCCATTCTTCGGCGTAACGTATACGAATACCATTCGGGAGACTGTAGGTTCGATAGCATAAGCTGTGTTCCTGACCAATAAGATTTTTCGGGGTTACCCCGGTCACCAGGCGAATGCTGGGGAAGTTCAGTACTGCGCACCTTACCTTGAGCTCTAGTTTCAAGGGTAAGCGAGAGCCGGTGAGAAGAAAGAGAGAGAGAGAGAGAGAGAGAGAGAGAGCACGCCGGCCTATATTTCTGTAGCGTTGTAAAACAAAGAGTTTCTTTCTTTGAGGCCCTCAGCCATTAAGGTCCATAAGTTATTTCATTTACCCGAACTAGTTTAATTATTAAACCAAACAAAGCGCACTTGCATGAGCGTGAACTCTGGGATCTATAGACAGAATGAAACAGCACTGAAACCACTAGAAGTGTATGTGTGTGTGCGTGTCTCAATGTTGCTGCTCCGCTCTGCTTCCAAAATTGCGCGTAACCTACCAAACGAGCCCCTGAAAAGGTTTCCTGTACATTATTTCCTGTTCCCTCATTTCGTTGTCTTCTATTTAAGGGTTGAAGGACCAGGAGACGGTGTTCTTTGGATTGCGGCTAGACGTTGGCTTGCGCACTATAGAGGTTTACTACTGGCGTCGTCGCGGTACCGCTTGATCAAGACCCGCCTTCGGGAGCTTTCTGACCAGTGCCCCTTCGGAGGACCTCAGGAGGTTCGGGGTTTGAAGGCTGGGACAGGGCCGCGTTGGTGGCATTCAATCTGAAACCGTTGGAAACCCTGCCCATACTTGAGCAAGTCCTCTTCGAACTTTGTTTGCCCTTTGGATCTCTCCCCTCATCCCTCCCTCTCAGCGGTCAGCCCAAGTGACTGCGGACCCCGTCCATGAGTTAATCCTAGGCTTACACATCCTTCAACAAATTATTGTCATAAATACTTTTTCTTCTATCTACTTCTTGTTAATTCATATGAACATATAGTGAAATATTTTATTATATAATTCTTTGTAGATACAATGGGAATAAGATAACACAGTACAATTATACGATAGTCTTTGCCTCATCAGAAAAAAAAAAAAAGAACAACTTTCCTTTGGAGAAAACCATAGGTCTCAAAACAATATTTCGGAAATGGATAACTCCACAAAAAATGTATTTGACATAATTTTTTTTTACCTTTTACCAGTTATGCAAAGGTTATTAATGAAAAGCACCTCAGAGGCTATTCCCAGAAAAAATCTGGATGTAAATTTCATTAGGCCTGAAAATATTTTTTTTTCCGTAGTCAGCTTACCCTGCACCCCCCCCCATATTTTGGGACAGCTTACCCCGCACCCCCCCCCATATTTTGGGACTGACTTACAAATGGGTACCTAAGAGCCAGGAGCCTGTCGGGAAGCCAACAAGACGTAATCACAGAATGGAGGACCTGGAACAAGTGGTCGGCCCATAACCAGGCATGAACGTGAGGAAGTGGATGAAATGGAAAGCAAGCGAATTAATGATGGAGCAATTAGAGGAATAAATGGGTGGAGAAACTGGAAGACCCGGAGAAAACCCGCCCAAATGCCCTGTTGTCCACCGCAAATCCCATATGCGGGCGCTTGGAATCGAACCCGGGCCGCCTCGGTGGAGGCGAGCGGTCTAACCACTCGGCCACGGCGCCGCCCAGCTTAAACTCACGGTATTTTAATAAAAATCTTTAGTATATTCTTTGGAAAATTCAATTTTTGGAAACGTTTTAAATGTGTAGGGTAGTGGATTATCTGATAGTTACTGAATTATATATTAAGTTAGGTAAATAACAGATTTTTTGTTGTTTTTGAATTATGCTGTTTACTTACACCTAGGCACGGACATTTTTCTAAAAGGTTCTTTTGACCCCATGAGTCCCAAAATGTATTTAAGAGGAAATCTCGACAGTGAATTTGTGGGTGTAATATGATGATTCTGTTACATGTTACACCTAGTAAGTAAAGTAATATATATTTACCTTTCTCAATGGGAACAGCCGTTTCTGTTGTAGTGCTTGATCTATATGCCGTTGAAGGATTTGGTATTCCTGTAAAAAGAAAACCAAACAATCACCTTATATCCACATTTGAAATAAGGGAATAGAGCATTTAACAATCTGATGTGTTCCATTCACATGACTTTCTCTAGCTGAACAAACTTCTCTTACAAAAGACTAGACTTTTATCTGCATCACGGTAATCAAGATAAGCATTAACAGAATTGGTGTTATTGCTTGATTATTTGTCAGCTGAGAGGAGGTAAGGTAATACATTAGGTTAAAGTGATAGTTCCTTTAAAACCCGGTCGCTATGTGCAACAATTGAAATTCCATTCTCTTTGCTTGCCAGGAATACGTAAACAGAAGAGTGACGAAAGAAAGATGACCTACAGTTTGAGAAAAGTATAAGTAGGTTAAAACTGAAACCAATAACACGCAATATCTCGAAAACGGTCAACTCTACAACAAAAATGTATATGACATAAATTGTGTGTTTTCACGAGATGTACAATTTTTGTTGCAAATTCTTGTCTCTGTCTTATGGTTTACCAGGTGCGCAAATTTAAACAAAACTCATCCAAATGAACAGGTCTTCAGAAGCTATTCCCAGAAGATTAAAGATATGCATTTTATTTGCTATGTAAATACATATCTTTAATATATTGTATTTTAATCAAAATCGTTATAGCTATTTTTGAAAAAATCAAAATTTCCCATGTAAAGGGTCGTTTGGGGTGGGGGGAGTTTCTTCAAAATGTTCGCGTCATATCCTTAGAAGACACTGAACTTAGATACCAAGTTTGGTATTTTACGGTTTTAACAGGTTTTGAGCTATGCTGTCCACAGGCATACAGACACATAGGACCTTTCTATAAACATGTTTTTTTCGGACCCCGGTGAAATACAATACCCTCTCCAACTACTATGTACATTTTATGGACATACGGCTAGAGAAAGAAAAACAGTTTACCCACATAAATAATACTTTTGTTTACTGTTAATGTAATTTTATAGTTACTTCAAAACTACTACTAGACCTTATATAGAGTTTTGTGAAACCGTATTTAGTAGTACCCGCCAGTTAATAATTAAGAACATAGCAGTTTTTACTTCTATGCAAAACGACTTACAGGGGTAATTGTCACATCGATCTTACAGATCCTGCTTTCATTTTCACCGAAAGTAGATCCAAAATAAAAATACACGTGACCCGGGTTTCTCTCCGATTGGAACAAGAATGGCATGGAAAAACAATTATTTACAGATTAGAATTTCTCATTAATAATATAGAATACCGTGCTTATATCCGAACTTAAATACTATCAGACGAGAGAACTTGCAGAACTCTACCGTTTTTGTTTGTTAATTGGAGGTACCAACCACTGGAGAGACAAATTATGTGGTGTTACAATTCACATGACTTTCTGTACATCTCTACAACAAATTATTGTTGCTAAGGTTATTCTTCTATTTACTTCATTCTAATGAGATAAACACTAACAGAAACCATCTTATTACTTAGTCCCTTATAATTAGAAGGGAAACAAGGGAATACGTTAAGGTAAGTCAACAGTCAAATGTTTTAAAATGTGGTTACTATGGAATTAAAATCCGTCTCTTTGCGTGGCCAGGAGTCGACAAGCTCCCCTATGAGAAACGTATAAAACTCAAACCAGTAACAAGGAATATCTCGAAAACGGTCAACTCCACGAAAAAACGTGTAGAATATAAATTGTGTTTTAACGAGCTCTACAATTTTTTGTTGAGTAAGCTTTTGTCTATCTCTTATGGCTTACCAGTTTGCAAACTTCCGCAAAATTCATTCAGAATAAAGATGTGTTCTGAAGCTATTCCCAGAAAATTCATGATATACATTTTATTTGCCATGTAAATATCTTTAATATACGATATGTTATTCAAATTCGTTAGCCATTTTGAGAAAATCAAAATTTTCACAATTTTTTTTCACGTAAAGGGTAGCTGGGGAAGGGGGGATTTTCTTGCAAATCTTCGTGTCACATCCTTGGAAGATATTGAACTCAGATACAAAGTATGGTAGTAAACGGACTTTTCATTTTTGAGCTATGTTGCCCACGGACATACACGGACATTTTTCTTAAAATGCATTTTTGGATTCAGGTGGTCTCAAAAAAAGCATTTCCGGTGAAATCTCGGTATCGAATTTTCAGGTGCAATGCAATACCTTGTCTACACACTATATACATAGTACGTGTAGAGAAACTAAAGAAGCAGAAAAGAAAAACAAAAGAACAAATGAAACACAACTGCCACCGATTTTCCCTTTGCCACATGCAATCTTGGGAGTAATTTCTATTAGTGCGGCGTATGACATAGTACCAAAAAGCGGTTGTTGAGTGGAAGACAGAGCTAAAGTCAACCGTAAAACCTGACGAATAGGGACCCTACAAGAGAGAAAGAGAGAGAGACGGGTATTTTTGTTTCCACCATAACAATCCGAGCTTAATCTGCCATTACAATGTGACAACGGTCGCTTGTTAACTGAATTTGTTGTTTAAAGAAAAATAGACATCTGGTAAAACGTCTCCATCCCCCTCCATCTGCATATACTTTAAGATTTAGTACTTTACTCATAGGGGAAAGGTTTGTCATGGAATATAGATGTACAAGAAAGTTACATATAATTTACCGACACAAATCCTATAGTAGCACCAATAAAAATCCCAAAGAAACTGACAGTGGGTATCACTAAGGGACAAATCGCTCTAAATATGTAGTGTAGAGGAGAAAACTGCCTCGCACTTGAAGTAAATAGACCAGTCTTTAAGAGTATAGGGGCAAGTGCCCTCCGTGCAATAATTTCACACACTAATTTCTCCATTATATTATCAGGTAAATGCTATAATCTATAACGCATTTTATATGAATTTAAACCTACTATGCACACTGGAAATAATAACCGGCCGCATTTCTCAGACAAGCAATTTTGTGGTCATCCTATGTGCACGCGCAGAAGAATTCAATACTTTCAGAGGTAGTTAACCCTCCGTCGGTCGCTAGAGGTCTGAGAGGCCCATTACACCTTGCTCGATTGTTTGCTGCAGTGTTTGTTGGTTTGGCTGGAAGAATGACTAATCAACAGTTGTGTGTTGCCCAGGTCAACCAGACCCCACGCGCCTGTTTTCGTTACATATTGCTGACAGAATTATTGTTCTTCATGAGCTGCGCAATATGGCTTTGCATTGCAAGCACCTCTTACTGCTTCGTCATGAACACGAGTAAAAGGTATACGATCTACAAAATCTGAAGGATTTGGAAGAAGTGCATCGCTACTTTGCGATGACGCCTTGGCCGTGGATGACAACTTGTATCAATCAGATGATTCTCATTCTTAAGATAAACTCACAACGAGAATGTTGGATTCAGAAACCGATCATGAAGATAAAGAATGCAACCTGTGTGGTGACTTATTTTATAGGTAACGTCATATTTAACTATTATTATTATTATTATTATTACTATTATTACTAACCATATATTATTTTATTATTTATAGGAAGACATGGACCAAAATGGAAAACAGAAAAATACAAAAAAAAAAAAAAAATTGGAAAATAACACAGACAAGGGTTCACAATATACTGAACAAACTTGCTGGTGTAGTAGGAACTGCTAAAAATGCGAAAACAGAAATTGATTGTTGTACCTGTTTGTTACCGAAGATATAATTTATTTGATTGTTAAAGACACAGCAGACTTACGGATGCAACAAAAATAAAGCTTTCCTAGGCTTATTGTACCCGACAGGAATTTTTCATGGTGGACTAATGATCTTGGAATTCCTCTATTTCAAATGGCTAGGTCTGAAAAACGATTCAGCTTTCTAATACGCTGCATTCGCTTTGATGACAAAAACCCAAGACTGGAGCGACAAAGATTGGATAAATTGGCTGCTGTTAGAGAAATATTTACATTGTGAACAATTGTCAGACGCATTATTCTCTTGGACAAAATGTCACTGTGAACTGTTGCCGACATTTCGTGGTTGATATAGTTTTGGTCAATCCGAGCCAAACAAGTATGGCATACAGATATTTTGTTTGAGTGATGCAAAGCTATTTTACACCACTAATATGGAGGTGTATTGTGGACAGCAGCCGGATGGACCACATTTGCAAAGTAATTCGGCAGAGGCTGTAGTGCTGAGAATAACAACCAATCTATGGCACTAGCAGAAACGTTACTGCAGATAATTAGTTCACTAGTGAATCGCTAGTGAATGAATTGCGTGAAAGACAACTTCCTTTCGTCGGTACAATACGAAAGAACAAAACAGAATTACCCACTAATTTCACTTCTTCAAAAGGTCGCAGTCAGTACGAAAGCATATTTGGTTTCACAAAAAATAAAACACTTGTTTCATATGTTCCAAAAAAGGTCAAGACAGCAGTTTTGGTCTCAAGTCTGCATGAATTGTCCGAACAGTTATCAGAAGGTGCTAAGAAAAAGCTTGAAATAATCCTGCACTAAATTTGGGGTTGATGTGGTAGATAAAGTGTGTGCTACATACAATGTAGCCAGAACAACTGGAAGGTGGCACATGGTAATTTTTTACCACATCCTGAATTTTTCGGGTATCAATTCTAGGGTTACCTTCCTTGGAAATCAAAATAAATATTGCACAAAGCAGGAGTATTTGAAAGCACTGTCTTTAGCTTTACTGTCGCAACAGCTACAAAGGAGCAACGTTATAAAACCTATCCAGTGATTTGAAAGGCCATCTGACAAAATATAGACCTGAAGAATCCACAGCAGACGACTTGCCAATACACCACATTAAAAGGACACGATGTGAATCTACAACAAAGACAATAAGAACTGCAAAGCTAAATATGCACGTGGGATTTGCAACACTCCCTTTGTTTGAGTAAACATGCCAAAATTATCTGCGATAGTTGCTTAGTCGGGTAAAACACGGGGCAAGTAGTGGATTACTCTGAGTAGCTGAACACATCAAATGATAAGTTGAATACCTGGAAATGGCAATGTATTTCTTTAAACGCATTATATGTAATAAAAATTATAATGTTTATGTGCTCAGTATATTTTAGCTTGTCTTTTTAGGTTGTTAGATAATACCTTTTTTAACAAAATGCATGTATATATGACCTAAATAAAGCTAACATACACAAAAAGTAAAAAAATAAAGCAAGAATAAAAACAAACAACAAAAAATAGCACGGGTCTACCAGGCCCCGCGCGACTAACGGCGTTCTACCATGGCGCGCGCCTGACGAAGGGTTAATTTGCCGGTGCGGGGTTCAAAATGCCGAGAGGGGAAGGTTCTCTTAAAGCACGAAAGCCTCTGTGGTCATTACCAAAAAATCTCTTGGCCTGTAGGATTAAATATTAAAAAACATTTTTTAAGTTTGAATATATTCTTATTTGAAAACGAAGTTGATCTATAAACCTCCCGAACGAAATATACAAAAAGAAAAATTTTTGGAAGCTTCGCTTGAAAACAGGAAAGGCCAAATAACCAATGGTTATTGCAATTATGGGCGTGAACAAACAGTAAAAATGCGCCTTGCTTGCAAGAGGTGATTAGTGTCTAGTATTGTGAAAATGAGTGCTGAGAATTACAAAATACACCTTAAGAGGAAACTGATAAGAAGTGGTAAAACAGTGCCTTGAATGTATTTCACGTGTTAATGAAATATAATCCGAATGTGCTGGAGAATAGTTTAGTGAATTTAAGTGCAGAGTAATATGAATATGTATCAGTTGCTAACGTTGAAAGAAACAGTAGTGTTAAAACTCACCCTAAGAGGGAAAATCCGAAACACTATTAAGAAAGCTATACGAAGTTGTGTAAAATATACAACTGCTTATAAATAACATTCTTGAGACATTAATACCACGATCACTATATACTTTACTTTAAGGATAGTTTTCATAATTTTCTGAGAGAAAAGCGAGCTTAGTTTGTGAAAAGAAACATCGTGAACGTTGTAATTGACATACTTAAGACTATTAAAGTTGTGTAAGGTAGTATTGAAGACTGGAATCTTTTAAACTGAAGTGCATTAGCTGTAAATACGAGCTATGCATTAATTTGCAGCAGGATCACCTTTCTGATAATGATTTTGACATATAGTAAATAGTGGAGGTAACGGTTCATGTTCAAATTTCTCGGAACTAGTCGCGTTCAGTTCTTGACTTAACCAAAGGGTTACCTAAATATTTTTTCCGGCAAGGGATCGAAGGATGGACTCGTGTACAAACAGAAAGGTTAGTGCTTACACAAAAATTGGCATTTCATTTCTACTGATAGCCTTTATTATCCACTAATTTTAGTCTGTCGTCATCCGTTGTCTAGGGGTAACAAGTTAGCCTTTAGTTTTCAAGGTCGCGGGTTCAAACCCGGCTGACTTTTTCAGGCGTAGAAATCCCCTACCTTCGTGAGGGAAGTAAAGTGGTTGATACCGTATCGTAGATTTACGGCACGTAAAAAAACTCAAGTCTGATAAAGCGATGTTAAGCGATCTTTCACGCCCAAAATAGAATGAAACGCTTAGAACCTTAGCAGTTAAAGAGCGTCCATAAATAACACTCAATTTAATTTTAATGTTAGTCAATCTTAAAATTGTGCCCTACCAGATAATTTGGCCACAAGACATCTCTGGAATAGACACACTCATTTTAGAACTGGTGATAAAAAGGAGATTGCATCTGTTAGAAACCTATCTACGGGATCCTGAGATCTATTAGAGTTTAGGAGGTAATGATTAGAAGAGACATAGAAGATACCCACAATAAAGCAAAGGTTTCACTGTACGTCTCCGTGCCCTGTCTGTCAGCGGTCTGTAGCCTTCTTTGTATTGTTCACCGCACCCCTGGCCTCCTGGGAGTGTAGCCAAAATAGACCCATAAATGTGTGACAGTGAGCAAAGTGTCCCCCTCCATCACAAAACCCTAAACTTGAGGTTTCGGTACGAGTATCTGCAGCCTGTAGACTCCTCAACCTCACCCTTGCTTCCGGGGAGTGTAGCCAAAATAGACCCATAAATGTGTGGCAGTGAGCAAAGTGTCCCCCTCCATCACAAAACCCTACACTTGAGGTTTCGGTACGAGTATCTGCAGCCGGTAGCCCCCTTCACCTCACCCCAGCCCAGCCTTCCTGGGAGGGTAGCCAAAATAGACCCATAAATGTGTGGCAGTGAGCAAAGTGTCCCCCTCCATCACAAAACCCTAAACTTGAGGTTTCGGTACGAGAATCTGCAGCCTGTAGCCTCCTTCACCCCAGCCCAGCCTTCCCGGGAGGGTAGCCAAAATAGACCCATAAATGTGTGGCAGTGAGCAAAGTGTCCCCCTCCATCACAAAACCCTAAACTTGAGGTTTCGGTACGAGTATCTGCAGCCTGTAGCCTCCTCAACCTCACCCTTGCTTCCGGGGAGTTTAGCCAAAATAGACCCATAAATGTGTGGCAGTGAGCGAAGTGTCCCCCTCCATCACAAAACCCTAAACTTGAGGTTTCGGTACGAGTATCTGCAGCCTGTAGACTCCTCAACCTCACCCTTGCTTCCGGGGAGTTTAGCCAAAATAGACCCATAAATGGGTGGCAGTGAGCGAAGTGTCCCCCTCCATCACAAAACCCTAAACTTGAGGTTTCGGTACGAGTATCTGCAGCCTGTAGCCTCCTTCACCTCATCCCAGCCTTCCTGGGAGTGTAGCCAAAATAGACCCATAAATGTGTGGCAGTAATCAAAGTGTCCCCCTCCATCACAAAACCTTTAACCTGAGGTATCGGTATGAGTCTCTGCAGCCTCCTGTGATTCTTTCAAATCATCCCTGCCTGCCGGGGTTGTAGTCACATTAAATCCATAAACGTGTGATAGTGAACGACGTGTCCCCCTCCGTTACAAATTGCTAATCCTAATGTTTTGGTAGGGGTGTATATCTCGTGTTTCTGTATGTCTCCTCATTCTGAACTTACGAGGGCCATTCAGAAAGTAATAAGACCATTTGGCATAACTAAGTTAACACAAAACTGTATAAAGTTGCAGTACCTCGCCATTGCTATCAAGGTATTTACTGTCATGTGGTACATGTTATACTCTTCCACCACTAAAGATCTAAGCCAAGATGTCACTGTCACTTTAAGGTCATCGTTGGTTGGGAAACCTTTTCCATCCAAAAAGTCATGTACGGTGTCCAAAGTGGAACACCGGTTTTTCTTAATTCTTTTATCAGCATTTGCTTTCAACTCCTCCATAACGATTGATGAACTTCCACTCCGGTATTTATCGTACACCTTGATTACTCGTAAATTATGCGCCATTTCCTCATTGAAGATTCGTTCATTGCATTGTCACCGTACACTTGCGTTATTTGCCTATAAAATTAGATTGGTCGAACATGCTATGCATTCAAATAACGAATAGGTTCTTTGGCGGTAGAAAAGCATAACATCGGCATTCAAAAACTGGTACCACGAGAATATAAATGTCTTAACTGAATGAAGACTACGTTGAGAAATAGAGTAAGGTACTGTAATAACACAAACACACACACACACACTTGGCGATTAGTGCGAGGGTCGTCCAGAAAGTAGAGAACCACTTGGTTCTCCACACAAAACTTTTTACGAGGTTACAGTACCTTATTCTATTTGTGAGCGTAATCGCCATTGCTGTCAATGCATTTGTTCACGTGACACCAGTTTTTCAATGCCGATTCCTCTACGACAAAGACCTGATTACTTTTTTTAATGCACAAAGTGTTCGGTCGGTCGCATTTTATAGGCAAATAACGCAAGTGTACGGTGATAATGCAATGAGCACAATGAACGTGTCTTCAATGAGGAAATGGTGCATAATCTTTAATCAAGGAAGAACCAGTGCGCACGATGGGGTTCGAAGTGGTAGTTCCTCGCTCGTTATGACAGAGTTGAAACTAAATGTTGATGAAAGAGTTCTGCAAATCATTTCACTTGGGACACCTTAAATTACTTTTTGAGTGCAACAGAGATCCCAATCAATGAAAACCTCAAAGCAACAGAATAGTAGTATATCATCAGCACCGAAAAACTGGTATCAGGTACTAATAAATGCCTTGACAGCAATGGTGATAATTTGAGAGGGCGAGTAAGTGTTTTAACTTTGTAAATAAAGTTTTGTGTTGATATTTTCCGTTATTATGTCGTTATGTCAAACCATTCTTCACTTTCTGGAGGCCTCCCGTAGAAGACTTACTTATAATAACATTGATATGAATTAGAAATTTAAAAAGTTAATTTCTCATTCTTATCATAATATCCTTAGTAAAAATTGACTTTGCGACACCTTCAAAAAATTACGGTTATCACAGATTGTGTAAATGTACAAATAACTCAAATTTGTTTTACTAAAATAAGTAGAATCCGGAGATACCTAGCTAATAAGGATTAGAATTTGATGGAATATGTTTGCTAAAAAGGGTAGATCAAGTTTTTCAAACTGGTTTTGGGATTTGTGTATAAATATTTGAAATAGTCATTTACGATACAAATTTAAAAGTCATCTGCACCTATATCATAGATCAACTGGTTAATCACAAATATGAATTACGTTTACCAAAATAAACCCTGATTTAAAAATCCCATGTGGTCCATTCACATGACTTTCTCTACCTATACTGCAACAAATTATTCTTCTCTCTGTATCATGTTAATCAAGATAAACGTAAGCACAAATGGTTTCTATTACTTACTTCCTTATAAGTACAAGAGAAATAAGGGAATATACAAGATTAAAGTTACAGTCAAATCTTATAAGAGCGATCGCAATTTATACACCCTTCTCTTCGAATGACCAAGAAGGAAACAAGTGAATAACCACTTTCCATTGAGCAAAGTTTAAGTATTGGACATTACAAAAACCAATAACAAAAAATTAATCAGAAGTGTTTACCTCTACAAATAAAACAAAAACTATATGGCATATATGTGTACTTTAAGGAGATCTACATCTTTTTTGTGTAAAAATTTTTTGTCTACTTCATATACAAAAGTAATTCCGAAAGATGAAACTTCAAGGGCTATTCCAAAGAAATTCAGAATATACCTTCTATTTGCCATGTAAATGTCTTCAATGTAAGGTATTTTAATCAAAATATATCCACTCTTAGAAAATTGAAAATTTCGAAAAATGTTTCATGTAAAGGGTTATTTGGGGTAGGAAATTTTCCTGAAAATCTTCGTGTTGCATCCTTGGAAGATACTGAACATACATGCCAAGTCAGGTATTTAACGTCGTTTCGTTCTTTGAGCTATACTTTTCACAGACGCACACATACACACAGATCGCAAACTATTTTTTTTAAATGACGTGTTTTTTTTATTCAGGGGATCTTAAAACATATTTCCGCTAAAATTTTGGTATCGAATTTTTGGGTGGAATAAAATAGTTACCTTTTCTATAGAGTTTAACGCCCGCTTTTACTGCATATGGCACCGCAGGCGACGACACTGGTGATAAATACAATGAAGATGGAGCACCGGTGGAATGCGATAGCGGGGAAAACCGGAGAACACGGAGAAAATCCGCCCCTGCGCCGCTTTGTCCACCACAAATACCACGTGTGGTCGCCTGGGATCGAATGCAAGCCGCTTTGGTGAGAGGCGAGTAGTCTAAGCACTCGACAATAAGCACCTTCTCTAACTACTATATACATTTGTGCTAGAGAAAGTAAAAATGATATAAATTAATAAATTATAAATAGGTAATCCAACGAATGAATCAATTGTGTTCAAGCCGTGCCACCTTCAATGCTCTTTCTGGTCGCCTCTCAGTGTCCTGGTCATTCTTTACATATTTTAACCCTTGAGTTAAAAGTAACTTCATTATTAGCTCCCAGCTTTGAAGGAACAAACTGTTTTCATGCTGCTACTGAAACTCTGCATAAAATGCATGCGCTTGAAATAAAACCGAATATTGATTAGAAAGTTTAAAAATTATTAACTGTGAATATTGAGAAGTTAAACGGCATATAAATAACAGAATGTGGCTTTTATAAAAACATCAGGGCCCAAAAGAAATCAAATTGGAAAGTTTAATCAGAGGAAAGAACGACATTGCACAGCAAACCAAGGCAACTGAAGATAAAGGCTAAAAATAATAAACAAAATATGTGTTCCATTCATATGACTTTCTCTCCCTGTTCTACAAAAAAAAAACTTGTATAACTGTATTCTGTTCTTTCTACTCCATGCTAATCCAGATAACCATTAACAGAATGGTCTTGTTACTTCTATTATTATTATTATTATTATTATTACTATTTTACTATTATTAATAATAATAATAATAATTCTTCATAAGTAGAAGGGAATTAAGAGAATACATTATGCTAAAGCGATAGTCAAATGTTTTAATAGCGGTCGCTATACGAGTGTTATTAAAGTTCGCTTCTTTGCATGACCAAGAGTATAACACGAACGACTTCCTGCTTGAGAAAGTTACAAGTATTTTAAAATTGAAACCAGTAACAAGAAATATCTCAGAAACGGTGAGCTCCACAACAAAAATGTAGAAACACCTAAATTGTGTGCTTTGATGAGATCTATATTTTATGTAGTAAGCTTTTTTCTATGCAGTTTACCAGATATGCCATTATTCAGAATTAAGAGTACTTCAGACACTATTTGCAGGAAACTCAACATATAGATTTTGTCATGTTGTGTAAAGAACATTAAATCCTTTGGTATCTATTTATTATATATGTGTATATTTTCCTTATTTGTTTCTTAGTTTTAGGAATATGAATGCCTTATATGATGTAAATATCTTTAATATACAGTATTTTAATCAAAATATACGGCACCTTGATCAAAAGCTGAAAACCAAAATTTTCGAAAATTTGTCCATGTAAAGGATGGTTTAGGGTGGGGGACTTTCTTCAACATCTGCATGTTGCATCCTTGGGAGATATTAAACTTAAATAACAAGTTCGTATTCAACAGATTTTTCGTTTTTGAATTATGGTGCCCCACCACGCACACGCGCACGCGCGCAGACACACACTTTTTTTCTGAAGAGATGGACATCTTTTTTGTGTAGTAAGTTTTTGGCTATCTGTTTACCAGCTACGCAAAAGTCCTTCAGTAAGAAGAATTCTTCAGGAGCTACTACAAAGAAATTCAGATCATACGTACATTTTATTTGCAATGTACCTATCTTTAATGTACTGTATTTAAATCAAAATCGCTACATTGTGAGAAAATCGAAAATTTCGAAAAATCTTTTGTGTAAAAGTTTGTTTAGGATTGGGAATTTTCCTGAAACGTTAGTGTCGCATTCATGGAAGATACTGAACTTTAACACTATGTTGGTATTTAACAGACTTTTCATTTGTGTATTATGCTGTACAAAGACACACACACACGCGGGCCTTTTTCTTAAAATGTTTTTTTAGTAAGGGAACCTCAAAACATTTATTTCCAGTGAAATATTAGTATCGAATTTTTGGATGGAATACAATACCTTCTCTATCTTCCAAGTACACTGTACGTCATGCGTTATATTATAATAATTGGTTACCTGTTATTTATTTACTGGTTATTAGTAATATTTTAAATTTTTTAATTTAAATAATAGTTTGATGTTTATCTCACATTATGTAACTATAGAAATATAGTAACAAGAATGTGGAATAAAGTAATAAAATATTTAAAAACAATAATTATAATAATAAATAATAAAATAAATTATAATAAATTAAAATTAGATAAATTGATAAAAGGATAATAATTAATTAAATATATTAATTATAGTATAATAAAGTGATAGTTGATATTAATCAATAGTTTAAAATAATAACCTGAATTTTAAATATATACATATAATTTAAAATTTTTAGGTAATTAATAATAATTAATATAATACAAACATTTAAATATTAAATGTAATTTTGATAAATATATAGGTTCAGATGTATAATTTAATTTAAGTTATTTAGGTTAAGTTATTAATCTCACAATTGTATATTTATTTTATTTTGTAAAATTTAAAAAAAAGTTTGTTAATAAATGAAATAATGTCCGAGATATTTGCCCCGGTGTAAGCAATTAGATATCGGGGTATAAAATACAGATTTTATTATTATTTACTTGTTTTGTTTATTGTTTTGTACATCATGCGTGCTAGATAAAGTAAACATGTTTTACGTGTGAAATTGAAAGTGGTTCTGAACATGCGTGAATGCACAGAACGGAAGAATGTAGAACAGACTTTCCTAAGCAAAAAAGAACTTGGAAAAGTTGCCTCGAGGTTCCTTTGATACGAACGGCGAAATAAACGTGTATCGTTTGGCACGAGTTTTATACTGGGGAACTACTGGCATCTGCCATTAGATAAAACAGATCCATCAAGCAGAAAACAGCAGTCTTAAACCACAATCTAAATAGGTAGGGGTATTCAATGAACATGGGTAGATCTCGGCGTTGCAGGCGCTAGAAATTCTGATGTGTTCCATTCGCATGACTTTCTCTACCTGTTCTGCAAAGAAACTATTCTTAGAAAATATTCCTTTATCTACAGAGTGGTCCAAAAAGTGTATACTCTGTTTAACAGTCCATAACTTGCAAACTAATGGGCGGAAACATCTCATTTTTGGTAGTGTAATAGTTTGTAGTTCCGGCAATCGCCACACAAACGGTGTCGGATGACGGTCGCCAGATACTTAAGCATTCTTTTGTTGTTAGTTGTTTGAGTAAACATGGCTGGCGCAAGAATTATATTCGATGAACGGAAATCAGTTTTGAAGTGGTACATTAGGTACGAAAATATTGGTGAGGTTCAACGCCAGTGGCGAAATGAGTATCAAACAGAGCCACCGACACGTTTAACAATAGCGCACATTTGAGACATGTTTGAAGTCGACGGCTGTGTTACAGATGTACAGAAAAAACGATCTGGACGACCTGTAACAGCAACAACTCCAGCGAAAGGTTTTACTTCCAACAAGAAGGTGCACCAGCCCACTATCATAATCGTGTCGAACACCTACAGTGGTATCTGTAAGTTGGACCTAAAGCTACACTTTCACAAAAAATGAGACATTTCTGCCAATTAGTTTGCAAGTTAAGGACCGTTAAACAGTGTATACATTTTTTGGACTACTCTGTATATCCTGCTAATGGAGTCAAACATTAGCACAAATTTTCTTATCATTTGTTTCCTTCTAAGCAGAAGGGGAATAACAAATTACGCTAGGCTAAAGCGAAATCTTTTAAGAGCTGGTGTATGTATGAAAAACTGAAGTCCAGTTTGCTTTGCACGGCCAACAGTAAAACAAAAGAGGGATGAAAGAAAAGGTGACCTACCGTTTTAGAAAGATAAAAATTGAAACCAACAGCTACGAATACCTCGGAAACCGTAAAGTTTACAAAAAAAATATGTACCTATATTAAACTATTTATATAGGAAATCTGCATTTTGTAGGTAGTATGTTTTGTCCATCTCTTACAGTTATGCAAAACTCATCCAGTATGAAAGGGTTTTCAGAGGCTGTTCCCAGAAAATACAAGATATACATTTTGTTTGTGAATACGGCATTTTAATCAAAACGCTTAGCGATTTTTGAGAAAAATAAAAATTTCAAACAAGTTTCCACGTTTCAGATGGGGGGGGGAGGTTATCTTGAAAGTTTTTGTGTAGAATCCTTGGATCATTCTTAACTTAAATACCCAGTTTGGTATTTAACGGTGTTCTAGTTTTTGACCTATGCTACCCACACTCCCACACCTACACACGGATATTTTTCTAAAAATGCCCTTTTGGACACAGGGGATCTCAAAACATATTTCCGATGGGATCCGGTATCGAATTTTGGGTGGAATATAACACCATCTCTATACATTACGTGTACAGTATGTGCAGAGAAAGAAAGAAACTAAATTAGGCAGGTAAAAAAGCACCACAATAAGTTCAAAGCAGGCATCAATTGAGGCACTATCACTAACAAGTATACCGAGCAAACGGGTATCGTTTCAGGGATTGCAAGTTAACGAAAAGACCTCTCGCCTCTCCTTAAAGTTGCAGTACACAATGATTTCTATTGTACGAGTAGACTAAATTTTATAAAACAGATTTTAAATGATAAGGTTTTTAGTAGCAACTCACACATGGATTAAATAAAATACTTACCATGTATAAGCCATTAATGATGAGTGGTTCACCATCTGCATCATTGAAACCATATTTAGCTTGAACTCTAAAATTCATATTATGTTCGACCCCGCCTAAATATAGTAATACAAGTATAAAGTATAGTAATACAATATGTACATCTTGTAACTACACTCGCTAATGTGCAGGTTTTCACCAATCAGAAGATCGATATGTAACAATCAATGCCTTCGCGTCTGCGTACATTTCATAACGCTACCAGGCACCAACTGTTGAAAGCGCTAATATCGGTGTTTCACTATGTTCATTCGAGGAATAGCCAGCGCGAGTTTAGAAGAAAGTAAAAATGTCTTATAAGAGTGATGAGAAGCAACTTAAGCTACACCCACAATGGTATGCAAACGCAGACGCAACATAGCATAAGCGCAGATGCGAGGGAAGACCATTCAAAATGCAGCTGTAATCGTAACACAAGTAGTTGGTTAGAATTTTTAAATCCGTAAATTACATGCCGATAATTTCCAAGCTTTCTGCAAGTTTCAAATTAATAATGTAACCGCCAATATCGATAAGAAAATTCACTAAATAGGTTATAAATGAATAACTAATTATAAAAATTACATACAATTGACTTTCACGTGACGTCATAATACTTGTTTGTCCAAAATATTAAAAATAATGCAAGTATGAAGACTGCAGAAAGTGACAAAGCTGCTCATTTAATGAAATGTGAATTATCTCGTTGCGCCTTACGATTTGTGAAAACCAAGAAATCTCGATACAGATGGTGGGTACATCAATTAAATCAAAGACAAATTCGTAAGGAGACTGTCATAACCCCTTGAGGGAAATGAGACAAGGCGCGGCAAGGTTAAATAGAAGAGCAGCAAATATGTACAGTAGGCGCTGTAAAACCTCGCATTGCGATCGTCTATTGTTGACAACAGGCAATGCATAGAGCAGGCGTTCCCAACAGAGCGACCCCGCTCGGGCGGCAGTAAAAGCCCTCAAGCCCTGAACGTCCGGTTGCGAGCATGAAATGAAGGTGCTACAATGGCAAAACTACGATTTTGTAAATTAACCTACACTTTCACTGTCAATTACTAATGATAGCAATATTTTATACACTTTAATGCTGATAACTAATATAACACAAAATAAAATCTAATTGGCAGGAAATTCAATTAACGAAATACAAACACTCGTATAAAATTAATAAACTACATAAATAATGAAATATAACATGGACCTTTCTTCTTGTTATTACTATGCAATTCAATGAAGTAAACACTTCAAATAAATGTCTCTATGAAAACTACTCTTTCTTAGCCATTCGACAATCGCTGTGATTTTTGCAGTTGTCTGTTTTCAACCAGTTGTTCAATAAGTGGGACTATTATTTGCGAGCTACCCAATCGGAAATATGCTTTCAAGTGTTCATCATTTAATTGCCTTCTGTGACGTGACTTTGTACTCTTCGTTAAGGAAAACAGTGATTCGCAAACATAGGTTGTCCCGAACATGCACAAAATTCTTCCTGCTAAATTGTGGAGTTTAGGAAATCCTTCGCGTCTTACAAAGGTGTACAAATGGTTTATACTTTTTCTATTTTGATATTATTCTTTTAACTCAATATCATTTCGCATATATACATATTACTTCCAACTGCAGTTCAACAGGACTATCAAGGATATTCACTGAAAATGTTGTTGCAAATAACTTAAATTGTTTCTCAAGTGTTATAATGTCCTGGAATCTACGTTCCAATTCTTCGCGCAACTGTCGCTGTATGGTTATATATTCATCAATGTCCAAGGTTTCTACACCTGAATCACTGAGATAAGGATCGGAAAATCCGCATTACTAAACTGGTGCTCCCAAAGACGTAAATTTTGTTTAAATGCCTCTATGGTACAAAACAAGTTAGTGATAATGCGCTCTCTACCCTGAAGTGTGGTATTCAGTTCATTAAGATAACGGGTTAAATCTACAAGGAATGCCAAATTATTTACCCACAACTGACCTTGGAGTTCCGGAACAGATTTACCATGTACATCCATAAAGAAAGCAATTTCATTCCTGAGAGCAAAAAACCGTTGCAGAACGTTTCCTCCACATACTCACTGTCAATATCAACAAGTAGTGCCCGGAGCTCTCTGTGATTAACACCTTTAGATCTGATGAAGTTAATTGTTCGCACAGCAATGTCCATTACATTGCTCAGACAAATGATTTTAGCATATAAGTTTTCTTGGTGTAGAATGCAATGCACCAGCAAAAGTTCCATTTGTATGTTTAATTCTTTCCTTCTTTGTACCAATGCCACAGCACCCTGTTTATTTCCACACGTAGCCAGTGCTCCATCAGCAGCTAACGACACCCTTTTATGCCATGGAAGTTCAAACTGTTCCCTCGATACAACTGCAGATATCGGCTCCAGTAGTAGTATGCTTCATCGGCACATTATCTAACAACTCTTCTCTTATTTCAAGATCTTTATTCACGCCGCTGATGTAGATGATGAGTTTGTGCAATGTCGGTTATATCATTGCTCTCATCTATTGCAAGAGAAAACGCAATGAATGTCGTAGTTATCTAAGACAACTGACTTCGAATATCGTCTGCAAGGGCCTCCTCACGACGTGTTATTGTGGAGGCGGATAAACTGACTGCTTTATAATCGTGTACATACTCTGATGCAGCTGAAGAATTGAGCGCAATTAAATATTGTTTTACCATCTCACTTTCACTGTAGGATCGCCTGTTTCTGGCAATATACGTGACGCTATTTTGTAAATCACTCTAACAACACTAGCATGTTCATTTTACGTTTCAGATCTGCAACAACAACGTGCGTTCAGTGTCTTTGTATTTATCATAATTGTGTGCGTGCCATAGCGAATAATACCCTTGCAAATTATATTAGTTATTTTGTTTAAAGTTTGTAACACACTAAAAATTTTGCCGCGTCATTTTATCCCATTCTGCTGGAAACATGACAGGTGTGGACGACCGTCTTCCCAACACGGATAAGTACGACACCACTGTGCTAGTATGTAGCGTTACACCACCACTGGACTGTGTAGCTGTGCGGCCCGCAGTGAGAAATGTGCAACCCCGCGCGCCCTTAAGCGACCTTGACTCGACTTGGGGATGCCTGGCATAGAGGAAGGCATGCAGAATGCTTTCTCTTTGTAGGATATGCAGGGATAAAGGTTGGATTTTGCAAACTCTTGCATTGCTTGCATAGTGTGTTGCGTCTATGTGAATGCTTACAATAACATGGGTACAAAGTCTTGCACTTGCGCTGCGTCTACAATTACATCTCATTGTGAATGAGGAATTTTACCGCCGGAAATTTCTGCAAATGTACCCTATATGACTAATAACTTATGTATCAAGTATTATGTCAAGGTCAAGATCAAACTGAAATCAATGGTTTGGCGCACATACCACAATTCTGCCAGCTGTTTCACTGCATAAGGTAAGACTTATAATCCTAGGTATGGGTAGAATATTAATCATCTTTTATAACTATTTTAGAATTAGACACAAGGTCGAGAGTGAATAGTCGTATGAAACTTAAGATGCTCGTATGAACATTATGATAGGAGCGATCTTAATTACTACCATTATATTCTCGCTGCATAATATATGAGGGTCATTCAGAAAGTGACAGCCGATTTTGCATAACTAAATAATAACGAACATTATCAACACAAAACTTTATTTACAAAGTTACAACACCTTACTCTAGTTTTCAACCGTCATTGTTATCAAGGTATTTATTGTCACGTGGTACCAGTTTTTCAATGCCGATGTTACACTGTTCTACCGCCAAAGAACTTATTCGTTTTGTTGCTTTTTTTAATGCCCAAATGTTCGGCCAATCGAATTTTATAGGCAAACAACGTAGGTGTATAGTGATAATGCAATGGACGAGTCTTAAGTGAGGAAATGGCGCAAATTTACGAGGAATCAAGGATGAACCAGTATGTACAAAAAAAAAAAAAAAAAAAAAAAGGGGTGGAAGTTCATCAAACTTTATGGAGCAGTTGAAAGCAAACGCTTATAAAAGAATTCAGAAAAATCGGGTTTTCACTTTCGACATAGTACATGACTTTTTGTATGGAAAATATTTCCCAGCTACGAAGACCTTGAAGTGGCAGTGACATCTTGGCTCAGATCTTCAGCGGTGAAAGAGTAGAACATCTGCATTGAAAAACCGGTACCACGTGACAATAAATACCTTCATAGCAATGACGATATCGTTGTAAAATAGAGTAAGGTACTGTGAGTATGTAAGTTAAGTTTTGTGTTGATAGCTTTCGTTATTATTTAGTTATGCTATATGGTCTGTCACTTTCTGGATGGCACTCGTATCATTAAATCGTGACTCCATTTCTGTAAATATCTACCTACATGTTGCGGTGTTTAGCATTCCTCGTTAGCAACAGTGATTTTAATGAGCATGGCAAAGTCACATTCAGAATCTTAAACGGTTGAGGTAATAGGATATGTCCTTTAAGGCATTTCTAATTAAGAACTCAAGCGAGACACTCGACGTGGAAGTATCTGAAAAACACCAAGTTCCTTGTCCGCCAGCACTGTTCGAAATAAAATCAATTATGCGCCAGATTTTCATGTTCTGCTGGCACGACATCTCTTTTTTGTTGGATACATTTTTATTTTGAGGTTTATAGAAAAGCATAATGTCAACGATAATTCATTAAGGGGCAACGGGACTCAGATTTTGTGTGCAAATTACAAAACATTCGATTTTTTAGTTCCTCTAGCCCCGTACGCACAATGTACATAGTGGATAGAGAAGGTATTGTATCCACCCAAAAATTCAATGTCGAGATTTCACCGGAAATAAATGTTCCTGGGTCCCCTGAGTCCGAAAAAAGAATTTTTAGAAAAAGGTCCGAGTGTGTCTGTGGACAGCATAGCTCAAAAATAAAAGGACCGTTAAATACCAAACTTGGTATTTACGCTTAGTATTTTCCAAAGATGCGACACGAAGATTTTCAAGAAAATTGCGCCACCACAAGCTACCCTTTCAAGGAAAAATGTTCCAAAATTTTTATTTTTTCAAAAATTGCTCCGATTTTGATTAATATGATTAATGCTTAAGATATTTTAGGGAAAATGAAATGTATATCTTGAATTTTCTGGGAATATCCTCTGAAGACCTCTTCATTCTGGATGACTTTTGTATGACTGCTAAATATTAAGAGATAGACAGAAACTTACTACACAAAAAATGTAGATCTCATTGAGACACACAATTAATGTACTACACTTTTTAAGACATCTTTCTTCTCATATCTCGTTTGTTTACTCCTGGCAAGAAAAGAGAATGGAATTTCAATTGTTCACATAGCGACTAGGTTTTAAAGGACTTGACTATCGGTTTAGCCTGTGCATTCCTTTATTTCCTTTCTACTTACAAGGAAACAAGAAATAAGACTAATTCTGCTTATGTTTATCTTGATTAGCATAATGTAGCCAAAAGATTAATCTGCTGAATAAAATGTTTATTTGAGGAACATCTAGAGCAGGCCATATAAATGATACACATCAGATTTTTTTAATCTACAGAGTTACTACAAAAGAAATAGACAACTTCAACTGCCTGTAAAACAAAAACTATTAGAGATAGCAACCTAATTATTTTGGAGGTATGTGGAGAAACTCTCCAAGTTTCATTCGTTACTATTGGTAACGCTGTAGTGTTTTGTTTGTTGTTGCAGAAGCTGAAATGGCGGAAAATCCTGTGGAAAAGGCATATTGCGTGCTGGAATTTGCTAGAACGCAATCAGCAACTGTTGTCCAATGACATTTTAGAACACGTTACCACAAAATGCCACCGACTAGACAGTCAATCTACGACTGGTATAGAAAATTCGAGACAACGGGATGTTTGTGCAAAGGGAAGAGCTCGGGAAGACCAAGAGTTTCGGAAGAAAACGTTGAAAGTGTTCGTTCTGCCTACATAAGAAGCCCACAGAAATCGACATCTAGGGCAAGCATGCAATTACAAATTCCACAGCAAACTGTATGGAAAATTTTGCGGAAGCGACTGCACATGATGCCTTACAGATTACAGATGTTGCAGTTTCTGAGTGAAGAAGATAAGGTCATACGGCGTGACTTTTGCATCGATATGATGAAGACGATGCTGGTTTTTGTGAGCGCATCATTTCATTTTTGTGGTAACGTGTTCTAAAATGTCGTTGGACAACAGTTGCTGATTGCGTTCTAGCAAATTCCAACACACAATATGCCTTTTCCACAGGATTTTCCGCCATTTCAGATTCTGCAACAACAACAAACAAAACACTACAGCGTTACCAATAGTAACAAACGAAACTTTGAGAGTTTCTCAACATACCTCCAAAATAATTAGGTTGCTATCTCTAATAGTTTTTGTTTTACAGGCAGTTGAAGTTGTCTATTTCTTTTGTAGTAACCCTGTATATCATACAGGGCGGCAAACGTGAAGTTGGACGAACAAAATTTGCATTTCCCCGTACACTATGCAGTACCAGGAGATTTCCAGGAAAAGGGATTGCTAGGCGAGGTGTTATAGAATGGTCAGCTAATTCTCAGACCTGACGCAGCTTCACTTCCTCCTATGGAGTCATTTGTTTCTACTCCTCTACCTGAGAGTATTCAATAACTCAGAACTAGAATAACCCAAGCACATAATCGGATTAGTAATGAAACACCGGAAAGTTAGTGGGGAGTTCCAAAGTATACGTATTACCGTTTAGTTAAAGATCACATTTTGAACATTTGATTTAGTCAAATTTTGGGAAATGTGCTGGGAGCCAGTACATATAGTTTGCCGCCGGCTACTGGCGGCCTTATATACTGTAGGATAGAAGTATAAATAGAATTTATGGCTGAATACTACCTTTAATTAATACTGGATGCCAGTATTTGGCTTATTTTCATGGTAGTACGTTTTGTGATAAGTAAATTAAACAAAAGCTTAATACATATAAAATAGAGGATAAGAAAAAATGTATTAAATGAATTAATAAATGTGTAATATATAATTTAAATAAAAGCAATTGAAATATGTTAATACATATATAATATAATTATTATTATTATTATTATTATTATTATTATATACATTTTGAAATAAACATTTGTGGTAATTAAGGATAATAAATAATGAAAAATACCTTTAAAATTTGAGAAATAAAGAAAAAGTTATTGAAACTGAATTAGTTATCTATATTATAAGTGACTTAGATAAACTATTATTTGTGAGTGGGAAGTTTAGTACACAAGCACGTAAGCTCGAGTCTTCTAATTTCTTATGACCAAATAATAGTGTAATAGGCCACGTTTTATCCTATTTTAATATTAATTGAAATGTTCTTATATTTATGAATAATATATAATAAGTCATTACGAGCAGTTGAATTTTAGTCGTGCTTTGTTTGTTCGTTGCTGCGTAACCCCGGTAGAATAAACAGTTTCAATTCTGTTTGTTTAAGCTGCACCAAATAAATCAATAAATGAATGAAAATGGATATTCCCAAAGAAGTTTTAGATTATGCTAAAAAAATGTACTTAGTTTGTTACCCGGCAAGTAGAAGGTCCCATATGACAAGGAATTTTCATTATTTAAAGAATAGGCAGGCGCCAAAGGAGTTTTAATAATTTACAATGAAATAAGTAATGGATAAATGAAACATACACATGAAGTCTATAGGATAGGATAAATTTATTTTATCTTCAGTTTAATTTAATATTTGTAAAATAATTATGTATAATGTATAAATTAGGGACTGGGGTACGATATTGTAAATTTGTATTTAATTGTTTATTTGTCACGTAAAAGATGAAAAATAAATGAATGCGATAAATCAATAATTGAATACTCTTTCATAATATAAGTATAAAAGTACAGGGGTGCCAATTGAAAGTTGAAAGTGGGAGTGACTGGAGGTGAAAATTAAAATGCAAATAAGTCCCGTTTTAAGGTTTCTTTTCAATATATAGGTTGTTGTTTTGTTAAATAAATTGTTATTTAGACTGTGAAGTTTTGAAAACACACAAACGTTTATGGGAACATACATTTTAAAACACTAAGGTTGAGCAAGGTACTAGAAGCTGGACAAGCAAGCCATCAGCATACATAAAGTTAAGATTTAGATACCACCTATAGTTGCTGTTTATAAACCTAAGTTCCGTGGGTGGATGCAAATTTCTCCAGTTTATCCTCGCCCTCAAGAGGTAAAGTTTGGGTAACGTCATGCACCAGTGGGCTTCATGCTCCCTTCCATCATTAATCATTTCATCTTCTTCCCCAAGATCTTGAACAGTTGATATGAGATGACACTACATCAATATTGAGGCATAGGCATTATTCATCGCATCGCAGGAAAACTCTGCTGCAAGTAATGCGCTTCAAATTAGGTTCGTTTTAGTGATAATGCTCTGTGGACCAAATAGCGGCGCTGATTTTTTCTCAGTAAGCACGCATACTTTTGGGCACCTTAACGGTAACAGAAATCATATTTAAAGTATGTTTACAAGATTTTTGCCTTGCATTTTGTGATGTGCCAATCCTTTATGCAGATGACACTAGTTTAACCAGAAACAAAAATGTTGATGAATTGAGTAATGCATCTTATGCTAATTTTAAGGAGTGGTTTCATGTTGAATCAGGAGAAAACTCAAATAATGATGATCACAGGTGTGGAGATTGAAACTGTAAATCGGTTAGGATTTGTAGTTGACTCGAAGCTTTCATGGAAAGCGCATATACACAATACATACTGTAAACTGGCACTAGCCACTTATCTAATAACAACATTAAAATCTTGCATATCACTTGACGGATTAAGAAAGATATACTTCACACTGTTTCAAAGTCTTATCACATACAGGATACATTTATGGAGTAATAGTCCCCATATCAAGAAATATTGTTGTGTACAAAAAAAGGCATCAGGATAATATTAAGAAACCAGATGAACATCGTAAACCATTATTTTACCAATTGAGAATACTTACTGTTCTTAATTTGTTTATATTTTATGTTTTGACACATATGTATATATGTTCACCTGCTTCAATATAACTTAAAACTAGACGCACATAGTGTTGATACTAGAAATAAACATAAATTAAATATACCTAACTGTAAACTTGCTTTGACGAAGGAGAGTAACTATTTTAAGGATGTAGAATTTTACAATAAATTACACATAAAATTTAGATAATTGAGCATGAGTGTTTTTAAAAGTAATATTTTTATTTGGCTAGTTGAAAGGCCATTTTATTCTATTGGAGATTTTAATTACTATATTGAAATTGAGTATTTGTTTATATATGAATTTGTATTGGTTGCTGTTGTTGACAATGTCAGTTTCTAATATAATTATGATTTTGGACAGATAAAATTGATTGATTAGTTTGAGATAATCCTTAATATTATATTTCGTTTACACTCTACTTAAACTGACTTAACATTGTAGCAAATCCAACCATTTTGAAATAAGTCGATAAATTGCATACCAAGGTCAATTCTGCAACGAAGGCTCTAATATGTAACGGAGGGGGACACCTCGCGCACTGCAACCTGCATAGGGGAATGAAATGAAAGAACCACACCGGAGGCTACAAGCAGCAGCATGTAGACTGCAGAGGCACGCGGAAGTCGCAATTGATACCCTCGAACACTTGTCTCACTTCTGGAGCTGTCTAGAGAGCATGATGAATGCTCTGAAGTCCAAGCGGTGCTCTAGTGGACACGGAGAGTGCTCTTTCCTTTGAGCAAGCATTCACGCCATCTGTTCGTACCGAACATGGAGTATCAGAAAAAAAAAAGTCATTCGCTTACCGACCACGGAAAACCACGATAAAGCCAAGGTCGGAGTGAGCGGTCGAAGGTAATCGAGGCAAGGACCTCCCGAATGAGAGACACACAGGTTACCGCGAACGGTTTACGCAACTTAGACAACAGTAATGTGTAGTTTTTTATGTGTACAGGAAAGTGAGGTTTTTTATGTGTACAGGAAAGTGAGGTTTTCCTGGACCTTTAAGTTTGGGCGGAATATCAACAGGAGTCCTGGAAAAAGTTAAGTTGCATTCACATGACTTTCTCAACCTGGTCGACAAACTTCTTACTAACCATTGTTCGTCTTTCTTTTCCATGCTAATCGAGATAAACATTAGCAGAATGGTCCTATGTTTTAGTTTTAAGTAGAAGCGAAATAAGGGAATACACTACGATAAAGCAATAGCCAATCTTTTGAAAGCTGCCGCAATTTGATTGTCATTTCAATTGGCTTCTCTTTGTATGGCGAGGAGTAAAACAAAAGAAACGCGGTCGACTTCCTTTTGACAAAAATTGTGTAAAATAAGAAGCAATATCTTGGAAAATGTTAGCTCTAAAATAAAAATGTCTAGAACATAAATTGTGTATTTTGACGGGATCTACATTTTTTGTGTAGTAACATTTTATCTTACGGTATTCCAGTTACACAAGCCATTCAGAGTGAAGCGAGCTTTAGATGCTATTCCCAGGAAATTCAAACTACGAATACATTTCATTTCTAATGTAAATATATTTAATATACCGTACTGTGATCAAGTTCGTTAAAGCCATTTATGGGGAAAATCAAAATTATCACAATTTTTTTTTCCATGTAAAGGGTAGCTTGGGGTGGGGATTTTTTTTTTGAAAATCCTTGTGTCGCATTGCTGAGAGATACTTAAATACCAAGCTTGGTACTTAACCGAATTTCCCTTTAAAGTTATCGGGTACACACACACACACACACACACACACAATAACGCACACAGAACCTTTTCTAAAAATCGGATGTGTTGCATTTACATGATTTCATCCAGCTATACTGCAAAAAACAACTATACTTACAGAAGATCAAACTTGATCTAGTTCATGCTAACGAAATGAACATTAGCAAAAACCCTCAAATTACGGAATTCTTTGTAGGTGGAAATAATATATGGGAATACATATGCTAAAAGGATAATCAAGTTTTCTAAAAACTGTTGCTATATGATTGATTTTCATATTTGGCGACCTTTGCTTGTCCAGGAGTAAAGCGAAAGAAAAACGGATGACGACTCCCTTTTGAGAAAGGTAAACGTATTTTAAAATTGATACTAGTAGCAAAAAATATATTGGAAATTGAAATTTAAAATAGAATGTGTGTTTTAGCGAGATCTAGATTCTAGATTGTTTTTTTTTAAATCTTAGTGTCGCATCCTTGGTGGATGCTGAGCTTTAATATTACGTTGGGTGTTAAAACGACTTTTCATTGTTGAATTACGGTGCCCTCTCTTATTTTTCCTCTTTCTCTTTTCGTCGCGCGCGCGCGCGCGCACACACACACACACACACACACACACACACAGAGAGAAACGGACTTTTCTGTAAATAAGGGATGGGTTCCATTCACATTAATCTATCTACCTGTGCTGACTATTCTTACCTAGGATTATTCTTCCCTCTACTTCGTACTAACAAGATATACACTAGAAGAAATAAATTCGCAAACTAATTACTTCCTTGTGTGTAGAAGTGAAACAAGCGAAAACACTACGCTATGGGGATAGTCAAATGTTTTAAAAGCTGTCGCTATGCGATTGACTTTGATATTAGGTTATCTTTGCTTGTTCAGGAGTAAAACAGCTTTTTTAATGTTACATCCTTGGAAGATGAACTTAAATATCAAAGTTGGTATTTAACCACATTTTCGTTTTTGAACTTAACCCCCCCCCCTTCTCTCTCTCTCTCGCTGACGATTTCCCTTTTGCGAAAAGTGTATTCAAAAATTGACAGCAACAGCAAGGTATATGTCAGAAATGTTTAGGCCTAACAAATAAATTCATGAAATAAATTGTGTGCTTTAACGAGATCGACACTTTTGAGTGGTAAGTTTTTCTCTCTATCTCTAACGGTTTACCTGTTATGCAAAAGTGATGCGATAAGACGAGAACTTCAGAAGACATCCCGAATTTTTGGAATATCAAAAACAAGTCCGTAAAATACCAACTTTTAATATTACCTTCCAAAAATAAGAACAGAAAATCTTCAAGCAGCCACCTGAAACTTCCCTTTATAAGTTCCAGTTTTCAAAATGTTCAATTTTCCCCCAAAAAATGCTTCAACTACGTTGATCAAACTGCCGTATTTTAGGGATATTACATGAAAAGTAATATATATATTGAATGCTTAAGGAATATCGTCTCAAGCCCTCTTGATTGGAACTGACCTTGGTCACGTATGCAAAAACTTAACTCGCAAAATTTTTAGATCTCCATAGCTCAAAAACGAAAAGGCAGTTAAATACATAATATTAAAGATCAGCATCCACCATGGATGTTGCTTGAAAATGTTTAAGGTACTTCCCTACCCCAAACTACTCTTTATATAGAAAAACAACCATAAATCTTGATTTTCAAAAAAAGGTAAATAGGGACATCTTTTAAACTAGCGTATCTTAAAAACACTAATATAAAAAATAAACAAGTTTTCTTAGAATAGCACCTGAGAAGCTCTTCATTTGGAATCACTTTTGCATAACTGGTAAACTAAGAGGTATACAGAAAAGCGCTACACAAAAATCTAGATATCCTTTAAGTACGCAATTGTGCAATGAGTTTATTTCTATAGAGTTACCGAATTTTTCCATATCCCTCGCTACTGGATTCAATTTTACAATACATATACTTTTCTCAAAATGGAAGTCCTCACCCACTTTTTACTCCTTCCATTCATGGATAAGCAAAGATAACTTAATATCAAAGTAAAATCGCTAAGCGAAAGTTTTCTAAGCATTTAAGATGTATCCCGTTATCCTAATATATGTCCTTATTTTACAACTACCTTCAAGAAACTAAATAATTTTACATACATGACAATATATTGTTTGCGTAAATCAGATAAAAGAGTAAGCTTGTGTAAGAATAGATTGTTTGCAGTACAGGTAAATAGCCACGTGAATTGAGGAGCATTAGAATCAGGTTGTTTTGTGTGACGGGTGGGAGACAGAGAGAACACCGTAGTTCAAAAAGCATCGCTCAAAGATCGTTTAAGTACAACTATGGTGGCATTTATGTTCATCATCAAGGTACTGGTCATGAACATTTTCAAGAAAATCCCTCTACCTCAAAATATTTATTCCTTATATGTAAACATTTTTCTAACTGTATACTTTCCCAAAAAATGGCTCAAACTATTTTGATTAAAATACCGTAGGGACAACATGACAAAATACATATATTGAATTTTAAAGTAGTAGGCTCTGAAACCCTCTTCATTCGGAATGGTAAACCGTAAGAGAGGGACAAGAAACACTGCTACATAAAAATAAAGGTATCGCTAGAGCTCACTATTTAAGTATTGAGTATATTTTTGTAGTGATAACAATGCCCGACATTTTCTTTGCTAATGAATTCAATATTATAATAGTGACCCTGTTCTAAAAAGGGAATTCGTCGCTGTGTAATCCTGGAGTGTCAAATATAATAATAACAAAGGTCAATAGCTTAGCGGCAACTTTTAGAAGATATGAATATCCTTTAACTTAGTATATTCAATTATTTTGATCCTTATACAAGGAACTAACTAATTATACAATTTCTGCTAAAGTATATCTCGTTTGCATAAATTACATAGATTAATCATCTGTAAGAATAGTTTGTTTGCAGTACAAGTATACATATATAGTCACGTGAATGGAACACATTTAACTTTGGGGGGGGTGCATTTGGTGAGCCAGTGCCAGTGTGATGGAGAGAGATATAGGGAGGGACAGAGACAGAATATGGTAACTGGAGTATAAAAATTGGGATAAATAAAAATCATGATATTTGACTCAACATCTTCGAAAAATGCCTCGTGAAGATAATCAACAACAAAAAAATCCTCCAACCCTAATTACCCTTTCCATGGTACAATTTTCGAGATCTTCACTTTCGCAAAATTGACTCTAAAGAGATTGATTAATCTAAGGTAAGGATATTTACATTAAAAAATAAAATACATAGCTGGAATGACGTTCAGAGATATACAAAAACTTTATCATAAAAATGTCTAGATCTCGTTAAAGCCTACAATTTGCTACAAGAATTTTATTTCGCACCCTTAACGGTTTCCAACATATTCCCTGCTATTGGTATTAATTTTAAAGCACTTATGTTTTTGCTCAAAACGGTGAGTGGTCATTGGTTTTTTTCTTTTTTATGCCTGGACCAGAAAATATAATATAATAGCAATTCCAACCCATAGTGAAGTCTTTAAAGAGAATTGACTACCCGTGACACAGAGAGAACCACCTAACTCTAAAACGAAATTTTGTTTAAATATGCAAATTTTGATATGTTCGTTCATCCGCTGCCTAGGATACAATGGGAAAATTTTTAAACAATTTGAGAATGTTTTTTTCCCAAAAATGGTTCAATGGAAAATTTTCAAAACATTTCATTTTCACAATTATGTCTAAAACAATTTTAATAAAGTACCGAATTTTAGGGATGTTATAAACAAGAAGTCCGTAAAATATTAACGTTTAATGGTTTAATTATCTTCCAAAATGAGAACTGAAAAACTCCCTCCTAAACTTCCCTCGATATTTTTGATTTCCTAAAATAGCCCCCCAACGATTTTGACGAAACTGCCATATTTTGGGGATATTTGCTTGGAAAAGAATATATTTATGTATTGCATTTTCAAGAAATTGCCTCTTAAGTCTTTTTCATTCATAGACAAAACGTTGCTTCGCAGTATTTTTAGTTCTTGATAACTCAAAAACGAAAAGTCAGTTAAATACATAATATTAAACTTCAACATCCACCATGGCTGTGGCACGAAGACTTTCAAAGAACTCTCCCATCACAAACTATCCTTTACAAAGAAAAACGTTCTTAAATTTTGGTTTTCAAATAAAAAAGTTGTTGGGATATCTTCTAAACTACCATGTCTTAAAATAGTTACGTGAGAAATATAAAAATGAGTTTTCTGAGAATAGCATTGAAACACCTCTTCATTCGGAATCACTGTTGTACAACTGGTACACCACGAGATACACAGAAAACCGTCACACAAAAATCTAGAAGCCGTTTAACTACGCAAATTATGCCACGAATTTAACGATGTCCGCCATATCCCTTGTTATTGGATTCAATTTTACTATACTTTTCCTCTCCTCGAAAAGCAATCCGTCTTACCTATTTCTCTTTTTTCACTCATGGATAAGCAAAGATAACTTAATGTCAATTGGAGCTCGATCGCTAAGCGACAGCATTCAATGAATTTTGACTATCCCATTATGCTAGTATATACCCTTATTTCCAACTACAACAAACTAAATTGTTGCATACATAACTTTACAATATCTGCGAAATTATATTTCGTTTGCATATATTAGACAAAAGAGTAGTCCTCTGCAAGAGCAATTCGTTTGCAGTACTGATCAACATTCCTGTGAACTGAATGCATGCGAGTTTTAGAATTAGATTTTGATGAAATTTTATACACTCAAAGAGGTGTTAAAACTAAGAAAAATACCAAATTTCAATTTTTTTTCTTAAACGTTTTCCAAAATACAGCTATGTAAACTTTCCAAAAATTGCTCAAAATTACACGACGGCCAACTTTTTAAACCTTCACAGATCCACTACTAATTTAGCTAGAATCACGAGAGAGGTGTCATTTTGCAGCATTTTAAAATCTCTTCAATATTATATACGACATGCTATAGGTTGTGAAGATTTTTTTAACAAATTCAAAAATGAGGATTTAAATCCAAATTTTGAAAAAAAAAAAAAAAAAAAAAAAAAACGCATTCTGAAAATGTATCAAAAAAATATGAAATAGTTTATGCTATTGTTAAATCAAGTTTGATGGCGGGACTATAATGAGTTCATTATAATATATATGTATAAATAAAGAAAGTCGTGTTAGTTACACTATTTATAACTCAAGAACGGCTGAACCGATTTGGCTTAGAACCAGGAGACGGACGTACGATACTTTTTATCCGTGGGACGCGACATAAAACGTGGTATAACAAAACGCAACTGATAGCTAAACGTAATGTTGTCTATGGTTAAGTATGGTTGAAAATTTGACAATCAGAAATGTTGAAGTTGACCGGTTGATGGGTTTGTTTCGAGTTTGTATTAACTTATTGTGACCAAGACGATCGAATCTTTCCCGACAAAGGCATAATGAAACATTGCGAATGGAAGGACTGAAGAAGAACAAGAAATTGCACGTGAAGAAGTATGGCTCGACTTCGGCTTCTCAATCACAAGAGCAAAGCGAGGCAGCCGGCGATACGGCTCGGTTGGCAACGCGAAATCGTCGAACAAACCTCAGAGATCTACAACTAGATAATTTTCGACGCACAAGAAGAAATTTATCAAGTACTGATTTGAATCGAGCAGCGTTTCGATACGATTACTGCTTGCATACTAGCGTTCGCATTGAAGTTTTGCGGAGAAACGCCAGGATTAGGCTGCCGTAGTGGGAAAGTGAAATTGCCATTATTGACCCCGCCACCTGAGCCGTTGCATTCACTGTTTCGTGGCGAAACACCCGAATCACGACATTTTCTAGCAAACACTCAAAAATACAAGGGTTTTTCCAAATGACCTCATTTGGGGCAGACATTATCGCAGAACGAGGATTTAATCCGACATTCAAGGTATTTATTTATTTTTGTACTTACACACAATGCAGTAGAAGAATAACGTACTATACTTATTCCTATGTATTATGTATGCTAATTCTAAAAAAAAAAAAAAAAAAAGTGTTTATAAATCAGTAATACTGATAGATTCACCATCGAATTTGAATGCGCTTGGTGATAAGTAAATTGATGAACAATGTGATTCACGCGACGATACTCAAAGGAAAATTCGAAGGTGAGGAAGTTGTCATTCTGAGGATCTCGATGATAACAACCGATTTGCCGTTTGAGTTTAAACGACTTCAATTTCCGATCCGTCTTGCATTCGCCATGGCCATTAACAAATCACAAGGCCAATGCCTGAAAGTTTGTGGTCTGAATCTAGAAAATCCATGTTTTTCCCATGGTCAATATGTGGCATGTTCACGTGTCGGAAGACCATCTGCGTTATTTGTTCCTGCGCCTGATAATAAAACAAGAAATGTCGTCTATCTCAAGGTGCTTCGCAGAGTGCAACCCATGCACCAAAATTCATGACCAATAAAGACTCATTAAAATACTTAATTTTTTTATTTATATTCATCCTAATAAAAAATTGAACTTAATAAAAACCAAAATCTGCTCATTTATTGCCTCTAAGGCGGAACAAAGTTCGGAGGGTCAGCTAGTTAATTATAAAATAAAGGTGGTTGTAACAAATTGTTATATTGGAAAAAACTGCATGCCTGAATAAAGTTAATGATTATACATTTTATAAATTGTTCAAAACAAATCCCAGTCATCAATTACATGCAAGTCGTATAATATTGAAATGATTTACATCAAAGTTTAAAACATTTATTGAAGTGCAAATATTTACGAGCTTTTTTATTTTTTTGAGTAAAAGTGACAGCGAACAAAACTGATAAAACTTTGTTAGCAATTACGACTGACATCTGAAACACATATTGGTTAAAATAGACAAGAAAGCACTTCGCCTTGTTCAAAAAGTTCACTGGAAGCGCTTCAACAGTTTTTCGTTACTTCGCAAAATTTCATCTTGGGATAGAACATAAATTCTTCATGTTGGAGTTGTTGGGCTTATAACACATAGAGCATTGGTAGCTCAAAAACCAAAGTTCGTTTAAGTACAAATTTTGATACTTAGGTTCATCATCTTCAAAGTATGCGACATGAACATTTTCAAGAAAATCCCTCTTCCTCAAACTACTTACTCCTGATATGGAAAAATGTTCTAAGTTTATGACTTGCCCAAAAATGGCTCAAATATTTTGATTTGAATACCGTAAGGATATTTAAATGACAAATGCATAACTTGAATTTTATAGTAATAACCTCTGAAGCCCTGTTCGTTTGGAATAAATATTACATAACTAGTAAACCTAAAGAAATAGAAAAAAAAAAAAAAAAAAAAAAAAAAAAGACTAATGAATAAATATCAAGGTTTCATTATAGCATACTATTTAAGTCTTGAATGCATTTTTATACACATTTTTTCTTTTTTTTTGCCATTGGATTCCAATCTATAATACTACTTGTTTTCTAAAAAGGGAAGTCGTCATCCGCTTTTCTCTTTGTGTAATCCTGGACAAGCAAAGATGATGATAATAGAAAAGGTCAATCGCCAGCAACTGCTTTTAAAAGATATGAATATTCTTTAGCCTAGTATATTTCATTATTTTGATCTTCCTAAGCGGAAATAAATAATTATGCAGTTTCTGTTAAAGTGTGTCTCGCTAGAATAAATTGGATAAATGAATGGCTTTTTGAAAGAATACCTTGTTTGCAGTACATACCAATGGAAAACATTCAATTTTTAGAAGAATTAATTTGGTGAGCCTGTGTTAGTGTGATGGAAACAGGTTTAGGGAAGTAGAGAAACATAGGGAGCGAGAGAGAAAGAGTGAGCGAGTGTGTGTGTGTGTACAAAAATTCGATGTCTGAGTCAACATCTTTCAAAAATGCGGCATGAACTTTTTCCGGAAATCCCTCAACTCAATTGCACTCTCCATGGAACAATTATAGAGATGTACATTTTCGCCAAATTGGATCTAAGAATTTTGATTAAGCTAAAGTAGTTTACGGAATTACATAAGAAATAACATATATACCTAAAATGTTCAGGAGATGCCTCTGAAGCCCTTTTCATTCAGAATGACTTTTACATTAACGGTTAAACAAAAAACTTGCCACAAACAAAATGTACCTCTCGTTAAAGCTCACAATTTGTTTCCTGAGGTTATTTTCGTACTGTTACCGGTTTCCGACATATTGGATTTAATAATGAATATATGTTTCTCTCAAAAGGGAAGACGTCATTCATTTTTCTCCTTTTTAGTCCTGGGCAGGCAAAAGTAATAGCAAATTTAAACGCACAGTGAAGCCTTTTAAAAGGTCCGTTTACCCTTTTGTATAGTATATTTCCTTATTTCCCATCTATTCACAAGCAGTTACATAATTTGGTGCTTTCTGCGATTGTTATCTGGTTAGCATGAATCAGAATAATAATCATATTTAAAAAGATCATACTTGCAGTACAGGTAGATGGAACACATACGATTTTTTAGAATAAGGTCAGTTTGTGGGTTCCTGAGTGTGTTTCCTTGTGACGAAGAGAGAGAGAGAGAAAACCTCGAAACTCAAAAACAAAATGACAATTATATATGTACGTCCGTCATCTTCCTAAGATACGACGGGAATATTTTCGAACAATTTGAAGAATCTTGATTTTCCCAAAAATCGTTCAATGTAGCAATTTTCAAAACGTTTCATTTTCCCTATATGCATAAATTCATTTTGATTTAACGACCGGATTTTACGAATATCAAAAACGCCGTGCGTAAAATAGCAACTTTTAATATTTTAGTTATCTTTCAAGGATGCGAACTAAAAATCTCCAAGAAAGTCCCCTTTCACCAAATTTCCCCTTGCAAGTTCCAGGTTTCAAAATGTTTTATTTTCCCAAAAAATAGCCTCAACGATGTTGATCAAACTGCCATATTTTAGGTATATCTATACGAAAAATAATATATCCATATACGACATTTTAAGGAATAATCTCTGTAGCCCTCTTTATACGGACTGATTTTTTACCACATATGTAGATAAAAAATGTTGGCCCGCAAAATGTTCAGGTCTTGGTAACTCAATAACGAAAAGTCGGTAAGTTCAGCATCCAACGTTGATGTTGCTCGGATATTTTCAAAGAACTCCCATGTCGCATTTTTGTAAGATGTTGACTCGCACTTTTTATTCTCTATCTCAGTAAATGAACTTTTTCACATACACCTGTACTGCAAACAAACTATTCTTACAGAAGTTTTTTCTTCTATCTAATTTATGCTTACGAGATACACTTAAGTAGAAAATGTAGAACTAGTTAGTTCCTTGCAGGAAGGTTTTATTTGCGTGTTGAAATCTAGTAATAATTGAACTAGTGTGGCAAAAACAAGTGTAACAGATTTACAATCTGTAGACTCATAAATGGTAAACGCTAGCTGAGAGAATTTTACATATATTACTAAGTTGACTTTCAATTACTTTTGTAGCATTTTTTATTTTATTAGAATGGAAAGTATTAGGTTATTTTCGACCCATATAGTAAATGCTGTAATTTTTTAAGCATGTACAAGTATAGGTGTTTATACAGTAATATTAGTTGGATGTCTTCAAATTCTAATTATATTTTATTAGGAGGATTATGAAACCATTCCTTATGAAGTTAAATTGACATTGATTTTATTATCCTTAATTTATTTTTATTATCAAATGGGAATTTGGTTTTTATTTTTATGTTTATCTTTATGTAATGTTTGATTTGCCTCATATCTTCCTGAAACTAATTGCAATACTTTTGATTTTGCTGAAGGGGAATCTTGAATTGTTTTGGGATCTAAAGTTGAATATGGCAGGGGCGAATTTGCATTATTTTTTAAAGTGAATATGTAATTCTGGTATTTTATGTATAAGAATATTAATATGGTTAAGTTTTCCTTGTCTTAATGTAAATTCACTTATAGTTAATTTACAATGCATTTATTTATATTTAAGTGTGAAGTAAATTACCTCGATATCGATGTGATATAAGTAATATATTTGGTGTGCAGGAGATTTTTTACCTTTATCTTTAATTCTTTTTATTTGGGGCTAATTTTTTTTAAGCTGTAGTTAAGTAAATAAAAATTATTATGGGATTTTAACACTTGCGTTGTGATTTCAAGACATAAGTTTATGACTAATAGTTAAATATGAAGAGTACAGGTGCAAAGCACCTCTGGACAAAATCAAGTTTTACATGAATATGCATGCTCTTTCATGCTTAACATAAACCTTAAAGAGAACCAAAATTTCATCATGATGAAATATTCCAAGGTGATGGTAAATCTACTAATGCATTATTGGAAACCTTAATTAAGGGATGAATTTTACATAAGAGTTTATTCATTAGTAAATTTATGTCATAAAGGTCCTTTATAAATAATAATTTTAAGCAATAGAATTAAAGTTAAAAACGAATATGATGCAATTAAATTTGTAATTAGTATTTACATTAATAGATTGATTACATATTTTTAATAGAAAATTATTGGGTACAAGATTTGCAGCAGTTAATTTTGGTATTTGTATAAGCATATTGAGTAATTAAAATTAAGATGATAAATAATTATAAAAGCGATTGGTAAAGAAATAATAGTTGAAAGGAATGTATTTGAATAGGAAAATATTCCACTTGAAGCTAATCTAGTAATATAAATGAACAGAACTGATATACTTCCTACATAAATTAAAAATAAAACATAGGAGAATCAAAATCTCAAGAATATGTAACCTGTAATTAAACATAAACAAAATGCTTGAAGAAAAAGAATAAAACCTATTGATAAAGGGCGATTTAAAAATAAAAATATAATTCTTGGGGTTATTATAACTCCTAATGGAAAATATATAATATCAAAGGACGATTTAAAATGGATTGTTAGTTTTGGATTTAATCTTAGTAAATGTTATAACTTTCTTGTTATTGATTGGAGGAATTGAAGTAGGTATACCCTGGCCCTGTAGATATTATCCTGAGAATATCAATAAAATAAACGGCACAGAATCACAAATAGGCAAACAACTGGAAAAGATGGCAATAGATATCTAAGAAGATGTCAGCGCTGGGGTTCAGGAAATAAGAAGGGCATTTGACATGATTAAAGAATGAATGGAAAGATTGGAGGAGAGGGAGAGAAGATTTCATTTAGTGATCTTTGGAGTTAAGGAAAGAAGGGGTAATGGCCAGCAGAAGAAATATTACAAATAATGAAGGAAAAGCTGGAAATGGAAAGCTTATCGAATTGGAAGACAAGTTGGAAGAAGAGTAACCATAGTGAAATTTGCAACATCACATATAGTATATCGAGCACTTAAAAGAGCGAAAAAATTAAAGGCAACAAACATTTTCATCAATAAGGAGGGGATGTGAATGGGAAATATACATTAGTTAGTAATAATGGGCAAAGTGTGATCATGTATTATGGCCAATTAATTTGGGGTACATTTTAAAAAATTTTAAGATACTACATTTAAGCTCAAATAGTGGACATTTTCCACTGATAGTGGACACAAAAATACACACAGAGCAAATGGTTTACAAACTAAGGGAGGAAAAGTGTGTAAAAGAATACAGTATATGGAAATGGAAGGAACAGCAATGTAATAAATTTAGGCAGACACTAAATTCCAATTATGGCCAGATTTGTCAGTGTGGAATAAGTTTTATGACAAAATAACAAGAAATTGAAAGTGCTACGAATATTCTCAAGATCATTAAGGCAAGAGCTAGGGAGGAAATAAAAATGTAAAAGAGGGTCTACAAAAGAGATGAGGGCTGGTTTGATGAAGAATGTAGAGTAATTAAAAGACAAGTCAAACAGTTGATCATAAAGTGCAGGGAATTATAAAATATAGGGGTAAAGGAAGAATACATGCAAGGGAGGGTTTTATATAATTCATTGCTAGAGCAAAAGAAAATAAGCTGGAGAAAAATACATGAAAGTAATTTGGTACAAGTCCTAAATGAAAATAATATAAATGAGGTATGGAAGGTTATAAAATCAATGTATAATAACTATGTAACAAACCCCAGTATACAATCAGGAGAACAGATGGAATATTTTAACGAATTTTATGGGGGGGGGACAGTAAAAATGAGAGAGGAATTTGATAAATAGGTGTAGATATAGGCATAGATATGCTGGATGGTGGAATAAGAAGTGAAGAAATAATACAGCAGGTTAAATTAATGAAGAGAAATAAAGCAACTGGAATAGATGGTACCCCAACAGAGTTCACTGAAATAAATACAGTTAAAGTTTTAGTGGACTTATTCAATACAATTAAAATGAAGGGTTATATACCGGAAAAGTGGAGGAAAGCAATCATACATCAATATACAACGGCAAGGGTAGTGTTGACATCCAAACAACTATTTAGGCATCATATTACTATCAAACATAGGCAAAATTAATAATATTCTCTTGGAATTTCAGACAGGCTTTAGAACAGGAAGGAGAGCAGTTGTTTATTTTTTTACAAAAACATTGGTAGATAAATACTTGAAGCACAAGAGAGGAAAGTTATAAATGGCTAGAGAAAGCATACGATCAGATAGTACTACAATTGTTGTGGCAGGAACTGTTGAGCAAAGGATGACTAAACAAATGATGCATACCCTTAGAGTATTATATAAGCAGAATACTTTCAGAATAAGAGTGGAGTCAGGGGTTGTAACAAGAGAAATCCAGCCTTAGGCAAGGATCTATTTAATGTATATAGGTGATCTATTAATGGAATTTGGGAAAAAGAATAACTCTACATATGTCAATAATTAATAATATTCAGATTCCAGGATTACTGTTTGCAGATGATCTAGCTATAGATGCAATTACAGTGAATGGTTTAAAATAGTTCTTGCAAGCATTAAATAATTACTGTAAAGAATGGAGCTTAAAATTAAACCACGACAAGATACGTATCATGGTTTTCAAAAATGAGGGAGAAATTTAACAAATATGAAACATAGAAGAATGAAAATAGAAAAGAGTATAGGGTAGTGAGAGATTGTATTTATCTAAGAGTTAAAATAGACATTGGTGGCAATTGGGAAAAACAAACATAATTTGCATTTCCAAAAGAAAAAGAAGTTTTCTCAGCTATCAGAGTTGCATATACAAAGAACCTAACATAAATATTAGACAGAAAAAACATACAATATGAAGCAAAAATGTTATATGGGGAAAGAAGTATAGGGATTAGGAGGAGGATGGGAGCGTTAAATTCCCTTATTAACTTTATTTACTTAACTAAACCTTTAAAAGAAAATGTTTAAATACAAATAAAAAAATTTAAAGATAATTCTGACCCTTTTCTATTTCTCGTGTAAGCTATTATACTTTGTATAAATAAAGGTGTTAATTTATACGAAGAACATGGTCATAGATGAGAGTTTTGTACGTTTTTATCAGTCTCTTATGGTTTATCAGTTTATCAAAATGCATCCAGAATAAAGAGCTCTTCATAGGTTATTCCCAGAAAGTTCACGTTAAATACATTTTATTTGTCATATAAACATCTTTAAAATGCAGCCTTTGAATCAAAATCGTTAAGAGCCATTTTTGCAAAGAGGGATATTTTCAAAAAATTTTCCATGTAAAGGGAAGTTTGGGTTGGGAAGGTGGGTTCTTGAAAATCTTTGTGTCACATCCTTGGAAGACAATAAACTTAAGTACCAAATTTGGCATCTAACAGTATTTTTGTTTTTTAGTTATGTGCGTGCACAAGCACACATACATGCCACAACACACACATGGAACTTTTCATATAATATATAGATATATTTTTTTTTGGACTCAGGGGACCTCAAAGAGTATATTTCAACTGAAATCTCAACATCAAATTTATGAGTGAAAGACAATACCTTCTGTACACACTACATTATATATATATAAATAATATAAAATGTAGAGAAAGTAAACATTTATCCTAGATTATGATATATTTTATTAATTTTTAGTAATATTTATATCTTCATTAAGATTTACAGTACCTATAGGTGTACTGTATTAAATTGATTTCATTGTTTTTATTGAGTGAGAGGTAATTAGATCAAATACTTCTTCAATTGCTATAACTTCAGTATTGGATAGAGTGCCATTATTATTAATAAGATTTGTTGTATTAATTTCTTCTATGATATTTATATAGTTATGATTATACAACAGATGTTTCACTTAATTTACCTTTTTAGTTTTACTATCTGTATTATCCTTGACTTATTTTAATTATTAGTCCTAGTTTAAATTAGAAGTTTATTAGGTTGAGTTGGATTAGGATCGTATTGTTTAATTCTTTATTATCAAAATGTTAAATCTTACAACAGTGGAACATTAATTGTTTTACAGAATCAGGTAGGAGATTATTGCTTTATTAATGGCATGAACATTAAATTTTGAAAGATGAAATTATATTTTTTATTTGGATTGTATAATAAATAATTATGAATTTTATTTAATTTCATTTTTAGTTATTTTAGCAGGAATAACAGTGTGTTCAAATTTCTTTTTCAGAATGATAGCCAGCCAGTATATCAACTCCTATAATCTGCATTAGTTCATTCTTCAACTTAATAGTTACAGCAGGAGTTTATTTATTAATTCAGTTTAGTAAAGCTTTTCTTAGGTGATTATTAAACTTATTTTATCAGGATTAGGGGCTATTTTTATGATTTAAAAAAAAAAAAATTGCTTTGTGTACATCAAGACAATAGGGTTTAATAATGAGAATTTTATCAATAGGGTTTGCTGATTTAGCTTTCTTCATTTATTCGCTCATGCTTTGTTTAAGACACTATTAATTATATGTGCAGGTATTCATTATGTAAACATTTTCAAGATATCCAATTTATAAATTTTTATACCTTTAGCCTCTGCATATTTTACTAGTACCAAATTTTGTTTTATATGGCATACCTTTTCCTAACAAGTTTTTATTCTAAGTATATAACTTTGGAAGTGGTTTCTTTAAGAAATTTAAATATATATATATGTACATTTTTATATTCTTTTTTATACGGGGTTAATAGTTTGTTACTCTTTCTGTTTCTTTTACTATATTTTGTGCAGGGATCTTAATGTAGTACCAATAATATAAATTAGGAGAGGAGAGATGAATAATTTATAGAGTATTACCTAGATTTAATAGTGAGTTTTGGGGGAAGTAGGTACATTAAATTAAATAATTTGTTGAACTTCTTATTTAATTTGTTTACCATTAATTATACAAATAATTCCAATTTGGTAAGATTGTTAAGATTATGATTAGGGAGAGTTTTATTTAAAAATGTATTACATTATTAATTTAATTTACTTAAATATCAGAGAATAATTATTTTTTCAGACTTCATGTGGTTTATACCTTTAATTTTTACATAAGGAGTTAGATGAAAATGTTTAGTTTATTGGTTTTTAAATTCAATTAAGTATAATTAGGTTGAAGTGAATATTTTGGTGCACAAAAATTATATTTTGTTTTAATGAAGAGGATTGAATTAGTTTCTTCAAACGAATGATTCTAAATCTTATTTAATTATTTTTTAAATACACCTATATCTACACAAGATATTTGAAAAATTATAACATTGAAGTTATTACTGAGATAATTTATTGTAGGTAGGTATATTAGAATATACTTATAAATATTAATTTTTATTTTACAATGAAAGTGTAATGTTTTATTTAAATTATATTACTTAAGTATAAGATGTAAATGGGTTTAAACCACTTGAATAATAAAGTTAGTAACTTTTGTTCAATGAACACAGCTACTGAATTGTAATATAATAATCATAAACAGTGATATGCCTATTTTTAATTAAGTAAGGATATTTCTAACTATCAGATCAAAACTGATTACATGTTTCATTTTGCCAACACCCATTTAAGTACTCCTTACACAACAACAGATTCATACTCCAATTTCAGCACATTTTCAATATAAGATATTGATAGAACAACAAAAGAAGAGCTATAATGCACCAAGTACTCCATTGATATTGCCCGCATACATTCATAGTAGTGGTGGTCAAAATGGTAATGTGACACGAATTGATAAAGTTGATTTTCTGTATAATGTGTTCAATGTCCCCAAGCCTCACTCGATATTGGGACCAAACAAACAACACAATGAGTTCTAGAATTATAGCCCCACTGCAAGACTGCCAATATTATAAGAAGAAAAAGTGGTACCATTTTACCATAAGGTAGTAATGGCTGGTAATTCTAGGTGTAAATAAAATATAACATTTCTTACAAACTATTTAGTGTTCCAGCCTGAAAATTTAAAACTGCTTTAAGTAAACTTAAAAACTGTATGGGTTTTTTTCATAATTTTAAATCTGTAGCTTTTTAAAAACTTGAACTTTATAGTGCTCAACCTGTGCCCTCTATTTCAAGGTCATTAAGTTATTGTTTCACGACACATTTGAGTCATTTTCAATAGCTTTAAAATTACACCTTTATGAAGATTAGCTCATTACATTGCAGATTAGTTTACCAGTCACAGTTAACAAGATGTTTAGAACCTCACACAATCACATGAAAAAACAAAATTGCAAAACCTGCCAAGTGTCATAAATATCCATAGGAGTCGTAGACACCTGTGTTGGTTTCACATGGAATGACTCTGTTTGTTTCGTCCCACTATCGAGCAAGGCTTCATAAAGAAAACCAAATTACTACAAATTCATGCAACGTAACCATTTTAACCACCACCACTAAATATTCAATTAGGTACTACAAATTTAATGTTTTGTTTTTTGTTTGCAGTTTCTACTACAATTCACAACATAATTCATGAGTAACATACAAGATCAAAAGCTAATGTTTATTGAAAACCCAATACATTGAAATCAATTCACTGACATTACACTTCTCTTATGGCACAGCACGTTTTACTGATCATACACAAAATTTGGTATACAGTAATAAGCTTCACTGCAGAAAGTTTTTAACAGCAGGCTCGTATTTTTCTATTTTCCCAAAAGCTAGTAATTTTAAATAATTCGGAAGGTCATTGAAATTTCTGACACATTCACAATGTACTCCTTTCTGGTAACAAGTTAAGCTAGCACTGGTTTGCACAAAGCCACTCTTTGTCTAGTATTTACATTATGTATATTCATATTTTTTGCAAAGTATTTTGGTATGGACACATAAACATGAGAGTATATTTGCAAGAAGCTGTCAAAATGTTCAGTCTTTGAAACAGACACTTACATAGAGCTCTATTATTGATGTCATACATGGTTCTGATGGCTCTCTTTTGTAATATAACTTCAGAGGCTATCAAGATACACTTTTATTTGTCATACAAATAGCTTTAAGATACTCTAACTTAATCAAAATTGCTAGGAGCCATTTTGGCAAAAATCATCGAAATTATCCTAAATTGTTCCACATAAATGGTAGTTTGGAGTGGGGCCTTTCTTGAACATCTTGGGTGTTGCATCATTTGAAGATGCTAAATTTGAATATAAAGTTTGGTATTAATCCGACTTTTTGTTTATAAGCGCATGCACACCCCACAAATTTCTAAAAATCTGATGTGTTCCATTTAACGACTTTATTTACCTGTATTGCAAGCATACTGTCCTTAGGTCAAAATGAATATTCTTCAATCTACTCCATGCTAATTAGCAGTAATTGTCTCATTACTTAGTTCCTTAAAATGGAAATGAAATAAGGGATACTAGGCTAAAGGGCTCTATATTTAGAAGTTTGCTTGGAGAAAGGCAGGAAAAGGTATCATAAAATGTACAGTAGAGAAAACTAATTTTTTTTAAATGCATGCCTATAACATGAATAAGATTCACATTACCTTAGTGAATGGGAACTGCCCTGCTCAACACCTTTCATAACTTTTCCTTTGCTGCAAGAGTGATGCTCTATAAGCACCTTCATATAGCGACGACTTCTTTTTCAAAAAATTCCCCTGCACACTACACTGCACTAACACTAGCACACACATTTTCCTTGTCTTCAATTCTTCTGCTGAAGCACTTTCTGCTGCAATTTCAATATTTTGTGAGCTACAAAAGTAATTTTAGGACATTAATTCCAAATCAGTGAATTGACCAATTCATTTTGTTGCTGGGTAGCCCCTAGCACACACTGTGAGAGGTCATCACAGACCAGTCTTTGATAAACTTGTATAATACTATTTCTTTTGACAGCTTTAGTAGAATAGCTGTATGGGCCTTAGATTAATTTTTCTTCAGCAAGGCTTTTATTATAAAAGAATCAGGAGTAGGTTGAGGCTTTGTATCTGTTGCTACTTAGTGGCTAAGCTTGCTTCACATTGGGTTCACAAGGAATGTTGTATACTTGTGTAACAATTTGTAACCTTAATGATGGTAGCATTTGTAAGTGTCCCAGCCCAGTTTTACTCCTTGTTTTATAAAAACTATCACTTGTCGCATTCCTCTATCCTGTTTGCTATATGATTGACATATTCTCAGTTTTTCAAAATAATTATGCTGACAAAGCATTTGACAGCTAAATGATTAAAGGTTTCTGAATCGCCATCTGACAGCACAGTTGTAAAGCACTTCTGACATTTTGCAATAGCCTGCTTTCAAAAAAATGTATTCAGCAAAAACTTCTATCGAGGTGGAACAACCTTCTAGTTTTTGGTATATTACCCACTGGATTTACGTCCTTCCAACCAGATATGAAATTCGGGTGAATCATTTCCCAATTCAGTGGCTTAAATGAGGTCATTGCACAACATTTGGAAATAACATCCTTGGGCTGGAATAAGTGGGAGTGAATGCACATTCACTACATTTTAAAACTAATTTAACCACAAAGCCATTTTTCTCCCAGAAATGCACACTGGCTTTCAGTTGGTTTAGAGAACACTGTGAATCAAAATATGTCAATTATGTACATCTGTATTAGGCCTAATTGTGCACCAATAACACTGTCCTGTGCAGTCCTACAGATTCCAGATTTTACATTGTCATTTACAGAGTCACCTATATACATGCTCATACTATGTGATTATATTATTTCCATCATCTTTCACTCAGTTATTCAAATCTAGAAAACTTCTCTTCTGTTTCACAAATATGTACAAATTTTCACAACACTTATGTTCTGATTCCAAAGGAATATCTGAAGATAGTTGTAGAATTTTATTTCTTCACCTAGCAGCACTACACTTCGCGTTTGACTGCTCCTGAGGGATACAATTGATTAAATAATAATTAAAACACGTAAGTTGCATAAAAATTAGAGTTCCAACCTCAAATAAATATGTAAACACAACAACTGTTTTTCCTCGAGAGACATGCCAGGCTGGCAGGCATACTAGTCAAAACAAGAATAAACACCCTAATATATACTAGGTTTATTACCGATAGTGCACACAAATCGCCTAGATTATCAACTTTATTGCATTATTCTTTTTTAGAAACTAATGAAATTATGCTGAAACACTTTTACATAGTATTTATAGTTAAACATTTTGCAGTAGCGGAACTTATATTGAATACGTAGTAATGATTCACTCAATTATCGCTAGGTAGCAGCACAAATGTTCTGCACGAGATTTGAACATAATCTGGTGAAAATGAATGTGCCAAACAATCAAAATAGTGGAAAAGAGATATTATTATGGCTAAATAATAATAAAAATATTAATAATGGCTAGTAATAATAATGGCTAATAATAATGAATAATAATGATAATGATAATAATAATAATAATAATAATAATAATAATAATAATAATAATAATAATAATAATAATAATAATAATAATAATAATAATAATAATAATAAGTAATTGCAGCCCATGGATCAATATACATTGATATCAGACAAGTCATTTTCCCTCATCACCTATTTACTTGCATAGTTTTGCATACAGCCACCCACCACACTCTTACGCACTCATACAACACACCTACTTACCATATTCTTTGTACAAAGCAATTTAATACAATAATAAAGTCTTGTCTTATATATATATATATATATATAAAAGACAAGACTATACGCAATTACTATAGATACAAACAAAATCAAATAACAGGCACAACGTATTTTATAAATATGATTACAATATATATTTTACAATGCATTTTAAAATTTAAAACAGGCCATTTTCTCTAAAAACTTAAGTTTAACAGATAACACCTACAGACACACACACACACACACACACACACACACACACACACACACACACACACACAGACCTTCTTTCAGTAGCATTTTGTGTATAATAATGAAATTAAAATATAGTATAACATTGTAAAAAGATTCCAGATTAAAGTAAAAGGAAATGCTTAAGTTGCAACTCACCGGCCATTTAAATACTTTAAAAATGGCGCAAAGTAAAACAATCTTAAGACAGTTCAATGGGTTAAAGGTTTCGGCAACATTTATATGCACAAATATAAAAATCGTAACATTTATGATAAATATATATGGCATAAATTGTGTTTTAATGAGATCTACATTGTTGTGGAGCATGTACTGTCTACCTCATACGGTTTATCACTTATGTGAATGCTATTCAGAATGAAGACGTTTTCAGAGGCTATTCCCAGAAAATTTAAGTCGTACACTTTATTGGCCATGTATGTTTAATATACAGTAGTTTAATCAAATTCGTTTTCGAAAATCTAGAATTTCGAAAATGGTTCCACGTAAAGGTGAGATTCCGTTGGGGTAATTTCCTTGAAAATATTTGTGTCGATCCTTGTAACGTGGTGATCTTAAATATCATGTTTGGTAATTCACCCACCTTTTGGTTTTTTAGCTAAGCTGTACTCGTACAAGCACGCAAGCGTGCGCGCGCGCGCGCGCAAACACACATACACGGCGGACCATTTCTAAAACTGTTAATGTGTTCCAGTCTCATAAATGTCTGTATCTGCATTGCAAACAAACGCTTCATACAGAATACCATTCTATCAAAATCATTGTAACGAGATAAACATTAACAGAAATTGTCTTCCTACTTGTTTGTAAGTAGAGGACAGTTTAAGTCATAAGGGTATCTCATGTCCGCATCGTCCTAATGTGTTCGAGCTCTGAACAGCCACCGGATCACCTCTGAAGATGCCAAGCGCAGCCCTTGGCGAAATTTCGGGACCCAATGGACCACGGCCTACAAGCCCGGAAAATACTTTCATTATTCAATAAGACCATTTCTAATAATTTTTTTCGATTAGCACGAAGTTAATAGAAGAATAAGCCTTTTAACAATTTATTGCAGAAATGTAGAGAAAGTCGTGTGAATGGAAAATATATTTTTTGTTAGTAGTCATGCAAAAGTCATTCCGAAAGAAGAAGTCTTGAGAGGCTATTCCTACAATATTCAAGATTTGCATTTTATTTTTCATGTAAATATATTTAATATACGAAAGATTAATTAAAACCATTCGAATTTGTAACATAGTATTATATTGATTCCTGAAACTACGAGAAATCACGTGTATAACGAGATGAATTCACACATGCAGGGAGATGTCAGACGTGTTTCATGTATTCCTGTTTAGATTGCTCAGCTCACAGCATACAGAAATGAGGGTAAAATTTGGAAATTCCAAAGTAAGATACCTTGTTGAAATGTATACCATTTACTACATACAATAATAGTGATATTTTTCTATACGTCAAAATTGTAGCCTTCATGGTTACATAAACAATATTTGTTTAGGTACTCTCTAAATTCATTGTTGTAATAAAAATGAGCCAACAATGTATTTTTAAAAATAATCACAAATGAAATTAGAGTTTTACAGTGAATGAGTTTACAAATAGATACAGCATATTTTTATATTAAACCTAATTATTATACCAAAATTATTATTTTCCTTGTTCTCCAAAACTCATATTTTTCAAATTTTAATAACTTATTTTCTAAAAATTGGAGAATTATTTCGAAAAAGTTTATTACAATTTTCTTTAATGTGTCTTTGAGATGCATTATAAACATTTTGAATTAAATTAGTAAAAACATGATGTGTTCCATTTATATGACTTTCTCTATATATCTGTAACAAATTAAATCTTTAGATACTTATTCTTCTACGTATATCATGCTAATGGAGATAAACACTAGCAGAAATGGTCTTATTACTTGCTTCCTTACAAGTAAAAGGGATCTAAGGGCGTGTACTAGGCTAAAGCGGTATGTTTTAAGCGCTGGTTGCTATGTGATTAAAATTCGTTCTCTTTGCATGGTGAAGAGATGACAAATTCCTCTATGAAAAAAAAAAAAAAGTATTTAAAATTTAAATGTATAGCAAAGAATATCTCGAAAACGGTTAACGCTATGACATAAATTGCGTGTTTTAACGATCTCTACTTTTTTGTGTACTTTCCTATTGTCTTTTACAATTTACAAATTATACAAAAGTTATTCATAAAGAAGAGGACTTCAGGGGCTAATCGCAAAAAATTCGAGATATAGAGTTTTTCATTTAAGTAAATTTAATATGCGGTATTTCAATCAAACTTGTTAGAGCCGTTTCGAACTTTTTTCCATGCAAAAGGTAATTTGGTATGGGGGAGCTTCTTGAAAAGCTTTGTGTCATATCCTTGGAAGATGCTGCTGAACTTAAATATCAAGTTTGGTATTTAACAGGCTTTTCGTTTTTCATTTATCGTGTTCACAGTAACACACACACACACACACATGGACGGACCTTTTTATAGAATTGTGTTTACTTTCTCAGCACTATATACAATGTACATAGTGGATAGAAAAGGTATTGTATTCCACCCAAAACCGAGGTTTCATGGCAAATGCACGTTTTGGGGCCCCATGAATAAAAAACATTTTTAGAAACATGGTCGTATGTGTCTGTAGGCGGCATAGCGCAAAAACGAAAATTCGGTTAAATACCAAACTTGGTATTTAAGTCTAGTACCTTCCAAGGATGCGACACGAAGATTTTAAAGATAATCCCCCGACGCAACTACCCTTTACATGGAACATTGTCAAGTTCTTTAAAAGCCGGTCGCTATGTGAAACAATTGAAATTCCATTTTCTTTCCTTGCCAGGAGTGAAGAAATGAGTAACGAGAAGAAAGATGTATTCCCATTTGAGAACGTTTAAGTGGCTTAAAATTGAAACCAATAATCCGGAAAATCTCGAAAACGGTCAACTCTGCATAAAAAAAATGTATGTAACATTAACTGTAATGAGATTTACATTTTTTGTGATGTAAGTTTACGTCTATCTCATTATGGTTTGCCAGGTATACAAAAGTCATACAGAATGAAGAAATCTTCATAAGCTATTCCCGGAAATTTCAAGATATGCCTACATTTCGTTTGTCATAAATATATCTTAAACTTAAAATATTTAATCAAAGTCGTTGGAGCCATTTCTGAGAAAATGTTCTCTGTGAATGGGCAGTCGGGGCCCCCTATTCCTGAAAATATTCCTGTCGTATCCTTGGACGATCTTATTTTAAATAACAAGTTCGGTATGTAAACGGCTTTTCGTTTTGGAGCCATGCTGCCCACAGACACACACATATATTTCCGGTGAAATCAGTTAAAGCGGAAGTTAAACACTACCAAAAAAAAAAAAAAAAAAAAAAAATCCGGTGAAATCTCAGTATGAATTTATGGGTGGAATAGATACCTTCTGTATACACTATGTACATAGAACGTGTAGAGAAGGTAAAAATCTCAGAAGTTAAGTGCTATGGCGTGTGGAGTCAATCAATCCACTATTTTTCTTATCTGCTCAGAGGCAACAGACGAATCAGGTTCTGCTACAGTTTTTATTTCACCTTGAAGATACATTAACATACCGATAAGAATGACACACTTACATGATTTTGAGAAACATGTACATAGTTCGAGGAACAGTCTTGGAATTTTATGTCCGTGGCGAATATCCTACTGCAAAAACAATAACGGCTTCTTTACGAGCAAAAATATCTTATAAAGATTTTACTTCTTCCAGCAAAAGGATATTGAAAAAGTTAGGCTTTAGATACAGGAAAACCGATGATAGTCGTAAATTCCTTATGGAAAGGTGTGACATTGTTGCGTCAAGATTGAAATTCCTTAGTACAATACACGAAATACGAGTTTCTGCAGATACAAGACTAATGTTTTGCTGGAATGAGACTCGAGTGAACCAAATGGATCATACCGTGAAATCTATTCAGCAAGACTCCTCACAAAATGGTGGATTAAAAGTACCTATAGGGAAAGGTAGTCCCCTCTTTGTTTGTCATGCGGGTTCTGCAGAAACAGGGTCAAGTGGGTACTTCTGTCAAAGCAGACTTCGGATTATCACCATCAAGGCAAGCTCATACATTTAAAGATTGGTTTTTGAACAGGTTTGCTCTAATCAAATCTCGAAGATGAAACGGCTGCCATATAATCAAATATACCATAAATGTAAGTTGAATATTCGTGATTACTACCGCATGCTTTCCACTTCGATTTGCATGCCCCCCCCCCATTATTTACACGTGCTAAGAGAAACGCACAGGTGCGAACGCGAAGCTTCAGTTAATAAAAGGTAAATGCATAGGCATTTTGGTGTGTGTGAGGGTGTGGATGTGGGTGTGAGGGTGTGTGTGGGTGCGGGTGCGGGTGTGTGTGGGTGAGTGTGTGTGGGTGTGAGTGCGAGTGTGTGTGTGTGGGTGTGTGAGTGTGTGTGAGTGTGGGTGTCTGTGTGTGACTGTGTGTGTGGGTGTGGGCGTGTGTGAGTGTGTGTGTGAGTGTGGGTGTCTGTGTGTGAGTGTGTGTGTGGGTGTGTGAGTGTGGGTGTGTGGGTGTGTGAGTGTGTGTGTGAGTGTGGGTGTCTGTGTGTGAGTGTGTGTGTGTGGGTGTGTGAGTGTGTGGGTGTCTGTGTGTGAGTGTGTGTGTGGGTGTGTGAGTGTGGGTGTGTGTGTGGGTGTGTGAGTGTGTGTGTGAGTGTGGGTGTCTGTGTGTGAGTGTGTATGTGGGTGTGTGAGTGTGGGTGTGTGTGAGTGTGTGTGGGTGTGTGAGTGTGTGTGTGAGTGTGGGTGTCTGTGGGTGAGTGTGAGTGTGAGTGTGTGTGTGTGTGGGTTTGTGTGGATGTGGGTATGAGTGTGAGTGGGTGTGTGAGTGTGTGTGTGGGTGTGTGAGTGTGTGTGTGTGAGTGTGTGTGTGGGTGTGGGTGGGTGTGTGAGTGTGTGTGTGTGGGTTTGTGTGGATGTGGGTATGAGTGTGTGTGTGTGTGGGTGTGTGAGTGTGTGTGTGGGTGTGTGAGTGTGTGTGTGGGTGTGTGAGTGTGGGTGTGGGTGGGTGTGTGAGTGTGTGTGTGGGTTTGTGTGTGAGTGTGGGTATGAGTGTGTGTGTGGGTGTGTGAGTGTGTGTGTGAGTGTGGGTGTCTGTGTGTGAGTGTGTGTGTGGGTGTGTGAGTGTGGGTGTGTGTGAGTGTGTGTGGGTGTGGGTGTGTGAGTGTGTGTGTGAGTGTGGGTGTCTGTGGGTGAGTGTGAGTGTGAGTGTGTGTGTGTGGGTTTTTGTGGATGTGGGTATGAGTGTGAGTGTGTGTGGGTGTGTGAGTGTGGGTGTGTGAGTGTGTGTGTGGGTGTGTGAGTGTGTGTGTGGGTGTTTGAGTGTGTGTGTGGGTGTGTGAGTGTGTGTGTGGGTGTGGGTGGGTGTGTGAGTGTGTGTGTGTGTGGGTTTGTGTGTGTGTGGGTGTGTGAGTGTGTGTGTGGGTGTGTGAGTGTGTGTGTTGGTGTGGGTGGGTGTGTGAGTGTGTGTGTGTGGGTTTGTGTGGATGTGGGTATGAGTGTGTGTGTGGGTGTGTGTGGGTGTGTGTGTGGGTGGGTGTGAGTGTGTGCGTGTGTTTGTGTGTGTGAGTGTGTGTGTGTTTGTGTGAGTGTGAGTGTGAGTGTGAGTGTGTGTGTGTGTGTGTGTGTGTGTGTGTGTGTGTGGGAGCGCGAGCGCGCAAGGAATATAGAAGTGAGAATACATTTCGCGATTATAAAGCATCATAATAATCAGTATTGACACAGTTAGAGAAACTTGATTTTAGAGTGCATTGAATAAGACAGATACCTATTAACATATTCACAGCGTAACATAGTTACAGGTACCGTGGCCGAGTGGTTAGACCACTCGCCTTCCATTTAGGCAGCCCGGTTTCGATCCCAAGCGCCGTGGTGGACGAAAGAGAATCTGGGCGGGTTTTCTCCGGGTCCTCCGGTTTCCCCCGCCACTCATTTCACCAAATGCCCCAATATCACCTTTCCTATCATCAATTTCGCTTACATTCCATGTCATCCACTTCTTCATGTCGCCTGGCTACGGGCCGACCCTTTGTAACAGGTTCACCATTCTGTGCTTTCGTGCCGTAGGCTCCCCGACAAGCTTCTGGCCCTTAGGCATTGGCTTTTAAGTCCTAGGGGATGTCAGTCCTACAAATATGGGGATGGTAAGCCAATTACGAAACATAGTTACAGCTCGTAGTGAATGTAATGTAACTGCAAATGTGAAAATAACACAACTGGTGACCGTTATCGCACCGCAAGGTTACTGTAACCGTTAGTCACAGCTCTACAGTAGAGTAGTCACATTTTCCGTGTTGCGAAGCGGAAATGCTCTTTATGGTTACTTACATGTGGTTTGGATGAACACTGGGTACACATTTTGGGAGAATTAAATAAAAATATTCAACTTACCCTAGAAGGAGATTGGTCTGTTGGAGCGTACTGGCTGACCAGACGAACTGGCAAAACCTGGTTACAGTCAATTTTTCTCTATATTCTTCATTTCTTTTTCTTTATTTTTCTCTTTTGTTCTTTTGTGGCCTTTAACTTTTATGAATGCATGGTCCAGGTCCCATGCAGTAGGTGTTTAAAATAATAACTTTGATAATTTGGCATCAATAAAATATCGTTCTATATAGGATCTACTTATAAACAGCACAGACATTAGCGACCACTGTGTGTGACTCACCAGACTCCACATTGACTGGAGTCGCGGGAGATGACGTTCTGATGTCAGCACTTCTCAAGAGTCACCTTTGGACATTTCTGGTTTAAAGCATCCTATGTATTATACTAAAATATACATTGTCAAATAGTTTTTCTAAAACAATAAATAGTATGAGAGCTTGAAGGTTAAATTCCTCTCTTCTTCTTCTTCTTCTTCTTCTTCTTCTTCACTCCAGGGGTTAGGCACATCTTCCTGTTCCGTCTTCACATTCCATAACTACTCCAATCTTGGCCGCGCCGTGGCCGTGTGATTAGACCACTCGCCTCTCCTAGGTGGTCTGGGTTCGATTGCAAGCGACCGTATGTGGGATTTGTGGTAGACAAAGCGGTGCAGGGGTGGGTTTTCTCCGGGTTCTCCATCGTATTCCACCGGTGCTGCACCAACATTCCATGTATCATCAGTGGCATCGCCTGCAGTGCCATTTGTAGTTAAAGTGGGCGTTAAACACTATAAAAGATTCCCATGTTCCTCTAGGACACCCTACAACTCTTCCTCCACGAGGACTGTATCTTCTAGTTGAAGCTGATGTATATTCTTTCTTTATACATTCTATTAAGGTGCTCTTTGCAATTTTTTTAATTTTCTTTTCTGTTTCCATATCGATATTAACGATAGTATGAAGAAGGGTGCAGAGACAAATAAGACCGAAAGAATATCGTAAGTGCAACAAATGCCGATGTCTAACAATCGGTGTTGGATTTTAAGCCATTTAACAAAGTAGAATATCAGCATTCAGCACACACTCACCAACCGTGCTCGTGCAAAAATCTTATCGGATTACAAATCCCCTGCTTGTCATCCGAAGAACCTCTAGGACCGATTTGAAGGTGTGAGATGTTACAACACTTCTGTCTCTTGTGGCAACTGCGATAAGAACAGCTGTCACGTCCACGGGACGTGTGGATGGGTTCAGGAACATTTAGCCCAGTAACCGCAGCGCTCCTTGGGCAGATACCGCTGGGAAAAGCGAGACTTGAAAGGTGAACCCGCGCACTACCTTTGGGACAGTGGATATGCACCTTGCTTCAGTGTTCTCTCAGTGATTCATCAGCTGTGCTGCATGGGTATTGCGGCGTTCGTTTGTCCAGTGACAACCAAGCGAGAATTAAAGTTTCTGTGGCTCTAACGCCAGTTGGAACTGCCCACTGCACTCATGGTTGCGTTTGCTGTTGCTGCTTCCGTTCTTCGATAAAAAAATTACAATTTATTAAGATATACGGAGAGGGAAGTGAATAGATGCAAATAATTTGATATTTAGTAGAGGACAGTGTGTTTAAGACATAAGGTATCTCATGTTGTCCTAATTGAACACAAACCTCAGGGTCTTATGTGTTCTAAATGACCCTACGTTATATTACTACTGCGTTTACATACATCACGCAACGGCCTGCTCCTGCGTTTAGTACAATTCGCAAACCGCTGACCTGCATTCACTTGACTCGCAGTGAGGAAACGAGGGACCGATTCAGTGCAAACTTTTTTTTTTTTTTTTTTTTGTACGCTTAACGTCCTTTAACCTGGTTGGTTCTATCGGACGATGAATGATGATGGTGAAATTATGCTCAAATGATAAAGGGTTTCTAAGCCATATCTATAAAATGTATACATTTTTCTTACGGTTTTGGAAATACATACTACTACGATCAGCAATCATAAAAAGGCGTAGTAAATGCTTCTCCTCTGAGCACAATATCCATCTAGTAGGCTTTTCTTCCGCTCAAACAATGTACTATGATTGTTGTACAAAAATAGAAAAGTGTTTGCTTCTTAGGTACCTTCTTTTTCGTAGTCGGCTTACCCTTCCCGTATTTAGGACTGAGACCCCCTAGGACTTACAAGCGAATACCCAGGGGTCAGAAGCCTGCCGGGGAGCTAACGGCACGAACCTGGCCCGAGCGTGAGGAACTGGATGTTATGAAATGCAAACGAACTGGATGATAGAAAAGGTGATGATGGAGAAATTGGTGGAATGAGTGGCGTGGGATACCGGAGGACCCGGAGAAAACCCGCCCAGACACCGCCTCGTCCAACACAAATCCCACATGTGGGCGCTTGGGATCGAAACCGGGCCGCCTAATTGGGAGGTAAGCGGTCTCACCATGCAACCACGGTGCCGCCATTTTAGGTAATACCAAGCCTGCCTTTCCTCAGACTTCGCTTGTTTAGTAAATTTTCATAATAAAGTAGAACAACTGCATTTCTTCAAGTTCCGACTAGAAAGACTTAAAAGAAAGAAAGCAACCTAGAAATTCTGAGTTCAAGCAATTATATCGATGCGGTTAAGTGATTATTGTGGCACAGGGGATCGTGGGTTCGAGTCCCGCCTTGGGCATGGGGGTTTGTAAATATGTGTGTATCTCTAAAAATAAGGAAAACAAAAACACGTAGGGGGAAAAAGGGGGATAAACGCAAAAGAAAAAAAAATGCTAGGAAACAGATGTTTAAATGACTGCAGCCAGGATACGACGGCTGAATGGCGATTCTCTTTAGATACACAAAAGTTCCAACAAATATTAACTGTTAAAAAGTAGTGTTGGATGTTTCCAATGTCCACAGTGCGTAAGATATGCTATTGAAGTTTATACCAGTTTTGTACACAATAACATTGATGTTTCTGTTATGTATCAAAATTCTAGCTTCCGTGGTTATTTAAATATTAATCTTTTATTGTCTAAGTTAATTTTCTGGTATAAATAGCCCAAATTTTTAAAAATATTTACATAAAAATCCTTTTTTTTACGGTAAATGTGTTTAAAATAGATATATTATTCTATATTAGCCTTAAACTGTGTAGAAAAACTGTTACTCCTCATACTCTCCAAAACCCTTGATTTTACAAAACTTAGTAATTTATTTATAACATTTGTAGCATTACTTCGAAAAATTAACGTGACATTTTTCTTTAATGTCCTTTTAAGAGGTAGAATAACTTTTTTGTACAAATTAATGAAAAATGTCATCCTGTGGAACATTTTGATTATGGAAAAGTGTTGGAAGAAAGTTTGTGAGGAAATAAGGTTTAAAGTTGGGAGTACCTATTAATAAGCATACGCCTGCCTGGTTATAACATCAATTGATTGGTAAGTAAATTACCCGAGATGGGAAAAAGAATTTGAATTCATACAATTTGTTGGGAAACCAAATACTTTGTTTTTAATTTTTCACATTTTTTAACAAATTTAACAGATGTATTCTCAAAACTAGTTTAATGAAACCAGGGCAAAACACAAGTCGACACCCTGTCGCCAAACAACAACGGGAATAACTGGTGCAGAAGAAATGGAAAATAGGAACAAGGATGATGCCCCTTGAATTCGATGATACGCACATACTTATTTTCGTCATACATACAAATAACTCCTAAAGGAGTTTGCACCTTGAATAGCAAATCCGGGGAAGAAAAGAAAAGAGGGCGGAAACAGATGTTGTTTGAATTGTTTTCACCTTGCGTTTCCCGGCACATATTCCATTCCCAGCAGCATTAGCATGGGCGCAGTCATGCACCTCCCCCGCCACCGTTCTTTCACTCTCAAGCCAAGGTGAATTTCAGTCCAAGAATGTGGAGTTCTCCATTACACTTGATAAGCTTGGGAGAGAGATGCCAGCATCATGTTCATTCAGAAAGTAACTCGCGATATCACATAACTACACAATGTTACAGTACCTTACACTTGACAAGCTTGGGAGAGAGGTGCGAGCATCATGCTCATTCAGAAAGTAGCTCGCGATATCACATAACTACACAATGTTACAGTACCTTACACTTGACAAGCTTGGGAGCGAGATGCGAGCATCATGTTCATTCAGAAAGTAGCTCGCGATATCGCATAACTAAATAACTACACAATGTTACAGTACCTTACACTTGACAAGCTTGGGAGAGAGGTGCGAGCATCATGTTCATTCAGAAAGTAGCTCGCGATATCACATAACTAAATAACTACACAATGTTACAGTACCTTACACTTGACAAGCTTGGGAGAGAGGTGCGAGCATCATGCTCATTCAGAAAGTAACTCGCGATATCACATAACTAAATAACTACACAATGTTACAGTACCTTACACTTGATAAGCTAGGGAGAGAGGTGCGAGCATCATGTTCATCCAGAAAGTAACTCGCGATATCACATAACTACACAATGTTACAGTACCTTACACTTGACAAGCTTGGGAGAGAGGTGCGAGCATCATGTTCATTCAGAAAGTAACTCGCGATATCACATAACTACACAATGTTACAGTACCTTACACTTGATAAGCTAGGGAGAGAGGTGCGAGCATCATGTTCATTCGATATCACATAACTACACAATGTTACAGTACCTTACACTTGATAAGCTAGGGAGAGAGGTGCGAGCATCATGTTCATTCAGAAAGTAACTCGCGATATCACATAACTACACAATGTTACAGTACCTTACACTTGACAAGCTTGGGAGAGAGATGCGAGAATCATGTTCATTCAGAAAGTAACTCGCGATATCACATAAATACACAATGTTACAGTATCTTACACTTGACAAGCTTGGGAGAGAGGTGCGAGCATCATGTTCATTCAGAAAGTAACTCGCGATATCACATAACTAAATAACTACACAATATTACAGTGCTTTACTCTATTTCTCTCGCAACCTCCACTCTGTCAAGACATTTATTGTCACGTGGTACCAGTTTTCTTTGCAGATATTATAGTCTTCCACCGCTAAGCATCTGAGCCAAGATGTCGCTGCCACGTTGAGGTCTTCATTGGTTGGGAAATCTTTCCCACCCAAAAAGTCATGTACGGTGTCCAAAGTGAAATGCCGTGTTTTCTGCATTCTTTTATCAACATTTCCTTCCGTAACGATTGGTGAACTTCCACTCCCATCTTTATCGTGCACACCGGTTCTTAGGTGATTATTCGTAAATTTATCGCCATTTGCTCAATTAAGGCTCGTCCATTGCATTATCAACATACACTTGCGTTATTTGTCCTTAAAATTCCATTGAGCAAACATTTTGTGCTTTCAAAACAAACATACATAAATAAATAAAAACTAAATAAATAAACGAATAAATTCTTTGGCGGTCCTTCCGTCATATGCTGCTAGGGTGTGATCCTGTAGCACATATTCGAGCCGCTACGAAACGTCTTGCGGAGGTCCTGTTTTTATTTTCTCTCTTTTTAGATAGTGCTTAACGCCCCCTTTTACTACTTGTGGCACCGCAGGCGATGAAACTGATGATACATGGAATGAAGATGGAGCACCGGTGGTATGCGAAGGCGGAGAAAACTTTGTCCACCACAAATCTCACATGCGGTCGCTTGGGATCTAGGTTAAAGGCGAGTGGTCTAAGCACTCGGCCACGACGCGGCGGAGGTCCTGGTAGATGATATCAGAGCGGTAGAAAGGGTTTCTAAATTTTGATCAACAGTGACTAGGTATTACACTCCGGCTTTAGTTTAAGATTTAGTTTTACTTTTCCTGTCATGATCATTGAGCGGTCTAGTGTTTTTAACTTTTTGACACGTGTGGCTTTTAGCTATGAGGCTTTAGTTTTATATTTTCATTTCTTTTGTTTATAAGGGTATACATGACTGAAATTTCATGAAACATCACAAAAAAGCGACTATTTCATTTTAATTACATAAAGTAATTAATAAATTTCTGAATTCAAAAAGCTAGAATTGGGCACCAATATAATTTTTAAATGCCATAGGTTAAAGCATACTCTACTACACTCGGCAAGTAAAACTTCAGTTCGACGAGATTTCATTCGCACCAGGCAAAATAAAAACTAAGTTGTGCAGAAAAATGCAGCATGCAAGAAGAAAAGAACATAAAAGACAGTAGCAGAGGAGAGGAAAAGGAAAGCGGAGGATCCAACCTGGTGGATTTTAATGTGAGCCATGAATTCAAATTTTCCTTGCGTTCTCGCTACTGATATTTTCAGTATTTTTCTTGCTGAGCAGGTTTTCTGTTAACACAGTTTCATTTACACTGGATTTTATAACTAACTCTGGTTCTTATTTTGTTTATACCTACCGTATTTTAACATTGCTTTTTGTCTTGGCTGGTCACACTGTTTATTTTATAAGGACGCTAATGATCTAAACGTTGAGCGCCCTTAGCCACCAAGCATCATCATCTTTGGCGGTCGTCCTCCGGGGTGTAAAGGTTACTATGTTAACTTCATATACCCAAGGTTGCAGGTTCAAACCCGGCGGACGATGGTTTTTTTTCGGGCGTAAAGATCCTTGGCACGGCTTCCTTCGAAAGGGAAGTAAAGTCGTTGGTCCCATGTCGTAGATTTACGGCACGTAAAAGAACTTCAAGCTTCGTCAAAATTTAGAGGTCTTTCACGCCTAGTATGGAATGGGTCACTTAGAACCACAGCCGTTAAAAAGCGTACATAAAGAAAACTCCATTTCCATCTTTGGCAGTAGAAAAGTATTAGGTCGGCATTGAAAAACTGTCCCACACGACACTAAATGCTTGACAGAATGGAGATTGCGTTGAGAACCAGAGTAAGGAAGAGTGTAGAACATGCTAACAGTGGGGGACACCTCGGCAACTACTACCCGGTACGGATCTATTTCGGCCTAACACCCCCACCCCCCGAGGGAAGGGGTGAGAGGAGGGGAAACCACAGGCCAGCACACAGGAAACGACGGAGCTAAGCGCAGAGACTCACGGAAGTCGCTAAAAGTTCACTGGATGGCAGCCCTGGCGCGCTACGGAGGCTATACAGGCGCCGGGAGGCCGAACGGATGTCTCTACTAACCTCAACTAGCGCAACCAGGGGGAAGAGAGTTTTACTCGGAGTAAGCAACTGAGCCATCTGCCTGCAAAGCCTCAAGCCTCACTTGCGCCGACCTGAAAGATGAAGACGAGAAATGAAATGAAGGAACGAAAGGGAAAGGAACCGCAGCATTCGCCTAAGCGGCCCGTGGAAAAACACAGAAAACCCCATGGCCAGAGTGCAGGTCAACGGGGAGCGAACCCGGAGCTCCCGAATGCCAGTGCCAGACGAAACGCCTGAGCCACCTGGCTCGGTAACAGAGTAAGGTACTCTAACTTTGTAAATAAAGTTTTTGTTGATATCTTTATATATTCATTAGTTATGCCAAATGTTCGTTACTTTCTGGGTGACCCTGGTATATTCCTGGCCTTAGACACGTGGTGCACTGCTGGCTCCCAAGTCTGCAGCAAAGGCAATCAGTCACCGTTTCGAAAAGTGAGCGCAAGTAGGGGATCAATAGTACTTGAGGGGGTGCAGGGTGAGGAAGTGGTGATAGTTGTTGCTTCTATAGCACATTTATCACTCTGGCAGTGCCTTTTGAACTCAAGTTGGGTGACGATTCATCTTCGCTGCAATGCATTCTGAGCGACTTTGCTGGGAGATTGATTCCTTTTTGTTGCTGTATACCCGCAGGCAAATATAAACCACATAAGTTTGGAGCATCATCTATGTTATTCCATTAATGGAAGTTCGGTGTTTGGTGTTTCAAAGCCAGCGTTGTGCATTTGTAGTGGAAACTGAAGCGAGTCCATACCTCAAGGCAGAACTTTGCTTGCTGTAAACTTTTTAAAAGTATACTTTTGATACCTGATTTGTTTCACATTGATTTTCATAAGCACCGGTATTCAAAGTTCTAGAAGTAGACATTTCCTTTATTGTCTCCTAGAAAGGGAGTTCTTTGCTCCAGGCTGTTGATAGTTGTTTTTTCTGTTCATCTAACAGTTTTCTCACAAAATGCACTACCTGATGCTTAACCGAGCCAGCTAGTTCAAGCGTTTCGTCTTAGACTGCCACTCCGGAGATCCGGGTTCGCTCCCCGTTGACCGTGAACTTTGACCCTGAGTTTTTCCGTGTTTTCCACGGGCCGCTTAGGCGAATGCTGCGGTTCCTTTCCCTTTCATTCCTTCATTTCATTTCCCTTCTTCATCTTTCAGGTCGGCGCAGAGGCTTTGCAGGCAGATGGCACGGTTGCTTGCTCCGAGTGAGACTCTCTTCCTCCTGGTTGCGCTGGTTCAGGCTAGATGTCGCTGTGGAGGCATCCGTTCGGCCTCTCGGCACTTGTATAACCTCCTTGCCGCGCCAGGCTGCCATCAAGTAAACTGTTAGGGACTTCCGTGCATATCTGCGCTTAGCTCCGTCGTTTCCGGTGTGCTGACGTGTAGTTTCCCCTCCGTGGTTGGTAGGCCGCAATCGATCAGTACATGGTCGCAATTGCCGAGATGATCCCCGCTGTTAACATGCTCTACCTGATGCTTTCTGCATTGTGGTAACTGCCCCGCGCAATGTTGCCTAATATTTGCTTCCTCGTCAAGATAAAAAAGTTAGATATGCGTGCTTGTATTCATGTAAACCCAAAAATAAGTTTACAAATTATTTTAGATATTTTATTTAACAAACGTTGTTATTTACCTTTAGGATAAAAAAGAAAGAACAGGAAATATAAAAGCTTCTCCGTATTTTCAATAAATATGATGTGTTTCTCTACCTGTTCTGCAAACAAACTGTTCTTATATGTTATGCATTTATCTATATCATGCTAATTGAAATAAATATTAGCAGAAATTTCCTTATTACTTGCTTCCTTGTAAGCAGAAGGGAAATAAGGGGTATATTAGCCTAAAGCGATAGCCCAATCTTCTAAAAGCTGGCTGCTATGTGAACAATTAAAAGTCGGTTCGCTTTTAATGGCCAGCAGTAAAACAATAGTTGTGAAATGAAAGGTCACTTCCCATCCAAAAATTAACTAGTTCAAAATTGAAATCAATAGCCAGGAAAATCTCGAAAGCAACAACTTAGAACAAAGTGCATGTAACATAAATTGTGTGTTTTATAAATATCTACTTTTTTTGCAGTAAGTTTTTATCTATCTCTTTCGGTATATCAGTTATGCAAAATTCATCCAGAACGAAGAGGTCTTCAGAGGCTATTCCTGGAAAATTCAAGATATGCAGTTCATTTTTAGGTAAATATACTTAATCTACAGTATTTTACTCAAAATCGTTTGAGCCATTTTTGAGAAAAGCAAAACCTTCAAAAAATATACATCTAAAGTATAGTTTGTGGTGGGGGATTTTCTTGAAAATCTTCGAGTCTAATCCTTGGAAGATACTAAAGATAACTACTAAATTTGGAATTTAACGGTCTTTTCGTTTTTGAGCTATACTCTCCACACACACAAATACGGACCTTTTTCTAAAAATGCGATTTGGGGCTCAGGGGACCTCAAAACCTATATTTCCGGTGAAATCTTGACATCGAATTTAGGGTTGAATACCATACCTTCTCTATCCACTATTTTTCCATACGGATTAGAGAAAGTAAAAAAACAAAAACATGCAAAAGTAAAACTTACTGTGGAGCAAGAAAAATCAAATATGGGGATACATTGCGATGCAAAGAGTGGGTTAAAACTGAGTGAAACAGTCTTTATGATGTAGATTTGAGATTCTGGAAACACATCCAGCTGCAATGAGCATTCCATCACCTCAAAGTTTAGAATTCTGTTTGAGCTTGGCCACTGAATTATAAAGCAATAATACGAGCGCATGCGATGAAAACCAGTGCGACAAAGTATACAATAAAGGTTTAGAGTTTTGTTAATCAGCGGTTTTATGTTTACTTCATTGCGACCAACGTTATCGTCGACTGCTCACTTAATCGAAATCTCTCGTAGAATTTTCGGTCACTCCATACATGAGAATGTTTCGTATTCTTAGCACCAGTCTTCTGTTGTGCAAAGGGTTAAAGATATGCACTTAATCATCATCAATATTGTTTTTTTCAGATAACAACATCGCGATTCCTTTATTTAAACGATATTTCAGTACCTAAGCTAAGTGCATATTTATGAAATAACGTTTACGAAAGTTGAGTCAAAGTAACCCATATAAAACTTGCTGTAGATATTCAAAGAGGTACAGCGAATAACAATTGCCCTAGGTATTACTGTCAGATATATTTAATCACATATTTTTAATTGTCTAACACAAAAAAGTTTTGTAGCCTAAACTTAAGGACACACAGAGAAACCTAAGGCAATTTCAAAAAGTGGATATATTGTGAACCTAGGGTCAAAACATTGTACCATTTTTTTTTTGTCGCAAGGGAACTTTTTAGTAACGTGACAGAAACATAAACAAATTTGATCATAACTTCCAAACCATTAGAGCAAATTTATATTTGCAAGTAACTTATTTGTATCCTGGATAGGTACAGTCAAACTGTAAAATTCATTACCAGAGCCGCGATTTGAACCACGGATCTCCCGACCTGTAGCTGGTTGCTCTGCCACTGAGCTACCATGGTAACATGCCGGCCGAGCATGGAATTTCTCAACTGACTTGTATGTTTCCCGGTAAATCATAAGGTGTTCTCAAATTATTTTGAGATGGCAGCCCCAATAGCGACTTACAATGTTGTAAGTACTTAAGTCCCAGGATTCATAGCATAGCCAACTCTTATGGTCAATTGGTATTGGATTAATTGTTTTTTCACACAAGCCGTGACTAGGATAGGAGTTGGATAGGTAGAGTCAGACGGCCTGTGTGTGAAAAACAATTAATCCAATACCAGTTGACCATAATAGTTGGCTAAAACTATGAATCCTGGGACTTAATTACTTACAACATTGTAAGTCACTATCGCGGTTGTCATCTTAAAATAAATTGAGATCACCTTGTGGTTTACCGGGAAACATGCGAGTCAGTTGAAAGATTCAATGCTATATCGGCATGTTGCCGTGGTAGCTCAGTAGCAAAGCAACAGGCTAGAGATTAGGAGATCCGTGGTTCAAAGCCCGGCATTGACATTTAATTTTTCAGTCTAAATCTACCTATCCAACTCCTGTCCTACACACGGCTTTTGTGAAACAAAATTAATTCATTATTTGTATTATATTATATGTCTGATACAAATTTAAAAAGGTTAGTATTATTAGTTTGGAATTTCAAATTTTCAGTCACACACGTCCTTAAGAATATCTTTGCCTGCTATTAAATATCTTGGTGCTTGTGCTTTACTTTTTGAGTGTTTGTACGGGATATGTCGAATTCCTAAAAGGTTAATGCTGTAATGCTTTGGGGGCAGTCGTGCAGTACTGGGTTAAAACAATGGCGTCTGCTGTGGTAGTAAAGCGTTTTGTTAGCAAAATCTAGTGCACTGTGTGTTCGGATTAATGTGCACAAAGGCAATGAGTGAGGTATTCAGTCACCCTGGGCACTAATTGGTGGAAAGGGGTTGACTTGTTCCTTTGTATCGACCAAATGGTGTTTCCGTAACACTCACCTTTTCATACAACACTGACTGAGCTCTTGCCCGAATAAAACTAGTTGTAAAAATCTTACTGGTTACATTATTATTATTCGAGATGTCGTATATTTTTACTTTTTAGTCGATACAGAGGGTGTTAAATTTCATCCAAAAATTCGACACCGAGATTTCACTAGAAAGAAATGTTTTGAGGACCAATGAGTCAAAAAAGAAATACTTTTTAGAAGAAAAGGAAATAGAAATGCAGTGTTATTTATCGAAGCTCTTTAACTGCTGTGGTTCTCAACGCCTCATTTTATACTGAGCATAAAGGACCGCTAAATTTTGCTTAGAGGCCTCTTTGTCAGGCTTGAAGCTCTTTTACGTGCCGCAAATCTACGACACGGTACTAAAATACTTAAATACCGTATGTTAAAGACATCTATACTTCAAATAAAACGTACATTTTGAATTTTCTGGGAATAGCCGCTCAAGAACTCTGTATTCTGGATGAGTTTTGCATAGCGGTTAAGCCGTAAGAGATAGACAAAAACTTGCTGCACAAAACATAATGTATGTACAGCTGACCGTTTCTGAGATATTCCTTGTAATTGGTTTCATATTTAAACTTTTCTCAAACGGGAAGTGACGTTTCCTTTCATCTCTCTTGTTTTACTGCAGGCCATGCAAATCAAACCAAACTTCAATTGTTTCACATTGGATCAGCTTTTACAAGATTTGACTATCGATTTAGCCTAGTGTATTCCTTTATGTCCCTTCTGCTTACAAGGAAGCAAGTAATAAGACAATTTCTACTAATATTTACCTTGATTAGCATGACGTAGATAAAAGAATACTGTTTCGTAAGGAAAGTTGTTTGTGCAGCACCTAGAGAAAGTCATGTGAATGGAACACATCGCATTTTTTTACACATATTGACTTTCAGGCGTGACCTAATTGGTCATCAGGGAAGAGAGAGCGGCTGATGTAGAAGGCAAACACCCCTGTCCAAGGCGGGGCACGAACTCGCGATCCCCTGCGCCACGAAGCACCAAAGCGCGGCCATGCGGACCGGCTATGGCATGCTTATTCACTTCACAATTTAAAGGAGGATGCTTGTTTCTCGAGAACGGAAGCTCACAATGCGTTTTGACCTGACAATGCCCTTTTAACTGCATGTTGCTGATTAAACTACAAAAGATTATTTTAGGTACATCATCGCCATAAACAAGCAATGGAATTACAATCGATGTGCATGCGCAATCGTTACCACTTTACCACTCCGCAGAGCTATTCAAATCAGTATAGCCGAACCTGGCTACCCTACTGTGAAAATCCTCAAGCATAAGCCCAGCTTATGAAGGCTTCGGCCTGTTAAAACTGTGAAATCGGGCCTTAATCAGCAACCCGTACTACTGAATATCTTGTTTCTAATTTATCAGTACGTGATAACAGTGAGAGGCATTTCCTGACGTGCCTCTTCAAGTTTAGCGCACTAAGGCCGTAGCCCTCGAGACGAGAAGTAAAAACGTAGACAAAGTGACCTCTTGCGCCTTCAGTCGAATGATATACATTCACGTATAAAGCACATGTTAAGCTGCTGATGAGCATTTCCATAATTGTATGCACAAATTCATAACCAGAATCTTGAACTTGTGACAGACTTGTTTGTTTCAATTTCACAACTAATATAGAATAACGTTCATAGTGACAAACAAGTGCTCTGTAATGTCCTGGGCGGCTGTGACAGCGCGGCACGACCTCGTCCTCACGTCCGTACGCTCGCAACCTGCAGGCTCTAGTGGGACTGGAAAGGTCAGAAAAGGTCTCTCGCTGGGGATAACATTCAATCAGACCTATAGACAGCTTCTGGTTAAGCAGCTTAAATAGATGAGCAAGGAGTTTATTTTTTCCTTCAGTTTTTGATCGCATCTGTTTCAAATATTTCACACCAAAATAGGTTTGTACCTACAACATTTTCATTAAGAATCGTCAGATGGTTTTATTTGCAAATGCGAAATATCAGAGGAAACACCTGCTGTTTGAATGCACCCATCAAAATATCAGAAGATACATTCTCCTAGATCATCTCTGTCTTTTTAAAAGCCACTGACAAAAATATTCTCTGAGTCATGATGTACTTCTGTTTTTATAAACTTTATTTCGGCATTTATTGATGCATTTAATTATTTGTAATACATTCTTATTTCCTTGATTGTGTATACCAAGAAACCCAACTGCCCGAATTTGGCGTGTGCATATATCCCTTCGTGCGTATAAAGAGTTGCAAAACTCCAGTGCTATTTCAAGTTAATCTGGTAAAGCGGGGGAGTGGTTGAGCGACCTCAGTTTTACCCCTCTTGCTTATCAGTGGAGATGGTGAGCGGGTGGCGCTCATAGAGAGGAATAAAACGAAAGTCACCATAGCCAATCACTCACTGGCCGCCTTGAACTTGAAATAGCGCCGTTGAGTCTTGCAACCCTTTAAACGCATGTAAGGAAATCAGCACAGCTCAAATACGGGGCAGTTAGCACACCTGGTATATATTTAATATCCTAATATGTCATTTGGTACATCGTTGCAGAATAAGTACTAGAAAACACAACCCGTTCCATGTGAAAGACCACAACGACCAAAAACTGAGAATATTTCTGATACTTACTGTACAATTTAATGCTTCCATCTGTGTCTCCCAGGGAGTTTTTCGACACACATTTATACGAGCCGAAGTCCGAGGGTCCGACAGAGCGTATCGTCAACTTCATGTGCACTTTATAAGCGTTGTCTAAAAGCACGGGTTCATATTTTCCTCCTGTGGAAAAACAAAAACAATATAAATATTTAATTTTATAATGTTGAAGTAAATCAAAGCAGTGATCTTCCCATAGGAAGCACAGTTAATCCTCAATTTGAAAACTCATCAATATTCTACGTGTAAAGAGACATAGTATTCAGCATGTTTGTAACAGATCCCTATTTCTCCTATACCTGTCTAACCCACACATATACTGGTGGTTACGGGTATAAGTTCAGATATTTGTACTGACAAAGAACATGACGGCAGTGACCTTGGTATAGTACAACTGCGTAGAAGTGGCACAGGAAGTGTCAAAGGTACGTTTACCAGCTGTGACCTGTCTCAGTCGTCGTTGCTTTGTCTTCGTGCTGTGAAGTGTTCCGCCAATACGCGAGTTGTGTGTGATCACCTAAGGAACCTTATGCTCCTGTTAGTCCACGGAAATGTTTACTAACGAATTTAGGCTTGAACAGCGTAAGTTTAGGTATGATACATACGTGAAAACTAGAGCATGTAGACAGGTATGTAGAAATGTTCAGTAACAATTTCCTGGTTTTCGGTTCTGGGTAGAGATACGAGTATGAGAAGTTTGGTCAATAAATATAAAACAACGGGATTGCTAAACGCGAATAAAAAACATGTTCTATCAGAGGAAAAGCTAGATAAATTGGTGCTGCATTCAAACGCTCACCTAAGAAGTCTCTCAGCCGTGTTGCACAGCAAGTGAGTGTTTCATAAACCTCTGTTAATACAATTGCTAAACTTTTAAAACTGAAACCCCACTGTGTGGTTATAGTCAGAAATTATAAACAGTTTGCAAGAAGAATTTATGTGTGTGAACGGTAATTTTATCTAACAACGTCAAGAATGTCTTCGCGCAGATGAACACCACTTTCAACAACACTTATAGAGGCTACTACTCATTACAGGTATGTTGCCAACACTATAAGTAGTTACGAATAGAAAATCCCGCAGTGTAGTAAACTGTGTGCAGAACACGCATTCGCGTGATTCGTGGCCTTTGCTAAATTGAAGGCAAGTAATATACACCAAGCTATACGTGTTCATTTTCCTCGAGAAACCAAGGCAGAGGTGTAAGGTAGAATAAGCAGTATCGTAACTGAGTTCTAATATTTCCTGCGAGGTCAGCGACACTACCTAGGCCAGCAGGTCGTGTGTTGAGGTGCTAATATGTGGCAGGAAAACAGATAGTCTATACCGACAGGCGCTGTTCATTTCGCGGCGCAGTTACGATCATGCACAAGAAACAACAACAGATAGTAAATTATGTGACTGGATTGTGGGAATTGGGCAAAGAGAAAAAAATAACTAAACATCGAATAATTGGATACATAGTGTGTCGGTACTGTCTGCGGCCGTTCTCATGTTCGCCTTGGCATGTGAGTCGACGGAACCAGAGGACTTTGAATGCGAGACTAGAATCTTCCACAGGTTTCCAGAAAGGTCTGCGAAATCATTTTAGCTATAAAAGGAAGGAAGAATTGCAAGTTAATGAGTTTCGAGTAGTAAGTGGCTGGAGAGTTAGCGCGCAGTGGTGTACATGGAGCTGAGAAAGCCGTCAATTGTCTAAGCGTCGAGAGAATTCGTTGCTGCAGCATATTAAATAGTTTATTTGTAAGCATTATTTTGGTTACGCAAATGTTTTTAAGGTACCTTTATCAAAATATTTTTATGTTTACCTTTAACAAGTGTATACTACTGCCACAGTAACGGATTACCTTAGTTAAGAGACGGTAAACCAGTGATGCGATAAACACTAAAAACATGCGGACGTGATTTTGATAAAAGAAAGCATTATGCCCGTTCAAATCGTCCTGATACTCTACATGCACGGGAGAAGAGCGGTGGGGGAACAAGGGACTAGAAGTAATTTCAGAACTTGGAGGCAGTCGCATACACAACGCATTCTAGACATATGTTTTTACTTTATCTATACGTACCATCTACATAGTGTGTCGAAGAGGCATTGCATTCCACCCAAAAATTTGATACCGAGATTTTACCGGTAATACACGTTTTAGGGTTCCCTGTACCCAAAAAAAAAAAAAACATTTTTTTAAAACAAAAAAGGTCCCAAAGTGTGTATCTGTGAAACGATAACTCAAAAGCGAAAGTCGCTAAAATACCAAACTTGGTATTTAAGTTTAGATTCTTCCACGCAAGCTACCCGAAGATTTTGAGAAATATTTGTCCACCCCAAACTACTCTCTACATGTAAAAAACTTGAAAATTTTGATTTTCTCAAAAATGGCTCTAACAATTTTGATTAAAATGCCGTATGTTAAAGGTACTTAAATGGCAAATAAAATTTAAATCATAAATTTTCTGAGAATATTCTCTAAAGACCTCTTTATTCTGAATGAATTTTACTGAACTTTGCGTAACTGGTAAGCCTTAAGACATATACTAAAATTTAAAACACGTTAGATTACACAATTTATGTCATGTACGCGTTTTTCGTGGAATTGGCCATTTCTGATATATTCCTTTTTATTTGTTTCAGATTAAAATATTTAAACTTTTTTCACACGGAAAGTTGTAAATTGCATAGAAACGGATTTCAACCAGATGACAACCAGCTTTTAAAAGATTTGACTATCGTTTTAGCCTAGTGTATTCCCCTATTTTCCTTCTACTTATAAGAAAGCAAGAAAACAATACAATTTCTGCTAATGTTTATCTCGATTATCATAAAGTAGAAAGAAAAATATGCTTTTAATAATAATTTGTTACAACGATGTAAAGTAAGTCATGTGCATGGAACACATTAGATTTTTTTAGTTTAAATTGCTGCTAAGAGCTCAAAATCTTACGCTGAAGAGGTTTCATCTTCATTGTATTTTTTTCTATTAACTTTTTATATGATAAAACTGTGTCTCTTTATTATGAAAGCAAAGAGAAAACTATTATTCGACCATAATTGCTATTGGCTTTCTTACGTTAGAATATATTACCCTACCCATTTTAACTAATATGCCGTGACAACCAATATCTATGGTCACTTGTAATAAACGACCTAAACTTTTAAAACCAATTTGGTTTAATTTTAGTGAAGTAAATATCCTTATAACACTATGAACACAAACCAAAATAACTTGTGCCTGATCTGAAAAGGGGACATTACACATTTGCACTGCCAATGTTTCTAAATCTTTAACTTAGGGTTGGAAAATGAGCAAAATACTCTGGCAACATGTTCTTAAATATTTTCTACCAAATAAATATGTCAAAAAAACATTTCACGAGTGGTTAAAATGGTTTCAACGCAAAAATAAAAGGACTAGAAAGGTATTTTTACAGTGCAGGATAATTTTAAATGACCGTACGAAGATTCTTTGAACTTTAACTGTGTTTTCCTAGAAAATACGCACTTCAGGATAGACTTTTTCCAAATAAATTGTACACAAATTAGGATGAAATTTCTACAATGTGTGTAATAGGATATGATAAAACAACCTGTGCATCCGTTGTTCGATACTTGAATTCATTTACTTAAAATTTACATTTGGTCGTCTCCTTAGCGCGGTGGTAGCGCAGCTGCCTACCAAGCGGGAGACATGGGTTCGATCCCCAGTACCGGCGTGGGGATTTTTCACCCGCTGGGAGACCTGGACCGGGGTGCACTCAGCCTCGTGAGGTCCCTGGGGGGCCAATTGAGGAGCTACTTGATGGAGAAGTAGCGGCTCCAGGTCGTGAGGACCGCATTAGCCGGCCGGGAGGGGCTCGAGGCGCTGACCACGTCTCACCCTCCAATACTGCACCCCATCCATGACGTCTGTAATGGACCGAGATGGGGGACGCAGCGGCCGGGCGGTAGGCCAAGGCTCCCCGTGAGCTGTCGTGCCATGGAGTTAAAATTCAATTTTGAGTTAAAATTTTATAGATATTTTATTTTATTTTCCTTAAAATGTTGAAAATTAATAACTCCATAAAATGTATAGAGGATTTTTCAAAACCCATTCTCAAATATATAACTAATAACCTCCATCATGAACATGCAGTTTCTGAATGAGCTGGCTCAAAATTTAGTTTTAAATTGTATGCTATACATTTTTACCAAATTGAAAAAATTCACATTTTGAAAAAGAATTAAAAGTCGTCATGAAGTGCTTAGTATAATGTATGGTATTTTTCTATAAAGTTCATCAGGTTCTATTTAGTAGAACAGAAGTTGGATTTAGCACCAGGGGTAACAATTTTGTGAAACATGTGCATACCTTAAGACGGCAGCACTATCATCTGGGCGACCCATGTTCGATCCCAGACGATCACATGCGTGATTTGTCGTGGACAAAGTGCTGTCTGGACGAGTTTGCACCGGGTAATTCATTTTCCCTCACCATTCATTCCAATAATTACTCCATAATCATCTTTCCTGTCATCCATTTCACCATCATTACTTATTGTAACATAAACTCTGTTGGTTGCCAACAAACAACTCCTTATTTCTTCAACGAACCCATTGCAAATGAAAATCTGTTTAGAAATAACTGTTTCTTCGATGCTTCCGCAACAATATTGTCGTGTTCTTTACTTTCGACGTTCGCTGCGGCGGCGACTATGGCTCGCTGGGAATGAACTGAGTGAACTGCTGCACGCTTTGCATTCCCAGTTAAAACTGACTCGTTCATCTTTTAATGCCTGTCGGTGAAGTGGCATGAAACTTCCAGAAGCAGTCCTACATGCAAATCACCGCAGGAGTCACAAGCTCGCTCAAATGTAAACTATACGTGACTTCGATGTCAAAAGAACTCGCCGGCATACGTGTTCATTAACGCAGGTGTAACAATGGGAGGCCACCGTTATGATTTTCGATGCAAGCCGTTAACAGACGTATAGCGATTACGGCCGCAGGGCATAGTCAAAATGTCATCTACTTGCTCACTTTCATACCAGGTATTGGGCTGATCAAACATCCTGGCATCTCCTTAAACCAGAGCCTCTGCTTCTCAATAGGAGCTGACTTGTAAGTCTTAGTACCAGGAGGGTAAACAGCGAAAGAAAGAAATATTAATAGACAAAGTATCTTTTTTTGTAGCTTAACGTCCTTTAACGTGGTTGGTTATTTTGGACGATAAATGAAATTGGTGAAATGATGCTCAAATGATGTCGATGTCCATGGAGCTTAAAGTTACTCAACATTCATCTTCTCAGGATAAGGGAAAACCCGAGAGAAAAAACCTTATCCGGGTAACTCATCCTAAGCGAGATTCAAACTCACGACCTTTTGAATGTGAAGCAGACACGCTACCACCACACTACCCAGGCGGGCACAATGTATCTTTAGTGGTGTCACATTAATGAAGTTATTACAGAAATAGTTACTGCATGGGTCTTTGACCGTATATACATACTTCACATTTAAAGTTAAAGGTGACAAAAATAAAGAATGCAAGAAAATAATACACAGTGCCTCTGAATCAATGAATAAATTTGATCTGGTTTCGCGTACTTTAGCCAGAAAGAGCCCATGTTTAAACAGATCCTCTGGTCAGTCAGTGGATCCCAATATCGTCCCAACAACAACCTCCTTCTAACAGGATTTATACAGGTATATATGAGTTTAGTTGTACGCTAGTTCTCCCAATGTGCACATTCCCAAAATTCGTACCCAGATTCATCCAAACCATAGAGCAGGCATATTCTCCTGCCTGAGTTGTCATTCATTTTCTGTTCCTACAGTCTTACAGTCTAAATCATGTAATTCCTAGCCTTTGCTTTCTTCCTAATTATACACTGCCGTTTGAGAAAATTGCAACACCAAGAAGGAAACTCACGAATACAAAGATTAGAATTCGCTCACATGTCAATACAGCTCCCTTTGACGTCGACGAGGCAAACTGGCACTCACTTTACTGTTTTGACCTATTTGACAGCTCTGCACTGGCTTTACTTGGTGCAACGCTGACCTTTTGGGACTGATACGGCAGGACTCTGCTCGGCCTACATGTACTCCATCTCTCTGCAAACCTTATCACTTATTGTTTGCATATTCTACTGCGCTTCCAACAAGCTGGGAGTTATTCGGGAAATTCTTTCTTGGTGTTGCAATTTTCACAAACGGCAGTATATATGCCTTTTTACCGAAATTAATTTATAATCATTTGGTAGATATAGAGACGGTTTAAGCTGACTATCTGATTCAATTTCCTGTCGGCTGGTGTCCATTAATCTTTGACACCTTTCCATATATTTTTGTCATTTGTTTCACCTCTTTGCCATATTGATCGAATGCCTACTCTCCACAAATCTCTTTTCAGTTCAGCTGCCTAAACTGGTATTTATAGCACACTGTGATAATGCCGTGTGCGGCCGTTCTCAGGTTCGCAGAAGCTTTGGTATGCGGGGCTGGAATGTGATAAACACGCTAACACGCCTTGGCACACGAGACATCAACCGGCATACGCCAGAACCTGCGGCTTCGTCATTTATAGCTACAAAAAGAAGCAAGAATTGCAATCCGTGTGTAAGTAGTGAGCCAGAGTTCGACTGGAGTGACGTGTGAATGGTGACGTGAGGGAAAAGCGTCAACACTGTACGCGTCTAAGGGTCGAGTGAATTGTTTGCAGCAATGAATTAAATACTTTATTTGTAACCAGCTTTGAGTCAATAAAGAGATTTGTTACAGTATGGACCGTAGTGTGGTATCATTTCCCTGTATTAAATATTACTGGCGTGGCTGAGTGTTGGGACCGCTCCTCCTATCTAGGCGGCCCTGGTTCAACCCCAATCGTCCGCACGTGGGATTTGTGGAGGACGAAGCGGAGTCTGGGCGGGTTTTCTCCGGGTCATTCCACCAACTGTTCCATCATTACCTTTCCTGTCATCCATTTCGCTGGCATTTCATATCACCCACTTCCTCACGCTCATGCCTGGCTAAGGGCCGACTCGTCTGAGGTTCTCTTTTCTGTGGTTTCGTGCCGTTGGCTCCCCGACAGGCTCCTGACCCCCTAGGCATCCGCTTGTAAGTCCTAGGGGGGGTGTAAGCCGACAACTATTAAGTATTACTGCTAAATAACAGATGGCAAACTTAATGTCACAAAATTAGACACACTTACTTAAAATTTAATTTAAATATGTTGTTAAGTAACTTAAGTTGTAACACACATTCAGATGGTGAATGTAAACGAAATGAAGATACCAAAGTCCCACTGTCATCAAGCAGTGTTATACAAGTTGCATGTGAAGTTGGAAGCTCACACCACCGGAAGAGCAACAGGCTCTCCCCTGGAGAATAGACAACACATTCTGCCATTCTCCATCTCCAGTGTTACCTAAAGTTAATACAATTGCTAAAACAGATTACTTGCTAGGTTCGCACCCTGAACCACCTGTACTATAAATGAAGACAATGAACTGATAAAAGTAAATAATAATATTAATAATGATAATAATAATATAAATAATAGTGATGATGATAACGACGACGATGATGGTGATGATAATGATAATATTAATAATAATAAAAATAATAATAACAATAATAATATTAATGATAAAGTGAAATTTAAAATGTGAATAGTATATTCGAAAACGGACTTTTTTATAAAATAAATATATAACTAATCATGTAAATAAAATAAGATATTGTAGTTTAAAAATATGTAAATGTAAAAAATATATATTATAGGTATGTTATAAGAATATGATTATTAGTAAATAACGTGTACTAATAATTGGAATAGTATAAATAATTTTTTCGAATTGTAAATTTAGTACTGTTTTTAATTATTTTATTTTTAGTTCATTTTTTGTAGTAGTTGTAGTTTATCGTTATAAAAATTGTAGTTAAAAATTGAAGATAACATATTAAGCTCTGGGATATTAGCCCCGGTATAAGAAATTAGGTGCTAGGGTATAGTATACAGAAATTATTTTATTTCACTTTTGTAGTAAATTATCTCAAAATATGGAAATAAGACATCAATGCAGACTGGAAGGCATTTGATGCACCAAACTAAAAATATAAACATGCATTTGTAGTTTTCACAAAAAAGCGTTTAAGCTGTTATGTCCAGTATTTATCAGAAAATAATAATACTCCGCCAAAGGCGGCATGACTCGGCCTTGAGTAGTTTGCGGTTGAAGACCAACCCTCTTAGTTGCCAAGTCTTCCACTTACTGATCCTTTAACTGAGGCGCGAATCTCGGACTTGCAAGCAGAATCTTCGAGTGCCCAGGAAACAAGAGACTTTACTACGTTGCCTCTCACCCCTAGTACCGGCTCGTCGTTTGTTTGCTAATGGTTATTGCCCAATGGCAGGGGGAGCGATCCGTTTGAACGCCATCATGTACTGGAGCAAACTATATTTATTCAATAATACCAACGCCATAGCATGTGCTCCTGCGGCTACAGATTGTCAATAATTCTGACCAGTTGGAACAAAAGAAGGTAGCACGCGCAAATCTAATAATGTAAACATAGCTCTGGAAGTTACTAAGCTTATTACCTCGTGAGGTGATTCAAATAGGTTTGAACTTTGCTACTGACACTTGCCTGCGTTCACTGGTTTTCAGTGACGTCACTGTCTTATGGCTGTGAAAAATAAGCTTCAATGTATCAATCTTAATTTCTGGCTAAACCCCTAGTCTTGCGAGAAAAAGACATTAGGTTAAATTTGCGCTCTCGTTTTTGCAACAATCTGCAATTCATTCTGAGCCACTGATGCGCTAAGCCGTTCTAAAACTGCAGTATAAATATCACTTGTCTCGTAAATGGCTTACATGGCGGAGGAGGAAGACGGCCTTACCACAAGAACTCCCTACCAACCGTGTGGTAGCACGTGTACGATGATCATACACCCTTTTAAGTAGCATGTCTCTATTTGTGTAAACCTAGAGACTGTGATAAGATATAGTGATTAAGTGTAGCTTATTTTCTAAGAATAAAAGTGAACTTCTGTTCATCTCATTGCATGTTTCGTTTTGTTGCTACTGAAGCAGTTCTCTCTAAGTATGACTCAGGTTTCATCGAGCTGTTATATGGTAGTGGCATAGCATGGTTTTGCACACCGTTGTATGCAACGCTACTCAAGATATTTAGGGATTTTTAATAGTTTCAAGCATGAACATTTAATTTTAAATACTAACTTTAGTATACCTAAGACTGAGATTTTTATGAATTTTAAGTAATAAATGCATAAACCTCTGAAAGGTGGATTACGTATTTCAGTACTGAAGGAATGATCTGTTCTTGCTTTCCGCGCAGTTGGTCACGCAGTCCACAGTAGGCGATTCGCAGGAGCTTGAAGCAACTTCGCCCTCCTTGCTTTACTCAAAGGGAAGCTGGTTGGTGGCTCCTGCTCTGGAAGCCTAAAATAAAAACTGCTTGCAAAGTTTTGAGCTCCTTTTTTTGTAGGATTGTTGGAGAGGCGGCGCCGTGGTCAAGGGTTAGAACTCTCGCCTCTCACCAAGGCAGCCCGAGTTCGATCCCAGGAACTGCATGCTGGATTGTGAGGGACAAACGTCTGAGCGAGATTTCTCCGGTATCTCCTGTTTTCCCTACCATTCATTGCACCACAAGCTGCGTAATCGCGATTGCTTCCGTCCATGTCGCCCCCCCCGTAGGGTAATGGTTATCAGCTTCATGTACTTCATGTGGAAAGAACCTCAAGCCCGATAAAGGGCTCTATGAGCAAATTAATCGGTCTTTCACACCCAATATAGAATGGGATGCTGAGAACCATAGTAGTTAAAGAGCGTCCACAAATAAAACTCCATTTAATTAATTTTCTGTCATCTATTTTACTACAATTTCTTCTGTAATACTGTTATCATCTCATACCAGGCACTGGGATGATGAACCATTTTGGTTACTCTCTCTGATGCAGAGTCCATCTGCTTCTCTACAGACATCTGGCTTCAGGCGCTGGCTTGTAAGTTCGCCATACGAGGAGAGTAAACAGCGAAAGAAGAAGATGGTCTTGGAGTTGCACTAGGATGTATCAATCAGATGAGAGCAGTTGAATGTCCGCCAAGGCCTCGTTGCGGTAGCTCGATATCGGAGAGTCAATTAATATTTTCAAGTATAATTGAGGTTTTCAAGAGCCCAGCCAGTATACATTGTGTAAATAATGAAATATCGGCCACAAAATGACTAAGCTGTCAAAACGCTAAAGCGCTTTAAAAATGACACAAAAGGTGAAATATCTTATACACCAAAGGAAACGTAAACGGGATTTGCATATTCAAAAGAATTATCTGTGGCAAAAGGAAAGGAAAAAGCGCTCACTTGTCAACAAAATCCGGGCTTTGGTGATTATCATTCGCTCTGAACGATATTTCACACGTCAGAATTTAAATTCAATGCAAACGAAGCAAAGAGGAGACGATAGGGCAAGTGTTTCGTCTCTCTGCAATCAGGTGAAAAATACACACAATGGCAAATTCTAAATTACATCTTGGCGAATTTTCATCCACTCTTTCAATTTTAGATTGCAGACAAAGTAACGGATACTACAAAAAGAAATTTAGTGATGCCATAGAGTAAAACGGAGTCATAAAACCCAGTAGAGGGTCATGAAGGTCGTTTAATTTGTGAACTACATAGGAGTACTTTCATGTTTTTCTGTGTGCATGTGTACGCGTGCGTAAGCGTAAAGGAAGGGCATAGGAGATTCACAATCACTCGCAATAGAAAGAGAGTGGAAGGGGAACACAAAAGCAAAGGGGCTGCGATTCTCCCAACAAAAATGAAAGCAAGAATGACGTGTATAAAAGTTTTCAACTACCTACATTCTTTGTTTCTATTGCTTTGTCTGTAAATAGGTTAGAAAGGTGCAGACAACTTCTGACAGAATATTTGCTAACAAATTTGTAACACTACGAAATAAAATACATTTGAATAAGTTAGATAAATAATAACTTTAGTTCTGGACAAAGGAACGATGTCGTTAATAAATAATTTAAGCAGCCGATTGAATGATGTGAATAAATACAGTTTCCATGTGAGGGCAATTTAAGAGGCTATGTTTTTAAAGTGTTGGGAACGGCGGTAAACGTTAAGTGAACATAATACACCAGTAACCTATAGTTTGAATTGTTTGTTTCTCACCAGTTGTATATAGGGCAGGAGTTGGAGAGGTAGACTCGGACTGAAGAATTCAATACCTTAACCGGAAATTGAATCGTGGATCTCCTGGCCTCCATCCAGTTGCTGTAACCACTAGCTACCATGGCAAGATACAGGCATGGCACTAAATTGTGCACCTGACTCGCGTTTTTTCGTAAATCACAAGGCGATCTCAAATTATTTTGAAATGTTATACCTGAATGGCGACTTGCAAATTCCGCAAGTATGGTTTTCTTCAACCGGGACCGCTCACCCCTTCTACTGGGCAATAGCCATTAGCAAACAAAAGACAAGCTTGTATTACGAGCGAGAGGCAACGCAGTAAAATCTGTTCCCTGGAGACGCTGCCGACAAACCGAGAATCGCGCTCGGTTAAGGGACCCGTAAGTGGAATACTTGGCAACAGAGAGGGTTGGTTTCCAACCTCATACATCCATATCTTAAACTTTCATGTTCTGAAAAATACTGTACTTCAGTCCCGGGCTTTATAGTTAAATCAACTAATAGGCCATCAATGTGAATTAATTTTTTCTTCCACAGCAGTAGTGTGTAGGAGAGGTAGAGTTAGACTGTTTATTTCAAATTGAAGAGCTTTGTTGAAGTTTTGTTGTCGCTAGTGTCCCAAAAAGGGGTGGAGTATCTGGAAGGATTCCAGCGGTAAGCTGGTTTGCCAGTCATTTCTTTCCGACTTTCAGGCAAGTAGAAACATTTCTACGGGCTTCAACTGATTTACTAATGTAACTTTGCTTAATATGGCAACTCTGCAAAAATGCATGAACCTAAGCGGGCTTTGATTTGATTTGTTTATTAGAACAGGAACAAACAGACGAATATCAGCGGCGGCACACAGACCAAAGACAGAATGAAGTGGCAAGTAACAGGTCCTAATGCTATGAAAGTTCTTTTCTTCTGTGCACTAAAGAAAGAAAATAAGCTACCAATTAGGTATACCACTAACTCGTGCTTTAAAACCTATGCAGCTGCTACGGAAGTACGTGTGAGTAGTCTCAAAATGCGCATTATGTAAAACAAATTTGATGTGTTCCATTCACAAGACTTTGTCTACCTATTACGTAACAAACTAGTCTTAAAATTCTATTAACTTCGTGTTAATCAAGATAAACGTTAACATAATTATTCCTTACAAGTAGAAGGGAAATATTTGCATGGCCAAGACTACAACAAAAGAGATATGAAACGAAACAATTCCCGTTTGAGAAACATTTAAGTAGTTTAACATTGAAACCAATAACAAGTAATATCTCGGAAACTGTTAAGGCTACAAAAAATGAATACGACATATTGAGTGCTTTAACCGGATCTATTATTCTTTTAGTAAGTTTTCGTCTATTTTTACGGTTTACAACTATAAGTGTATGTAGTACCTACATTCTGTACCACATACAGGATAAGGAGGTCTTTAGATGTAATTCCATATATGAATGTTATTTTTCATGTAAATATCTTTAATATAAACTCTATTTATATCGAAGTTTTTATATTAATTTTTGAGGAAATAGAAAATTTCGAACGAATTTTCACGTAAAGGATGGTTTTTGAGGGGAAGTTTTCTTGAAAATCTTCATGCCTCATCCTTAGAAGCTGCTGAACTTAAATACTAAGTTTGGTATTAAAGCCATTTCGACTTTGAGTTATGTTGTACACAATGACTTTTTTCTAAAATGCATTCTTTTTAATTCAGGGGCCCTAAAACATGTATTTCCCGTGAAATCTCAGCGTAGAATTTTTGCTGGAATACAATACCTTCTCTACCTACTATGTAGATTTATCGTATGCACGTGAAGAAGGTGTCGGTGTAGAAAATAGGATTATCATAGTTGTATTTATAGTAGAGCGAAGGAGATGAAGATATAAGGGAGAAAAAGGCGTCGATGTAGTGAGTAGGACTATTACTGCTGAATTTATAGTTATGGATTGAGCGAGGAAGAAGAAGAAGAAGAAGAAGAAGAAGAAGAATGGAGATGAGACCGAAAAAGGGGCCGGTTTAGGGAATAGGACCGTCATTGCTGAATTTACAACCATGGTGTGCGGAAGGATTGCGATAGGAGTAGATGTGGTGAAGAGTTATTAAAGAAACATAGGGCAATTATAGAGAGATGATTTGTGAGTATAATACAATAATAACCCTTAATATTAAATTATATAAATAGAATAATGTGGTAAGTAATACAGTTAAATACATATACATAAATGGCATTATTAGTAGGTAGAAAAAACTTGTAGTAGATATACAACTTTCGATAGTGCTGGATACCAGTGATCTAGTGTATAGTGTAGAATAGCAAGCAGCTGGATACCAGCTGTAAAGTTGCTAGTTTTCCAGTAATATTTTAGCTTTATAATAATTTGCTGTATTATATTATATTTTAATTTATTTACACCTTAACTTCCCCTTTTTTATATTCTAGATCCTTGTTTATTGATTTTAATTTGTAATTTTAGTTTTTATATTAAGTATCTGAAAAATGTATATGACAGATAAAGTTTGTAATGCTGGTTTTTGGAAATAAAATTAAAGTTTGAATATGTGCCCCAGCATGGATAGCATATTCGGATTTTGTTTATTTATTTAGTAGATATGTACGTACTAGGGAAAGTAATATATTTTTCGTACACAGTTGCGAAAAAGGGTATCCACTACTGGAGAGTTGCAATTATACGCAGAAACTAGAACTTAAAGGATCTCAGTGATCCTCATAAACAGTGCTACTAGAAATTGGGGTTTGGTTTATGAGACCAGAGCGTACTTTCCTGAGGGCAGGTAAACTCACCAAGACTAAATGTTGCCAGAATAAGCACACTACTATTGTTGACATTGCAGAAAGTTCAGCTATGGCGACAGCAGATTCTAACAACGAAAGAACCCATACTGCTAACAGATGAATAGAGAAGACACAAAACCCAATTGGCAGATTTATTAGGTGTAATTCTTCTGTATCGAGGTAATCTGTTATCGTTTTATATGTTCTGTAAGAGGTGTAGCCTCTCAGCCACGGCACGTTCTTAAGAGCTAGATAAAACATGTTACACAAAAATATAGATTTGTTTAAAATCACAATTAGTTTAAAATAACTGTTTTACGGCATCGGCCATGTCTGTTTTGTTCTTTATTATTGGGTTGTAATGTTCAGAGTGTTTGGAAACAGCTGAAGGGAGACAAACGTAACAGCTCTAGATATCAGTAACATACTTTTACTTCTCTGCCACGTACAATACACATAGGCGGAGAGGGTATTGCACTGGACTGAATGTGAATGTAAATATTACAATTTGTAAGTGCTGTGCTTATTTTCCTTTCTCGCGATGATGATACTGATGGAATATAAAACTTCAAGCTTAGCATAAGTGCCTTACATTTAAATATGTGTGCTTTTTCTAACACATTCTAACGCAATTTGATAAATTGATCGTGAAATACCGCTGAAGTTTGCTCAGAGACCTCTTTTTCAGGCTGCAGATTCTTTTACGTGCCGTAAATCTACTACACGGGACCACCGACTTTACTTCTCTCCGAAGGAAGCCATGCCCAGGAGTTTTACGCCTCAAAAATATCCATCGCCCGCTGTCGGGTTTGAAATTGTGACCTTGGAAACCAGAGGCTAGACCACATAGGACGACAGGAAATGAAATGTGGACATTGTCAAGGAGAGACATATTTCCATTGAAACACATTTATCATACAATATGCATGGTTTCTGCTAAAAATGGAATCTACACGGCGCCCGTCAGGATCCAGGACAGCATGCTGCACGAAACTTCTCCACGGGAATGCTTGATACTTCTCTTAATAATTAAGCTTCTCGTGCGAGAACGTTCTCCTGATAACCAGGTAGAACGCCGGGAAGCGCCCCGCAACCTCATAATTATTTCTACCGAGTTTGGCGGTTCAGTTGGCCTATTTATTCCAAGGTCACGCTTTCAAACCTGGCCCAGACCGATGGTGTTTAAGGGTGCTTAAAAATAATAACTCGTGTCAGTATAATAATAATAATAATAATAATAATAATAATAATAATAATAATAATAATAATAATAATAATAATAATAATAGTGTCCTTACGAGCCCAACTGCCGGCTTCAGGTCCACTCGCGCGGCAGAGGTGGGCGATCATCTAACCTATACGGGGAGCTCATGTGGCCAGCATCACACGCCCCCCAGCTGGAATGTTGGCTATCATGCCCGGAATCGCTGCCCTTACCGTCACGATGATGAGTGAACACCGGTCCTACGCCCGGAACTTAGAATGTCCTTACTGCCAATGGTGGGCTCGAACCCGGGCTGATTGCGTGGCCGGGAAACAGAGCACCAGTAGATTTAATTCAACACGAAATTCGGGCAGCACTGTTATAATCCACACCGTCGTTCATACATAACAAACATTCTTTTCACCGGGTTTCGTACCCGTTCCATAAATAACTGTGTTTAGAAACATTTTATTAATAGCCGACCTTTACATTTTATTTCTAATGTAAATCTTTTAAATAACAGTACATGGTATTTTGACAAAAATCGTTAGAATCATTCTTGAGAAAATCTAAAACTGGGAATGTTTCTCCAGACAAGGTGTTACTTATCCACAGACAGATCAACCGACAGACAGACAGACATACACACTTCCACGAATGCATAGAACGTGTAGAGAAAGTAAAAATGAACAGAAATCACTATCATTTTATTGCACAATTTATATTTTACAACATTTATATGTAGTACATTAACTTTATTGTAAAATTTATATTTTACAACATATCAAAGTGTAAATTTTAAGACCGAGGGTTGGCTTAATACGAAATTAACCCAACTCTATGGTAGTGCTTACAAAAGCTGGACCGACAGGAAACGAAGGGTTCAACCTGGAATAAATTAAAAGAACTGATAACTAACGACAGAAAATCACGTTATAAAATATATTTGTTTGCAACTTCACATTAGAAATGCGTTTTAATGTAATTAATGCAAATGTTAACCTGTACAACATGGCGCACACGACGGGAATGAGAAAAAGTATAAACAGAATCAGATTAGAATTTCGCATATGTCTATCTGCCAAATGTGAATAACTGTCTGTCTGATTCTTCACGGATATCTGTCAACGTGACATACTGTCCTTATGATTGATGTGATTGCGTTTGAAACGTGTAATTTATGAGAACTGCCTTGTCAATGTAAACACTCATTTAAAGCATAGTCTCCGTAGGGAACAAACGTGTGTCAGATTAAATGGTGGGCCTAATCACCTATTGCTCGGAATATATACCACTTGCTGCAAACAATAAAGTCTTACGTACTTACTTAGCTAAAAACATTTTACAGCCTGAATCGATTCTATTAGTAAAATGACCAATACGATGCACTTTTAAAATTATCCACATAAGAACGTCCAGCTATTACAGTAAATAGGTCTGCAAATAGATGTTATATGCAAATTTTAGTTCCTGCAACCAGTACTATGTACACACATAATAAGTAAGAAGGTATTGTATTCAACCATACCGATATTTCACCGGAAATACATGTTCTGAGGACCTCTGAATCCAAAGTAATAATTTATGATACAAGTGCTAAAAATTGTGTTTTATATTGTGAGTAGGAAGCTTGGAAACGAGGCCGTAGACCGACTACAGTAATCCTACCAACAAAATAAAACAATTTTAACACGTGTATCATACACTACTTTTTGACAGTTCTAAATATTTATAGGCATATAATTATAAATAAATTTTACCTATCTCAAGGAGTTCAATGGTCTGCGATATTCATTTGTTGCCTTGCTTAGCATCAGTGCTGACAACACGATGACTTACTCGTACAGAACGAAAACATTCCATACAACGGCGGCAGAGCAGCAGTTGTAATTTTGCTCTCTCCGCCACTTGCATAATTTCGTCTGGTTCAGCAGATTCCATGTTCATGACACTGAAATCATCCGTCATTTTGTGGATCGATACGAATTTTCAGAGTCCTAACCTACTTACATGAGGCCGTGGACGCATAAACCAAAGTTGGCTACATTGGAGAGTTGTAATTTTATAACACTGAGTGACGAATTTTCTGCTTTTAACACTAGTAACATCTGGTAAAAGACCTACTTTTAGCATCAACTGCCTAAAAACTCCTTTTTAGAAATATTATCGTGTGTGTGTGTGTGTGTGTGTGTGTTTGCGAACAGATAACTCAAAGACGAAAAGTCTGTTAAATGCCAAGCTTTATATGTAAATTCAGCATCTTTCAAGGATGGGACACGAAGATTTTCAAGAAAATACTTTCACTCCAAACTAGCCCTTACATGGAAAAATTTTCGAAAATTTTGATTTCTCAAAAAGGGCTCTATGATTTTGATTAAAATACCGTATGTTAATGAAATGAGATATAGGTATATCTTGTATTTTCAGGGATTTGCCTGTAAAATCCTTTTCACTCTGGATGACTTATAAATATTCAAAATCTTCCATAAGATGCAATTTTTTCTTAAACTTTCTGCAATATTTTGAGGAACAATCTAAAAGTTAGATTTGTTTGTAAGTTAATGTTTTTTTGTTTTGAATTTATGGTAAAATGAATAAAATGATTAATTCTTCATCGTGTGCACATTTTTTATGGTTATATAACTGTTTAAAGGATTCTTTACTTCAAAACTATTGATGGTATTGCAAGGAAATTTAGTATGCACACCATCATATTTATATGAAATGCATGAAATACATATAAAGTAAATACTCGAATATGTATAATTATGGCTATTATAAATTTAACCTATAGGTACCCTTAAATATTTTGACTAGGAGAGTTCATGAAATGTTATTTCAATTTTAAAACGATAATGTTTAATATTGTTGATTTAACTAGCTATTTTAAAGTAACCTTTTTATACAGTTGATGCTAAAACCAGGTCTTTTACAAGACGTCAGCAGTTTTAAAAGTAGACAATTCTGTCACTCAGTGCTATACGAGGTTCGGCTGATAAGTCCCGGGCCTCTCAATGAAAACAGCATTTAAAAAAATTGTTTTATTTCTCAACATAACCTCTAGAAAGTCTAATACATTTTTATATCGGTGTTCTAATTTAATTAAACAATCTCTGTAGCGTGATTTATAAGGTCCTCATAATAGCTGTGTGCCACATCAATGACCTCGTTGCTGTGAAATCTTCGTCCTCCAAGAATTTTTTTGAGGTTTGGGAACAGATTTCACTAATTGCTTCATGATTACCTTTCTTGTCATGCATTTCAGCATCATTTCATATTGTGCGACTGCCGTCTACGGCCGTTCTCACTTTCAACTTGGTATGTCAGTCGGCGGGATTGGAGGACTTGGCAAACACGGAAGTGACGGACGGGTCAGTAACCAGAAGTCTTGGAATACGAGATCAGAATATTCCAAAAGCTTCGGCTTTCACAAGCTCCCGGAAAGTTCCGTGACGTCATTTTAGCTATAAAAGAACGGAAGAATTGCAAGCCAATTTAGTGTGTAGAGAGTCGTGAGTGACAGGAGTGTTAGCGGGCAGTGGCAAGGAAGCCGTCATCTGCCTATGTGTCATAGCATCGAGCGAAATATTTTTAATGGTGAATTAAACACTTTATAGGTAACAAATTTTGGAGTCAATAAAGACATTTGTTACAATATCATCTGCTTCCTTTCATACCAATCATTGGGCTGATCAGCCATCCTGAGTTCTCTCTGATCCAGAGCCTCTGCTCCTCAACAGGCGTCTGACCGCAGGTGTTCTACATGAGGGAGGATAAGCAGAGAAACAAACACACAAACAAACAAAGAGAAAGAAAGAAGTAAGGAAGGAAAGAAGTAAGGAAGGAAAGAAGCAATGCTTGCATAAGCTACATTTACAATTGCTCACCTGAACTTCTATTCTGTGAAAACTTTGCGTCCATTTTAACTATAATTTATAAACAATCATTGTTTATACTGTTTATCCTCTTGATGGTAATATTTGGTGCACATAGCTTTTAATTCGAATACCTACTACCTTAGTTTGGAATGCCATTTTAAATATGGTGCTTCATATACTTGCCTTGAGCGATAATTTCTCCCTTATCTCTAGTCCAGTAGTTGATGGATTTTGGATAAGCCTCCGAATGGCACTCCAGCGTCATTTGCTGGCCTTCATGCGCTCCAACCAATTGATTCTGTATCCATATCATCGGAGGAACTGCAAAACAACATGCACGCATTACTTTCGCTTACCTGGTTAAAGTATTCAAGCAAGTTTCCCAAAATATAATGCAGGTTTTAATGTGATGCTAGACAACGTCCACAGATTCTTTTAAAATTATATATCAGTATTGTTATCGAAAAAAAAAACAGTGAAAATACTTTATGTGTTAAGGGAAAACCGGTGTTAAAAGTGATTTTATAAAGTATTAACGCTACAGGCATTACTGGCAACACAGGAAATACCAGGGTCAGTCAGAAAATGACAAGACGATTTGGCATAACTAAATAACGTTGAAAATTATCAACACAAAATTTTATTTACAAAGTTACAGTTCCTTGCTCTATTTCTCAACGCAATCTTCATTTTGTCACGTGGTACCGCTTTTTCAATGCCGATGTTACAGTTTTCTACCGCAAAAGAACTTGTGCGTTCTTTTTAATGCACAATTGAATTTTATAGGCAAACAAACAAACGTATAATGGTACGAGCCTTCATTGAGGAAATGGCGCATAATTTATGAGTAATCAAGGATGAACCATGTGTACGATAAAGACCGGAGAGGAAGTTCATCAATCATTATGGAGGAGATGAAAGCAAATATTGATAAAAAATTCAGAAAAACCGGTGTTTCACTTTTGACACCGTACATGACTTTTTGAATGGAAAGGATTTCCCAGCCATGAAGACCTCAAAGTGGTAGTGACAGCTTGGCTCATATCTTTAGGGGTGAAAGACTACAACATTTATGTTGAAAAATCGGTACCACGTGACAGCAAATATCTTGATAGCAATGACGACAACGTTGAAAAATAGACTAAGGTACCTCAATTTGTAAGTAAGGTTTTTTGTTGATAGCTTTAGCTATTATTTAGTTGTGTCACTTTCTGGATCGCCCTCGTACTTATACAAAGTTTCATTTAAATATGCCATATGGAGAAGTAGCGGCTCCAGGTCAAGAGGACCGCATTAACCGGCCGGGGGACTCAAGGCGCTGACCACGTCTCACCCTCCAATAGTGCACCCCATCCATGACGTCTGTGTTGGACCGAGATGGGGGACGCAGCGGCCGGGCGGTAGGCCAAGGTTCCCCGATGAGCTTTCGTGCCAAGGAGTTATGTTACGTATATATACACACACACACACACATTGGGCCACGCCGTGACCGAGTGGTTAGACCACTAGCCTCTCACCTAGACGGCCGGGGCTCGATCCCAAGCGACCGCATGTGAGATTTGTAGTGGACAAAGCGGCACTGGGGTGGGTATTCTCCGGGTAATCCAGTTTCCCCCGCCATCGTATTCACCGGTGCTCCATTATCATTCATGTATCATCAGTGTCACCGCCTGCGGTGCCATTAGTAGTTAAAGCGGGCGTTAAACACTACAAAAACACACACACACACACACACACATTATATCGCTAAGCGAAAAACACAACTGAAAATAACGATTAATTATATTAATTATCTGTAAACTAAATCTATGACTAATATCAAAATTCCAATCAGAGGTTTTATTACCATATTTTACACTGCTTTGGGATAGCTTTTCATCTCTAGCTGTGTTTTTGTGGGAGAAAACAGATTTTGAATATGAAAAAGTGACAAAAAATGGAGCATGAGAGAAACGGATTTAAATGTTGACATATTCTAGTCATTTACCCACCGGAATGCTTTAAAATGGCGGCCAAATATGTGCTCCATCCGTCCTAGGAGAATCAAACATTGCAAACGAGTAGTTTAAAGTATGTTGGATCTTTTTTCACAAAAATAAAAAATGATCCATTTTTTAACAAAATTGCTAAAAAAAAAAAAAAAAGAACATTAAAATTAGGTATATGTGAAGTTAGTCAAATATTGACAAAAATTGGAATGTGTATTGTATAAAACAGTTCAGACTTTGTAATTCAGTAATATCAAATTTATTTTGGTCTAGGGTCAGTACTAGAAGCATCACAAGACGAATGTATTGATCTTGGTCCTCAAAATAAATCCCCAATTTTCATGACAGGACCATTGCCACTGATATTGTCAAACACTTTTGTATTTCCTACAGCTGCTGTATATACGGAATATGACCTGGTCAATGCTAGTAGGATAGTAGGTCAGAAAATAGAGATAGTGTTTGACAAAGCTTTAACTTAATCTTCTCATTTCATTATTTTGGCATTTTCCTAACTTCAAAATGTTCCACACTACGGAGCTTTTTTTTTGTCAGTATGTGTAAACTGCTTTAAGAATATTCGTGAAATATAAGTACTTATTTATATGTCTGTCAATATATTTTTCTTCCTAGTCGGCTTACCCTCCCCTACTTAGAACTGACACCCCCTAGGACTTACAAGCAAATGTCTAGGGGTCAGAAGTCTGTCGGGGAGCCAAAGGCACGAAACCACAGAATGGAGAACCTGGAACGAGTGGTCGGCCCGTAGCCAGGCATGAGGGTGAGGATGTGGTTATGAAATGCAAGAAACATGTATGAAAGGAAAGGTGATGATTGAGTAATTGGTGGAATTAATGTCGGGGTAAAGCGGAGGAGCAGCAGAAAACCCGCCCAGATGCGGCTCTTCCATCCAAAAAGTCAAGTGCGGTGTCCAAAGTCCGGTTTTTCTGATTTCTTTTAACAACATTTGCTTTTAACTCCTCCATAACGATTGATAAACTTCCACATCGGACTGTATCCTACACACTGATTCATCCTTGATTGCTCGTAAATTATGCGCCATTTCCTCACTGAAAACTCTTTCATTGCGTTATCACCATACACTTACGTTATTTTCCTATAAAATTCGATTGGGCGAATATTTTGAGCATTCAAAAACACGAATAAGTTCTTTGGCGGAAGAAATTTATAACATCAGCATTGAAAAACGGATACCACGTAAGAATAACTATTTTGACATAATGGAGATTGAGTTTGAGAAATAGAGTAAGGTACTATAATTTTGTAAATAAAGTTTTATGTTGAAAACTTTCGTTATCATTTAGTTATGCCAAATCGTAAGTCCCTTTCTGGTTGGCCCTCGTAATTTGTTCTAAAAAAAAACCCTGATATGACAGCTCTCATGGGCCAACACCAGCTCGCATGGCAAATATGTCCAATGCCTACGGTCAGAAGGACATTATAATCGGGTTATAGTGATAGAGATGACTTGTGGTCCACATGCCACTTCCTCCGGTCTCTTAGTTACGATTTATTAGACCGTAACAATTATTTTCCATCAAGCAGTGCTAAGAACCTTTCAAGCCAAAGTTCACATCATACCAGACTTCCCAACAGAGGTAAAATCTACCGAGAGTTGAATCAAAATCCATCCAAGGCAATAACACTGACACAGCCCTACGTGTATTGCCGCACATTTATAGTGCTCAGCGAAACTTTTAACGCATAAATTATGTATACATTTTTTATTGCAGACTCACCATAGAGAAATTTAAATTTCTTACTTAACAGTAGTGTGTAAAAACACATATTTCAATGCCAAGTAGTTGTGTTGTTTTGATTTATATGTAGAAAGAATTTTGGACAAATCAATAGTTGGATGAAACAGATGGGAGAGTGACATAAACAAATGTATACCAGTTGAGTACTACAAATCTTTTAACGCACCAAAGGATATCTACAAACGCCAAATATGGGACAGTTGGGCCCTGATTGGGCTGAGAGATAGAAACTGAATGAAAGAACAAGATAATAAAGGGGACAAAATATTCAGCTAATAAAGTTGAAGGCCTTATTAGGAAAGGAAGAGTTGAAAGGAATTCGATTATCGTACGCCGTGCTAATGAAGAAATTCCTAACTCCGTTGTATCTCATAATGGGATACAAATGTGTTTTGCCTTAAGTGTCTTCCTTAACAAAATTCCTTTCCTCTTGTCATTAACAATATCATCAAGGATTATTACTTCCCCTTAGGCAATTTAGGTGGAATACTGTACTACGTATTTGGCACATTGGTAATTTCAGGGCATCATCTTGTCACAGAAAATGGAGGGCGTTAAACTTCCTTATAAAAAAGGATATGGCATTTATTTACAATGATACTGGTATAAAATAAAATAAGTTTGTTGTTAGTACTACTCGACGAATTGACCACGCAAACTGAAAGGCATGCCTGGTAAAGTCTGATAATGCCTCAAGAAGCGATAAAGACGCAAGCACTACGTTGGCGGATAGCCTTGGTGGGTTTATTGAGTACTGAAAAACTTTGTAGAGTAGTGGAAGAATTTCGAAATCGAATACATACCATATGGATTGACAAGGCTCAAGATTGGGTAGCTGAGGTCAACTAACTGTATATTTACTATCAATCAGGCGACACTATGCATAAGATTATTCAATCGATTTTTGAGCCCTTTGTACAAGGTATCAAGTTAGAATCCAAACAAATAAATTGCTAGCAACAGAAATGAATTTTCGGCGGAGGTGAGCAAAACAATAACATAACTCCATGGCACGACAGCTCACGGGGAGCCTTGGCCTACCGCCCGGCCGCTGCGTCCCCCATCTCAGTCCACTACAGACGTCATGGATGGGGTGCAGTATTGGAGGGTGAGATGTGGTCAGCGCCTCGAGCCCCTCCCGGCCGGTTAATGCGGTCCTCACGACCTGGAGCCGCTACTTCTCCATCAAGTAGCTCCTCAATTGGCCCCCCAGGGACCTCACGAGGCTGAGTGCACCCCGGTCCAGGTCTCCCAGCGGGGGAAAAATCCCCACGCCGGTACTGGGGATCGAACCCAGGTCTCCCGCTTGAGCAAAACAATCAAGAATGGAAAAATATAGAAAGCATAAAATTATAGAAATAATGGGTGTTAAATATAACACTATTAAAATAATAGAAGAATAAAATTTAAATGGCTTCGATAAGCAAAATAACGGAAAAAAGCGCAATTCCAAAAATGACGCTGTAGTGGAAGGTCGAAAGAAAGAGAAGGAAAGGGAAGCATAGAAAGCAATAGATGGATGCAGTAACAATAAATAAGATTAGCTAAGAACTTACAGAAGAACATGCAGCAGAAATAAAGTTTCTTTGGGTTGAATAATAACTATTCTACTTTAGAAAAAAAAATCAATCAGATGTGTGTCTTCGTTCAAACTACATCCCAATTTTTAAAACAGGAATTTGTGGGAACAGTGCTACACTTTGATTTTATATACGATATGAGATCTTTATCTTCGTTCAGTGCAATTTTGAAACCACATGTATTAGTCCTCTTACAGAACTGCAGTGTTGGCGTTAGTTCTGGATACCTTTTAGTTAAATAAACTTTCAAATTTGATTTTGCATTTAATTCTCATTCAGTATAATTTTTATCTAATAAATTATAGACATTAAGGAGTAGAATAATACACTATTAAATATTCTACACTAAACAGGATCTAATTTGGCCCTTAATGCGTTACTTTGGCAAACATATGATTGAATAAATACAGGGTTATTAAATTATAAGATAAACCCTCTCGCGGGCTCTCTTCACTGTACGAGAGATCCGAGAGTCGCCGGAAAAAGTGGTGCCGGCAAAGGCGCACTGAGTCGTCTTAAATAAATGCTTAAAGTATTGACCATCTGCTCCCAAACAGGCAGTATAACAAGTTAAACATGTTTTCCCTCATTCACCTAAGCTCAGCAGCAGACATTCCTGTGTAATCTATCGAAACTTAGTGATAACATCACAAGGATTCCTGCTACTAAGCTTAGACGAGTGAGCAATATAATAAAATATTTTCGCAATATAATAAAGATAATTTCACAAACTGTGCTGCCAGTATGTGAGCAGAAAGTCAACATTGCCGTAGTGTATCTTAAGATATGTATTTTAGTGCGCCTTTGCCGGCACCACTTTTCCGGCGACTCTGGGCTCTCTCGCGCTGTGGAGAGAAGCCGCAACAGGGGTTATCTTATAATTTAAGGACCCTGTATATATTATGCTGTATTCCAATGTGAAAACTGGTATTATTGCTCTCATATGCATCCAATATGAAATATGATTCATTACTTTCGAGTAACAAGGGGGGCCCTAAAAACTGCGAAAATGTGGTATGTTTACTTTCTCTAGTACACGCTTACAATGTACATAGTAGATAGGGAAGGTGTTATATTTCACCCAAAATTCAATACCGAGATTTCACCAGAAATACAAGAACCCGATTAAACATCTAACTTGGTATTTCAATCTAGTATGCTCCAAGGATGCGACACGAAGATTTTCGATAAAACCCTCCTACTTCAAAACTATTTTTACGCAGAATATTTTTCGAAATGTTTGATTTCCTCATAAATGATTAAAGGTTTTGATGATATTACCATGTGTAAGACATTTTCAAGAGAAATGAAATGTATCTTTTGAATTTTCTGGGAATAGCATCTGAAGACATCTTCATTCTGGGTGACTTTGCTTAATTGGTAAATCCAAAGAGATAGCTAAATGCTTACTAGATAAAAAGTGTAGACTTCGTTAAAACACTCAATTTATCTCAGATATATTTTTTGTGCAGTTAACAATTTCCGAGACATTTTCCTATTGGATTCATTTTTAAACTATTTAAACTTTTCTTAAGCGGGAAATCAACTTTCGTTTAACATCTCTTTTCTTGTACTCCCGTGTATGCAAAAGAGAACGAATTTCAATTGTTTCATATAGCGATAGCGATAAGCTTATAAAAGATTTGACTATCGCGTTAGCCTAGTGTATTCCCCTTAATTATAAGGAACCAACTAGTAAGACCATTTCTACTAATGTTTATCTTAATTTACATGAAGTAGAGAAATTAAGTTTGGAAGAATAGTTTGTTATAGAATAGGTACAGAAAGTGATATGAATGTAACACATAAGATTTTTAAGATATTGGTATTCATGATGTTGAAGTGTAATTATTCCAAAATTAAAGGGAGTCTTAATTTTTGAGCTCCTTTATTATAATAAGGCAGAAATAGTTCCAATTTTCACATTGGACACATTAAAATAAAAAGCATGTGATATATGTATAAAAATAATGTATGTTCCAAATTTTTGCCAAAGTAACACATTAAGAGCCAAATTAACTCCAGTTTATTGTAAAAGTTTCAATTCTATAGTATATTATACTATCATTTCCCGGCAATAATTTATCACAGAATGATCCTGCATAAGAGTCAAATGCAATAAACAAATTTGAAGGTCAATTTAAGGACATGTATGACTGAAAGTTTCACATTTATACCACAGAAGTTAAATAATTTAAAGTGCAAATGTCATCTACTTTGCTCTAATGGTATCGAGGTTTTGGTCAAATTTGTTTATGCTTTTGTTCCACACCAAAACTGTCCCTTACGACAAAACAAATTAAAATAGTGTTCCAATATTTAAACCCTAGGCTCACAATGCTTTTTGAAATTATCTTATATTTCTTTAAGACTCCATTGGTTTATTTTCAAACATTTTTTAAATTTATGAACGTGATTTTTTTTTGTCATAAAATATAATTTTTATGTTTGATAATTTAAAACATGCTTAAATACATCTGACAGTAAAATCTAGGGCAATTCTTATTCACATTACCTCTGTGAACATATACAGAAAACTGCGCCGCAAGGAGCATTTTACAGGAAAAAATGCTGAAAATATCAACAGCGAGAAGACAAGGAAAGATTTGAATGCATGGCTCACATTAAAATCTACCAGGTTGTTAGGTTGGCCCCTCAGCTTTCCTTTTCCTCTCCTCTGCTGCTGTCTTTTCTATCCTTTTCTTCTTGTATCGTTACTTAGCTTCTGCGCAACTTAGGCTTTAGTTTACATGATGTGAATTATATCTCGTCGAACTGAAGTTTCTCTTGCCGAGTCTAGCACAACTTCACATCTAATTCTTTGCTGTAGGTCCAGTGACTTAAGGCATTTAAAAATGGCGCTTGATGGCCAATTGTACCTTTTGGATATTCAGGAATTTTTAAATTATTTCATGGAATTAAAATTAAAAAAGTCGATTTTGTGATTTTTCATGAAATTTCAGTCATACGTACCCTTAACAAAAATGTCCGGGTTTAATACTAATACTCGATATTCAACGTTGATTTTCCATTAAATCATTCACATTTGCTAGGATGTTATAGTACCAGTAAAATAGTGATATAATAAAAGTGATTCAACACGAAAATGTGTACTGATCCTCAAGGATCACTTTATTAAGACATATTTAACTGCTAAAGTTGGTTTAGGACATACGTACAGTGGACAATTAGCATGATCCTCTTGCTGACAGTGGGAGGAACGCCGTTAGATGCGATGCACAAATACGCACCCATGTGTAGTCTGTTGACTCGGGTAATGTTGAACACCGGGCCTTCCACACTCAGAGCTGTGTAAAAAAGTAATTCACATATTAATTAGTAGTTAAACAGTAACATATACTGTAATAAATGAACACAGAAACATAACATACAACGCTAAAGCAGCAAAGCACAAATTGTCATTTTCAGTTAACTTTCTTTATATATAACATAAAAATATATAAAAGTAAATACCTTGGTCAGTACACATTTCAGAAAAGCGTGAACTATATTATGAGAGCCAAGTGCTTATTATACAGAAAATATTAACGTTGAACACTCACAGAATACTTATTTGTCAAGGAATATAATATCTAGCAGTAAGGAAATTTGAATAAAAGTTGTGATACATTGATTTTTTTTCATAACAAAACAACACAATTTCTAAAATTTAACAAGCAATTAGCGGCATCTATAAATGGGCAACTGCATTCTTATTAATAGGCATTCTCAAATTTAAACCTTATTTTCTGGCAAATTTTCTTCCATCACATTTAAGTATTCAAAATGATCCACCTGATGTAATTTTTAATTAATTTGTTTCAAAAATGCTATAACGCATTTAACATTGCATTAAAATATTGTCACACATATCTTTTTTATATAATGCTATAATATTAAGAAACAAATTATTATATTTTGAAAATTAAAGGGTTTTGAAAACTACAAAATTAAACATTTCTGCAAAAATTAGTGCTTACATGAACAATATGATATGCCAGATTGGTGTCTGCTTTCTCTACAAGTAATATGTACATAGTGTATAAAGAAGCCAAAACTTTGATGTTGAGATTTCACCGGAAATACATACTTTGAGGCCCCCAAAACATTTTTAGAAAGTTGTCCGTGTGTTTGTGTGTGTGCGTGTGTGTGTGAACGGCATAGCTCAAAAACGAAAATTAGGTGTTTAAGTTCAGTATCTTCGAAAGGTGCAAAAATTTTCAAGAAATCCAACCCCCCAAACTGCTCTTTAAATGAAAATTGTTTTCTCAAAAATGCCGGTAATGATTTTGATTAAAATACCGTATATTAAAGATATTTACATTTCAAATAAAACATATATCTTAAATTTTCTGAGAATAGACCTCTTCATTGTGGATGAATTTTGCATTAACTGGTAAACCGTAAGAGATAGACAAATATTTTCACAATAAGTGTATATCCCTTTAAAAAACTGAATTAAAAAGTCAATAACATTAATTTCATATTAAGGTTATTAATAAATTAATAATTCGTTTGCCATATATATTTTTAGTAGGGTTAGTCGTTCCCGGATATACTCGTGTTATTGGATTTAATTTTAAGCTACTTAAGCCTTTCTGAAACGGAACTCCTCTTCGTTTCATCTCTCTTTTGTTTTACTCCTGGCCATGCAAATCGAGCTTAATTTCAGTTGTTTTACATAGCGGCCGTCTTTTTAAAGATTTGGCTATCCTCTTAGCTTAGTGTATTACCTTATTTCCCTTCTGCTTAGAGGAATTAATATAGGCATTTCTGCTAATGCTTATTTCGATTATCATGCTATAGATAAAAGAATAAATTGTTTAACATGTTTGTAGAGAAGGTCATTTGAATGGAAGATGTCAGATTTTTAAGCTCATTTCCTGTAAAGCTTGGATTTTTATGGGAATAGCTTTAACAATTCATCACATGGCTCATTTTTATTAGAACGATGAATTTAGACAGTAAAAACGTATATTTAAATCATCATGCATGTTGTAATTTTGACTTGTAGTCTGCTTAGGGATGCCTAGGGATCAGAACCCTGACGGGGAACCAACGGTACGAAACCATAGAATGGAGAACCTGGAACGAGTAGTTGTTCCGTAGCCATGTAATTTTGATACAAGCAAAAATATCACTATTATTTTACAGAATAACTGATATAAATTTCAATAAAATATGTTACATACTGTGGGTTTTCAAAAATTTCTCAGATGCTTCGTCTTAAGATAGGGCATGTTGGGCTGTCAATCTGCTCAAAGAAATTGTCAGAGCTATGCAGAGTGGGAGAGGCGTTTTGTTTAAAATGCATGTGTATGTGAGTATGTACTACACACGCATGTATGTATGCATCTATATGTATGTGTGTATGTATGCGTCAATGCGTATGTGTGTATTTATTTAGTTATAGCTTCTACAACTTTGCACCGATTTCAATCAAACTGAGTACAGATAACCTTTGACACAAGGTGAAAATTACTATCTAGCGTCTAGTTTAGAATTCCAAAGTCCGTCATATTTCACAAGATTAACTTTTTCATTTCTTGTAAAAACTACAAAAGCTCTATATTTTTCTCAGTGATTGAACATTGCCAATATAAGAAAACTAGTTACCTACTTAGTCTTTAACAATCTCACAAAAAAAAACACTGGGTAGTGTGGTGGTAGCGTGTCTGCCTCACATTCAACAGGTCGGGAGTTCGAATCTCGGCAAGGGTGGGTTACCCGGAAAGGTTTTTCGGGGGTTTCCCTTATCCTGAGAAGACGAATATCAAGCAACTTTAAGCTCGATGGATCCCGAGATCATTTGAGCATCATTTCACCAATTTCATTCACTGTCCGATATGGCCAACCGGGTTAAAGAACGTTGCGCTAAAAGTAAATAATAATAAACAGTGAGTTTACATATTATTAGGCAATATAATATCTGAAATTAATCATAACAGTAATAAAATAGCCAAATAACTACCACAGCTACCAAACTTAAACAAAACCTGAAGGCGATAATTATAATCGCATGGTTGAATGATTAACAAAATGTTGAGCTACAGTATATTAAACTGCAATAACCTCAAGGACATCAAAAGAGACAAAATGCTTCTAAGTCATTATCACCTTATTTATCTGCATATTATTATTTATTGTAGATTGATGTAAGATAAAACAAACGATTCAGTTTATTGCATTGCTTACAAAAGTACTAACCGAGTAATAGATAAGTCGGTATTAACCTGCAGACATTCTGCGATGTTTAGGACATACGCTTATTATAATGTTAGGCTCCTCAATTTTTGTTTTTCTCTGTGTGAGAAGTTTGTGATGTTGTATAAACAGAAAACAAAACTGATGACCTATAAAAACCGGAAAATGGATACAGCAGTAGCATCAAACCATCCGAAGTACCACTTTTTCTTCCTTTTCTCTTTTATGTGTTCATTTTGTTGTTTTTTTTTTCTTTTATTTTATTTATTACTTGTGTTTTATTTGCAGTTTTATGTATGTTGCCTACTGAGAATAAATAAGGATAAAATATTTCAGTTACTAAAATTAGTATTACTTCTACAGAATTCAGATTTTCTCTGTAAATAGCGATGAGTCACCTCAAATGTGAAAACGCGTAAGACATAGAAAATATTATTACCAACTGATATTTGTGGCTCTTCAACCGTGCTTTTGCGTATTGCTTTCTAAGTTGCTGTTTTTCTTTATAGTTTCGTGGGTTTAATGTAATGTTTCTAAACAGTGCAAAGAAACGTGCGGCTGTTTGATAAGCCTAAACGTTGAAAGAATAAACTGTCAAAACATGGGCAAGGCCAGGTATTTCAGTCAGTGTTTTAAAAAGGTTAAAATAAACTAGTTAAGTTTGAGAAAATATCAGCAATAAACTCAACAAAGAATAAACGTTATAGTAATTAGCATTGGTTTAAAGCAACATTTAATCACACAGGGATACATAATGGTAGGTTAATGGCCTTGGGTCATGCTTTCTGTATTAGGAACACAAAATGGATAGCCCTTAGTGTCACTTAGATGTGCAAATGGCACCGAGTGTAGAGGTGTGTGGTCAGAGGCCCTTTCTCTCTCTCTCATTTACAATAGGCGCACATAGTACATGGACGTATACACGCATAAAGCTCACACTACCGAACACTGGAAAGCAATTTGCCTCTCCCCGGGGCGATAATGAGAGTCTTCATGTTGGTGTTCGCGTGCGCAAGTATTCGCGAGCGTCCTTTGTCCAAGGTACACAATGGAATAGGGCTAGTTTACGATCTTCGACGGCGAGTATTGGCTACTTAGGGGCTTTATGTTTGTCTTTGGTTTTCATTTGTACTGCAGCGCATTGTGTGGAATGGTTTGCTTAGCAGATATTCGCGTCATGCGGACACTTCGCAGAAGACAGCTGCTAACCTTAAGTTAGAACAAGTAGATACCATAACACAATAGATGACGAGTAAATAAGGCAAATAATGTCTATTATCAGATCTGCAATACAATATTCGCAAAGAAAGAAATATAAAAAAAATGTAAAAATTAAAATATATAAAACAGTAGATTTACACACTTTACTGTATGAATCAGACACGTGAGTAGTGCTAGACAAACATAAAACAGAGTAACGTCCTCAGAAATGAAATATTTGTTGGAGGTGAAGGGGAAAACAAGGAAATAATGGGTTAGAAATAAAGTTATTAGGGAAAATTTAAAAATGGACCAATTATTGGAAGAGATAGAGAACAAAATTAAAAGTGATGTGGGCACCTAATTAGAATGGTTGATCAGCGAAAAAAAAACAAGTATTTGAGGCAAGATCAGAAGGAAGTAGAAGACGCGGAGGACCGAGAAAGGAATGGGAACAATAACAATAACAAGAAATAACAAGAAAAGAGGGATGGAAATGACTGACTTGAAGAAGAAGGCACAGGATAGAGAACAGTTTAGAAAATGGATAGAAGACCCGTGTCGTAGCAAGTAAAAGAACCTCAAGCCTGATAAAAGGCCTCTGAGCAAATATAGCGCTCTTTCATACAATGGGAGAACCACAGAGGTTAAAGAGCGTCCACAAATTAAAAAAAAAAAACTCCATTTGTACATGCGTGCAAGAGAAAGTAATACAAATTAAGGATAATAGAGTCTAATGGTAGACAAAATATCGAGATGATTTGCAATACTTAGTAAAATAGCAATAAAGACAATGTCGCGTGCTGTGAACTTCAACAAAATATAACATGTTTATCTGCCTAAACCATTCACATGATGTCCTCTAGCTATTCGGTAAACAAATCTTTTATTCAAAGCATTATCTATTATCTACATCATGTTAATCAAATTACATAAGCAGAATTAGCCTTTTACAAACTTCCTTATAAATAGAAGGGAAATAAGAAAATGCACAGCCCAAAGCGATAGTCTAATCCTTTAAAAGCCGATCGCTATGTCAAGCAATTTCAATTTCAATCTGTTTGTTTGTCAGGAGTAAACAAAAGAGAAACGAAAAGAAAAATTTAAGTGGCATAAAAATTGAAACCATTAATCCGGAATATCTCGAAAAGGGTTTACCCTGCAAAACACGTATGACATTAACTATGTGTTTTAATGAGATCTACATTTTTTATGTAGTAAGTTTTTGTATATCTTTGTCAGTTACATAAGTGTCATCCAGAACGAAGAGGTCTTCAGAGGCCATTCCCAGAAAATTCAGCATATACAGTTCGTTTGTCACAAATATATCCTAAACATAAGTGTTTTAATCAATATATTTACACCATGCTTGAGAAAACCACAATTTTCGAACAATGCTGCATGTACATGATTGTTGGAGGTGGAGGGTTTTCTGGAAGATCTTCGTGTTGCATCCTTTGAAGATATTGACCAAGTTTGGTATTTAAGAAACTTTTCGTTTCTGAGCTAAGCTGTCCACACAGATCTTTTTGCTAAAAATGCTATTTGTGGATTCAGTGGGTCTCAAAACATGTATTTCCGGTGAAATCTTGGTATCGAACTCTTGGGTAGAATACACTATCTTTTCTATCAGCTATGTACGTTTTATATATGTGCTAGAGAAAGTAGTAAAAAGTAGGACTGATCAGGGCAATAGGGCCTAATGGCAGGTAAAATATTCAGATGATGACTTGCTGTAAAAGGAAGAACACATTATTTTTCAGAACATGATAACCTTCGGGGTGACTTTGAAGTTTGAATTCAGGTGGTTTGCGGTTTTTTCTTTTGGTAGTGTTTAATGCCCGCTTTAACTACTTATGGCACCGCAGGCGGTGACACTGGGATACATGAATGAAGATGGAGCACCGGTGGAATGCAATGGCAGGGGAAACCGGAGAACCCGGAGAAAATACGCCTCAGCGCCACTTTGTTCACCACAAATCTCACGTGCGGTCGCTTGGGATTGAACCCGGGCCGTCTAGGTGAGAGGCGAGTGGTCTAACCACTCGGCCACGGCGCGGCCGGTATGCGGTTGGAAAGCAATCCTCGCAGTAGACAAGTCTTCCACTTACTGGTCCCTTAACTGAGGCGAGAAACTCGACTAGCAAGCAAAGGCTTCAGTCTCCAGGAAACAATGATTTTACTAGAACAGGCTCGTCTTTGGTTTGCTAATGGTTATTGCCGAATGGCAGGGGTAAGCGGTCCCGTTTGAAGGCCATCATGTTTTGGAGAAAACTATACTAAGCAAAATAGCATTACAAGATAACGGTAGGTGCTGTGAAATTTTACAATATAAGATGTTTTAACTACGTAAACGTTAAGTGGCACGTTGTGACATGCATGACGAGTAGAAAGGTTACCTACTCCTATGACCATTGACTATGTAAACAAGGTAAAGTGGCACGTTGTGATATGCATGACGAGTAGAAAGGTTACCTACTCCCCTGACCATTGACTATGTAAACAAGGTAAAGTGGCACGTTGTGACATGCATGACGAGTAGAAAGGTTACCTACTCCCCTGACCATTGACTATGTAAACAAGGTTAAGTGGCACGTTGTGACATGCATGACGAGTAGAAAGGTTACCTACTCTCCTGACCATTGACTATGTAAACAAGGTTAAGTGGCACGTTGTGACATGCATGACGAGTAGAAAGGTTACCTACTCTCCTGACCATTGACTATGTAAAGAAGGTTAAGTGGCACGTTGTGACATGCATGACGAGTAGAAAGGTTACCTACTCCCCTGACCATTGACTATGTAAACAAGGTTAAGTGGCACGTTGTGACATGCATGACGAGTAGAAAGGTTACCTACTCTCCTGACCATTGACTATGTAAACAAGGTTAAGTGGCACTTTGTGACATGCATGACGAGTAGAAAGGTTACCTACTCTCCTGATCATTAACTACGTAAAGAAGGTTAAGTGGCACTTTGTGACATGCATGACGAGTAGAAAGGTTACCTACTCCCCTGACCATTGACTATGTAAACAAGGTTAAGTGGCACGTTGTGACATGCATGACGAGTAGAAAGGTTACCTACTCCCCTGACCATTAACTACGTAAAGAAGGTTAAGTGGCACGTTGTGACATGCATGACGAGTAGAAAGGTTACCTACTCCCCTGACCATTGACTATGTAAACAAGGTTAAGTGGCACGTTGTGACATGCATGACGAGTAGAAAGGTTACCTACTCTCCTGACCATTGACTATGTAAACAAGGTTAAGTGGCACGTTGTGACATGCATGACGAGTAGAAAGGTTACCTACTCCCCTGACCATTAACTACGTAAAGAAGGTTAAGTGGCACGTTGTGACATGCATGACGAGTAGAAAGGTTACCTACTCCCCTGACCATTAACTATGTAAAGAAGGTTAAGTGGCACGTTGTGACATGCATGACGAGTAGAAAGGTTACCTACTCCCCTGACCATTGACTATGTAAACAAGGTTAAGTGGCACGTTGTGACATGCATGACGAGTAGAAAGGTTACCTACTCTCCTGACCATTGACTATGTAAAGAAGGTTAAGTGGCACGTTGTGACATGCATGACGAGTAGAAAGGTTACCTACTCCCCTGACCATTAACTACGTAAAGAAGGTTAAGTGGCACGTTGTGACATGCATGACGAGTAGAAAGGTTACCTACTCCCCTGACCATTAACTACGTAAAGAAGGTTAAGTGGCACGTTGTGACATGCATGACGAGTAGAAAGGTTACCTACTCTCCTGACCATTGACTATGTAAACAAGGTTAAGTGGCACGTTGTGACATGCATGACGAGTAGAAAGGTTACCTACTCTCCTGATCATTAACTACGTAAAGAAGGTTAAGTGGCACGTTGTGACATGCATGACGAGTAGAAAGGTTACCTACTCTCCTGATCATTAACTACGTAAAGAAGGTTAAGTGGCACTTTGTGACATGCATGACGAGTAGAAAGGTTACCTACTCCCCTGACCATTGACTATGTAAACAAGGTTAAGTGGCACGTTGTGACATGCATGACGAGTAGAAAGGTTACCTACTCTCCTGACCATTAACTACGTAAAGAAGGTTAAGTGGCACTTTGTGACATGCATGACGAGTAGAAAGGTTACCTACTCCCCTGACCATTGACTATGTAAACAAGGTTAAGTGGCACGTTGTGACATGCATGACGAGTAGAAAGGTTACCTACTCCCCTGACCATTAACTACGTAAAGAAGGTTAAGTGGCACGTTGTGACATGCATGACGAGTAGAAAGGTTACCTACTCCCCTGACCATTGACTATGTAAACAAGGTTAAGTGGCACGTTGTGACATGCATGACGAGTAGAAAGGTTACCTACTCTCCTGACCATTGACTATGTAAACAAGGTTAAGTGGCACGTTGTGACATGCATGACGAGTAGAAAGGTTACCTACTCCCCTGACCATTAACTACGTAAAGAAGGTTAAGTGGCACGTTGTGACATGCATGACGAGTAGAAAGGTTACCTACTCCCCTGACCATTGACTATGTAAACAAGGTTAAGTGGCACGTTGTGACATGCATGACGAGTAGAAAGGTTACCTACTCCCCTGACCATTAACTACGTAAAGAAGGTTAAGTGGCACGTTGTGACATGCATGACGAGTAGAAAGGTTACCTACTCCCCTGACCATTAACTACGTAAAGAAGGTTAAGTGGCACGTTGTGACATGCATGACGAGTAGAAAGGTTACCTACTCTCCTGACCATTGACTATGTAAACAAGGTTAAGTGGCACGTTGTGACATGCATGACGAGTAGAAAGGTTACCTACTCTCCTGATCATTAACTACGTAAAGAAGGTTAAGTGGCACGTTGTGACATGCATGACGAGTAGAAAGGTTACCTACTCTCCTGATCATTAACTACGTAAAGAAGGTTAAGTGGCACGTTGTGACATGCATGACGAGTAGAAAGGTTACCTACTCTCCTGATCATTAACTACGTAAAGAAGGTTAAGTGGCACTTTGTGACATGCATGACGAGTAGAAAGGTTACCTACTCCCCTGACCATTAACTACGTAAAGAAGGTTAAGTGGCACTTTGTGACATGCATGACGAGTAGAAAGGTTACCTACTCTCCTGACCATTGACTATGTAAACAAGGTTAAGTGGCACGTTGTGACATGCATGACGAGTAGAAAGGTTACCTACTCTCCTGACCATTGACTATGTAAACAAGGTTAAGTGGCACGTTGTGACATGCATGACGAGTAGAAAGGTTACCTACTCTCCTGACCATTGACTATGTAAACAAGGTTAAGTGGCACGTTGTGACATGCATGACGAGTAGAAAGGTTACCTACTCCCCTGACCATTAACTACGTAAAGAAGGTTAAGTGGCACTTTGTGACATGCATGACGAGTAGAAAGGTTACCTACTCTCCTGACCATTGCCCAATGGGATTGGTTCTCCTCCCTCGCGGCGCCACGTGATGTTTGGTTGCGGCGATCCAGTGGCTGCACACCGCAACGTTACGTTAGTTCCTTCTCTCACCACCATGTCCGTACTTGTCGGATAATCCAATATGTCAGGTGGCACTGCAACATATAAAACAAACTTTTTGAGTACATTCTTAAGTGCTACTTTCACATGACTCTCTAGCCATTCTTCAAACGTACTCTTCTCTTTAGCTCATGTTAACTGAGCTAAACCTATGTAGAAATGGTTTTATTTCGTATTACTTGTGCGCACAATGATAAAAGGCTATAACAGAATTAAGACTGGTCGCAATTCCTTTGTCTTTGCATGGCCTTGAGAGAGAGAGAAAGAAAATTCTGATGTTCCATTCACATGACTTTCTCTACATCTCTGCAACAAATTATTGTTAAAAACCTTATTCTTTTATTTACTTCACGCTAATCGGGAAATATTAGTAGAAATGGTCTTATTGCTTACTTCCTTGTAAGTAAAAGGGAAATAAAGCAGTACCACAGGCTAAAGCGATATTCTAATCTTTTAAAGACTGGTTGCTATGTGATCAAAATTCCTTTGTTTGGCCAGGAGTTGTCAAATTCCCATATGAGAAAGGTATAGGTATTTTGAAACCAACAACAAGGAATATCTCAAAATCGGCGATGAAAGCGTATATTACATAAATTGTGTGTTTTAACGAGCTCTACATTATTTGTTAAGTAAATTTTTGTCTATAGCTTACGGCTTATCAGTTAGACAAAATTATAGGATACTCATCCAGAATAAAGATACATACGACATTTTAATCACAATCGTTAGCCATTTTTGAGAAAATGAAAATTTTTGAAAATTTCAATAAAATTAAAGGGTAGTGGGAATGGAGTAATTTTTCTTAAGAATCTTTCTGTCGTATTGTTGGAAGATAAGGAACTTGAATACCAAGTTTAGTATTCAATAGACTTTTAGTTTTTGAGCTATGCTGCCCAAAGACACACACACACACACACACACACACACACACACACTGACATATTTCTAAAAATGTTTTTTTTTTTTTTTTTCATGGGGGCTCAAAAACATATATTTCCGGGATATAATGGTATCGAAATTCTGAGTACAAATCAATACCTCCTCTACAAACTATGTACATAGTGAGTGTAAAGAAAGTCAAAAAGTATTACTGTAACAAAAATCTCTTTATTTCTTCCACTCATGGATTAAAAGAATCCGTCTTCACAACAACTCCGCCCCAGTTTTCTTTCGACGCTGACTGCGGCGGCGGCGGCAACTGCTCCACTCTCGAACTTCCCGTCAAAACTGACTCAACTGCTGCACACCTGCATTCCCAGTTGAAACTGAGCTCTCCGCGGGGCTCGTTTTCTGCAAACCTGTCGCTGACTGATAAACTTCCAGAAGCAGTCTCATGTGTGCAGGTGATACAAGCTTACTTAGGTACAACAATGTCACAGAACTCACACGAGTCCACTTACACAGGTGTAACAATGCTTGTCAACAATCAGCTATGACTTGTGAAGCAAGGCGCTCACACTTGTGTGTGCTGCAAGGCCTTGGAAATGGTTAACTTCTCGAAAGTGTATTTCACATCAGTTTAACGATGTATAAATTTTATAGCAAGATGTTGTGAATATCAGCAGTGCAAAAGTCATTCACATTGAGCAGCGCTTTAGAGGCTATTCCTACAAAATTTATGACATTTAATTTCTTATTTTTGTGGAACATGTGCCATATTTAAAATATGTTATTTGTTTTTCAGTAAATCAATTCTTTTAAAAATATTCCATTCAAAGCGTAGTATGGGGTGAAAAGTTTCGTATCGCATCCTTCGAAGGTGGCGAATTTGATACCAAGTTAGGTATTTAACGGACTTTTCGTGTCCGAGTTATGGTATTAAACACACACTCACACAAGTCAAAGCGCAAGCACACACACGGGCCTTTTTTAAAAAAAACTTTGAATAATATTGATGCAGGGTGCTTCAAAATCAAACATTTTCCGGTCAATATCAACAGTGAATTTTTTGGTGGAACAGCATTTAGCATATAAGTTTAGGATATTTCTGCGGTTTACTTTCATTGTGAACGAGACCTGATTTACGTTTTGAGATTGCAAGAAATTGGATGTTGTTTTTATGCACCACAGCAGGGAAGGAATGAGAAATACTCAGCTTTATATTGCTCTTCAAAATTCACTAAACAAAAGTGATTATTTTATAATAGGAAATGAAAAAAGCTGATGTGGTCCATTGGCATGACTTTCACTGCATCTCTGTAACAAATTATTGCTAATAAACTTCTTTCCACTTCATGCTAATCGAGATAAACACTAGCAGAATCGGTCTTTATTACTTGGTTCCTTATAAGTAGGAGGGAAATAAGGGAATATATAGGCTAAGCCGACAGTCAAATGTTTTAAAATGTGGTTGCTATGGGATTGAAATTTATTTCCTTGCGTGGCCAGGATATGACAGGCCCCGGTATGATAAAGTTTTAAGTATTTTAAAATTGAAGCCAATTACAAGAAATATCTCGAAAATGGCCAACTCCACGAAAAAAAAAAAACGTATACGGTATCAATTGTTTGTTTTAAGTAGGTCTAAATTTTTGTGTAGCAAAACGGTTTACTATTTATGCAAAATTCAGGAAAATTCATCCAGAATAAAGAGGACTCCAGAGAATATTCCCAGAAAATTCAAGAGATACATTTTATTTGCCGTGTAAATTTCTGTAATATACGGTATTTTAATCAAAATCGTTGGAGCCATTTTTGAGAAAATCAAAATTTTCGAAATGTTTTCCATGTAAAGTGTAGTTAGGTTAGGGAATGTTCTTGAAAATCTTCGTGTCGCGTTGTTGGAAGATACTCAACTTAAACATCAAGTTGGCTTTTAACGGACTTTTCTTTTTTGAGATATGCTGCCTCCCCCCACACACACACGGACATTTTTCTTAAAATGCTATTTTTGGATTCAGGGGGTCCCAAAATATGTATTTCCATGAAATCTCGGTATCGAATTTTTGGTTGCAATACAATACCTTTTATATACACTATGTACATAGTACGTATAGAAAAAGTAAAAATTGCAAAGAAACCAGTTGAAGGAGTAGTTGGAGTAAATGGAGAGGACACCTTACATGAAAATGGGAAGATGTTACTTAATTTGCAGTCTACAATGAATTAAAATAACCAACTCTTCCGTAAAATATAAAATATTCCTACATTTACTTGAGTTGACAGAAATAGTAAACCAATAATTGACAGTAAAATATTAGTTAATAAGAAATTAGCATAAGTTAGAGAGAGAGCAGGGTAGCGATGATTTTAGTAGAGATCATTCCGTCTGAATCTCTGAAATACAATTAGAATCAAACTCTTTTGAGCCAATTTTTATTAAACCAGCAATTTCGAAAAAAAAAAAAAAAAAAAAGGAGAGTTTCTGAAAATGTTCATGTTGTAGCGTTGGAAGAAACTGAATCCAGCCCAAGTATTCAAACCAACTACTACTTGAATGCGAGCCTCGAACTTTACCGCAAGTCTCCTTGCATGATCATTTTTTTATACTTGTGATTATATTAACATAAAGCCAGGTACATATTGTGTTAGTGACAATAAAATGTGAGCTAAATTTATTCCAAATGACTAACATACTGTATATTTAACTATTGATATTTTAAGTGGTAACCAATAGCCCTTATTAAGGAAACGTCGGGTCAGTTATCACCTATTTACAGCTTGGTTAGCCACAAGCTATTGAATATATTCCATTATTAGACGTTGCGTTTTCAGCAACACAACTCAAAGGTATAAGCCGGACAGGGCGAGTGTAGTCCTGCACCGAGGAGCGCCACTTGTACATGTAATGGCTTGCCCGCCCGCCTGCACAGTCCAGTTGGGAAAGCCGACCGATAGTTCATGATGTCACTTCCCTTGTGTGTGTTAAAATCTGTATATATTCATATGATAAGCGATCAAATATATTCTCAAACCCATTGCAATACAATAAATGTGTACACCTCTCTCTCTCTCTCTCTCTCTCTCTCTCGCGTGCTTGGCATTATTCTGTGATATCTCCCTCACTTGCCGTGTCGGTATCCGATTCAGTGGCCATATCTTATCCCGATTCAGCATTGCTGTCGAATCCTGCATTGATTATTGTCCTTAGCATTTCTTCTTCCGTTAGTGCATTTCTATTTCAAAATGTTTTTTGAATATTTTTCACCTTCTGACCCGAGTTTTTCCAGTCATTTGCTATTATTGACCCAATAACATTCTAAGAAATTATGCTCTTTCAGCCACTACGTCAGAGCGTTCTCTCAGTAAATTCAGTTATCTTTACACTTTTTAAATATGTATTTTCTAAGCGTTTATTACATCCAAAGAAATTAATCTCCTTTTTGCAAAACATCAATAATTTTCACAGCGTATTTATTTTTACCTCGTAATCCTCCTGATATTTTTTTCTAACAACACATTCGTCCATATCGTCCAAAATGTTTTTGTTGCAAGAGGTTTACCAATCTTGTAAGGTGGTGTAATTTTCCTCGTCCCACCTTCTTCAAGCCGGCCCTCCTTTCTGATCTTGCATATCGTTGTCTTATTCTAACCGGTAGAAGCGACAAGTTCAGTAGCATTTGTAACAGGTATTTTCTGAGCTTCTTTTTTCTCATCGTCACAAAATTCAGAACTTTATAAATAGCACGCTTTCCATTTCAGCTCTGTCACTGAATACTATATGGCGTACCAGTGAAGTAAACCAGAGTGTACAGCATTTCATGACATATGCATGAAGTCTTATTGCTTCATCGCGCTAGTTCGCCTCATCTCCGCTCCCAGTGTAGGACTGCACTTGCCTTGTCCGTCTGTTACGATTTCCAAGACACTCTAGAAGATTCAAGATATTTATTCTTGTACGGCAATAGCTGAAACATATTATACTCAAAGGAAAATCGTTAGAGCCGTATTCGGGAAAACAAAAAACAAAAACAAAGAAAAAGGCTTTATTATTCTATTTATGAGCAATTTATGGAAATTTCCGTTAAGGTAATACATCTCTGAAATTTTGAAAATCTGCAATGTGCGTGATATCTTGTTCAAATGGATACTATTTATTACACACAATGACAGTGATATTTTGCCATGTTTCATTGCATTTAATTAAACAATAATTTTTATTTCCTAAATTCATTGTTCTAATAAGAAACTATGCACGTTTTAACATACTTGCCTAAAGCATTCAGCTTTACAGTAGATGAGTTTAAAAATATGTCATATAATTTTTATATTAACAGCAAATTATTTTAGAAAAGTTATTACACTTTTCAAAAGTGATTAATTTGTTTCTCAAAATTAGAGCATCATTTCCTTTAAAGTATTTTTAAGAGGCAGTAATGTTTCTCAAAATAAATTAACAAATAATTACATCGTGTGGAGAATTGTAAGTATGGAAAAATGCTCAAAACGGTGTGCTAGAAAATTAAATTTTGGCATGCCTAAGCATAAGAACATTTATTTTCTGCCAATGGGTAGGTAAAAGTGCGTCAAGTGAAAAGATCGGTATATGTTGTTAAAGTTTATCCTTCATATTATTTTATTGTGGATAAGAAGCTTAATTTTTCAGAAGTTACAACTCTTACAAATGCATTACCTTTATGCACTTTTGAGAATTTGGAGGATTTTGAGTATCGAAAAAAGCTGAGGTCGCGAAAACAAGGTTTAAAAGTTGGGAGCGCCTTTTAGTAAGCATGCGCCTGTCAATTTATAACTTCAGTTAATCGATAGTTCAAGCGAATTCACATGACTTTCTCTACCTGTTCTACATAAAAAACAGTTGATACAAAAGGTTATTTACATCATGGTAAACGGGATAAACATTACCGGAATTAGTCACTCTACCTAACTCCTTAAAGGCAGGAGGGAGATACGGGAATACACCATATCAAAGCGACAGTCAAATATTTTAAAGTCCGGACGTTATCGGAACAATGAATTTCGGTTCGCTTTGCATTTTCAGAGAAAACAAAAAGAGATGAAAGAATGCGTAGTTCAAAATTAAAGGTAATAACTAGGAATACCTCGGAAACGGCTAACTCTGCAACAAAGTGTAATATAAATTGTGTGTTTTAAGGATATATTTTTTTGTATAATAAGTTTGTCTATTTCTCACGGTTTACTAGTTATACAAAATTCAGCAAAATTCATCGAAATGTACAGGTCTTCAGAGGTATTCCCAGAAAATTCGTGATATACATTTTATTTGTGGTGTAAATAGCTTTAATATACGATATTTTAATTAAAATCATTTGTCATTTTTATAAAAAAGAAAGTTTACAAAAAATTTTCCATGTAAAGGGTAGTTTTGAACATCTTCGTGTCGCATCCTTGGATGATATTAAACTTGAATGCCAAGTTTATTATTTAATGCTCTTTTAGTTTTTGAGCTAAGATGTCTATAGGCACACATGGCTCTTTTTATAGAAATAAATTGTTGGACTATGGGGACCTCAAAACATACATGTCCGGTGAAATCTCGGTATCGAATTTTTTTGTGGAATACAGTTACTTCTATATACACTGTGTAGATAGTATGTATAGAGAAAGTAAAATGATCTCTTTTCCTAGGATGATGCATCTGTGAAATTTGGAAAATATACAGTAAATAAGGTATCCTATTGGAACTGATACTAGTTATGTTACCCAACAATAGTAACATTTTTGCCATGAATAACAATTCTAGCTTGCGTGGTTATTCAGATAGTTTTTATTGATTCATTGGTCAAATATAATAGACCAAGTGATGAATTTGCACGATGTTTTAGTATATTAAAAAAAAATTTAGTACATGAATCTACATATAGATTTGTCATATTATATTCTTATATTAACCCTATTTTTTACAAAGTGTTTACCTTTTGTGCTATCCAAAGCTCTTGATTTTTCACAAATTAATAATTTATTTCTCAAAGCTGGAGGATTGTTTTGAAAAAGTATATAATCGTTTTCTTTAATTTACTTTTGAAAGATAGCACACACTTATTGAAACAAATTAGCAAAATTTGCATTGTGTGAAGTATTTTGAGTATGGTAAAAATTTGCGAGAAAAAAAGGTTTTAAGTTGGGAGTGCCTATGAATAAGCATGCATCTGTTCAATTATATCTTCAGCTAACTAATAGTTTAAATGCGCCTATTGAGCAAACGACATAGTTTACTAAAGTTTATAATTTATATCAGTTGTTATGAAAATAAGTAATATTTTATTATTTCACAAATTTTAATAACATTTCGCAGATGCATCACTTTAAAGTGTAGACTTCGTGTGATTTTATTATAAAGAAACGTACTTTTTTGGACAGTTGATGCTAAAAGTAGGTCTTTAACCAGATGTCAGTAGTGTTAAAATTAGAAAATTCTGTCACTTAGTGTTATAAAATTATAACACTCCAATGTAACCAACTTTGGTTTATGTGTCCACGGCCTCATTCAAGTAGGTCATGACTCTGAAAGCTTGTATCGATACATAAAATGGACGATTTCAATGTCATGAACATGGAATCTACTGAACCAAACGAAATTATGCAAGTAACGTAGAGAGCAAAATTACAACTGCTACACTGGCTGCGTTGTATAGAATGTTTCCGTTCTGTACGAGTAAGTCATCATGTTGTCAGCACTGATGCTAAGCAAGGCAACAACGATTACGCATGAACTACGTGAAACAATCTATTTATAATTATAATATGTCTATAAATATTGAGAACTGGTCTAAAAATGGTGTAGGGCATGCGTATTAAGATTGTTTTATATTGTTCGTAGTTTCCTACTCACAATATGAAACACCATTTTCATCACTTGTATCATAAATATCTATTTTAATTTTTAAACATTTTGGTCAAGTTTCACAGGTTCATTACCTTAAACCCCTTGTCTGCCATGTTTTTGGGCGTCTAAAGTATGACTCTGGGCGTTTATCCAAATTTTATTATCTGATTTACATTGTTCACAAACACGCACATACACTCTCAAAGATAATATTTTGAAAAGATGACTATTGTTAGGTACAAGGTATGCTTCCGGTGAAATCTGGATAGCGATTTGTTTACTACGTTTACGTATCTTGGGTAAACACTACGTAAAATAATAAAGGCTACAAAACAGCCAGTCTGCCTCTTGGAGGCGATACGAAAGTCTCTATATTACAGCTGAGTTAAACAAGCAGTGTTTCTCAATGACGATGTTCCCACATTTCGGTGCACGAACCCATTTCAATAATGTTTACATAGTTCAACCTGTTGTACGCTGTTGCCAGATGCAACATAATTAATTACTAATTTTCAGAGTAGCTATTGATTGTATACAAACATTTCTGCGATTGTTTGCTCAACTCCATTCATCACAACCTCCGGGTAACATCCAACAAATTTCATATTTGTCCTGCATAATTATAACGCGTATATGGATACATGCAAATGTCTGAAGCTGAGAAAAAACAATGGCAATGAAGCACAAGAGAAGTACACTCGCCGAAATGATAGACTTTTACTTTCTCACATGCACAGTGCATTCCGTGGTCGAGTGGTCAGCGAGCGGACTTCAATACCCGGATGGGGCGGGGAATTTTTCTTCAACCAGAATTATTCCCTACCCCCAACAGAGTCTGAAGTATGTATGTGTGTGTTTGAGGAAAATAAAACGATTTAAAGTCAACATAAAGAGAACCTACAGACAACGAGACCTTAGATGTTAAAGAGGGTTATATAAATGAAACAATAAAAATGCACATAGCAGGCACAAAAGATATTGTATTCCACCCAAAATATTGATACCGAGATGTGTCAAAATACATGTTTTGAGGAACCCTAAATCCGAAGAAAACAATTTTTAAAAAATGTCCGAGTAAGTGTGTGTGCTTGGTTCTGTGGACAGCATAACTCAAAAAGAAAAAGTGGGTCAAATACCAAGCATGGAGTTTAAGTTTATTATCTTCCAAGGGTGTGGCAGCAAGCTATTCAGGAAAATCCCCCCATACTCCAGATTACCCTATACATGAGAATTCTATACAAATTTTCGATTTTCTAATGGCTTTAAAGATTTCAATTAAAATACCGTAAATTTATTTTCATGACAAACAAAATGTATATCCTGAATTTGTTGGGAATAGCCACTGAAGTTCCTCTTCGTTCTGAATGACTTTGGCACATCTAACTCCATGGCACGACAGCTCACGGGGAACCTTGGCCTACCGCCCGGCCGCTGCGTCCCACATCTCGGTCCACTACAGACGTCGTGGATGGGGTGCAGTATTGGAGGGTGAGACGTGGTCAGCGCCTCGAGTCCCCCCGGCCGGTTAATGCGGTCCTCATGATCTGGAGCCGCTAATTCTCCATCAAGTAGCTCCTCAATTGGCCCCCCCAGGGACCTTACGAGGCTGACTTTGGCACATCTGGTAAACCGTAAGAGATTGACAAAGGCTTACTGCATAAAATGTAGATCTCATTAAAGCACACAAAGTGTCATTTACACTTTTCTGTAAAGCTAACCGTTGCAGAAATATTCCCTGTTATTGGTTTCAATTTTAAATTGTTTTCTCTAATCATAGGAAAGTCCTTATCCATGTCATCTCTTTTTTGTTTTACTCCTGGCCATGGAAATAGGACCGAATTTCAATGACAGTCGTAAAACGACAGTACTTAAATGATTTGGCTATCGATATAATCTAATGTATTCCCTGATTTCCCTTCTAATTATAACGAACTAAGTAATAAGACTATTTCTAGTAAATTTTATCTTGATTAGCATGAAGTATGAGATAAAATTTTTTTCTAATAATAGTTTGTTTGCAGAACAGATACTGAAAGCCATTTGAATGTAACACATCAGATTTTACAATTTGGAAATGACTGCTTGTCTCATTGAGGTAACTACAAGCTCATATCTTTCTTGAAAGCGTGTAAAGCTTAGAATAATTATTTCTAAAGCTATATATTTTGATTTGACTGAAATAGATTTTAGTCTTTGGAAACTTGAGAATTACTACGAATTTTATTTATATGCTAGCAATTGTTGCATAATTATGTACATTTATATTTATATATTCGTATAGTGACCTACTAAACTGTAGTATTATTTGATATATTTCAGTGTCTTTAACATTTGATAATTTTGGTAGTAGCATAGTTATCCGTAATTGCACATTATGAACTGGCTAGTTGCAGGCAGTTGCGTGCTGTTGCAGAGAGTTGATCGTCTGAAAGGAGGCTTAATCCCGTGTATAGGAACAGAAAAACGGGGCAATGAAATGGACTTCTGATAGGTACGTGCTATAATGGAGTTGCACGACTCCGATGTCCTCCAAGGGATTAGCTGGCAAGGAGGGGGCGATGATGCTTGTACTAAGGTCGGTGAAGAAAGCAAAGGGATGGATTAAGGGCAGGAAAACCGTTCTCTTTAAGCCGTGGTGGCGTTAAGTCGGCCACGTGGAAACACTGCGTTAGGTAATACAGAGGCTATTTTCCATACATTTGCATGTTATTACCCTCCCTTCAGCCGATAGAGGAAAGTGGGACAGAACTACATAACCTGACTCTTTTCTAAACTATACGGGAGAACACAGGCCATTTGGATTGGGCCAGTGTGGAGTACATTTAGCATGGATGTGATCGCACACTTATTCATTGCCTTGCCTTCGCCCTTTTTAGCAGGTGCTCGTTAGTGTTTATTTTCCACGGCAAATTCGCTCCCTAATAAAACCACTAAAATACCAAATTTTCAGCATTGCTATTATGGCAGTAGTTTTAATTATAAACGAAACGTTCAGGTTTTATTCTTTTGGACAAACAAAACGTTGAAAAACGTAGGCTTATTAAAAAATCTGAATATATAATTCACGTATTATGAAAATTTCTATAATATATATTACTAGTGCTAATTAATCCTACATTGCTTAGTGTTGCCAATTGGTAACAAAGACGATTAATCAAAGGTTTTAATCTTTTTAATGGGCTTCTTTTCTAATTTCGTATTACACTAACCCTCAACAATTAAGTTAGGCTATTAATAGCTATTTTATATTGTAAAAATGTTAATATTTCTGCAATAAAACTGTAGAGTTGTTTTAGTAATAAAGCGTAAAATCCATGCAACTGCAATCAAATATAACTCCGTCAGCATACAAGCGTACCATCACACCTATTATTTTACTTGGGCCCTCCCCATTTTTTACCACAGGCACATTTGACTGCAGTCGCTGGGACTGGAACTCGGGAAGTTTGGCTTCGAATGGATGGCCAGTCCGCTTCGAATCGCTCTAACGATCACGGCTATTCAAGTCGCTTCAGTTGTGGCGCCTGTAAAAGGGGTATAACATTCGGTTAATGAATTAGAGGAAGAGCAGCATATGTAACAAAATAATTCATGCCATGTAGAGTTAAAGATGGCGTCGCGTAACAATATGGCTTTAGATTGTTGGATATTACACATGACTCCTGGGGAAGAGAGGAGAGAGAACACGAGTTAGAGCTAAAGAGAGAGAGGGGGGGGGGATGGAGATTAAAACACAGTAATCATTGCCTCTTAATGTATTAAAATGTGAGCTATTAAAGTACTGCAGTTAACAAATATTATTGCTGTGTATATTACGAAGGCCATCCAGAACGTCACAGTGATTTGGCCAACTAAATATCGACACCACATTTATTTGAAAAGTTGCAGAACCTTACCCTATTTGTCGGCGTAATCGCCATTGCTATCCAGGTAGTTGTCACACGGTACCGGATGTTACACTCTTCTACCACCAAAGATCTGACCTCTTTGAGCTTGGGACATTTTTTCATCCATCGGTTTTTCTGAATTCTTTTACCAACATTTGCTTTCAACTCACCCATAACGATTGATGAACTTCCACTCCAGTCTTTGTCGTGCACACTGGTTCCTCCTTGATTACTCGTAAATTATGCACCATTTCCTAACTAAAGGCTCGTTCATTGCATTATCACCGTACACATGATCTATCTGCGTATAACATTCGGCTGACCGTATATTTTGTGCATTAAAAAAAAACCAGTAAATCCATTGGCGGTAAAAAGTATAACATCTGCATTGAAGAACTGGTACAACATGACAATAAATGTCTTGAGAGTATGTAGATTACGTTTAGAAATAAGACTGTACTGTAACTATGTAAATAAAGTGATATCTTTCGTTATTATTTAGTTATGCCAAAACGTATATATATCACTAGTGCAATTTAACGATCGCGTCGCGTACTAGTAGAGCTTCGGATTGTTGAATATTACACATGACTCCTGGGTAAGTCAGGAGAGAGATAAAGAGAGAGATTAAAATACAGTGAATAAACTTCTGGGCTATTAGAACACTACAATTAAAATATAAGTTCTGTATATAATATTTAAATATACCTCCAGTTTCTGTGAGTGTTTTATATTTATATTTATGCACGACAATGCCTAAATGTAGTAATTACGCGTCTGGTAGCTGCACTTTAATGGACCTCTCGGAAATGGTTAGGTCTACCAAAAAGTATATAACATAGATAATGATGTGTTTTATCGACATCTATATGTTTTGTGTAGTAAGATCTCTTGCGGTTTAGCAGTTTTGCAAGTAATTCAGAACGAGGAGGACTTCAGAGGCCATTGACAACAATGAGAAACCATGCATTTTATTTGCAATGTAAAATTTTTAAATATACGGAATTTTAATCAAAATGGTTGGAACCAATTTTGAGAAAATCAAAAATTTCGAAAGATCTTTCAGGTAAACTGTAGACTGAGGTGGGGGCATTTTCCTAATAATTTTCGTATCGCATCCTTAGAATATACTAATCTTAAATGTAAAACTTCTTATTTTGCAAAAGAAAATCATTAGATTGATATATATAAAATGAACTCATGGAAATGATGTAAAATTGCCTTTATCAACAATAAGCCATTAACCATTTATTATCTGTATGTTTATAGGACTATACTACATATTACAGTCAAGTGCACAACCATTATACAAGAAACAACTGCAACCACAAATAAAAGTTTAACTGAAAGGGTGGTGGTACAAACGCAACGATTTTGTTCAATAGATTACCAACAGCACTAAAAAGTTAGTAAACGCCAAAAACACGATTCAAACATAATCTGAAAGAATATCTCTCTCATTAATACGTGTCTGTATAATTTAGATGAGCTGTAAACAACGGCATGTACCTATATAATGCTTGTTATGTAACATATGACCTGTCCAATGTCAACTGTAGTATGTACTAAAGACTCATTGGATCAATAAATTATCATTATTAAATATTATTATTTTATTATTAAATACCAATTTAGTATTTAACTTAGACAAGGGCCTTTTTCTAAGAATGTTTTTTTTATTCGGGTGTTCTCAAAATCTGTATTTCGGGTGAAATTCCAGTATCTAATTTTTAGTGGCATACAATACCATGTCTGTCTACTATATACTACATAATAATCGGTAGAGAAAGTAAAAATGTGCTAATCAACAGTGTGGATAACTTGGTCACCAAGAATTTTCTTTGAAGAAAGTCAAGAGAAATCACTGCCCGAACACAATAAATTGAGTTCTTCTATTGGGGAAAACTTTTACAGCCCATAAATCCAACTAAAGCTATGGCATCATAAACCAGTGTCACACAGCGCCGCTGTTGACCGTCCCATTTGGAGCAGCAAGAAAACCTCGCTCTATGAGGTATAAACCTGAGGTAACGGTTCATCACCCTTCTTCACTGGTGAACAACACGCATAGTAAAACACCTCTCAAGTGGCATTTTAAAAGGAGTTGTGTATATAATTAAAAATCTGCTGAGTTTCATTCACACGATTCCTGTACCTTCTTAATGAATAAGTAAGCTGCTCTTATGGAAGCTTATTACTTTCTCTACACTACTATGTACATAGTGTATAAGGAAGGTATCGTATTACACCCAAAAAGTCGATACCAAGATTAGGAAATACATGCCTTAGGAGCCTCTGAATCCAAAAAAAGCATTTTTAGAAAAAACTCCGTGTGTATCTGTGGACAGTATAGCTAAAAAATTAAAAGACCTATAAATACCAAACTTGGTATTTTAGTTTATTATCTTCCAAGAATGCGATATAAAGATTCTTCAAGAAATTTCCCCCACCCCAGACTAACCTTTACGTAGAAAATTTTCTGAAAATTTTGTATTTCGCAAAAGTGGCTCTAACGATTTTCATTAAAATACCGTATATTACAGAAATTTACACGGCAAATAAAATGTATCTCTTGAATTTTCTGGGAATAGCCGCTGAAGACCTCTTCAGTCTGAATGACTTTTATGTAACTGGTGAAACGTAAGACGTAGACAAAAACTTACTACCCAAAAATAAAAATGTGTATCTCATTAAACCACACAATTGTATATAGACTTTTTTTTTGTAAAAACCGTGTCCAAGACATTCCTTGTTTTTGATTCAATTTTAAGCTACCTACTACATGTTTTTCAGACGGGAAGTCACCTCCCGTTTCGTCTCTCTTTTGTCGTGCAAAGCGAACCGAATTTAAATTGTTCCCCATAGTGACCGCCTTTTGACGAGATTTTACTATCGCTTTGGCCTAATGTACTCCCTTATTTCTCTTCTATGTCGATAAAGGAATAATCTTTTGTAAGAAGGGCATGTAGAGAATGACATGTGAGCGGATTTCTTTGCACCCAGTAAATAAAAACGATCATAAACTCCTCCTTAACTACTTAGATAGCCCGCTGGAGATCGTGTATCGAAATTTGCATAGAAATCAGGGCAAAACTGAAACGCAAAAATTAATTTCATGCGCGAAAATGTAAAACTGAGAAAAAAGCACATACAGAAAACAGAAGCAAGCTTAAAACACGTGTTTGATTTAAACATAATTCTGTGCTTTTAAAAATGGCGAATCCTGTAAAAAATGTTTGGCCAAAACGATGCACAACTGCCTATAGAATATTTATTTAATGTAATAAAAAATTCAAATTTTATCTTTATCGAAAAAATCTGATGTGTTTCATTCACATGACTTTCTCTACATCTCTGTAACAAATGATTGATAAAAAGCTTATGGTTCTATTTACTTTATGCTAATCGAGAACAAGTTAGCAGAAATAACCTTATTATTTGCTACCGTGTAGGTAGAAGCGAAATAAGGGAGCACCGTAGGTTAAAGTCATAGTCAAAAGCTGGTTGCTATGTGACTGAAGTTCCTTTGTATATACAGGAATTGATAAATTCCTATATGAGAAAAGTATAAGTTTTTTTTAATGCTGAAGCCAATAACAATGAATATCTCAAAACCGATCAACTCTAACGAAAAAAAAAATGCATATGACAAATTCTATGTTTTATCGTGATCATACATTTTTTGTGTTTTTCTCTATCTCTTACGGTTTACCAGTTATGCAAAGTTCAATAAAAATCATCCAGAATAAAGTGGTCTTTAGAAACAATTCCCAGAAAATTCAAGATATACATTTTATTGGTCACGTAAATATCTTTAATATACGGAATCTTAATCAAAATCGTTAGAGCCATTTTTGAGAAAATCAAAATTTTCGAAAAAAGTTCCATGTAAAGGGTAGTTTGCCGTGGGGGAATTTTCTTTAAAATCTTCGTGTCGCATTATTGCAAGATACTAAACTTAAATACCAAGTTTGATATTTAACGGTCTTTTCGTTTTTGAGCTATGCTGTCCATAGAAACACACATACACACACGCACGCACACACGCAAGGACCATTTTCCAGAATTTTTTTTTTTTTTTGGATTCAAGGGGACCCAAAACATGTTTCTCCGATGAAATATCGGTATTGAAATTTTGGGTGCATTACAATACCTTCTCTATACACTATGTACATAGTGCGTGTAGAGAAAGTAAAAATTCAATTTCAGTTTCCTTTAAAGGAATGACGAACCACCAAAGAACTAGAATCATTAATAGCGAATGTTCAAAATGGCTCGTCGCGAAAGTAATTGCCGATAAATTGTGTGCTTTAATGAGATCTACAAGTTTTGGTAACTTTTCCCTAACGGTTTACGTATACAAGTTACAGAGGCTTCTGACAAATGCCTTCCAAATGAAGTGCACTTCACAGGCAAAACAAAATATTTGTCATGTAAATATTTTTTATATCTGGAATTTTCAACAAAATCAGTATTCATATTTTTATAAAGTCGAAGATTTCGAATAAAGTTCTATGTATGTCGCACGATTGGTGGAAATGGAGTTTTATTTATGGACGCTCGTTAACTGCTGTAGTTCTGAACGTCCCATTCTTACGAGGCGTGAAAGACCGCTTAATTTTGCTCAGAGGTCCCTTTATCAGACTTGAGGTTTATATGCCGTAAATCTACGACACGGGACCAACGGCTTTACTTCCCTTCCGAAGGAAGCCATGCAAAAGACTTTTACGCCCGAAAAAAATCCATCGTCCTCCGCCAGGCAGCATTGGAAGATACTTATCATAAATACCAGTTTGTTATTCATCTGACCTTTTCTTCTTGAGCTATGCTGATCACACGTACAAACACAAATGTGGATCTTTTTCTAAAAATTCTATTTTTGGGTCAGAGGTGCCCAAAGCATCCATTTCTGATGAAATCTCGGTATTGAAACTTTGGGTGATGCTAGAGAAACTAAACATGACATCCTGTGGAGCATTTTTAATATTAAAAAAGTTCAGGAAATGTTTATATGAAAACAAGGTTTTCAATTGGACGTGCGTATTAATAAACATGCGCCTGTTCTTTTATAGCTCAGTGCTTTTATAGCAAATGCCCAAGTGGAACATAAACATTTAATTTCTTAATGTTTAGAATTCATAATATTCTATTATGAAAAAAATAATTGTTTTAATTTTTAACAACTTTTGGTCACCTTCATCCGCTGCACATTATATCTAGACGATTCCATACACTTGATTATGCAAGATTATTGCGATAGTCTTGCGGAAACAAAACCAAATACGAAATAAGGAAACGGATATGCAAGTGTAGCACTGACGTTAACTGCAGCCAAGACAACAGATATGCAGCTATTGTGGTAAGGGAAGAGTTTAATAGGACCTCACATGTAGATGAGCCAAGCATTTAGGGGATGTAGCATTTCATTGCATACCAGGCGGCTCAACTGCCCCCTATTTCACGAATATATATATCTTCGAGCGTAAAATTACTGCAGAACACAGCGGGGCTGGGCAGAACTCAACCCCTCTCAATGAGTGTGACCTGCTGCTGTCTCCGCTGATAATCAAGAGGGATAAAATGAATGATGATAAGTGGAGTTTATGGGCACACAGTAACTAGGTCATTAGCGCCCATATAAACTAAATCGTAGCTCTAAACGTAAATAAAACCCTATATAAAACAAATCAGAAATAAATAAAAGCAAGAATCAGAAGTAAAAATCGATGGAAATGATACTGTCCATGGCACTAATCAAAAAGGAAGCTAAAAACTATTAAAAAGAAACTAAAATGTGTAACTAAAACCAAAGCGCTAAAAATTTAAAAAAATTGTAAAGCATATAGAACTCTGTCACCACCCCTTTACTAGAAGAACGAAAAATAAAAAAACAAACTAAAGCTAGACTAGCAGTGTAAAAGGAACGTGACATAACAATTTAAAAATTCTGTCTACTGCTCCAGTATCGTCCGCAAGGATCTGTTTTAGCGTAGCCGACAGCTCCAGAGTGACTCGTAGATGTGCTAGACGAGTACACCTAAGCAGCACACGACTCACCGACAAGTCCTGTCCACAGAGCGCACAGATAAGAGCAGGTTTCCTCTGAAGCAGGTAGCTGTGTGGAAAATGACAATGCCCAAAATGTAACCAAGCCAATATAACCTCCTCACAACGAGATACATGGGATAAGGTTACCCAGTGTAGTGGGAGGTGTTTCACTTCTCGGAGTTCGTTGCCGCTGGGAACCGACCGCTACTCATGGCAGAACGAAAAAACCGCTGATAAAAAGAAGGTCGCTCAGCCAGATTCCTCACTGAGAGTTTTAACTTGAAATAGCCCCGTTGAGTTCTGCAACCCTTTTAACGCACGAATGTATATCTGCACTCGCCAAAAACCCACCTGGCCCACCTGGTATAGAGCTGAAATTTAGAAATGGGATAAAAAGAAAATATGTTAAGTCTAAATAGATATGCGCAAGTATGGAGGGTGAGGATTAGAAAGATAAAAGGTAATGCAACTGTTTTCAAAATAGTGAGGGAACAAAGAAATGCAAATACCTTTTTGCTGGGAGAATAAATGCAAAGAGACTGCTTCCTTATAGATGAACTGCAAGGAACGTTAAGGGGAAGCGTTTTCGAAGAAGAAGCTGCTAGATAATAGTCAAAATCGAAATAGATTGTTCTCTCTTAGCAGTTAGATGAAAAGGAAGGTAAATACTGCAGTGGTGTTACAGAGATTTTACTGCGAACAATACTTCCTCAATACCTTTACTTTCTCTAGCACGTACGTACAATGTACTAGATAGGTTCCGCCAAAAATTCAATACCGAGTTCCCCAAAAGTGCATGTTTTGAGGACACCTGAATCCAAAAAAATAAATTATAGAAAAAGGTCCATGTGTGTGGAGAGAAAAACTCAAACACCAAATGTCGGTTAAATACCAAACATGGCATTTATTTTCAGTATCTTCCAAAGACGCGACACAAAAGTTTTCAGGAAAATTCTCCACCCCGAATTTCCCTTTACATGCAACATTTTCCCAAAGATTTTACTTTCTCAAAAATGGTTCTAACGATTTTTATTAACATACTATATGTTTAAAATAAGTTCAAGACAAACAAAATATATATCTTGGATTCTCTGGGAATAATCTCTGAAGACCTCTTCAGTCTGGATGACTTTTGTGTAACTGATAATCCATAAGGGGTGGACAAAAGCTTACTGCAGAAAAAATATATACTTCGTTAAAACACATAATTTATACGATATACACTTTTTCTAAAGTTAAAACTTTTGCAAGATATCCATTGTTATTGGTTACAATTTTAAACTACTTAGATGGGAAGCCATGTTTCGTATCTCTTTTGTTTTACTCCAGGCCGAGCAAAGAGACCCACATTTTAATTTGTTCACATAGTGACCAGCATTTAAACGATTAGATTATCGCTTTACCTAGTGTATTCTTTTAATTTCCCTTCCACTCACAAGAAAGCAAGTAATAAGACAATTTCTGGTAATTATATTTTCCATTAGCGTGATGTAGGTAAAAGAATAATCTTTTGTCAGAATAGTTTGTTTGCAGAACAGATAGAGAAAGTTATGTGAATGTAATGCATCATACGTTTTCTAGGGATTTAATAAATACTTTCCGTTATTTATACATCTCATTTTCTTACGCATTATGCTGAAGCGCAAAGGAAAGTTCGTTTAGTCCAGGAATGTTCATCATAGTGTCTGATTGTTGCTCAACCAAGAAATCTCTATGGAAAATATGTACTTTTGCTTCTCAGACAAGTGCTCGGGAGAAAGGTAGACAAGGAGAGAAAGAAACTAGGAAGGCCATAGTACAAGCAGCAGAACACCAAAGTGAAACAAAAGGAGCTTAAAGTTGCCCTCCTAGACTTCACCTAGAAGAACTAAGTTATTCGTTAATGAAGGTTTTCTGTGTTTGGAAATAATAGGATTAGTTGCGACAGCTCCAAAGTAAAGCCACCAACTATAAGTATACAAAACAATTCTGATGTGTTACACTCACATGGTTTTCTCCAGCTGTTCTACAAACTTCTTGCAAAAGATTATTCTTCTTTCTACCATGCTAATCGCCATAAGCATCAGCAGAATATTCTTATTACTTAGTTCTTTATAAGTAGAAGCAAACTAAAGGAATGCACTATGCTGAAGCGATAGTCAAATGTTTTAAAACTTCGATATGCGATTGTCATAAATAATACCACGGGGGTTTTCACCTTGGAAACAATTCACGACCGGAGAGAAGCGATGGGAGTGTATTGTTCTAAGAGAAGAAAACACGAGTTGTATTTGATAAGACAATTAAAGGAAATAGACTATTAATAATTTATCATAGGAAAGGAGATTTTATCAGGCTATAATTGTAATACTTACATTAGTTTTCAAATGTTAGATGACGCATTCGACCATGTTTATTTGACGAGTGTTGTTTTTTCTTTCTTCCTTCACTGCCTTCTGAATTATTTGTTACCAATAACCAAGACAGGAGATTAAACAAACAAAACGTCAGGCGCGACAAAGAAATGAACATCAGTAGCAATAAGAAGTTTCCACAACATCGCTCCAGTCAGAAGACAGCGATTGGTTCAAATTGCCTAATCCCGGTCATTACATTGGTGCTTTAGTAGTTGAGCTAAATTGTCATTGCAATTCGCTTGTCGGACACTTCCTGTCTCAGAAAAGTATAAGTAGGTATTTAAAACCAATAAGAAGCAATATCTCAGTGACGGCTACCTTCACAACGAAAATGTGAAGGACATAAATTGTGTGTTTGAACGAGATCTACATTTTTTGTGCAGTATGTTTTTGGCTAACTCTTACAATTTACCAGTTATGCAAAACTGGGTAAAATTCATCCACAATAAAGAAATCTTAAAGGCAATTCCCAGAAAATTCTAGATATACATTGTATTTGTCATGTAAATATTTGCAATATACGGTATTTTAATAAAATTCATTAGAGCGATTTTTGAAAAAATAAACATTTTCCGAAAGTTTTCCATGTAAAGGGTAGTTTGTAGTGGGGGGATTCTCTTAAAAATCTTCCTGTCGCATTCCGTGGAAGATGCCAAACTTAAGTGCCAAGTTTGGCATTTAACGGTCTTTTAGTTTTTGAGCTATGCTGTCCATACACACACACACACACACACACACACACAACGAATGGAACATGTGGATGAACAAAGGTACTTTAAAAAAATACACACAGACTTTTTTCTAAAAATGCTCATTTTGGACTCAGCGGACCTCAAGACATATTTCCGTCAAAATCTACACATCAAAATTTTGGGTGCATTACAGTACCTTCTCTATACACTGTGTACATACTACGTGCAGAGAAAGTAATAATGTATCAGAGTTAATTGTCTTTAAAAACTCAAATTGCATCTGCAGTTCTGACAAAATGCTTATATTTGACGAAAATACAGGTTTAATGGCAATGTTTCTTAATTTACTAAAGGTTCCATTCCATTCTGTACTTTTAGAGTCCCAAAGAAGAATGTGAATTTAAATATAGCGGGTGTTTCCAAATGAAGATGTAGACGTTGTTCATATCCTGTGTAATACGAAAATGTGCCCTTTAACACCTGCAAACGTACATCATCAAAACGCCTCATGGTTTACGTGAATTAGGCAGTTATCAAGGAACAAAGCCGCATAACCAGCCCACGTATTGCCAGCAATGCATGTATAAGTCGCACCCTATAGCAGTGTTTCGTCAAATTACCGATATGAAGAGGTCTTCAGAAACCATTCCCAGAAAATTCAAAATACATTTTGTCATGAACATTTCTTAAAAACATTGTATTTTAATAAACTTTTATAGAACCATTTTTGAAAAAAATTACGTCCATGTAAAGAGTAGTTGGGTTTGGAAATTTCCCTGAAGGTCTTCGTGTCGTATCCTTGTTTCCTTACAAACCTTTTTCCAGGTCTTTCCCATACTCAAAGTGCTCTCCAAAATGGAATTTTTAACTAATTTGTTTCAACAATTTTATATAGGCTCTCAAAGACACATAAAAGAAAATATTCATATAATTTTCCGAAATAATGTTCCAATTTTGAGAAATAAATGATTAAATTCTTAAAAATCAACGTTTTACGAAAAGTAATAGTTTTTCCACAATCACTGGGGTTAAAATGAAAAGTTTAATTTGGCAGATCTATTTGAAAACACTTTTAGTGTAAAGCGTGAATTGTTAAGTGAATAATGTTAAAAATGTACAATGTGGCTTGTTTTTATTGGAATAATGTATTTAGGGCATACAAATTACTGTTTAAATAACCATGCTGATACATGTCGAAATAGCGCTACTATAACCGCTATAAATTTCAATAAGGTATCCTACGCACGTGGATTATCCAAATTTCTGATGCATCACATTAAATAATGTTCTTATTATTTGCAACGATTGGCTGGCTTGTAAGTTCTGGGGCCGCAAGACCTCCACCGGGAACGGTAAATGCGAAACAAGGAGAATGTGAGTACTTTGTGCAAATTGCTCATCTGGCTATATCCAGGATTCATTTTGACTTTTTCTACCTGTTCTCTAGGGAGAAGGAAATACTTTCCTGGAACTAAAAGTTTCTCACCAATATTTGACTAGAAAACTTCGTGGTGACCAAGAAAATCAAATAGGAAGCCATCTTGTTTTAATAAAAAGTTGTTTTGCAGGCGTGTCTAACCAGTTGCCAAAAAATACATGAAAAATCGATTGTTAACGACAGACGTCAGACATGTGACCCAAGACAAACCTGGTGTTTAAATGAAGGCAGCTGTCGTGGTTAACATAAATCACTGTTAATTACAATGCTATTTTCATAAGTAATACGAGTGCTTTCGTAATTCACGACGGGACTGAATTGTCCTTAAGAGCTGAAAATACAAATTGTATTTGTTAAGACAATTTAGCGAAATAGAATATTAATAATTTATAATATATAGAAAGGGAGATTTTATCAGGTTATGATTCTAATACCTTCATTAGTTCTACAATGGCAGATGACGCATTCGACCATGTTTATTTACCGAATGTTTTTGTTTCTTTATTCCCTGCCTCCTGAATTATGTTATGGACGCCCGTGTCTACACCCAATGTACAAATACTGATAGCAACAATAGAACTACTGAACAATTGTTTTATTTCAGTTTTTAATAACTAATACATGAAATGGAAACAAACGTTATTTTATTTAAGGTTATAATACTCATATCATACGTAAGAAATACAAATAATGATTATTTTCACTGTTTTTAAACTAAATACATAATGAACTAGATGAAAAATTTAAATACACATTGTAAATGAATTATTTGAAAGTACCATTGTGGAGCTGACAGATGTTAAATTTGAAGATTAGCTGACTGGATTGTCACCTTTTTACCAATAACCAAGACAGGAGATTAAACAAACGAACATCAGTTGGGTAAGAATAAGGTTTTAGGCATACTTCTATAAAATAATTTTGAAACGAGCACACTTTTAAAAATACGGTTTTGAGCACACTCTTAGGAAATAGAGAACACAGGTTTAGGAAGGACTTGAGCACACATTTAGAAAAGAGAGAATCAGTGTTGTATAATGAGCACACACTGTAAATATTCATAGGTAGTAGACTCTTAACTCTAAAAACGATGTTCATGTTAGTTGGCAATCAACAATGATATGCAGTAGTATTTTCTCTCCCCATCCCTCCTTGCTGAAAAAAACAATATGACGGTTAAGAGAAAATATGCCTTGGAGCTTTTTGTATAGAAATAAGAAATACTTATCTCAGCAAAAAAGAAATATCAAGTCTGCTCCATAATGAATAATCTTTCCAATTAATGACTTAGATTTGTGCTAATTATAAATAAGAAAATCCGAATTGCAATTTCGTATATACTAATTAAAAATGGGCTGCCGATTCCCAATTTTTTCAAATGCAAAAGCAATGTAGTTGCAATGAGACAAACATTACACTCATCACTTACGAATCAACTAACAAATATATTTAATTGGCAAATAATATCAGTTAATACCGGGTTTGAGAGCCCATAAATGTATAAGTGCACACATCCAGCCTTAGTTTATTGAAACAACAAAACAGCCTTTATAGGAAAGCGATTTATATCATTTCTTTTCAAAAATACATATACTTTTCACATGAATAGCTTTCAAGAAATAATCAATATAGCTAGCCATAAAATATCTGGTGTTCAACAAAACCGGCAGAGACAAAACAGCGCTTTGTTAACGGAACACGATAATGACTAGACATACTACAATGAAACCTGTGCACATTCCTTATTGACGTAAATAATTATAAAGTGTCAATTACCTATGACTTGAGCTTCTCTAGCGAGTCACGAGAATGGAAAAATCGAATAGAGAAAAACGAAAAGCAGAATGTAGAACACAACATAAGGGATTGTAAAACGCCAGTGGTTTAACTGTTATCACGACGGTCAAGGCAAAGTAAAACTACTTTTACAATTATTATATATAGTAGCACCGGAGCAAGCAACTACCATAATCACATGGTAACTAGAGCGCTTAAATGACTGCACATGCAAAAACAACTCATATAATTATTTTAGAGGAAGGGCAGACCATCCTACATATAATAACCTGCTTCCTATTTTCAATAACGTAGCAGCTTTTAAACCACTGAACACGAGAAAATAAGACATACAGGCTTCTATCTGAAGCAATACAACAACATTTAGTCTTCCGTCAAAATAAGAGCTTTTAAAGCTACAACTTGAAAGCCTGCAGGCTACAGACGACAACATGGGGGGAAAACCACATAGACATAGCGCGGCTTTGAATGTTTATATAAATAAATAAATAAATAAATAAATAAATAAATATCATTAGCTGCTTGGCTCGAATCTATTGAGGCGCCTTTATTACACCTCCAAAATTAAGAGCGGTGTACAACTTAAGTAAAAATGTACAAATGAAGATGAATTATTGGGACATTGGTCTTACTTATTTAACACCCTCCCATCCAGTACAAGAAACACATTTGCGCTACCACACATACAAGAATTTTTAATTACAATTACGCTAATTAAAATGGAAATAACGCTTAAAGAAAGGGGTTGCAATAAACTCGCTTTAAGGCTTGACTTATATAAAAATGTCTGTGTTTACAGAACTTTCGGTCCTATACCAAAAATGACAGTTAACATTGCTTCAAATCACTTGGACAGCCTGCAACTTCACTCAGTATTAATCTATAATTTCAGCGTTGAACTATGATCTATAACTTGAAGCACTCATCACATGACTTTACGATTCAGCATAAAAATCTCAAATAGGGAATACTATACCACAAATTACAGTTAACATTGTTTGAAGTCACTTAGATAGCCTACATCACTCAGCGTTAATTTATAATTTCATCAGTGAAGATTAAGCTATAACTTGGAGCACTCATCACATGACTTTACGGTTGTAATAATTTAAAAAAAATAGTATCCTTTATTCACAATCACTGTGAATGAAAACTGTGCATGACTGCTCACTTCTTGGCTAACACAAACGATAAGGGAAAAATGAGTCATACTCCTGAGCACGATCTGACTTGTTTCAGTCAATGAAGAACACAGACGCCACAGAGGAAAAAACACGATTCCAATCTGCAACAATACTTCATTATGTTAACTAACTCAAGAACACTCAACGAACACAATTTCAATCTAAATAAACATTTAAAACTTTTTCAAGAGATATTAAAACACAGTAATAACGTTATAAAAGAACAAAGCTTCGATCACTAGCCTTTCATGAGAAGACTTTTAAGGCATTCTTATAAAATGCAACTTAAAAAAAAGCTAAATAATATTTGGAATGTGTATATAAATAACACATCATAAGCAGACCTCACACGTAGAGAAATGTAGCAGCGGTTTGGTACATTTGACACACGCACACACATACACACACAAACATATATTTAAGATTCAATGTACTTCTTTCCCTAGCGAACCGTCTTCGAATCCCAACTCGATTGACTATCCATTCACATCACTTCCCCTACCTATTCTTCAAGAAAGTATTGTTGCAAAGCTTATTTCTCAGAAAACCAAAAATGTTATATAGCATAAAATAAAATTTACAAATCAAGGGTGAATCATAGCTCATAGATGTATTAAAACACACTAATAACGTTATAAAAGAACACAGATGCGATCCCCCGTCCTTTCACGAGAGGTCTTTAGTTCTTACCAGGATGCACTCTTGAAATACCCTCCAGAAAATGTGAAGAAGCTTACGTTAATGTTTTCGCAAAAGATACATACTTTATGCTACAAAATCATTAACGGTTAAGCGGTATGTTGTGTACAGGAAAACAGGGTACTGCTATTTACACAAAAAAGAATTATCAATGAATCATGTTTTCCAAAATAACTCTAAGGACCGACAGGGATTCTCCGGTGTTTTCCGTAGAGAGAGATGTTATCGGTAAAATACATATTCTATCTCGCACTGAGCTGACGTATCTGTTTCATACAGAACAACTTCATCTGTTCTATACTGCTTTCAATATTGTATAGAGCATGACTTTTAAATCATGTTCTATATAAATTAATACTTCATGTACCTATTTGACACATTCCCCGCATGTGAGTTATCAGTGCGATGAAATGTAAAAGTGACAGCGTTTGCTACTATAAGCGTAAAAACGTAGAAGTTGTATATCAGTGGACTACACGACAGTCATACGTGCTAGGTATATCAGTGGACTACACGACAATCATACGTGCTGGGTATATCAGTGGACTACACGACAATCATACGTGCTGGGTATATCAGTGGACTACACGACAATCATACGTGCTAGGTATATCAGTGGACTACACGACAATCATACGTGCTGGGTATATCAGTGGACTACACGACAATCATACGTGCTAGGTATATCAGTGGACTACACGACAGTCATACGTGCTAGGTATATCAGTGGACTACACGACAATCATACGTGCTAGGTATATCAGTGGACTACACGACAGTCATACGTGCTAGGTATATCAGTGGACTACACGACAGTCATACGTGCTAGGTATATCAGTGGACTACACGACAATCATACGTGCTAGGTATATCAGTGGACCACACGACAGTCATACGTGCTAGGTATATCAGTGGACTACACGACAGTCATACGTGCTAGGTATATCAGTGGACTACACGACAATCGTACGTGCTACGTATATCAGTGGACTACACGACAATCATACGTGCTAGGTATATCAGTGGACTACACGACAGTCATACGTGCTAGGTATATCAGTGGACTACACGACAATCATACGTGCAAGGTATATCAGTGGACTACACGACAATCATACGTGCTAGGTATATCAGTGGACTACACGACAGTCATACGTGCTAGGTATATCAGTGGACTACACGACAGTCATACGTGCTAGGTATATCAGTGGACTACACGACAATCATACGTGCTAGGTATATCAGTGGACTACACGACAGTCATACGTGATAGGTATATCAGTGGACTACACGACAGTCATACGTGCTAGGTATATCAGTGGACTACACGACAATCATACGTGCTAGGTATATCAGTGGACCACACGACAGTCATACGTGCTAGGTATATCAGTGGACTACACGACAGTCATACGTGCTAGGTATATCAGTGGACTACACGACAATCATACGTGCTAGGTATATCAGTGGACTACACGACAGTCATACGTGCTAGGTATATCAGTGGACTACACGACAGTCATACGTGCTAGGTATATCAGTGGACTACACGACAATCATACGTGCTAGGTATATCAGTGGACTACACGACAGTCATACGTGCTAGGTATATCAGTGGACTACACGACAATCATACGTGCTAGGTATATCAGTGGACTACACGACAGTCATACGTGCTAGGTATATCAGTGGACTACACGACAGTCATACGTGCTAGGTATATCAGTGGACTACACGACAATCATACGTGCTAGGTATATCAGTGGACCACACGACAATCATACGTGCTAGGTATATCAGTGGACTACACGACAATCATACGTGCTAGGTATATCAGTGGACCACACGACAGTCATACGTGCTAGGTATATCAGTGGACTACACGACAATCATACGTGCTAGGTATATCAGTGGACTACACGACAGTCATACGTGCTAGGTATATCAGTGGACTACACGACAATCATACGTGCTAGGTATATCAGTGGACTACACGACAGTCATACGTGCTAGGTATATCAGTGGACTACACGACAGTCATACGTGCTAGGTATATCAGTGGACTACACGACAGTCATACGTGCTAGGTATATCAGTGGACTACACGACAATCATACGTGCTAGGTATATCAGTGGACTACACGACAGTCATACGTGATAGGTATATCAGTGGACTACACGACAGTCATACGTGCTAGGTATATCAGTGGACTACACGACAGTCATACGTGCTAGGTATATCAGTGGACTACACGACAATCATACGTGCTAGGTATATCAGTGGACTACACGACAGTGTAGTGCTAGGTATATCAGTGGACTACACGACAGTCATACGTGCTAGGTATATCAGTGGACTACACGACAGTGTAGTGCTAGGTATATCAGTGGACTACACGACAGTCATACGTGCTAGGTATATCAGTGGACTACACGACAGTCATACGTGCTAGGTATATCAGTGGACTACACGACAATCATACGTGCTAGGTATATCAGTGGACTACACGACAGTCATACGTGCTAGGTATATCAGTGGACTACACGACAGTGTAGTGCTAGGTATATCAGTGGACTACACGACAGTCATACGTGCTAGGTATATCAGTGGACTACACGACAGTCATACGTGCTAGGTATATCAGTGGACTACACGACAGTCATACGTGCTAGGTATATCAGTGGACTACACGACAATCATACGTGCTAGGTATATCAGTGGACTACACGACAGTCATACGTGCTAGGTATATCAGTGGACTACACGACAATCATACGTGCTAGGTATATCAGTGGACTACACGACAATCATACGTGCTAGGTATATCAGTGGACTACACGACAATCATACGTGCTAGGTATATCAGTGGACTACACGACAGTCATACGTGATAGGTATATCAGTGGACCACACGACAGTCATACGTGCTAGGTATATCAGTGGACTACACGACAGTCATACGTGCTAGGTATATCAGTGGACTACACGACAATCATACGTGCTAGGTATATCAGTGGACTACACGACAGTCATACGTGCTAGGTATATCAGTGGACTACACGACAATCATACGTGCTAGGTATATCAGTGGACTACACGACAGTCATACGTGATAGGTATATCAGTGGACTACACGACAGTCATACGTGCTAGGTATATCAGTGGACTACACGACAGTCATACGTGATAGGTATATCAGTGGACTACACGACAATCATACGTGCTAGGTATATCAGTGGACTACACGACAGTCATACGTGCTAGGTATATCAGATTGTATTCTTTTTGAAACGCAAATATTCAATTAAGTGCACCACTTATTATCCGATTAATAGCTAAATGATGACTTCAATCGGGAAGAATAATTAAATGAATGATGCGCTAAATGGATAACCCGGAAACTTACAGGCATGCACTTCAAAGTGAATTGCTTACATAGAAAATACAGCTTTTTTTATAACGCGCGCGCAGGCACGCACGCAAACACACATATTTAAGAGCGATAATAAGAGAACTTTAACACTACTAGTTTATTCCACATCATACATACATTAAACACACTAAGGGAGACGTTCATTGGTCACAAGTGATTTTAACACTGTTTTTGTAGTTATAAAGCTAAATTATTCAATTCTTTAGAATTTTAAAGAACACGTCGAAAAAAAAATGAGCAACTTTTCTTTATTTACAATCTCATTTAATATAGGCTATCCCTAATTTAATTTTAGAGTTAGAATCTTCATAGCTTTTAAGCTGGTATGGTAGTGAAGGAAACAAAAGAACTTACTGCAAAAAAGCGGGAAAACATAACAGTAATAATAGTAATAATAATAGAAATTAAAAATAAATAACAATTAACATAAAATTATTATTGTTGTTGTTGACATTCCAGGAGAGAGTTCGCTGATAGTGAACACTTTAGACGTTAGATATTTCGAGGGATTAATATGGTGGAAAACACCAGATCAGAAAGATTTCAGACCTATGCCACTCCTACATTGCATCAGAGCACTAAGCACGAGACATCTCCGAACAGATGAAGGTAGGTCTATACTTATGACACATATAAACACAGAACGCACAGAAATTTGATGTACAGATTTCACCAGAAACATGTTCTGAGGTCCCCTGTGTCGGAAAAAGGCGTTTTCACTTTCTCTATTTAGAACATAATGAATAGAGAAGGTATTTTATTCCACACAATCTCGATATCGCGATTTCACCTGAAATCCGAAAATAGCATATTCAGAAAAAAGGTCCGTGTATGTATATGTTCACGTGCCTGTAAACACAATAACTCAAAAGAAACAAAACGAAGTGATGGTAAATACCTTTCGGTAAAGAAACATTTGCAATATAACACGACAGACTTTTATTTTCTGTATTGCTTCCATTTAATAAGTAGAAGAAGTATTCGAATCCACCCAAAATTTTATTTTTTCACTGAAAGTACATGTTTTGAAGAACCCCTTAACCAAAGCATGTTTCAGAAAAAACTGGGACCGGGTGTATACCTGAGGATAGTATTTCTCAATAACTCCCTTTTACTGGCTTTGGTTCAACCTTATTGCTTTACTCAAGGCAATGCAAAGGAAAAATCGAATTACCACGACAATCGCAAAGCGATACATTATTAAAGATCTGTCTTAGCTAGGAATTTCCGCTAACTTGCCTATTTATAAGGAACAGTGGAATAAGACCAATCTTGAGTAGCATAACGTGAGCAGAAGAAATAAAACTTGATAGATATCTTATGTTAATGTTGACTATCAGTACTTTTCATTACAGCTTAACACTTCCGCTAATGAATTTTTCCTTTCACTTTGATCACACCGAAAAGAATACACAGGATATGGTTTGACTTTAGAAATGTATGTCGACATTTTTATTACATTAAAAGCACATAAAAGGGAAAGAAATGGAAATTCAATTTTGTTTGATATAAGTAAACCGACAACGCATTTTTAAATGTCATAACCGCCATCATCTCTTCTAATCAGATCTGCAATCTTCACAAGAAATAATGTTTAACATTCAATTCACTTAGCTATATTATCAGACTGGCTCCGCGGTCGAGTGGTTAGCGAGCTGACTTCTTACCCAGAGGTCCCGGGTTCGATTGCAGGCTGTGGGTGGGGAATATTTCTTTTACCAGAATTATTCCCTATCCCCCACAGAGTCTGGAAGGTATAATATAAACTTTATTAACCTAACCTTCTAAACCTACAGTTATATGAGTGGTTTCATAAGTTAAAACCTATATGACCACCGAAGTTAAAGAGGCTATACAAATCACACAATTAAAAAAATTGTTATATTGCGATGAAATGATTTTGACAAATAATACAACTTCTTCTATCGCAAGAAGTTAACATTGCCAAACATGAGATATCAGCACAGGATATCCAAGACTAGCATAAGAAGCATATATGAATGTTTTCCAATCAATAATATACATATATTGCCGCAGTCCTTCAGGAGATAAAATTGCACAATGCATATAACTGGAGCTATTTCTCAGGAGCACATAACACTCAGGAGTCACTGCTATTAGATGCTGATATGATATCTTTATAACATGGAAATAGTTTTAGCGTCTTATGAAGATGATTGTTATTGTTTTGTCCCATTTCAGGGGAAAAAACACCACTGCAGCCCAAGAGCAAAGATTAGTCAGCCACTTACAATTTTGGACTGTATGAGAACTGGTATAATAACCCAAGGAGAACTCCACGCCGAATTGTAAACTGCATATATAAAGAATCACTCTACGATATTTCTAAGAAACTCAACAGATCAAAATGCCAGAGTAGTAATAAGCAAGCGTGAATAAAGCAACACTATATGATTTGGTTAAGAAACTCAACAACCCAATCCTGATTCGAAGAATAGAATTGAAGAATCCATCAGAAAGCAAAATAGTAACAAATGAAATGAACACTAAATCTTCAATCAAGACAAAGTTGCATTGCAACAGTCAGATGGATAATTATTTCGATTTTATTAATCTATATTACTGTTTTTTTATTATACTGGAAAGAATATCTCACACATTCGTTAGATGTAAACTTTTAATATGCATGCTACATGATTGAAACATAGGTCAAAGCTCCTTTAGTTTCACAGCTCACTTACTTTACTGTTTCAGGACTAATTGTGGTCAGTGAACATATGTATTTATTATACTGAAACTGTACTATCACAATGCAATGCATACAATCACTTTATTACTAAATAGCATTTAGAATTAACAGAAGTTTTATTATTTTACACCCACAACAGCAAAGCCCAGACCTTTTCAGACAATCTAAATATAAGACACGATACAGCGAAAATGTGGTGAATAGCTATCTGCATGACAATGAATTATACAAGAACACAGGAGTAAAACGCAGCACGCCACTGGAAAAAATAATCAGGAAACGTTTAACCCAATCTAACCCAGACTAGCCTAACATAGCACGTGAATACTCAACATCAGACTCTCACGATTATTATAGAAATACGTTGGAAAATCATATCTGCTCATTTACAATTTTTCACTCTATTACACCAGAATCTTTAAACTCATGTGCAATCAGGATTTGTTTGAGTGATCCCTATTGTACGCTGCTTGCGAGTACATTTACAATCGAATTTGCGCTGTCATAAAAAAGATGATTTGCATATTTTAGCCACGTTAGCTGCTATCAAGGTCAAGGCACTTCAATTCAACATGTTCTACATTTACTATATTCAGATGATGCTACGCAAGCACTTCATTGTCAAGACATTTATGTTCTCTTGAATAGTAAGCTAACACAGGATCAGATGCATCATCAGACGATGTTGTCAAGCATGTTGCATCAGGAAGACAAATCAGAGCACTGCGATGACACTGATGATACATGGAGCACTGGGGAAAACCGGAGAACACACCGCTTTATCCACCACAAATCCCACGCCTGGGATCGAACCCAAGCCGCCTTGGTGAGAGGCGAGTAGTCTAACCACTCGACAATAAGTACCTTCTCTACCTACTATATACATATGTGCTAGAGAAAGTAAAAATGAGATAAATTAATAAATTATAAATACGTAATCCAACGAATGAATCAATTGTGTTCAAGAACCACCACCTTGAATGTTCTTTCTGGTCGCCTCTCGATGTCCTAGTCATTCTTTACATATTTTAACCCTTGAGTTAAAAGTAACTTCATTATTAGCTCCCAGCTTTGAAGGAACAAACTGTTTTCATGCTGCTACTGAAACTCTGCATAAAATGCATGCGCTTGAAATAAAACCGAATATTGAATAGAAAGTTTAAAAATTATTAACTGTGAATATTGAGAAGTTAAACGACATATAAATAACAGAATGTGGCTCTTATAAAAACATGAAGGCCCAAAAGCAATCAAATTGGAAAATTTAACCAGAGGAAAGAACGACATTGCAGGGCAAACCTAGACAATTGAAGATAAAGGCTAAAAAGGAAAAGAAAAATAATAAATAAACAAAATATGTGTTCCATTCATATGACTTTCTCTCCCTGTTCTACAAAAAAACTTTTACAAATGTCCTACTAATATTCTTTTTCTTTCTGCTCCATGCTAATCCAAATAACCATTAGCAGAATGTTCTTATTGCTTCTATTATTATTATTATTATTATTATTATTATTGTTGTTGTTTTCCTCCTGTGTTCTTGTATAATTCATTGTCATGCAGATAGCTAATCACCACATTTTCGCTGTATCGTGTTAAAATATGTCTTATACTTAGATTGTATGAAAAGGACTGTAATTTGCTGCTATGGGTGTTAAATAATAAAACTTCTGTTAATTCTAAATGCTATTTATTAATAAAATGATTGTATGCATTGCATTGCGATAGTACAGTTTTTAGGTTCCGCTTGCGACAAGAACTCAAAGAAATGAACATCAGCTGCGATAAGATGTTTCGATAAATATCGCTCCAGTCAGATGACTGCGATTAGTTGAAATTGCCTAATCTGGGCTATTGCATTGGCGCTTTAATAGTTAAGCTAAATTGTCATATTAATATTTTCATTTTTCATTCAAATCCATTAGCTATTTAGTAACTTTCAAACTGCCTGCCTAATACTACGCTTCTGTTAGCGTGCAAATGAAGCAGAGAAAGTTTTGGAAACAATAGACTGCTGAAGCGCGCTCCCAGAATAAAACTTTTCAGAGAATTTAGCCCGCAAAGAGTGCGTGCAGTTGCTATATGCCAATACAAGAAACAGGTGTTGCAGAGGTAGAAAGGAAAATAGTAAATGCGGAGGGCTTACAAGAGATTCAGAATGACAACATTCGTTTTTGAAGTTTATTTAATAAACAAATCTGGTTAGGAAAGAAGAGTTTATTTCCAGTTCACTAGCAAGTGTAAGAATGGTTGTGTGCCAAATACATCTGTAGTTAGTGTAAGGTAAGCAAGAAATATGCAGGGATTAGCCTACTAATCACTCAAATATCTAATGGCAATATTCAAAAGCATTACAATGATGAAAAAGACGCATGTATTCCATTGACATGACTTTCTCTACAAACTGCTGTTACCAAGGATTATTCCTTTATCTACATATGATAAATGAGATAAACGAGCAGAATTGTTGTTTTACTACCTTCTAGAGAAATAAGGCAGTACACTAGCCTAAAGCGATAGTCAAATAGTTTAAAAGCTGGTTGCTGTGTGAAACAATTTAAACTCAGTTCACTTTGCACAGCCACAAAAACAAGACGGATGAAACGCAAGATGACCTCCCGTAAGATAAAAGTTTAAACAGCTTAAAATTGAAACGAGTAACACGGAATATCTTAAAGAGAACCACATTTTTTTTAAGTTATTGGCTATCTCTTAAGGTTAGCCAGTTATGTTAAGTTCATCCAGAATGAAGAGACTAGTTGCAGAAAATTCAAGATATACATTTTATTTGCGATGTAAACGGTTTTAATATACGATATTTTAATCAAAATCTTAGAGCTATTTGCGAGAAAAAAAATTCAAAAGCATTTCAATATAAAGGGTATTTTGGGCTGGGGAGATCTTGTTGGAAATCTTCCTGTTGCGATACTAAACTTAAATACCGGACTTTTTTGCTTCTGAATTATGTTGTCCACACACCCACACACACACATAGACGGACCTTTTCCTAAAAATGTGTTGTTTGTTTTTACTCTTACCTTTTCGTTGCAATCTCGACATTGAATACAACACCTCCTCTACCTACTTAGTGCATAGTACGTGTAGAGAAAGGTAATAATAAATTTTAAAATAATACCACACTTACTTGAAAGTAAGAAAAGGGCGGACTGAATCAATGTGTGCACATAATTCTTATTTTACGTAGAGATACAGAGTTATCGTAGCCAAAATTTGCGGACTTTTTACGGATTATACCAAAAAGAAGAAGATTTAGAACTGTTATATTGGAACCGTGAAGGATAAAAACACATTTTGCCTATCACTAATGGAAGAAAGCTTTAGGTTTAATGGCCTCTGAGGCGAGCGCATTTAATTGCTACTTGTCGTAGAATGCCGCTGTATGTTTTTCTATAAGTTACGTTAGAAATTCTTCGCTCCACACCCCCATCCACTCTTCAGTGTTTCATAATTTCTGATTAAGCTGTTTTTTCGCTATCTTATATTAGTCATTGTACCAAATGTTTAGGCAGTTTATTACCCTCCTTATCAGCATATGTGCAGTTTATTTCTGAATATTGATAATTATACAGAATGATTCAGAAATACTTTTACAATATTTGGGGACGGATTCATTACATATAAACAAGAAAATAGGTTCATATAAACATATGGTTTAAAACCCTCCGTTTTTGCGATATCAATTTATTAATGCAAGTTTACGTTCAACGGCTTTCCGAATCCAACCTAACAACTCTATTTATGTATACACTCATTCATAGATGGCATTGACCCATTGTGCCGTGTGGAGTTGGCCATGTGTTGCCATGGCTGCTTGTTTACATTTGTGTATTACATTTTCCCAGCACACTTTGCAGGTGGTGTTTACAGAGACTTTATTCAGAACACTCTCCCAGATTTACTAGCAGATGTGACCCTACAAATAAGAAGAAAGTGTGGTTTATGCATGATGGAGCTCCAGCACATTTTAATCTCATTGTACTGTCTGATATCTACCGTGACAGGTTGATAGATAGAGGAGGAGCAGACCCATGGCCTGCTCTTCAGTTCTCTGGACTTTTGTCTTTGGGGGCATCTTACACAATGGTTTACGCAACAGACATCCTGCATGAAGAAACTCTTAATCTTCGTGTCATGGACGCTTGCAAAGCCACACGACGACTGGAAGAAATTGTTTCGACAAGTGCAGGCGTGTCGATTCGCAAGAGGAAGACGTGTCGAGCGTTTGATACGAGTGGCGTTTGTGTTGGACGCCTCCTAACAAGCTGAAAACGTCAAAAGAAGAATAATGTGTCACTTTAAAAAGTTTTTATTAATAACATTTTAGATCTTAATAAATCGAAACAAAGGGTTTTTGGATATACGTTATACGTTTCAAATTTCGTTTTCTTTGCATAGTCATCAGTACAAAATCTGATGTGTTACACTCACATGACTTTCTCTAACTGTTCTACAGTCTTCTTACAAAATATCATTCTTCTTTCTACACAATGCTAATCGAGATAATCATTAGCAGATGTACTTATTACTTAGTTCCTTATAAGTAGAAAGGGACTAAAGGAATGCGCTATGCTAAAGCTATAGTCAAATGTTTTAAAAGCTATCGGTATACTATTGTCATTGAAATTGGTTTCTTTGCTTGGCCATGAGTAGAACAAAACAAAACTTTCACCTCCTATCTGAGAAAAATGTAAGTAATTTAAAATTGAAACCAATGATGAGGAATATCTTGGAAACTATTAACGTACAACAAAAGTGCATATGACCTAACTTGTGTACTTTAACGAGATCTATTGTTTTGTGTAGTAAGTTTTGTCTATTTCTTACGGTTTAACAGTTACACAAAATTCTGCAAAGATTAGCCAGAATAAAGTGTTTTGCAGAGGCTATTCCCAGAAAATTCAAAATATATATTTATTTATATTGTAAATAACTTTAATATACGGTATTTTAATCAAAATTGTTAGACACTTTCGAAATTTGTCCATGTAAAGGGAGTTTGGGGTGGGGGTTTCCTTGAAAATCTTCATGTTGCATCTTTAGAAGATAATAAACTTAAATACCAAGTTTGGTGTTTAACGATCTTTTAAATTTTGAGCAATGCTGTCCATACACATACAGACCTTTTTCGAAAACTGCTTCATTTTGGATTCATGCGATCTCAAAGTATATATTCCCGGTGAAATCTTCGTATCGAATTTTTGGGTGCAATGGAACACCTTCTCTATACACTATGTAAATATGTGTAGAGAAAATAATAATTCCATTTTATGATATTCAGCGTCCAACATTACATCCATAAAAGCCTTCATTCCCCGATAGGAATCCAGAAACTGCGCTAGTAAATATTGCTGTTTCGCTGCATCCTGCAGCGGTTTTTAAGGAACTACCAATTTAAAACAAGTTAATCCAGAGTTGTTGAGTAGCTACTCCTAATCTGTTTGAACTGTGGAGCGGCCTAAGACAGAAGGCAGCAACGCACATGTACAGTTCTCTATTATCTATCCGGATAAGGCGGAACTGACGGCCTGTCACACACAGGCCACCCTGCAGTCGCTGAACCAGCATCAAGGATTGGGTTGTAGAGATCTCAGTATTCACGCCTCGAGGATCAAATTCAATTTATTAATATAATCTGCAAGTCCCCGCGTCCCTGTATAGCATCTGTTTATTTCATTTATGTAAATTCTTAAAACCATCTGAGACACTCCTATCGCTACGTTTCAAACCGCACTACTAGGGTTAATGTCAATTCTTAAAACCATATGAGACATCCTTAATTACACTTCAAACCACATTACCAGTGTTAATGTAGAAGTATTACACTCGTACTAGGAAGCATTCTACGGAAAATGTCGATGTCGAGATTTCACTGGAATGATGTATCTTTAGGCCCCTTGAATATAAAGGAAAAAAAGTATTTTTAGAAAAATGTTCGAGTATATGTATGTATGTATGTATGTATGTATGTATGTATGTATGTATGTATGTATGTATGTATGTATGTATGTATGTATGTATGTATGTATGTATGTATGTATGTATGTATGTATGTATGTATGTATGTATGTATGTATGTATGTATGTATGTATGTATGTATGTATGTATGTATGTATGTATGTATGTATGTATGTATGTATGTATGTATGTATGTATGTATGTATGTATGTATGTATGTATGTATGTATGTATGTATGTATGTATGTATGTATGTATGTATGTATGTATGTATGTATGTATGTATGTATGTATGTATGTATGTATGTATGTATGTATGTATGTATGTATGTATGTATGTATGTATGTATGTATGTATGTATGGCCGCGCCGAGACCGAGTGGTTACACCACTCGCCTGTCACCTAGACGGCCTGGTTCGATCCCAAGCGACAGCATGTGAGATTTGTGGTGGACTAAGCGGCACTGGGCGGGTTTTCTCCGGGTTCTCCGGTTTCCCCCACCATCGCATTCCACCGGTGCTCCATATTCATGTATCAGTGTCACCGCCTGCGGTGCCATAAGTAGTTAAAGCAGGCGTTAAACACTACCAAAAAATGTATGTATGTAGGTATGTATGTATGCATGCATGCATGCATGCATGCATGTGAGTGTGTGCGCGTGCGTACCTGTGAACAGCACATTTAAAAACGAAATATTTTATAATGGATTTCTTCTAAGTATGTGACACGGTTTTCAAGAAAATCCCTCCACCCCGATCTTTTGTTTACATAGAATATTTTTCGAACGTTTTGCTTTTTCATGACAAATGAAATTCATATCTTGAATTTTCTGGATATAACCTCTAAATAGCTCTTCATTCTGTATGACCGGTATAACTGATAAACTTTAAGAGACACACCAAAAATGACTACACAAAATGTAGCTCTCGTGAAAGCACACAATTTATGTCATATATATATATATATATATATATATATATATATATTGTAGGGTTATCCATTTCCGAGATATTCTTTGTTATTGGTTTCCATTTTAAAATCTTAAGCTTTTCTCAAACTTTTCTCTCATTCATTTCATATCTCTTTTTGTTCATTCTAGTCACGCAAAGATGCAAATTTTAATTGCGACCGGTTTTTAAAAGATTTGATTATCGCTTTAGTGATACCTTTATTTCTCTTCTACTTAGAGGAACTAAGTACCAAAGCCATTTCTGCAAATAGTTATCTCGATTAGCATGAAGCAGAGAGAAGAATAATTCCTTGCAGAACACACACGGAAAGTCATGTGAATGGAACACGTTTCATGTTTCTCTTTACTTTTTTTTTATCTAAGTGCTCCTAATGAGAAACGTTGAAGAAATGAGAAATGATACTTCTTAAATCACACCCTCCACACAAGGAGGAGCTATTCAGGTATTTCCTGAAATAAGAAAGAAACAGTTCATCCTAACGCGACTCTCGAGCTTCCATTTCTGGCATAGGAGAGAGGGATTACTTCCCTAATATTGTACTAAAATAATAATGCCTACCACCTTACACCCCTTGTTATGTTAATTAATCTCTAAAGTTTTCAGTAAAGCTCATGAACGATGGAATTATTAAACCCTTCTGCTTTTGAAGACTTAAGAATGTACTTCTAACTTTCACTTTTACGTCGAGTGGGAAATCTGACAAAAAGTACAGCTCTCTAATAAACTCATCAATTATTAAACCCATTAAAAGCACGCAAAGCCTTAAACAGGGTTGTTTAAAGGTATATTTAGAATTGCTAAAACATTAATACTTTCCTTGCGTTTTCTTTTGAAGAAAGAGAAAATGAAAGAAAATATGCATATTTTAATCCGATTAGGATGTATTATTTTACAGAATTTTTGAAGTAGGTAAGCAGCTTTAACGCACCGGTTTAGGTACAAATAGAAAATCAGCGTGCACAAGTGTGCTATATCAATATAAGTAGGTAGCACACAGGGGTTTCAAAACCACACCAAACAAATTCATGGACGTTGTTGCCCAAATGCTATGTGATTTCAATGCCTATAGAGGTACCTACATAAAATGCATTATTGACGTTACGTAGCAACAAATGCAAGTGTCTGGCTCGCGCTATCCAAATTAACGCAGGGAGCTTATAAAGCCCCGAGCAGAGCTTTCGCAGTAATTTTGTAAACATGCTCCACAGTGGTTAGCTAACATCAAGAGATTTCTTGTCTTACGCAACCGCGCTAAAGGACTCTTAGTTTTCGTTATTTGTTTATTCTTCCAACATATTTCATCATAACAATGAATGAAAGAAACTGATGGGAAGAATAAAATGTGGTACATATGACGCTAAGTTAGTAATGTAAAAATGGAGGCAATGAACTGATAAAGACAATAGAGGCAAGAATATTACAACAATACTACCTTAGGATTGAAGATAAGCTCAAACAAAAACAAATGCCTTTTACATTGAAACAAGAAGTATGTTTTACAGCGTCTATGAAGTAAGTCTAAATGAAAACATTCTAAATTTAATAGCAACTTATTGCTTTTTGTCTACCAAGTTGAGATTTTACTATTAGAATAATTATAAAGGGATTAGTAGATGTGGATGCTTACTACTCATAGCACCGCAGACGATGACACTGATGATACATAGAATGAAGATGGAATGTGACGGCGGGCGAACCCGGAGAAAACCCGTCTAGTTTCATTTTCAAAAGGCACCTCTGAACTGTACGACTAATAAGCAATCTTTTGAATATGACTGCCCTTTTCCTTTTACTTGCAAGAGCAAGAAGAAATCCGAAGCTGCAACATCAAATTTCAGACTAATTCTGCTATAAGCCGTAAGATGTTATATTTGTGCGGTGTCATTTCGAAACAACCTGTATTCTACGTTAAGGTTCACTAATTAAACCAACAAAGGGGATAACTTTAGTCGCCTTATGTAGGACTGACACCCCTCTAGCAGTTATGGCTATTTAAAATCTCAACCTCATGTCTGACCACAGTGTTACTCAGGATATCTGCTTCTTCTTCCATCCATTTTAATGTGGATTCAGGAAATTCCGTCCTAATATCACAGTCTTCCCCTGAAAAAAATGTGGTTTCCATGGTCTCCAGTGGAGCTCCTTTATTATCCATTGGTATAAACCAGGTTCCCTATGATATTGTTCCAGGGACTTCTTGGGACTTTGCACAAATGTCGCAGCAACATTGGCTGTGTGCCTCTTCAGCGACAACTCTCTTTGGGGACCCAGCACCGAGTGGAGAGTAACCGAACCTACTCGCAACACATTTGCTTGAAGTCTCTTTATTGGTTTCAAGTCAAGAGCCATGTGTCTCCCCCTCTCCCGTCTCCACCCTTTTTACACTATTACAGGAGACAAGGTCAGAAATGTGTAGTCTATGTGCCATCTTCATTTGATTCCTGCTTAGAGCAGGAACAAACAGTCAATACGTAACAATTACAGCATAATATAAAGGTAGAGTTATTGATCTTACTTTGCTTGTGATAGAATAGCAGGAAAATAAAAATAGATACATAATGGTGGATCACCCTATATATTCTATCAGGTATATTTTGTTAACATCACAAGACACCTAACGCAGTTTTTATAACTTCATTACGACTGTAACTAATTAATGCTACCCGTAAAATTGGCTAAACGCCTTCTATTGCGAGAGTTGCAGCAATCAGCAATGAAACGTTGACGCTGTTTGGAAAAGTCAGTGGAATAAAGAAACAACACAGAACTTTGCGCACCAACAGTGTTTTCTGCTACTACATTGCTAAAGGGGAAAAAGTTGGTGAAAGAAATGTGATGAGGCCGGTTTTGCAGACGGAAGGGGGCGGTGTTGTTCAACAGCGTATGGAGTGGTCGTCAACAGCTTACATTGTCTTCCCACAGCTCTAAATTGAGACAAGAGCACTAGCAAGCTGAAAAGCGAGAATTGGTGAAGACAAAAATAAACAAAAGAAAAGAAAAGGTTTTGCAGATGTGAAAATGAGATTTTTATCCCTTTAGGAGTGCGAATATTCAGTTTGAACTTCAGTTTTCAGTGCCACATAGCTACAAGGCGGTACTTTTAGAGATACAAAAATACAGAAGTTACAATGTACGAGCTTGCTTTCAGTGTGTTAAACTACACGACTACCTTACTTTGTTTCAAAACATAGATATAGCATTTCCTATACGTGATCTGCTTATGTCGTTAGAATATATGTGCTACATTTTGTGTTACTTTAAACTGTGCATGAACTACGTAAATTCATTTTCGAGGCATTAACTGGACATAAAGTCTTAACTTTCTAAGTTAACATTTTATATAGCAGCTGCCCCATATTTGACATGTGCAAATATCCCTTCGTGCGTTTAAAGGGTTGTTGAAACTCAACAGGCATATTTAAAGTTAAAATCCGCCAGTGTAGAACTGGCGAGAGCGACATTTGTTTCTGTAAAACATTTTTATTTGCATCACCACCTATTTAATTTATTACAAGTTAATTGTAATTTTATCATGTTTTTAGTCAAATATATCTGAATTTAAGTTTGCTTCATTGTTTAATTTAAAGTTTAAATTTACCCCTATCTCATATAAATTCTATTTCAATCTTACATGTGCACGTTATCTTTCAAAATAATATATCATCTAAGATGTACAGTACAGAGTCGTATTAGGATTTGGGAAAGTCTGTTAGATACGGAAATATATTTCGAAGTCTGAAAAGTATAACTGAAAATTAGAAAACGTAGCAGTATAAAAATGCATTGTGACAGTACAAACATCTGGGGCATTTGGAGACGCTTCGTGCTGCTGAAACTTCACAATGTTAATGACCAGTCAGAATATTTTGGTGGTTTGTGTGTAATGATGATAGCTTATAATAAATTGGAAAATGCGTATTTTCAGAATTTCACGGCTAAATTCCGAAACAAGAAGGCGCCACACGAGTGTATGTATATGTTGCTGCGATACAATTTTGTGGTCAACATTAGTCCGTTTATGTGCTTACACATTTAGATGAATAGATAATTTTAATGTATTCCTAATTAGGTTTAGGTTCACCTTGTTCCTGTACCGAAATAGGCTTTCCATAGCTCCGCGAAACATGCAGCCGGAGTCCGAGTTTGACTCCCGCTCTCCAGCAGTGCTAGCCGATAAATTTCCAAACCCGTTCGAGAACAAAAACTCGATATTATCCACCCAGATTTACTTCAGAAGTAATGTTAACAAAAGCAACCTCTGATTTGGATAGGTAGAGTCAGACTGAAAAATTCAATGCTATGGCAGCTCAGTGGCAGAGCAACCTGCTAGAGCTCGGTTCAAATCCCGGCTATGGCATTGACTTTACCTATCCTACACACGGCTTGTGTGAAAAAACCATTAATCCAACACCTACCTCTGATTGCTTGCTTTTCTCACCAAAATTGTTCCTCTTAAATTGCTGAGAAGTACTGAAGTACTACATTAAACTATGCAATGGTGTGTAAATAGTGTAGTATGAATTATTAAGGAGTAAAAAGTATTCTTTAATCTAACTATGCGCATGCGCTGTGCAGACGGCTACTTTCAGTGAGCACGTGAAGTTTAGAATGGTAGAGGTTTGGGATACCAATGTAGGGAAACATAGCAAAGCGGTGAACAAAATGGTTCTTAACGATATAGTAAGTTTTGTGAAAAGTGCCCTACTCTTGCATTAGACAAGGTTCTTAGTGTAACGGCTGAATTTGCTGATGTTTCTAAAATGTGTAACATCTTATGCAAGGAGCTTTTCAACAAGTGACAACCGGAAATGGAGTGAATGTTATCACACATTGTTCGGGAAGAGCAAATAAGCATATTGTTGACTGGCTCAATTGTTCAATCTCAGTGACACTCGTACCTTTGCTTATTACATAAAGTATGCAATGATTCAGTTCCAGTGCGACTGTAGAAGTGGAACCACTTCCATCTTCAGATGAATTCTTCTGGGAAAGTCACTATGTTACAACACAAAACCATTGGAATTATGACAGAAGGTATGCAATAGTGCAACAAACTTCCAAAACAGAATTTCACATTTCGTACTGAATAACAATAGTCTACCTGTTCTATTTATTATACATTTCATAACTTTGACCGTTATCTGCGATCAGTTAAACACGATAGGTATTTGTTTTCCTGTCAAATAAGTGAAACGTACACCAGAGGCGATGCCGTGGCTGAGTGGTTAGACCGCTCATCTCCCATCTAAGCGGCCCGGGTTTGATCCCAAGCACCTGCATATGGGAGTTATGGTGGACAAAGCGGCCTCTGGGCAGGTTTTCTCCGGGTGCTGCGGTTTCCCCCGCTATTCTTTCCCCAATTGCTACATCATAACCTTTCCTATCATCCGTTTCGCTTTCATTTCATATCATCCACTTCCTCACGCTCATGCCTGGCTACAGGCTGACCACTCGTTCCAGGCTCTCCATTCTATGGTTTTGTGCTGTTGGCTCTCCGATAGACTTCAGATCCCCAGACAACCGCTTTTAAGTCCTAGGAGGGTCAGTCCTGGATATGGGCAGGATAAGCCGACTACAAAGGGGAATCGACTACGATCTACAGCAGATGAACTCACCTTAGCACCACGTGGTAATCCGTACGCGTGCGTTCGCGGAAAAACATATTCTGTTTTGTTTAAATCGCACATTGTAGTTGAAGTAATGATGGTAATGAATAAAGTATTAGTTCTAGTGTTAGCATTAGACATACACCGATAGCATCGAGTTATCGAAGCTACGAGGTCTCATCTCTATTGCAAACCACAAGTGTTTAATAGGATAGCAAATATGAATATAAACTCAGAGAAAGTGCAGTTACATTGCACGTGTTATTTTGTTACATATGCCGGCCTTCCACTGTTTCCCAAACTGCACTTTATATCCCTTTCACCGGCTCCACAACTGAAGCGACTTGAATAGCCGTGATCGTTACTGCAATACGAAGCGGACTGGCCATCCATTCAAAGCCGAATACCGCCTGCGGTGCCATAAGTTGTTAAATCGGGCGTTAAACACAACAAAAAGAAATTCAAAGCAGAACGTCGCGAGTTCGAGTCCCAGGAATTACAGTCAAATGTGCCTGTGGTAATGAATGGGGAGGGCCCAAGTAAAATAACGGGTGTGATGGCACGCTTGGATGCTGGCGGGGCTATATTTCTCTGCAGTTGAGGTTTTGCACTTAATTATTAAAAAAAACACTAAAGCTTTATTGCAAAAATGTGAATATTTTTGCAATACAAAACCGCTATAAATAGTTTGATTTTATTTTTGAAGGTTAGTGTATTACGACATTAAAAAAGAAGTCCACTAAAATACTAAAACCTTTTATTGCATGGTGTTGCCAAATGTAGGGTTAAGCCACCCTATGGATTTGCGCATATACACAAGCAATACATTATCTCTGCTGAATTTTGCTCGGAGACAAAAGAGAGTAGTGCAGAGAGAGGAGCTACAAGATAAGAACTCTACCGTCATATTAAAAGGGATAACTTCAGGAAAGTGTGTTGCAATTATGATAGTATGTGAAGTAGTGAAGCACCCAGTCCATGAACGTAGTAAAACAAACAGGCCATTTATATGCTTGGGGAAAAATAACTGGTAATTTTCCTGATTTTCCGCGTAATTTACTCTTTATGTTTGAGCCCATTAATTGTTGCTCGTGTTTAACAGCGCCCAATGAAAAGGGAGAGTCATGCAACAGCTAAATGTTCGACAGATATGGGCGCATGTAAGTGATATATTTCTACTGCAGTCTTCATATCAAACCATCAATCTTGTTACACCAGAACGTTTCAAATATCGTCAAATAACACCCTAAAACATCAGAAAATAGCCTCAGGGTTTCCAAACAGTTCTACTTTAGTATTTTTTGCACTATATACATAATGGATAGGGAAGGTTTTGTATTCCAGACAAAAATTCGACACCGAAATTCCACCGGAGGTAATGCTTTGGGGACCCCTAAATAAAAGAGGTTTAGAAAAAGGCTGTTATGCATCTTGGGGCGGTATTGGGTTCGTGCCCGGGCGCAGGTTATTGGTTTTAGGAATGGTGTGGATGTGTGGTTGGCTTAGATCAGGGTTTTTATTAGCATGGAAACTCTTTCAGGTAGTGGAGAGACACAAGTGCTTTATTAACTGAGTCCGGCCTTTTTCCGCCGTAGAACACACGTGTATACTTCTTATCTTTCTACTGTAGCGTTACACTTTACCCGCACGCGAATGCTATTGTTTATTAATGTAGATGCCGTGATTTATTACGTATTCTGGTCAGTATTTAAACAACTATTTCCCTCTTTCCCAGGTAGCCTGTTTGACTCCACCACGGACTCTAAAATCACATCTTGGTGGTGCGGAGGTTCATCGTCAAGTGCCTTAAAATTAAAAGGTAGCCTGTTCGATTCTACTACGGATTCGAAATATCACATCTTGGAGGTGCGGAGGTCCTTCACCAAGTGTCTTGCAATGTCGCCTGACCAGCGGGAATCATTGTCTTGCTGTCCCACTAGTCACCTCGGGCAGGGTCCATTCATATTCACCCTTCCCTCAGGTCGACGCTCTGAGTTAGCGGGATCTTGTACCCAGAGCTCGTGACTTATACGTATTTCTACGCTTCCCATTCTCACTCTACATTCATATTCACCCTTCCCTCAGGTCGACGCTCTGAGGTAGCGGGATCTTGTACCCAGAGCTCGTGACTTATACGTGTTTCTACGCTTCCCATTCTCACTCTACATTCATATTCGCCCTTCCCTCAGGTCAACGCTCTGAGGTAGCGGGATCATTGTACCCAGAGCTCGTCACTTATACGTGTTTCTACGCTTCCCATTCTCACTCTACATTCATATTCACCCTTCCCTCAGGTCGACGTTCTGAGGTAGTGGGATCTTGTACCCCGATTCGTCACTTATACGTGTTTCCACGCTTCCCATTCTCACTCTACATTTATATTTTCTCTTCTAAGAATAAAATTTTGCCCTGAGAGAAGATATGTACTGTCTCAATCTTTCTGTCTGTCTGTGTCTGTCAAAAGCAGAGCTTAAACCGGTAATTCTGTTAAATACTAAACTCGATATTATAGTTTCAAGTTTTTCAAAGGTGAGACAAGAAGATTTTGAAGATAAACATCTTACCCCAAGCAAAGTCTTACGTGGAACATTTTAAAAATATCTTGATGTTCTCAAAATGACTCTAGTGGTTTTGATTAAAATAGCAATGTTTTAGATACTTTCATGATAAATACCTTGAATTTTTTGGGAATAGTCTCTGAAGATCTTTTCATTCTGAATGTCTTTTGCATAGCTGGTAAACCGTAAGAGATGGATAAAGATAGACTACAAAAAAAATGCAGATCAAGTAAAAGCTCAATTTATGTCAAATATATTTTAGTGCATTTAACCATTTTCGAGTCATTCCGTTTTATTAGTTTAAATTTTCCCACACTACTTTTTTTCTCAAATGGGAAATGGTTGTTTTGTATCATTCATGGACATGCAAACAGAAACGAATTTCAATTTCACATAGCGACCCGCAAAATGCTTGAATATTGCTTTAGCCTATTTTATGCCCTTGTTCCCTTTATACTTACAATGAAATAAGAAATAAAAGTAAAGCAAAACTCGATTATCATGAAGTGGAAGCGGAAGCTACTAGAATAACTGCCCGAAGGGCTGGAGAACCGTGTTCAAATCCTGGGCATGGCACTCATTTTATCAACTAACAATAAAATACAAAAGCCTTTAATAATAACCACTGCTATAGTAAAAGCAAAGAATAGCTGGTATAAAATATGTCAGTGTTACACGGATACTAGGTACCTATGGTAATGTAAGTCGACATTAACGTGTTATCTCTGAAGCGAGGCATACCGGTTGGTTACCGGGTAAAACCGGATTCAGTCGGAAGATTTAATGTCACTCCGACATCGCGTTGTCCCTTGGTTTAGGGGTAACATGCTAGCCTCTGGTTCCCAAGGTCGAGGGTTCAAACCTAGCGGAGGACGATGGCTTTTTTGAGGGGCAAACATCCTTAGCATGGCTTCCTTTGGAAGGAAGTACAGCCGGTGGTCCCTTGTCGTAGAGTTGCAGCACGAAAAAGAACCTCAAGTTTGATAAAGAGGCATCTGAGCAAAAATAAGGAGTCTTCCACGCCCAATACGGAATAGGACGCTGAGTACCATAGCAGTTCAAGGGCGTCCATAAATAAAACTCAATTTCAACCTCTTACGGGTTTGTTGTCACAGTCGCTCAATGATTAAAGCAACCAGTTACCAGCTAATTATGTCGATGTTATACTTTTCTGCCGTCAAAGATCTTATTCATCTTTTTTAAAGTACATAATGTTCGCATTGTGTAGGCAAATAACGCAAGTGTATCGTAATAATGCAATGAACGAGTCTTCGGTGAGGAAATGACGGCTAAGTTGCGAGTAATCAAGGAGGAACCAGTGTGTAGGATAAAGACCGGAGAGGAAGTTCATCAATCGTTATGGAGGAATTGAAAGCAAAAGTTGATAAAAAAATCAGAAAAAAACTGGTGTTGCACTTTGGAAAACGTACAAGATTTTTTGGGTGTAAAGGTTTCCCAACCAATGAAGACCTCAAAGTGGCGGTCACATCTTAGCTCGTATCTTTAGCAGTGTAAGAGTATAGCATCTGCGTTGAAAAACCAGTACCACGTGACAATAAATACCTTGATAGCAATGACGATTACGTTGAAAAATAGATTAAGTTACTGTAATTTTGTAAATACAGTTTTGTGTTGATATATTTCGTTATGGTTTAGTTATACCACTTCTGGATTACCCTTGTATTATCTTTGATGTGAGACATACCGGTTGGTTAACTGGGTAAAACCTGATTCAGCTGAATGATTTGATGTCATACCGGTATGTTTTCACAGTGGCTCAGTGGTTAGAGTAACCGCACGGAGGGCGGGAGAATCGTGTCCAGGTAGTGGGGTGGTAGCGTGTCTGCCTCACATTCAACAGGTCGCAAGCTCGAATCTTGCTTAGCATGAGTTACCCTTATCCTGAGAAGACGAATGTCGACAGCTCCTTGGACTTCGAGGACCATTTCACCAACCGGGTTAAAGGACGTTAAGCTACAAAAACACAAAACAATATTTAATGTTGATGAAGATGCGTTGCGCTAATAGCTGTGAGGATAAATGATGCAGGGTGTGTTGTGAAATATCACGTGCTATAAATGATCGTGGCTTATCTGGTAACGACAGGGGGCAGAAGAAAAATAGAATAGAGGCAGTTCGTGTTCTGCTACTTAATTAATGGTGCACCTTAGCATGCTGAGGAGTTTGATACGGTATTTCCGCTGTCGGCAGCGCATTAGCTACGCGTGCTCGCTCCTTTAGCGGGGCGATTTAGTGAAACTGTATTACAGACAAAGCTTGGTGTTCGCCGTCTCCAATCAACGGATGAGCAACATTTATTACCGTTTATTCAAGCCTGAAATGAACAAAGATAACCAAATCGAAAATGGAAATGTATTCTACATTATCACAAACTGCACCCAACAGGATTCATTTGTTTTATTTACGTAACTGTATTACTTAACCGCAATCCTGCTAATAAAATCCTTGGGTGTTCCATTCACATGTTTTCTCTACCTATTCTTCAACAAGCTATTATTAAAAATACTTATTCTTCTACCTCTTTGTGTTAATCGAGATAAACATTAGTATAAATTCTTTTACTCCATATTTACTTATAGAGTCGTCCTCTATGGTGCAGTGGCTACCATGCTAGCTTCATATGCCCAAAGTTGCGGGTTCAAAACTGACGGAATACGATGGATATTATCGGGTGTAAAAGTCCCTAGCAAGGCTGCGTTCAGAAGGAAAATAAAACCCTTGATTCTATTTCGTAGATTTGCGGCATGCGAAAGAACTTCGAGACTGATAAAGAGGCCTATGAGCAAAATTAAGGGGTATTTTACGCCCAATATGGAATGGGACGCTAAGAATCGCTATGGTTAAAGAGCGCCCATAAATAACACTCCATTTCCATGTTTTACTTAACACGGAAACACGGAAGTGCATTAGCCCGAAGTGATGATCAAATCCTGTAAGTGGTAGTCGCTATGTGAGGTCTTTGAAATTCCGTGTAACTTGACCAGTGTACTCTTAACTTCCACTTAAGAATATAAGTATTCAAATACTGAAACCAATAACAGGAATATCTCGGAAATGGTTAAATGCACGAAACATTCATTACTCAAAAATATATGTTTTAAAGATATCTACAATTTTTGTGTAGTAGGATAGGATACGGTTGGAGGGCTATCAACACCGAACCCGAGGTTATTGTACCTACTTCCCACGAGGGACACCTGCTCTAGGGAGTGAAGGGATACAGTCGGCACCGAACCCGAGGTTATTGTACCTACTTCCCACGAGGGACACCTGCTCCAGGGAGTGAAGGGATACAGTCGGCACCGAACCCGAGGTTATTGTACCTACTTCCCACGAGGGACACCTGCTCCAGGGAGTGAAGGGATACAGTTGGCACCGAACCTGAGTTTATTGTACCTACTTCCCATGGGGGACACCTGCTCTAGGGAGTGAAGGGAGGAGGTGAGAGGATACGGTCGGCACCGAACCTGAGTTTATTGTGCCTACTTCCCACGGGGGACACCTGCTCTAGGGAGTGAAGGGATACAGTCGGCACCGACCCTTCGGTTATTGTACCTACTTTACACGAGGGACACCAGCTCTAGGGAGTGTAGGGAGGAGGTGAGAGAATGCGCCGGGAGGCCGGAACCATGAGCGACTGCACAGCAATGGAAGGATCCCTACAATTTTCAGATTGAAGCACGCCGACAGTCGGACGGGTAGACGGGGTGCCCTCCACGCACGCTAGGAGCGGTATTCATCCCTGCAAAGCAGCCATATTCGGGGGAGGTAGATAGTCACTTTAAGCATTCTTTTTCCCTGCCACGCCGCACCGAGCAGCGTCGCCGTAAATGTCAACCCTGAAAGAAACCAACGAGATGAAGAATGAATGAATGAAATGACAATGGAAACGACACCTTGGAGGATGAAAAAATTGTACCCAGCATTACCTTGTGACCTGGGGAAAGCCCATGGGTCAGGTAAGCTGGCCACGAGAATAGAAGTCGCGACCTTCAGAATGCCGGCTATAGAAGAAACTGCCCGAGTTTACCCACCCATCTCTTCCGGTTTACCGTTATGGAAAAGTCATACATACTGTAGAGGACTTGAAAGATTATTTCCAGAAAATGCAATATATACAGCTCATTTGTCATGAAAATATTTTATGGATACAGCATTTTAATCCAAATTATTACAGTAATGTTTGCGAAAGTAAAAACTTTCGAAAAACGTTCCAAACAAAGGGTAGTTTGAGTTGGAGGGAGAGGTTAACTTGAAAATTTTCATGTCGCTTCCTTGGAAGATGCTGAACTTAAATATTCAGTTTGGTTTAACTCACTTTTTGTTTTTGAGTTGTGCTGTCCAGAGAGACGCGCGTGCGCACGCACACACAGACGCATAGACACGTAAACTTTTTTTTTTACAAAAATGCTCTTGTGGATTCAGTTGACGCCAAAATGTGTACTTCCAGAGAAATCTCGGTATCGAATTTTAGGGTTGAGTGCAATAATTCAATTATCTACCTACCATTTACGTGGTAGACACGGTAAAGTAATGATATACATATCTTTTTATGCTATGCTAACGACCAAGGTGGCTCAGTCGGTTTCGTCTGTAGTGGCATTTCGGAGTTGATCTCCGGCGACAGCGCACTCTAGCACTGGTTCACTGCTGTGCTGTTCATCTACCACAATTTCTCTTCCTTCCTTCTCTTATTTCATCTGCTCCTTGTCTACATCTTTCAGGTCTGGTAGGGGATTGTTTTTGCTTCATTTGCCTACAATCCTTTGGTAGTATTCTGATAGTATCCTTACCTCTGTTGTCTTGATGTGTTCTTTGACTCCATCCTGAAGATCACAAATGTTGAGCGAGTTCTTGACCACAATCGGTCAAAAATTGAAAACACATTTTTTTGTAGTAAATATATGTTGGAACTTTTGGGTTTCCATAGAGAGTCAACACTTACATATACCCCGATGCTTCTGGCTCCACAACCATTTAAGAATCGTACAACATGCTTATAAAATTATACGCTAAGAAACAAAACACCATTTACAAACTTTCAAAACGTTTCACAGGTCTCAATTTTTTTAAATTCCATTACAATTTCCCACATGGTGCATAAGTATCCATTTCAATATTCTGAAGGGAAAAAATGCATTCTTAAATCAAAAACAATTTTTGTTTAAAAATGTGGTGAATTTTAAGTATTAGCTTTTCATAATTAGACCATACTATTTTTCTTGTGATTCAAAACTCCAACTGAAAAAATTGCAACAAACTTTCTCCAATTATGAGAGCGTGGGAAAGTTTGATTATGCAACATATTTGCATAATAAACTAGTCTATAGCCTAAGGAATACTTTTTCCAATAGGAATACAATTTGGTATAGGTACTATTACCTAAAGAGAATACAATCACAGTGACATTTTCAAACGAATCCATACACAATGTGGAACTTCAGAATTCATTCCCATGTGTATGTTCCTTAAATTGCTTGTAAACATAGTATTAAAATATACGCAAAACCTAAAGGCATATGAAAGCTGGTCAATGCTCGCTGTGGCCAAACGTAGTCGGCATGTACCGGTGGCAATGTTTTACGTGAGAGCACGTAAGCGGTTCTTTTCTTTTTTTTAATTTCCATTGGTTTCTGTTACGTTTAATCAGTGTATCTAGATGCACGTGAGTGTAATTACTCTACTTTTCGTGTAATATATTTTTAATACTTTCCACCATACTCGCCAAAGCACGCCAGCGAAGCGTGTATGCGCACTTCGCTCTAGATTTGTGAGTGTGTGTGTGTGTGTGTGTGTGTGTGTGCGCGCGCGTGAATGCAAGTAAACTGATTTTCGTGTAATTTGCCATTAGTAACTTATACTGGTGTTATTAAAACATACTCGCTCAGCTCGCATGCGCTCTGTTAACTTTAGTGCTTCTAGATTACAATATTAACAACAATAAAGTTACTTTAAGTGTAAAATGACATCGCGGTTTCTACACGCTCCGCATATAATAAAATGAATTTCATTTTTTTAAATACGAGAGTCGGCTGATAAGTCCCGGGCCTCACACAGATATGGTGCCACTAGACCAGTTAGACGGTATCATCGTGAAGTTTAATTCTAGACTAGCTTGTGTCCATAGTTACAGGTCAATAGCTTGTTTAGTTTTCGAATGGTAGCATTTTAAACAAGACAATTTTAGAGTTTTCACGAAAATGGAGGATTTGGAAAAACGAGCAGTGAATAAATACTTCCATTTGAATGGCTTAACGCCTAAAGAAATCAAGGAGGAAATGGACAGTATATTGAAAGACCCTGCCCCTTCATATTCATTGATTAAAAGGTGGGTTGCAGTGTTTAAAATGGGACGTGCGAGCACTAGTGATGAGACTCGCTCTGGACGCCCTGTAGAAGTGACAACTCCAGAAATCATTGAAAAAAGTCATCGTTTAGTACTGGAAGATCGCAGATTAAAGTCATTTGAGATAGCAGAGGCTGTAAACATATCAAAAGAGCGTGCAGGTAATATTTTAACTAATGTTTTTGGCTTTTACAAGGTCTGTGCAACATGGGTGCCCCCTTTGTTGACACCTGATAAAAAGTTGCAAAGAAAAACTATTTCTGTTAAGAATGTGGAGCTCTACCGTAAAAATCCCAGTGAATCTTTGAGACGGCTTATTACCGTGGATGAAACTTGAATACCTCACTACACTCCGAAAATTAAATCACAGTCAAAACAGTGGATAGCGCCAGGTGAACCAACTCCAAAAAGGCAAAGTCAATTTTGTCGGCTAACAAGGTTATGGCGAATATTTTCTGGGATGCACAGGGAATTATGTTTACTGATTACTTGGAGAAGGGTAAAAGTACCACTGGTGACTACCACGTAAGCTTACTGCAACGTTTGAGTGATGAGGTGAAAAGAAAAAAGCTCATTTGAAAAAAAAAAAAAAAAATCTTGTTTCATCATGACAATGCGCCGGCCCATCGTTCAGTCATTGCAATGAGAAAAATGTGCGAATTATAGTTCAAATTGCTTGAACATCCACCCTATTCGCCAGATCTAGCACCCAGAGACTACCACATGTTCCCGAACCTCAAAACAATTCTTGGAGGGCGAAGATTTCACAACAAAGAGAAAGTCATTGATGCGGTAAACAGCTATTTTGAGGACCTTGATAAATCGCACTACAGAGATGGTTTAATTATATTAGAACACTGACGTGACAAATGTATTAGCCTCTCTGGAGATAATGTTGAGAAACAAAGCAAAAAAAAAAAAAAATATTGAATACTGTTTTCATTGAGAGGCCCGAGACTTATCGGCCGGCCCTAATATCATATATTAACTGCTGTACACCCCAATGTTACCATATTTATTGCCACTGAACCTCTCTACAAACGAGCATCGCGAGCTCTACTCCTACTACTACCATCGCCACCACCACCATTATGTATTCAAACAAAAAATTCGACTGCATAACTACTAATCATTATATTCAAAATATTCTACTTTATAGAATGAGGCTCACATTGTAAAGCAGTGAAAGAAAGATTTGTAAATATTAATTTTTGGCGTGTCTGAATGTATTCAAATGTGTCATGTTTTTCAAAATTTGGATTTTTTCAGAAAATAACTTTTTAAAATGTTGTGCTATTATCTTTTTAGTTAAAGTTAGTTGCTTTAACTGTAAAAAGTTCATAGAATTCTTATTAAAACTGTAGAACTGCTTTCCAAACGTGTACCTTAAATTAACCTTTTATGAATATTCACTGCTATTGCATTATTATACATTTAACCGCCACTGGTTGAAGGGATTAAAGAACGTATCCTGCAGTGCAGTAACTTTATTATCTCGTTGAAAGGGATCTATTACCTGTCTGAAGAATGAATGCAGACGGCCATGAGTGGGAGCTTTCGTAAACACAAACAGATAAGCGGTATTACGTCATCACTCCCGGTGCATGCCCTGCACCGTTCTGCTGTACTGGAATGCGGTAGTTGAGTCTCTTACAGTGGACGGGTTCGAATCAAGTAAAATGCAGGCATCGCCGCGCGTAGTCATACGCTCACAAAGTAGAACATTAATATTCTTAGTGATAAAGAAAACTGCAAGTTTAACCGGTTGTGGATGGTTTAGTTTATTCCTGTTTACGTACGTTTTGCTGATGTTTTGACCGTCAGACTGTACTGCACTATATTCCAGCCTTCTCTGACCACTCTAAACCGTGCCACACCAGCGACCTCCCCTAGCAACTGCACTCTTTCGTCGGACAGATAGTACAATGAAATACAATTTAGGTTTATTTATAAACTTACCCACAACTTCCAGGTAGCCAACTTGGCTCTTCATGGGGTCCGTGTTTATCTGGCACATGTACCATCCTCTGTCAGACTCACGAACGTCCCTAATATGAAGATACCAGGTGCGATGATCGCTGTGCGTGACTCCTATCCTGTGATTTTTTGTGATCACGTGTGTGGCGATGGTCAAAATGGTCTGAGTGTCGACTCTTAACCAAGCAACCTGAAACAAATTATATATCATGTAAGCATTCAGTGCAAAATCCAAATGGTTTACCCCAAATATCCTGGATTGAGCACGAACTTGTACAAAGTAATTGGTTTACAACAGAGAACAAGAATAAGCATCTGATGTGCTACACTCACATGACTTTCTCTAGCTGTTCTACAGACTTCTTACAAAAGAAAATTATTTTTACATCATGCTAATCGAGATAAACTTTAGCAGAGCGTTCTTATTGTTTAGTACCTTATGAGTAGAAGGGAACTAAAGAAATACGCTCTGACAAAGCGATCAATTTTTTAAAACTTCCATATGCGATTGTCATTGCAATTCGCCTTTTTTTTTTCTTCTTCTTTTTTTTTTTTAATGGCCAGGAGTAGAGCCAAAGTAAAACGGACAGTTCCTGTCTGAGAAAAGTGTAAGTAATTCAAATTTGAAATCAATAACAAGGAATATCTCAGAAACGGTTACCTCCACAACAAAAATGGGAAGAACATATTGTCTGTTTTTATGAGATCCACATTTTTTGTGTGTTAAGTTTTGTCTATCACTTACGATTTACCACTTATGCAAAATTGGGCAAAATTCATCCAGAATGAAGAGGTCTTTAGAGGTAATTCTCCGAAAATTCAAGATGTACATTTTATTTTTGATGTAAATACTTTTAATATACGGCATTTTAATCAAAACCGGTTGAGCCACCTTTGAGAAAATTAAAATTGTCAAAGATATTTCCCTGTAAAGAATAATTGGGATGGAGGGATTTCATTGAAATACCCTATCGCATCCCTGGGAGATACTGAATTAAATATAAAGTTAAGTATTGGACGGACTTCTCAGTTTTGAGCTATGCTGCCCACAGACACACTCATACATACACGGACCTTCTTCTAAAATGTTTTTATTTAGGGGGTCCTAAAACATATATTTCAGGTGAAATCTAGGTATGGAATTTTTGTGTGCAATACAATATCTTCTCCATACTCTATGTACGCTCGGTCGGTACTGCTGCCCGGGGCATGCCACCAACCTTCTCGGCGGCACGTAAATATCAGGGAGGTTTCAGCCGTTGTTGTCCGATCAAACAGAGGTATATCTAAGGTAGCTCACTAACGTGCTGCTGCCCGGGGCAGGCCACCAACCTTCTCGGCAGCACGTAAATATCAGGGAGGATTCAGCCGTTGTTGTCCGATCAAGCAGAGGTATATCTAAGGTACCTCACCAACGTGCTGCTGCCCGGGGCAGGCCACCAACCTTCTCGGCCGGTACGTAAATATCAGGGAGGGTTCTGCCGTTGTCCGATCAAGCACAGGTATATCTAAGGTAGCTCACTAACGTGCTGCTGCCCGGGGCAGGCCACCAACCTTCTCGGCGGCACGTAAATATCAGGGAGGGTTCTGCCGTTGTCCGATCAAGCACAGGTATATCTAAGGTAGCTCACTAACGTGCTGCTGCCCGGGGCAGGCCACCAACCTTCTCGGCGGCACGTAAATATCAGGGAGGTTTCAGCCGTTGTTGTCCGATCAAGCAGAGGTATATCTAAGGTAGCTCACTAACGTGCTGCTGCCCGGGGCATGCCACCAACCTTCTCGGCGGCACGTAAATATCAGGGAGGTTTCAGCCGTTGTTGTCCGATCAAACAGAGGTATATCTAAGATAGCTCACTAACGTTCTGCTGCCCGGGGCAGGCCACCAAACTTCTCGGCCGGTACGTAAATATCAGGGAGGTTTCAGCCGTTGTTGTCCGATCAAGCAGAGGTATATCTAAGGTAGCTCACCAACGTGCTGCTGCCCGGGGCAGGCCACCCAACCTTCTCGGAGGCACGTAAATATCAGGGAGGTTTCAGCCGTTGTTGTCCGATCAAACAGAGGTATATCTAAGGTACCTCACCAACGTGCTGCTGCCCGGGGCAGGCCACCAACCTTCTCGGCCGCTACGTAAATATCAGGGATGGTTCTGCCGTTGTCCGATCAAGCAGAGGTATATCTAAGGTAGCTCACCAACGTGCTGCTGCCCGGGGCAGGCCACCAACCTTCTCGGCCGGTACGTAAATATCAGGGAGGGTTCTGCCGTTGTCCGATCAAGCAGAGGTATATCTAAGGTAGCTCACCAACGTGCTGCTGCCCGGGGCAGGCCACCAACCTTCTCGGCGGCACGTAAATATCAGGGAGGGTTCTGCCGTTGTCCGATCAAGCAGAGGTATATCTAAGGTAGCTCACCAACGTGCTGCTGCCCGGGGCAGGCCACCAACCTTCTCGGCAGCACGTGAATATCAGGGAGGGTTCTGCCGTTGTCCGATCAAGCAGAGGTATATCTAAGGTAGCTCACCAACGTGCTGCTGCCCGGGGCAGGCCACCAACCTTCTCGGCGGCACGTAAATATCAGGGAGGGTTCTGCCGTTGTCCGATCAAGCAGAGGTATATCTAAGGTAGCTCACCAACGTGCTGCTGCCCGGGGCAGGCCACCAACCTTCTCGGCAGCACGTGAATATCAGGGAGGGTTCTGCCGTTGTCCGATCAAGCAGAGGTATATCTAAGGTAGCTCACCAACGCAATGTATGCACACATTTCGGTGAAGCATCAGAGAAGAATTATGAATATGTAGGAAGTCAAGTTGTCATTTGAGAGCGCTTGTGCAATTACTTGCAGCATTTTCTCTTAACTGATTCAGTGCCAAGGCAGGAGGTACTGTGAGGTACAGTGAGGTACTGGGCAGGATTTTTTTAATAGTGTTTAATGCCCACTTATACTAAATAAGCACTGCAAACAACGACACTGAACACACATGGAATGAAGATAAGAGCACCGGTGGAATGCGATGGCGGTGGAAGCTGGAGACCCCGGAGAAATCCTGCCCCTGTACCGTTTTGTCCACCACAATTCCCACACTCTGGCGCTTGGGATCAAACCCGGGCCACCTTGGTGAGAGGCGAGTTGCCTAACCACTCGGTCACGGCGCGTCGTACAAGACAGGACTTTTTCTCATAATGTTTAACGCCCGTTTTACTACTATGGCACCGCAGGCGATGACACTCATGATACCTGAAATAAACATGGAGCACGGTGGCATGCCTCGCCTCTCACCTAGACGGTCCGGGTTCGATCCCAAGCGACGCAGGGGCGGGTTTTCTTCGGGTTCTCCGGTTTCCCCCGCCATCTCATTCCATTGGGCTGCATCTTCATGTATCATTAGTGTCATCGCCTGCGGTGCCAGAGCAGTAAAAACGGGCGTTAAACACTACAAAAAAAAAAAAAAAAAGCGGTGGCATGCGATGGCGGAGTAAACCGGAGAACTTGCGCCGTTTTGTTCACCACAAATCCCACATGCGGTCGCTTTGTTAAGAACTGGACAGGAATGGAAATTGAACAGATTATTAAAATAATGTTTAATAAATGTGTCCTGTTTAAGAGTAAAACATATAGTTAACTCCGTTTTACATTATGTTGTCATTGAAACACTCGCTCGTGGAGAAATTGTGCACCAATATGCCGCTATCATGTGAGTCTGCTTGGAGTTGGTCGAGGTTTATGCTCGTGAAATTCTCCACATTAAGAGTGTACATACCTTGCAGATTCCCTTTGTTGCTCTGGCTAAACTCGTTCTTGTAGACCATGAGTTGTCTCTTGCTCAGGGGGGAAAGAATGACAAAGGTGTGTAACACTGTTGTTAGACTCAAATAAAAGAGAAATTTCACTTAATTTCACTGATGACTTTTATTAATTATCCGTTGCTGGTTGAGGCACTAACTCTGCGAGCGACTCCCGACATAAACGATCGCGAACTTCATAACGTAATCTGGATAAGGGCTAGTTCCACTCTTACTGAGTTCTTATAGTTTTACAAGCGTCACGTGGTCTTAAGTTTCACAGTCCGTATAATGTACGGTAATAGTTGCCCGTCAGATTAACTTTTACTGTAACACTTCACACTCACAACTAATGCGTATTTCTTGCTTTTCATCGCAGTCATATTTCTTACACTGTGTGTCGTCACGTTTCTTACATTGAGTATTTCTTATACCACCGCGCGATTTCTTGTACGCGCGTCACTTACATACGAAAAGATCCTAATATTGCCCTCCTTTTTGATTGGCTGGAAAGAGGCGCGTAAAGTAGCGTTATCAAGTGACTGTCTGGGATTTTTCTTTATTTTCCACCCACGTGACCCTTCTCTGCAATGAGAAAGTCCCTTTATCCAGATTATAAGGGAAAATACCTTCCTTCCTACTAGGGGTTGTTACTTGTGTCCCTGATGCTCTAAAATTAGCCTTCAAGCCTTGAAGAATACAATGCGAGCTTATACACCCTAAGGTTCTGCGTTCTACTGAAGCAGATATTTCTTATATTAAATATGTAAAAAGTAGAATATACGCGTCATACTTATATACTGTCGCTATATATAAACACGGTTATTACAAGCACTGACGAGTAAAGCTATTGCTCAGTTATACATATGTGTACATAAAAAATAATGTACAATTCTATACGCGAAAACGTAAGCGGATACACGCAACTCCTCCTAGCAATATATAAACTGTGAAGACCAGTAAAATCTGCGGTGACGCATTAATGGAAGCGAGGGTACATAGTTCGCGTAGAGAGAGCAAAAATTATCACGTCTTAGATTCACACGACTATGTTTGCCAACGTTTATATTTATAACTACTTCAACTTAATCGAAATAAAGCTTTGCAGGAATGGCTATAGCACACATTTCGTATTAAAAACAAACATACTATTGATAGTCAAATGTGTAACAGCTGGACATTTAACATGCAGCCGCAGGAGCCAAATTAGCATTGAAAAGACTGAAAGAATGACAAAGTATCCAGCAATTCAAACCACTAATAAGAATGTTTGGGAAATACCTTACGGCACAAAATATTGTTTGCAGTATGTTACGTGTTTTAAACAAATCAACATATTTCGTCCAGAGCTTAACGTTTACCAGTTATACAAGATTATACGAAACCTTTTAACATGCTCTTCCTTCGGAATTCAAGATGTACATTTCGCTTGTTATTTAAATACCTTTAATGTAGAGTATTTTAATCAAAATCGATTTTGCAGAAAATCTAGAATTTGGAAAAAAATCCATATAGTGCGAGAGGATTTTCTTTAAAATCTTCGTGTTGCTTCTCTGGAAGATAATGAAATTAAATACCAATTTTGGTATCAAACGGCCTCCTCTTTTTGAGTTTTCTGTTCAGACAGACAGACAGACAGACACACGCATATAAACGCTTGCGCGCTGACGTTTTTCTATAAATGACTTAAGCGTTCCTCAAAACATGTATTTTCGGTGAAGTCTCGGTATCGAATTTTTGGGTAGAATACAATACTCCCCCTACGTAGCACAAGAGTTAAAGAGATCCTAAAAATAAAGTCACCGTCAAATGTGACGACATTTAAGAAGTCAGAAAAAGTAACGCGTTTGTCGCTTTTAATCCGAAGCTCATGGACACGCCTGTTTACAATAAATGTATGACGTTATCTATATTACACCTCTGGTACACTCGATTTCATTTATGTCGTCACCGCAGGTTTGGGAGGTCTTCTGCTGACCTTCACAGTGCGATTGTGTATAGCAAGGAGGGTGTGTTCATTTGTTTACGTTTTCACGCATGCAGTGGCGTTCTTCTTTATGTGCACAATTCTAGGTTATTCACATATGCATAACGATGAGCAATTGACTTATTCGTCATGGCTTATGATAAGCACGTTTAAATATATAACCAAGTAATACACTGCTTTGCAACTTTTCTCGGCAAAAGATTGTTTTAATGCGAACATGATGTAAAACTGATATAAATTATACCTTTCACTCTCAAAGAGGACACATTTTTTAAACATTATTTCAATAATATGTGCAATGTACATAATTAACTAAATAAAATCTCGCTTTGCACAATGTCTCCACAAAATAATGTTTTAACTGACAACATAATTTAAAAGTGAAGTAAATTATACCTTTTAATCTCAAAGAGGACACATTTACTAAACATTACATTAATAATCTCTCAAATATAAATGCATAACTGTTCGTCATCGCTTATGATAAATATGTTTATATATAAGCAACTAACACACTGTTTTGCAAATTTTCTCCACAAAAGACTGGTGTTAATGTGAACATGATATAAACGATACCTTTCACTCTCAAAGAGAACACATGATTTTAATAATCTGTCCAATCTCCATTCCTGTCCAATAACTGATTTAGTCGTCTAGGCACTGAATCACTTAAGTGCTGGAGGAACTCTGACCCTTCACGCAAATTTCCCACATTTCATGGCAGTGTTCCCAGAGGGTGACTCTGGTTTTTCTTTGTAGAGGTTGCCAGACTTGAACCTTTTTGGCAAACACATTCTTGATGATGCTGGGCTCTGATGAATTAAGTGGCTAGTCAAGAACGAGTATATCGGATTGGTTGGCAAAGAAGTCCCGTAGCACGTGGAAGTTGAATACTGAAATATTATCCTACACTGTGCACTTCATCTGCAGGATAAACTGCCCGCGCACTCGGGATGACAATATCCCTAAGGATAGTCACATACTCCTGAGCGTTAGTCTCCACGAGCTCACCAGGACCAGCAGCGCTAATCCATCACAAGGGTGAGCATGTGGTGCGTTCTAATTTTCTAGTCACCTGCCGAAATTGTGGAAGCATTCGAGAGTCATCAAGGCTCCAACATATCATTTGGTGATTAGGCTCAGAACAAAAAACCTTTTCGTCCATCCATATGGTGGTTTTCCCATGCTTCTCGAGGTGTTGTAGGCTCCTGCAGGACGAATCCTACACGCAGTTCTGGATGGCAGGTGCTGAGAAACTCATTCCATGCAGTAATTCGGGAATGAATGTGTGCCAAGTGAAATCCCCGGGATGCTAGTGGACCACTGATTGGCAGTCCTAATTGTGGCACGGTATTTTTCAGAATCTGAAAAGACTGCTCCCTTACTGCTGCTATTTTGGGCGTGGTTTTATTTGGCTGTCAGTTTCTTTTTCTGTGATCCTTAAGACCCAAGGTCCTTCTGCTTGCCAGGCGTTTATCCACCTTCGCACTGTGCGCAAGCTGCATGGAAGTACCCTAGCAATTTCCTTTGGCTTCCCACATACCCACAATTTCCCTCCGATGCACCTCTGAATATTGGCATACATCGTGTGAGCAGCTACCAACACACACCACTGCTTGGTCGAACAACAAGAAAAACGTTACATTATCCCCTTTCCACTGCTATGTATACGTTGCTCAGCAGGTTGGTAGAAGGCTCCGAGAAGGAGTATATGATTCCGAGTGTACATAGTCTCATTTTAATTCTCATTTGTCAGTCATAGGCATTACATTTGGGGGTTGCCATGGCCAAGTGGTTAGACAGCACCCCTAGGTGGCCCGGGTTCGACCCCAAAGCGCCCGCATGTTGGATATTTGATGGACGAACCGGCATCTGGTTGGGTTTCCTGGGGGTCCCCCGGTTTCCCATTCAGACAATTACTGCATTATCTTTCCTATCATATATTTCGCTTTCATGTTACATCATTCACTTCCTCATGCTCATGCCTGCTTACGGGCTGAACACTCGTTCCAGGTTCTCCATTCTGTGGTTTCGTGCCTAGGTTCTCCATTCTATGGTTTCGTGTCGTTGACTCCCCTACAGGCTTCTGAACCTTAGGCAACCGCTTTTAAGTCGTAGGAAGACGCCAGTCTTAAATACGGGGAGGGTAAGCCGAGTACGAAAAGGTATTGCATTTAGCCATGTTTCTTTTTTTTTGTAGACTCTATATGCACTCTAGATATGGAGAAAATGTTCCATGCTCTTACCTAAACTTTCCTCCCTCAACAACCAACTTACCAGCTACATATTCCACTTAGCAACAGCGGTCATTGCACACAATCCCAGACATTTCTTTCATACTGAGGACCAAAGATATTTTAATTACTTTATAAAAACCAGAAACATCTGCTGTAATTACGAGGGATATTTTTTTTATGGTCCAACCGGTCACGAAATTAAAACCACAGTGAAGCTCTGACAAAGTTTTGCGCAGATGCATGGCGCAGGGCCTCTAGTATGACCTTTGATCGTGCTAGGTTATACATGTCAGTTGTAAGCGCGCAGCGAATAGGTAAACATGCCTAGAACATAGAAACTGGGAACCGACGACCTGAACCTCTCGCTGAACGAGGTCATCATCACTTGACGTTCGCTTCCTTTTCTGTACGTCTGTATGTGTTTCTTCACAGTTGCTGCACCATTGTCACTCATGAATGTTTCACCGTACACATTACTCATTCATCGGCGAATTTCAGCTGCGTTGCAGCCCTCCGCATGAAGAAATTGAATTTCAGTACACAATTCACATTTGGGGGGGGGCGACGCTAATGTTTTAGGCATGTTTACTTGCTCACTGCGCACGTATAACTACCCTGTACAACGTGACGTGATTAACGGTCATTATAGAGACAAAGCTTCATCTGATTTTTACTGTCGTTTTAATTTCGCGACAGATCGGGCCTTGAAACAAAATAGCCCCGTGTAATAAATTTAGTGTTAGCTATATGTATTACCTCGCGGGAGAAAATCTGATCTGTTCCATTCAAATAGCTTTCTCTAGCTGTTGCAAATACAAGTTATTCTTATAAATGATTATTCTTTTGTCTACATCATGCTAATCGTGATAAACATTAGTAATATTGGTCTTATTACTTGCTTCTTTTCAAGGAGAAGGTAAATAAGGGAATTAATTAAGCTAAGCGATAATCAAATCCTTTAAAAACTCGGCAGTATGTGAAACAATTGAGGTTCGGCTCGCTTTGTATGGTCCCGTTTAAGAAAGTTTAAGTACGAGAGTCATTCAGACAATTTGGCATTACTAAATAATAACGAAATATATTAACACAAAGCTTTATTTACAAAGTTACAGTACCTTGCTCCATTTCTCAACGTAATATCCATTCTCTCAAGGCATTTATTGTCATGTGGTACCAGTTTTTTCAATGCCGATGTTATATCTTTATATACCGCCAAAGGACTTATTCGTTTTTTGTTTGGTTTTCTTTTAATGTACAAAATTTTTGTTCAACCGAATGTTATATGCAGATAACGCAAGTGTGTAGTGATGATGTAATGAACGAGTCTTCAGTTAGGAAATGTCGCATAATTTAGAGAAATCAAGAAAGAACCAGAATGCACGACAAAGACCGGAATGAAGGTTCATCGATCTTTAGGAGCGGTGAAAAGTCCCAACCTCAAAGTGGCAGTGCATCTTGACTCAGATCTTTGGCGGTAGAAGAGTATAACATCTGCTTTGAAAAATCGGTACTTAATAGAAACGGCAATTATGTTGGGAAAAAGAGTAAACTGCAAATTTCTAAATGAAGTTTTTGTGTTGATATTTTCCATTATTATTTAGTTAGGCCAAATCGTCTGTTGCTTTCTGGATGGCCCTCGTATTTTAAAGCTGAAACCAATAACAGATAATATGTCAGAAACCGCCAGTTCTACAGAAAACCCGTATATGGCATAAATTATGTGTTTTAAAGTAAGTTCTTGTGTGTCACAGTCTACAAGCTGTGTAAAATTCAGCAAAATTCACCCTGAATAAAGAGGGCTTCAGAATCTATTCTCAGAAAATTCAAGATACACATATTACTTGTGCTGTAAATATTTTTAATATACGATATTTTAATCAAAATTGTTGGAGCCATGTTTGAGAAAATCAAAATTTTCCAAACTTTTTCCATGTAGAGCGTAGTTGGCGGTATGGGGATTTTTTTTGCTGCATCCTTGGAAGATACTGAATTTAAATACCTAGTTTGGTATTTAATGGAGTTTTCGTGTTTGAGCTATGCTGTCCATAAACATACACGGATTTTTTTTTTTCTAAAATGCTTATTTCGGACTCAGGTTCCTCAAAACATATATTTCCGCGGGAAATTTCGACATTGAATTTTCGGGTGGAGTACAATAGCTTCTCTATCCACTATGTACATTGTACATACGGACTAGAGGAAGTAAATAAATATTAACTCGTTCATATGAGTTACACAGTACTGGAATTCATTCTGAACTCTCTCTCTCTTAGTTAAATTAACCTTCAAATTTGAATATTGCAGTTGACTCTTCTTCAGGATTATTCATATGTGACAAATTATAGCAGAAATTGTTACCATAATATATTGTGATAAAATCCTTATTTATTACTCCAACACCAACTCTTTATTTCAGCCACTGATATCAAATGAAAATCTGTTCACAAATAAATATAATTATTGGATGATTTTGGAACAATTCCGCCGTATACTTTCCTTGGCGGCGGCTATAAATTTCCAGTTGAAACTGAACACTCGCCGGGGATCGCTCTCTCCTTTTTATACTTGTCGATCACGTTACAAGGAACTTCCAGAAGCAGACGTCGTGCAAATTACCGTAGGTGTCACAAACTCAGACAGATCTAATAATCGCAGCTTCGATGTCTAAGAACTCGCCGACGGCACATGTATCCACTCACACAGGTGTAACAATGCACGGCAAGCCGTTCACAGACGTGTGACAATTACGGAAGTAGGGTGTAGTCACTATGTTTATAAATAAATTAAAGAGAAAAGTCCAATTTACAGTACTGTGTAAAAACTAAATACTTAACTCTTTGGAATTATTGGAATTTACTCTCCACTTTATCGGAAGCTGTAACAGGCATTTCTTTCTATTTACTATCTACTTTTTCTATGCGTACTATACATATAGCAAGTAGAGAAGGTATTGTATTCCACCCAAAATTGATATCGATATCTCAGCGGAAGTGTTGTGTTTTGAGGTACCCTGAATGCAAAAAGGTCCGTGTGTGTATCCATCTGTTAACAGTGTAGCTCAAAAACGAAAAGACCAGTAAATACCAAATTTGGTATATAAGTTTAATATCTTCCAAGTATGCGACACAAAAATGTTAAGTTAAATTTCCCGCCTCAAACTACACTTTACATTGAAAATCTTTTTGACAATTTTTTTCTCAAAACTGATTTTTTATTAAAATTCCCCTGAAGACCTCTCTCTTCATTCTGGATGAATTCTGCAATAATTTGTAAATTTTAAAAGACAAAACCTTACTTCCACAGACATGTAGCTGTCGTTAAAGCACCCAATTTATGTCATGAAGGGTTTTATAGAGTTAACCGTTTCCGAGATATTTCTTGTTATTGGTTTCATGTTCAAGCTATTTAATTTTTTCTCAAACGGGAGGTAATCTTCCGTTTCATCTCGTTTGTTTTACACCTGGCCGTGCAAAGTAAAAAACCGAACTTCAATTGTTTCACATGACAACAGGCTTTTTATAAGATTTGACTATCTCTTTGGCCTAGTGTATTGCACTATTTTTCTAGAAGGAACCGGTACAGCCATTTCTGCGACTTTTTGTCTCAATTACCACGATGTGGTAATGTGGTAGTTTGTAGTGAAAGTACTCGAGTGGAATACATCAGGTTTTTTCTTTTATTTTTGTCAAAGGTCGTTCTGTGCTAATTACACTTGCACGCTTTATGACACGAAATGATGCTGAACAATGTGTGAAAAACAGTTGCATACAGATGTGCTTGTATCTGGAAAACGTCCATCTTGAGCATCAAACTCTCATTACACGCCATGCTGTGGTCAGTTGTCACAATTGACAGTTCACCAATGTAGCAAGTTTGAGGTATCACGTTTATTACTATTTGGGGTATTAAATGCACCACAGCTGTTCTCTGCGAACGGTGGTCTTCCTCTAGGAAAGCGTAGCAGCCAGCTGCCATAACTAAATATTAACGAAAGACACAACACCAAACTTGGTTACAGTACCTTACTCTTCTTTTCGACGTAATCACCATTGCTATCAAGGTATTTATTGTCACGTAGTACCGGTTTTTACACGCAGATGTACTCTTTCACCACCTAATATCTGAGCCAAGATGAGGTGTTCACCAGTTGCGAAAACTGCTGCACCCAAAAAGTGATATACGCTGTACAAAGTAAAACACCGGTTTTTCTGAATTCTTTTATAAACATTTACTTTCAACTCATCCATAACAATTGATGAACCTTCACACCGGTTCTGCCTTGATAGCTCGTAAATTATGCGCCATTTCCTCACTGAAGACTCGTTCATTGCATTATCAGCATACACTTGCGCTATCTGCCCTTAAAATCCGACGGCCGAACGTTTTGTGCATTCAAAAAAGTCCTTTGGCGGTAGAAAAGTATAACATCACCATTGAAAAACCAATACCACGTGACAAATATCTTGATAGCAATGCGGTTACGTTGAAAAATAGAGTAAGATACTGTAACTTCGTAAACAAAGTTTTGTGTTGATAGATTTCGCTTTTGTTTAGTAATGCCAAATCGCCTGTCACTTTCTGGACGGCCCTCGTATATTAAACATTCAATGTATTACTTCTTACCTTTACTATTCTGTTAACTCAGTAACTGTTTTCTGTTACATTTTTGTTCTCCGTTTTCTCTGAATTAAACTACTATAATTTATTTTATGTGGCTTTAAATACATTTTATATGGCTGTTAAGCTCATTATTAAGTACAGATGGACCACAAGCTTACTTTTGCGCAATCAGTTTTCCAAGGTTCTACATTAAATTGACGCATCTCTAAAATTTGACTAAAAATTGTTAAAAATGAAAAAAGTATTTTTTTTTTTTTTGCAAAATAAAAAGATATTGATTCTAAACTTTCAAAAATATATTGTTTCCCCAGATGGCATACTTTAACTGCCAATTAACTGAAGCTATAAGCGGGTAGGCACATGCTTATTGGAGCAAGTGTATATAGTGACTTAAAATTGTTTACAAATACAGTCTTTGATTCACTGTTACAAATAATTTACTCGACGTCATGATGCGTAGTCAGTTTATGATTGCACGCCATCCATGGCTCGCGCACCACTGCGCTAACACTCCAGTCACTCACGACTCAGTACATTCACAATACAGCACTGCAACTTATTCTCCTTCTATAACTAGAAAATAATGTCACAGAATTTCCTGAAAACTTCTGGAAGCCGAAGCTTGGCGAAGAATCAAAGAGAGTCATGTTCTCGCGAGAAGAGTCTCGCGTTACGAAAGATCCTGTTGCATTGCGCCACCCTTTAGTGTTGTTTACGCTCCCAACTGCGATGACTCACATACCTAGGCGAACGTGAGAACCATTGCATAAGACGGCACTGCCAAACTATGAATAGGGACTCCCACCTTTAAACACCACTTTCTCGCAATTTTTTTCAGCATTTTTCTATACTGAAAATGTTCTTCATGATGTTAGTTTTCACTCATTTGTTTCATTATTTTATACTGCCTCTCAAAGAAGTATTAATTTTTCAAAATAATGCTCCAATTTTGGTAAATAGAGCATTATATTTTTGAAAATCAAGAGCTTTGGAAATAACGAAAAGTAATAATTTTTCTACATTAATTAGGGCTTCTAGAAACAATACAACAGGTCTGTTTGTCGAATCATTTTCTGTAAAACTGGATGTTTATGTGAATATTATTAAAAATGCATCAAGTGGCTAATTTTTAGACATTAAAACTTATTGAAATAACCATGAAAGCTAGAATTTTGATACACGGTAAAAATATCAACATTACTGTGTATAACTGATATACATTTCAAAACAATGTCTTACATACTATGCATTTTCCAAATTTCACTGATTGATCACCTTAAACAAAACAAACTTTGGGCACATATGAAGTAATATTTACAAGGAGGAAGAAAAGTGGAAAATGTTATATTCTTAAGTACTAAAACTAAACTTCTAATTGCTTTGTACAGACTTTACTAGGTTCTATATGTGCAAGGTTTTATTTAAGGGTAAACGTTTTTGAAAGGTGCATATACTACAAGATACACATATAAAACGTACCTTGATGATTAATTTATGAGGATTAAGTGGTGACAATTTTATTTTTACATTCTCTAGCGTGTATGCACAATGTACGTTGTAGGTAGAGAAGGTATTGTATTCCACTCAAAAATTCTATTACGAGATTTCACCAGAAATATAATTTCAAGTCCTCAGAATCCGGAAAAGCATTTTTAGAAAAACATCTTCGTCTGTGCGCCTATGGACAGCGTAGCTCGGAAACGAAAGTCCGCTAGATACTAAGCTTTGGATTTAACCTCCTTATCTTCCAAGGATGTGGCATTAAGATTTTAAGGAGAATCCCTTCACCCTAAACTAATATTTACATGGGACATTTTTTGAAATGTTCGATTCTTAAAAGCTATCCTTATATTGATTAAAGTTTAAAATATATTTATACATCAATTTATATCTTGGGAATAGCTCCGAACTCCTTCTCATTCTGAAAGATTTTTGCACAACGTAAATTATAACAGTTAGAGAAAGACTTTTTCTCAAACGGAAAGTCATCATCTTTTCTATATATGTTTTTTTATCTCCTAACCATGGAAACAGAACCGAATTTCAAAAACAATCTCATAACGACAGTTTTTAAAAGATAAGACTGTGGGTTTAGCCTAGTGTATTCCCTTAGTTCCCTTCTACTTATAAGCAACTAAGTAATAAGGCTATTTCTGTTAATGTTGATCTTGATTAATATGATGTAGAATTATAGATAGAAGAATAATCTTTTTAAGAATATTCTGTTTTGCAGAACAGATAGAGAAAGTTACTAAATGGAACACGTAAGATTTGTTCCCTATTTATAAGAACATTTTAGGCTGGATAGGATGTGCACTACAGATTTCTGAAAGTTCAAATTCATTTCCCTCTAAGCTAATGCAGCGAAGACATTTTAATTTGGAGATTGAGGGAACTGATCGCTCAGAGCACGTTGTATCAGCTTGGATGGGCGACAAAAGAACAGCGAGTTACTAAATGAATAGGTAAATAGAGACACGTGCACAAAAGCGAATCAATTATACGTTCATTGGCTGATGCGGCGTATCACAAGGTACATCGGTTACAAAGTACTACCTGTCTGACGAAAGAATGCAGTTGTCAGGGGAGGTCTCTGACGTAGCGTGGAACGGTTTGCAGCGGTCAGGAAAGGCTGGAATAATGTGCAGTACAGCCAGACCATCAAAACATCAGCACAGCGTACGTAAGCAGGAATAAACTAAACGATCTACAACAGGTTAAGTTTGCTTTTTCTTTATCACTAAGAATATTAATGTTCTACTATGTGAGCGTATGACTACGCGCGGCGGTGTTTGCCTTTTGACTTGATTCAAACCGGTCCACTGTAAGCGACTCATCTGCTGCATTCCAGTACTGTCGTGTTGTACAGGGCATGCACGTAAGGAAGTGATGACGTAATACCGCTTATCAGTTTGTGTTTAGGCAAGCTTCCACTCGTGGCCATCTGCGTTCATTCTTCAGACAGGTAATAAATAGTTCACTGAGTACTAATAAAACTACTGGATCACCTCTGTGTTACGTAATAGCGGTATGCTTAACATGTTGCAACAAAATGAATCTAAAGTAAGCAAGCAAATGATCGAACAGCTTGCGCAGACTGCCTTCTGCTGGTGAGCTTTGAAAGCGGTAAGGTGAGACCGTTAGTACCAATGCAGTTTGTAAAATATCGCAGAGGTAAGCCTTTAACGACTGATGAAAAAGGTGTAATTTTGAATTTTTCACAAACTATATATATATATATATAAGAAATGTCCCACGTTGACCATCAAGGATGTTGTTCACCTGACAGCGGGGTTTACGTGTGTGCGTGCATATGGGTTAAATGTAAATTCCGGGCGCAGTGAAAGGCTAATAACACGCAAGTTAAATCACATCTGGAAAATCAAGAAAACGTAAAAAGCTAGGAGTTTCTTAGGACTGCAGTTCGCAAAAAAAGTTCATTATTTCTGGATCACTAATGGGCCACATACAATCAAGAAAGTACTTGCATTTGTGAACGGTGACTCCGACCTTTCGACGTTCAAGCAAACATCTTTGTATAATCTTTATACTTGACATTGATTTAGAAGTCCGTAAAAGAAACCTCAAAAATATCATTATTGACCGTGAGAATGCACTGTTAAATTCCCGCATACAGACAGGAAGGTCGGAAACTGTATTTTCTCGACAAAACATAGGTAAATGAAGGCCACACAAATTCCTCAGTTATGGGTAGACACCACCATTAAGAGTAAAACACAAGCAGAAGGAGATGGAGGGAGAGGGGAGGAGGAAAACATATTAGAAGAAAGCACTAGTCACATTTTTTCAAAGCCGATCGCTACACGTCTGTTACTGTGTGAAGACGGGATTTTGATGTACGGAAGGGATATGTCGGCAAGTTTCTCGGAAATAGTCTTAATAGCACATCTGCGGAAGTGTCATTAAACTCTAACTCAGCGGAAATGTCACTCAGCGGATCTGTCATAAACTCATAACAATTGGAGTAATAATAGCTTTGTTCGCTTTTCAATGCGTGCCCTAATACAGACCGCAGTTATTTAAATGCAAGCTTAACGATATAGTAAAACTCAGCTGTTATCAGTCTAGTTTTCAGAATTACTCCTTGAATTAGCAACGGAACTGCGGGGCAGTAAGGTTGAAAGCGGACTGTTAAGATGTAGGTTTAGGAGACAGATCACGTAGTTGTTATATACTAGGTTGCTTATACAAGGGCCACCCAGAAAGTAACGGGCCTTTAGGCCTAACAAATAATAACGTAAGATATCAACACAAATCTTGATTTACAAAGTTACAGTACCTTACTCAAGTTCTCAACGTAATCGCCATTGCTATCAAGGTACTTATTGTCACGAGGTACCGGTTTTTCCCTGCAGATGTTATACTCTTTCACAGCTAAAGTTAAGAGCCAAGATATATCTGTCACGCTGAGGTCTTCATCGGTAGGGAAATCTTTTCCATCCAAAAATTTATGTACGGTGTTCAAAGTGAAAGTAAGAATTTTCTGATTTCATTTATCAACATCTGTTTTCAGCTCCTCCAGAACTACCCACTCGGTCTTTGTCGTTTACGCCGGTTCTTCCTTGAGTACTCTTAAATTACGTACCATTTAAAAGACTCGTTTATCGCGTTATCGCCGTACATTTGCGTTATTTGCTTGTAATATTCGAATTGCTGAACACCTTGTGCGTTCTAAACAAAAGCGTATAAGTTCTTTGGCGGTAGAAAAGTATAACCACCTGACAATAAATATTTTAACAGAATGGAGAGTACGTTGAGAAATAGAGTAAGGTGCTGTAATTTTGTAAATAAAAGTTTGTGTTGATAACTTAAGTTATTATTTAACTATGCCAAATGGTTCCTTACCTTATGGACGGCCCTCGCACGCTGCTAACCGTTTCAGAGGTTTAACATTTTAAAGGTTCATAGAGGTACAAGTCAGATCCTCTTATTGTGATATCAACGCTTCTTATCTCATATTTTTAAATGTTATATCAATTACTAGCTGAAATACCCAGCCTTGCCCGTGCTTTGACGGCTTATCCTTTCCACGCTTAGCATTAGGTTTTTTATCCAACAGTCGTTTGTTTCTTCGGACATATTTGGAAATTATTAAACAACACAGTCAACCAAATAATTCATTAATTAAAACTCGTCGCTATTTAGAGAGGAAATCTTAGTTGGGAAGAAGTAATATCAGCTTAAGTAATGTCAATATACCCTTGTTTATTCTTAGTAACCAACCATAAAACTTGTAGGAAAACACGTGAAAGATACAAACGAAAGGAAAACAAAAAAATGAACATATTGCGAGAGTATTTTAGTATAACACATATAATATTAGTTTAATTATCCATTTATCATATTTAACATAGGAAATATACGCTCAGTTGGAAGGCCTCACCATGGAGGGCAGCTTTTGTTTTCTTCAAAGTTGCACATGTGGCTAAAAGTCACAAACATTTTAATGCATTAAGGACATAAGTACGAGAAAGCTAGGGACTCTACTTTTTAAACCGGAGAAGGGGACTTTTGCTCTGTAAAACATAGTCACGTGGGTGTAATATAGAGAAAAATACCCGTTAGCCACGTGATGACGCCACTTTTCGTGTTCTTCCTCAACCATTCAAAGAGGAGGGCAAAATTATTGAAGTTTTTGTATATAAGTGATGTTCGGATGTGAAATCGGGACAGTAATAAAGAGTAAAAACAGGAGAGTAGTCGAGAGTAACCATGAGAAAAGTCGAGAGTAACCATGAGAAGTCGGGGTTATTACGTACAGAATCGGGCGTAGACAGATACATCGCAGGAGACGCAACGCTTAACGCCTCAGGATCATAAAGTACAACATATCCTGTAAGAAATCGCGCGCCACATGTATCGCCGAAAGTCATTGTCTACAAAATAAGCAGATGGGTAATTATCATGGTGAATATTGTACAAACTTATAAACTTTGGGCCACAGTTACTAAGGTCAATCCAAGTGGAAGTAGTGCTTAATAAACACGATTTCATCAAGTTCGCGATTAATTATGTCGGGAGTTGCTTGTCGGGTTAGTGCCTCAAAGAAACCGTAATTCACGAATAAATGAAGTATCCAGTGAATGAAGTGAACTTTCTCTTTAATTGAATCTACCCTGTCATTCTTTCCCCCCTGAATAAGAAATTCATCATCTACCAGAAGGAGCTCAGCCGGTGCCATCACGGGAACTTGCAGGTATGTCCACTAACTACAGAGAAATTCACCAGCATTAACCCGCGACCAACTCCAGGTAGACTCACCTGACAGCGACATACTGGCACCCTAACGTGCACGGTTATTCTTCCTATAAAACATCACAAACTTCCACAGCGAAAGAAAACGCTGGTTACAAACATTGAGGAAATGAACATTAAAATGTGTGCATGTTCGAACACTAAAAATACTCACAGAATACGTGGATGATAATACCGACTTATCCATTACTCTATGTTAGTAATGTTTAAGCGCCACAGAACTTTTGTAAACAATGGGCTTATACTGAATCCTTTTGTATTATTTTATATTAGTATGTAACCGAACCAGGTGGTTCAGCGGTTTCTTCTGGGACTGGCATTCAGGAGGTCCAAGTTCGATCCCCGTTGACCGCGCACTCTGGCCCTGTGATTTTCCGAGGCTTTTCTGGGGCCGCTTAGGCCAATGCTGCGGTTCCTTTCCCTTTCATTCCTTCATTTTATTTGCCTTCGTCATATTTCAGGTCGGCGCAGGTGTGGCTTGAGGCTTGGTGTAGAGGGTCTCCGGGCTCTGTATAGCCTCCGTGGCGCGCCAGGGCTGTCATCTAGTGACTGTTTGGGACTTCCGTGCATCTCTGCGCTTAGTTCCATAGTTTCCTGTGTGCTGGCCTGTGGTTTCCTCACTTCTCATCTCTTCCCCCCGACGGGGGGGGGGGTAGGACGCAATAGATCAGTACTTGTTCGCAGTTGCTGAAGTGTTAACATGCTCTGCTCTTTATATCAATATGTGATTTATAATCATATGAGGATAAATAAGTGGTAAATAGAGAAGTAGTATTTTGTCTGTTAAATGATTTTGTTATTATTACAATTTAATATAATCCAGTTCAAAAGTTTGTTAACCTTTCAACCTTACTATTATATTACTTTTGCTTCTGTTTAAGTATATTAGCTGTTCTCATTATTTTGCCTCATCATTTTTTCGTCTGCCTTTTTGGTCACTGCATTAATATGTTGTCCAAACTTTAAATGACTTCTCAAGACTATCCCCAAATATTTTAATGCATTAATTGGAATTATTTTTGCACCTTTTATTTCAAAAGTAATACTTTCCAAATTTCTCTTTCCTTTCAGGATAACAGCTTCTGTCTTTTCAGGGGCCAACTGTAAATCATTTAATGTAAGCCACCTGTCGATTCTCTGCATTAGTTCTAAGACCAAGGTACTCCTCATCGTGTGCTGCTACTATAGCTAAATCATTAGCATAAGCTATAGCTCTAATATTTTCTCGAAGGTCAAGACCTAATATTCCGTCATAGGAAAAGTTCCATTACGTTGGTCCAAGCACTGATCCCTGAGGAACTCCCATTTGCATACCTTTATCTATGCCTGCAATACTGAGTTTTCTATTAGTAAAATAACTTTCAATAAAATTCACCAAGTATGTAGATATTTGTTATTTTTTTAGTTCTTTAATAATAAGTTTCCAAGTCACAGCATTACTGTTACACAGTAGTAGTAGTAGTAGTAGTAGTAGTAGTAGTAGTAGTAGTAGTAGTAGTAGTAGTAGTAGTAGTAGTAGTAGCAGCAGTAGTAGTAGTAGTAGTAGTAATAGTAGATGTAGAGAGAGAGAGAGAGAGAGAGAGAGAGAGAGAGAGAAAGAGAGAGAATAAGAACTCAAAATTAACATGGCTCTTACCTGAGCGTAGTGTGTCCTAACTTTTATGTACAGTAAAGGTTGCGAGTATCGCCAATATATAAAAAGCTAAATCCACTCAGTACTACCACATCCTATCCATGCAGCGAGGATGCGACACCTCCACTAGGTCACCAAGATTGACGTCCACGGCAAAATAAAAACAATATTGGAATGGTACATTTTTCAGAGTTACAATTTTACATGAATAAATGAATACGTAGAAACAAATGTTATACAAAAAAAGCAACAATCCTTTTCCTGATTAGATATTCTTTCTTGAAAGGTCTCAGTTCTTGTGATTTAACATAGATTTATCATAAAAGTGAAGCTATATAAAGCAAAACTGAGGAGTTTAGAAGTGTCCTACTCAGATAAAAAGCTAAAATACTATGAAAAAAGTGGGGTGGGGGTTAAGCCGCGCAGTCGCACACAATAAAGCCACTGCAATGCACTTACTGTGAGAGGAGGAAAAGTTATTGCATATTTAATTTAAAAAAAAAAAACACACAGAAAGGTGAATTGGAATCCATAACAGGAATGTAAAATGAAATTTACATCAAAATCAGCACATATAAAGAAATTTAGTGTTAAAAGTTTAAAAATTGTCCCCCAAACTTTGAAAAATAACAAGGGATGTTCCTACTTTTAAAATGAAAATTGAAAATCTAACCGGCTTGACGTACTACTATGGGGAATGTTACAAGGCAATTATTGATCAAATCAAGTCAACTATGAGAAATATGTTACTCACTGGCAATTAAACATTTATAAGTTACTATAAAACAAATAATTTAGAAGAATTTAAACCATCCTAGCCCAAAACATTAGCAAAAAAGGGGGAAGAGAAAGGACCCAATGTAGAAAACTCACCACATATTACGTTTTAGAACGAATTATACTGGAAAATGGGAATTTTGGGCACAAAATAGAAAAACACGTCTACAAATAACAGTTAAAGGATAACGGAGATACTGAAAATTTCAAATCCTAGGACCAAAAACCGTTAAACCACGAGGTGACAAAATGAGAAATGTCCAAATGACCAAGGAGAGAAGAAAACAAAATTTGTGCACAAATTACACCATTAGACTCATACTCGGCTCTCCAGCAAATATCCGGCGCCACCACCAAATATCCGGCGCCTCCACCAAATATGTCACGCCTGCTGCTATAATTTCAATAAAATGGTAGATCTACGAGAGGGTTTGTCCGGGATTTTACACGTTAGCCTACAGACGGGCGGACATAAGGGACGCAGCCCTGTTCTACCAGAGATATGGCGATTAATACCCTACATAATATTGGAATTGAAAGTAGATAGGTTAACTAATCTACTAGCTTAAAGACCAATACTTTTACTATTAATATATTTATGACTTTGCCTTAGTAAAATCCTAGTGGCATACCACTACCATCTTTGCATGAAGCCAGGCGGAACTGCCCATATATGTTTATGTTTATTACTAAAAGTACAAAAGAAGGACAAAGCAAAACGAAAAGCAAAGCATAACTCGCTGTTTCTAGGGCGTCAAATAATGTGCACGAATCTACGGCCTCATGGAGATAAATAAGATCTATTTATTGTAATGAACTTCGAAACCTTGTTAATTTTTCAACGATGAGATTCACACACACACACACACACACACACACACACACACACACACACACACACACACACAGACCCTGTTCTAAAAATTCTAAGTTTCGACATCTAATCTTTTGGTGGAATGCAATACTTTCCGTATTGTAGAAAAAGTAAGAAATCCAAAGTAACGTAACTCTTACCGGAGCTGTCATTTGGTTCTTTTAGGATTAGGTTGCTTGCCCGATATGTTGCGTTTTTGTGGAGGCATTTAATAATTATTACAGAAAATACTACTGAGAAAATAGTTGAAAACTGAGAAAACACAAGACGAGCAAAAAAAAAAAAAAAAAAAGAAGAAGAAAAAAAGGCAAAATAGTAAAATTGCTGTTTCTAGGTCGTAAAATGATATGTGTAAATCAATATCATCCTGAAAATAAATAATATGTATTTAATATAATGCACTTTCGAAGGTTTGTTAAGTCTTCAAGCATGCGATTATAATGCCTGACACTTTTGAACTTTTGATAGTAAATATTTTTCTTATACTGGCAATGTTCGAGTTATATCAATGTACGTTGACAAGGATATAAATGGTCTTGCCAAGGATAGGCGGTACATGAAATTAAATAATTAATCCTGTGAAACGGAAGATTGACAGTAATTTTTACTTGTGTCAAAGGTTATCTGTTCCAAGTTTGGTTGAAATCGGTGCAGCACTGTAGAAGCCTATAAAGAATAAACATACACTGAGCTACGCGCTTGTGCTTCTGAAAATCCTGTCTAATGCCAGTCTATGACAACTGCGAGGATCACGAATTGCTTAACAATGTGTTCATATTGTAAAAGTATATGTATTATGTGAAAGGAAACAAACTGTTTCAACAATGCCAAACGGAGATACGGACCTTCTGAGCTCATGTGCTTTTTGGTGCCATATGACACCATTGCGCATGCGTATCAACCTGAGTGAATGAGGGTCTGTGTTTCACTGCAAAATGTGTATACACGTCAATGTGTGATACACTTTATTTTAGAAATTCCTTCGAGGAGCATGGAGAAGTGTATTCCTTCAGGTGTTTTATGTAATAAATATTTACTGAAACGTTCTCCGTTGCATCCACACGCTAATCGTACATTAAATTTCTTTTATTTATCAGTACGAATAAATTATATTGAGTAACGCAGCAACATTTGAACGCTTCATTATAACATGCTAACAACGGAGGCAGTATAAAAATAATTATGTGGGAAGGCTTGAACCTTCAACAATCGGAACATCTTTATCCGGTGCCCACACGGTAGCTACAGCGCTAAACAATGATACTGTGCCTTTGCTCTCCGAAATTCACGGTCTACTGCGGTTTCATCAGTGACGTGCTATATTTTATACTGTAGCAAAGAGTTTGGAACCCATAGCCCATAGCTTCTCTATCTGAAACTGTTTATTTGTGCGTTCCAATTATTGGACACCCTGTGTATATGGGTATACGTATGTACATATATGAAAATCAAGTATTATATTTATATCAATTTATATATTAGGTTAATATCAAATTGATATAAAATCAATTGTTAACTTTTACATTCTCTAGCGCGTATGTATGTACAATGTAGGTAGAAAAGGTCTTATTTTTCACCCAAAAATTCGTGACCGAGACTTTACGGAACGATATATTTTGAAAATCCCCGAATTAAAAAAATAATTTTTTTCACACTCTAGCACGTATACACCATATACATAGTAGGTGTAAATGGTATTGCATCCCACCCAAAAACTCGATACCGAGATTTCCCGGAAATACATGTTTTGAGGACAAATGAATAAAAAAGGATTTTTACCTTCTCTAGCACGTATTTAAAATGTACCTATTATGAAGAGAAGATTTTGTATTCCACCCAAACATTTGGTGCCAAGATTTCAACGAAACACGTTTTAAGTTCCCCTGAGCCCATAAACATAATTTTTAGAAAAAGGTTCATCTGTGTTTGCGTATCTGTTTATCTGTGTGTGTATGTGGGAAATGTAACTCAAAAACGAAAGGTTCGTTAAATAACAAATTTGGTATTTAAGTTCAGAATCTTCCAAGGATGCAACAGGAAGACCTTGAGAAAAATATCCACACTCCAAACTACCATTTAAAACGAACATTTTTTTGAAATGTATGATATTCTAAAAAATGACCAAAACTATTTTGAATAAAATACCGTGTATAAAAGATGTTTATATGACAAGTAAAATGTGTATGCTGAATATTTTGGGAAAAGCCCCGGAAGTGCTCTTTATTCCGAATGATTTTTGAATAACTGATAAACCGGAAGAGATATACAAACACTTACTACACAAAAGATCTCGTTAAAACACACAAGTGTCAAATATAGATTTTTGTATAGCTATTTGCTAGATATTCTCTGTTATTGGTTTCACTTTGAAAGCACTTAATTTTTTTCAAACGTGAGATTCTCAAGCGTTCCATATGTTTTTTCTTCCTTTCTTTACTCCTGGGCAATAATGAGAACATAATTTCCATGAATCGCATGACAACAGAATTTTAAACGGCCTACCCTCTTATTCTCCTAAGGAGCTAAGGAACCAAGTAGTAAGACAAGTTCTGGTAATGTTTATCTTGATTAACATGATGTAGATAAAAGAATAATCTTTTGTAAGAATGGTGTGTTAGCAGAACAGATAGAGAAAGTCATGTGAATGGAACACAGATTTCTATTTTAGGAAATAATACTTTTCAGACCTAGCAGATAAAGAAGTCGTTTTGGATAAGATAAAATACTACTTAATTGATTGTGGGATTCTTATGGATAAAAATAACTTGTAATTTTTATCGTGAGCAAGAATTTCTTGCTAGTAAATGGTACATAATTTATCAAGAGGGCAGCTTTTCTTAAAATAAGTCCCGGCATTTTCTTTCTTACAGGAAAACCACTTCAGCTTTCCATTCTACAGCTTTGTTCAACGTATCAGCAAAGGTTCAGTTGCATCCCCTTCAAGCCCTTTTGCTTTGGATAGCCTTAGGTATACAGATACTGGTTTAAAACATGAAGGGCGGAGCATAAATGAGGCACATTTTTGACCTCTGTACAGCTATTACGTGGAAAATGGTTCAAGATGCTATCTTCTTCATCCTCTACACTGTATACGCGAAGCGAAATAATGTGACTGGTCATGGATATCGCAGTTTCAACAAAAGGGCTGGAGCAACAAGTAAGCCTGCTTCACAAAGACGCCAACAGAGGCGCTACTACTCGTTATCCTGTCTCAAAAACTACGCTGGAAACAAAATATTGCTTCTGTGCACGGAGGTGTGGGCTTTGATGGGAGAGAAATGCGCCATGTGGCACAACAGCACCGAATTTCACGTGTGCAGATATCCCTTAATGCACTAGAAGAGTTGCCGAATTCAACGGGAAAAAACACACCAGTGGAGTACTGGCGAGAGACAGCCGAGACGTTGAGCGGGTCGCAAAACATATGACATAGACAAATGAACGATATTTCGTTTAAAAAGTTCTGCATTGGTATCTAAATATTTGTCATGCCCGTTTTTTGCTTTGAGAGAAAACCCTGATTTCATTGGCCAAACTATTCAATTTAGTACTCTTTGCATTGAGGATTAATTTTTGGTGTGGAGGCTTATAATGATAGTGTTGAAAACAATTAAAAGTAATACTAAAATAACTTTATTAAACAAATAAATTAACTTCAAATAGATGTAGCGAAGACGATTATTTCTCATGATATATAGGTTTTATATAAAGTGATTTACTTAATTATTAGCTGCTTTATTTACTTCGCACCACAAGGTGGTCCAACTGTACCTCTTTTGAAGTTCGCAGGTACTTTAAGCGCGTGAAAAGAGTTGCAGATCCAAACGGTTTTTTGTTGTTTTTTTGTTTTTTTTTTGTTTTTTTTTAAGTTAAAACCCCCCAGTCGGGAAGTTAAAACCCCTCGGAATGAGCTCGACCCGCTCACAGTCTCCGCTTATAGCAAGACGTGTAAAGCGATGATCACTCTCTTCAATTCTCCACTGACGCGTTTTATCTTGGAATAGCCCGTTGAGTTCTGCAACTCTTTAAACGCACGAAGGGATATCTGCACACGTCAAACACGGGGCAGTTGGGCCACCTGTTATTGTCTATATCCAGATATATAATTAGAGATTATAGTCAACAGTGTTGGCGGGATATCAGCAAACTTTACACATTCAGCAAAAACAGAAAACTCCAACGGGTAGAATGAGTAAAAGTACAATGAAGGTTTTACAAATAAATGAGAAAAGATGGAACCGTGCAATTAGCAATACCTCAGAACTCCAACTTGATACTTAAATTATGCCACGGTGAAAGCTCGCATTCCTGCATTTGGTGCAAGTGTTCTAAAGAAATTCTTGCTTCTTACAAAAGACGGGGAGTTGAAGTTGCTAATGCGATTTCTGAGCACACACTCCAAGAGATAAAAGAATCCCCCGCTGGTGAGAAAATAGAAAAACAGTAAGAAACACAGTCTTCAAGAGAGATTTCAGAAAGAAGTATGGATATCGTCTCTGGTCATCAAAAAAGATACAATCCACTAAAATAGGCAAAGGATTTGGAAATTCAAGAAAGAGGAGTTTAAGAGGAAGAAGGAGAGGAATTGAATTTTACGATTACTACTTATTAAAATTTTAGTTACACATGTTTCTTTAATAAAGCATACGTTTTCTGAAATAGTTATTTATGATTCAAGTGGTAAAAATAGTGTTTTATATTGTGAGTAGGAAGCTTGCGAAACGAGGCTGTGGACTGAGTAAAACAATCTTAAAACGCATGTCATACACTATTTTAGACAGTTCTGATTATACATACACATATTATAATTATAACTAGATTGTTTTACCTATTTAACAGAGTTCATGCCTGATGGTCTTCGATATTCAGTTGTTGCCTTGCTTAGCATCAGTGTTGACAACATGATAACTTACTCGTATAGAATGAACATTCTAGACAACTGAGGCAGTGTAGCGGTTGTAACTGTGCTCTCTCGGTTGCTTGCATAATTTTGTCTGGTTCATGACATTCAAGTAATCCGTCATTTCATGGCTAGATAAGAGCTTTCAGAGTCATAACCTACTTAAATGAGGCCGTGGACACACAAACCAAAGTTGGCTACATTGGAGGTTTACACTACTGAGCGACAGAATGTTCTACTTTTAATACATACTGACGTCTGTTAAAAGACCAACTTTTAGCATCGACGGTCTAAAAAGATTTTTACACATGCCATATGTCCCTACGACTTATTTTTCATCCACACTGCAATAATATTGCCACAAGTATTCTAAATGCTATTGGAAATAATTTTATGGAGCCTTTATGTTTTGTTTTAAAAACTATGGGCAAAGTAAATTAATATTAATATTTAATACATTTTTAGCTTTAAGGTATGCAAATGTGATATTTCTTAAAATTCTTGTTACAGTGTGTGGATTTTTAAAAGCGTGCTTCAATCCTTTTTAAATATATCATGTAATCATGTGCAGAAATAACAACCCAGAAGAAATGTTTAAGCATACAAAATATGTTTTAAACCATGCCGGAATGCAATTCATAAGAATAGAAATGCTATATACCTCAACTATAATTCATACACTTGTGATGAATTATATACAGAATGTTAATAGCAATGAAATAAAATTCGAGCACGGTAGCTCTAAAATTGTAGGAAATTCTCTCCGCTGTTCTTAGTACACTTGAGAGCGATAGATAAGTCTTGCAAGATGACCACATTAAAACACTCAACATTGCACAATCTTCCAGCACTACTTCCAACTTATTGTTTTCCGTTTGAAACTTGTTTTTATTCTTAATTGCAAAAAAAGTAAACACACTGTAGTTGATTCAACATGAAGTGTTAAGGAACAGTGGAGTAAAATTTGAAATATCTATATTTCTGTTTAGATTTTTCTGAAAGTTTTGCTAAGGTTGAATTATTATCGAATAATATTAGTACCAAATTTCATTCAAATTGGATAAATACTTTGTAGGATGTGAATTATTTCATATATTTTATTATGCAAATATATTGCATAATGTGCTTATCCCACGAGCCTCAAAACGTGGGACAATTGGTCGACATTTTCTGAATTGGAGCATTGAACGACACAGAGAAACTTAAAACGGCTATTTTGAATATCTTTGATTACAGAATTATTATATATATATATATATATATATATATATATATATATTTTTTTTTTTTTTGAAAATGCTATATGTTTTAATCTCTAAAATTCATAAATTTTCCATAAAAAATATACTTTTGAAACATTACTATTTGTGCTAACATAGCTTTATTACTTTTACTTCCTCTACACACACTATGCACATAGTGTATAGAGAATATATTGTATTGCAGCCAAAAACTCGATACCGAGATTTCACCGAAAATATAAGTTTTGAAACCCCCTGAGTCCAAAAAAACTTTTTAGAAAACGTTTCGTATTTGTATGTGAATGTGTGTCTATAGACAGCATATCTAAAAAATAAAAGACCATTAAGTACCAAACTTGGTATTTAAGTTTATTATCTTGCAAGGATGCCAGACAAAGATTTTCAAGAAAATCACCCCACCTTAAACCACCTTTTACATGAAACATTTTTTGAAAATGCTTTTCTCTTAAATAGTTCTAACGATTTTGATTAAAATACCTTATATTATACATATTTATATCCCAAATAAAATGTATATCTTGAATTTTCCGGGAATAATTTCTGAAGGCCTGTTATGTTCTGGATAATTTTTTCTGAATTTTGCAGAACTAGTAAACGGTAAGAAATAGACAAAAACTTACTATACAATAAATGTAGGTCTCGTTAACACATACTTTATATGATATGCACTTTGAAGTTGATCCGATTAATTTTGCTCAGAGGCCTCTTCACCTGCCTTGAGGATCTTTTACGACACCGGACCAACGACTTTACTTCCCTTCCGAGGGAAGTCATGTTAAGGACTTTACGCTCGAAAAAATCCATCGCCTCCGCCGGGTTTGAACCCGCAACCTTGGGTATATGAAGCAGCATAATAACCACTACACCACGGAGAGCGACGACCCGAAAATCCCATGGAGCAGGTAGGTCGCCAACAAGATGAACATGCGAACTGCAGCATGGGGACACCGTCCAAACAGCTCAGTCATGTGATACATTTGTAAACCCAGTTGGTTATAGCATCAATTCTTCAGGTGAATGTGTGGAACATTTTTATTTGAACAATGCATGTTTAAATAACTATGCAAGGTAAAATCTTTAACCTTGGCCAAAATGAGAGTTATGAATTTCAACATATCTTACATCCTGTATATTTTACAAATTTCATTTAAGGGGAGTCAAAATGGGAGTTTCTTAATTTTTTTTCCTTTTTCATGTTATAATTGCATATGAATATCTCAAAACTCCCACCCATTTTGGTGTAACTTTCATAAAGGTACACTAATTGTAAATAGTTTAAGAATATTGTTGAAAATAATCTTGCATAGTAGTTTTTAGAACATTTTGGTACACCTACTTGGTAAAACATCAATAACTTTGTAAATATTAGCGTTAGAGGAGGTACCTTTTTATTTTGATAGCAAAGTTTTACTTTAGCTATTGGCAGCATTGGCATCGCGCTCACATTTACTTCATGTGAGAGTTTCCGAGTACTGCGAAGCTTTGTTTGATAAGTTAGATTAGGTTTTTTTAAATTTTATGTTTGAAAGCAATTTCTGAAGAAGTAAAATTTCCTATACAAATGCCACTTTGTTTAAAAAAAATTGTCACGGAATGCCGACATTTTTACCACACATTTGCACGTAAATAGGTTTTGTTTTAACAAAATGTGTTTGTATGAATTTGTTATTTTTTAAATATAAAAATAAACGTTTTTCATAAAATTGTGTAGAGGTCTATTAAAATATCATAACTTTTCTTCTAATGTACAGAAGTATTAATTTTTCATCAATCAATATAAAGGTATGTATTGCTGAACACAACTTGAAACATTTAGCTCCATTATGTTAAATACTTGCAGAGATAAAGGATCAAACTTTAACATTAGCAAGATAGGGCTTTCGATTCCTCTTAAGGTAACACTGCGAGCGTCATTTCACAAACACCGTCAATATTGAGACAGTACATGCCTTGACACGGGGCAAAGAGTCATTCAGAAGGGAAAGATAAATGTACATTGAAAATGGGAAGGGAAGAAAGATTTCAAACACGTCTAAGTAGCCGAGTTGTCACGAGCTGGTAGCACAGTATACCGTTAGGGGAGAGCATTGACCCGAAGGGGGTGAGAGGACACTGCCCGAGGGGAACATAACGGAAAAGGAGGAAACAATGCTCCCGCTGGACAGGGGACACTTGTTGTGGCACTTTGCGTAGAACATCGACTGAGCAAAGATGTAATATTTTGAGTCCGTGGTGGAGTCAAACAGGCTACCTTTAGCTGTGAGGGAAACAGTTATTTTAATATAGACCAGCGTACGGACGAAACCACTGCATCAAAATAATAAGTAACAGTAGTCACAGTCGGGTAAAGCATAGTTTCACAGTAGGAAATTTAGGAGGAATGCGTGCGTGTTCGACGGCGGAGAAAGGCCGAACTAAATGAATAAAGCACTTGTGTCGTACCACACCCTGAAAGAGTTTCCGTGCTAGCAAAATCCAGAGACCGGGCACCCATAAATCCAGACAATTCCGAATAGCCAAAACCTGCACCCGGGATCCGAACCCGTTACCGCCCCAATATTCACAACAAACACACTACTTATTAGCACTCTACTGACGCCATTATTTGCAGCCAACATTTTTTTTTATTATTTACCCAAATAAAACAACAGAAAGGTACTTATTTTTTGTGCAGTTGTAGGTGACATTGTATCAAAAAGTTCTATCACCACTCGTCTTTTGTTTGCTATATTACATGGCGATGAAAACAACCACAGATTGCCAACGTGGCAAGCTATCAGCGCGAACCAAACTAATAAAGTAGAATAACAAAACCAAGTGAATGAATAACTGCGATTGTCACTTTCCTGTTAGGCAGGAATACACAAGCTAAAGAACTGACTGATGAAACAATGGAAGAATGGAAAGAGAAACACTGTGCTCTTTGTCCCATTATTCAAATTTGCCTTTCTCAGAGAATAGTCATTCGAGAGTTGTCTCGGGCCCATTATGCGCTGTAACACAAGCTTTAGCACAGGCTGTGTGTTCTGGTCAGCGATAAATGTGCAACATCAACTGCAATTCGCTGTCGACAACATAGAATACAAGGCGCGGAAACGCTTCTTATTAAACATCTTTTTACTTCCCCTAACACGTAAGTGCAATGTTCATAGTAGGTAGAGCAGGTATTGTATTCCACCCACAAATTCCATACCGGTATTTACCGGAAACATATGTTTTGAATCCCCCAAAAATTAGAAAGAGATCAGTGTGTCTGTGGACAGTTTGTTTTCCATGGCACGACAGCTCACGGGGAACCTTGGCCTACCGCCCGGCCGCTGCGTCCCCCATCTCGGTCCACTACAGACGTCATGGATGGGGTGCAGTATTGTGGACAGTATAGCTTAAAAACGAAAAGTCCGTTCAATACCAAACTGGATATTTAAGTTCAGTAACTTCCAACGATACGCAACGAAGATTTTCAAGAAAATTTCCCAATCCCTAACCACACCTTAAGTGCAACATTTTTCGAAAATTTTGATTTACTCAAAAATGGCTCTTAACGATTTTGATTAAAACACTGCATATTAAAAATATTTACATCAGAAATAAAATGTATATCTTGAAATTTCTAAGAATACCTCCTGAAGAACTGTTCATTCTGAATGGAAGTTGCTAAATTTTACATAACTGGAAAACCATAAGAGATAGTAAAACATTTACTACACAAAAAATGTAGATATGTTTAAAACACACAGTTTGTGTCATATACATTTTTTTCATGGAGTTGACCGTTTTCGAGACATTCCTTGTTATTAGTTTCAGTTTTAAAATACGTAACTTTTCTCATACGTGTACTTGTTAACACCTGGCCACGTAAAAAAGAAAAAAGAAAAAAAAAAAAAAAAACGGATTTCAATCCAATAGCAACCACATTCTAAAACATGTGACTGGCGGTTTAGCCTAGTGCATTCCCTCCTACTTATACGGAACTAAGTAATACGATGTTTATCTCGGTTAGCATGAAATAGAATAATAAGCTTATTAAAAACAATTTGTACAGAGATGTAGAGAAAGTCATGTGAATGGAACACATCAGACTTTTATTTCCTCTAACACGTATGTCATATACATAGTAGGTAGAGAAGGTATTGTATTCCACCCACAAATTTGACTTCTAGATTTCACCGGAAACACATGATTTGAGGTCCCCTGAATCAAAAAATTACAACAAGATAAGTGTATGTGTATAGGCACCTGTGAACAGCTTAGCTCAAAAACGAAAATGCTTTTAAATACCAACTTTGGTATAAGCTTAATATCTTCCAAAAAATGCGTCACAAAGACTTTCAAGAATATCCCCCAAAACACAAACTAATCTTTACACGGAACATTTTTTTAACACTTTGTTTTCCTCAAAAATAACTAACAACTTCAATTAAAATGCCATCTATGATATGTAGATATTTACTTGGGAAATATCTTGAATTTTGTGGCAGTGGTCTCTGAAGACCTCCTCATTCTGCACGAGTTTTGCTACCTATAGACCAAAAGAAATAGATTAAACTTATTATCCAAAAATTGTAGATCTGCTTAAACGTCACAATTTATGTCATATACATAGATTTTTGTTTTGTAGAGTTAACCGTTTTTTGAGATACTCCTTGTTTTAAGATATTTAAAACTTCCCTTATAGCACTGGTCATCTTTTGTTTCACATCTTTCTTCCCCTGGCCGTACAAAGAGAAACCCGTATTTCCGTTTTTATTTTCTCTTGCCCGATGTACAATATATAGTGGATAGAGAAGGTATTGTATTCCAACCAAAAACTCTATGTCGAGAGTTCACCAGAAATGTATCTTTTGAGGTCCTCCGAGTCCAACAGAATTTTTAGAAAAAGGAACGTGTGTGTATATCTCTCTGTCTGTGGACAGCATAACTCAAAAGCGAAAAGTCAGTTAAACACCGAACTATGTGTTTAAGTTTAGTATCTTTCAAGGATGCCACATGAAGAGTTTCAAGAGAATCCGCCTACCCCAACTACCCTTTATATGGAACATTGTTCCCAAATGTTTATTTTCTCAAAAATTGCTTTAACGATTTTGATTAAAGTACCGTATAATAAAGCCATTTACATCATAAATAAAATGTATACATATTTTGAAATATTTGGTAATAGCCTCTAAACACCTCTTTATTCTGGTTGAGTTCTGCAAATCTTGCATAACAGTTAAACTATAAGAGATAAAGAAAAACTTACTACAGGAAAATGTAGATCTCGTTGAAACACACAATTTAGGTCATATACGTTGTTCTTGTAGAGTTGACCCTTCTAGAGATATTCATTGTTATTTGTTTCAATTTTAAATGTTCTGAAACGGGACCATGCAAAGCGAACCAAACCTCAATTGTTTCATATAGAGACCAACTTTTAAAGGACTTGACTGTCGCTTTAGCCTAACGTATTCCCTTTTTTTCCTTCTACTTAAAAGGAAGCAAGTAATAAGACCAATTCTGTTATGTTAATTCTGACTAGCATGACGTAGGTAACAGAATTATCTTTTGTAAGAAAAAATTGTTTGTGGAACAGCTTGAGAAAGCTATGTGAATTGAACACATCAGGTTTTTCTTTCACATAGCGACTGTCTATTTGAAAAAATTGGCTATCGCTTTAGCCTAGTGTATACCCTTATTTCCCTTCTACTTAGAAGGAACTAATGCATCCATATTCGCTAAAGTTAATCTCGATTACGACGATGTAGATAGCGGGATAATCTTTTGTAACAATAGTTTTATAGAGAAAACCGTGTGAATGGAACACATGCCATTTTCCTATAGAGCTATCCATTTCCGAGATATTCCCTGTTAGTTTATTTAATACTCATATTTAAGCGTTTCTCAAACGGCAATTTTATATCTCTTGTTTCACTCCTGGTGGTGCGACAGCTTTTAAAAGACTTGACTATTGCTTTAGTCTCATATTTCCCTTAGGGAAGCAAGTAATAACGCACTTCTCGACTAGCATGATGGTAATAGAGTAGTCTTATAAATGTTTGCACAACAGATAGAGAAAGTGATGTGAATGGAACATTTCAGTAGACCTAGTCATGCTCTGAGTTCCTGTACTTTAAAATCAACATCACATACTTGCAATTACTGCATTCCACACAAAAAGGCTATACCGAGGTTTTACTGGAAATACACGTTTTGAGGCACCCGAATCTAAAGACCACATGTTTAGCAAAATGTCCCTGTGTGTATGTGTTTGTGAACAGCACAAAACGGAAGGTCGATTAGTTAACAAACTTGGTATACAATTTCAACATCTTTCAACGATGGGACAAGAAAATTTCAACAAAGTATTGCCACTCCAAACTATCCTTTACATGTAAGATTTTTGGACATTTTGATATTGATTAAAATACAATATGTTTAAGATATTTTATGACAAATGAAATGTATTTCTTGAATTTTTTGGAAACACCTTTGGAGATCTTTTAATTCTGGATGTCTTTCTTACAACTGGTAAGGTCGCGCCTTGGGCTGAGTGATAAGATCAGTCACCTTTCACTTAGTCGGCCCGGGTTCGATTCCAAGCTACCACATTTGGACAAAGTGACTAAGGGTTTTATCTCCGGGTTCTCCGGCTTCCCCCGGCATCGCATATCACCGGTGCTCCATCTTCATTCCATTTATCATCTGCGTCATCGCCTGCGGTGCCATTTATGGTAAAAGCGGACGTTAAGCACTATATATGCACATACATCTGGTAAATAGACAAAAACTTAATACATAAACATTTTATATTTCCATTCACATGTTATTCTCTACCTCTTCTACAAACAAACTTCTTACAAAAAAGATTATTCTTCTTTTACACCATGTTAATCCAGTTAAGTATTAGCAGAATGGTCTTATTACTTAGTTCTTATAAATATGAAAAAATAAGGGAATGCACGATACTAAGGCTACATTCAAATGTTTTAAAAGTCATTTCTAAGCAATTGTCATTCAAATTCGCCTTTTTGCATAGCCAGGAGTAAAACTAGAAACATGGACAACCTCCTCTTTGAGAAAAGTGAAGTATTTAAACAAAGAAAACAATAACCAGAAATATCTCAAAAACGATTTGCTACACAACTAAATTTTAAATGACATAGACTGTGCGTTTCGACGAGGTCCACATTTGTGTGTACCTGTCTGTTCCTTATGGCTTACCAGTTAAACAAAAGTCATTCAGAAAGAAGTGGACTTCAGAGGAAATTCAAAATGTACTTTTATTTGTCATGTAAATATCTTTACTACACGGTATTTTAATTATAATTGTTGGAGCAATTTTTGAGAAAATCAAACTTTTTGAAAACTTCCCTTGTTGTTGATAGTGTTTAACAGCTTCTTTTACTACTAAGGCATCACAGGCGATTATTTCTATATAAAAGAGAGTATGGGGTGCGACATTTTCTCTGTTATCATATTTGTATATAACGGACTTCGTATTTCTGTTCTGCTGACGACAGACACACATATACTGTCACGGAGTATCAAAATATATATATCCGGTGAAATCTCTATTTGTATGGAATATAACACCTTCTCTACCTGCTATCGCCCTCCGTGGTGTAATGGTTACCATGCTGACTTCATATACCCAAGGTCGCGGGTTCAAACCCGGCGGAGGACGATGGATTTTTTCGGGCGTAAAAATCCTTAGCATGGCTTCCTTCGGAAGGGAAGTAAAGCCGTGGGTCCCGTGTCGTAGATTTATGGCACGTAAAAGAACCTCAAGCTTGATAAGAAAGGCCTCTGAGCAAAATTAAGCGATCTTTCACGCCCAATATAGAATGGGACGCTGAGAACCAAAGCAGTTAAAGAGCGTCCATAAATAACACGCCATTTCCATTTTCTCTACCTGCTGTTTACATTTTACATTCGTGCTAGAGAAGGTAAAGTTGAATGGCCCTTTAAAACACACAATTTATGCCAAATGTGTACATATTTTTGTTTAGTTAACATTTCAAAGGCTTATGTTGGTATAGGTTTAAGCTTTCAAATGTTTAAACACTTCTCAAATGGGAAGTCGTAATTCAGTTTTTTTTGTCCTTTTTTGTTTTTATTTTTTATGTACAAGTAAATAGGTAATAAGACGACTTCTGATAACTTTTATCTCAAATAAAATGAAGCAGATAAAAGAGTAGGCATTAGCAAGAAGAGTAATGTAGATGGAACAAATCAGATTTTTCTGAAGTACATTTTAAACAATTTTTCGTGGTTTCCTGTTCGATAAGAATAAATACTACTTCTGTGTTTATTTGTATAAAATTCATACATAAAGATCATTGTAACTCAATAGGTATACTATTCCCGTTTTATTCCATACACATGATGGTTTGAGGTGGGAAATTTCTACAAATGTTTGCATTCTATCTTTGAGCTTAAAATTCCGTATTTACCGCCCCCAAACACAATTTTTAAACATGTGTTTTTTTATTTTGCTTTACTCGTTGAAACATTTGAAGTCCATTTTTGGAGACGAAATAAGATACCCCCACTACCTCCGTTATAGTAATGCACCTGAGAGATTTAAAGACCCTCAGAATGTAACATAGTTTGTACATCACGTACACATACAGTTTTTGTCGTGTTTGAAAATTCTAGCTTTCATGGCTATTTAAATAGTTATCTTATCGTCCAAATTCATCCTTCTAATGAACATGCTCCACAGGATATATTGTTCAAATATTCACTTTAATTCAAATTATAGAGTAAAAAAATATATATATAGATTTATCATATATTCTTTTATATTAAGTTATAGTTATTGTGGAACATTTATTACTTTTTGTACTTGCCAAAGCTTTTAATTTATCAAAATTGTTTATTTCTCAAAAATGGAGCATTATATAGAAAGTGCCGTGGTAATTTTCTTTAAAGTACTTTTAAACAGGAGCACAATAGCTGTATACTACCAGGCGGCTTAGCTGTCTCGTGCTTGACATGTGCGTTAAGAGAGTTGCAGAACTCAACGGGGCTATTTCAAGTTAGAACCTGACAGCGGGGAACTGGGCGATATCATTTTACCCTCACAGTCTCCGCTGACAGCAAGACTGTAGAGTGAATATCACTCTCGCCAGTACTGCACTTTAACTTGAAATAACCCCTTGACCCACCAAGGGATATCTGCACACGTTAATATGGGGCACTTAGGCCACATGGTACTGAGCCAGGTGGCTCAGGCGTTTCGTCTAGCGGTCTGGAGGTCGCGGAATCGGTTCCCCGTGGCCAACCTCTTTGACCCATGTCTTTTTCGGGGGTTTTCTCGCGTCGTTAGGCGAATGCTGGGGGGGGGGGTTCTTCATTCCTCCGAACTTCCTGTCCTTCACTTCACCTCCATTTCACCCAAATGGTCTCTTTCAGGGTTGTAAATGTCGGGGAGGGCTACAGTGGTGGCTCCGCGCGTCGAGAACTGTTAGGGACCCTCCACAATGGCTCTTTTCCGCCGTCTGGTTCCAGCTGCCCGCTGCAATTGTCCTCATCTCATCCTATCCTCTTGGGGTCTGACATACAAAAAGCAAATCAATGGCTAGGATGTGGAATCCCCTCCGGCACACTAATACTACTAGGCAACATGGAAAGAAGTATATACTTATGGAAAAATGCTGCAAAATGCTTCCGAGAAAGCAAGGCTTAAAGTGCCTATTAATAAGCATGCACCTGTCAGTTTATAGCCTCAGTTAATTGGTAGTGCAAGTGCGCTAAGTGGAAAACAGGATTTTTCTCGTTCAAATATAAACCTACTCAATTCTTTGATACAATGTCAAAACAATAATTTTTTAAAGTTTCGCAATTTTGCGGTCAAATTTCACAGATGAAATCTTAAGTGACAATGAAAAATTAAAACTCATAGCTCCAGTTTGGTTCACACACACACAAAATTATAATTTCAAGATTTCACAGGTTATGTAGATTATGAAAACAAAACCAAAGCAATATAAATGACAATTCGGGTATTCGAGTATTTATTTTCCCAGGTTCTCCTCGTTGTGGTCATTCTCTGAGTTTTTGTGTACTTTGTTCTTACATTCCCTTCGCTGAAATATATTTTTGCTGTTTCTTTTCTTTTCCACTAGCTCTCACCCCTACAGTTTCTTCAGTCACGCTTTCTGATGCTTTCTTATTTCGCCCGGCGCTCTGACATTTTTATGAGGTGCGTGTTTTTCGTAAAAACGTGCGTGTGAAGGGCATAAAGATCGAATACAATTCAATGATACGGAAACGAGTTAATGTTGCATGTGATATTTCCATTCAGACTTATTTTCCAACCCTGCCGCCCAATACAAAGTTTTTGTAGATTGGAAGGGACGCAGTTTACACCCTGCAGCACGAGCACTCCACATCATTACCAGACTCCTATCACCAAACGCTTAGATATTGATTCTTCGTTTCTGGTGAACATTTTCTCTCATGTATAACATATCTGTTGTACTGATATAGAGAGTGCCTCAATTATGTAGTTTTGGTTTCCAAAGATCTTGTGTTGCACTCACATAACTTTCTCTACTCCCTATCGTTTATCAGTGGATCTTTATTTCTATCTACAAGGGCCATCCAGAAAGTGACAGACGGTTGGGCATAACTAAATGATAACGAAGAATATCAACACAACATTTATTTACAAAATTATAGTAGATGTAACTCCATGGCACACAGTCCACAAGGGACCTTGGCCTACCGCCTGGCCGCTGCATCCCCCATCTCGGCACGAAGGCATCATAAATGGGGTGCAGTGCTGTAGGATGAGACGTGACCAGTCTCTCGAGTCCCTCCCGGCCGGCTAATGCGCTCTTTTCTCTCTGGAGCGGCTATTTCTCCATCAAGTAGCTTCTCAATTGGTTCTCCAGGGACCTCACGAGGCTGAGTGCACCCCGTACCAGGACTCCCAGCAGGGGAGAATTCCCCACGCCGGTATCGGGAATCGAACCCAGCTCTCCCGCTTGGCAAGAAGCCGCGCTACTAGTGCGTTAAGGTGACGACCACAAAATTACAGTACCTTACTCTATTTCTCAACGTAATCTCCATTCTGTCAAGGCGCTTTTTGTCACGTGGTATCGGTTTTCAATGCAGATATTATACTTTTCTTCCGCTAAAGAGCTTATTCTTTTTTTGAATGCACAAAATGTCCTGCCAATCGAATTTTGTAGGAAAATAACGTAACTGTATGGTGATAAAGCTATGAACGAATCTTCAGTGAGTCGCCCTCCTTCATATACCCAAGGGTTCAAACCCGGCGGAGGACGATGGATTTTTTCGGGCGTAAAAATCCTTAGCATGGCTTCCTTCGGAAGGGAAGTAAAGCTGTGGGTCCCGTGTCGTAGATTTACGGCACGTAAAAGAACCTCAAGCCTGATAAGAGAGGCCTATGAGCAAAATTAAGCGATGTTTCACGTCCAATATAGAATGGGACGCTGAGAACCAAAAAAGTAGTTAAAGAGCGTCCATAAATAACAGGCCATTTCCATTTCTTCAGTGAGGAAATGGCGCATAATTTACGAGTAATCAAGGTGTACAATAAAGACCGGAGTGGCAGTTCATCAATCATTATGAAGGAGTTGAAAGCAAATGTTGATAAAATAATTAAGAAAAACCGGTGTTTCACTTTGGATACCGTACATGATTTCCCAACCGATGAAGACCTCAAACTGATACTGACATCTTGGCTCCGATCTTTAGCGGTACCACGTGACAGTAAATAAATATCTTGATAGCAATGGGGATTACTTTGAGAATTAGAGTAAAATACTTTAACTTTGTAAATAAAGTTTTGTGTTGATAACAAATCGTCTGTCACGTTCTGGATGACCCTCGTATTTTACAGTGAGGTAGACCTTCCCAAAAGCAGCTATAGTACGCATTTCGTGTTAGATACAAAGGGAATAGCAATAGTAACCGAACAGGGTAACGTCTGTAGCCCACATTTGAGAGGTCATGCGTTCAAATCCTATACACCGACCAATCAGGCTGGGGATTTTTCGGGGCTTCCCTCCGTCGTCAACGCAAATATCGGATTGGATATTTAATACTACGACCCAATGCTCCATTTTCAGTCGAAAGCAATAGTTTTCGTGGTCGGCTTACCCTCCCCTTATTTAGGATTGACACCCACCTAGGACTTATAAGCGGATGCCTAAGGGTCAGAAGCCTGTCGGGGACCCGATGGTAGGACACCACAGAATAGAGAACCTGGAGCGAGTGGTCAGGCCGTAGCACGCATGAGCGTGAGGAAGTGGATGATAGGAAGGGTGATGATGGAGCAATTGGTGGAATGGGTGGTGGGGGAAACCGGAGGATCCGAGGAACACCCACCCAGACGACGCTTCGTCCACCACAAATCCCACATGCGAGCCGGGCCGCGTAGGCGGAAAGCGAGCGCTGTAACCACTCGGCCACAGTGCCGCCTAAAATAACAGTAAAACTGAAAATAGATGGTAATTGCAGTTGCGCTGCTATCCTTAGATAGTGCAAATAATAGATTGGACGGCACACCTAACCCCATCTAGCTGTCGCGGAGCTAAATGTTAAGAGATGAGAACTGAGAAGGCCAGCTGCACCCCGCTATCAGACTACAGTGGTAGTGCAGCAAGACTAAACGGCACTCGTAACACCATCTGCTTGATGCTAAGCTAAGGACGTAGGGAACAGGGATGAAACCTTAAAAGGCTACCGTCCAGCACGTACTGAAATGTTTAGTCAAATATTTAGCAACGCCATGTTAGTTGTGCTCTGTCCATACTGTTTCGAAAAACGACTCACCATATTTTCAACACATTTCAGTACACGATGCAACTTTCACTAATGTGTTACATGATTTGTATAATGCCCCTCGAAAGTACATCAGAAATGGTCATATTACTTTTACTAAACAAAACTCCAAATTTGAGAAATAAATTATTACATTTGGAAAAAATCAATTGTTCTAGAGAGTAGAAAATGTGATAATTTTTCTACAGCAATTATATTCAATATAAAATATGATATAATGGATGTATTTCTTAACTCATTTACTATAAAAGTTTAATTTTTGTCGTGAATATTCCTAAAATTCCATCAGTTAACACAGTTTTACCTTCTCTACATGTACTATCCACCAGTAGGCAACAAAGTTGTTCATGCCACCCAAAATCTATGTTGAGCTTTCAGTAGAAACATATGCTTTGAAGTCCTGCGATTAAAAATAAATAGAAAAAGGTCTCTCTCTCTTTTTGAGTGAGTGTGTCTGTGGCCATCATAGATAAAAAATGGAAAGAACGTCAAATGCGACAACTTGGTATTTTATTATCTTTCAAGGATGTGAGATGAAGGTTTTCAAGAAAATCCTTAAAATACCCTTTACATGGAAAGAATTCTCGAAAATGATACTAATGAATTTGATTAAAATACCATATATTAAAGATATTTACAGCACAAATAAAATGTATATCTGCATTTTTTATGAATAGCCTCTGAAGGCTTCTTCATTCTGGATGAGTTTTGCATAACTCGTGAACCGTAAAAGATTGACGAAAACTTACCCCACAACAAATGTAGATCTCGCTAAATCACAGAAGTTATATCATATAAAGTTGTTTGTTTTTGTTTTGGAGATTAACACTTTCCGAGATGTTCCTTGTTATTGGTTTCAATGTTAAACTATTTAAACTTTTCTGAAACGGGAAGTCACCTTTCGTTTCACCTCTCTTTTGTTCTACTGCTGGCCATGCACAGTGCATCGAATATTTATTGCTCTCATAGCGAGCAGCTTTTAAAAAAATATACTATCGCTTTAGTGTAGTGTATTCCCTGAATTCCCTTCTGTTAGAAGGAAGCAAGTAATAAGACAGTTTTGTCTGGATTAGAATGATGTAAATGAAGGAACAATCTTTTGTAAGAACAGTGTGTGTATATAACAGTTAGAGAAAGTCATGTGAATGGAAACAGAAGATTTTGGTAGTACAATGAATTTACATAACCATGAAAGATAGAATTTTGATACGTAGCAAAAAATATCAGCATCATTGTGTATAATCCAAAGTTGACAGATGCATTACCCTAATTATCCGTATAGAAAACTATGTACACCCCGTTAAGAAAAAGCTTGTTTAAATTGAAGGCTTTATTAGCGTAACCGTGAGGTGGACAGCGAGGTAACGCCGAACACATACAGCGAGCAAGAAAAGAAGTAATTAAGCTGGTTAACAGCGCCCTTGGGGGGAAGCCTCCAGATGGGTGTGGTCAGCATCGTGTTGCTCGGAGTAAAAGACAATAATGTAGTACGTGCATTCTACGTCCATAGAAGGCTGAGACAAAGGCAAAACAATAAAAGCAAATTCTTCTGTGTTCCTTTCACATTATACCTAGGGTAGAATAAACTTATTGTAATTAATATATAGGCTGATTCAAAAATACTTTTATAAAGTTTGGTGACCGGTTCCTAACATCAAAAACAAGGAAAAATGTTCATATAAGCACATGTCCCATGAGATTCAAAATGCTATTAATCAGAACATTTTAAAGTGACCCTTTATTCTATTTTTGACGTTGTTAGAAAGTGTTCCAGAAAAATTCCACTTTTAGCAAATGATCCAAATGTCCTCCACTTGCGTCTAGATACGCATTGACTCGTTGAAGCATAGAATTTCAAATACTCCCAGTTGGTGTCGTATGATTTTGCAGGCTTACATGCACGTAGATTAAGAGTTTCTTCATCCGGGATGTTTGCTGCATAAACCAATTGTGTAAGGTGCTCCCAAAAGATAAAAATTCACAGGATTGAAGTCGGGGGAATGTGCAGACCATCGAACTGGTCCTCTTCTACCTATCTATTTGTCATGCTAGATACCAGACAGTGCATCTTCAATGAGACTAAAATGTGTTAGAGTGATTAAACTGCATAAACTACATGTTTCTTATTTGCAGAGGCACATTTTCTAGTAAGTCTGAGAGAGTGTTCTGAATGAAGTCTCTGTAGATAGCACTTGTAAGACATGCTGAGGGAATGTATTACACATCTGATAATGAAAAGTATTAGCAATAATCATGGCAACATAAGCCAACTCCGCAGGGTAAAATGGTTCAAAGCCTTCTATGGATGAGTGGATAAATAAATGAAGTTATTTGGTTGGACCCGGAAAACCGTTGAAGGTTGACTTTCATTAAAAAACTGACAACCCGAAACCGAAGCGTTTTAGAGCACATGTTTATATGAACCTATGTTTTGGTTTTAATGTCAGGAATCCATAGGAAACGTTGTAAAAGTATTTTTGAATCACCTTTTATAGATAGTTCATTTCACTGCTCAGGGTATAGCCCGGTGGCAGCGTTTCTTATAATGGTACAATGTAAAAATTATAATTAATAAAAAGTCGAAATAATAACATTAATAATAGTAAAAAAACAATACCCTTTCAGGCTAATAATACAATGTCATATTTATAATATACTAGCACAATCTAACAAAATAAACACAATATCTAAAACTTTTATTATATAATATTTCATAGTGATAATAGACGTATATTAACTATCCTCACTATAAATCACTCTTCCTTAGAATTTTTCTAAGCCATTTACACTTTAAGGAAAAATCATCAGTAACTCTGCATGATTTTGTTACAATCGTCAGTTGTTTTATTCATAGGAAAACATTTAGGTATGTATTTTGTTCCGTATTTCTTATTTTTTGGGGGTGATCTTTTCGCCCCCAATATAACGGAGTTAATATCAGCTTTGTTGTTCCATGCACATACCCTTTATAGACTCGAAAACTGCACATAGTATTGCTCGTTTTCAAATTATTCTAAAGTTTCCCAGGAAGTAGCTCTGCTAGCATGATTTTCTACTCATTTTCCTCTATCTACGAATTTAATTGTTCTTTCTTGAACTCTCCCGAATGCTAATTTTTTCCCTACCCGACAGGAATCTCAATTTGTAGTACTATATTCTAATATTGATCTAACTAATGTACGCGATTTTCCGTTGCTGCATTTTAATATCCTCATTTCCACGCTTTCCCAGTCACCGAGTTCAATGCTCCCCCACCCCAATCTCTCACTTGTTATTACCCGTAGATATCTCGTACCATTTTCTTATTATCTAATGTATAGACTATGTTTTCTACTAATCTTGTCCATATAAATATAACAGTTTTACTCTTATTTGGAATTATCTCCATTTGATTACAGAATTGTATTTTGTTTAAATCTTCTGTAAATTAAACTGTCAGGTTTAATTATTCAGCACTATCCTTGGACCCAGAGAATGAAGGGACACAAAAATCACTTTTCACGGGCGGCCGTGCGCAATTTCACGACAAACCCCTTGACAAAACAGATTACTATTTTTTGACAATATTACAGTGTATAAGCTAATTTATTTTTGTGCTACGAGTGAAATTGAACGTGATCGTGAAGAGTGTTCACGTGCCCGGCCCGGGTTCGACTCGGACCGCCTGCATTCCTACAAAAGCTACTCAAACTAAGGTAACCTAAAATGTCTTCATAACCGAGGACTGTCTTTCTAACTCAAAGTTATTCATCAATTACTAAAAGTGGACCAACTAAACATCAGGCCATTGTAATTGAATCACATGATGGTATCCCTCTCAAAGAGTATATTTACGCAATTGGCGAACTCACTGATTCTTCTCATATTCGATTTGTATCCAGAATCTCTAACAACCGAATCTGCATCTATCTAACTAACAAACAACTAGCTGAAACGCTATGTGCACAACATCCAAAGATGAAAGTTAGTAATATAAGCCTGACTCTAAGGCCACTCCTTACTATACACGCAGGTTCATACTCTCAAACGTATGCCCAGTTATTCCTAATTCTGTGTTAGAACGTGCTTTGAACCTCTTTGGAATTAACCTAACCTCTGCAATAACACACATTCGTGCAGGTTTTAACATCCCACATTCTCAGCTTCCGGCGCCAACTTTATGTCCAACCTGAAGACCTTGAGAAACTTCCAGATAGTTTTGAGGTTTATAATGAGTGCACTTCCTATTGGATTTACGGTTCCTCTGATGCCCCCATGTGCTTCATATGTAAGATGGAGGGTCACTTGGCACGTCAGTGCTCTCACCAAGTTACTGCTCCTCCAATCTCAACCAATACTGACCCCAACGCAGAAGACTTTCCTTCTCTCAAAACAAAAGAATTGCTCCCCAGTGTTACTTCCGTATCAAAAGATAGAGCTAATATCGATACGGGTATGGGAGAGTCGCGAATGGTGACTCCAGTGTCGGATGCTGTGAATCCAGTGTCGGATGCTGCGATTCCAGTGTTAGTTATTGTGACTCCAGTGTTGGATGCTGCGTCTCCGGTGTTGGATGCTGTGACTCCAGTGTTGGATGCTGCGACTCCAGTGTTGGATGCTGCGACTCCAGTGTCGGATGCTGTGACTCCAGTGTCGGATGCTGTGACTCCAGTATTGGATGCTGTGACTCCAGTGTTGGATGCTGCAATTCCAGTGTTAGATATTGTGACTCCAGTGTTGGATGCTGCGTCTCCGGTGTTGGATGCTGTGACTCCAGTGTTGGATGCTGTAACTCCAGTGTTGGATGCTGCGACTCCAGTGTTAGATATTGTGACTCCAGTGTCGGATGCTGTGACTCCAGTATTGGATGCTGTGACTCCAGTGTTGGATGCTGCAATTCCAGTGTTAGATATTGTGACTCCAGTGTTGGATGCTACGTCTCCGGTGTTGGATGCTGTGACTCCAGTGTTGGATGCTGTGACTCCAGTGTTGGATGCTGCGACTCCAGTGTTAGATATTGTGACTCCAGTGTCGGATGCTGTGACTCCAGTGTTGGATGCTGCGATTCCAGTGTTAGATATTGTGACTCCAGTGTTGGATGCTGTGACTCCAGTGTTGGATGCTGCGACTCCAGTGTTGGATGCTGCGACTCCAGTGTTAGATATTGTGACACCAGTGTCGGATGCTGTGACTCCAGTGTTGGATGCTGCGATTCCAGTGTTAGATATTGTGACTCCAGTGTTGGATGCTGCGTCTCCGGTGTTGGATGCTGTGACTCCAGTGTTGGATGCTGCGACTCCAGTGTTGGATATTGTGACTCCAGTGTCGGATGCTGTGACTCCAGTGTTGGATGCTGCGATTCCAGTGTTAGATATTGTGACTCCAGTGTTGGATGCTGCGTCTCCGGTGTTCGATGCTGCGACTCCAGTGTTGGATGCTGCGACTCCAGTGTCGGATGCTGCGACTCCGGTGTTGGATGCTGTGACTCCAGTGTCGGATGCTGTGATTCCAGTGTTGGATGCTATGACTCCAGTGTTGGATGCTGCGTCTCCGGTGTTGGATGCTGTGACTCCAGTGTTGGATGCTTGCAATTCCAGTGTTAGATATTGTGACTCCAGTGTCGGATGCTGCGATTCCAGTGTTAGATATTGTGACTCCAGTGTTGGATGCTGCGATTCCAGTGTTAGATATTGTGACTCCAGTGTTGGATGCTGCGTCTCCGGTATTGGATGCTGTGACTCCAATGTCGGACGCTGTGACTCCAGTATTGGATGCTGCGTCTCCGGTGTTGGATGCTGCGACTCCAGTGTCGGTTACTTTGACTCCAGTATTGGATGCTGTGACTCCAGTGTTGGATGCTGTGACTCCAGTGTTGGATGCTGTGACTCCAGTGTTGGATGCTGCGTCTCCGGTGTTTGATGCTGCGACTCCAGTGTCGGATGCTGCGACTCCGGTGTTGGATGCTGTGACTCCAGTGCTGGATGCTGTGACTCCAGTGTTGGATGCTGCGACTCCGGTGTTGGATGCTGTGACTCCAATGTTGGATGCTGCGACTCCGGTGTTGGATGCCGTGACTCCAGTATTGGATGGTGTGACTCCAGTATTGGATGCTGCGACTCCGGTGCTGGATGCTGTGACTCCAGCGCTGGATGCTGCGACCTTCACTGCTCCTAATAATGCAGCGTTGGAGCACCTGAATATTTCAGCAAAACAATTGAAAGACCAATTTCTAACTGCTCTTGTTCGCACAAAGCGGCCACTTTCCTCTACCAGTAGTCAATCGACCGAAAATTCCCCAGGGCACGGGGTCTTTACTTCTGACGTGCCTCACAAAGTAAAAGATGAATCGTCTGATGAGGACAATACTCAAACGCACAAAACTACACCCCTAGCTAAAAAGCACAAACCATCAGATACAGCACCCTTTGTCAGCGACTCTCTTCTGTCGATCAAGCTGCTGTTGGATGCTATACCAAATGCATTTATTTTCACCTTCCCCCAATTTTGCAGCTTCTGTGATAACACCCACGGCTCTAATGATATCATCAAAGTAGCCTTAACCTATACTTCAGATTTGCAGGGCTTAGTCGAGACGCTTCGTAAAATCTACCCCACCTTACAGGCAATAGCATCAAGGATCGCATTACTCGTCTGCTGAAGAAATTATTGGCAGCAATAGAGAACCGCTCTAATGTACCGAGAAGTGCCCCTACAGACGCTGTTGTAGGCGTAGGAACGCTTTCTAAATAATGAATTGTGATCTCACCTTACTGCAACGGAATATCAATAGTTTTCACTCAAATTTCGAATATTTACAGCTACTCTTGCACTCTCACAATCCTCTTATTGTTTATTTACAAGAAACTAACTTCAATGGAGATTATATAGCCCCTCTCAGAAAATATTCTGGCTATCATCGCAACTGCACAGAAGCTCGACGAGCTAGTGGAGGTGTTGCCACGTATGTTAATGACATCTTACCGCATAAAGAAATACCTCTCAATACTCCACTGGAAGCCGTAGCTATCTCCGTTCTTTTAACAACAGAGATATGCATCTGCAATCTTTATCTCCCGAACAGCATTACTGTTGATCTCTCTACTCTTTCCGCACTGATCGCTCAACTCCCCAAGACATTTGTGTTACTAGGTGACTTTAACAGCCACAATCCACTATGGGGTAGTCATAAACTTGACTAACGTGGTAAACTGTTTGAAACCCTGCTACATACTTCAGATTTAACGCTTCTGAATGTTCCAACACCAACTCATTATAATGTTTACCACAACACCTACAGCTGCAATGATTTCACTGTGTTCTTCCAGCATAGCACGTTTATTCCAATGGTCCGTTTACTCATCACCTCAGGGTAGCGACCACTTTCCAATCACCATCACTACTCAAAACTTTGCTCCTCCGCTACAAATGAGACGTCCTTCTTGGAAATTTAACAAAGCCAATTGGGACCTATACAAAGAGCTCTTCGAAAACGCTTTGCAACACCTTCCACCTGCAGAATTGTTTCCACAAATAGGCATCGATGAAATTGTGTCTAAAGTTACTACCGCTATAATTAAGAGTGCAGGGAATGCTATACCTACCACTAGAACCGGTGCATATCTTCGGGCAGTTCCATGGTGGAATGAAAAGTGCCAAGAAGCTATTAAGCTAAAGCATAGGGTCTATTATGAATACAAGCGAAATCCCACCGCAGATACAAAATCTGAATTCCAACGTCTTCGCGCAGCTGCGCGTCGTGAAATTAAACGCAGTAAACGGGAGTCTTAGCTGGCCTTCGTATCCTCCCTTACTAACAAATCTCCCCAAGCCGAAATGTGGCATAAACTCCAAGCAATTTGTGGCACACGTCGGACATCTGTGATATCTCACCTACGAATAACACCCTCTGATGATGTCATTACCGAATCTCAAGCTATTGCAGATACCCTTGCATCTGCATTCTCTACTATACCCAGTGGTATCGAACATAACTCTGCAATCCCTTTAACTTCCAATTACCGCCCTATTCCAACGCTTTCATTAGCTTTCTCCGATACTACTCAACCATTCAACGAAGACTTAACAATGGATGAAATGTTAACTGAATTAAATCACTGCACGAGTAAAAGCGCTGGACCTGACAACATTCCCTATGCGCTAATTAAGAAAGTACCCCAGAATGGCTTACTATATATACTTCGTATATTTAATTACATCTGGACAACACAGTGATTTCCCAGTCAATGACGTTCATCCATAGTGGTTCCCATACTAAAGCCTAATAAGATTCATTCGCTCCCTGGAAACTATCGCCCTATTTCACTGATATGCACTATATGCAAACCTATGGAGAAGATCATTAACAGAAGATTGCGATGGTTTCTGGAGTGTACCAGATTCTTTAATGATTTACAATGTGGCTTCCGTCAGTATCACTCAACGCTTGATGCATTGACACTACTAGAATCTGAAATTTGTGACGCCTTTGCTAAACTCCAACACATGCTCACAGCAAGTCTCGACTTGCTAAAGTCTACGATACGGCGTGGCATGTCCACATCCTACAAACCCTCCTTAAAGCCAACGTCAAAGGAAGTATGCTTGCATTTATCGTCAACTTTCTATAGGATCGACGAATGCGTATAAGAGCTAATGGTGTTTTTTCACAAAGTGTTGTTCTAAACAGCGGTATACCACAGGGATCGGTATTGAGTGTAACACTCTCCTTAGTGGCTATTAACACAGTTTTTTCATGCCTTCAACCTTCAGTACGGGCAGTTTTATTTGCCGACGACTTGACTATTTATTGTAAAGCGAAAAATATCGCCACTACACAAGAACTACTACAGTCAACCCTAGACAAGCTCCAAAACTGGAGTCAAATCACCGGCCTTAATTTTTCTCCAGAAAAATGCCAAGGTATTGTTTTCTCTAGGGGAGAGGAAACCTACCCAAACCCGTGTACTACACACATCCAGCTATCATCTCCCAGTAGTAAACACAATCAGAATACTGGGTATGTACTTTGACCGCAAGCTGACCTGGATCCATCATATTAAGCTCCTTAAAGCCGATTGTTTTTGGCGCCTGAACCTTTTAAAAGCTTTATCTGCCAAAGCATGGGGAGCCGATCTCACTGTTCTACTTCGCACATACAAAATGACAATCCTATCCAAGTTGGACTACGCTTCTGTTGTCATTAACTCCGCTAGTCATTCTAGTCTTAAAACACTCGACATCATTCAGAACTCAACTCTGAGGATTGCACTTGGAGCGTTACATACCAGTCCTAAAGAGAGCCTGGAAATTGCTGCTAGCGAACCACCTCTTTCTCTCCGACGTAAAACAGCAAATCTGTCCTATGCCACCAAGACTTCTATCAGACCTGGCTCTAGTTTAGACTCATATTTCACCACAAGACAATGTCCACTCTAGACGGTACCCGCTGCAACCCTTCTCTCAAAGAATAGCTATGTACATCGAAGAGTTTAAATTGACAATTCCCTCACTGATTCCCCGTACCTTCAGCATAAATGTTATACCACGGAGGCTTAAAACTCCTGTAATCGACACCACTCTCACAAAATATGCTAAAAATGGCACCCAAAAAACTTTCTACGCCAGTTTATTCAAAGAATTGCGTGAAATATATCCCCCAGCTACGAACCAAATTACACCGATGGTTCACGGTGTGACAACAATAATGGCTGCGCGGTGGTTGTCTCTAATCACACCATGCTCTATAGTCTGCCACAAGCTCTCACCATTTTCTCTTGCGAACTTTTTGCCATCCGCTTTGCCTTGGACTATATATCAAAGAACAAAGACTTGAACTCCTACATTATTTTCACTGATTCCCTAAGTGCCCTAATGGCCCTACAACAGCGATCTCCTCGCCATACTCTGGTAAACGAGATTCACCTATTATACAATGACTTAATATCATCTGGCAAACAACTCATCTTTGCATGGATACCATCTCATCGTAATATACCAGGTAACGATCTTGCTGACACTGCCGCTAAGGAAGCTACAAAGCATCAATGCGCTTCACCAGATCTCAAGCTTCCTCATGAAGACTACAGACGCAGTATCCTACAGCAGTGGAAGACAGACTGGACTACAACATCCACCAGTAAACTACATGATGCCTGCCTAGTACGTAATCTGGCTACGTCTATTACGACTCTTACCCGGCGAGACCAGATACTAGTAACTCGACTAAGCATTGGTCACACTGTGCTAACCCATTCCTACCTCCTGTCTCATGAACCTGCTCCCACATGTACTCTATGTAGCTCTGCTCTCATCTGATCAAGCTTGCCCGAGATATACTGCTGAGAGACTTAACTGTGGAGTTCCTGGAAACCTACAGCTGGCCTGGGAGACCAACATTGCCGCAGGAAAAACATCAACTTCATGAAAATGTGCAAAATTATTAATGAAATTTAAATTGTTGCCAAGTTTGTTATTGTTAATTAACCGCTGCAAGATTTAATGTAACCTTTTGTAATTCTACTTCATTGTACAACTCAGTGTTCAGTCACGATATGACGTCATTGTTGAAGCGACTATAATAAATTTAAAAAAAATCACTTTTGGTACTAGGTGGACAAGAAAATATTTGAAGATCAGATCCTTAAAGCTACATTTTGAAACGTGACAAACATATCGCTGTTACCGTGTGTGCGCGCGGGCGTGAGTAGCTGGTAGCAACTTTCAACAAAATATCTTTCATACTTTGGATTTTTCGAAGATTTCAGAGATGTCTTACGTTAATTCATAAAAATAAAGCTTCTATTTATACCCACGCTAGTGTATAGGGTTCATAAACATTGGTGAATGGACCAAGACGAACGCATACAAACAGTCAAGTACATGCAGGCACAATTAAGTCATTAAGAGGCAAAATGTAATCTGAAATTTTCAGCACTTATGGGAAATCAAAAGGAGGAAGAATAAATTGTGTATCTTCATATATATTACGCTTCAATAGATCCACCTCTACTTTCTGAAAACGTTTCCTCCAACTTTTTCTGAATCAATCTAAATTCGAAAGGAAAGGAATTTGTAATTCTGCTTGTTGGATACATTCTGCAGCGTGATGTGATTGCTTGTTGAAAAGAAACCGTTGTACATAAACATTCTTCTCTCTGGAATAATTGTTTTTTCACACAAGCAGGAATTGGATAGGTAGAGTCAGACTGAAAAATTCAATGCCATAGCCAGGATTTGAACCACGGATCTCCTGGTCTCTAGCCGCTGTTAGAGCAACTTTTAATAAAATGCACAACTGACTTCACAAGATTTTATTCTCTCCAGCATATAGGTACAAAATAAATAAATAAAAACCTAAAAATATTCCATCCCGGTACCTAATTGTTTAAACCGGGACGAGATTTTCAAATAACACACTAAAAACTGCTAACTATAATTTAAAGGTAACTAAATTAAACCCAGTAACTAATACTGGAAACCAGTATTTAGCTGGTAACCTGCTATCGTCTTACCCAAAAGCTCTTAATTAAAATAAACCCAAAGTACCGGTATCCAATGTTATGGGGAACTGGTATCCTTTGTTTTACATTTGGGTTTAATTCTAGTCAAAATATTAATATTTAACACCGAGCTAGTAAATTGGTTATGCATTTTTAGCAATTGTTACTTCATTATGTTTATTTGCATTATTATTATTATTATTATTATTTTCATTATTATTATTCATCCCGTTTATATAATTTATTATTATTGCTATTAGTTATTTGGAATTTTATTAATTTACTTTTAATAATTAGTAATAAATATTATTTTATGTGATATTTTCTTTTTTATTTTATTTAATGACTGTACTTACTAAATACAATGTACATGGGTACAATGTACAACGTAGATACAGAAGATATTGTACTCCACCGAAAAATTAAATGTCAAGATTTCGCTGGAGGTGTGTGTTCTGAGGTCCACTGAGTGTGTATGTGTATGTGTGTGTGTGTCATGATATCATAACTCTGAAACTAAACGACCGTAAAGTACCAAACATGGTAATTAGGTTTAGTAACTTTCAGGGAAGCGACATGAAGATTTTCAAGAAAATCTCCCAACCACAAGCTACCCTTTACACGGAAAAAGTTTTTGTTTTAAATAGCTCTAGCGATTTTTATTTAAAACACCGTATATTAACGATTTTCACATCATAAATTCTTGAATTTTCTGGGAATAGCTTCTGAAGACCTGTTCGTTCTAGATGAATTTTAAATATCTGTCAAGTCCTAAGAAATAGAGAAAACCTTGCAATACAAAGAATTTATTTCTTGTTGAAGCACATAATTTATATCATACATATTTTTGTTGTAAAAATTAGCGTTGCCGATATATTCCATGTTATAGGTTTAAATTTTAAGCAACTTAAATTTTTCTCAAGTTGGTCGTCTTTCTTTCTTCTGTTTTTTTTTTCTCCTGGCAAGCAAAGAGAACGGAATTTCAATTGTTTCATATAGCGACCGCTTTTAAAGAAATTGACTATCACTTGAGCCTAATGTATTACCTTACTTCCCATCTGCTTACAAAGAATCAAGTAATAACAACAATTCTGCTAACGTTTATTTCGATTAGCATGATGTAGATACAAGAATAATCCTTTGTAAGAAAAGTTTGAGCGAAACAGCTAGAGAAGGTCGTGTGATTTAAATACATGAGACTGTCTTACCTTCTCTATACGTACCACGTACATAATATATAGAGAAGGTGTTGTATTGCACCCAAAAATTCGATACCGAGATTTTACCGAAAATACACATTTTGAGACTGTGTGATTAAAAAAAATAGAAATATGTCCGTAGGCGAGTGTGTGTGTGCGTGCGTGTGTGTGGGGGTAGGATAGCTCAAAAACGTAAATTCGGTTAAATACCAAACTTGGTACTTAGGTTGAGTATCTTCCAAGCATGCGACACGAAGATTTTCAAGAAAATCACCCCAGCCCCAATTGCCCTTTACATAGAACATTTTTCGAAAATTTTTATTTTTTCAAACAAGACTCTGACGATTTTGATTAAACTACCTTATATTTACGATATGTTTATGACAAACAAAATGTATATTTTGAACTGTCTGGAAATAGCCTCTGAAGACCTCTTTATTCTGGATGATTTTTTTTTTCATCTCTCAAATCTAAAGAGATAGACACAAACTTAGGAAAATCTCATTAAAACGCACAATCAATATTAATATACATTTTATGCAGTGTTAACCATTTTGTAGATATTTAGGATTATTGGTTTTCAATTTCAAGCCACTTAAACTTTTCTCAAACGGGAAGAAATCGTTCCTCTCGTTTCTCGTTTGTTTATTCCTGGCTAGCAAAAAGGAATGGAACTTCAATAGTTTCACACAGCAACCGGCTTTTCAAGGGCTTTGACTATCGCTTTAATCTGTGCATTACCTTATTTCCCTTCAACTTACGAGGAAGCAAGTGATAAGACTAATTCTGCTTATGTTTATCTTGAATAGTGTGATGTAGATAAAAGATTAATCTTTGGAATAAAGGGTTTGTTTGCGGATCAGCTAGAGAAAGTCATGTGAATGAACACTATTAGATTTTTGTAGTATTTCACAACTATGTGCACTGTCACAGTACGCATACGCCGGACGTACCTTGCGCGACCCCTGGTAACGAGGAATCCACAGGACCATATTTGGTGTGTAGTATCAGAAGACGATCGCGCTTTCAGACGGAATTTTCAACATGCAGCAATCATGACAAAACGATTATAGACATTTTCAGAGCATAGATGGGGTTAATGAACCACACCGAAATGATTTGCGAGATTGTGCGCGTGACTCATATAAGTAATTTGAGATGGGCGATGCGTGGTCCCTGGATAAACATAACGCGACTACATAGCGTTAAACGTGTGGGTATCAGGTGCTGATAAAGCAAAGCAGGTTGAAAAAATGGTTAAGACTGCTGCCCGAGAATAAAAATATCGATATTTAGCAGCTCGTTATTAGCGTTCTCAAGGTTTAATGTCGCAAAAATCTGTAAAATCTCGAACTAATCACTTGACAGTGCGACACTGAGAATACGTTAACTAGGTTTTTGAGTTATGTAGCCTACTCTGGAGGGGTTTTTTTCAACGGCTCTGGTGGCTTAATGTGGGAAGCTGTTATCCCAAAAGTCATGAGCTCGATTCGTGTCATAGAATAAATGTTTTATTATTATTCTTTTTTTCATTGCAGAAAAAGTGCCGCGATTCGTGAAGGAGACCCAAACTCGGAAACTATCTGTGGGCACTAACATACCTGGGATACTCTCTTTAAGGACACCAGTACGATGTAAATCCATCTACTATAAATCTGATGTGTTCCTCCAGCCACATAGCTTTCTGTAGCTGAACAACATTTTCTTACAAAATATTATTCTTTTATCCACGTCAAGCTAATCGAAATAAAAATTAGCAGAAATGGTGTTATTTCTTAATTCTTTGTAAGCAGAAGGGAAGTAAGTTAATGCATTTTGCTAAAGCGATAGTGAATTTCCTTAAACGCCGGCCAGTATGTGAAACAATTGAAATCCCATTCTCTTTGATTGCCAGGAATCGGTAAACAGAAGACAAACGAAAGGAAGGTGAGCTACTCTTTGAAAAAAAGTTTAAGCAGCTAAAAATCGAAACCGATAACATGGAATATCTCGAAAACGGTCTACTCTACAACGAGTTAAGTGTTTTAACAGAATTATATTTTTTGTATAGTAAGTTTTCGTCTATTTCTTACGGTTGCGAGATATGAAGCAAATTTAAGTAAAATTCATCCAGAATGAAGAGGTCTTCAGAATTTTGTTTATGAATCAATAGGTTAGTAGAGTTTAATTATTTTTGCATAAAATTTACTACATTAAGTAGTAATTAATTCTAATGTTATATTTATGTATCTTATCCATTTAACACAAATGTACCACAAATGCTTACTAACGTATTGAATACAATTTACTGAAGAAGAATACAGGTACCTAATTTCCCATTTATTTTAATGTTATACTGTGCATATACTGTCTCTGTAAATCCAGTATCGCATGTGTTTTTTTTTGATGCTAAAGCGCTTTATTTATGTTTGTTTTTATTTACACACGCCTTAGGTAATATGGCCGTATCGCCACTTTGACCTTTCATAACAACTGCTTAAATTGTTGAAGTATACATTAAAAATGCACTTCTCGCTTAACTTAACACACATTAACTATCGCATTCATATTTCCAGGCTCTTGGAATAATATTTAAATAAAAATTCTTTCATCAGCTTAGAATCGAGCGCAGCATATTTTACATTTTTAATTCAGCATTTTGACCGCTTTACTACAGACACACTCATGTTTATAATTCTTGTTGACGACTTTGTATTAAAGTAAGAATCCGATGTGTACCATTCATATACATTTCTCTACATATCTTGACAAATTATTGTTAAAAAGATCTACTTCATATTAATCGATTAGCAGACACGATCTTATTGCTTGCTTCCTTGTAAGTAGAAGGGACAAAAAGCTAAACGACACTCATATATTTTAAAACTGTTTAATATGTATGAAATGCGTTTCTTGGCCCATTCCCGTAAGCGTAAATATTTTAAAACAGGAACCAATTACAAGGGATTTCTCAACTCCACGAAAAAGTGTATATGAAGTAAATTGTGGTGCTATCGAGATCTACATTTCTTGTGCAGTAAGTTTTGTTTTTTTTTTTTTTTTTTTTTTTGTTTTTGTTTTTTTATCTCTTACAATTTACTAGTTATGCAAAATTCATCCAGAATAAAAAGGTCTCAAAGGCTATTCCCAGAAAATTCAACTTATACATTTGGCATGTAAATATATTTAATATACGGTATTTCAATCAAAATCGTTAAAGCCATTTTTTAGAAAATCTAAATTTTCGAAATTTGTCCACGTAAAGGATAGTTTGGGCTGGAGGCTTTAGCCTCAAAAACTTCGTGTCACATCTTTGGAATATACTAAACTTAAATACCAAGTTAGAGTTTTTACCAACTTTTCGTTTTTGTTTTATTGTGTTCGTGGATACAAACACCAACATGGACCTTTTCCTAAAATGTCTTTTTTTATACCGGGGACCCTAAAGCGTATACTTCTGGTAAAATCTTGGTATCTTTTTTGGGTGGAGTACAATACCTTCTCTATACGCTAAGTAGGTACATCACGTGTAGAGAAGGTATAAAAAGCATACAGTATATATGGAATCAGTGAGAAGAAACTGCGAAAAACAGAATTAAAGTCCAATTATACTTTCGGTGATGCTTACATCCCGCTTTGTAAAGCACTTTATACGCAAGTATGCGATATTCAACTTCAATTATAATATTTACTTTTGTTTTATTCAGCTGTAGGATGAAATTCCCTGTAGTCAATGAAGTGTTTTTATTCAATCCCCAACCGGACATTCAAGGTCTAATCCCCGTGCATAAATGCTGATGATCATAAAGAACGTGTTTTCCCAATTATTTCCAACTCAGGTATCTTCATGACGTAATTACAGCTGTTTTAAATTTCACTGTTTCCCCATTGCAATCAATGTATTGCGCGCGACCTCGCACGCCTTCTGCCCTCCAAGAAAATCTTCTATTTCCGACACGCACAGCTCTGTGCGCAGCCAGAGGTGTGGGGGTTTGGCCCATATAGTTCCTCGCTTTGAGATGAACTGCATGGGCAATGTTAGGGACACACTATGGGGGCTCTTTCCCCTGCGGTCAGTTTCGGCCGCCCATCGAATACTATCATCCTGGGGTCTGACGCACAATAAGGCTATAGTGTGCAACCTCCTCCGGAATTAGCTAACCACACTCAACCCACCAAAAAAGCAAACCAAGATAAACCAAAACAAACCAAACCGATCTTCCCAAAGCGGCTATATTTTTACGTCAATAAAGTGTCAGTCACTCAAACTGTTCAGTCAAATGACCGTTCTCTAGGATTTGAATTTACTGCTCCTTGCTGAACAGAATCGAAGAACTCGATGATGTTTTCTGATGATTCCACATAAAACCCTCGCATTACGTGTGTTTGCTATTTTCATATTTCTAAGAAGCGTTTTAATTCAGATAACAGTTTTTTTTGGTTTTTTGTTTTGTTTTGCATGTTACATTTGTCATATTAGTTCATTTTATCTTTAATACTCTGAAAATTAACATTGTTTGACATTCCTTTAAATTGAGATCTTTCTATTAATAGTTATTTCAGGTATCATAAAAAATATAACACATGGAGAGGGTTACTCAACAAGAATAGACGTTTTAGATTTTTATTTTAAATCAACCAGGGGAGTTGAAACGCGTTTTACATATGGCTGTGCAGAACCACAAGATTTCACGCTGTACATACCCGCTAGAGAAAATGATGGACTATGTATTGTGTTTCGCTGCGAACTCATTATTCAGATGTCATAATCACTTCTCCAGCAGATTCAACAAACAGTTCGCTTCATCAAAAGCAAATTTATATGTGAAATAAAACGCCCGATAACTAGATATTAATTGATATTTATGGCGCAAAAATGGAGTTTTAACTTTTTGTTTTTGTAAAAAATAGTGTAATTCCTAAATATTGTATATAACCAAACGGTCAAAAAAGTAATAGCTTTTTACTGCAATTAATTAATGCAGAATGTATTTCCATATTTATCAGTCTCTCTCATATAAAAATCCACTCAGTTTTAGATAAACCTGTACGTGTTAAAAGTTCACAAACACTGCACCAGTTCTGCCGTTGACCGCTGTTTTTTTATTTCCTGTCTAAAACACCAGGTACGTATATTGTAGCAGATGCTCTGAAACCCCATTGTGGGGTAGTCAAGAAAAATGCATTCAATTGAACCCCTTCTTCCAGAGGGTGAAATATTATATATGTTACAAGGATCGGCGATAAATATGTACCGCGTGGCCATATTTTGTTTATAAACGCATCTCCACCGGCGGCGCCGTGGTAGAGACCGCTTGCCTCCCACCTAGGTGGCATGGGTTCGGTCCCAAGCGCCCGCATGTGGGATTTGTGGTGGAAAAAGCGGCGTCTGGGCAGGTTTACTCCGGGTCCTTCAGCTTCCTCCTCCACTCATTCCATCAATTACTCCATCATCACTTTTCCTATCATCCATTTCGCCTGCATTTCATATCATCGACTTCCTCACGCTCATGCCTGGCTACGGGTCGACCACTCGTTCCAGGTTCTCCATTCTGTGGTTTCGTGCCGTTGCCTCCCCGACAGGCTTCTGGCCCCTAGGCATCCACTTGTAAGTCCTAGGAGGGTGTCAGACCTAAATACGGGGAGGTTAAGCAGAGTACGAAAAAAAAAAACGCATATCCAGAAAGTATTTGTTTACTGTTTGAGATCTTTATCTGTGACGTTGTCTCCTTGCGGCCAACTTAGCAACTATCCCTGTTGGATATATCGAGTACAGGTTACTGTGGAACTCAAAACGGATGACCTGCAGCGAGACGAAACAAAAATGTTCAGTGGCATTGCAAACATTTTAACGTGATATGCACCACGGAGAAACGTAGGAGTACGTAATCAGGGCGCAGTAACAAGAACAATCAAAGGATAACGTAACAATTACATCTAGTACTGTAGTCCATTGTTTGGTTTTACCACGATCACTTGGGTCGTAGGCAGGGCTCATTTGAATTCGTTTTAGCGTACTAACATGTACTCTGGTACTAGCTGCAGACGTTCCAGAGCATGTTTTAACTCCGGCCGCAGAGTTTTAAAGAACTATCGTTAGATGGTGATAAACTCCAACTAGGTAACTTCCTTTAAGACTTTATTGTGTAGCGTGACAGCTGCTTTGTTGTTCTGGGTAAGAAACAATGTTAGAAATATATTATTGGTGACAATTAAGTGTGTGGTGTATCGCAGTACCCCGGTATTTAGTTACGTATCTTCTTTTACCCCATTGATGTAAAGGTAATTTTCATGTCTATCACTTTGGCACAAACAATGATGAAAGACTGCAGTCCTACGGTTGTGGGGACAATATAGCAGAGCAAGAAGGAAATTCCTGCCTCACTTCTTCCTAATGGAAAGTAGGTAGTAGGAAACTCAGAATTCGTGTTTGTAACAGAGAATAAACTGGTTTCATGTTGTCCAAAGAAAGGCAAAAGTGTAATCCCACGTTCAACTATGCACTATAACAAAAGTATAAATGGATCGAGATCATCCACATCTACAAGGATACCAAACATGGTGTTGATACTCTGGCTCATCTATTAAGTACATAGACAGCAGCCAGGAACACCAACGAGGTCTCTGGGGTTTCTCTATAGCACTTTGGACATAGCAGGAGTGAATAACATGATGCTATTTAATTTTTGCATAACGGAATGAAGAGTAAAATGACGTCACTTCCTGACGGACCTGGACTTAGAGCTGGCAAGGTTACATATGGAGAATTCTATGATCAAAGCCAATAAGTAGAGCGCTGAAAGAAGATACCAGGTTTACTCCAGGCTCTGAAATTACGCCAGAAGTTTCCAGAAGAAAGACAAACAGGCGAACTTTTTGCTCGAGAGCAAAAGACAGAAAAACTAAGCCAAACTGTAGTAGGTGTCGTCGCACACCAATCTGTCCTGAGCATTAGTACATTGTTTGTTATAATTGTTTATAAAATATGAAGCATTGTTTCCTCGCTGAGATTATAGGCATATAATAGGATATTCCAAATCCATGATTATATTGCATAGTGTTATTCCTTTTAACACGTCAGCTCGTATGCTAAGATAATATTACCTAGAGGTTATTCTGATAGTACTAATATTTATGTAATCCTAAACAATGTCATATTGACTTATAAGTTTAATTTCAAATAAGAACAGTGTATTCATGCAGTTAACAAAACAAAATATACGCTTAATGGAAATTTCAATGGCTTATTATTTGGGGTACTCAAGTACCCCTAGTAAGCGTTAAAAGATGCAAAAAGTGGGTATCTAATACATGGTTAAACTCTTTGTATACGATCAAATATTTGTGAACTAGCACTTTACACGACTTTTCAAGAGTTGTCAAAACTTCACAAGTTTTCTTTTCATATTGCTTCCAGTAGTATTTAAAAGTCTTGAAAGTAGATAAGGACATGCTCTATATGATCAAATATTTGAGATTAACTTGATGCCTTTGGCCAATGAAGTGCGAGCATTTAAAAGTGCGCCACGAAATCCGACATGGCAAAAACCGAAAAGTAAATAAAAATGGCCACCTGGGGAAGGTGAACCGATTAGTTTATGTAAGTTTTATGAAAGCTGGTCATGTCTACACCTTATAGGCTCTGTAGATCACCTCAGTAAAATGAAAGCAAGGCACATGAAGAAATTGTCAGATAGATTTCCAGAAATAAAATACAACAATGCAATTTGATAAAGCGCAGTTAACCTATAAACTCTTATTATTTCCACTACATTCATAATCTGATGTTATACGTGAATGTGCTAAGCAATTACATTTCATAGCAAATCCTTACACCGAGACGCTAGTAAGAAATTGCTTTTCACGTGATAAGTTATCAATGTGTTGTCAGGGTTTCAGTTTGGCAACAATATGTATAAGGACCACAATTATGACATTGTAAAGTTTTGTTAGGCATTGTCAAACCTTCTGCAATGTTGCCAAATATTTTTCAGACTTTGACAATTTTTCTTGTACAAGGGACTTAAGTTTTACAAATGGTTGCTTATTTCCTTTTTCAGGTGCACAGAAGGAAAGAAATTACATAATATTTTTCTTAGCATCAGGACTTAACACAGTATGACGTTTTCCTTACCAATCCATTCTGCCTTTTCTCTGTGTCCACCACTGACACTCGTTTGTTTGCTAATGTTGTAATGAACCATCAATTCATAGCCCGCGCAGGTTCAAGGTTTCGGCAGAGTTGAACAGGGGACACAGGGGAAGAGATTTTTGGTACTCTAAATTACATCTTTACAATGTTTGTTTATCCTAGAGTGGATTGAACTCATTTGACCGCCATTTTAAAGTGTACTGATTAAATGTCTCTGTATGTCAAACTTCAAAGCCATTTTTCTCAGGTTTAATTACTTTCTCTACACATACTGTCTACATAATGTGTAGAAAAGGTATTGCACCCAAAATTCGATACCGAGATTTCACCGGAAATACATGTTTTGGGACCCCTGAATCCAAAGAAAGAGCATTTTTAGAAAAAGGGCCGTATGTGTGTCAGTGGACAGCATAGCTCAAAACGAAAAGACCGTTATATACCAAACTTGGTATTTAAATTTAGTGTCTCCCAAGGATGCGACACGAAGATTTTTGAGAAAATCCCCCACCACAAACTACCGTTTACAAGGAAAACTGTTCGAACATTTTGTTTTTCTCAAAAATGGCTTTGACGATTTTGATTAAAATACCGTATATTAAAGATATTTACATCTCAAATAAAATGTATATCTTGAATTTTCTCGGAATAGCCTCTGAAGACCTCTTCATTCTGGATAGATTTTGCCGAATTTTGCATGACTGGTAAAGAGTAAGAGATAGACAGAATCTTACTGCACAAAAATTTGGATCTCGTCACAATATACAATTAATATAATTTACATTTTTGTTGTGAAAGTAACCATTTCCGAGATATTTCTTGTTATTAGTTTCAATTGTGAAGTACTTAAACCTTTCTCAAATAGAAAGTGTCCGTTTTTCTTTTGTTTTACTTCTGGCTGGTCAAAAAAGCGAATAGCAATGACCATTACATAACGACAGTTTTTAAAACATTTGACTATTGCTTTAGTCTAGTGTATTTCCTTAGTCCCCTTCCACTTATAAGGAACTAAGTAATAAGATCATTCTGCTTATGTTTATCTCGATTAGTATAGTGTAGAAAGAAGAATATTCTTTTTAAGATGTTTGTTTGTAGAACAGTTAGAGAAAGACATGTGAGTGTAATACATCAGATGTTCCTTAGTTATTTTACTGACATTTAAAATCTATTTTCTGAAGGTCTGGATAATTTTTCCGAAACCACTGCAGAATATGTGAAGCAAAATGTCTGGTTGGAGTTTTGATATCGCTCGTGGATTAGTATTAAAAGTTAAGTAGTATAACCTGGGGCGGTAACGCGATTATGGGTTCGTATCCCGGGCACAGGAATGGTTTGGATATGAGGGTGCCTAGTTCAGATTTTGGCTAGCATGGAAACTTTTTTCAGGTTGTGGTACGACTCAAATGCTTAATTCAATTAGTTCGGCCTTTTTCGGCCGTCGAACACACACGTATTCCTCTTAAATTTTCTACTGTGAAACTATGCTTTACGCGCCCGCGAATATTATTATTATTATTATTATTATTATTATTATTATTATTACTTTTCATGCAGTGATTTCGTCCGTACACTGGTCAGTATTAAAATAACGATTTTCACTCACAGCTAAAGGTAGCCTGTTCGGCTTTAACACGGACGCAAAATATCACATATTTGCTGTGCTAATGTTCTACGCCAAGTGCCTAAAAAATGTCGCCTGTCCAGCGGGAGCATTGTTTTCTCTTTTCCCGTTATGTTCGGGCAATATCTTCTCACCCCCTTCGGTTCAATGCTCTACCCTAACGGTATTGTCGGGGTCGCTCGCCGGCTCGTGACAACTCGGCTACTTAGACGTGTTTGAAATCTTTCTTCCCTGCCCATTTTCAATGTACATTTATATTTCCCTTCTTGGTATAGTTTATATTATTGGCTATGATTTATTTTTCCCTTCTGTATAACACTTTGTCCCGTGACAAGATATGTGCTCTCTCAAGCCATGCACCGTTTTTGTAGTTTTTGTCACTTTGTGACATAAACTATTAAAAAAAAAGTACTAACCAATATAATAAAATTTCAACCAGTCAATTTGTTGCAAAAGGTATTAAGGGGTGTACAGATTTTTCATATGATATTAGGTCAATGGGAAGTTACTCTTGAATAAGTCAGTTCAGGGAGGAGTAAGTTAAGAAAAAATGTGAAAATATGTTAGGAAAGCCGTTGCTATCTCTACACCTGTACACACATTCCCATAGAGAAACTGAACAATTCTGGCCATTCTCAACGCAACACATGCCGTTCATTGCAGGGACGGAATAAGTCACATACACACACATTTGAGGAAGGGAGAAAAAGAAAAGATAATTTTTTTCACAACACAGTTTACTGAATTTGTTTACTGTAAAGATAGACCAAGATGTATGGTTGCCAGAGAGTTCAATAGCAGTGATATATCTTCCAGTGATGATAAAATTCAAGAATAATGGCTGAACTATACGATTAAAATACAGCCACAGCGTTTAGATTTGCGCACCGGGTAGGAATAAAACATAACATACTGATGAAATCTTGTAACTTTCCCCTTTTCTCTGACTCAGAAAATGAATTGATTCTAAGGATATCTAAGAGAGATTAAGAAACAACTGGCTTTATATGTTTTTAGTTAAATCAGTATTATAACGAAAGAGAGCCGATGGGGTGACGTTTGAGGGATTGCGGCTTAACTGCGCTACGGGGATTGATAAGGCAGAGACAGGCTCGAGGTCGGTACACTCACTGTCCGTTCACGACGAATAGTGAGGCGACGAGTGGTAACTTAGCTTTCTTTTACTTTCTCTTCAACTATGTACCAAACTTGCCAAAAGCATCGAAGGTACGGCACTCGCAAATGCAGTCATATATAGAACAGTTTGGATAGAAGCTGTGGTCTACTATTGGTGATGTGGAGAGCTGTTTATCTCAGTATAGATGCTGCTTAACAACTTCATCCCAAAGTCTCTGAAAATGAAGATGAATGATTAAAGAGACTTGTACAATATAGATTAACTACTATATCTACAAATGACATGGTTGTTTAAAATATTGTAAATGTTCATATGCATTAACATATACAACATTACATTGTAAACATATTCATAGCATTTCCCTATTTATGTGTAAATATTTACTAAAATACGAGGCGTGTCCGCAAAGTAAGTGCCATTTCATTCTACCGCCACCGCAACATTAGTGTCGCGGTTCATGGCATGCGCACTCGTCTATCTGGCTGATGGGGTTTCCTCACCCCAAGTGCGCCGTGTTGTGCTTACAGTTGTCAGTGATCGTTCAAAGTGTTTAAGACCATTTCTAATCCCGTCGACTGTGAAATGTCTTCCCTAATACGGGTTTTGAACGCAAGTAATGTTAAACAAGCTGAAATCCATGATCAACCTGCAAAAGTTTACCGTGGAGATGTAATGACAGATAGAATGGTGAGTAAATGGGGGAGACAATTCAATGATGGACGATCCAATGTTAATGACGAAGTACAGAGTAGACGGCCTTCTGTTGTCACTGATAATTTGGTTGAACAACTGGATGAAGCAGTTCGTGAAAACAGACAGTTCAGAATAAGAATACTTTGGGATGTGTTTCATCAGAACAAGGTGTTCAACTGTGCTTGCCTTTCTTTGAAGAGGGCACACAAAAGTTGATTCCCCACTATGAAAAATACCTGAAAAATGGTGGAAACTATGTGGAAGAATGAGTTAAGAAATGCTGTTTCATATACATACAAACAAATGCTGCTATGATTTTGTTCCAAACCCCGAGCACGCCGCGTATACGGTGCAGCCGTGAACATTCCATTCTGCAAAGACTTGACAGGTCGCGCCTGTCTTTGCTGCTCAAATACCGGTTCGTAGAGCACGTACTCCTTGAGTCTATATGTAAATCTGCACTGAACTTCAGCCGTTACATATCCCAAATACGCTCTTGAACTACATCACAAAACTTTTACTGTAAGAAAGATGTAAGCCACACACGCCTTCTTCAGTTGTAAGAATATGTTTACTGAACTTTCATAAAGATGATATTAAATATGAACACTGTTCCACACCTGCTTCCTGTTCAAGTCACTTTCTCCACACTTACCATGAAAATAGTACATAATAGGTAAAGAAGGTATTCTATTCCACCCAAAACCTCGATGTCAATTGTTTCACCGGAGAAAATCTTTTCCTGCCCCCTGAGTCCAAAAGAATCATTTTACTTGCTCACACGTGCTAGTACATAGTGTATAGAGAAGGTATTGCTAATCACCCAACAGTTGGATACCGATATTTCACCGGAAATACATGTTTTGGGACCCTCTGAATCCAATAGAAGTATTTTAGAAAAAGGTCCGTGTGTGCGTGTGGGTCTGTGGACAGCATAGGTCAAAAGCGAAGTGGGTTGAATACCAAACTTGGTATTTAAGTTCAGTTTCTTCCAAGGATGCCACCCAAACTAGCCTTTACATGGAACATTTTTCGAAAATTTTGATTTTCTCAAACATTGCTCCAACGATTCTGATTAAAATACCGCATATTAAAGGTATTCACATCACAAATAAAATGTACATTCTGAATTTTCTGGGAATAGCTTCTGAAGCCGTCTTTGTTATGTATGAACATTTTTGAGTTTTCCATAACTAGTATACCGTAAGAGAGACAAACACTTACTACACTCAAAATGTGGAGATCCTTAAAGTACACAATTTATGTCATATACACCTTTTCCTGAAGTTGACCGTTTTCGAGATATTTCCTTGTAGTTGGTTTCAGTTTAAAAATACTTAAAATTATCTCGTACAAATATTTTCTAACTCCTGGCCACGCAAAGAAACGGACTTCAATCGCCTAGCAACCACATTATAAAACAAGTGATTGACTGTTTAGCTCAGTATATTCCCTTGTTTTCTTCTGCTTATAAGGAACTAAGTAATAAGACCGTTTCTTCTAATGTTTATCTCGATTAGCAGAGATGTAGAGAAAGTCATGTGACATAAGATTTTTAAATAAAGGCCGCGTGTACCTTTGAACAGCAATACTCAAAAACGAAGAGTCCCTTAAAAACCAAACTGGGTATTTAAGTTCACCATCTTTCAAGAACGCGAGAGGAAGATTTTCAAGACAATAGCGCACCCCAAAATGCATTTTACATCGAACATTTTTAGTGTACTTTTAGGCTGTCAAAAAGTGGCTATGTCGATTATGGTTAACATTCCACGTGTTAAAGATGGCAAATAAAACACCTATCTTGAATTTTCTGGGAATAGACTCTGAAGCTCTCTTCATGCTAGAGGACTTTTACATCACCGGTAAACCGTAAGAGAGAGAGAGAGAGAGAGAGAGAGAGCGAGAGAGAGAGAGCAACTTTTACTACACAATTGTAAATCTCGTTAAAACAACAATTTATGTCAGATAAACCTTTTTGTGGAGTTATCCATTTGCGATATTTTCCTTGTTATTGGTTTCTATTTTAAAATACTTCTGCTTTTTTCAAACGGGAGCTCTCATTCGTTTCATATCCCTTTTATTTTACCCCTAGCCATACAAAGGGAACAAGATTCTAGTTTCATCGCATTTGATTATCGATTTAGGCCAGCACATTACCTTGTTTCATGTCTACTTACAAGAAACTAAGTAATAACAACATTTTTGCTAATGTTCATCTCGATTAGTATTTAGGAGAGAGAGAAATAATATTTTGTAGTAGTAGCTGTTAGCATAACAGGTAGAGAAAGTCATGTGAATTGAACAGATGAGATTTTTTGTTTATGACAGGCCGATACAACACGACAGTGCGCGAAGTAATTGAAGATTATTTTTACGCTATTTCTTTGATGCCGCTCACCTTCAACGTTGGAGTATTTCAAGTCGGCAAGGCCAATTATAGTTTTCTTAATTATATACCGTGCGATCCAAACACATGCGAACCACTGCGCGGTGTTTTTCCACAGCGCATACAGAAATATGACAACACAGCTGCGATACCCAAGGTCACGGGTCTGAGTTGCTTTTCTCTGCTCTAGAAGTGCAGTATTGAGCTGACGGTGATATCGTGTGGTTGAGTTATTACCAGCGTGCACTGTACCTAGTCACATGGTGTATTATGACTCAGCATCTGTTTTCTACTGCTCAGCGTGTATTTATTTATGGGTCGTATGTGTTAACACATTTTGTGACTGCACTCTCAATAGTGAAATTGACCCACATTTCATATTTTTCACGGACGAGGCTTGGTTCCACATTCATGGATATGTGTGTACACAAATAATCGTTATTGGAGCTCTGAGAAACCTACTATTGTTCAAGAAATACCCCTTCATGACGAAAACTTTGGTATATGGTGCGACATTAGCGGAGAAAGAGTTTAGGTCCATGGTTTTTCGAGTCAACAGTTAACACCCATACATACGTGAATACAATTTGTCCCGCCCCCTTTTTTTAGAGAATTAACAGACAGGAAGCGTGATATTCCTTGCTTTTTTATTTCCAAAAAGACCACAGGAGCTCATGCAGCCAATCTTTCGATGAGAACAATTGAAAGTGCGTTTCAGGACAGAATCATTATTAGAGATTTGTGGCCCCTTCGATCCCCCGACTAAACCCCCTGTGATTTCTATCTCTGGGGTATCTTAAAGCGTAAAGTGTACAAGACAAACCCACACACCCTGGAAGAATTAAAAAAAATATCCGCGAGGAAATTGCCAGAATTTCTCAACGTAACTACGGCAAGTTTTTTCCTAAAGAGATGCTAAAAATGTATGGACAATGGCGGTGGCTAGTTTCAGCATCTCCTTTAATAACATTGGTAAGGAAAGCCTTTAAGAAAGGCACGGATGAAGCTATACACGATTTTCAAAAAGTAGTTTTGAAAATCGTGTATAGTTTCATCCGCGCCTTTCTATGATATCGGCAGACGGCAACGAGCGCCGAGGGCTCGGACAGGCAAAACACCGCGCAGCCAGTTCGGACGTTTTTGGATCAGCCGTTAGATGTAATCAAGGTATGCATAATAGGTGCACAATGTGAATAATTTCCCTATCGCAGAGGAAAGCTTCTATGTTTTGCACTGATAATGAATTCCCCCTTAATTATTAACACTCCCTTCAATATGTGATGCATGGCTAACCCACAAACGTATTATTATTTGCGTGGTATTGTGAATGGGTTTGCTTTCAAATTTTGAAGTCCAAGCTTAATGTTTCGTTATTGCCATCATTAATTAAACGGTGCTTTTTAGATTTTACTCTCTCTAGCATATATGTACGACAATATGCACAGTAACTAGAGATGTTATTGATTTCCACCCAAAATTTCTATACCGAGATTGCACAGGATATATATATTTTCAGGAACCCTGAATACTAAAATTTATTTTTTAGAAAACGTTCTCTTTGTGTGTGCGCGTGTGTATGTCTGTGTACAGCATAACTTAAAACGAAACTTCTGTTACATACCCGACTTTGTATTTAAGTTCACCATCCTACAAGGATGCGGCACGAGGATTTCAGAATATTTTTCCCTCCCAATACTACCCTTTACATGCAAATTGTTTTGAAATTTTCGATTTACCAAATATTGCTCCAACGATTTTGATTAAAATGCAGTATATTAAATATATTTACATGGCAAATTACATGTACGTATATCCGGAATTTCTTGGGAATAACCTCTGAGGCCTTCTTCATTCTAAATGACTCTTGCATAACAGATAAACCGTAAGAGACAGACGAAAACATATTGCACTAAAAATGTAAAACTCGTTAAAACACACAATTTATGTCATATACAGTCTTTTGTAGAGTTAAGCTTTTGCTAGTGATTCTCTGTTATTGTTTGCAGTTTTAAAACATTTAAATCTCTCTCAAACGGGGATTTCTCATCGGTTTCATATATCTTTCGTTTTAATCCTGGCCAGGAAAAGAGCACCGAATTTCAATTACAATCTCTCTCTCTCTCTATTTTTTTTTGTAACTTAACGTCCTATAACCTAGTTACTCATACCAAATGATGAATGAAATCGGTGAAATGATCTCGGTGTCCGTGGAGCTTGAGGTTACTCGACATTCATCTTCTCAAGATAAGGGAGAAAACGCGAAAAAGAACGTTATCCGGGTAACTCACGTAAGCGATATTGGAACTCGTGAACTATTAAATGTGAGGCAGACACGCTACCACCATACTACCCAGGTGCCCCAGCACATTGCCGTGCGAAAGAATCGAATATTGTGTTTGGTTGGAGTATTTCATCCGGTAAAGCCAGCTATGCTTTTCATACTTCTATAGGTGAATGAAAAGAACAGCATAATGCGCACATCCACTGAATCATTTTCCCTATCTTAGACTACGTCACACAATTTCTACAAGGATATATATTTTTAACAATAAAATGCCACGTGTATTTAGTTTTAATATTCTGTATAGTTCTAGGGTATTGTATTCAACTGCATGTTTTCATAGCGTAATTACTTCGCATTTAATTATTAAACACACCGCATGATATTTCAATGGGGTTGCTTTCGATTTTTGAAATCCTAGCTAAATGTTACGTTATTGTCGTAATTAATCTCATCACATCTATTTCTGTATATTTTGTTAGTCATCGTAATTCCATGCCTGTTTTCATGGTGCAAAATTCCACAATATTGCAGATTTTGCCCAAAAGTATGAGGACTTTCAAATCTAGTTTTCTTAAGCTAACAGAAAAATATGCGCCTAGGTAAAGAAATCGCCAATTTCTTGTGCTTTGTCATCAGCTAAATATTATGATAATCTAATAATGTATAACAGGGGACATAAAAGTGCCTTTTTTTCTTTTTAGCAATTTTGGTTAATAATGTAGATTTTCTGAAGTTTTGCTGCATACTTTTAAGTACATATTGCTGTCCTAATATGGACTTGAACGCCATTTAAATGACCCTATGTCGAATTTGAAAAGTTAATTTACGCAGGTTCAATTTTTTGTTAGCTTGGCATATTTAAAATCTATCTTCTCACATAAAAATACAGCTATATAAATATTTTTCTCAAATCAGGATAGAATAAGTGTAACTAAATTTCATTTTTGATTTTTTATGCTGGTCATAGATTAGTTTTAAAAATGTTAAGCATAATCATGCACTGTTTTTGTAATATACAATCGTGTCTTTAAAATCAGACTATCCACTATAGAAAATCTCCAAGCAGGAAATTTACTACACAGGAGCTAAGGAATGACATTTCTAAAATGTTGCATGTAGGACAATATCTGCAGGAGAGGAGAGATTTTGCTTTTGCTAATTAAATCCAATATATTAATTAATATATCCAGAATAAAAGGACAATTTGGAATCAAACTTGTCATGAACGATGCTGTTGATACCAACAATGAATTAAAGCTTACAGCTCTAGCTTTAATACTTTAGAGAATCACATTTATCACTTCGGCGTCCCCCTAAATAGTAAACTACAGACCTGCAATGGAACAACTCTCTTAAAAGTGACAGATGTTTAAACAAATAACAAGCAACACCTCGGTAGCTGTTAAATCCACAAAGAAATGTATCTACTTAAATTGCGTGCCTTAACGAGATACACGCTTTTATGTAGTAACACTTTGTCTATCTCTTACGATTTACTAGTTATGCAAAGGTCATCCAGAATGAAGAGGACTTTAAAAAACTACCAGCTAGCCTAATTGCCCCGTATTTGATGTGTGCAGATATTCCTTCGCGCGTTAAAAGAGAAGTAGAACTGAACGGGGCCATTTCAAATTAAACCGGCAAGTGAGGAACAGGCTGAGAGATCTTGTTTTACTCTTGTTTATCTTGGAGAGGGTGAGGAGGTATCTCTCGCTAGTTCCCCACTGGCGGGTTTTAACTTCGAATTGCCCTGTTGAGCTATAAAACCCTTTTAACACACGAAGGAATATCTGCACACGTCAAATATGGAAATTGGGCAACTTGACCTTCATAGAAAACTGAAGATATACATTTTGTTCGCCATAAAAATATCATAGTCATATGAGATTCTAATCAAAATAGTTACCCTCAGCAAACGTTTCATGTAAAATGTAGTTCGAGGGGATTTTCTTGAAAATCGTTTTGTTGCATCTTGGGAAGTTAGGAATCTTATATTTCAAGTTTCATATTTAATGGATTTTGCGTGTTTGAGCTAAGCTGTTCACAGACACACTTGGACCTCTTTTTTAAAATGCATATTGGATTCAGGGTTCTTAAAATATTTATTTTCGGTGAGTGGAACGCAATACTTTCTCTATGTACGTGGTAGAGAAAGTAATAAGATTTTTAAAAATAAATTTAAGAGTCATATTCGATTGATAAAGTTATGTGACCCTTAAGGGACCCTGGGACTGAAATTTGAATTTTCTACATTTCTATAGCTATTAAACCTATACTTTGTACACTTAAAAGTGTTTATATGATAAACTACCACACAAAGTTTTAGCCTTATATCTTTTATAGTTTAGCAGGAATTAATTATTTAATTTATTCACTATGCGAAAATAACTTAATATTCAAATTACTCCATGCGCATCAAAAATTAAGATATGACAATACTTGTATTATTTTCCAAACTGCAGTTGCTGTGCAAACACTTTCAGTCTCTCGTAAAAATAAAACACAATTACTTTTAAGTAAATATCTTTTTTTGTATTGATAAACATTAAAAACCAGTTTTTTAACTTTTTTTTTTTTTTTTGGTATATAATTTTTTTTTTAAGCTGAACTTATTTATTGATTTAGAAAACAGACTGAAGTTGGAATCACATATATGCTAGACATTCTGGAAAAGTTCTAGATCAATATCACAAAAACTAATGCCCATGGAGCAGATAGTGTATCAAAAAATGTAAAGTTGAGAAAAATAAATTTTTCTACAAACATGCATCAAATTTTAGATTCAGGTTACCTTTTTGTCCTAAAATTGTCCTGCTGCATATGTTACACCCTCCCTCTTTTGTTTGGTAGTCTCTCTCCTCAACTTCACAACTTTCCCCTTGTGGCGAGCTGCTTTCTTCCTCTGTGATGATGCTCGTGCACTGTCATAAACTCGACGGTTGTCGCGTCTCTTCAGAAGTGTTTCCCGTACTGTAGAGATTGTGCTGGTGTTCATAGCAGATTTCAATTCTTCTGTTAAGGAACATCCCATATTAAATTCTGAAATTGCATTAGCTGCTGCAATTTCTATCTGAAAGCGTGATACAAAAGTAATTTTGGGGCATTTTCTCCAGATCAATGAATGCAATGACTCATTTTGATTTTGTGTAGCCCCACGCACACATCGAGATAAGAGTCCATCACATGCTAATCTCTGGTACACTGGCATTATTTAGCCGACTATCTGTTCTGTTAGTTTCACTGGCATTTTGGTGTGACTTTGAGGTGGTGTCCCTTCAGTGATGCTTCTATTATAAAAACACCATGATGTGCGACCTTGAGGACACTTACCATTCTGAGGTTTTGCATCTGTTGACACATAGTGACTGAGGGTTGCTTCATTTTGGGAATACTAGGAATGTTGTTCACTATTGCTTGTCTTTAGTAATTTGTCAACTTTGTAATTGTGGCAGTGGTAAGTGTCCCAGCTCCTCGCCCTCCTAGCTTTACTCCCTTCTTGTTGCAGTGCAGTGCCCATTCTTTTTGCAACATGGTTGACACATTCTTCTTTCTTTAGTTCAACTGTGCTGCCATATACATTTTCATTTACTAAATGGTTAAATGTTTTGAAATCCCCATCTGACAGCACAGTTGTATAGCGCATCATGCACTCTAAAACAGACCGCTTCCACAGTATGTCTGCTGCAAAAACCTCCATTGTTGTGGATGAGCCTTCATAATTTTTATTGCACTCACCACTAGATTTGTGCCCCTCTAGCCAAGCATGGAATTCAGGTGTATTATCTCCTAATTCTGAAGATGTGACTTTACACATTAGACAATACTTGGAAACTACAGTATAGTCTAGCACCAATCCAGTCATAATATCTATGACAATTCCAATTTTGTAATTAGAAGTAAATCCACGCTTGTGCCAGGATCCATCAAAAGTTACAGCAACATCAATTACAGCATTTTCATCTAAACCTGAATCACTATTTAAAGATTTATGTGCTCTTCTGACAATTTCCCTTGATTGAGGTAAAACATTTTCCTTTAGCTTTTTGCTATGATCAGCCAGTGTTTTCATGTGTCTAGTGAATGTCCTAGAATCCGTACCAGATATGCCTACTACACAGCAAACCTTTTCTAATCCACTACGGCCCACACCCAAACCCAGGAAGGCATCAACAGCCTTTCTATTCACCTCAAATGGAGGCCTTGTAGATCTGAGTTCTACTCTAGGGCGAGAATAAGCTTTCCCTGGACTGAACCCATATTCAGTGCACTTCAAAACTAATTTAACAGCAAAGCCATGCTTTTCTGTGAGTTGCACTGTAAGTGAAGCTTTGCCACATTCTCCACACTGCACATTGCTCATGAGCTGGTTCAAAGCATTTGAATGTACTAAAATATATTCACTATTTACACCTACACTACTAGATACATTATCTATAGTTTCATTTGCAAAATTTACAACATTTATACTGGCATCTGCACTACTATTTACATTACTTGCTCTCGTCTCAGTAAATCTTGCAAACTTTTCTTCAGTTTTACTAATATTTACAGCCTTCTCAATATCTGTAACAGGACAATCCATTATTGTATGTGAAGACTTCTGTTCATTGGATTCTTTCCGCCTAGCAAGACTACGTTTCCTAGCAGCTTCCTTCTTTTTAGCATTTCTGCCTAAAGGCTTTCTCCAACGGGAAGATGTAGCATGCATTTTACAGCGTAATATATATACACACACAAAGTTCTACACACTTAATATTACACGTTACTTGCACACAAATTATATTTCCAAGCAAAATTATACTATAAACAAACGCACATGTACTGCTAAGGAAGCCACCATTACAGTAAGATGTAAACACAGTAAGGTAGTCAAAACAAGAATATACTTGCAAATATATATAAATTTGTTGCATATTAACAAAATAGTTATGTTCACAATGAAGTATTTGGTACCATATTACATCTGAAAAGAATAGCAGAATGCTGAAAAACATTTAATTGGGCATGTGCTCGAATTTCTTTACACATTTAGGGATTTTATACTGAATACGTAGTAATAGTTCACTGACATGTCACAAGATAGCAGCACAAAGCAATCGTACACAATATTTGAACCGTATTTAGACAGAAAGTGCAAAAAAACCGGCGAAAAATAGTCAAATTAGGCAAACATGAGACATCAGAGTGGCTAAACGGAAAAGGGGGCGTGTTAATGGCAGCACGCGTGCCATTTAAACCCTTCTCAAGTCCTTTAAAAATGGCGGAAATTAAAAAATTTCACCGCTAACCGATGAGTGAAAGTTTGGGGAACAATTATGTGTATAAATCTAAAAATCATAAATTTCACAATTTTCGGTCATTTTTCAGTCCTAGGGTCCCTTAAGGGACACTGGGAATGAAATGTTGGCTACAATCCGTCAAAAAATCGAAAACTGCATTTTTATAGGAAATAACTGTTGGGATTTTGAGTGTCTCTACAGGATCAACATTTATCTGTTCTTCCCTTGCTTTGGGCTCCACAACCATTTAAATTTCATACAATTCACTTGTTTCCTAGTTTATGTTTCATTAAACAGCGTTTTTCGCTAAACTGAATTTTCACACCTTCAAAATATTCTATGAGTCTCAGATTTTGTTTAAACACAACTAAAATTTCCCACAATAGGCAGAAATATCTATTGTAATATTAAAGAGGACAAAATTATCTAACAACAATGCTAATGTGTCAAAAATATTTATATGAAAACTACTAGTGTTAGAAGTTAAAGTTTCCAACATGTTTAAAGAATTGTAGCAATTCAGTGATAAAAGTTATTGAAATATCAGGTTTGCAGCTTTTGTGTTTTATTGAAAGTTCCAACTCGAAAATGCCAACCAATTTTCTGAAATTGTAAGATATGTGGAGCATTTATATTTGCAATATACAAGGTGTGATAAATAACGGAAATTTTTGTTTCTATTAAACAATCTTTATTTATGCATCAATATCAACTTTGTGCCCTTCAAAATAAACTCCCTCAGATATAATACACTTGTACCAGCACCTTTTGCTAACTTGGAAGCAGTTCTGGGACTCACTTTTCCTTATGGTGTTCAGCTACTGCAGCGATTCTGTTTTTAGCTCACCAATAGTGGCTAAACGACGTCCTTTCATGTCCTCTTTAGCCTCGGGAATAGAAAGAAGTCCGGCCAATAAGAGGCTGAGGCTACATAACGTTTCTAGTTTTTGCCAACAAATCACGAACAAGCGTTGAGGTGTGAACAGGAGCACTATCCGTGAGTGGTTTTGCGAAAATTCTGGCCTTTTTCTTAGGATTGCTTCATGCAAACGGCGCATAACTTCTAGGTAGTATTCTTTATTGACGGTATAACCATATGGCAGAATCATTTCCTTGCATCTTCCACATTGTCGTCAGTAATTGATGTGTAAGGACGTGCAGGGGATCGCTGTTTTCAGAGTGTTCTCGACCCTCTTTGAAACGTCGATACCACTCGAAACCGCTTATCTTATACAAAGTAGGTTTGCCAAAAGCCATAGCCAACAATTCAAACACTTTACTCCATTTCTCAAGAAAAAATTAGTGCCAATTCGCTGAGCCTTCGAAAACACGTATAACCCTTTTAGCTGTCACGAATAAGCTAAGTATTTATAACAACTGAAAAGGCAAACATACTTCAGGAACATGTGTACATATAAGATAAAAAAAGGTTTTGAATATCAGTTGTATAAATCCCGCGAAATTAAAAAATTACCGGTTTTTTTTGGTCATACCTCGTATTTACATAATAACGTTTATGAAATAATTTATATCTTGCAAATTATTTATGAAATGTAAACGTAACTTGGTATTCATATTAATATAATTGTAATGCAATCGCAGTAAAAAGTTTAGGAAAATATAAGTATAAATAACAATTTGAAATTTTACTCTCAGTATTTCTTTTACATCAGATTTTAAATACATTAGTTATTTGTTATGGCGATTGTGAGAGTTTAAACCGTATTTTAACGTAAAAACCGCAGTTAGAATGTAAATTTATCTATAAAAGTTACTCCAAACATGGGAAAAGGCACCTTTGACTTTATCACAGTGAGAAGCAAAAGATGTCAACTTTATAAAAACTGATTTTTTTTGTTCCAAGATTCTGTGTGTAAATACCGCACATTACCAAAATAAAATGCTCCTGATGTGAAAGCAAAATTACGTAATATGTCTCTATTAAGAGTCCATTATTTCCCTAAAGGGGTTTCACGCTCGTGCGTTACTAAATATGATGGATGAAGCTAGCACTTTGGTTAAACTGAGCAGTGACCAAACACGTAAACTCTGTGTTATAGCGCATTATCTTGATGCAGCTATTGAAGGTACTTCATTTCTCCTGCAACTGAAGTTTACTGGATCAAACACTGCGCCAAATTCAACACAGAAAATGTTATCTGAATGCAGCTATTGAAGGTACTGCATTTCTCCTGCAACTGAAGTTTACTGGATCAAACACTGCGCCAAATTCAACACAGAAAATGTTATCTGAATGCAGCTATTGAAGGTACTTCATTTCTCCTGCAACTGAAGTTTACTGGATCAAACACCAAGCACTGCGCCAAATTCAACACAGAAAATGTTATCTGCATTTAAACGTGTACGAGAGCCATTCAGAAAGGGACAGACATTTTGGCATAACTAAATGATAACGAAAGATATCAACACAAAACTTTATTTACAAAGTCACAGTACCTTACTGTATTTCTTAACGTAATCTCCATTCTGTCAAGACATTTACTGTCACGTGTACCAGTCTTTCAATGCCGATTGTATACTTTTCTACCGCCAAAGAAATTATTTGTTTTTTGAATGCACAACATGTTCGGCCACTAGAATTTTATAGGCAAATAACACAAGTGTATGGCTATGATGCAATGAACGAATCTTCAGTGAGGAAATGGCGCATCATTTACGAGTACACTAGGAAAAACCAGTGTGTACGATAAAGATCGGAGTGGAAGTTCAACACTCGTTGTTATGGAGGAGTTGAAGGCAAATGTTGATAAAAGAATTAAGAAAAACCGGTGTTTCACTTTGGACACCGTACATGCCTTTTTGGATGGTAACATTTTCCCAACCGATGAAGACCTCAAAATGAGAGTGACAGCTAGGGCTCATATCTTAAGCGGTGGAAGAGTATAATATCTGTATTGAAAACCGGTACCACGTGACAAATACCTTGATGGCAATGACGATTGCTTTGAAAAATAGAGTAAAGTTCTATAACTTTGTAAATAAAGTATTGTGTTGGTAACTTTTGTTATTGTTTAGTTATACCAAATCATCTGTCACTTTCTGGATGACCCTCTTATGTTAAAACGAAAAATTAAAACCCTCATTGATAATGATAATAATAATAATAATAATAATAATAATACTAATAACAATAATTACCATCATAATAATTATAATAGTAATAATAATGATTATAATTATAATAATAAGGATAATCATCATCATAATAGTTTTAAATGTTCCTTTCACATGACCTTCACTATCTGTTCTGCATGAAAACTGCGACAGTATTTTAGTTTGACGCATATATTATTAGTCTAATCATTAGTTTATAATATTTAACATAAGAAATATATGCTCCGTGAAAAGCATTACCGTGGAAGGTAGAAAATAGCTTTTATATTCGTCAAGGCTACGGGCTTTGTTGAAAATAACAAACATTTTAATGCATTAGAGACATAAGTAACAGCCCTTAAGAAATGGCGTGTTATTTATGGACGCTCTTTAACTACTGTGGTTCTCAGCGTCCCATTCTAAATTGGGTGTGGAAGACCGCTTAATTTTGCTCAGAGGCCTCTCTTATCAGGCTTGAGGTTCCTTTACGTGCCGTAAATCTACGACACGGGACCCACGGCTTTACTTCCCTTCCGAAGGAAGACATGCTAAGGATTTTTACACCCGAAAAAAAATCCATCGTCCTCCGCCGGGTTTGAACCCGCGACCTTGGGTATATGAAGTCAGCATGATAACCATTACACCACGGAGGGCATTGTAGGACAAGGTCACGAGGATGTAAAATAAAGAAAAATTCCCGATAGTCACGTGATGACGCCACTTTACGCGCTCTTTTTCAGCCAATCAAAAAGGAGGCCTAAACTCAGACCTTTTTGTATCTAAGTGATGTGCGGGTAAGAAGTCGATCACACAACGAGGGTACAACGCATAACACACAAGGCTCATAAAGTACGACACATCATGCAGGAAATAGCGCGCCGTACATTGCAGAAAATCAGTGACGGGCAGTCATTATCGTGAGTGTTAAACGAACCGAGAAACTCCAGACTACAGTGACTAATGTAAAGTTATCATAGCTCCGTAAAAGTGGAAGTAGCACGTAATGAAAACGGCTTCATCAAGTTCGCGGTCAATTATGTCGGGAGTCGCTCGTAGGGTTAGTGCCTCAAAGGAACAATAATTCACCAATAAAGGAAGTATACAATGAATTAAGTGAACTTTCTCTGTTATTCGAGTCTACCAACAGTGTTACATACCCTACTAGAAGAAGCTTAGCCGGTGCTACCAAGGGAATCTGCAAGGTATCTACCCTTAATGTAGAGAAATTCATCCGCGACCAACTCCAGGTAGACTCACCTGACAGCGTCATACTGACAACCCAAAAATAATACGACACCCGAACGTTGACAGTACTAAAACAAACTACGACAAAACTATTGTACGAAAGATTATTCTGTGACCTTTACCATATTAACCAAGATAAACGTTACCAGGAATGGACTTATTACTTAATTCTTTGTAAGCAGAAGGGAAATAAGGGAATGCACTAGGTTAAAGAGCTAGTCAAAATTTTAAAAGCTGTCGCTATGTGATTGTCATTGAATTTCACCTCTCTTTCCATGTCAGGAGTAAAAAAGGAGATACGAAGCGGAGGCGGAATTCCCGGTTGAGGAAGCTGTTTCAAAATCGAAACCAATAATGCAGGATATTTCTGAAATGATGAGCTCTATGAAAAAAAAAAAAAAAAAAAAAAAAAAACATGTTGGTGACATAAATTCTGTATTTTAACGAGATCTACAATTTTGTGTAACAAGCATTTGTCATCCTTTACGGTTTACCAGTTATGCAGAAATCATCCAGAATGTGGAGGACTCCAGGGGTATTCACAGAAAATTCAAGACATTTACTTCGTTTGTTATGACCATACCTTAAACATGATGTACTCTAATAAAAATCGTTAGGTGCATTTTTGAGAAAATTAAAAAATTCGAAAAACGTTCCATATACCTATAGGGTTGATGGGGATGGGGAATATCCCTGAAAATCTTAGTGTGCATCCTTGAAAGATACTGGATATAAATACAAAGTTTGCCATGACAGGCAGACACACACCTTTTTCTAAAAATCATTTCTGGGGACTCAGGGACCTCAAAACATATATTTCCGGTGAAATCTCGACATCGAATTTGTGACTGTAGTACAATACCTTCTCTGGTTACTAAGTACATTGTATGCACATACGTGCTAGGGAAAGTAAAAGTTATATTCAGTGGGCCTCAAAATATATGTTTGAGATGAAGTCTCGGTATCGAGTTTTTGGATGGATTACAATGTCTTTTCTATTGACTATATATATTGCACATTCGTGATAGAGAAAGTAAAATTTTTATTTCACTTTTCAAGCCATTGTTCTCTGTATTAAACACATTTATCTTCATTAACAAAATATTTTTCAAAAATGAGATGCTTATTTCGATACTGTAGTATTTGTACCAGATGCAGGAAGTTTTCATTGCTCTAGCCTAGCACCTGGATCTACAGATTATTTTTTCGAATAATTTAAGTCACATACCAAATCTTTCAAGTTTACTTGTTCTATAAAATGCCTTTAACTTTAAAAATGTTCCAGTTGGAGTGGGCATGTTTTGAAGTAAGGACCTCAGGCTTGGGGTACAGCTTGGGAATCACTACTTCCTTCAGGGGGCACAGGCAATTCCTCGCCATGTGCAACAGGACACGTGGTATATCTGGATACAGAATAACTGTTTACTTATTCTAGAAATTGCCAGATTTATTTGCTATACAGAAATAACAATCGTCAATATAATTTTTTGGTTTTTGCCACACTACAGCAAATGATAGCGCTTTGAACTTTACACGTGACCACATTCTAAAATTCGTCGTACAAGTGATACAACTTTGATGAAGTGACTTTGTTTATCCTGGTCACCAATTTGACAACCGAAGTATAAAAAATACGCAAGTATAATGCCGTTATAAACCCTCTCTATGCACAGATACCTAGATTAGAGAAGATATTGTGTTCCACCTAAATACGTCATACAGAATTCCCCGGAAACACATGTTTTGAGGACCCTGAATCAATATACGAATTTTTAGAAAAAGTCAGGGTGTATGCCGCGCGCGAACAACCTAGCTCCATAACGAAGAGACCAATGAATACCAAACTTGGTATTTAAGTTTACTATCTCCCAAGAATGCGACACGAAGATGTTCAACAAAATCTCCTACCCCAAAACTAACTTTTACATGCAAAAGTTTTGAATTTTGCACAACTGGTAAGCCGCAAGAGATAGACAAAGGCTTTCTACGACACAAGAAAGAGAGATCTCGTTAAAACACGTACTTTCTGTCACACACGTTTTTATAGAGCTGATAGTTTTGAGGTATTCCTTGTTATTGTGTCAATTTTAAAATATTTATACTTTTCTCATAGGGGAATTTGTAAACTCCTGCCCATTTAAACAAAGGAATTTCAATCACATAGCAACTAGCTTGTAAAATATTTGACTTTTGCTTTAGTCTAGGTATTTCTAATTTCCCTTCTACTTAGAAGGAACAAATAATAAACCATTTCTGCTACTGTTTACCTCGATTAGCATGGAGTAGTAAGAGAATTAGCTTTTCAACAGTAATTTGTAACAGAGATGTAGAGAAAGTCATGCGAATGGAACACATAAGATTTTTTACTCTTAGAACCGGCTGAAAAATTCATATCACAGGTGTGTCCAATAACTATGTGAATATTACCCGGATACTAAGTACTTGCGGTGTGTAAGTCTTCCCTAAAGCACTTCTCTGAAGGGAGACATGCTGCTTCTAACAGTAAATACACAATATTTCAATAAGTGATCTGAAGGCAAAGCCTCTAGCCTAGATGTAAACGCAGTACACGAGGGTAATCCAGAAAGTAAACATAGATAAATAGTAACAAAAGATATCAATACAAAACATTATTTACAAAGCGACAGTACCTTACTTTATTTATCATGGTAATCGCCATTGTCACGTGGTACCAGTTTTTCAATGACGATGTTATACTTTTCTACCGCCAATGAACTTGTTCGGTTTTAAATGCACAAAGTGTTCAGTCAATCGAATTTTATAGGCAATTAACGCAAGTGTATGCTGATAATGCAATGAGCGAGTCTTCAATGAAGAAACGGAGCATAATTTATAAGTAACCAAGAACGAGCCAGTGTGTACGAAGTGCATCAATCGTTATAAAAGTGTTGAAAGCAAATGTTGATAAAAGAATTCAGAATTCGTGTTTCACTTTGGACACCGTACATGACTATTTTGGTGGAAAAGATTTCCTAGCCTATGAGGACCTCAAAGTGGCAGTGACATCTTTGGCGGTGGAAGAGTATAACATCTGCATTGAAAAACCGGTACCGCGTGACAATAAATACTTTGATAGCAATGACAATTACGTGTAAAGTACTGTAACTTTGTAAATAAAGTATTTCGATATTATTTAGTTTTGCTAAATCGTCAGGATTACCCTCGTATAAATAGAACAATATTCAGATGTATTATATACACAAGAAGTCCTCTCTAGTGGGATATCTACAAAATATTCTGATGAAAACTTATATTCCTATCTAGTTCAATTTAATTGAATTGCAAAAATGCCTACATTTAATATTTTGCTATAGATAAAAGGAGAATAGCGATAGTCAAATGCATAACTAGCAGGCCACATTTATATTGGACTTGAAATTCCAAACTCTTTCCATGCGATCGCGATAAACAACTGAACATCGAAGGGAGTATGAAGCAATGATCAGGTATTGTACGAAATGGTACATTAACAACGGATATCTAGAAATTGACTAATGGCAGAAGAAGGGATATTTAAAATAAATTGAGTGTTTTGAAGAGATCGACAGTTTCTGTACATTGCCCTTTCATATATCCCTTAAAATTGACCAGTTACACCAGATACACAACATTCCTTCCATATAAACGGCATCTCAAATACTATTTATACATGTTATTTTTCAAATAAATATCTTAAATTGTTATGTCAATCAATTTCGTTACAACCAATTTTGAGAAAATCGAAAATTTCGAAATATTTGCCGACCAACTTTTCGTTTTTAAGATATGCTGTGCGCAGAAATACAGACAAGACAAATGTGAGGGCCGCGCCGTGCCGAAAGGTTAGATCACTCGCCTCTCACCTCGGTGGCCTGGGTTCGATCCCCCAAGCGATTGTGAGTGGTGGACAAAGCGCCGTAGAGGCGGGTTTTCTCCGGGTTCTCCGGTTTCCCCCGCCATCATATTCCACCGATGCTCAATCATTATTCCATAAATCATCAGTGTTGCCGCCTGCGGTGATAAAACGTGTAAAAGTGGGCGTTAAACACTTAAAAAAACAAGTCTTCCGAATAAGGAGAACCTTACAGGCTATTTATTCATTTTATTTTTAATGAAAATTGTTATTTTAATCAAATTTGTTACAGCCAATTTTGAGAAAATCGAAAATTTCGAAACATCTATTCACCGACATTCCGTGTTTGGGCTATGCTATTCACAGAAATACAGACACAGGCGGACCTTTTTTGATTTCTTTTTAAAATTCAGGACGCATCTAAACGTATATGTCCGATGAAATCTCGGTATCGAAACTTTTGGTAGAATACATTGCTTCTACTTTCTCTACGGGTTAGAAAAAGCAAAAGAAGATTTGAGAAGAAAAGGAATTTAAAAGAGAAAATAAATTTTAAAGGGAAACTATCCAATATGCGTAAATTCTGATATAATGTAACAGGAAGCTAACATTTTTGACACCTGAGTACCAGGTGACCCAACTGCCCCTTATTTGACGTGTGCAGATATACTTCATGTGTTACAAGAGAAAGTTAACGGGGCAATTTCAAGTTAAAATCCGCTAGTTCCCCTCTGGTGGGTTTTACCATGAGATAGCTCCGTCGAGTTTTCCTGCAATTTTAACGCACGAAGATGTATGTTCACAAGCCAAAAATGGGGCAGCTGTATAACATTTCTGTAGACGCAGAAGTACCATCTAAAACTGGGAATGATTATAACGTCGCTAGAAAATAAATAAAACTCAGAAAACGTAACACGATTAACTCCCATAAAATTATTTATCTCAATTTTACATTTATTTAATGTACACTGTGTATAACTGTTACTTTAATGAAAATGTGCATGTTCTATAAACCGATTCCAAGTCATTCCTTTGTTTTTACAGTGTTTGCAGATATCGCATTTTTAAGGCATTATTTTTAATTTCTCTACACGTACTATGTACATCGTATATAGATAATGTATTGTATTGTACCCAAAAATTGGATATCGAGATTTCACCAGTAATACATGTTTTGGGAACCCCTGAATCCAAAAAATAATTTCAAGAAAAGGTCCGTGCGTGTTCCTGTGAACAGCATAGCTCAAAAACAAAAAGACCGTTAAATTCAAAATTTGGTATTGAAGTTTGGTATCTTCCCAGGGTGCAAGAGGAAGATTTTCAAGAAAGTCCCCCCACCCCAAACTACCCTTTACATTAAAAGTTTTCGAAGAGTATGTTTTTCTCTAAATTAGCTATAACGGTTTTGATTAAAATGCCACAAATTAAAAACATTTCCATCATTTAAAATGTGTACCTTGAATTTTCTGGGAATAGCTTCTGAAAACCTCTTTATTCTGGAAGAATTTTTCTGCATTTTGCATACTAGTAAATCGTAAGAGATAGACGAAAACTTACTACACAAACAGTGTGGATCTCGTTAAAACACGCAATTTATGTCATGCACATATTTTTCGTGGAGTTCGCCATTTTCGAGGTATTCCTTGTTATTAGTTTCAGTTTTAAAACACTTAAATGTTTTCTCATGTGGGAACTTATCAACTTCTGGCGACGCAAAGAAACGGATTTCTGTCCCAATAGCCAACGTATTTTAAAACGACTGTCGGTTTAACCTAGTGTATTCACTTGTTTCCCTTCTAGTTACAAGGAATTAAGTATTGCGACCGTTTCTGCTAATGTTTATTTCGATTAGCATGAAGAGATAGAAGAATAAGCCTATTAACACAGATGTAGAGAAAGTCATGTGAATGGAACACACCAGATTTGTTAATTAATGTCGTTTTAGATCTAGCCTTACTCGCTTCAAAATAAGTGTCTTTTGACAAGGGTCTTTTCACCATCAAGATACGTTCCAGTTTAATTATCACTTCCATCAATGAGCAGGAAAACTGTAAACCATAAAAAGGCCGGAAAAAGCTAAGGACATTTCGCTCAACGGGAGGTGCCTAGCATGTAAATACTTATTGATGCAAGTGGTCAAAATGGTGATTTATATTGTGAGTAGAAAGCTTGTGAAATGATACCGTACGCCGAGTACAGTAATCCTACCAACAATATAAAACAATTTTAACACGTGTCATACACTGTTTTCAGACAGTTCTCAATCCTTGCAGACATATTATAATTATAATTAAAAATAGATTGTTTTACCTATTTGAGGGAGTTCATGCTTAGTGGTCTGCGGTATTCAGTTATTGCCTTGCTTAGCATCAGTGCTGACAACGTGACGACTCACTCGTACAGAATGAAAACATTCTATACAACGGAGACAGTGTAGCAATTGTAATTCTGCTCTCTCCGCTGCTTGCATAATTTAGTATGGTTCAGCAGATTCCATGTTCATGACATTCAAATCATCCGCCACTTTATATATCGATACGAGCTTTCAGAGTCGTACCCTACATGAATAAGGGCCGTGGACGCATAAACCAAAATTGGCCACATTGGAGGGTTATAATTTTAGAACACTGAATGACAGAATGTTCTACCTTTAACACTACTGACATCTGACAAAAAAACCTACTTTTAGCACCAACTGACTAAAATGCAAGTTATTACCAAGTCTAAACATTCGTAAAGTAATTATCTGTCATTGGAACTTGCATCCGTGCAAAAGGTCAAGCGTTCGACAACAAAGGCTTTTGTACACTTTCAAGCTCTGGGAACGAAATATCTAATCACTAACTCATTACAAACCATACGGGGCAAAGTAATACTGCCAAGCAGTTGTCATCAAATAAAATCAGAAGGACGAGTCTACGTCCAAATAAAGAGCATCGACGCCATCAGAGAGCAAAATATACAACAAATAACTTTGAAATAGTCTTCCTTCTTCCTTCCCTGCTTCCTCCCACCCTACCTTGCCCCTTTCCTCACCTCTCTATTTTTTCTTTATATCTTTCTCTCTCTTTATACTTTTCTTTCTCTCTTCACGTCTCTCTTTCTTGCTCTCCTTTATTTTCTTCTTTGTTTTTTCTTGCCTTCTTCATTATCTTGTTTCTTTGTTTCTTTCCTTGTTTCTACGTTTCTTTCCTTGTTTCTTAGTTTATTTCCTTGTTTCTTAGTTTATTTCCTTGTTTCTTAGTTTATTTCCCCGTTTACTTCTTTATTTCATTCTTTCTTTATTTCTTCCTTCCTTCTTTCCTATTTCCTTTTCTCATTCTTCCCTTTTCTTCTCTTCTTTTTCCTTGTTTACTCCTTTCCTTCTTATATTCTCTCCTTCCCACCTGTCTTCTTTACTTCCTTCTTTATTTATTCATTTTTTTCCTTCTTTCCTTCCTACTTCTCTGTTTAGCCTTCTCGTATGTGGTACTTCTTATTTTTTGGTGTGTAATGTAGTTAGGTACATTTTTTGAGTAGCGTATATAGTAAGATATTTTGATTTCGTGACCAACTTATACTCCGATCCGATGCTGAAACACAAAGCTATAAATCGAGTAGTTTCTCTATGCACCAATAAATACCTGCAACAAATCCTGAATCAGGAAAGGAGCATTTTGGGTGGCGAAGAAATGTCAGCAATGACATGAGAAATCTGCAGTTTGTTGTTATAAGGATCGTTTTGTTGTAAACTAAACATTATAATTTATTTTTATGTAATGCTATAATTTTTTCTAATGCCAAGATATTTAACCAGACATTTGCCACTTTAATAACTGCATCTAACGTGTCAAGTGACACATTCTTAGATGTTTAATAAAAGTCAATAATGAAAAGAGTTTTACCGAAACATAACCTCACTTTTCTGATGTCAAATTAAGAAGCTATCTGATAACAATAAAAACTTGTGATCATCGTATGCTGAGCAACAGGCGTTTCTCGCTATCATCACTAGTATCACCAATCTGTAAGTAAAAATACGTAGTTTATTTGCTCTCCTTTAAGGGTATCTTGACAACATATATAGAAACATTTTGGAGCGTTTCAGAAAGTCAAAAAGTTTGTTACTTTAATTATTCCCGCATTACCCCAGTGATTATGTTCGTATAATACAAATTAATAAAAATTATGAAAATCTAATGAAAAACCTTTTAAGTGAGCATTCAAATTTATTTTTCTGATTAGATTAATATGCTTCACTGTTATGATCAGAAAATTATTCAGTAAGACATGTAAGTTTTTAATACAGGCTGGAAGATAAACACCTGACCGTTTTTAAACCAATCGCAACACACTCTTCTTGGCCAAAGACATATTTTAGTCATGTATAAATGCACACAATAACATAGACTTTCGTATGGCACGCTTCACAGATGAGTTGATTTCATTTTCAGGTTGGCAGATGTGCTTCCAGTTCAGTTGCGATGGAGTGTTGACCTATACCGGAGCCTATTCACAGAGTAGAAACGTTTATCAGAACAAACACAGTTTGTACAGAAACTTCTTCCCGCCATTTTCTAACACAAAGTAACAGTGTTCTTGGAGGGAGCGTTGCTTCTATTGAAATATCTCCGGAATTCCCCTTTAAGGTGATGCATCTGTGAAATTTGGAATTAGACCTAATTAGTGGATAAAGGCTATTAGTTTTTGAACTCTCCAAAAAACATTGATTTTTCAAACTGTAATAGTCCATAAAACTACGGCATTGTTTCAAAAAAATAATATGGCTATTCTCTTTAAAGTGCTTTTGAGAAGCAGTATATATATTTTCAAACAAATTAGTTAAAAATTGCATCCTGTGGGACATTTTGAATATGGAAGAGTACTGGAAAGAAGGGTTTGCGAGAAAATAAGGTCTAAATTTGGGAATGTCTATTAATAAGCATGCACCCCTCCATCACCTATTCATCAATTAATTGATAGTTAATGTGCAGAAAGTGTAAAACATATTTTTTTCTAATTTCACAGATGCAACTTCTTAACAGCTGTAACTGGTTTACTGTTGAAATCAGCTGAAAAATTCAATGCCACAGCCGGTTTCATTCAGCTGGTTTTAAAAATGAATATATATTTTACCTGTATAACACACATACACACACCCTGGGTGGGGTTTAATAAATTATTATTACCAATATAAGAACTTTTTTTGGATAGTGTTTAACGTCCGCTTTTACTACTACGGTAACTCAGGCGATGACACTGAGGATACATGGAATGAAGATGGAGCACCGGTGGAATACGATGGCAGGGGAAACCGCAGAACTCGGATAAAACCCGCCTCTGCGCCGCTGTCGACCATAAATCCCACATGCGGTCGCTTGGGATCGAAACCGGACCGCCCAGATGTATAATAAGCTGTAACTGAGTTTGTTCTGATACACATTTCAGGCGAGTGAATGTGCTCGGGTACCGGCCGACGCTCCATCGCAACTGAACTGGTAGCAGTGCATTGCCAGACCATAACAATAAGCTATCAACTGTGTTAGCAACTTAAAAAAATCAAATCAAATCATAATGAAGCATACCATCTGAAGCTGTATGCCATTGTACACATTGCAATAAGATTAAAATGCATCTGTACCTAAGCACATAGTCTGCTGATTGGTATAAAGCAGTCAGCTGTAATGCCCCAGCCTATACTTATCAGAAGTTTAACCGGTGGATATGTTACTTAAGAATATTGTTCTGAACCACAAATTACAGCAGCCACAACCCGTATTAGCAATTAAAACACAATGCTACCATTAGAGCAACACATTTATGGCAGATTATCCGATTGTTTATTTTTAAACCTCTATCACCAGTTTGATAAATGAATGCGACAGTGAATTGATAACAGTATAAACCAACCATCAACGCAAACATAACGCGATTTCTGTTCGTACTAGACAATGTCGTTACAACTCGGTTGCCTACATAAAGAGGGGTTTTCAAAAGCTTTGCGAAATGAGACTTCAAACTATTTTTCTCATTCTGTTAAAATAAGTCAACATTACAATTCAGTACCATTATATGTTAATTTCAGAATGAAGTTTTCAATTCTGAAGAAAGGTGTAATAAATTCAGGTTTATAATAAGGACTATAAACAAGCTATAAGTTATAAAAATACTTATCTAATTTGGTAAAAATATTTGCTCAACTCTGTTGAAATTTACAACAAACCTGTATCATCTTATACTGTAAATCATATCCAAATTTCATAAATCTGTAACATTGTAAAGTAAAAATGTTACGACTTCTTTTATAGATTACTACATTTTAATTACATCCTCTTAAACAACCATTATAAAAGTATTTCGAGGGTAATTGTTTATTCAACAAATGTCAGTATGGCTTCAGAGCTTCTCTTAATATATACTTATTGTTGCAATGACCTGCTTTATCAAAAATTACTTTAAACCCTTTAAATGGGTAATTATATACAATGTCGTTTTTTGACACTTTGCACATCCAATTTTAATTAACACGTTCTAAGTTTTATAGCCTAAAAATACAGGGTGATTAAAATACTTTTACAACGTATGGAGATAGATTGCTTACATCGAAACAAGAAAGTGGGTTTATATAAGCATATGCTCTAAAACTCTTCATTTTCACGTTATCAATCTACTAATGAAAGTTTACGTCCAACGAGTTTCCGGATTTCTTTATCTCTGTACTCATTCGTAGAAAACAGCTTAAATGAAAATGTGTCCTTACAAAAAAAAAAAAAAAAAGAAGAAGAAGAAGAAGCATGGGTTTATGCATGATGGGGCTCCAGCACATTTTAGTCCATTGCTCGAGATGAACTGGTTGGCATCTACCATGATGGATGGATAAGTAGAGGAAAACCAATTCTATGGCCTGCACATTCTCCCGACCTCAACCATTTGGATTTTTATCTTTGAAAGCATCTTAAACAATTTGTTTATCCAGCAGACATTCCGGCTAAAGAAACTCTTAATCTACGTATCATGGAAGTTTGAGAAACAAACGACCGATAGGGAGTATTTGACTGTCAATACCTCAATGTGACTAGACCCAAGAGGAGCATTTGTTATGAGCTGTGGTTCTGTTGAACACCTCCTAACAGACTGACAACATCAACAATAGAATAGTGTGTTACTTTAAAATGTTTTGACTAACAATATTTTGAACCTCGATAAATCGAAAACGAAAGGTTTTGGGACATTTGCTTATGTTAACATTTTTTCTTGTTTCTATGTAAGGAAGCAGTCCCAAAAATTTGTAAAAGTATTTTTGAATCATCCTGTATAAGTGCGGCTCTAATTTCTTCATCCTCACCAATATATTCGATCTGTTGTTAAACACATTGCGTACACAAGTATTATTATTATTATTATTATTATTATTATTATTATTATTATCATCATCTGGATAGTGAGATAGTGTTAATTAAGTGTTCTTCCTTTGCGCTCAATGATGTGATGTGTATTACCGCTACATCTGACGGTGGAGTTGTGATTCACTTGGTTGAGTATAATCGCTCATGTCCTACTACTCTCCTGTATAGGTGGCTGACAATGGTCTGATTCGATATGAGTGACTGATGATATGTTTCCAGATCATTCAGCTATCAGGTACAGAAGCAAAAAAAAAAAAAAAAAAGGGGCTCAATTCTTACGAAAGATTACTATTGTATCTACATCATGCTAATCGAGATAAACCTTAGCAGTAGTTTTATTACTTTCTTCCTTGTAAGTAGAAGAGAAATAAGGGAACACATTAGGCTAAAGTGATAGTCAAATTATTTAAAAGCTGGTCACCATGTGAACAACTGAGATTCGGTTGGCTTTGCACGACCAGCAGTAAAACAAAAAAGAAATGAAATGAAAGGTGCCTTCTCGTTTGAGAAAAGTTATGTAGTTTGAAAAAGTTGAAATTGAAAAAAAAAACTAATATCTCGGAAACAGGTGGCTCTACAAAACATATGAAATACATTTATGTCATCCACTTCCTTCACATTATTGCCTGGCTACGGGCCGACCACTTATTTCAGGTTCTCCATTCTGTGGTTTCGTGCCGTTGGCTCCCCGATAGACTTTTGACCCCTAGGTATTCGTTTGTAAGTCCTAGGGAGTGTCAGTCCTAAATAGGGGGAGGGTAAGCTCAAGACAGATAAACAGAAACATGATAAAAAATAAGCTTATACAATATGGTTTCATAAATGTTTGCTTTGCCTCTGGAATTGGACGGGATTGCTCAGAGGTTTTCTACATTTTTTTTATGTATTATGCTTTACTCTATCTCCTGCAGTTTATCAGTAATGCCAAAGTCATCAAAAAGAAGAGGTCTTCAGAAGATATACATAGAAAGCCATTTATATGTATATATTAATTGTCACGTAAATATCTTAAAAATATAGTATCTCAGTCAAAACCGTTAGAGCTGTTTTTGACAAATAAGCATTTTCGAAAAATCTTTCATGTAAATGTAGCTTGGAATGGAAGATTTTTCTGTAAAACGTCATGTCGCATCCTTGAAAGATACTGAACTTGAATACCAAGTTGGTACATAACAGAGTTATGCTGTTCTCTGTCTCTCTTACACACACACACACACACACACATACACACAGACTATTTTTGAAAAGATGCCTTTCTTTTGGAATCAGGGGTCGTAAAAGCATGAATTTTCTGGCGAAATCTCTATATTGAATTTTCGGTTGCCGTGCAACACCTTATCTTCCCACTACTCGTACATTGTTAGTTTGACGGCAATAAGGCCTATGCTTAGTAGATTTAATTAAAGTATAATCTATAAAAAGAAAAGCATAGATCAGCGATAGATACAAGCCACTGTGAATTTTCCGTTACACTTTCTATGGTGCTACTTAGCAGCTACAGTAAATCTTTCCTCATATTACCATCTCTGCTAATATTCGCTTGACCAATAATATGTGTTTCAAAATTGGGCCAAAGTAACCTATTGGTGGTCAAATTAGCTCCAGTTTATGGTAAAAGGTTCAATATTGTATTATTACTGCCTATAATTTATCTGATAGGAGTTATCCTGAATAAGAGTTGAATGGAGTATTCAAATGTTAAAGTTAATGTAACAACGAAAAAAGCGCTACTGAATATTTTTATACACAAACAGTTTAGAGTATAATGAATAAATTAGGTATTAAATATATGAAATAATGGTGTTATAAATAATTTAAATAAAAGTAAATACCTTAAATAGATGAAATTGAAATACATATTGCAACTAAAGTAAGTATTATTATTAAATACAAACAAATATAAACAGCTGAAATATAAATTTATGGTAGTTAAGAATGAAAATAATGATAAATATTTTAAGATTTGGTAAAAGAAAGGGAGAAAAGAAAACGCATGTTAAAATTTAAATGTAGACTTTTGTTTTTGTAGTATAGTTTGCTTTAACCAATATCTGTAAATTTTTAAATCTGCAACTTTGTTTTTCAAGTGAGAGGTCAGCGTTTGTTTCATCTCCGTTTTGTTTTACTTCTGGTCATGCAAGACGAACCGAATTGTTATAGCGACGACTTTTTAAAAGAGTTGACCATCGCTTTAGCCTAGTGTATAAACTTATTTCCGCCCTACTTACAAGGGACTAATAGAACTATCTCTGCTAATGTTTATCCGATTACCACATTGCAGATAAAGGAATAATCTTCTGTAGCAATAGTTTGTATAGAAAGACATGTGAATAGAACATTTAAGATTTTCTGAATTCAGGTGTCCTCAAAACATGTATTTCCGGAAAATCTTTGTATCGAATTTAAGGAAGGAACACAAATCTTCTCTTCATATTATGTGAATTGTACATACGTGTTTGAGAAAATAATACATGGCTTGTTTTTGGCATATTTAAAACCAAAATTTTAAATTCAGTGATCGAATGAATTTGTTTGGAAACAAACATATACATATAGATAATGCGTGGATAAAAATGGAATACCTTTTTCAGAACTTCATGATTGCATTATGTACTGAATAAGCTTTCCAGGCTTGAAGATTTGTTCATCATCCATTCCTCTCCCTAACAGCTTCTGTTCTTGACATGTTCACCGATGCAATGTTAATGGCGCTGTCTACGCAACTGGAGATTATATCCATTATCATCCTGTTTTATTGACAATATCATTAGCTTCCAGTCACAACTATAACTTACTCGTTTAATAGTTTGCTGATGATATTAAGATGTGAAGGTTAAACTAACATAATGATAGTAAAAGTTACATGAAACCCCTCGAAAACACAAAGGATGGTATTCACTATCTACTCGCTAACTATAACTTACTGTCTTAAGGTGATGCATCTGTATAAGATATCTTTTTAAATTTTTATCAATTATGATTCAGAATAATACTTTTTACTGTCTAAAACTCATTGGTGCAATAAAACTGAGCCACAAGATGCACTTTAAAATAAATATTCACACGAAAAGCTACTTTTGCAGAACATTATTTTGAAAACAGGTATGCTGTATTATATAATTTTATATTATCCCTAATTAATTTAAAAACATTATTATTTTATGTACTCCTCAATTCTCTTTATTTTTCAAAATTTATAATCTATTTCTGGAATTTGGGAGCAGTTGCCACATGCTTTGGAGTGCCTGTCATCTGCTGGTGATTTGCAGTACTTTGTGCTGCCACCTAGCGACAAGTCTTGTCAAAAAGGAAAAATTACCTTTGGAACAAATCGATAGAGCATGCAGTGGCGGACGAAATGCGAGTTAGTTGCATTGGATACCGCATCGATCTACGATACAAATGGATCCAAATGTACCACTTTATTTCTGATCTCCTCTTTTAACTGAAACACTTCCGTCTTCTAATTTTTAGTTCCCATTTTAATAGCATTGATATAAACTGAAGGCGGACCCTTTAATTATAACTTAGTATTTTAAACACTATGCCGAAATAGTACAAAATATTTCACAAGATCATAATTATTCGCCGTTTTCCTTATTCGAAAGGTTTCCTTTCCCTTTGAAAATATTTTATATAAATTGCAACGCATTAAATAAGCAGTGGATGCGGACTGGCAGACGAGTGGGATAAAAGGACGGACGGATGGACGGCTGGATGTATGAATAGTGAGGTATTTTTCGTTTCGTAGTCAGCTTACCTTCCCTTTATGTAGGACTGACACCTCCCTAGGACTCACAAACCGATACCTAGAGTTCACAAGCCTGTCGGGGAGCCAAGGACACGAAACCACAGAATGCAGAGCCTGGAACGAGTGGTCGGCCCGTAGCCACACATGAGCGTGAGGAAGTGGATGATATGCAATGCAAGCGAAATGGATGATAGGAAAGGTGATGGTGGAGCAATTGGTAGAATGAGTGGATGGGGAAACCGAAAAACCCGGAGAAATATCACCCAGACGCCGCTTTGTCCTCCACAAATTCCATATGTGGGCACATGGTGTTGAATCCGGGCCACCTAAATAGGAGGCGAGCGGTCTAACCACTCAAACCACGGTGCCGCTGAGGCATCTTTATGCTTGTCAAATTATTAAAGCCATTATACAATTACTTATTACATGGGTCGTTGACTGTACATACATTTTTCAAGACACAAGTCAAATGTGACAAAAATAAACAAATGGGAGAGGAAAGAAGAATGTAGCTATTAATTGCCTCTGACTAACTAAACAAATTCAATCTTGCTTCCCGCACTGTAACCAGGGTATTAAACATGATTTTCAGTTCTTCTGGTCAGCCAGTTGTTCCCAGCATACAAATCTCCTTCTAGCAGGACTCCACATAATGTTTTGAGTTTTTATGTAACCTAGTTCTCCCACACGCTGCACATTGTGCAAAAATGTGTACCTAGTTTTCATCCAAACCACACACTGGGCAGATTCTTCTGCCAAAATCTGTGTCCTCTAACCTCTTAGTCTAAACTATGCCATTCCTGTTCTTCTTTTCTTCCTAAATGAAGTATATGTGCTTCTTCACCCCTGTTTATTTACTACTTTAGCTTGGTTAGTCACATCGGACGATAAATGAAATAGGTGAAATGATCTCGGAGTACATGAAGTTTAAAATTACTCGACATTTTTCTTGTCAGGATAAGGGAAAACATCGAAAAAGCCTTAATCGGTTAACACCCTAAGAGAGATTCGAACCCGCGACCTCTTGAATGTGAAGCAGACACACTACCCCCAAGCTGCCGAGTCAGGAAACTCAACATTACTTAGTTTTCTACAGCTAGAACAGTTGTAACTTTACAACCCGATTCAAATTGACTGAATACAAATTTGTGAAAGGCTTTGGCATACGGTAGATGGGGATAAACACTCGTAAAGGAGAGTAATATGCGCGCACATTTTATTGGGCGCTAGTTGTATGGGGAAGCGTAGCTCCGGGGTAAATAGAGAGAGCTCGTCCGTCTGTCTTTCATTCAGCCATTATAGTGATAAGGCTTCCTAATTTACCGCGATCTAACTGGAATATTAAACGAAACCCGCTCATGTGCGTGATCTCTGGGATCTACAGACAGAATGAAACCCGAGCACTGAAGTCACCAGATGTCAGGGTGTATATCCATGTATCAATGTTGTTGCTCTGCTGTACTTCCGATGATGCGCGAAAACTTCCGAATGAGGATGGGAACCGAACGCCTAACGCATAGTACGCTGTGTTTAATTCAAACCTAGCGGAACAGTGAGTCATCATCAGTCATAGGTATATCTAAGCATTAAAGCCAGGACGGAAGGTAATGAGGTAGAACTGTCGCAGATGACAAACATCTCCCAAACTTTGTATGGTCTTTTAAGGTTTTCAGACAACACTCGTACCGGATATCTGCATGCCAGTTCCCAATTGCAAATGAAATTATCTACTGATTGCCAGACACCTGCTTTATGACCAATTGATTTTTCGTTGGGTTAAATAAACGTTAATCAGGGTTAGTGATTGCCAAAATAGAAATGGCAACAATGCATTTTAGCAACGCCACTTAGAAACTGCCGGCAAGAAGACAAAAATCCCTTTTCATCCTCATTTTACATTTAAAACATTTTGAGATTTATTATTCTAGTTACTATTCTATATTTATCGACGCTATTTAGACTATCCAGATGCTTATACCTCATGAAATGTTATTTCATTAATAGAATCAATAATTTCATTTATTGCAGTTGTTGCATTTATTCTCATTTTAGTAGAAAGTATAATCTTTTTTTAAAGCCTCTTAAACAGGTGGGCGCTTCATTACGAGTACCAAATAGCGAAAATAAATCGTCAAAAATGTATTAGAGGCCTAATTTCTCTATTAACACTGGAGGTCTTCTTAATATAGGGGAAGGTAATTTAGATAATATCTGTTATCAGATATTATCTCTCATTAAAAAAAGAAAAAAATCTGATGTCACACATTCATATGATTTTCGCTATCTATTCTGTAGCAAACTATGCTTACAAAATCGTATTCCTCCATCTACTTAATGGTAATCAAGATAAACATTAGCATAAACTGCTTTACTAGTTAGTTCCTTATAATGGGAATAAGGGAATACACTAGACTAAAGCAATAGTAAACTACTTTAAAAACTTGTCGCTATGTGAAACAATTGTAATTCGGTACTCTTTTGTATTCCCCGGGTAAAACAAATGAGATATGAAACGAAAGTTGACTTCTCTTACCAGAAAGGCTTAAGTAGCTAAAACTGAAACCAACAGCAAGGAATATCTCGAAAACTGTTAACTCTACAAAATATCTATATGATGTTTTAATGATGTCTATATAATAAGCTTTTGTCTATCTCTTACGGTTTACGTGTTATACAAAAGTCATCTTGAACGAAGGGGCTGTTCCCGGATATACATTTCGTTTATAATGAAAATGGTATTTTAATCAAAATCGTTATAGCCATTTTTGTGTGGAATGCAATACCTACTATATCTGCTATGTACATTATACATGCGTGGTAGAGAAGGTAAAAAAGCGAAAGAAAGGTTGTATCTATGTTATAGACCTCAGTTTTTTGGTTAGTTGATTGGTATGACCTTTCCCCTAAAGCGTAAACTAAGCCAATTATAACGTTTTATAAATTCCCTAAAATTAAAATACCCTTTTTTCTACATTTTAATAATTTTATACAGTAAAGTGTATATTGCAATCAATATTTATTCATACATACTGTTAAGAAATGCAACCTGTAGGAGAATGTTGATAAATATTAACTGATCAACAATTATTCCACATAACTTGCATTACCAAAAGCTAATATATAAAGGTTCATTTTGAGCATTTCGATCCACGAATGTGCTCTTGATTGGCAATCTGGATAGTTAACCAGCAAAAATCTGGTGACTAAATCTGATCGGAGAATAATCTCTGATCAAACACCGGTTTGCCTTCCTTTAACAGTCACTGGTCTCTGTTGTTTTCGGGTTGTTTTCTGGACTGTAGACAACTTGATGCTAACTGCTGAAGATTTACTATGTCTGTTCATCATAATTGTGTTTAATGGCGCCCAGAAAGTCCATAAGAACATGTCGACTAGGCAGTCAGTCTGCTATGAGTGAATTTGGATATGTTTAAAAGGAATGTGTAGTTCAGCTAATCTAGAAATGCTAACCACTAATATTTTTCTGGCTTTTTTAGAACCTAAAAGGTCAATACATAATACAGAAAGCTGATTTCTTCCATTGACTTGACTTTCTCTACCTGCTCTGCAACAAACTTCTTACAAAAGATTGTTCCTTTTTCTACTTCACACTAATCAAGGTAAGCCTTAGCAGAAAGCTCTTATTATTTGGTTCCTTTAAGTAGAAGGGAACTAAGGGAATACACTAGGCTAAAGCGATAGTCATGTGCTTTAAAAGGTGTCGCTATGTGATTGCCCTTGACATTGGTTTTTTCCATGGCCAGGAGTAAAACAAAAGAAACACGTACGACTTCCTTCTTGAGAAAAGTATAACCACTTTTAAATTGAAATCAAGAAAAAGGAATATTCGAAAATGGTTATCCTCAGAACAGAAATGTATAGGACATAAGGTGTGTGTTTGACGAAATCTACAGTTTTTCTCTATCTCTTATGGTTTGCCAGTTACACAAAAGTCATCCTGAATGTATAATACTTCAGGACATGCACTTTATTTGCTATGTAAGTATCATTAATAACTGCCATTTTAATCAAAATCGTTAACCATTTTTATTAAATCAAAACTTATTCTTTTCTCAATGTCATGCTAATCTAGATAAATATTAGCATAATTGGTCGTATTACTTGTTTTCTTGTAAGGAAAGCGATAGTCAAATCTTTTAAACGCTTGTCGCTATATAAAACAATTGAGGTTCGGCTGGCTATGCAAGCTTACTATTGAGAAAAGTTACTTAGTTTGAAATTGAAACAAACAAGGAATATCTCAAAAAACGGCCAACTCTACAAGAAAAAGTGTATGCGATATAAATTGAGCGTTTTAACGAGATCTACAGTTTTGGTGTAGTAGGTTTTTGTCTATCTCTTACGGTTTAACCGTTATGTAAAATTCTGTAATTACACTTCTGTCCTTCTATTTAGTTGCATCATGTCAGTAGCCCAACTTCCTTTAACCTGGTTCGTCAAATCGGACGATGAATGAAGTTGGTGAAATGATCTCGGGGTCCATGGAGCTTAAAGATACTCGACTTTCGTCTTCTCAGGATAAGGGAAAACTCCGAAAAAAACCTTATTTAGGTAACTTACTCTAAGCAAGAAACGAACTCGCCATCTGCTTCAGTTATGAGCATTAAATATACACTTGGAGGTCCATTTTTACTTTCTCTGGTACGTATGTACAATTTACATAGTAAGTAGAGAAGGTACTGTATTCCACCCAAAAAATTGATAGCGAGATTGCACCAGAAATATATGTTTTGAGGATTCCTAAATCCAAAAGCGTATTTTTAGAAAAAAGGTCAATATGTATGTCCACGTGTGTGTGTTTGTGTGTGGAGGGTCAGCATAAATAAAAAACAAAAAGTCCGTTAAATATATCAAACTTAGTATTTTCCAAGGATACGAAACTAAGGTTTTTGACGAAGATGCCCCAACCCGAAATACGTATAATAAAGATATTGCATGATAAATAAAACGTATATTCTGAATTTCTCGCAAACAGCCTCTGAAGTCCTCTTCATTCTGGATGAACTGGTAAATCATAAGAGATGGACAAAAAGCAAACTTGCATCTCATTAAAACACACAATTTACGTCATATACATAGTTTTCTCAAATGGGGAGCTGCCATATCTTTCATTCCTTTTTTTACTCCTGGCCATCGAATGAGAACCGAATTTCAACTATTTCACATAGCAACCAGAAGAGAAAGATGCGACTATCACTCTAGGCTATGTATTCCCTTATTTCTCTTCTATTTACAAGGAAGCAAGGGCCGCGCCGTGTCCGGCTGTTTAGACCACCCGCCTCTCACCAAGTTCGATCCCAGGCGACCGCATGTGATGCACAAAGTGGCGCACGGGCGGGTTTTCTCCGGGTTCTCCGGTTTCCCTCACCATCACTGTCACTGTCTATGTAGTAAAAGCGGGCGTTATGGGTATGTATTTCTAAAATTTCATGACAAATCACAAAAAATCGTCTTTTTATTTTAATTCCGTAAAATAATTTAAATATTCCTGAACGCAAAAGGGTATAATTGGGCACCAGGTGCCATTTTAAATGTCTTAAGTTAAAGCATACGAAGTACTGGACTCGGCAACAAAAATGTCAGTTCAAAGAGAGACAAAATTAAAAACGAAGTTGTTCAGAAGAAAAGTAGTAATGCCAGAAGAAAAGGATAGAAAAGACAGCAGCAGATGAGTGGAAAAGGATAGCCGAGGGTCCAACCAACCAACTTAGCTATGCACTCACATCTTTCCTTTTTCTCTCGCTATTGACATTTTCAGCATTTTTCTTCCTGCACAATACTCCTTGCGGAGCAGTTTTTGTGTTACACAAATAGCATATGTTGGACCTGTTCACAGAGAGACAAATGAATAAGAATGACCCTAGGTTTTACTTTGGATATATTTAAGCAGATGTTTTCAGTTTTCAAACGCAAAAATTAAGACAATAAAACGCAGATTCATACTTTAAACATTTTTGGAGCCTAAACTAAAGCAGACACCGAAAAACCTAGGGCAATTTAAAAAACCAGATGTATTGTAAACATAGGGTTAAAATATTAGAACTAATGTTTAATTTTTTGTTGCGAGAGACATTTTTGTGACGTGACAGACACATAAATACATTTGACCATAACTTTAAAACCATTAGAGAAAAGTGGATAAAATTTGCACTGTAATTTATTTACATTAAACTACTCACGTGGCATAAACTTAAAAAGCTAGCATTATTACGAGGACCGATTTTTGCAACTTCCGATAGGCTATAAATAAAAGACAAGTTCATAGAAAACAATTATTCTATTACTAAAAATGTTGTACACTTGTGGTTACTTTTCAACATAATCACCGAAAGATTCAGACATTTATCGTACCTGTGCACAAGCTTTGCAATACCCGCTTCAAGAAATTTTGCCGCCAATGATTTCAAATGAGCATAGACGTTGTTTTGAAGATCTTTGTTCTTTACGATGTTTGCGGAGCGCCATTCAAAACAAACGAAGAGGAATACTGACTTCAGGAATTGTGTTGATCCATGACCACGCTCGTCTATACACAGCTGGCACAACCCATCGACTCCTTGAACAATTTCAATGGGACATTTTCGATCATCCACAGTCCTGACCTGGCACCCAGCTACTTTCACCTTTTCCCTAAACTAAAGACGTGGCTAGGAGGGCAGCACTTTCAAACCAACAAATATCTTCGAAACATCAATGCTCATTTCAAATCATTAGCGGCAACATTTTTTGAAGCAGGTATTGCAAAACTTGTGCACAGGGACGATAAATGTCTCAATATTTTCGGTGATTATGTTGAAAAATAACCATAAGTGTACAAAACGTTTAGTAATAACATTATTGTTTTCTATGAACTTGTCTTTTATTTGTAGCCTATCGGAGGTTGAAAAAAGAAACGACCCTCGTAGTTTGGAGTTTCAAACTTTCAGTGATACATGTCCTAAAACACTATAAAAAAAAAGTAATAAGACCATTTATGCCAATGTTTAACTCGATTAGAATGATGTGGATAAATTATAATATTTTGTAAGAATAGTTTTTTGCAGAAAAGTTAGAAAAGGTCATGTAAATAGAACAGTCAGATTTTTTTGTATGCCCGGGGCGTCATTTCGTTGACCATTAACTGAAACAAATTCTTGTCAATTAAGCATTCTCGCTCCAGTTTCGCTCTAGTGACCTATTATCACGCAGAAGTTGTCATTCAGCCAAACTAACTTGTCTTCACCTCGCAATATTACTGTTATACGGAAAGTGGTTCATCGCTCAAGACGTTTTCTGTGTCGTCATTTCATTTGCATCATCTAGTAAGAAGTATACACTCTTTTAAAACAACTGCAGGATCTTGTTACTTTCTCTATCGTGTGTAATGTGCAAATTAGGTAGAGAAAATATTGCATTTCCACCCAAAAATTTGATACAAAGATTTCAACGGAAATACAGTTTTGAGGACCCCTGAATAAAAACATTTCTAGAAAAAGATCCGGGCGTATGTCTGTTGGTTTCTCTCTCTCTCTTTCTCTCTGTTTCTCTATGAATAGTATAACTCAAAAACCAGAATTTAATTGAATACTAAGCTTGGTATGTAAATTCAGTATCTTGCAAGGATGCGGCATGAAGGTTTTCAGGAAAGTTCCCCCATCCTAAATTATGCTTTTAATTGGATTTTTTTTTAGAAATGTTCAATTTTCTCAAAATTGGTCTAAAGATTTTATTTAAAATAACATTCGTTCAAGATATATACATCACAAATAAATGCATATCTTGAAGTTCTGTTCATTCTGGAATACGTTTGCATAAATAATAACGCGTAAAAATCAACAAAAGCTTAGTATACAAAAATGTCTGTAGATCTATTTAAAACAAAAATATTTCAATTACAATGTTTCTTTGTTTTGTTTCTGAGATACTACTTCTCATTGGTATTATTTTTAAAATGCATATACACTTCTCAAATGAAAATTGTTACTCATTTTTCTTTCTCTTGTCAAAGCAAAGAAAACGGAATTTCAATTCCATCACATAGCGACCAGATTTTGAGAAATGTGACTATTGCTTCAGCTTAGCGTAATCACTTATTTCTACAAAGAATGGTAGCACGTTAACATTAGAACAGAAGATACATCAATCACATGACAAAGAAATGCTCCCTGCAAAAATTAGTAAACAACTTGCAATTAAACCTCAAATAGCACTAATGCCTCCCTGGTATTTTTCAGGTTTCATGGCCAAATCTCACCCAGAAATATTGACGCGCTCGCATGCAATGCACGCCAGCCATCTAGCGTGCACATACCATTGCAGGACCCGAGAGGCATAATCTGCGAAACACACATGATACATTTAGCACATTTTGGTGGATATCCAACGAGGACCTCCACTTATCCTCCCATCAATAGCATTTCCGCTGGGGATCGAATAAAATAACGATTTTTTTTCTTCCACCGAAGAAAGGAAATGTGTAGCAAAAAGTATTTCTGCATATAGTTATAGCGGAGTAAGTGAAGTACATACAAAAATAAGCTTTCGGAAGGATAGTGTGTTGCAAAATAGGCAGAGAAAAAGCATATGAATGAAACAAACAACTGTAGTCGATCGGTAGACTTGACCTGATATATCATTTCAATTACTATACATATTATGAACGAAAAAGATAGCGCTGGGGTTAACGCGTCCGATTCGAACTCCCACTCTCACCCGTGTTTTTTACGGGGTTTCCTTGGACCATTAGGCGAATGTGGAGTGGTTCAGACCCGTATTTCCTTCCCTCCTATACTGTTCCATTTATAATTTCAGTTATGCTTCAGCCCGTTTGGTCTGTTTCAGGGTTTGGAGTGTAGGCGACGGTGGTTCGGTTCAGCGTGGCAGGTAAGAAAATGTTCTGTGTGAACCTTTCTCCTTCCATCTACATTCTACTGATTGCCGGTCGCGGAATATGGGTCCCTTGGGCGTCTCAATCTGGAAACTATGGTGATATGGTGTCACTCCTGTTTCCGGCCGTCCGCATCACATCGCATATCCTCAGTGGGTCGGTGCCCAAAACGTCCTATCCCTAGACATGTTCGATAAAAGCTTCCATCATGTGCATCAACAACAAGACCGAGATAGCATAAAGAAGGTCCCGGGATCGAACCCCTACGGCCGACCAATACAACGTTTTTGATGCTGTGTTTTGTTGTTTCTATGGTTTTTGGTCGCCAAGGTAAATGCTAGACTGGATGTTTAATACAATGACCCAAAGCTTTACCTCAAGTTTTAAAACGTTGTAAACACGAAGATAGATGTAAATGGACAGTTGCTAGGGTAAGTCACGTTTAAAGGTCTAGTATAGATAAGTAATCTCGGTTCCTCTTGCACCTAGAACGAAATGTGCAATTGAAATATTTATAAAAAAGGTCATTTCGTTTACAAATGGATATATTTCTGTGAGAATTGATTCAGTAAGCTATTTAAAACTAAACAATGTTTGGAAAAGGAACCAGGTGAATAAATCACACCAGACAAGGAGATAAAAATACAGAAATTACTTACGAATTTGAATAAAAATTATTACATTTATGTTATTAACCAATTATAAGAGACATTAAAGCAGTGTTAGGAAGAGGCTAAAAGCCGGAAATTTCATGAAATCACTTAGAGCATTTGCAAACTAGCTTATATTTAGCTTTTAGCTCAGTGTTTACGCTTAAAGAGCAATATATACGTAGGGCAGGAAATTTAATATGAATTTAGATAAAGTCATCACTACTACTACATTAATGAAATAAAAATTGTGTGAGTAAAGACGCATTAGTATTTTAGAATTGGGTAGTAAACAGAGGACGGAAATAACACGGTTTAGACTGGGAAGCTCGCTAGATTGCTGACGATGCTGTTAGGAGGATTTACCCATGATGCGGGAAATAGGAAGACTGGACGGATACTTTGGTAGCTTACGTGCAGGCGGAGTATGCTAGGATTGCCCTAGGTGTTTTTGAACTCCAAATTATGGAACATCCTGCGAATTGATAATAAGCACCCAAAATTGCTCACATACTTAATGGAAGTACTTGTGTTGAGAGATACGGTGTTTGTATTGTGATAGTGCCGAGTACGGCCGTTCTCAGGTTCGAAAAGTTTTGGTATGCGGCATAAGAGCTGGAGTGTGGTAAACACAGGAAGCGCCAGTAACCAAAGTCTTGGAACGCGAGACACCAGAATTTTCCAGTAATTTCGACAAGCTTCTAGAAAATTCTGTAGGTCATTTCTAGCTACAAAAAGAAGGAAGAGTTGCAATCCGAAATGAGTTAGATTTTGGCTAGAGTGTTAGCGTGCAGTGGCGTGAGAAAACAGAAACTATCTATGCGTCGAGGCGCCGAGTGAATTGTTTGCAGCAGTGAATTAAATATGTTATTTGTAAACAATTTTTGAGTCAATAAACGCACTCATTACAGTATATTCATTTGGAGATGTGAGTGTGTATGTGTGGTTTATAGTCTTATTTTATATGTATGTGTGTGTTTACAGTATTGTAAATATAAAATAGGTGTAGTAGGTTTTGCAAGTACTTATTTTTCCAGAGATCATGTACGGTATTCTGACCTATGCTATGGTGTGACGCAATTAATGTAATATTCAGCACATACCACCACCGCCCCAACCACACACACATATATCTTTATTCGGTGTGTGTAAAAGTGTGTCCCTGATGATTCATAGCTTAGATATCCGTTTACCGCATTACAATAAATTATTTCAATTAAATTCTTTTGAAAGAAGTAAGAAGCATCTATTTTACATACAGAGAATTACATATATTGTAAAATAATTGTATCGTTAATACTTGTACATCTTGACTAAACACGCCTCATATAAGAACGTGACTCAAATATTAGTTTTTCTTCCATTTATTCAATATGATGGAACATATTTGCATATTCATAACCACTAAAACACTACAGTTATTTTATTAAAGTTCATGTTAAGTAGAATAAATCTGTAATGTGAGTTCAGCGATTCCATTGGAAAATAAAAAGGATCTGTTGGATAGATTAGGATTAGGATTATTCGAGGCTGGGGCCACCAGTCATAGCGGCAGGCCTCTTTGCGATTTACTGAGCGACCAGATCCGGATGACGTCGGGGTCCAAAATGTTTCCAGATAGAACGTATCCGAGCCAACTCTTAACACTACTGACAAGTTCCAAGGCTCCGGGAAGAAATCGGTTACAATATGGTACGGTGCAAGGTGCATAGACGAGTTGGCTAGGCTGACCTGTGCCCACTCTTGGATTTTGAGAATTTACGTTGTCTCTCTGTTTTCTATGCGTATCTCATGCTCCGTCTGTATCCCCCTTCCTCATCTTCTCCACAGTTTCTTCCTCATAGCGCAATGTCGGCATGTGATTTTACGATTTTGAGAGGCCCTACTTTTGAGAGATCAAGTCACCGCCCAGTCGCAACCCCGAACTTCGTCGCCTGGTCCTTAACCTTGAAACAGATAATTAGTTGTTGATACAGGAAATAATGGACAGACAGTTATGGTAAAATTTAAACCACCTGCTAAACCGGGAAGACCACGAAAAAACCATGGATCAGAGCAGGGAGTTTCAGGAGATCAAACCCGGGACCACCCAAATGCGGGGCACAGAGCACTGTCTGAGCCATCATGCTCAGCTGGACTGATAAAACGGAATATGTTCCATGAATCCACACTTTCCCTGCAAAAACGCTATAGGGATAAACTGCCGGAAAGGAAATTTCTTCTCAACAAGGCTGCATCTGAAAAATGTTAATAGCCTCCCCTTTATTCGAAATGTTGATGGCTTTGGACGCAGCCAAACGATTCCATTTCCTTTATTGTGCTAGCCAATTGTGTTGCAGCCAATGAACACAAGAATAAAACCAGAATTACTGCCCAAAGCGGGACATGAATACCCTTGTGAACAACTTTCATTAAATTTAACAAAAAAGAAAACAGCAACTATTGTAGCTACTTGCATCCAGACTGGACTGCATTTATTTAGTCGTTTAACATTAAGAACCTCAAGAAATGAATATCGAGTTCCAAATAAACAGTTAAGACACGCCAAGTACCAATGTTACAAATAACGTCATTTCTTAATAAGAATATGTATAAACAACCTGAGTAATAGGATAGCTTCTAGGTAATGACGCAATTGCAATGTTTTTGTGCAAGAGACGGAGTATTTGGAGAAAAATTAAGAAGCGCCTCTGTGTTATTGACAGAGTGCAAATAATTACGCATTACACGAAGGTTTCATTGGTGTACAGTATAGGCTAAAACCGTAGTGGAATAAGGAGAAAAAGAAAAAGGTACCTAACTCATTAGAGTGGGGGGGGGGGCGCTCGCGTGGAGCATGGCGGATGATAAAAAATCAAGGAGGAAGAGTCGTGGACCCATATCTTGTGAAGATGTAGGGGTACGGAGGAATGGAGTGAAATATATTTGTCGCCATCCTTTACCACCGCGAACGTTGAGTTAGAAGCATGTTGGACGCTACTAGCAGACACGCGGATGGGTTAGGTAAATTCTACTTAAGGCAAGACAGCTAAGATCTGAGAAGGCTGATAATAGAGTACAGGGGGGGGGCAGTAAAAAGAGTTAAACTAAAGTGATTATAATGTTTTCGTACGTTTTGGTCATTAATTTGTAGTGGCATTAATATTGTTTGTGTGTGTGTGTGTGTGTGTGTGTGTGAGGGTATAATATAGTTCTCCTAAGTGTATTTGTCTGCTATAATAGAATACATTATTACTCCTGAATACGGTTTATTCTGTGTTGTAAATTTAAGTTGCTGTATTTCAATATCTTTGTCCTTTTATTTTCGTGTTTATTCTTTTAATTTTTTTAATATTGCTTACTGTTTTGTGGACACGTGCGATTGATGAAGGTCAAGGCATACAAACTTTTATTTCAATAAATACATTTATTCACTCATTCATTTATTCATTCACAATTTTTTGTATTAGGAGTTGGTAATACACTTATTAACATGTCTAGTTTTTAATATTTTACAGATATTTTCATCAGTCAGTCTTTTGCTAGGTTCTTGGCAGATTCTAAAAATATGAAATAACTGCAACATTTGGGAGAACAAATACTCCAGTGAATTGCCGAATGCTAAGAACTCCAGCTCAAAAACTGCTTTCAATATAAGTTATTCTTTCACTGTTTACCCGACATTGCAGTTACAATCTGAACTAATTCCAATTCAGAACTCCTGTAAAACAACTGGGAAACACATGTTTACCAAATGTTGTCAGCCGATACATACCCCTAATTGAGAGATTTTGCAGGTCTTATTGTTGCAATGTTTGCTTCCACATGTACAAATGAGCTAATCTTTTCTAAACTGAAGTATGCTAATAGTGATACACGCTGAATTTTAAAAGATGGTAGTCTTCTATCAATACTGTGATTTCTATTAAGACTGACATTGGTAAATTTATGTCGGGCGAAAGGTGCCAACTTTCTATTCCATGCCCGAAACTAAGTTTGTAAAGTCTCTTTTGGGGAAAATAGACTGCAAGACAATATTTTAGTTTTCAGCCACTCGCCTTTAAATTTAGTTCCGCCACTGCTATACTTTACATGCCGAACAACAGTCTTGTTAACTCCACATATAATGAGGGGACGTCACATTTCCCCTCCGCTTACTAGCTCCCCAGGGCTGCAGTAGAGTGTACAGTTCGTGATAATCGGTAAGAACAAGTAAACAAGTCAAAAGATTAATTGTGCTAACAGAGCATTGTACTGTTTTACTTTCAGTTTTGTTTATTTTTAGCTTACGGCGCAGATTTAGTACTTTGACTTACTCTACCGTGGTATTACGAGTAGTAATAATAATAAGAGTAATAGTAGTTAAATAATAATACTAATAATAATTTAATACTCTGTAATATTAGAGAGGATCAGCGTAAATGTAATTAAAAGAATACCAATGGATCCATACTGATAGGTCCAATAAAGACTTTGTGATTCTTAATATGAAGGAGTTAATATAAAAGATAAGTTTATCCACTCGAAATAAACTCGTTGTAACTGAAATTTAAAACATTCTTGGAACTTATCAGTCTGTTCTGCAGTTTTATCTTCTTCGTTTAATGTTTTTTATTCATTGGAATAAAATTTAAATTTTATATTATTGTTACTTAAGTTTAATTAATTTAAGTGAAAATTGCACTCATAATATAATAAACAATTAAATACTAAAGGATTCAAACTGTTGTTGCTTACGGTCACGGACTTGCCCTCTAGTGCAAGTCTGAAAAGTGCCTCTGAAATATCGGGATCCGCTCATAGCCTATGCTGATAAACAAGAGGTGTAGAAGGAAGGCCCTTCTTGCTATTTGCACCGGTATCTCATTGATCTATGTTTGCTTGGAATTACTCCGTTGAGTGGTGCAACTCTTAACAGACGAAGGGATATTTGCACACGTGAAATACAGCACTCTTTTTTTGTTTTTAAACAGTACCGGAGTCTGGTCAGGACTCCGGCACTGTGTTCCCTATTTACACCCTCCCCCTGTATATCACTAGTTTTACTGTTCCTTTACAAAAACATATACACATTGCACAAACATATAACATCCATGCTCAAGGTGGGGCTCGAACCCAGGATCCCCTGCCCACGAAGCACCAAAGCGAGACGCCTTAGCGAGCGTGGCCATGGGGACCGGCTCTTGGGCCACCTGGCATTATGGGCATATTTTTGTACACGCATGTGCACTCGTGAACTGGTAGCATGTATAACGTGCTTTGAGAAATATTTTTCCATCCTTTGCGTAATACTTATGTGAAATTCTTTTCAATTTAACAATAAGAAAATTTTGGCTGAAAAATTGGCTTCACTAGGTTCCCTGAAGCAAAACGATAACAACATATGGGAGGTGAATCAGTGCAGATATTTGTAGCAGAGTTTGTCAACGATGAGATTATCTAGTATTTGAAATGTTTCGCTATTTTGTAAGGTTATGTTCATGTGGGAAATATGACGGTGCTTTTGGGACCTCTATCAGACATTCGCTTGTTTACCTAACAGACCTTTGCCTGCCTGTACAACGCCCTCTTTTACTTCTATGGCCCCGCAAGCGACGACACTGATGATACATGCAATGAAGATGGAGCACCGATACAATTCAATGGCAAGAGAAACCGAGGGAAACCCACCCCTGCGCCACTTTGTCCACCACAAATCCCTTATTCTTGGTGAGAGGCATTGTTTTCTACTAAATGTCAAATTCACCCCTCATCCTGTAGATTTTTTCTCGCATACGAAGGCCATCCAGAAAGTGATAGACGATTTAGCATAACTAAATAATAACGAAAGTTATCAAAACAAAACTTTATTTACAAAGTTACAGTATACCATATTCTACTTTTCAACGTATTCATTGTTGCCATCAAGGTATTTATTGTCACGCGGTACCGGCTTTTCACTACAGATGCTATATTCTTACACCGCTAAAGATCTGAGCCAAGATGTCACTGTCACTTTGATATCTTCATCGATTGGGCAAATTTTTGCACCAAAAAAGTCATTACGGTGTCCAAAGTGAAACACCGGTTTTTCTGAATTCTCTCATGAACATTCCTTCAAACCCTCCATAATAATGATTGGTGAACTTCCACTCTGCTCTTTATCATACGCACTGGTTCTTCCTTGATTACTCGTAGATTATCTGCCATTTCCTAACTGAAGATTCGTTCACTGCACTAACACCATATAGTTGCGTTATTTGCCTGCAAAATTCGATTAATTGAACATTTTGGATATTCAAAGACGGATAAATAGAAAACTATAACATCGACATTGAAAAACTGGTACCACGTGACAATTAATGTCTTGACAGAATGGAGATTACGTTGAGAAATAGAGTAAAGTACTGTAATTTTTGTCAATAAAGTTTTGTGTTGATATCTTTTGTTATCATTTAGTTATGCTAAATCGTATGTCACTTTCTGGATAGCCCTCGTGCACATATGTTGCATGTATGTAGTGTAGACTGTTACGTGGCTGTGTGTGTGTGTGTGTGTGTGTGTGTGTGTGTGTAGTCACAAGAAAATTAGGTGTCAGTTACCTTATAACACCCGGGCACGTCAGGCTGTTAAAGCCACTGACTACTAATATCTATTACACTACCTAATCAGAGTCATATTACGAAGACCGACCTGATCTAACAATTTTTCTGAATCTCATTTAAGTCTATCTTATCTATGGCATAAGGTTTTTTGGCATAGACGGTACATAATAGGCTTTATCTTATCTTTGTAAAATTCTTAAATGAGATTTGAGCTACAGAATTGTAGCCTTCCCATTAATTCCTGAAAATCCCAATATCAGACAACCTTTTATTATGGTGATTTATATACACAGCAAGTTAACATATGCAAGGTTGAAAACTTCCTAGCTATGCCCCGCGGAGTCCTAAGGGCTTCGTGCTTGCTGCAGGAAAATATTAAAGGATAACACATAAAAAAAAAAAAGTCTGAAGTGTTACACTCACATGACCTTCTCTAACTGTTCTACAAACTTCTTACAAAAAATTCTTCTTCTTTCTACACCATGCTAATCGATAAAAGTATTAGCAGAATGTACTTATTACTTAGTTCCATATAAGTAGAAGGCAACTAAAGGAATGCGCTGCGCTAAAACGATAGTCAGATGCTTTAAAAACTTTGATATGCCATTCTCATTGAAATTCGCGTTCTTGCTTGGCCAGAAGTAGAACAAAAGAAAAACGGCACGTCCTGTTTGAGAAAAATATAAGTATTTTAAAATTGAAACGAATAACATGAAATATCTTGGAAACTATCAACTCTACAATAAAAAGGTATTGGACATAAATCGTTTGTTTTAATGAGAATTACATTTCTGTTTGGTAAGTTTTTGTCTATTTCTTACGGTGTGCTAGTCATACAAAATTCAGAAAATGTATCCCAAACCAACAGAACTTCAGAAGCTATTCCCGGGAAATTCAAGATATGCATTTTAGTTGTGATGAAAATGGCTTTAATATGCATGTTAATAAAAACGTTAAGAGTCAATTGTGAAAAAAATAAACATTATTTGCAAACATTTTCATATGTAAAGGGTAGTTCGGGATGGGGAGATTTTCTTGAAAACCTTCGAGTCGCATCCTTAGAAGATACCAAACTTAAATACCAAGTTTGCTATTTGACGTCTTCTAGTTTTTGAGTTATGTTGTGCAAAGACACACACGCGGACCTTGTTATAAAAATGTTTTTTTGGACTCAGAGGACCTCAAAACATATATTTCCGGTGAAATCTTGGTACCAAATTTTTGATTGGAATAAAATTATTTCTCTGTACAAAATGTACATAGTGTGTGTAGAGAAAGTAATAGAATTGTAAGAGTATAACACAGTCAGGAATTTACCTAATTAGAATTCACACCTCCTCTACCAAAGGATGTCGTTCTCTGTAGTCTAGAGGTAACGTGCTAGCCTCGGGTTTCCAAGGTCGCGGATTCAAACCTGGCAGAGGGTGATGTATATTAGCGAGCGTAAAAATGCTTAACATGGCTTACTTCGGAAGGATAATAAAGCCGTAGGTCCCGTGTCTTTGGTTTATGGCAGGCAAAAGAACCTCAAGCCTGATAAAGAGGCCTCTGAGCAAAACTAGGCAATATTTGAAGCCTAATATAGAATTGGACGCTGAGAATCATCGCATTTAAAGAGCGTACATAGATAAAACACAATTTTAATTTCTAACTGAGGATGAATAGCAACTCAAGTATACTCCAGCCAGGACGGACGACGGATTAAAGGAAAACATGCCATTGTTATACTTAGCTTATGGTGCTGCTATGTCCACATGGAATCATGACGACAAATAGACATCGTGAGCGCTGAATGGTTGCCGAAGCCCCCAAACTGCAAAAGTTTATGATGATTTCATGACATTGCAGGGTGTGGATCATATGTAAGAGTTCATGTCATAGCCATTCATCCTGGCTCATGGGAACCACCATAGATCCCATCGTCACATCAGAAACACTTCAAATATTTGCTACCGAGATTTTACCGAAAACACATGTTTCGAGGACCTTAAGACAAAAAAACATTATTTAAAAAAGGTCTGCTATTTGTCCTTGGTGTGTGGTGTGTGCTGTGTGAACAATATAACTCAAATACCAAAGGTAGGTGAAGTACGAAATTTGGTATTTAAGTTCAGTACCTTTTGAGGATATGTCACGCAAGATTTTCAATAAAATCCTCGCACCCCAAACTAACTTTTTCATGGAGTATTTTTCAAAACTTTTTGATTTTCCAAAGAATGGCTCTCTCTCAAGAAATTCAATTAAATATATTTTTATGACAAATAAAATGTTTATCTTGAATTTCCTGGGAACAGTGAGATGAGCTCAGTAATGAGCATGCATGATTACTAAACGTTTCGAATAATAAAGAACGAATATGTGTATCAGTTAAATTCGATGTAATCAATAAATTGGACTGAATTTAATTTGTATGGATTTTATTTTCTCTGCATCAAGCATTCAATATTTCTTTTGAAACAAATCTATTGGGTTTAGATTAACTTCTATATGTGGCCGGGTTTGCAATATTACACATGATATTAATACTTGTTAGTAAATTGAGATGCTACAGCGAAGTTCAGATGTTACAACAAATTTCAATGCCCAAGTATTTGGTATTCCCTTTATTTTACCTTTCCACTCTTCCCCAATCATAGCAAGACTTAAGAGGCACCACTATGGAAATTAATTTTAGACAGGGCCTAAGATTGTCCAAAAATTGGGGAAAGTGCCTTCTAGGCAATGATGGCCAACTTCTTTTTCCGTTTTCCAATAATGCACATGTCACGCTTGTATCAAATCCTAAATTATTAACAAATGCTATGTTAACATTCGAGATGGCAACTTTTTTTTTTTTAATTCCACACAAATTTACAGGGAATCTGCTAAAAATGTGAGATTTTTTATTTACGTAGATTGTCTACTGAATCCCTCCACAATGCAAGGTACAAAAATTTCTGAACCCACCGGAAATGTAATACCATGAATATTTACTTATAATGTTATACCAGTGCAATGTCTACAGCATCTACAAAAAATGGAACTTGATATGGGCGTATTTATAGGTAATGTAGTTCATGAACTAAATCAGGGCATTATAATCGCCTGCGATGCCATGGTAGTAGAAGCAGACATTAAACACTATAAAAGGACATTAAAATCATAAACGGTAGTTCTAAATTTGGAAATGAAAGGAAGATTTGTGGAGAATATTTTTGAACAAAAGTAATAGAGCAGAAGTACACATAAATTGACATTTACTATAGCTGGAAAATTAATTTTTAAGTTAAAAATCGTCCAGTGGGGAAATGGCAAAAGCGACATCTGTTTACCGCTTTCCATGAGCGCGACCCGCTCACTGTCTTAGCTGATAAGCAAAATGGGTGAAACGAAGGCCACTCAGTCAGCTTCCATCTTACCGTTTTAACTTGAAGAAACTCCGCCGAGTTCTGCAACCCTTTAACGCACGAAAGGATATCTGCACATGTCAATACGGGACAGTTGGACCACCTGGTATGCTGGATTCGCTCTAAGAAAGGTTTTTGTATTACTGCGCACAACATGTGCAAAACATATAAAATGGATATACAATAACCCTTCAGTTTCAATAAACTGACTGGTTTTTATTTCCATATAACGTGAAAATGTAGCATCTTACCATAAAATCATCAAAGGTAACCATTAGCACATTTTTGCTACTTTTGCATTTTTATGTTTTTCTAAATTTAAACTGCAAAAACTTTTTCATAGACCAACAAAGCCACCAGTAGTACCGCTATATATAAATGGTCTTAACGGTCACATTTCCAGGAAGCAGAATCAATATTCCAACTTTGCTCTTCAGCGCGTTGGTTACAAGATCAAAGTTAACGGGAGTGTAGCGCGGATTTTTTAGAAGTTAGAACAGCTGAAGGCAGAGACCTTGCCAGACACTACCATGTGGAAATTCTCCGCAATACTACTCACAGATATATATGAAGTCATCAGTCACGCGCTGTCAGCTATAGACTCCATGCGAGTTGCAAGTGGTACACTCTGCTGGCAACTGTGCATTCAGGGTTGCCAACTTATTCACGTTGTAGCTAAATCCGGTCATTTGGAGTATTCACATGCCCAAAAATACGAGGGCACTTTTTTTTTTTTTTTTCAATCTCCGGTAGGCTATAAATAAAGGACAAGTTCATAAAAAAAAATCATTTTATTACTAAAAGTTTTGTACACTTATGGTTAATTTTCAACATAATCACCGAAAATATTGAGACATTTATCGTACTTATGCACAAGCTTTGCAATACCCGTTTCAAAAAATGTTGCCACCAATGATTTCAAATAAGCATTGACGTTATTTTGAAGATCTTCGTTGGTTTGAAAGTGCTGCCCTCCTAGTCACGTCTTCAGTTCAGGGAAAAGGTGAAAGTCACTGGGTGCCAGGGCAGGACTGTATGGCGGATGCTCGAAAATGTCCCATTGAAATTGTTCAAGGAGCCGATGGGTTGTGCCAGCAGTGTGCGGACGAGCGTTGTCATAGATCAACACAATTCCTGAAGTCAGCATTCCTCTTCGTTTGTTTTGAATGGCTCTCTGCAAACGGCGTAAAGTACGAAGATCTTCAAAACAACGTCAATGCTCATTTGAAAATCATTGGCGGCAACATATTTTGAAGCGGGTATTGCAAAGTTTGTGCACAGGTACGATACATGTCTCAATCTTTTCGGTGATTATGTTGAAAAGTAACCATAAGTGTACAAAACTTTTAGTAATAAAAGGATTGTTTTCTATGAACTTGTCTTTTATTTATAGCCTATCGGAGATTGAGGAAAAAAGGCCCTCCTACTTGAAAAAGCCACAGGTGGCATTTAACTGCTTTTTGTTCTCCATTTAGCCATGTGTGGCCATTTTCAAACGTATAAAGCTCTATTTTTAACAAACATGTATACACACATTACATCCTCAGTATAGGACAGTTCCCCCGGTTAAATGATGTGTTTTGTCACTCTTTCCGCTGTATACGTGATAAGCTCATCTCTCGTTTTCGTTTAAATTCCTTTCCCAATAACCTCAGAGGTCTAGTACATACAAACAAGCATTCTAATTGATATCGTCAGCAATAACACTGTGATGTTAATTTAGTTCTTGTATGGCTAAACCTGCCACTACTTTGTGAAAAAAGAAAAGAAAAAGAAAAGCGTAGGCTATTTTACAAATTGATTGACCCAATTTTACTAAGTTTTCATATTATTCAGCTATTTCTAGCTATTTCAATCTCCATTGTCTAATTTTTAAATTAAAATCCTAAAGGTAGCACAAAGGTTAATTAAATTAAATTACAGTTTAATAAACATTAATGGATTAGATAAAAAGTTATGCAAACTGGTCTGCATGCATATAATGATGCAAATCTGGCCTTTTGACAATCACTTTTAGCCACTTTTCACTACCAAGAATTGGCAACACTGCGTGCATTTTCTTTTGCGCGTCAAGTACAGCGCATATGTGGCAGCAAAGGACGAATGTTTTTGTTGAGATGGCTGAAGTTAGTGATTTTGTTTTAGCAAGAGTAACAAAAATTGTTCTGTCGGATGTAATCATAAATACAAAACTTTTCCTTTTGGAACGAAAATTATCTCGGTTCCGAACGAAAAACTGTATGCGAATACACAGAAAGCTTGTACTACCGCTTTAAGGAAACAGTGGATTGTGGTTTGTGTAATTATATCCAAGCAGATGATCCGGGGATGTGCGTAAAAGTTTCCCTCAAACCAAAACCTGCATTGATGAAAATATGCTGTCATGGTGATGCCACCATTTGCATTTAACTCTCAGTTTTGTGCAGAATATAGCATCTGTACGTATTCATGTACAATATGTATGCTACAAAACTTGGCCGTCAGACGCATGGTCCATCCCTCGGTCACGTACTGTACACTTGGCTGGTAATCCCACGGACCGTCACTCAGTCCCATGCATGGACATCAAATAAAGTCTCAAATCACATTAACAAGTATCAAAATAAACACAAAATATACTTTATCAGAGGAAATGTTTGAAATTCCTGGACAAGAGTGACCTTGTATGGTTTGGGTTTTGAAAGTTTTATGGCTATGCTGAAGCTTTTGAAATGTCTGTTTCTTGTGCAAAACGCCTAAGAGATTTTTGAGGTGACCGTTCTAACCTTTCTCCGATTTCGTCAAATTTCTGCTTCATAAGCACACACCGGTTTACTTTTCTTTTCCTATCACAAATTTATCCCGTATCCCTGAATTTATTTACAAATAAACGAACAGCCTCTCTACGGAAATTTATTTTCATCCCTACAAGATGATGTAAGCACATACGCTGTAAATGCCATTCACGTGTGGACTGGACTAGAACAGAAATGAGACTGACGCACGTGTGACTTCAGAGCGGATGTAAGACGCGTACGCAGGAAAATGCAGTGAAGATCACAAGGGCCGTTTCCTAGTGGCCAAGTTTTGTAATAAACGTACTGTAGAAAGCGCATTTCTGAGATTGAAGGTATATAGAATTTTAACCAATAAAATGACTTGATTTATTACCACATTTCGACAAGATAGTACATATATTTGGAACCTTAACTAACTTTGATCCGCCAATTAACATAGCACATGAACACACTGTAGATGTACTCAAATAATTAAAATATTTGATCTGTTGTTATAAGATTGAAAGATATGAACATCGTTATATTGTGAGACCAACTTATGTTATATTGACTATTGTTAAATTACATGAACATAATAAGAACTGAAGCTTTCCTGGCGACGTATTAATTCAAAATCTTCTCGGGCTTCTAGCCAGGTAAAAACTTGGCTTGACACCAACGTTTCGAAGAAGTGAATCTTCCTCGTCTTCAGGGTGAACTGATCTATTTATTATTTATTTATTATATATCTATTATTATTTATTTATATATCTATTTCAATATTTCATCTTCACTACTTGAATAAAGGTAAGGGACATTTATAGCATTTCCTTGTCTTATTGGTTTTTCGCGACAAAAGAAGGGGCATTTAATTTCTTACAGAATGCTAACTGTCCGATCCCATCTAGGCTGTAACATAACCAATATTTTTCTTCTTTAATGCACACACCTGGACGAATTAAATAACGTTTATGCGATAAGCAGTACTGACTCAATAACTTCTGTTCGTTTGCGCTGCCACACCTATGACATGTTTGTTTTGAAGGAATGACCTTGCCAATTGATCATAATCAATGTTATAGATTTGTGTACTTGCTGGCTGGCAGAAATTCATTTTTTCCTTTCTTGAAACCATGCTGGACGAACTGTTTGCCCCCTTGTCTGAAATGCAGTATCACATTTCTATCTTGTTTGTCAAATTACATTGGCAGTATAAAATTGCTGCACTCCCTCAGGCCACATAATTTCGAAAATTTCTGGTGTTATCCTAAATTTAATTTAGACAGATTAACCATGCACTTTATAAACGCAATGATTCTCAATTTTATGGCAACAGTTAACAGCATTGCTCAACTGCTTCACTTATCAACTGATCCACAATCGAACTTAAAACTAGAGAAGTTTCATTTTTGCATTATTCTTTTAATATGCGGGACAAGCAAAATCAATGTCTTATTTTCTCAAAAAGTTCTTTCTTAGAGAAAATTTCCTTTTTTATTTCCGTGTAATAGATCGATCATTACAATGATTTGCCATGAAACATTTCCTGGTCAGTTTTGCGTTCAGAATAAAGGTTATAATAGGAACATCTTGGATTCTCCAAGTTGGAGATCTGTTGTTTTTGATTACACTTTCGTCATAGCACGATGCAGCAATATGTCGAAAAAGTTGTGATAGACCTACTTTGCATTCATATCCACGTCCATCTGAAAATAACATTTACTTACACAATCAAAGGCCCCATTAACAATAGCAATTTTTTTTTGATTTCGACATACATATTTCTTTCTCAGTTCCTCTTTCTTTGTCTCTCTCTATATCTGTGTCAACTAGAAAAGAAACAATAGACAAAACTTATTTTGATTTTAAAAGAACAAGGTGCTGAGTGACACCATAAATACTTACTACACATGTAGTTATTCTCATAATCTTTCTGTCACGTCGAATCTCTGTTGCCTGATTTGAAGATTTATGCCTTTTTTAAGGTGACAGACGATTTGGCATAACTAAATAATAATGAAAGTTGTCAATACAAAACGTTATTTATAAAGTTACAGTATCTTACCCTATTTTTCAAATAATCGTATTGCTATCAAAGTCACGTGATGCCGGTTTTTCAATGCAAATGCTGTACACTTTCACCGCTAAAGATATGAGCCAAGATGTCATCGACACTTAGAGGTCTTCGTGGCTGGGGAATTTTTTCCCATCCAAAAAATCATGTACATGTGAAACACTGGTTTTTCTGAATTCTTTTATCAACATTTGCTTTCAACTCCTCCATGATGACGATTGAGGAACTTCCACTCATCCTTAATTACTCGTAAATTATGCGCCAAAACCCTTACTGAAAACTCGTTCATTGTGTTATAACTGTACACTATATTGCGTTATTTGCCTATAAAATTCGATTGGTCAAACATTTTGTGCATTCAAAAAAAGGAATAAGCATTTTGGCGGTAGAAATGTATAACATCGGCATTGAAAAACTGGTACCACGTGACAAAAATGTTTTGACAGAATGGAGATTGCGTGAGAAATAAACTAAGGTACTGTAATTTTGTAAATAAAGTTTTGTGTTGATAAGCTTCGTTATAATTTGTTACGCTAAATCCTCTGTCACTTTCTGGGTGGCTCTTGAATAACGAGCTCCATTTTAACTCTAAATACATGGCTTGAAGCCCGAGGAAATTTAGAGTAAATGCGTCGTCAGGAAAGCTTCAGCTCTTACTTTGGGTCCCAAATCTGATGCATACTATACTCAATGGCAAATTAGTTTTTGTAGCCATCCTCAAATTGTCTACATCTACCCAGAAGGAATGCAAAGTATTGCATACAGTAATCCAGTCCCTCCCGGAAAAACTCCCCCGCTCTTGCCGCTAGGGGCGCTTGCTGTCTAAATAACAGCACTAGCAGTTCTCTGTACCTCGATGTGCAAAAGTTTAGCTTCAGTAAACAAACATCATTCTACCGTCCAATGCAGGAAAGTGCTGAAAGTGAAATGAATAAAGATAAACAGGCAAAGCCGTGTATCATAAATTGAAACTGGTCCTTTAAATACTCCGATGTGTTCCATTTGCATTACTTTGTCTGCCTGTTCTACAAGCACATTTCTTACAGAAGGTTATTCTTCTTACTTCAGGCTAAAGGAGATAAACATTAGCAGAGTTTTGAAAGCTGCCACTCATTGAAATTCGCTCCTCTTTGCATGGCCAGGAGTCAAAACAAAATAAACACGGACGGTTTTATGTTTAAGAAAAGTGAATTTTCAAATTGAAGAAATATATCGGAAATGATTAACTCACAACAAAAATGTGTAAGACATAAATTGTGTGTTTGACATTTTCTGCAGTAAGTTTTGGTCTGCCTCGTTTCGCAAGTTATGCAAAAGCCATTTTAGAATGAAGAGGATTTCAGAGACTATGCTTAGGAAATTCAAGATAAAGATATAATTATTTTTAATATACGATATTTTAGTCAACATCGTTAGAGCCATTTGAGAAAATTAATATTTTCGAAAACTTCCATTTAAAGGAAATATCAATGAAAATTTTCGAAGGCCATCTTTGGAAGATACTAAACTTAAATACCAAGTTTGGTATTTAATGAACTTCGTTGTTGAGTTATACTGCTCATAGACACATACACGGACCTTTTTCTAAAACATCTGATATGTTCCACATAGTGAATACATGAGGCTAAAGAGATGTTTTAATATGGTTTAAATTATCGCCATGTGGAACAATTGCACTTCCAGGTGTAAAACAAAAGAGAGATGAAACACAAGTAAACTTCCCACTGGAGAAAGGTTTAAGCAGTTTAGAATTTAAACATATAACAAGGAATATCTGTAAACTCTAGGGAAAATGTATATAACGTTAACTGTGTGTTTTAACGATAAACACATGTTTTGTGTCGTAGCTTTTTGTGCTTCTCATACGTTTAATCATTTAGGCAAAAGTCATCCAGAATGAAGAGGCCTTCAGATGCTATTCCCAAAACCCTCAAATAGAATACCAGAAAATTCAATACATAGATTTCATTTGTCACGTAAATATATTTAATATGGTATTTTAGTCATTATTGTTACTCGTTTTTATAGAATTAAAATATTGGAAAAGCTGTCCTAGTAAAGGGCAGTTGGAGTGCAAGATTGTTTTGCAAATCTTCGTGACGCAACCTTGAAAGATACAGAAATTTAATGCCAAGTTTGGTATTTTCTTCGTTTTTGAGTTATGCTGTTCACAGACATCGCACACCCCCCCCCCACACACACACATACAGACACACACACACACACACACAGCCACAGGCAGGCATGCAGTCACAAACATGGACCTTTTTTATAAAAATGTTTTCTTTAGAATCTACGTGTCCTCAAAACACGAACTCTGAGGGCTATGTTTTTTCGGGCATAAAAATCCTAACACAGCTTCCTTTGAAAGGGTAAATCCGTTGGTCCCGTGTCGCAGATTTACGGTAGGTAAAAGAACTTCAAACCTGATAAAGAGGCCGCTAAGTAACATTATGCTGTCTTTCACGCCCAATTTAAAGTGAAACGTTGAGGAACGCGACAGTTACGAGCGTCCACAAATATAACTCAGTTTAGTTTTATCAAAATATGTATATCCGATTAAATTTAGGCATCGAATTTTTGGGAGGAATGCAATATTTATTCTACCTAATATCCACGTAGTAGAGGCATTAAAAAGCCACTATATTGGTAACTGCCTTACGCAGGTGACTATATAAACGTGTATTATCCTTTAGCCTAAGAAATAAGGTTAGAACATTATGACCATGAACGGCGGCGTGTGTACGTCGTGCTTTGTAAGTCACAACTGATTGTTGGCATGTATTGTTACACGCGCTTAATGGACACCTGTTCCTGCGGCAAGTTCTTTTGACATCTCAGCTGCGATTGCTACACATGTGAGAATGGACACGTGTTCTTTCAGAAGGTTCTTTGGCGTTGAAGCTGAGTGATATCAAGCCTGAGCGTGTTTTTGAACACCGGCGGTGTACTACACGTGCGGCGGCTTCTGGAAATTTCTAGGCCCGTAGCAAACAGATATGAATTGGCCGGGTATAGTTTTCACAGGGAATGCATTGCGCGCCACAGTAAGCGAGTTTGACGAGAATTCTGTAGCCAGCTGTACCGTCACCATAGCGAATGTCTAAAAGAAGCGATATGGCCGAATGGTTAGGAGATACGGTTGCTTTTGAGCAGATCCTGATTGCAACCAGTCTGTGAAAGAAATGAAGAGTAAATGTTGGAGACAAAGACAGATTTTGTTACAACATGCTTGTAAAATGCAAATCCTGTTTAATCCAAAGCTTGCTTTCCGAAATCTTCACAGCGCACACAATAAAAGCCAGTGTTGGCATTAGAGTTACTCTTTGCTCTGCTGTATATCCATTGTTGTCTTTGCTGTACTTGCAAGATTATCTTCTATCTGCGCCTACATTAACTTGGTTTATTACCTGTCGTTGCGCTTCAGCCTCTTACTGTGCGCTTTACACTGTGCTTTAAGATTAGATTCCATCTCTTGACGTCCTAATCCGACCGAGAATATTATTTTCGTGGAGAGCTCTTTAAATTTTTGGCGTCAATTCTTGGCAATTTAATGTATATTGCACAACAGAATTTGTAAAATCTATTTACTTGATGTATGAATTAAACAGCAAGCTGAGTTTACAAATAGAGCTCTCATATATTTTTATATTAACCCTAATTAGTGTAGAAGCATTATTACTTTTCGTACTCTCCCAAGACTCTTAATTTTTCAAAATATTATAACTTATTTCTCAAAATTAGAGCATTATTTCGAAACAGCATATGAGCATTTTCTTTAATGTACCTACTTTTGAGAGGCAGCATAAAAGTTTTGAAACAAATTAGTGAAAAATTGCATAGTATGTTGGAAAAATTGTTGCGCGTAAATAATGTCTAAATTTGGGAGTGCTTAATAATAAGCATGCGCCTTTATTTATAGCTGTAGTTAAAGTGCGCCAAGTGGGAAAAATACTTGATATATTTTCTTAAAGTTTAGAATTCATTTAATGTGATTATGAGTAAATATATTTTAAAAACATTTTCACAATTTTTGTCATACTTCTTGGGTGCATTATCTTAAGGGTTCTATTATATTTTACAGCTTTACCTACTTTTTTAATCAAACACTTCAGTATTTTTCTTCTGCAATAAGATACGCAACAGATTCGAATCAGAAAATACACAAAATCACCAGAATGTTGTGCTCATGCATTTTACATTACAAAAAACTACCTCTTAAACATACTTCTGAAGAAAAAGTAACATGTTGAAAATGTATTTTTTATTAAAAACAGTTCATACTCAAAATTTAGGAGAATCGCCTGTTTGCACGTAGAAATATATTAAAAAATTCCTGGAATATAGGCCTGCTCCTCTTCTGCCTTTTCTTCTTCTTCTTCTTCTTCTCCAAGGCTAGCACTACTATTTTGACTTCGAGGTCTTGTCTGTTTAGTCATATCTTACATCGCAATTTCGATTTTGGAAATTGGTACCTGGGACAACTGTTATATGATCACTGAATATTTTTTCCTGTGTTCACTACAAAATATTCTACTACTTAATTCTGTCTATGTTTCTTCGAAAGCATTATCATGTACTCCAAATTGCAAAGCTTCTTCCCACAAATGTGCTCTATGAAATCCTAGACCAAATTGTAATGTTAAAAGATTGTTTAATGTTTCTTATCTACAGATATTTTACTGAAAACATATTACTTTATACACACATATACATTATATATAGATTCGGACATACAGTAATGCTTTCACTATAAATCATGCTGAACTGTAGCGCTCTGGCCCTAGATGTTACTGGGTAAGGATTTTTTTCCTGAAAGTAGCACATGAGGGACAGCAAAATAACAGTTGCAGTAACATATTTAACATTTTATTTAAAATACGTTGGAAGTACACGAATCCGCGAAATGTATCATTATGCAGAAAACTTTAATCAATATTCCTTTCTGTATTACTTGCTGGATATATTTTTGCTCTGTTTACCCTCCTCGGCCCAGGACTTACAAGCCAGTTGAGGGTCAGAGGCACTGAATCAGAGAGAAGCTACGATGGGTGGTCAGCTCGATGCCTGGTATGAAAGCGAGGAATTGAATAATATTAAATGACAGGAAAGATGATAATAGAGAAATTGTTGGAATGAATGGCAGGGGAAACTGGAGAACCGGTACAAAACCCATCAATACGCCACAAATACCACATGCAATCCCCCGGGTTCAACTCGGGGCACCTAGGTGAGAGACGAGTGGTATAGCCACTCGGCCAAGACACCGCCCTCCATTAATACGGCCTCATAAGAGTAAAAAAGCTGTGTGTTCCATTCACATGACTTTCTCTACATCTCTGTAACAAATTATTGTTAAAAAGCTTATTCTTCTATTTCATGATAATCGAGATAAACATTAGCAAAAATTGTCCTTATTACTTGGTTCCTTGTAAGTAGAAGGGAAAAAATCTATTGTGTTCTATTCATAAGATGTCCTCTAGCTATTCGGTAAATATACCTTTTATTCAAAACATTAATGTGCTATCAAGATAAACATAAGCAGAATTATTCTTCTTCCATGTAAGTAGAAGGGAAACAAGAAACTTTACAGGCTAAAGCGATAGTCTCGTCCTATAAAAGCCGATCGCTATGTGAAACAATCGAAATTCCAATCTTTTTGCTCGCCAGGAATAAACAAACGAGAAACGAGGAGAAAGATGTCTTTCCGTTTGAGAAAAGTTTAAGTGGCTAAAATTAAAACTGATAATCGAAAGTGGTTAAATCTACAAAAAATGTGTATGATTTAAATTGCACGTTTTAATGAGATCTATATTTTTTACGTAGTAAGTATTCGTACGTCTCTTACGGTTTGCCAGTTACATAAAAGCCATCCGGAATGAAGAGGTCTTCAGAGACTATTCCCAGAAAATTCAAGATATACATTTCATTTGTCATAACAATATCTTAAACATAAGGTATTTTAATCAAAATCGTTTCAGCCAATTTTGAGGAAATCAAAATTTTCCATGTAAAGGGTAGTTTGTGGTGGGGGTATTTTCTTGAAAATCTTCCTGTCGCATCCTTGGAAGATACCAAACTTAAGCAACAAGTTTGGTATTTAACGGTCTTTTCGTTTTTGTGCTATGCTGTCCACAGACACAAACGGGTCTTTTTCTAAAAATGCCTTTCTTTTTGGATTAAGGGGGACCCAAAACATGTATTTCCGGTGAAATATGGGTATCGAATTTTTGAGTACATTACATAGTACGTGTAGAATAAGTATAAAAAGTTTACATTTTTTTTGACAAAAAACATTTAATTTCCCTAAAGGGTACCGAATTGAAAAAATCTTCGTGTTGATTTCCCATGGAATATTTCCTTCATGTAAGTTTCCACCAAGCTGCCTTAACTCTCCGTTCCCCAGTATTTAAATTCCCCTTCGATGATCAGGTCTAGATATTCGCTATCAATTAAAGTGTAAATTGACATGAGAATGGCATATTGCATAAATTTAGTATAAAATCACATGAAAATAACACGACGATCTTTAGCACAATGAAATATAGCTTCTTCTCAGCATCGTTTAGAAAGCGCTGCAAAGCTGTCCTCGCCATCATATTAGTTTCAAGGACAGAGATATTAACCTACGTCAGGGTAATTGCAAGTTGACAACGACCTGCCTTAATTGCCCCGTATTCCCTAGTACTCAATTACCTTTCTGTTGATCAGGTTCCGAAATGTCGCAATCGATAAACTGAAGTGATAAAAGTGATTTTCTAAAGTAGTAAAGCTACGGCTGTAATTTCTTGTACAGACATTACTGGCAACAAAACAAGTATTCATATCAAGGTTAACGAATATTTAAAAATTACATTCATTAATTCCCCTGTAACAAAGTTGCTTGTTGAAATTTTCGCACTTTCGGAGAGATCATACTGTCAGAAACTGTCTGTGGGTGCTTTCGGCAGGACCACTATATCAGGACGCGCTTTCGGATACTTCCGGCGGCACCACTTTGTCAAGACCCGCCTTCGAGTACTTTCGGTAGAATCACTGTCAGGACCCACCTTCAAGTACTTCCGGCGGCACCACTCTGTCAAGACCCGCCTTCGAGTACTTTCGGTAGAACCACTGTCAAGACCCGCCTTCGAGTACTTTCGGTAGAACCACTGTCAAGACCCGCCTTCGAGTACTTTCGGTAGAACCACTGTCAGTCCCCGCCTTCGGGTACTTTCGGTAGAACCACTGTCAGGCCCCGCCTTCGGGTACTTTCGGTAGAACCACTGTCAGGCCCCGCCTTCGGGTACTTTCGGTAGAACCACTGTCAGGACCCGCCTTCGGGTACTTTCGGTAGAACCACTGTCAGGCCCCGCCTTCGAGTACTTTCGGTAGCACCATTCTGCCAGGATCCCCTTCGAGTACTTTCGGTGGTACGATTCTGCCAGGACTCCCTACGAGTACTTTCGGTAGCACCATTCTGCCAGGACCCCCTTCGAGTACTTTCGGTGATACGATTCAGCCAGGACCCACTTCGAGTACTTTCGTTAGTACCATTCTGCCAGGATCCCCTTCGAATACTTTCGGTAGCACCATTCTGCTAAAACTCCCTTCGAGTACTTTCGGTAGCACCATTCTGCCAGGACCCCCTTCGAGTACTTTCGGTGATACGATTCAGCCAGGACCCCCTTCGAGTACTTTCAGTGGCACCATTCTGCCAGGACCCCCTTCGAGTACTTTCGGTGGCACCATTCTGCTAGGACCCCCTTCGAGTACTTTCGGTGGCACGATTCTGCCAGGACCCCCTTCGAGTACTTTCGGTGGCATCATTCTGCCAGGATCCCCTTCGAGTATTTTCTGTGGCACCATTTTGCTAGAACCCGCTTAGAGTACCTTCGGTGGCACCATTCTGTCAGAACGTGTATTCAAGTACTGTCGGTGGAACCAATTTTGTGAGGACCCACCTTCGGGTACTTTCGGCGGGACCATTCTGTCAGAACCCGCCTTCGGACACTTTCTGCGGCGACTAAGACGAGCAAAAGAACAGTTCCTCCACTCCAAAGGTTTCCAATACATACATATATATATATATATATATATATATATATATATATATATATATATATAACGATCAACCGGGCTTGTGGGCTCTGAGTATATATATATATATATATATATATATATATATATTCTTTGATCCACTGCAGAAATTTCAGCATATCCTCCCTCAGTTAGGCTAATTTTAAATCTAACCAAAATCTTAATGCATGGAAATGAAACCAAAAATTGCGAAAAATTAAAACCAATTATTTTTCTCAGAATAAAATAATATACATTCTAAAATTTACCACAATTTATTGTTTTCACTACCTTTTGCATTTTACGTACGAATTAATTGAAGCTATAAATGGAGAGGCAACACTTTCCAACAATTTTTCCCACTCAAAATGCTGTATACGTTGCAGTTATTTCTAATTTACTTCATAAATATTATAAAGACTCTGAAAACTACGTCAAAAAAGGTTACCATATATTTTCTCTAAGCAATCCTCCAATTTTGTGAAAAATATCACAAAAGTTTGATATGATAGACCTATTTTAAATTGATTTACTGCAAAACTGGAATTGATATGTAAATAAATTTAAAAAACATTGGGAAATTATTTTATTACGACAAGGAATTTAGACAGTAAATATTTCTTATTTCAATAATCAAGCAAGCTAGAATTTTGAACAGAGAAAAAATACCAGTATCATTGTGTGTAACAAATACTTTCAACAGGAATCTTACTTTTAAAACTTTACAGATGCGCTAACTTTAAGGAAATGTGGGATGTGGTAAATGAGTTGTAATGCTTTTACAATTTGTTGAAACCATGCAAATTGTACTTTATTTAGCACCTATGCAGGTAAGCCGTACGTGTGCTCGTACAAAATAGGTAGAGAAGTTATTGTATTCCACCCAAGATTCTATACCGAGATTTCACTGGAAATACATGTTTTGAACACCCCTGAATCTAAAAAAGCATTTTTAGAAAAAAGGTCCGCTCGCTCACGCGCGTGTGTCTGTGGACAGCAAACTCAAAAACGAAAGTCGGTAAATATCAAACTTGGTATTCAAGTTCTGCATCTGTCAGGGATACGACACGAAGTTTTTCAGGAAAATCACTCATCCCAAACTGCACTCTACATGTTACACTTTACGAAATGTTCGATTTTCTAAAAAAATGGCTCTAACGATTTTAATTAAAATACCGTGTATTAAATATATTTGCATAACAAATAAAATGTGTTCCTGAAATTATTGTGAACAGCCCTTGAAGTCCTAAACCTGAATGATGTACGTCTTACTTGTAAACCGTAGCATATAGATAACATTTGCTATACAAAATATGCAGATATCATTAAAACGCACAATTTATATCAATTTACGTTTTGTAGCACTAACCATTCCGATATATTGGTTTTAATTGTGAAATACTTAGTTTTCCTCAAACGGGAAGTCCTCATCCATTTCATCTCATTTATTTTACTTCTGGTCATGTAAGGAGAACCGAATTTCAATGACAATCGCATAGCGACAGCGTTTAAAATATTTGAGTGTCGCTTTAGCCTAATTTATTCCCATCTACTTACAAAGATGCAAGTAATAAGAACATTTCTGCTAATGTTTATCTTGACTAGCATGATGTATTGGAACATATCAGATATTTCCTCAAAAATTAGGCTCACGTGGTAATGTAGATAAAAGCGACGTTGTGTAGGATCGTGCTATTGTTCCTTTGCATGGTATAATCTGTAAGCAGTATTGTCAGTTGTAATGGTTACACTTTTTCTGTTCTCATATAGTGACGGCTAGCCCCCTTTTTTTGCGAATATCCATAAACAAACACGGTAACCCATTTCCTGGAAAGCCTAATTTTGTCAGTTACTGGCAACTGTATAGGAATAAAGTACCTAACTTAACATGAAACTGAAAGCGGCATTGTTGGGAAGGGATTAATTTAACTCAACAGATATTCATAGCGATGGAGTCATAAAGATTAAAGCTAGCTACACTGGATATGTTTGCAGCTGTTTTAAAATTGTGGACGTCGTTGCCAAAAGACTGGAGAAAAATTACTTGGCACTATTAAGTGCTACAAAGAAGAAAACAGCGCCATTTAACCTCTAACAGTCCGCAACAAGGTAAAGAACTAAATGCTAAAGTTTCTTGTAGAAATTGGCTAGGGAATTTACTCGATAAAAACATTAGCGCACAAATCTATGCACATAATCAAAGCGTAATATCATTTACATAGCTGTATGGAAAAAATAGTTTATTTATACAGAAGGAATATGTTTAGGGCCAAAAAAGAAGAAAAGGAATCTTTTTAGACAGTTGGTGCTAAAACTGGGTCTTTTATCACATGTCAGTAGTGTTAAAAGTAGAAAATTCTGTCACTCAGCGTTATAAAATTATAACACTCCAATGTATCCAACTTTGGTTTATGCGTCTACGGCCTCATTCAAGTAGGCTATGACTCGTAACGCTCCATAAAATGGCGGATGATTTGAATGTCATGAACATGGAATCTTCTGAACCACACAAAACTACTCAAGCAGCGGAAAGAGCAAAATTACAACTGCGGCACTGCCTCCGTTGCGTAGAATGTTTTGGTTCTATAAGAGTAAGTCATGTTGTCAGCAATGATGCTAAGCAAGGCAACAACTGAATATCGCAGACCATTAAGCATGAACTCCGTGAAACAGGTAGTAAAACAATCTAATTATGATCATCAATATGTGTATAATTATTGAGAACTGTCTAAAAATGGCGTATGACACATGTGTTAAATTGTTTTATATTGTTCGTGGGACTGCGAAACTCTGTCTACGGCCTCGTTTCGCAAGCTTCCTACACGCAATATAAAACACAATTTTTACCACTTGTATCATAAATAATTATTCTGTAGTTATAATATTTTGTTACATGTTATTTTGAAAGGCTTCATATGTTGGTTCCATATCGCATGTACCATTATCATGTTACACGTGAACGCGGTCATATGCTTCATATGCTTATTGCAGGCCAACAATAACTGTTATCAAATAATTTATGAGATGTGGTTGACATTAAATTGTTACCATTTTATGCAATCATCCATTTTATACAACTGGAATAATAACATCTTTTGTATAACAAACATTACAATCATGTACAAACAGACAATATAGAACAAACCAATGCGATTTTATTAATTGTTACAACCAGATAAAGTTACAGACATAAGTATGATATATTAACGTGTTATAAAATAATAAAAGCTCAGTTCCATCCAAATATCTGTTGTAGTCATCTTGCCGCTAACTTTCATTCTCTTGTTAATAACAGTTCCCCTCACTTGTACATCCTATTGTTAAATATTTTATTTGTTATAATTTATAATTAGTTATTTTGTTCTGTATTTACTTTCTCTACACGTACTATGTACATAGTGTATAGAGAAGGTATAGTATTGCACCCAAAAATTCGATACCTAGATTTCACCGCAAATATATGTTTTAGGCGCCCCCTGAATTAAAAAAAAAAAAAACATGTTTAGAAAACTACCTGTGTGTGTGTGTCTACCAGAATTGTTTTAGGCGCCCCCTGAATTAAAAAAAAAAAAAAAAAAAAAACATGTTTAGAAAACTACCTGTGTGTGTGTGTCTACCAGAATGTGTGTGTGTGTGTGTGTGTGTGTGTGTGTGTGTGCGCGCGCACACGGACCTGTGGGCAGCATACGTCAAAAGCGACAAGTCCGTTAAATACAAAACTTGGTATTTAAGTTCAGATCTTCCAAGAATGTGACACGAAGATTTTCAACAAATTTCTCTATTTACATTACAAATAAAATGTAGATTTTGAATTTTTTGGGAATAGCTTCTGAAGACATCTTTATTCTGGAAGAATTTAGCTGACTTTTGCATAACTGGTAAACCGTAAGAGATAGACAATACTTTACTTAACAAGAAATGTGGAGTTCGTTATCACATACAATTATGTTATATGCATTTTTTTCGTGCAGTTAGCCGTCTTTGAGATATTCCTTGTTATTGGTTTCAATTTTAAAATACTTTTTTCATACGGGAATTTGTCAACTGCTGGCCATAGAAAGAAAATAACTTCAATCATATAGCAACCAGCTTCTAAAAACATTTGACTGCGCTTTAGCCTATGGCACTCCCTTATTTCCACTCTACTTACAAGAAAACAAGTAATAAAACCATTTCTACTAACTTTTCTCGAACACCATAAAGTAAATAGAAGAATAGCTTTTTTAACAATAATTTGCTTCAGAGATGTGAATAGAATAACGGTTTCAATTGTATACCTTTTCTGTATGTTACACTTTGTCGTTTTCTGGCGCCTCAGAAACGTTTCATAGGTTAAGATTGATTAAACACTTGAATGGAATACTGTATCAGGAGGGTTCCTGGGCTGCGGTAGCCGTTGGAATGAGGATGGGGCCCGAGATTAAAATTTTCTCAAACGCAAAGTCATTTCTCGTTTTACTCCTGGCCATGCAAACAGCACCGAACTTCAATTGTTCACATAGCGGCCACTTTTGAAAAGGTTTGACTGTCACTTTAGCCTAGTGTATTCCCCCATTTCCCTTATGCTTAGGAGAAAGCAAGTAATAAGACAATATATGCTAATGTTTATCTCGATTAGTATAATGCAGACAAAAGAATCCTTTGCAAGAATAGCTTTGTTCTTGCAGAACAGGCAGACAAAGCTATGTGAATGAAATACGTCAGATTAATTTCGCAGAAATAAAACATCACTAAACTAACTTAAGACTAATCTTACACATTTTGAAAAAAATTAACTAATCATTTAAAAATTTAACAAATTTAGCAAACCCCTGGAAATAGCAATATCTATTACAGACTTCTGAAAGTTAAGACATAAAGTGTTTTTGCCTATAATTAAACAAAATAAGATATTGATTGCAGTTCTTAAATAGCTGCACTCAATAAATACTTCTCTTCGTTAGCAGAATAATCTCCTCTACTAAAACGTAAAATAATTTCATACACGTAATTTTATAATTTTAGTATACTTTTAGAGTAAACGTTTTTTTCTTTTTTTTTTTCAAAATTTCTTATCAGTATAATTATTTACATACTTTCCACAGCACTAACTCAGCCATCTTCTCCCTGCGTTATCGGAGTTGCCCTTCGTGTTGAAGTGGTTACCATGTTGACCTCATATACCGGAGGTCACGGGTTCAAACCCGGTGGAGGACGATGGATTTTTTTCAAGCGTAAAAGTCCTTAGCATGGTTTCCTTCGGAAGGGAATTAAAGCCGTTGGTCCCGTGTCGTAGAAGATTTAGGGCACGTAAAAGAAGGCTCGGAAGTGGTCTTTCACGTCCAGTATAGAATGGGACGCTGAGAACCACAGCAGTTAAAGAGCGTCCATAAACAAAACACCATTTCCATTTCCCACGGATTCCTGGCAGCCAGAAAGTTGCCGTCGACATAGGAAATAAAAGCCACTGATCTTTCTTCTGCATCGCTCATCATTTTTTTCTTTTGCTGCTTGTGCCCTTCCTCTTCTTCTTTCTTCCTCTTTCTTCCTATTCAACTCTTACTTTTAATGTCCAAAACAATGTTCTTAAATCAAAATTAGGTTCCAGTTTATTCTCTTGCCCTTCTTCTGCGCCTCTTGGAAATTCCAGCGTAATATTAATACTTCCTTCTTCTCTATCTCTTTTAAAATTCCTTCTGATTTTTTTTTCAATAACTGGTATTATTTGCTGTCTAATTTCTGGTCCTCGAACCATTAATCCCTGCCAGGCCACTTTACTGGTAGCATTTGCTAACTTCTTCAGCGGTTTGTACAAAATTTAGCTTCTTAAAATATAATAACTATAATGTTCCTTCAGGGTTCAGCGTGTTTCTTCAGTCCGGTTGTATTTCCTAATGTCAAATAATAATTTTTATAGTGTTTAAGGCCAGATAGTGTTTTACTACATAGGTACCGCATATGATGGCACTGTTGACACATGGAATGAAGATGGAGCACCGATGGAAAGCGATGGCGGGGAAAACAGGAGAACCCGGAGAATACCCGCCGCTGCGCCGCTTTGACCACCAGAAATCCCATATGCGGTCGCCTGTTGAGCGGCAAGTTGTCTAATCACTTGGCCACGGCGCGATCCAAATAATGACCCTTCAGGGGTATCAGTTATAATGCATTTAATACGTATCTTTCCTTATTTATTTTCTTCTCATAAGTACCATAGGGTCCCTGTCCGGATAGAGAATACATTATGGCTTTAGTCATATCTAGTCAGGTGATCTTCATACCTTCTTTTATGCCAGGAGAGTTCTCAGAAACCCTTCTTCCCGGTTCGGCTTCTTTCCTTTTCTTTTTCCAATTCTCCATTAAGGCCTTTTTTGTTTCTCTAATATTATTACAATGTTTTCTCATATTTTTAGCTGCCTCTTCAACTTGTCCTTTTTTCACATAGAACACCAATACCCTCAGACCCCGTTCGTGAATAAAGCTAATCCTAATTACTTTTTTAGACAGTTGATGCTGACGTTTTCAAATGTCAGTAGAAAGTTCTGTCACTCAATGTTATACAATTATAACACTCCAATGTAATAAACTTTGCTTTATACGTCCATGGCTCTGAAAGCACATATGGATACATAAAATGGTGCATGATTTGGATGCCATGAACACTGAATCTGCTGAACCGACGAAATTGTGCAAGTAGCGGAGAGAGCAAACTTACAACTGTTACACTGTCTCCGTTCTGTACGAGTAAGTCATCATGTTGTCAGCACTGATGCTAAACAAGGCAATATCTGAATATAGCAGACCATTGAGCATGAATTCTGTGAAATAGATAAAACAACCTTACTTATAGTTATAATATGTCTATAAATATTGAGAACTGTCTAAAAGATCTGATGTGTTCCATTCACATGACTTTCTCTACATCCCTGCAAAAAATAATATTAAAGAGCTTATGCTTCTATTTAATTCATGCTATCTGAGAAAAAAAATTAGCAGAAATAGTGTTATTACTTACTTCCTTGCAAGTAGAAGCGAAATAAGGGAGTACCTTAGGTTAAAGTGATAGTCAAAAGCTGGTTGCTGTATGCCTGAAGTTCCTTTGTTTGTTTGGACAGGAGTTGACAAGTTCCTGTATGAGAAAAGTATAAGTTTTTCAAAGCTGAAACCAAAAACAATGAATATCTCAAAAACGATCAACCTCACCAAAAAATGTATGTAATATAAATTGTGTGTTTTAACGTGCTCTACATTTTGTGTGGGGTAAGTTTTTATCCATCTCTTACGGTTTAGCAGTTATGCAAAGTTCCGTAAAATGCATTCAGAATAAAGTAGTCTTCAGAGACTATTCCCAGAAAATTCAAGATATACAGTTTACTTGTCAGGTAAATATCTTCAATATACGATATTTTAGTCAAAATCGTTAAGAGCCATTTTTGAGAAAATCAAAATTCTCAAAAAGAAGTTCCATGTAAAAGGTAGTTGGGGGTGGGGGGATTTTCTTTAAAATCCTCATGTCGCATCCTTGGAAGATACCAAACCTAAATACAAAGTTTGGTTTTTAACGGTCTTTTCGTTTTTGAACTATGCTGCCTACAGATACACACATACACAGACAGACAGACAGACACTTTTTGGGATTCGGGGGTCTCATAACATATATTTCCGGTGAAATCTCGGTATCGAATTTTTGGGTGCATTACAATACCTTCTCTATACACTAAGTGCATAGTACATGTAGAGAAAGTAACAATTGTATATGACACACGTGTTAAAGTTGCTTTATGTTGTCAGTAGGATTATTATACTCGGCCAATTGCCTCGTTTCGCAAGCTTCCTACTCACAATAGAAAACACCATTTTTAGCACTTGTATCATAAATAACTATTCTCGTATCATCATCAGCAGCAGCATCATCATTAAGACACGCCATGAGATAGGCATTCGTCGCCAGCTTTGTGAAGTGCACATGATGAGCACTGGGATGATGTTACAGTGGTTGAGGAATTTCAATGAAGGCCGTGAAAATCGTTAACACCTGTTGATATCGTTTGGTTGGAAGCAACTGAAATATCCTTCCTGCAGCCCTGGCTGTATATCAAGTGATATTCGTTTATTACAATATGGTTAATTGCAAATATAACTGTCCCATTAACATTTGTACAAGTTATACTGAGCACATACACCATGATTATGGAAATATGTTGATATTGAGAGAGTATTGTTTCCATACGTGTAAATACGTTAAGCACAATTGTCATGTTCAAATAAACGATATATATGTATGCTTATAACAAGAAGTGTATAGGCAAGGTAATATTCAGTTTAAGAAACGTTTGTAGAAGCTAGTCTGTTTTAGAAGGACACTTTGTTAGTAAGCTAAGCGTCTGTTGGCATTTTGGTGCAATAAGTCACAAAGTCCAAGTGGAGGGAAATAAACGTTGAATATATAGTCAGGGTATTCAGTATCTGCTAAAGTCACATGATCAATTTCCACTGACACGTGACTCGGAACGCAACCAAAACGTTGGACACTGACCAACGGGGAGAATCCAACATAACTCATGCGACTATATAACCCAGATTTTGACTAACGATCAAGAGCTAGACTAGATTTCTCAGAGGCGAAATCTTCGGCACGATATGTAAAAGCTTCCCGCGTTAGCTTAACGCCAACTAACTGGAGAAAATTATAGTTAAGTATATAGTGAATTGAAAGCTAGGAGCAGAGATTAACATGTATGTAAGTCGGTGCTTGTGTGTTAATTAATTGGTACATGAAATAATAGTAATAAACGTCTGGATGTTGACGTAGGTAATACATTTGTTTTACTTACTAAAGTGTACTTATATTCCAAACGCCTTAGTTGCATCAGTGCTCTGCCGGATGTAATATTTTAATGACTGTGACTAATAGTCGAGGATCAATATACTAATTATATTACGACTCCTTAAATCGCAGCAACTATACCTTAAATTACACCCATAACAACAAGAACTGCTATCATGTGATAGGATTAGAGTAGGGTCCTCGGTCGACTCCAGGGGAGAGGAGACCCAAAGGGCGACCAGATCCGAACGATGACGGGCGCAAGCATGCACCGGATGCCTAACGGTTTCAGTTTGAACGCCTTCAACGCCGCCCGGGCCTAAACATGGAACTCCGAGTCGGGATCCTAGCATTTAAGCACTTGAAGGCAGTTCATGTCAAACAGTACCTCGATGACGCAAACCTCTACATTATGCAAGCCACCATCCAGCTCCAACTCGCCGAACTTCGTCGCTTGATCCTTCAACCCTGAAACAGATTACAAGGAAGTGATGGGAACAGGAAGTGATGGACAGGAAATTCGGGAAATATAGTGATCCTTACCAGTATTCCCCCAGCTGCCCGGGGATACTCTAAAAATATCCGAATAAAAGTCACCACCTCCCGAGCGCGAGTCCCACACGAGGGTCATCCAGAAAGCAACAAACGATTTGGCATAACTAAATAATATCAACACAAAGTTACAGAACTTGCTCTATTTCTCAACGTAATCTCCATTCTGTCAAGACATTTGTCACGTGGTACCAGTTTTTCAATGGCGATGTTATACTTTTCTACCGACAAAGGACTTTTTCGGTTTTTGAATGCACAAAATGTTCTGCCAATCGAATGTTATAGGTAGATAGTGCAAGTGTATGATGATGCTGATGATGATGCAATGAAAAAGCCTTCAGTGAGGAAACTGCGCATAATTTACGAGTAATCAACCAGTATGCACGACAAAGACCGGAGTGGAAGTTTATTAATCGTTATGGAGGAGTTGAAGGTAAATGTTGATAAAAGATGTTATAAAAACCGGTGTTTCACTTTGGACCCATACATGAATTTTTGGGTGTACCTCAAGGTGGCAGCACATCTTGGCTCAGATCTTTGCGGTGGAAGTGTAGTAAAGAATCTGCGTGGTACAATGTGACCATGAGTACCTTGATAACAATGTGGATTACGTTGAGAAATAGAAGATAATATGACTTTGTTTACAACGTTTTGTGTTGATATTCTTCGTTATTGTTTAGTTAGGTCAAATCGTGTGTTACTTTCTGGATGGCCCTCGTACTATAAGCGAGTTCTACTTACTGAGCCATCTACCCGGAAATTTTATGTAAATATTTCACTAAAAATAGATGATTTGAAGCGTCTTAATCTAAAACAGAAGCATTTTATAAAACTTAATGTGTTCCATTCGCATGACTTTCTCTATCTGTTCTGCAAACGGACTATTCTTACAAAATATTAGTCTTTTAGCTACATAATGCTAATCAAGAGAATTTGTCTTATTCTTTAGTTCCTTATAAGTACGCGGAAAATAAGAGAATTCACTAGGACGAGGCGACAGTGAAGTCTTTTAAAACCTGTTGCTATGCGACTGTGGTGGCTAGGAGAAAAACAAAAATAGATGTGAAACAGGCGGGGATATCCTCTTTGATAAAAGTTTAGGTATTTTAAAACTGAAACTAATAACAGGGAATAGCTCTGAAGTGGCTAGGTCTACAACATTTTTATACAGCAAATTGTGTGTTTTAACGAGTTTTTGTCTATTTCTTACTGTTTATAAGTTACGCAAAAGTAATTGAGAATGAGGAGGACTTCAAAGGTTATTCCCAGGAAATTAGGATGCACCTAAATGTCGTTAATATGCGGCATTTTAATCAAAACCGTTACACCTATTCCCAGGTAATTAGGATGCACCTAAACGTCGTTAATATGCGGCATTTTAATCAAAACCGTTACACCTATTCCCAGGAAATTAGGATGCACCTAAACGTCGTTAATATGCGGCATTTTAATCAAAACCGTTACACCTATTCCCAGGAAATTAGGATGCACCTAAATGTCGTTAATATGCGGCATTTTAATCAAAACCGTTACACCTATTCCCAGGAAATTAGGATGCACCTAAATGTCGTTAATATGCGGCATTTTAATCAAAACCGTTACACCTATTCCCAGGAAATTAGGATGCACCTAAACGTCGTTAATATACGGCATTTTAAGCAAAACCGTTACAGCATCTATTCCCAGGAAATTAGGATGCACCTAAATGTCGTTAATATGCGGCATTTTAATCAAAACCGTTACACCTATTCCCAGGTAATTAGGATGCACCTAAACGTCGTTAATATGCGGCATTTTAATCAAAACCGTTACACCTATTCCCAGGAAATTAGGATGCACCTAAATGTCGTTAATATGCGGCATTTTAATCAAAACCGTTACACCTATTCCCAGGAAATTAGGATGCACCTAAACGTCGTTAATATACGGCATTTTAAGCAAAACCGTTACAGCATCTATTCCCAGGAAATTAGGATGCACCTAAATGTCGTTAATATGCGGCATTTTAATCAAAACCGTTACAGCATCTATTCCCGGTGAAATTTAGTATCTAATTTTTGGGTGCAACACAATATCTTCTCTACCTACTATCAACATTGAACATACATACTAGAGAAAGTAAAACGCATTTGATGGCGTTTACGTGCTTTGCTAATAACACATTTTGAATGGCCGCAATCTAAAAGAGTTAAAACAATTGTACACAGAGATTGAAAAAAATATTTTGTTTATTAACGACGCGGTCGATTACCAGGATCATATCAGCACCACCAGTGTGCTCGAATTTCGTCCCGCAGGAGTTTTTAAACATGTCAATAATTATAATGAAATGCGGCTGTTACTTTTAAGCACACTTGAACAGCATCGGTCTGGGCCGGGTTTGAACACCTGATCCTGAGCTCAGAACGCCAGCGCTTAACCAACTGAGCTACCGACAGACACACAGACGTTGGGAGACACCGAACAAAATGTAAACATGTAATATTACTATATGCAATGTTGCATGGTGTAAAATAACATTAAGAACTGTATATTTTTAAAGTTACATTAAACTTATAAGGCATAAATGTAGATATCTACAGAGTCTACTTCGCTAATTATTTTGGAGAAAGGAATGGTTTCGGGTGTGCTTTCAAAATTCACCTTCATACTTGCTGTTTTACTCTTCCAACTTTTGGGAAACTTACGGTACATTTTTCTCACGTCCACAGTCTGTGGAGGGTAGAATATAATTTCATTAAAGAAAGATGTCCACCTCCAGTCGGGATTTGAACCAGCTCGCTGACCATAGACCACGGGGGCTGTTACTAAACTATTTTGCACCTTAGAGCATTTTTCCCATTTGAAATGTTCGACGCTCAGCTTGTCACATACATATTTTAGGATTTCTAAGGAAGTGTCATCCTTTATTTCGTCTTTGAAACAATCACGCAGCAACGAGTCGTTTAGGGGATCTGTTGCAGAATTTAAACGGCGGCGCAGTGGCCGAGTGGTTAGACTGCTCTCCTCCCATCAAGCGATCCCAAGTGCCCGCATGTGGGATTTGTGGTACATGAAGCGGCGTCTGGGTGGGTTTTCTCCGGGTACTCCGGTTTCCCCCGCCACTTATTCTATGTATTGCTCCATCATCACCTTTCCTATCATTCATTCATTTCGCTTGCATTTCATATCCTTCACTTTCTCTCGCTCATGCCTGGCGACGGGCCGATAACTCGTTCAAGGTTCTCCATTCTGTGGTTGCGTACCGTTGACTCCCCGACAGACTTCTGACCCCTAGGTATCCGCTTGTAAGTCTTATACCCCTAAATTCAGTCCTAAAAACGGGGAGGGCATGCCGACTACGAAACGACGGAATTTAAACTTTAAGGATCTACAATACACCTGTTTCCAAGCATACTATTTTATACAAAAGCGTTTCTCCTCAAAAAAACATTTTCACACCTTCAAAATGTTTCACGCGTTGCAGTTTTTATTTAAATTTCATAAACAATTCGCAGATTTCACAAAAATATCCGTCGTAGCGTTCGATAGGTCAAAAGACATGCTAACACCAATAACAATTTATTTATTTTCTATGAAAGTATGACTAGGTTTAAGGATTAAATTTTCCTATACGCTTACAGCAAATTTTTGTATACTCTGATCTAAAAAACCCTGACACGTATTTACAATTGTTTTCCTTCTAATACCGAAGATTCTGCTACAATTAATACATATTACTTCCTCTACCACCTATCTAGAGGAAGCAGGAAAGAATTGTGTTCCACTGAAAACTCCGATATCGAGAGGTCACTGCAAATACACATATTTGAGGCGTTTTTGGGCTAAATACATTTACAACGAAGGTCAGAGATCTATGAATTGCATACCTGGGGTGTTTTCAAATTTCTCCCCGTCTTTATTTCTTGTGCAGTAGGAGTTTAGAAGCATTATCACCAAATTACGCTGTATACTGCTTGTTCTCAGTCAAATTAAGGAAACAACATACTTTAGTTTTTCGTTCAATCACAGAACATTTTATGCCTGCCATTACATTTTCCTTACTCTTGGGCGAATGTGAAATTAAGCATAATTAAAGGTCATAAAAAGCTCTTCTCCAACCAAATCCGAACCCGTAATTCCAATTCCGGTGGCCAACATTAATAGTTACACCAAAAAAATATCTATAGTATTCCAACAATGTATGTATATGTATGTAGGTAGGCAGGCAGGCAGGCAGGCAGGTAGGTAGGTAGGTAGGTAGGTAGGTAGGTAGGTATGTATGTATGTGTGTATGTATGGATGTGTATGTGTGTAAGTATGCATTTATTTTCTGCAAATGCGCATTATTCTGGGCAGAGTTAAATGTACAATATTCACTTAACATAATAATATTACAATTTAATAATAGTAAATAAAACTTCAGTGCTAAGGTTTAATTTCATTTGAAGATTCCAGAGTTCACGCACTTCACTTGCAGGTAAGTTGTGTTTCATTTAATAACTCAGTTAGATTGCGGTCAATTAGATAACGCATTCGTCATAATGGCCGAACGCCTCAAAAATAATCTTTGTTTAACAACACTGCGGAAAGAAGGCGCGAGATCTTTCTTTTCTCTCCCCCCCCCCGCCGCAATCGCTTCCCCTTGAAGCAGCAGGTATGTTGCAAAGATATACAAAGTTGTTCCACGATGAATTTTGAATTCAAATTGCTTTGCGAAAGGAGCATAATTTGTAGGATCGTTGGTGCAGCGAAAGAAAAACGCACATACAACGGTTTCTCATGCAAAAAGAGCGTTTTCACATTTTGCTTGTTACAACCTTTTTTTCCAGCGACGCCGTGGCAGAGTGGTTGCACCGCTTGCCTCTCCCTAGCCGGCCCGGGTTCGATCCCAAGCGCGGGTTTACTCCGGGGTCCTCCGGTATCCCCCGCTTCTCATAGTACCAATTGCTTATCACTTTTCCTATCATCCATTTCGCTTCCATTTCATATCATCCACTTCCTCAAGGGTCGTCCACTCGTTCCAGGGCTTAGGTACAATGACCTCTTTCGGTGGCGAGTCCCCTTCGATAGCATCCTATTCTATCCTATGGTGGCCTATCCAATAGGATTCCTGACACACAATCTTTGAGTGTCTTGTGTTAACATACGTAACCATTCTGCACAGAGCTAATTGGTCGGTTACAAAGCAGAGCGACTCAAGCTGTTTTATTTTTCTTTCTCTGTTTTTTCATCTCAAGACAAATTGAGATTTATCAAGTGAATATCACGTGTATGCGAGTGCTTCCTCGACAGCTGGAGCAATTAATAGAGAAGTAATCTTGGGCTTACCCTCAGCGGTACAACTTGGCACGCGGTGCGTTTTCCGTTTCGCTTTACGTAACAACGTAAGATTCGGAATGAGGCTGGTTGCGTCGAAATAGTTTTGTGTCGACGACGTGCTGTCGGAGAACACTAAGCACTGCAGCGACAACATCCCATGCCAGTCAGCAGTGGCATTAGTATTGGAGAGTGGTTCGGAGGAAGAGGTTCTATGCTCCGAGGTGCTGGTGTTGATAGCCCTCACTTGTGGTGCCTTTGGGCACAACAACAAGTCTTCCCTGTGTTCATGATTGAAGGTGTGGAACTTCATTCAGTGAGTACTCATTTCAATATTTAGATTACTTTTATAACAACGATTTGTCTAGGGTCAGTTTGCTTCCGTACGTTTCCGAAGTACTTCGATACACCTCTCCTAAATATTCTAACGTTGAAGCATCTGAGAAATTTGGAAAATCCACATTACCATATCTTGTTGAAACTTTTACCAGTCATTGTATACAAAAGTGATATGTTTGCCATGTCTCAAAATTATAAATTATCATTTTTATTGTCTGAAGTTATTGTGCTAATAAAATGAGACACGTGATATATTTTTAAATATATTAACACAAAAATCTAGTTTTACAGCAAATGTGTTTACACACAGATGTGTCATGTTATATATTTTTACATTAGCCCTAATTAGCGTGGAAAATATTACTTTTCTTACTCTCCAAAACTTCTGGTTTTTCAAAATTGTGGCATTATTTCAGCAAGATATAGGCCCGTTTTCTTTAAAGTGCTTCTGAGAGGCAGTACTAAAACTTTGAAGCAAATATTTCATCGTAGGTGACATTTTGAGTCTGGAAAAGTGTTGGTAAAACTTTAATGTTTTCTATTCCATGACTTTCTTTATTTGTTGTTCTACAAACACACTATTCTTACAAAAGGTGATTCTTTTATCGATGTCATGCTAATCAAGATAAGCATTCCGAAAATGATCTTATTACTTAGCTCAATAATGAGTAAAAGGCAACTAAGAGGAGCACTAGACTAAAGCGAGAGTCAAAATTGTTTAAAAGCTGTCGCTAAGCGATTGGAATAGCTAGAAGGAAAATAAAAGAAATGTAAAACTGACGAGGACCTTGCATTTGAGAAAAGCTTAAGTATTTTAAAATTGAAACGAATAAAAAGGAATACGTCTTAAACGGCTAGGTCTACAAAAAAAAATACAGTATCAGAACATTGTGTTTTAACGAGATCTACATTTTCTGTGTTCGTTTTTGTCTCTCTCTTACAGTGATCAGTTATGCAAAAGTCATTCAGAATGAAGAAGTCATCAGGGGCTATTCCCAGGAATTTCAGGGTTTACATTTTAATTGTCATATAAACATCTTTTATATAATCAAATTGGGTACAACCATTTTTAGAAAATCGAACTTTTCGAAAAATATTCCGTAGCTTAGGGTGGGGAAATTTTCCTTAAATCTTCGTGCCAATACCAAGTCTGGTAGTTAACCGAATTTTCGTTTTTGAGTTATGCTGTTGAAATACACATACGCAACTTTTTCCACTCCGTACTATTTACAAAAAGATTATAATCTTATGTAGTAAGTTAGAGAAAGGCATGTGATGGTCATCCGAACAAAACCCATGTGACTGGGTATCGACGAAGTTGACCTGATCGTTTCCACACGTTGCGTAATGCTGCGCACCGAAGACGTCGAGTCCCGATATCGCCTTTCTGTCCCCGGCGCCTTTCTTATATAACGTTAAAGTATTTTTGCTCTGCTCTACAACAGATATCACTACCAATATCATTTACAAAGGTACGCTGTGCAAACTCAAATATAGCAAGTGATTTCGTATACTCTCCATACATTCTTGCTTTTGCATTTCTTTAAAGTGAAAATTGTCACAGTTTCTAAATAATGAGGTTGGAACATAGTTATAACTCATACATTTGTGTTATATTAATTTTTGAAGGAGAAACTTTTTAATGAAAACCTAAAAGTTTTCACATTAGGTAATGCATGTCAGAAATTTGGCGTATGCAATATAATTTATTGCAATTATTGGCAGATATTACACACTATAACAGTGATTTCTTGTCATGTTTCAAAGAACACACAGCATGTTTCTAGCTTACTGGTTATTTAAATATAAGCTTTACACTCTATGCATTCATTATTTAGGAAAAGTGTATTATAAACGTATTCACATAAAAATACAAACTTTACTCTCAATTCGTTTACAAATAAATCTATTATTTTAAATTTTTATACCCATCGACCTAATCATTGTAGAATTGTTTGCAATTTAAAAAACTGTGAACTAATCAAAATTTAATCATTTATTTCTGAAAGGTAAAGCAATATTTCGAAAGCGTATATGATGATTTTTTAGATGTACTTTTAGAGGCAGTAACAAGAATTGAAACAAAGTAGTATAAGATTGCATAGTGTGCAGCATTTTGAGAATGGAAAAAAGTTGAGCGTGTCTGTTAATAAGCAAGCGTTTGTCAATTTATAGCTTCACTTAATCCATAATTAAAATTAGAAAAGTCGGAACATTTATGTATTTTTTAAAAGCGACGAGGGTCATCCAAAAAGTGAGAGACGATTTGGCATAAATAAACAATAATGAAAGTTATCAACACAACATTTTACTTACAAAATTAGAATACCTTACTCTATTTTCCAACATAACTGCCATCGCTCTCAAGGTATTTATTGTCACGTGGTACCGTTTTTTCAATACAAATATTACATTCTTCCACCGCTAAAGGCATAGGTCTTGAGGTCTTCATCCATCTAAAAAGTTATGTACCGTGTCCAAAGTGCAACACCGGGTTTTCTTAATTCTTTTATCGACATTCGCTTTCAACTCCTCCACTCTGGTCCTTATCGTACACACTAATTCTTCCTTGATTAAAATTATGCGCCATTTTCCTCACTGAAGATTCCTTCGTTGCATTATCATCATACACTTGGGTTGTTTGCCTATAAAATTCAATTGAGCAAACATTTTGTGCATTCAAAAAGCGAATGAGTTCTTTGGCGGTAGAAAAGCATAACATCAGCTTTGAAAAACTAGTACCACTGACAGTAAAAATCTTGACAGAATGGAGATTACGTGAGAAATACAGTAAAGTATTGTAATTTTTGTAATGAAGCTTTGTACTGATATCATTCGTTAGCATTTAATTGTTCCAAATCGTCTGTCACTTTCTGGATGACTCTCGTATAATTAATGTTATTTAATTAAGAAATATGTTTTCCATTTTATATTCAATTTTTGTTAAATTACAGAGATGCATTGCCTTAATTAAAATAAGTTGCATACTTCTTGTTTTCATATTCCTTCAAAACTAAAGTTAATACAATTTTAAATAATGTGCCTCGAGCATAATTTTGCATGACATATTGGTGTTGTATTAATATGAATGATAGCTTGTTGAATGAAAAACCGAAAGACTTATTTACTTAACCACGAATGTACCATCTGAGTCCTGCTAAACCCTGAATTAAGGGAACTAAAATCAAAATCTACCCAACAAAATTGCTTACTTATAGAGAAACATTACCTATGTAAACGGGAGATTTTGTTGCTTTACAAATTATATTACTGCCTCCAGTATCTGTGTAAAATTTACACAGTAACTAGAGAAGGTATTGTACTCCATCCAAAAATTCTATGTGGAGATTGCACCGGAAATATATGTTTTGATACCCCTGAAACCAAATGAAGCATTTTAAAAAGGTCCGGGAGTCTGTCTGTCTGTATGCCTGTCTGCCTGCCTGTCTGCCTGTCTGTCTGCCTGCCTGCCTGCCTGCCTGTCTGCCTGTATGTCTATCTGCCTGTCTGCCTGCCTGTCTGCCTGCCTGTCTGAGGACAGCATAACCCAAAAACGAAAAGTCTTTTAAATACCAAGGTTGTTAGTTATGTTTAATATCTCCCAAGGATGTGACCCAAAGATTTTCAAGAAAATCCCCTAATGCCAAATTACTCTTTACGTGTAAGAATTTTCAAAACTTTGATTTTCTCCAAAATTGCAACAAGGATTTAGATTAAAATACCGTAAATTAAATATCTTTACATGACAAATAAAATGTATATGTAGAATTTCATGGGAATAGGCTCTGAAGTCCCTTTCATTCTGAATGACTTTTGCATAGCTAATAAACCGTAAGAGACAGATAAAAACTTGTGGCATAAACATGTAGACCTCGTTAAAACACATCATTTATGTCCTTTACAGTTTTATTGCGGAGCTAACGGTTTTCCTAGATAATCCATGTTATTGGTTTGAGTTTTAAAATACTTATACTTTTCTCAGTCAGGAAGCCTTGTGTATTTTTTTTTTTTTTTTTTAAGTCATAGGACTGATTGCTAAATATTTGACTTACTTTAGCACATTCATTCCTTTAGTGGTCTCTTTTACTTATAAAGGACCAAATAATAACAACATTCTACTAATGTATATCTTGATTAGCATGGTGCAGCAAGAAGAAGAATAATCTTTTGTAGAAATTTAATTTGAGAACAGGTAGAGAAAGTCATGTGAATGGAACACATTAGATTGCTAAACTAAGCAAACGATACAGTTTTTTGCAATGCCATTATGTACAACTTGGCGCCCACATTAAATAAAGCGATGACGTTTTACTGTTATTCCATAACATTTTCACAGCTGCTGGCTGAAAAATAGTCTAACATTTACTGAAACCATTGACGTCACCACCACCACCGCTGCCACCGCCACTACCGCCGCCACCACCGCCGTCACCACCGCCACAATTACCATCACCTCACCACCATTAACATCACCACCATTAACACCACCATTAACACCACCATTAATACCATCATATACACCATCATATACACCACTACGACCATCACCATCACCACCATTAACACCACCCCCATTTACATCACCACCTCCATCACCACCACCACCACAATTAACATTCCAACCACCATTAACACCACCACCATCACCACTACCATTAACACCATCACCACCACCATTAACACCATCATCACCACCATTCACATCATCAGCATCACCACCACCATTAACACCATCACAATTACCACCAACATTAACATCACCACCATCACCACCATTACCCTCACCATTACCACCACCACCATTACCACCACACCATTACCATCACCATCACCATCATCACCACCATTACCATCACCATTACCACCACCATTACCACCACACCATTACTATCACCATCACCACCACCATTACCACCACCATTACCATCACCATCACCACCACCACCACCATTACAACCATCACCATTACCATCACCACCACCATTACAACCACACCATTACCATCACCATCACCATCACCACCACCATTACCACCACCACCATTAACACCACCACCATTACAACCACCATCACCACCACCATTACCACCCCCATCACCATTACCATCACCACCAACATTACAACCACACCATTACCATCACCATCACCACCACCATTACCACCACCACCATTAACACCACCACCATTACCACCACCATCACCACCACCATCAACACCACCATCACCACCACCATCACCATTACCACCACCATTACCACCACCATTACAACCACACCATTACCATCACCATCACCACCACCATCACCACCACCATCACCACCATCACCATCACCATCAACACCACCATCACCACCATCACCAAAACGATCACCACCACCATCACCATTACCACCACCATCACCACCACCATTACCATCACCATCACCACCACCATCACCATCACCATTACCACCACCATCACCATCACCACCACCATTACCATCACCATCACCACCACCATCACCATCGCCATTACCACCACCATCACCACCACCATAACCTCCACCATTAACATCACCACCACCATCACCATCACCATTACCACCACCATCACCACCATCACCATCATCACCACCATTACCACCACCATCACCACCACCATCACCATTACCACCACCATTACCACCACCATCCCCACCACCATCACCACCACCATCACCACCACCACCACCATCACCATTCCATTACCACCACCATTACCATCACCACCACCACCATCACCACCACCATCACCACCACCATTACCACAACCATCACCACCACCATTACCACAACCATCACCACCACCATCACCACCACCATTACCATCACCACCACCATCACCATTACCATACAATACCACCACCATCGCCATCACCAACACCATTACCATCACCACCACCATCACCATTACCATACCATTACCACCACCATCGCCATCACCACCACTACCACCATTACCACCACCATCACCATCACCACCACTACCACCATTACCACCACCATTACCATCACCATCACCACCACCATCACCATCACCATTACCATCACCATTACCACCACCATCACCATTACCACCACCATCACCATTACCATCACCACCACCACCATCACCACCACCACCACCATCACCACCACCATTACCACAACCATCACCACCATCACCATTACCACCACCATCACCATTACCACCACCATTACCACCACCATCACCACCACCATCACCATTACCACCACCATCACCTACACCACCACCATTACCACCACCATCACCATCACCATTACCATCACCATTACCACCACCATCACCACCACCATTACCATCACCATCACCATCACCACCACCACCACCATTACCACCATCACCATTACCATCACCACCACCATCACCACCACCATTACCACCACCATCACCATCACCATCACCATTACCACCACCATCACCACCACCATTACCATCACCATCACCACCATTACCACCATCACCATTACCATCATCATTACCATCACCATTACCACCACCATCACCACCACCATTACCATCACCATTACCACCACCATCACCACCACCATCACCATTACCATCACCACCACCATCACCATTACCACCACCATCACCACCACCATTACAACCACACCATTACCATCACCATCACCACCACCATCACCACCACCATTACAACCACACCACTACCATCACCATTACCACCACCATCACCACCACCATTACAACCACACCATTACCATCACCATCACCACCACCATTACCACCACCATTACCACCACCACCATTAACACCACCACCATTACAACCACCATCACCACCACCATCACCACCACCATTACCACCCCCATCACCATCACCACCACCATTACCATCACCATCACCACCACCATCACCATCACCATCACCATTACCATCACCATTACCACCACCATCACCATTACCACCACCATCACCATTACCACCACCATCACCATTACCACCACCATTACCATCATCATCACCATTACCACCACCATTACCATCACCATCACCACCACCATGACCATCATCATCACCATTACCATCACCATTACCACCACCATTACCACCACCATTACCATCACCATCACCACCACCATCACCACCACCATGACCATCATCATCACCATTACCATCACCATTACCATCACCATTACCACCACCATTACCATCACCATCACCACCACCATTACCATCATCATCACCATTACCATCACCATTACCACCACCATCACCACCACCATGACCATGACCATCACCATTACCATCACCATTACCATCACCATTACCACCACCATCACCACCAGCATTACCGCCACCATCACCACCATCATTACCATCACCACTATCACCACCACCATTACCATCACCATTACCGCCACCATCAGCACCACCATTACCATAACCATTACCACCACCATTACCATCCCCATTACCACCATCACCACCACCATTCCATCACCACTATCACCACCACCATTAATGTCACCACCACCATCACCACCACCATTAACACCACCACCATCACCACACCACCATTAACATGACCTCTACCACCATCACCATCACCACCATTAACACCACCACCAGTACAACCACCATTAACACCACCACCATCACCACCACCACCATTAACACCATCACCACCACCATTCACAGCATCACCATCACCAGCACCATTAAAACCACCACCATTAACACCATCACCATTAACACCACCATTAACATCACCACCATTAACACTACCACAATTACCACCACCATTAATATCACCACCATCACCATCACCACCATTAACATCCACACCACCATTAACATCACCACCACCATTAACATCACCACCACCATTAACATCACCACCACCATTACCATCACCACCAATACCACCACCACCACCATTATCATCACCGCCACCATTACCATCACCATCACCACCATCACCATCACCACCATCACCACCACCACGACTACCATCACCACCACCACCATTACCACCACCATTACCACCATCACCACCACCATCCCACCACCACCATCACCACCATCCCACCACCACCACCATCACCACCACCACCACCATCCCACCACCACCATCACCACCACCACCACCATCCCACCACCACCATCACCACCATCCCACCACCACCACCGCCACCGCCACCATCATCACCACCACCACCGCCGACGCTACCACCACCACCAGTTTTTTTAAATCTTCGTATAGCATCCTTGGAAGATAATAAACTTAAAATACCAAATTTGGGACTTTACGGTGTTTTAGTCATTGAGCTATGTTGCGCAAAGCACATACGGACCTTTTTCTATTAACGGGTTTTTGGACTCAGGTGGCCTCAAAATATATATTTTCGCTGAAATCTTGTATTGAATTTTTGGTCGGAATACGATACTTTCTCTATAATCTATGTATATAATACGTGTAGAGAAAGTGAAGTTTATAAGATAACTTGTGTTTTAGGGAGATCCACATTTTTTGGGTAGTACTCGTTTGTCTCTGTTTCAGTTTACCAGTTCAGCAAAATCATTCAGAGTCAGGAGTGCTTCAGAAACTATTCCCTACATCTTCAAGATATACATTTTATTTGCGTTTAAATATATATTGATATGCTTCATTTTAATCGAAATAGTCATTTTTCAGAAAACCGACAATATAGCAATATAAAGGGCATATAAAGGGCAATTGAGATTGGGGTTCTTTCTTGAAAAATTTCATTTCGTATCCCGAGAAAATACTAAAGTTGAATACGAAATTTGGTATTTAACTAACTTTTCGTTTTTGAGCTATGCTACCGCCCCCCCCCACATACACACACAAACACAGACCTCTTTTTAAAACATTTTATTTTGTTATTCAGGAGTCCTTGTGGTTAAATCTGGGTATCAAATTGTTGGGTGGAATACATCTTATCTCTACACGTGTACGTACACAGTACTTGATAGAAAAGTAAAAATATGGCACAAAAGAGGTTAGAGTTCTGCAACGTAAAAACTTCGACTTTGATACTGGAGGAGTTTTCCTAGCAGATATTGACTATTTCAGTTATACACCCAGGATAACAGTTAAAGTGGAAAGAAGTTTTTTTTTTTGTGCAGAAATGTTTTCATAATAGGAAAATAGACTTCTAATAATTTATAATATATAGCAAGGCAGATTTTGTCACGTTATCATTGTAATGCTTATATTAGTTCTCAAATGGCAGATGACGCATTCGACAATGTTTATTTACCGAAGGTTCCTTTTTTTCTTTCTTCACTGTCTCCTGAATAATGATATGAACGACCAATATACCAATATCGATAACAACAATAGAAATAGAGAACAATTATTTTATTTCTGCTTTTAATAACTAATACACAAAATGAAAACAAACGTTATTTTATTTGAGGTTATTGCCTTCTTCTCATACATAACTAATACAAATTATTATTTTTCACTTTTTTTTAACTTAATCCATTATGAATTGGATAAAACTTTATATAAAATTGTGGACCGGACAGTTATTAAAAGTGAAGGTTAGCTGACTGACTGGATTGTCACCCTGCATCATATAACCAGGACAGGAGATTAAACAAACTAACGTCTGGTGTGAATAAAATAATTTGCGCTAATGTTTATATCGATTAGCATGATGTAGAAAAAATCTGATTCATATGACTTTCTTTGCAACTGTGTAAGGGAGTCTTGTTAATAAGATTATTCTATCTACTTCATGCTAATATAGATAAACATTAGTAGAAACGGTGTTATTACTTAGTTCTTTGTATTTGGAAGGGAAATTAAGGAATACCGCAGGCTAAACCGACAGTCAAATGTTTTAACACGTGGTCGTTATGGGATTGAAATCCGTTTCTTTGCGTGCGCAGGAGATGACAAGTTCCCGCATGAAACATTTTTAATTATTTTAAAACTGAAGCTAATAGAAAGGAATATCTCGAAAACGGTCAACTCCACGAAAATATATATATACATATATATAATTAACATAAATTGTGTGATTTAACGAGATCTACATTTTTCCTCCGGTAAATTTTTGGCTATCTGTGACGGTTTACCAGTTACGCAAATCTCCTCAAAGTTCATCCAGGTCTTCAGAAGCTATTCCCAGAAAATTCAAAATACATATTTTATTTGTGATGGAAATGGATTTAATAAGTGGCATTTTAATAACAATTGTTACCGCCATTTTTAAGAAAAACAAAATATTGGAAAATGTTTCCTTGCAGAGGGTAGTTTGGGGTGAAGCATTATTAGAATATTATAAACTTAAATGCCAAATTTAGGATATAACGGTCTTTTCGTATATGAGCTATGCTGTCCAAGGCGGGCCTTCTAGAAACGATTTTTTTATTCAGGGGACCTTAAAATATATCTGCGTTGAAATCTTTACATCAAATTTTTGGGTGAAATACAATACCTGCTGTACCTATTATATGCATATTGCGCGTAGAGAAAGTAAAAATATGTGAATGTCAAATACACCTCTGTAGAATTGTCACACCTTAGCACTTCCCAGTATTAAATTACTGTCCTATTGGTAAAAGTGCAGGAAGACCTAACCAGAAGACATCACCAATAATCCTGTGTAGCCGAAACGGACCTTACGAGGCACTCACAGTGAAATTATGTGTCAAAAAACCAAAAAATGTATTTCTATTACAATTATTTTTTAAACCTTTGACCGTCTACAGGGAATTAACATTTAGCTATTTTCCCCTTTCTTCGGATTCAACGGTCCTTTAAACATCGTACGTTACACATATTTCCTAGCATATTATTTCATAAAGCTGCATTTTTCTCTAAACTACGTTTTTACACATTCAAAATGTTCCTCGAGAGTGCGTATTAGTTTTGTAAATAAAACCAAATTTCCCAAAATGTGCAGAAATGTCTATTTTAATATCATAAAGGGTAACATTGTTCTAACAATAATAGTAATTTTTTCAAGAAATATATTCTATAAAATATTAACTTTACAGATTAAAGTTCCTAATATTCTTAAACGTTTTAATAATTCAGTGATCAAAGGTATTGAAATATCCCCGTTTAAAGTTTTTTTGTTTACCTCAAAGCTTCAATTCAGAAAATCAAAACCAATTTTTTTCAAAATTTTAGGCGAGTGGTACATTTTGGCTATGGAATATATTCACATAGTAAATTTTTTAAAATAATTATATCTTCTAAAGTATTGATTCAATGTGAATGAAATATGTTATTCGTATTAACAATAATAACAACGCAATTACTGTAAAATTTCACAGACACACACACACACACACACACACACACCCAGACATTCCCACGGTCCTTTTTCTAAAAGTACATTTTATGGATTCAGGGGACCTCAAAACATTTCCGGTGAAATCTAGCAATCAAATTTTGGTTAGAATACAGTACTTCTCTACCTACTATGTGCATTGTACAAACGTGCTAGAGAAAGTAATAAAGGAGCTAACAAGTTCGGCTCGAGTTAGAAATGAAAGAAAACTTTTTTTTCAGTTTTACTTTCTATAGCACGTATGTATAATGTAAATCGTAGGCGAAGAAGATATTGTATTACACCCAAACTTCTATACTTAGATTTCACCGGTAATAAATATTTTGAGGACTTCTGAATCCAAAAAAAAAAAAAAAAAAAAAATCTGTGTGTCTGTGGATACCATACCTCAAAAACCAAAAGTCGTTAAATACCAAACTTTGTACAGGATTTAAGTGCAGTATCTTCCAATGATGTGAACCGCAGATATTCAGGAAAATCGTCCAACCCCAAACTAACCTTTACATGGAACAGGTTTTTAAAATTTTGAATCTTTAAAACATTTCTCTACTATTTTTGATTAAAATACCGTCTATTAAATATATTTACATGAAAAATGAATTGCATGTCCTTAATTTATTCAAAATAGCCAATTAAATCCCCTTCATTTTGAATAGCTGCATATTTGTTAAACCGTAGGAGATGCACTTATCACAAAAACTGCAGGTGTCATTAGAACAGCATTTATGTCATGCACAGTTTTGTATCGAACTAAACATTTTCGAGATATTGCCTGTTATTGGTTTCAATTTAAAATACTTAAAATTTTGCCAAGCGGTAAGGCTTCATTTGTTTCACCTCTCTCTTGTTTTACTCCTGACCTCGGGAAGAGAACCGAATTTCAATGACAATCGCATAGCAACAGGTTTTACAAGACTTAACTGTTACTTTAGCCTAGTGTATTCCGATATTTCCCTTTTACTTACTGTAAAGAACTAAGTAATACGACCATTTTTGGTAAAGTGTATGTTAATTAGTGTGATGTAGAAAAAGAAAAATCGTTTGTAAGAATAGTTTATTTGCAGAACATTTAGAGAAAGTCATATAAATGGAAGACATAATATATTTTACGAGTATTCATTTTCAGAGAGTATTCTTTGAAAATTCAAGATTTACTGTTTATTTTTAGTAAATATGTTTAATATATGGTATTTAATCAACGTCGTTGAAGGCGTTTAGAAAACCAATAACATTAAAAAAATGCCATGCGTAGTGTAGTTTTCAGCTATTGAAGCGCCAATGCAATGACCGAGATTAGGCAATTTCAACCAATCGCGGTCATCTGACTGGAGCAATATTGTCGCAACATCTTATCGCTGCTGATGTTCATTTCTTTGAAATCTTGTCGCATCTGACGTCCGTTTGTTTAACCTCCAGTCTTGGTTATTTGAGGTTATTGCACTCATCTCAAATAAAATAACATTTGTTTCTATTTCATGTATTAGTTATTAAAATCTGAGTTAGAATAATTGTTCCTATTTCATTATTACTATTGATATTCGTACATTGGGTGGAGGCACGTTCGGCCATATTGAAATGCAGGATGCAGTGAACAAAGGAAAAAAAAAATCGGTAAATAAACATGGTCAAATGCGTCATCTACCATGTGAGAACTAATTTAAGAATTACAATTATAACCTGATAAAATCTACCTTCGTACATATAAATTATTAATAGTCCATTTCGCTGAATTGTCTTATCAAATACAACTCGTGTTTTCATCTCTTAGGACAATTCACTGCTGTTTCTTCACTCCGGTCCTGAGTCATCAGCAAGATGGAAGCACTCGGAGTATTAATTACGATAGTCTTCGTGTCATACCCTTAGAAGACTCTAAATTTAAATACCAAGTTTAGTTTCTAATGGTGTTGTGGTTTTGGAGCTATGCTGTCCAAAGACAGACGGACGCACACATATATGATCCTTTTCTAAAACTGTTGTTTTTTCAGATTCATGGAATCTCGAAACATAAATCTTGGTATAGAAATTTGGGTGGAATACAATACTTTCTCCATCTGTCATACACATTGTACATACTGTTAAAGTAAGAATAGTTTGTTTAGGCTACATAAAATAAACCTAAATCATGTGAATGTAAAACATCTGATATATCTATTGGTCTGATTTTGGCGTTTCTAGGCCCACGTCAGCAAGGGTTTATCACTTGATCCCAATATGATTTCGTTTAAGGAACCTACCAGTATTCATCAAAGCAATGAATTACTTAAGAGACTTTGGTTACACAACGAAATGAACGGCAATTGTAGTCAGCAATGTCTAACTTTTACCTGGCAACTAGTTCGGGAAGCTACACTGAGTCAGATGCTTTGTTGACTACTGTCTGTGGTCTTCGTGTGTACTCAACATCTGGGCAGTGGAAGCCTCTCTTCTTCTTCTACATATGCTTCTCCTCCCCATATGGAGGACTTACACCCCCAGGACTTACAAGCTACTGCCAGTTGGGTCAGATTCCTGACGACACAGCTCAATACACCAGGCCTGGCAAGGAAAGCGCAAGAGATGTGAACGTACCCTCCCTTTCGTCCCTACTACTCTCTTTCAACATTCACGTAAAGCCAAAGAAACCGGTTCATTCAGTTCAGTGGTGGCTTACATGCGCAATATGAGTAAACGGCAAATCTATGTTCCGAACTTGGAGATCAAGTACTTTGTTGTTTTTGAAGAACAACCGCCAATGTTGTACACCTAACCTCTCCGCTTCTCTGCCAGGTGGAAGGAAAACAAGAAGGGACGATTGTAGGCATTGAGCATTTCACGCTGTGGGTGCTTATCTTACTGGTTCTTCACTACACACTCCATTCCGCTTGCATTTCTTGCTTCCTTTTAATAGCTAGAAATGACGTCACATAACTTTCAGGAAAATAGTGGAAGCCGAAGCTTCTGGAAGAACCAGGAGTGTCACGTTCTAAAGCCTCTGGTTACCGGCGCGCAGCATTTCCTTTGTTTCGGATTCCTAGATCTCCAACTCTGCAGATTCAGCATAACAAAGCAAAAGTGAGAGTGGCCACATACATCACTGTCACAATATTAAATGTAGGCGAAATGGACGATGATCGGAAAGGTAATCGTAGAGTAATTGGTGGAATGAATGGCAGGGTGCCCGGTGGAAACTCGCCCAGGCGCCGCTTCATCCAGCACATATTGTGTTTGGCCATATCGGGGACTTTTAGAGTAAAACATTGGTGGTTTTACTCTTTTAAGTAGGCAGCACTTAGGCCGAGTGATTAGCCCACTTGCCTCTCACGATCCCATGAGACTCAATGTGGGACTTTTGGTGGAGACAGCGGCGTCAGGGTGGGTCATCTCCGGGTTCTCCGGCATCCCCCCATTCATTCTATCTTTTACTCCATAATAACCTTTCATTTCATTGTGGTTTCCTCTTCCTCTCTCTCGTTCTAGCAATCAGGCGGATTATCCCTCCTGGCCTTTTTTGATCTAGAGTGCGTCGGTCACTCTTCGTAGTCTAGGACACACCTGAGAAGCTGGTAAATGGAGGAGAAGTGTGATGTCTCCCCATTCTACCTGGAGTTGACTGTAGCTCACCAGCGGTGACGGAACCAACTCAGCGGGTGGCCGATTACCAAAATATCTCTTGCGGTCTTTCTTTCTCAAATGAGGCTTTATAAATATTTTTTGGGGTGTATTAGAACACTGTCACCTTTTCTCGGCACTAATTTATAAATACCAAGCTTAATGTGAGTTACAGAGAGATGCAATGCCGATATAAGTGTATCGTCATGCAAACCGTAGTGTGTATCACTCTTAGTATAGTTCAATTTAGAAAAGAATTGCTCAAACGTATATGTGGAAATAAACTTTTCATCAATACGGCCAGCAAAATTTCTCAATTCGGGGTATGTATTGGCTGGCACCATTTGGCAAAGTTACAAGTCGTGCTTCCCTTGTTTTAGAGGAGTACTGCTCTGCAATGTACTTCGCCCTCCGTGGTGTAATGGTTACCATGCTAACTTCATATACCCAAGGTCGCGGGTTCAAACCCGGCGGAGGAAGATGGATTTTTTCGGGCGTAAAATCCTTAGCATGGCTTCCTTTGGAAGGGAAGTAAAGCCGTTGGTCCCGTGTTGTAAATTTACGACACGTAAAAGAACCTCAAGCCTGATAGAGAGGCCTCTGAGCAAAATTAAGCGGTCTTTCACGACCAGTATAGAATGGGACGCTGAGAACCGCAGCAGTTAAAGAGCGTCCAAAAATAAATCGCCATTTATTTTTTTTTCTGCAATATACATACTTACTTCTAATTGTAACTGAAATGGGACAACTATTACATTGAAAACATGAGCTGCACAGGAGTTGCATATATTTTTCCATAAGAATTCTGTCAGCGAAACGTCGCTGACTACCCACTGTATGTTGTTATTCGTCATGTATACAGTTAATCAGACACAGTGGAGTGGGTAAGGAAGAGGTGGCAATGTTTGCGCAACGCTGAGAGCAAGCATCCCATATCTGCTCTGGAGGTATCATGCTAGTTCCTATGGTCTCGGGTTCAAACACGAGTGGTGGGCGATGGATTATTGGGACGCTAAAATCCTTAGCAAATATCTCTTCAGTGTTCCGTTTAGTAAATTTACGGCACGTAAAAGAATCCTAAGCTGGTTGAATAGGTCTCTGAGTAACATGTCAGGTCTTTTACGCCCATATAAAATGGAACGCTGGGAACCATGTAGTTAAACAGCGGCCATCAATAAAGCTCAATTTCAATTTTCAGAGATCGACAAGAACTGCTAGCTTGTAAGTCCTCCAGAGGAACAGGGTAAATGGAGGAAGAGTAAGAACTTTAGGTAGCCTGCTGTAAGCTTTTCACATCCACACGTCTGTAGGGTTACCAGATTTATTTCATAAATAAACAAGCATTATCTTAAAAATCGAAAATTGATATTGAAATCGCCCAAATTCAAATTGATGCCTTCTTTGTTGATGTTGAAAAAGTCTCTAAAATTTAGTTTGGAAACAACTGCTGCCTAATTTTGTTTGTGTTTCTAAAGATCTGACCATTGGAATTTAGTTGCAAATTTTTCCAATAGAAAGAAAACAGAAGTGATATCACTTGGAACCTTATAATTTATTTAATTCAGAATCACAAAACTAGCTCCTTTGGTTTAATTAATGTGCTATTTATATCCACCCATCCATCCATCTATCCATCCATTAGGACCTTTGACTAAAAATTATTTTTCTTTATTAGAGGATTCTCAAAACGTTTCCGGTGAAATTTTGGTATCGAATTATTGGGTGGAATCGCATACATTTTCTACCTAATAAAGGTAGTGGTGTTAGTAGTAGTGGTAGTGGTAGTAGCAGCAGTAGTAGTAGTAGTAGTAGTAGTAGTAGCAGCAGTAGTAGTAGTAGTAGCAGTAGTAGTAGAGTAGTGGTGGTGGTGGTAGTAGTAGTGGTAGTGGTAGTAGCAGCAGCAGTAGCAGTAGTAGTAGCAGTAGTGGTAGTGGTAGTAGTAGTAGTAGTAGTAGTAGTAGTAGTGGTGGTGGTAGTGGTAGTAGTAGTAGTAGTAGAGTAGTGGTGGTAGTGGTAGTGGTAGTAGCAGCAGCAATAGCAGTAGTAGTAGTGACAGTAGTGGTAGTGGTAGTGGTAGTAGTAATAGTAGTAGTAGTAATGGTAGTAGTAGTAGTAGCAGCAGCAATAGTAGTAGCAGTAGCAGTAGTAGTAGCAGAATTAGTAGCAGTAGTAGAAGTAGTAGTAGTAGTAGTAGTAGTAGCAGTAGCAGTAGGAGTAGTAGTAGCAGTAGCAGTAGCAGTAGTAGCAGTAGTAATAGCAGTAGTAGTAGCAGTAGTAGTAGCAGGAGTGGTAGCAGTAGTAGCAGTAGCAGTAGTAGTAGCAGTAGCAGTAGTAGTAGTAGTAGTAGTAGTAGTAGTAGTAGTAACAGCAGTAGTAGTAGCAGTAGCAGTAGCAGTAGCAATAGCAGTAGCAGGAGTAGTAGTAGCAGTAGTAGTAGTAGCAGCAGCAGCAATAGCAGCAGTAGTAGCAGTAGCAGTAGTAGTAGCAGTAGCAGCAGCAGTAGCAGTATTAGTAGTAGCAGCAGCAATAACAGCAGTAGTAGCAGTAGTAGTAGTAGCAGTAACAGTAGCAGCAGTAGTAGCAGTAGCAGTAGTAGTAGCAGTAGCAGTAGCAGTGGTAGTAGTAGTAGTAGTAGCAGCAGCAGCAATAGTAGTAGTAGCAGTAACAGTAGCAGCAGCAATAGCAGTAGTAGTAGTAGTAGCAGTAGCAGTAGCAGTGGTAGTAATAGTAGCAGTAGCAGTAGCAGTGGTAGTAGTAGTAGTAGTAGCAGCAATAGTAGCAGTAGCAGTAGTAGCAGTAGCAGTAATAGTAGCAGTAGCAGTAGCAGTGGTAGTAATAGTAGCAGCAGTAATAGTAGCAGTAGCAGTAGCAGTGGTAGTAATAGTAGCAGCAGTAATAGTAGCAGTAGCAGTAGCAGTGGTAGTAATAGTAGCAGTAGTAGTAGCAGTAATAGTAGCAGTAGCAGTAGCGGTAGCAGTAGCAGTGGTAGTAATAGTAGCAGTAGCAGTAGTAGTAGTAGCAGTAGCAGTAGCAGTGGTATGTAGTAGCAGTAGCAGCAGCATAGTAGTTGTAGTAATTTTTAAAATACAAAGAATTATTTATTGTAACCTAAAGGCTGAAAAAAAAAATAAAGCAATAGGATACAGATGTAACGTAGATTACTGTAAAATTTAGAAATTGCGTTGTCGCGTAGCTGAATGGTTGATCCACATTGTTTTGCTTCGTCTGGTTACACCTCCGTAAATCCATTTTGATAAGTTTACAGATTATTCGCTTTCATACGAGGGCCGTCGTTATCGGGTGCAGTTCCATCGCTGAGGCTAGAGCATGTACATATCCTCCTTTCCCACATCGGTGTAAGCAACGCTTTAATCAGTCTGAACATCACCCACTTTCTCCTTCTACACCGTGATCTGCAGCTCATATTTCCTATTCGGGTTGTGGCCTTTTGCTAGACAACGCCATTTTTCAATCAACATCAACAAACACCGGCTAGAAAATTTCAAATTTGGAGCTGATTTAGTGCTTTGGGGTGTAAAGATAAGGCCGTGAAACACTGCAGAAAACCTTTCTCCGTGGCTATGACGTAGAAAGTACACTGACATGCCCGCTGAAAAGGGCTAAAACGTAAGATAATTATATCATGATTACATCGTGATTGGCACTAAAAGAGTTAACATTAAAATTTATACTGTTTTGAGTTTCAAATTGCGTATTTTGCGGGAATTTATTTGGTGTACACAATGGAAACACCTTCAACAAATGCATAACTACAAAAAATCTCATGTGTTTCATTCACATGATATAAATTCTTGTTAATATGCTTATTCTTCTATCCATTTCATGTTAATCGACATAAACATTAGCAAAATCGATCTTATTACTTAGTTCCTTATAAGTATAATAAGGGAATACACTAGGCTAAACTGACAGACACATGTTTTAAAACGTGGTTCGTTGCTATGGAATTGAAATCCGTTTCTTTGCGTGGCCAGGAGTTGACAACTTCCTGTATGAGAAAAGTTTGTATTTTAAAACTGAAATTAATACCAAGAAATATCTCGAAAACGGTCAACTCCAGCGAGAAAGGGTATGTGACATCAATTCTGCTGTTTTAAGGAGCTCTAGAGTTTTATGTAGTAAGGTTTTGTCTATCTCTTACGCTTTACTAGTGGAAAATTAAGAAAGACAATCATCCAGAATGAAGACGTCTTTTAGAGGCTATTCCCAGAAAATTCAAGAGATATGTTTTTTTGTCATGTAAATATCCTAAATGTAAGAGACTAATCAAAATCGTTAGAGCCATGTTTTAGAAAATAAAAAAAATTCGAAAATTTTTCCATATAAAGGAGTGGTTGTAGTTGGAGGGATTTTCTTGAAAATCTTCGTGAAATATACTGAACTTAAGTAGGAGTTAATGTTGGTATTTAATGGTCTTTTCGTTATTGAGCTATGCAGCACGGATCTTTTTCTAAAAATTCTGAGAATCCGAAAGCATGTATTTCCAGTGAAATTTTGGTATAACATTTTTGGGTGCAATACAATACCTTCTCTATATAGTACGTGTAGAGAAAGTCATAATAGGACATTAAAGTCACACATTCGTAACTTTGTGTGCACAGTATATAGTTCAGGTTGAGCTACATCACCACAGAACTGAATATACCTGCGGTTTGCATGTCTCAGGACATTGGCATTCAGGTGTGAAGTTGATATGATTCTTCTTGGCTGTTGGTAGCGCGATAAGTGAACTTAACAGCCTATCAAATATCAGGATCCGTGGCTCCGCGTGCTACCATTAAATAATCTTTCACTCCTCAATGTACAGAAGTGGCATTCATTAATTTCTCTATGCGCACCATGCGGAAGATACTGTATTGCATACAAAAACTCGAGACAGAGATTTCTCACAGTATGCACGTTTTGAGGGCCATTGTTTAGAAAATGGTCCGTGTGTGTATATTGTGTGGACACCATAGCTCAAAAAGGAAAACACCATTAAATACCAAACTTAGTACTTTAGTTAAGCATCTTCCAAGGATGCAACATGAAGATTTTCAAGAATCCCCCCCCCCCAACAAAATACCGCTTACAGGAAAGCTTCTCGAAAACTTTGCTACTCTAAAAGATGACTAGGGATTTTGAATAAAACACCGTACAACAAAGATATTTGCATGACAAATAAAATACCTATCCAGAATATTCTGATAATAGTCTCTAAACACCTCATAGTTATGGATGGATTTTGCATAACTTGTAAACCGTAAGAATCAGACAAAAATTTACTGCACAAAAAATGTAGATATCGTTAAAACATACAATTTATATCAATTACATATTTTACATATTTTCCCCCAAGATATTCCATCTTACTGGTTTCAATTTTAAACTACTTGAATTTTTCTCAAACTGGAAGTCATAGTATTCATCTCTCTTGTTTTCTTAATCCTAGCCATGCAAAATTAACCGAACTTCATTTGTTCATATAGCGTCCAGCTTTTAAAAGATGTGACTATCGCTTTAGCCTAATGTATTGCTTATTTCCCTTCTACTTGGAACACAGTATATAAGACAATTTCTGCTAATAATTATGTTGATCAGCATGATGAAAGAAAAAGAATAATGCTTTTTAAGAGTAGTTTTGTTTGCAGAACAGGTAGAAGAAGCCAGGTGAAAGGAACACATAGCTTACTTTTTGTTGAATTAACTTTGAAATTTGAATATTGCATCATTCTTATCTGATAAATTGATAATTTGTAGCCAGCAAACCTTACTGCAACAATTATGAACCATTTATCATAAACTGGAGCTAATTTTGCCCTTTTTGGGTTACTTTGAAAGAAATTTGAAACATATTATTCTATAACTCTACATATATTTTTCTATTTTGTACACAATGTGAGAATTGGATTAATTGCTTTGATAGAACATAGAGGAGCTCAACATATGAAGAAATCCATTAATTTTTGGATTATGACAATTCAGCGCCATGAAAACCATAATTTAAAGTACCAGATTTTCCCAATTTTGGGCCTCCCTATCACATGTAATACATGGGAGTAATTATTGGTTATTTTTTATATTGGATACAGAATAAAATAAAAAGTATAATGCCCACACTTACTGTTCATTTTATTTCTTTTTTTTTTTTTGTTACTGTTTAACGCCCGCTTTTACTACGTGTGGCACCGCAGGCGACGACACTGGTGGACTCAAAATTAGGGATGTGCAGTATGTTTACGTTTATGGTATTGAAATGTCACAATCCCAAACTGTGAGCCTATATGAAATATGAGAGCAATAATTCGTATCTTCACATTGAATACGTAAACTAAAGTATATGAGATTATTTATAAAATGATATATATTTCAAAATTGATCAAAGTAACCAATCAAAGACTATATTATTTCCAGTTTATGGTAAAATGTCCAATTATGGTAAACCTTACTGGCTCTAAGTTATTAGCTAAGAGTGATCCTGAAGGAGCGTTGAATGCAATATTCAGGTTTGAAAATTAATTTGCTATAAAAGATCTGATCTGTTACGCTCATACAACTTTCTCGAACTGTTCCACAAACAGACTCCTTACAAAGGATAATTCTTCTTTCTGCACCATGCTAATTGAAATAAACATTAGCAGAATGTACTTATTACTTAGTTCCTTATAAGTAGAATGGAATTAAAGGAATTCACTATACTAAAGTGATAGTCAAATATTTCAAAAACTTTCGTTATGCGATTGACACTGAAATTCGCTTCTTTGCTTAGCCAGGAGTAGAACAAAAGAAAAACGGACACTGCCTATCTAAGAAAATTATACACATTTTAAAGTTGAAACCAATAACAAAGAATAACTTGGAAACAGTCAGCTCTACAACAAAAATGAATTCGACATAAATTGTGCGCTTTTAGATTATGTTTTGTGTGCTAAGTTTTTGTCTATCTCTTACGGCTATACAAAATCCTGCGAAATTCAACCATAATAAAGTGCTGTTCTGAGGCTATTCCCAGAAAGTATAAAATACTCATTTTATTTGTGTTGTGAATAACTTTTAATGTACGATGTTTTAATCAAAATCGTTAAGAACCAGTTTTGAAAACATTTAAAAAACGTTTTCATATAAAGGGTAGTTAGGGGTGGTGGGAGTTTTTTGAAAATCTTTGTGTCGCATCCTTGGATGCTAAACTTAAATGCCAAGTTTCGTATTTAACGGTCTGTTAGTTTTTAGGCTATGCTGTTCACAGTCACACACATGGACCTTTTTCTAAAACCGCTTCTTTTTTTTTTTTCGATTCAGGGGTCTAAAACATATTTCTGGCGAAATCTAGGTATCGAATTTTTGGGTGCAATATAATATCTTCTCCATACACTATACATAGCGCGTGTAAGGAAAGTAAAAAGCTGATGTGTTCCATTCACATGACTTTCTCTGCATCTCTATAACAAGTTATTCTTAATAAGCTTGTTCTTTTATCCACTTCATGCTAATCGAGATAAACATTAGCAGAAACGGTCTTATACTTGCTTTCTTGAAAATAGAAGGGAATACACTAGACTAAACCGACAGTCAAATGTTTTAAAATGTGGTTGCTATGGGATTGAAATCAGATTCTTTGCGTGGTCATAGGTTGACAACTTCCCGCATGAGAAATATTTAAGTATTTTAAAATTGGAACTGCAATAAGAAATATCTCGAAAACTGTCAACTTCTCTATAAAAATGTATGTGATATACATTTTATTTTTCTAAGAAGCTCTATATTTTTTGTGTATTACTTTTCTGTCTATCTCTTACGGTTTATTAGTTATGCAAAATTCTAAAAAAGTCACCCAGCATAAAGAGATCTATCGAGGTTATTCCCAGAAAATCAACGATATACATTTAATTTATCATGTAAATATGTTAAACATATAAGTTTGTAATCAATATCGTTATAACCACTTTTGAGAAAATCAAAATTGTTTAAATTTTTTTTATGTAAAGGGTAGTTGGAGGTTGGGGGATTTTCATGAAAATCTTCGTATCACATCCTCGGAAGATACTGAGCTTAAATATCAAGTTTGGTATTTAACGGAGTTTTCGTTATTGAACTATGCTGCCAAAAAAAAAAAAAAACACACGCACGGACCGTTTTCTAAAAATGAAATTTTTGCATTTAGGGGTCTCATAAACATATATTTTCTATAAAATGTTGAAATCGAAATTTGGGTGCAATGCAATACCTTCTCCATACACTATTTACATGGTAAGTGCAGAGAAAGTGACAATTTGTTCAGGTTTAATGCCATTACTGTAATATGACGTAAGTACTACATTCCTGTTACCTGACGTCAGAGTCAGAGGCGACGTCGACAGCGATTCCGTCTCATGCTGCTTTCAAGAAAATCCAGAAGCTATTAATGAGGAAGCCAGCGTACCCCAACTATCAATATGATACAAATTCACGCTTTCGTTTTTGTGAAATTAATTGTGAATTTGGAAACCCAGTCAGGCTAAAAAATTCGATGTCATAGCCGGGATTCGAACAATAGGTCTTCCAGTTTTCGCCAGGCAGCTCACACCAATTTAGCTAACATGACAATGTGCCAACATGACATTAAATTTCCCAACAAACTCGTATTACTTTCCCTACACGTACTGTGTATAGAGAAGGTATTGTATTGCACCCAAAAATTGGATACCGAGATTTCACCGGAAATACATGTTTTCCGAGCCCCTGAATCCAGAAAAATAATTTTTAGGAAAAGGTCTGCGTGTGTGTCTGTATGTCTGTGGACAAAATAGCTCATTAACGAAAATACCGTTAAATACAAAACTTGGTATTTAAGTTTTATCTTACCAGGTTGTGAAATGAAAATTTTCAAGAAAATTCCCCCACCCCAAGCTATCCTTTACATGGATTTTTTTTTTAATTTTGCGTTTCTCAAAAATGGTTATAATGGTTTTGATTAAAATACCGTATAGTAAAGCTATTTACATCACAAATGAAGTGCAATCTTGAATTTTCTGCGAATGCTTATCAACAGTTGTTCCTTCTGAATGAATTACTCGTAAACCGTAACAGATGGATGAAATTTACTAAAAAAAAAAATGTACATTTCGTTCAAATACACAATTTATGCCATATACATGTTTTCGGAGAGTTGACCTTTACCGATATATTTCTTGTTATTGGCTTCTGTTTTAAAATACTTAAACTTTTCTCATATGGGAATTTGTCAAATGCTGGCCACACAAAGAAACGGATTTCAATCCCATAGCAACCACATTTTGAAACATATAGCTATTGGTTTAGTCTAGCGTATTCCCTTCTACTTACAAGGAGCCAAGTAATAAGACCGTTTCTGCAAATGTTTATCTCGATTAGCATAAAGTGGATAGAAGAATGAGCTTATTAACAATAATGTAGAGAAAGGCCTGTGAAAGGTAAACCACAAGGGGCAGAATTCAATTTGAGATGACATACCCCAATGGCGACCTACAGTGTCGTATTTTAAGTCCAGAGCTTTTTACATAGTTTAGCTAAGTATTAAAGTTTCAATGTGCATTTTCGTGTATCTTAGTGTGACAATTAGATATTATAAATTTGATATGCTCCATTCACATGACTTTCTTTACCTCTTTTGCAAACCAACTTCTTACAAAAGATTTTTCTTTATTCTCATTGCCGTTGATCGAGATAAACATTATCAGAAATGATTCTATTACTTAGTTTCTTGTAAGTAGAAGTAAAATAAGGAAATACTCTAGGCTAAAGCGATAGCCAAATGTTTTAAAAGCTGTCGCTATGCGATTGACATTGCAATTCGTTTTCTTTGTATGGCCAGGAGTAAACAGATGAAACACGGATAACAGCCTCCTGATTGAGAAGTGTATAAGGGTTTTAAAATTGAAACCATTAACAAGGAGTATCTCGGATATGGTTACCTCCACAACGCAAATGTACAGGAGTTAAATTGGGTGTTTTGGCGATATATACATTTTTTGTGTAGTAAACTTCTATGTCTTACAGTTTTCCACTTATGGAAAGGTCATCCAGAACGAAGAGGACTTCAGAGTTTATTCCTAGGAAGTTTAAAATATACGTTTTATTTGGATAAGAAGAGTCAGACTGAAAAATTCAACGTCAGAGCCGGAATTTGAACCACGGATCTCTCGGTCTCTAGCCGGTTGCTCTGCTACTGAGATACCATGGCAACATGCCGGCATAACATTGCATTTCTTAACTGACTCGTATGTTTCCCGGTAAACCATAAGGTGATCTCAAATTATTCTGAGATGACAACCTCAATGGCGACTTACAATGTTGTAAGTACTTTAGACCCAGGATTCATAGTATAGCCAACTATTATGGTCAATTGGAACAGAGCAACCGGCTAGAGATCGGCTATGGCACTGAATTTTTTCAGTATGATTCTACCTATTCAACTCCTGTCCTACACACGGCTTGTGTGAACAAACAATTATTCCATACGTTTTATTTATCATCTAAATTTCTTTACTAGACCATACTTTAATTAAAATCGTAAAGTGCCATTTTTGAGAAAATCATACTTTTTGAAAATTGTTGCATGTAAACGGTAGTTTGAGGTGGGAGATTTTCTTGAAGATCTTGGAAGATATTAAAGTTAACCACCAAGTTAGGTATTTAACGCATTTTTTGTTTTTGAGTTGTGCTGTCCCCAGACAAGCACAAACACATACACACAAACACTCACAGAAATGTTTTTAAAATGCTGTTTTGATTCAGAATACCACAAAACATGTATTTCCGGCAAAACTTCGGTACAGAATTTTTGGGTGGAATACAATGCCCTCTCTCCCTACTACGTGTACATAGCACTCGGCGGAGAGCGTAAAACACAGCGATGTCGTAAATCCAAATCACCTTCTCCACCTTGCTTGGCATACCAACTGTTCTATATCTACTTCGTTTTCACTGGGATAAGCCTTTGCAGAAATAACTTCAGTATATATTTCGTTATAAGTACTACGGGAATACCCATAGCCTAATGTTTAACAACTGGACGCTATGTATACCCATTAAACTCCACAAGACTGGCCTCTAGCTCAGTCGGTAGAACACTTTCTGGTGTGCGAAAGGTCCCGAGTTCGATTCCCGGCCCAGATTATTCTCTATCCTCCCCCATGTCTGGAAATATGAATGCGAGTATGCACGTATGTGTGTGGTTTACTGATTAAACTTAAAGATGTATAGAAAACCTAACGACATCAGTCAACACCACAGTCTGCTAGATAGTACCTATGTTCTAAAAGAAAATGTCACCATGCAGTTAAAAGCGCAATATAAATGGAATAATAACAAGAATCCCATGCTCTTTACAGCTGAGTATCAAATAAGCTAAAAAAAGAGTGAAAACAACTCGGAAATGGCTATACTACAAAAAGTAGTTTCATGTAATTTGCGTGTTTGAATGAGATCTACATTTTTTTGCTTAGTAAGTTTTCGTGTATTGCTTGTTATTTACCATTATACGAAATTGTTCCGAATGAGGATCCCTTCATAATTTATTCATAAAACTCAAAATTTACATTTTATTTCCTATATAAATGTATTAAGATATATGCTATACTTCAATCCAGATTACTAGAACTATTTTGAGAAATGCGAACCTTTGAAAAATCTTCCAAGTAAAGAGTAACTTTACGGTCCAACGTGATATAAAAGATACGCGTTGTTGAAAGCTCGTCTGGATGTGATTTGGTTTTAGGTACACTTGAGAATTAAGGGATACTGGGGGTGAAATTTTAAATTTCTATATTTCTGTAAAGATTTTTTAGAGCTTTACTGTGACTCAATTGTTAATATAAATACCAAATGCCATTCAAATTGGAAAAACACCTCGGAATATATAAATTACTCATATATGTTGTTATGTAAATATGTTCCATAACCAATATGTCCTACGCACCTCAAATTTTGAGAAAATTGGTTGAAGTTTTCCGAATTGGAGTTTTGAACCACACACAAAAACTCTAAGGAAGGGTAATTCAATAATTTTGAATGCTCAATAAATAATTTTTTTTTAAAACAGTTAGAAGCTTTAATCTCTTAAACTGATCATTTATATACGTATTGAAAAATTATTATTGGTGTTAGGACACATTTTCCACTTGTAATATTATAATAAACACTTCTGCACTTCTGGAAAATTTTTGTTGTATATAAACAAAAACTGAGACACGTGGACCACTTTGAAAGTGAGAAAATGCAGTTTTGATGCAAACACTGTTTTATAAAACAGTATTGTGACTACACCCTGCGGCCGTAATTCCTCCGTAAGTCATTGCTGATTATTACATCTGTGCGAGTAGACACGTGGGTTTTCGGAAGGTTGTTTTACGTCAAAGCCCGCATTGTTACACCTGAGTGGGTTTGTGGCACCTGCGGTGTTTGATACATATGACTGCTTCTAGAAGTTTCCAGCAAGTGACCGAGAGGTATATAAAGAAGAACGTTTTCACTGGGAATGCATCGTGCAAGATTTGAGTGAGTTTGTACGAGAAATTCGTAGCGAGTAGCCTCAGCGACTGTCGAAAGGAAGCTATATGGCAGAATTCTTACTAAAGATTTGAGCAGATTCTGATTGTAATGAGTATGTGGAAGAAAAAACTGTTTTTGGAGAAAAAGAGTTTTTGTACGATGTTTAAATGACTGTAGAGCCTAAAGTAAGGGGAGGACAGCTAAATGTTGTTTCTCTATAGGCGGCCAAAGCTTCCAACAACTCTTTGTAGTAAAAAGCAATTTTCGATTTTTTTTCGCTCTCCGTGGTGTAATGGTTACCATGCTAACTTCATGTACCCAAGACTGGAGGAGGATAAACATCCTTAGCATGGCTTCCTCCGAAATGGAAGTAAAGTCGTTAATCCCGTGTCGTAGATTTACGGCACGTAAAAAAACCTCAAGCCTGAAAAGGTGGCCTCTGAGCAAAATTAATCGGTTTTTCACGCCCAGTATAGAATATACACTGAGAACCACAGCATCCATAAATAAAATACCATTTTAATTTCGATTTTTTGACCGATTGCAGTCAAAATTTCACTCCCATTGTCTCTTAATCGACCACATAAAGTGCATCAAAGGGCTGACTGCTACAGTGTTGGATGAGCGCATAAGTTGTTCGTCACATACTGCAGAACATCGCTCGGTCATTTTATAACGAGCGACTATGACGAGAACGACTCGGCGCGTTCAGGAAGACTGTAATGAGGACCTTCTGAACCAATAAATTCGTGATTGTTCAGGTCAGTCAACCCAAAAATTAACTGATGAACTATGACCAGCCAAGGTTCAAAAAGTTACGAACTTATGCATCAACCCAATACGTAAATAAAAGTCATACTAAGTCAACTTTGATTTGTATAATTGGCTCATTGTATATTGCGTAACACTTCATGCAACAACAAAAATAGTTTTATAAGTAAAGTTATTCAATGGCGCTTAGTATGGAGAACAGAATAACATAACAAATCAGATTATCACATTCAACCGACAGTCAAATGTTTTAAAATGTAGTTGCTATGGAACTGAAATGCGTTTCTTTACGTGACCGGGAGTTGACAAGTTTGCGTATGAGATAAGTTTTAGTATTTTACAACTGAAACCAATAACCAGCAATATCTCGATAATGATAAACTCCTCGAAAAAATGTATATGAAATAAATTGTGTGTTTTACTTTGTGTATATCTCTTATGGTTTACCAGTTATGCAAAATTCAGAAAAAGTAATCCAAAATAAAGAGCTCTTTAGAGACTGTCCCCAGAAAATTCACAATATATGTACATTTTATTTGCCATGTAAATATCTTAAATATAAGAGAGTTTAATCAAAATAGTTAGAGCAGTTTTTGAGAAAAGCAACATTTTCGAAATTTTTTTCCATGTAAAGGGCTGTTGGGGGTGGGGGTGTTTCTTGAAAATCCTCGTGTTGCATCCTTGGAAGATACTCAACTTAACTATTAAGTTTGGTATTTGACAGACTTTTCATTTTTGAGTTATACTTAACACACACACACACACACACACACACACACACACACACACACACTCACACACACACGGACATTTTACTAAAAATGATTTTTTTGGGTTGATGTATTACCGGAGAAATCTCGGTTTCAAGTTCTTCTCTTTACACTATGTATGTACATGGTATGCGTAGAGAAAGTAAGAATCTGATGTGTTCCATTCGCACAACCTTCTGTAGCTGTTTCACAAACAAGATTTTCTTACAAAACATTATTCTTTATCTGTGTCATGCTAATAGAGATAAATATTAGCAGAAATTATCTTATTACTTTCTTCCTTGTAAGTAGAAGGGAAAATAAGGGAATATATTAGGCTAAAACAATACTCAAATGTTTTAAAAGCTGGTCGCTCTGTGAAACAATTAAGATTCGGTTCGCTTTACATGGACCCGTTTGACAAAGGTTAACTACTTTAATACTGAAACCAATAAAAACGAATATCTCAAAAACGATGAACTCCACAAGAAAAACGGATATGACATAATTCACGTGTTTTAATGACATCTACATTTTTGGTTCAACAAGTTTTTGTCTATCGCTTACGGTTTAGCCCTTATGCAAAAATCCTATAAAACTCAACCAGAGGCTATTCCCAGAAAATTTACGTTTTATTTGCAATTTGAATATCTTTAATATACGGCACTTTAATCAAAAGCGTTAAAGCTATTTTTGAGAAGAACAATATTTTCGAAACATTTTCCATGTGAGGAGTAGTCGAGAGTGGGGGGATTTCCTTGAATATCTAATTGTCGCATACTTGGAAGACACTGGACGTAAATACCAAGTTTGGTATATAACCCACTTTTCCTTTTTGAGCTATGCTGTCCTTAGACACACATATACAGACAGATGCACGGACCTTTTTCTAACTTTTTTTTCGAACTCATGAGACCTCAAACGTATATTTCCGGCGAAATTGCGGTATCAAATTTTTGGGTGAAATACAAGACCTTCTCTATCCATTATATACATTGTATACGGCCTAGAGAAACTAAAAATGGTCGTCATGCTCGTACACCGAGGGTCTTTGCTTTCTATAGCCCGTATTTACAATTTACATAGTAGATAGAAAATTCAATGTTGAGATCTCACGGGAAATACATGTTTTAAGACACCCTGAGTAGAAAAAAAGCATATTTAGAAAAAGATCCGTGTGAAATCTGTGGACACCAAGGCTCAAAAGCGAAAAGACCGTTAAAAATCAAAACTTGGTATTTTAGTTTAATATCTTCCAAGGATGCGACACGAAGGTTTTCAAGAAAATCCACCGAAACACAAACTACCTTTCACATAGAGAAACGTTTCAAATTTTGTTTTTCTCAAAAACGGCTCTAACGATTTTGATTAAAATACCGCATAGTAAAGATATTCAGATCACAAATAAAATGTATATTTCGAATTTTCTGGAAATAGCCTCTGAAGAACCCTTTGTTCTGCATGAGTTTTGCAGAACTTTGCATAACGGTTAAACTGTAAAACATATACAAAATCCTACTACACAAAAAATATAGATCTCGTTAAAACACATAATTTATGTCACATGCGTTTTTTATGTAGATCTGATCGTGTCTGATATATGCCTTGTTACTGATTTCAATTTTAAACTACTTTTAACTTTTCTCAAACGGGAAGTGACGTTTCGATTCATCTCTCTTGTTTTACAACATGCCATGCAAAGCGAATCGAACTCCAGTTGTTCCACATAAGACCAGCTTTAAAAAGTTATGACTATCGATTTAGCCTAGTGTATTGCCTTGTGTTCCTCCTACTTATAAAGAAGCATGTAATAAGACAATTTCTGTTAATGTTTACATTGATTATGATGTCGTACATAAAAGAATAATATTTTGTAAAGAAAATTTGTGTGTAACAGCTAGAGAAAGTCATATGAATGGAACACACAAGAATTGTTGCTGTTTGTGTTTGTAGGTAGCATTTAGCAAACAACTTCTTAGAGTTTCACGTGACGCATCAAATGCTCGGGCATTGCGGCAAGTGGGATGCTACAAGACATTGCACAGTGAAGTACTGGCTGAAGCTGAAGGTGAAGCAGAGAGATAATTTCACATTAAGCTTCATATGCTATAAATACCACTGAGAAAACCAGTCTCCTAAGTTTTGGGCATGTGAACTCAAAAGAAGCTCGAGGAATGGTGGAAAACACGGAAATTATAATAAGTCACCCAGCAGTAACCTAACGACAGAGTAAAATTTGGGGGTTGGGGGGAATCGAAAAAATTGGTTCTATTGACCCCAGGAGTTTGAGCCCTGACCTCCCGAATGAAGGCCACAGAAGTTACCGTCTGAGCTATCCCGTTCGGTTCATGCTGATATAAATGGTAAAGTTCAACTGAAAATAATATAAAATCAACTGCGCAATAACAATAAGTAGGTACTTGCTAAATTGTGAAAACAAAACTCGGCATGGTTCTGCGCTACAGCGTAGTGGCTTAAGCGTGTTTGTTGCTCTGATTTCCGGCCAGGGATAGTCCTGGACTCGATCCAATTCAATACCGTGAGGAAATTGAGGAGCTGTGATAGGCAGCGCTACCGACCACGGTAGCCAAAGTTCCGGCTGGGAAATGGGAACGCGGATCAGCAAGATATCCCCCACAAATGACGCTGGGATAAGTTGAAATGCTTCTTTCTCTTATTAACTGTACCAGGCGTGGCCAAACTTCCCTGTATTTGAAGTGTACAGAAGTCCCTTTTTAAGTTAAAATGGACAATTTCAAGCTATAACCGGTAAGTGGGGAACCGGCTGAGTAACCTTCGTGTTACCCCCTTACTTATCAGCGGAGACGGTGAGCAGGTCGCACTTATTGAGAGGGTGAAACGAAAGCCACGCTGGCCGGTTCTCCAGCGGCCGGCTGTAATTTAAAATCGCGTCGTTGAGTTCTGCAACTCTTTTAACGCACGAAGGTATGTCTTTACACGTCAAAAACGGGGCAGTTGGGCCACGTGGAGATAAACTGTGGGGTAGCATAGATTCGATTAAATGGGCTCGTCAAATTCACGCTCTTAGCAGCAAACACTAGAACCACGCACCAATAAACAGATTGCCACTTAGCTTCTGATTATTCTTGAGAAACTATTACGATCCGTACCATATTGTGTTTATAGCATGCAAGGTATGAACAAAGCAAGTATTCTTAGTCATACGTGTCATTTTTTTGGTACATAAATCACTTAAACGATTGTCGTCCTCCGTGGTGTAGTGGTTACCATGCTAGCTTCTTATACCCAAGGTTACGGAAGTAAAGCTGTTGGTCCCGTATCGTAAAGTTACGGCACGTAAAAGAACCTCAAGCCTGATAAAGAGGCCTCTGAGCAAAATAAGTGGTCTTTCGCGCCCAGTATAGAATGCGACGCTCAGAATTGCAGCAGTTAAAGAACGTCCACAAGTAAAACTGCACTTAGAGTTTTTTACTTAAACGACTACTTTCCCTAAAATGAAACTAACGTATGATATCGACAGTTCTGACAAATGGTTATATCACACCAATAATACATTTAACAGGAGAGGGAAAAATGATTGGTAGTATTCATTTTATTAAATACAACACACACTAAATAATATGCCTAATATTTTTGCCTTCTCTACACGTACTATGTACAAAGTGCATAGAGAAGGTACTGCATTCTACCCAAAAGCTCTATGTCAAGACTTCACCTAAAATACATGTTTGAGGGCCCTGAGTAAAAAAAAGAAACATTTTTATAAAAAAAGTCTTGTATGTCTGTGGACTACATAGCTCAAAAAGGAAAAGAGCTTCAAGTACCAAACTTGGTATTTAAGTTTGGTGTTTTCCAAGGATACGACACAAAGATTTTCAAGAAAAGTTCTTCACCTTAAAATACTCTTTACATGGAACATTTTTCGGAAATATTGACTTTCTGAAAAAAGTTTCTAACGATTTTGATTAAAATACCTCAGGAATAAGATATTTGTATCACAAGCGAAATGTATATATTGAATTTTCTGGGAATAGCCTCTGCAGACTTCTTCATTCTGGATGACACTTATATAACTGGAAGTGAAACTTACTACTAAAAAAATGTAGATCTCATTAAAACACACTATTTATGTGGTATACGACATTTTTTGTAGAATTAGCCGTTTTCGAGATATTCGAGATTATTAGTTTCAAATTATAAGCCATTTAAACTTTCCTCAAACCAGAAGATATGTTTATTCTTGTTTGTTTACTCCTGGCAAGCAAAGAGATTGGAATTTCAATTGTTTCAAATAGCGACCGGCTTTTAAATGACGAGACTATCGCTTTAGCCTGTGCATTTTGTCATTTCTCATCTATTTACAACGAAGCTAGTAATAAGACTAATTCTGCCTATGTTATTTTGATTAGCATGGTGTAGATAACAGATTAATGTTTTGAATAAAAGCTTTGTCTACCGAACAGCTAGATGACATCATAGGAATGCAACATATCAGATTTTTGCCCTTCTACTTACAAGGAACCATCTAATAAGGATTATTTCTGCTAATGTTTATCTCGATTAGCATGAAGTAGGTAGAAGAATACTCTTTTTAACAATTCTTTACTGAGATGCACATAGAGAAAGTCATATGAATGGAGCACGTCAGCTTTTTTTATCTAACAGTTCATTTGTTATTAATATCAATTATACAGTTCCAACACATTCATTTTCTTAATCAGTTAAATTTAATTATGTTTTAAAAATACAATAACAAATAAGCGGCGCCGTGGCTGAGTGGTTAGACCGCTCACCTCCCATCTAAGGCGGCCAGGGTTAGATCCTATGCTCCCGCATGTGGGATTTGTCGTGGACAAAGCGGCGTCTGGGTGGGGATTCTCCTGGTCCTCCGGTTTCCTCCGCCACTCATTTCACCAATTGCTCCATCATCATCTTTCCTATCATCCATTTTACTTGTATTTCATATCACCCACCTTTTCGCGCTCATGCCTGTCTACGAACCAACCAATGGCATCGTGCCATTGTCTCCCCGACAAATTTCTGACCCCTAGGTATCCGCTTGTGAGTCCTAGAGGGGTGTCAGTCCTAAGTAGGGGAGGGTAAGCCGACAGGCTCCTGAACCCTAGGTATCCGCTTGTGAATCCTGGGGGGTGTCAGTCCTAAATAGGGGAGCGTAAGCCGACAAGCTCCTGACCACCTAGGTATCCGCTTGTGATTCCTAGAGGGGTGTCAGTCCTAAATAGGGGAGGGTAAGCCGACAGGCTCCTGACCCATAGGTATCCGCTTGTGAGTCCTAGGGGGGTGTCAGTCCTAAATAGGGGAGTGTAAGCCGACAGGCTCCTGACCCCTAGGTATCCGCTTGTGAGTCCTAGTGGGTGTCAGTCCTAAATAGGAGAGCGTAAGCCGCAGGCTCCTGACCCCTAGGTATCCGCTTGTGAATCCTAGTGGGTGTCAGTCCTAAATAGGGGAGGGTAAGCCGACAGGCTCCTGACCCCTAGGTATCCGCTTATGAGTCCTAGAGGGGTGTCAGTCCTAAATAGGGGAGGGTAAGCCGACAGGCTCCTGACCCCTAGGTATCCGCTTGTGAATCCTAGTGGGTGTCAGTCCTAAATAGGGGAGCGTAAGCCGAAAGGCTCCTGACCCCTAGGTATCCGCTTGTGAATCCTAGTGGGTGTCAGTCCTAAATAGGGGAGCGTAAGCCGACAGGCTCCTGAACCCTAGGTATCCGCTTGTGAATCCTAGTGGGTATCAGTCCTAAATAGGCGAGGGTAAGCCGACAGGCTCCTGACCCCTAGGTATCCGCTTATGAGTCCTAGAGGGGTGTCAGTCCTAAATAGGGGAGGGTAAGCCGACAGGCTCCTGACCCCTAGGTATCCGCTTGTGAATCCTAGTGGGTGTCAGTCCTAAATAGGGGAGCGTAAGCCGAAAGGCTCCTGACCCCTAGGTATCCGCTTGTGAATCCTAGTGGGTGTCAGTCCTAAATAGGGGAGGGTAAGCCGACAGGCTCCTGACCCCTAGGTATCCACTTGTAAGTCCTAGTGGGTGTCAGTCCTAAATAGGGGAGGGTAAGCCGACTACGAAGAAAAAACTAAATATAAATCAAGGTACGTGTCCTGTAATTCAAAAATATTTTTCAGGAGAATAAAAAACAAATGAATCGGTATTGTTAATTAAAAGGAGTGCAGCCTAGTGCAAAAACTCTGATGAGTTAAATTTACATTACTTTCTCTACCTAGTTTGCAACAATCTCTTCTTACAACAACTTGTAACTCTATTTATATCATGCTAATCAGGATAAGCATTAGCAGAAATGGTCCCATTACGTATTTCACATTAGGTACAAATGAAAATAGGGTATAAGTATACTTAGCTAATGCAATAATAAAATCTTTGAATAACTGGTCATTGAAACTGCGTTCTCTTTGTATGTTCTGGAGTAAAGTAAAAGAAAAACGAATGGCGACATCCTATTTGAGAAAATATAAGTACAAAAAATTGAAAACAATAACCGGAATATCTTGGAAATGGTTAGCTCCACAAGAAATGTAATTCACGAAAATTGTGTGTTTTAACGAGACATATATTCTTTGAGATGTAGGATTTCCTCTATCTGTTACGGTTTACCACATATACAAACGTCTTCCAGAAGAAAGAATAGAACTTCTTCAGAGACTATTATCAGGAAAATATCTTAAATATACGGCATTTTGTTCAAAGTAATTACAGTTATATTTGAGAGAATTTATCTTTCAAAAAATGTTCTATATAAAGAGTAGTTTTGATGGGGGGATTTTCTTGAAAATTGTTATGTCACGGAAGATGCAGAATTTGAAATATCAAGTTTGTACTTCCATAATACCAGGTCGTTTTACCTTAACATGCCTAGCTTGTCGACCAGTTGAACAGTCCGGCTGTTTTCCTTTGCGAAGATTATGAGCAAGATATATTTTACACGGAGAGGCTACCAACCAGTCACACAAATTGAAATTTTACAAAACCATGGCAGTTCCAGTGGTCATGTACCAAGTCGTTTGACCTTAACATGGCCAGTTTGTCGACCAGTTAAACAGTCCGGCTGTTTTCCTTTGCGAAGATTATGAGCAAGATATATTTTACACGGAGAGGCTACCAATCACTCGCGCAAATTGAAATTTTACAAAACCATGGCAGTTCCAGTGGTCATGTATGGAAGTGAGTCCTGGATATTAAAAGAAAGAGATAAAGGTAAAATACAGGCAGCAGAAATGAGGTTTTTAAGAAGAGTTAAGGAATGTATCAGGCTAGATTTATTAAGAAATGAAAAAATTAGAGGAATTCGGCTTTATAAATTACAAGACAAAACAGAAGAATATAAACAAAATTGGAAACAATACTTTAATAGAATGACAAGAAGCACTACCGGCTTTAATTATAAGATAGAATCCTCGTGGAAGAAGACATGTAGGGCGTCCAGTAAGATGGGAGTAATTGATGGAATGCGAAGATAGAACAGGCAGATATGCCTAACCCCTGAAGTGAAGAAGAAGCGTAGTTTGGTATTTATCGGAATTTTCGTATTGGGTTTTTCGTTCGCAGACACACAGAAGAGACACACACATGCGCGCACGCACCTTTTCTAAAAATGCTTGTTTTGAGTACTCAAAACGTATATTTCCGGTGAAATATCGCTATCAAACTTTTAGGTGGAATGCATCACCTTGTATATCTGCTTTGTACGTCGTAGAGAATGTAATATTTACTTATTTCTGTTTACCCTCCACGTATGTAGGACTTACAAGCCAGCGCCTGAGTCAGATCCCTGATGAGAAGCAGAGGTTCTAGATCAGAGAGAAGTCAGGATGTGTGATCAGCCCCACGTCTGCTATCAAAGTGAAGAAGTTGATGATATGAAATGACAGTCAAAGGGAGGAAAGAAAATACGATTATGGAGCAAAATACTGGAATGAGTGGCGGGGGAAACCGGATAACCCGGAGTAAATCTCGCTAAGACGCCGCTTTGTCCACCACAAATCCCACAAGCGGTTTTCTGGGATCGACCTGGGGCCGCATAAGTGAGATGTGAGCCGTCTATCCACTCGGTCTGGCGCTGTCGAGAAAAAAAGTCGGATGTGTTCCATTCACATTACTTTCTCTAGCTGTTCCATTTACAAATTCTTCTTACAAAAGATTATTCTTTTATCTACAGCATGCTAAACTCCATAAACATAGCAGCAATGACCTTATGGCTTGCTTCCTTGTAAGCAGAAGGGAAATAAGGAAATAAACTAGGCCAAAGCGGTAATCAAATCTTTTAAAAATGGTCGCTAGGTGAAACAATTTAGGTACGGATGGCTTTCTATAGCCCCGTCTGAGAAAAGTTAGGTAAGTAGTTTAAAATTGAAAGCAACAACAAGGAATATCTCGAAGACTCTACAAACAATCTGTATAACGTAAATGATATGTTTCAACGAGATCTACATTTTTATGTAGCAAGTTTTGTCTAGCTCTTGCGGTTTAAGCGTTATGCAAAATACTACAAAACCCATCCAGAATAAAGAGGTCTTTAAATGTTATTTCCAGAAATTTCAAAATACACATTTTATATTTGATGGAAATATCTTTAATATACAGTATTTTAATCTAAATCGTTGGAAAAAACGCGGCCGGCGTTCATACCATAAATTTGTTAGAGCCATTTTTGAGAAAAGCCAAGTATGCAAAACATTTTCCATGTAAAGTGTAGTTTGTGGTGAAGGGGGGGGGGTATTTTCTTGAAAATCTTCGTGGTGCATCCATGGAAGAAACTGAAAATATATACCAAGTTTGGTATATAACGAATGGGTATTTTAGTTTTTGAGCCATGCCTTCCCCGCACACACACGCGCGCGCGCGGACCATTTTTAAAGGGCTTTTTTGGACCTAGGGACCTCAAAACGTATATTTTCGGTGCAAAATCGACATTAATACCTTATCTAGCGGTTATATACATTATACGTACATACGTGCTAGAGAAAGTAAGAGATATGTATAATATGCATCTCATATATAGTGTATAATATGATATTATGAGATTAATTGACCAGGCAGTTGTGTCTATCGTATAATGAATTACACAACTATATAGTTATCGATCTTTCTAAGTGTTTTACTTTACAGCTACAGTGCCAAACTGAAATTAGATTTTATTAGACAGTTGATGCTAAAAGTAGGTATTTTACTAGATGTCAGTAGTGTTAAAAGTAAACAATTTTGTCAGTCAGTGTTATAAAAGTATAGCACTCCAATGTAGCCAACTTTGGTTTATGCGTCCACGGCCTCATTCAAGTAGACTATGACTCTGGAAGCTCGCACCGATCCATAAAATGGCGGATGGTTTCAATGTCATGAACATGGAATCTGCTGAACCAGACGAAATTATGCAAGCAGCGGAGAGAGCAAGTGCTACACTGCCTCCGTTGTATAGAATGTTTTCGTTCTGTACGAGTAAGTCATCATGTTGTCAGCACTGATGCTAAGCAAGGCAACAACTGAATATCGCAGACCATTAAGCATGAACTCCCTGAAATAGGTAAAACAATCTATTTATAATTATAATATTCTATAAACATTGAGAACTGTCTAAAAATAGTGAATAGCACACGTGTTAAAATTGTTTTATATTGCTCGTTGGATTACGTAACTCGACCTACGGCCTCGTTTCGCAGGCTGCCTACTCAATTATATCATAAGTAACTATTTTTCATTATACTAGCAAGAAGCTAAACGGAAACTAAAATTGCCTTTTGGAAAATAATTCAGCAAAATATTTTATAATTTACACATTTTTTTATTAAGTTTATCAGCCAGTCTATGCATTTTATTCAATAGCACTGTCAACTTCATCATTTCGAAGTAGTACATCTGATATTGCATCACTATAAGATATTGACTTTTATCTGGATGGCACTGTGTGTTTCTCACATGTTGTGCGTCTTCGTTCCCACGTTAGCTAAACCAATACCTACGAATGAAACGGGATACAACATTTTGAGTTTTCGAAATATGTGATATTTCCTCTCAAGTTGAGTATTCCACGAAATAAAGGGTTACGACTTTTTGCCTGTTTCAGCTCTGACAACGAAATCGCATAGCATTATTTTCGGAAAAATACACACGAGTTTTTGCCAGAACACTGTCAATGTGATTTATTTGCCCTGGCCATTCGTTCAGCACATCCACTCCATACACAATATTTAATAAGCTATTATTTGTGTTCATTATCTTCTTCGCATCTGTTTGCTGTCCATTTTCATTTCTTTTTACTCAAAATAAATAGTTACCCACGCTCCTGCTCTCCTGTGTGAATATTCTATTCAACAATATTATTTTATCCCTTTTAAAGGAGTCGAAATGCCCTATCTTGCTAATGCTAATTATCTCAGCAACTACATAAGATAATGATCTAAATATTCTCAGGCATACTCAGCAATACTTTTACCATTGATTGGTGAAAATAGAATATTTCTTTTCATTACAAGGGTAAAACTTTCAAAATGTTATTGAAAAATTATGATTTTTAAATTATAAAAATCTAATCCGTATACATAAAAGCTTTTTCTTTAAAATAAAGCATATTTAAATGCAAATTTGTGGTAAAAATTTCAGCCCTTAGCAGCAATTAATTTCTGATAATGGGGAATTTGTATAGAAAATTTCACTTCTTCGGAGATTCCATTTAATCATATAATTTAAAAAACATATAACCTAACTTTAAAAACACAACTTCGCAGTACTTCGAAACTTTCACATGAAGTAAATATGATCGGGATGCAGATGCTGTGAATAGCTACAGTAAAACTTTCTGATCAAAATAAAACAAAAGATTTATTTTCTAAAAGTAATACAGAGGATTATTTTCAACAATATGTTAAACTATTTACAATTAACGTATTTCTATGAAAGTAATACAAAAATGGGAGGGAGATTCAAAATAGTCACATGCATTTAAAGCATAAAAATTCCATTTCGACAACTCTTAAGCTAAAACTCAATGACTTTTCCCAATTTTCAGTTTGGTTACAATCAGATGCCATGATCCAGGTCTTCCTTCCCTATACGTAGTGGACACGCCCCCTGAATAAAGCAATGTCTTTCACCTTTTAATTTCCAAACACCTGTTCTTGCTCATGCTAAACCCTCTCTTTCCTACGTGTGAGTTCTATCTACATTATTTGACCTTTTCCAAGCCCATTTCATCTAGCATAAAATCTCAGCGATATCTTCCCAGTTAAATTACTAAATAATTTTTGTATCTCTATGTCTTCAAAACGTTTTTCTACCCCTTTCCAAAGTCCTCTAACGTTTGTGTATCTTCTTCTCCATATACGGGTGTTAAAGAGCTGCACCGAAATAATTTGCAAGATTGTGCACGTGACTGATATAAGTACTTTGAGATCGGCGATGCATAGTCCCTGGATAAACATAACGCAGCTGATAGCGTTAAACGTGTGTATATCAGGTGCTAATAAGTCGGTGTTAAAGCAAAGCAGGTGGAAAAATGGCTTAGAATGTCTTAAAACTGCTGCCCGAACATAGAAATATCGATTTTAGGCAGCTCGTTACTAGCGCTCTTAAGATTTGATGTCGCAAAAATCTGTAAAATCTCGAACTAATCACTTGCCAGTGCGACACTGAGCATTCATTAACTACGTTCTTGAGTTATGTAGTCTACTCTGGAGGTGTTTTTTCAACTGCTCTGGTGGCTTAATGCAATGCGAGAAGCTGCTATCCCAAAGGTCATGAGTTCGATTCCTGACATAGAATAAACGTTTTGTATTATTATTTTTTTCATTCCAGACGAAGTGCCGCGACACGTGAACGAGACCCGAACTCGGAAACTATCTTTCACTTGAAAGCCAGTATCATAATCACTACGTTAGAGAGGTCCGCTTTAATATGGCCCTTCGTTTTTCATGTTATGCTCTCAAATGGTTGATAAATTAGCCAGTATCGTACTGGCACTTCAGAAACTTACAGCCATTACTTCGAAATTTCAATAAATAGATCATAAGTCTCCTATCTCAAATTCCTTACCTATTCTGTGAAAATATTTCGGTATAGTTTATTGGTGTATACTCATATATACACTAAATCATTTTTCGTAGTCGGCTTACCCTCCCCGTATTTAGTACTGACAACCCTCTAGGACTTACAAGCGGATGCCTAGGGGTCAGAAGCCTGTCGGGGAGCCAACGGTGCCAAACCACAGAATGGAGAATCTGGAACGAGTGTCGGTCCGTAGTCAGGAATAAGAATGAGGAATTGGATGATATGAAATGAAAGTGAAATGGATGATAGGAAAGGTAAGGATGGAGCAGTTGATGGAATGAGTGGAATGGGAAACCGGAGGATCCGGAGAAAACCCGCGCAGAAGCCGCTTCTTCCACCACAAATCCCACATGAGGGTGTTTGGGATCGAACCCGGGCCAACTAGATGGGAGGTTAATGATCTAACCACTCGACCCCGGCGCCGCCTTACAATTCGTTACTCTCTAAAGTAGTTTTTAATCTACTTAGTCACCCGTTAGTTAAATATGATTCATGGCATATTACCATTGTTTAATAGGCTATCTCCATTTAGGTTTAACGTCCTATGCCAATATTTTAAAACTCTCTCCTTAATCAAAACTTTTCTTGAAACTCTTCCCATTTTTATATCAGCAACTTCTTTTGCAGCTGCAGATGTTAAGCCAAGAATTTATTTGCAAGATGATTGGTGTACTTTATCCACAATTTCCCAAGAATTTTCCACTATCCAAATTTCAATACCATAAAGCATTTGTGCTTCGAACGTCACTTGAATTTAATGTTGATGCTTGGAAAAAAGTGTTTGTTCCCACCTGCATGTGCTGTGTTTTGAAGGTACATTGTCAAAAGGCCTGCATGCATTATCAGATATTCTTACAACCTCCATGTGCAAAGTTTTGCTTCGATCAGCTCTTAAACTGTTCAAACATGGGGAGATAAAATTTGGTCATGACATTCTCCGTAGCTTTTAATACTTTAAGGTAGCGAGGGACGCTGGGAGAGTAATTTGACTACAATCTGTCAAAAAGACGAAAATTGCTTTCTATTACAAATAGTTCTTGGAGGCACTGGGCATTTATACAGAATCGACATTTAACGGTACTCTCATTGCTTTGGGCTCTTCAGTCATTTAAATATCCTTCAGTACACCTAATTCCTTGCCCATTGTTTCATTGAAAAGTGTTTTTCTCTATTAGGTATTTATGATACAAGTAGTAAAATTGTGTTTTATTCGTAATCCTGGGAACAATTTTAACACGCGTACCATGCACTGTTTTTACACAACTCTCAATATTTATAGACATATTACAATTATTAAATAGTTTTACCTATTTCACGGAGTTCATGCTTAATGGTCTGCAATATTCAGTTGTTGCCTTGCTTAGCATCAGTGCTGATAACCTGATGACTTACTCGTACAGAACGAAAACATTCACTACAACGGAGGCAGCGTAGCAGTTTTAATTTTGCTCTCTCCGCTGCCTGCGTAATTTCATCAGTTCAGCAGATTCCATGTTCATAAGAATTCATACACCATTTTATGGATCGATGGGAGCTTTCAGAGTCATAGCCTACTTGAATGAGGCCGTGGACGCATAATCCAAAGTTGGCTCCATTAAAATGTTATAATTTTATAACACTGAATGACAGAATTTTCTACATTTGACACTACCACCATCCGATAAGAGACCTACTTTTAGCACCAACTGCCTAAAAGCTACATTTTCTCACCTTCAAAGTGTTACAGGTATCTTAGTTTCTATGTAAGTACAACCAAAACCTCTCAGAATATGCGGAAGCATCGATCGTAATATTACAAGTGCAAAATTATTAGTAAAACAAAAGTAGTATTTAACAGTATATTATACATGCTATGAAAAATAATTAAATTTAGAGAATAAAATGTTAACATTTTTAAAATAACTATATTAATTTAGTATTCAAAGTTAATGAAATATCCTCTCTGAAGTTGTTTTTGTGGTGTGTGTACTTTTTAGTAATAACATTTAAATGTTGATAAATGAATAATTAAATTTTGAGAAATCAAACATTTTGTAGAGTATGAAAAATAGTAATTTTTTCACTAATTAGGGATAGTATATAATCATATAATATGAAAGATCTATCTGTAAATTCATTCACTGTAAAACTGGTTTTGTATGTGAGTGTTTTTAAAAATGTAGCACCTGACTGAATGTGATTGGAACAATGAGCTTAAGAGAATAAAAATTCTTATGTTTAACATTCACATGACTTTCTCTGTTCTACAAAAGGTTATTCTCCTTTCTACACCACGCTAATCGAGATCAGCATTAGCAGAATGTACTTATTGCTTAGTTCTTTATATGTAGAAGGCAACTAAAGGAATGCGCTATGTTAAAGCAATAGTCAAATGTTTTAAAAGCTATCGTTTTTCAATTGTCATTGAAATTGCTTTCTTTGCTTGGCCAGGAACAGAACAAAAGAAAAACGGACACTTCCTGTCTCAGAAAGCATTTTAAAATTGAAACGAATAACAAGGAAAATCTTGGAAACGCTCAACTCCAAAATAAAAATGCATATGGCATAAACTGTGTGTTTTAAATATATCAATATTTCTTGTGTAGTAACTTTTTGTCTACTTTTTACAGTTTAGCCGTTATGCAAAATTCCGCATAAATTAACCAGAATAAAATGCTCTTCAGAGGCTCTTCCTCGAAAATTTAAAATATACATTTATTTTTATTGTGAATAACTTTAATATACGGTGTTTTAATCAAAATATTTAGAGCAAATTTTGAGAAGAATGAAATTTTCAAAAATGTATCCATGTGAACGGTAGATTGGGGTGGAGGAATTTTCTTGAAAATCTTCGTAACGCATCCTTGGAAGATAATAAACTTAAATACCAAGTTTGGTATTTAAGGTCTTTTAGTTTCTGAGCTCTACTGTCCACAGGTACACACACAGAACTTGTTCTAATTTTTTTTTATTCAGTGTGAAATCTCGGAATCGAATTTTTTGGTGCAATACAATACCTTCTCTATACACTATGTACATAGTACGTGTAGAGAAAGTAAAAATTATTTAAACAACCATGCAACCTAAAATGTTGATATACGGCAAAAATGTCACTCTTATTGTGTATACTAACTGATATATATATATATATATATATATATATATATATATATATATTACAATAAGGTATCTTAAGACAGTGGATTTTTCAAATTTCCAGATAAAGGTATCCCTTAAGGAGAACTGTTCGAACGAGTGTGATATTGTGTGGAGAGTAACTAGTGAAAAAAGCACGTCAATCAAACACATACACACCATACTCTTCATTCATTTGCTTAATTCAGCTGCACAAACAAACGACGACTCCTGCCCTTGTCGAAAGTTCAGAGAGCACGTTGCGGCTTTGTTTTACAATGTCAGATAACAAATGAACATAATTGCAACTTGTTTCACTTTCGGAACAGCACATATATCATGTTGTTTAAGCTGGCGCTTAGATAACGAACGTTTCTTCCTTGATCCGTACAAATCTTTTCAAACCTTTCAGTGTACCTCACAACTCCTCTTGGCACTTTGAGACCAAGTCAAATTGTACAACTGAATCCTATCTTAAGATTTCATATAAAATATGTTTTGAGATACCCTGAATGCGTACAAATTATGTACCAAATGGGTACGACTTGCAGATTCTAGTTCAGTTTTAGACTGAGCCTTTCCTATTGGTTTCTGAGACAATATGGCTGCGATAGGTTTCGAGATTTCGTCGAGGTTAGGTTAGGTGTGTGTAAATGAACTGGATCGAAATAAGGGGTAAAAATAGAGTTTCTGAAAACTGGATCTTCTGTCCAATGCAAAATGCAGTCTACCGTTCGTTCTGTCTGCTTGAGCATGCGCAGCCATGTTGGTTAATCATCGCCTGCGGTGCCATACGAAGTGAAAGCGAGCGTTAAACACTAAAAAAAAAAAAAAATAAAGTTGGTCAACTGACCAACGTCAGACTTGCAGTCTAACACTGAACTAGAGTATGCAATCTCGCCTCTGCTTGTGAACAGCATGGCCGAAAAACGAAATTTCGGATGAACAAACAGTTTCTTCAATTCCTTGCGTAAGCTAGTGTCTATCGTTCCGGGGAGGCGACGTCTTGCCGACGTTTCGCCTCACATGTGAAGGACAAGTCCTGATGAAGCCCCCACATAGAAGGACGAAACGTCAACAGGAAATTCAGCCATGACGTGGCCTTTCCGGAAGACCTAGACAAAATAGACAAGTTCTTATTTGAATCCAGAAGCGTTTTAAGGCACAGCATCTATACGATATGACCGAAAATGTTGATAAATTTAAATAGTTTCTTGATAGTCGTATAATATGAATTCTAAACGTTAAAAGATATGATGTGTTTCACTCGCATGGACTATTCTACCTGCTCTGCACACAAAGTATTCTTACAAAATATTATTCTTTGATTGAAATCATGCCAATCAAGATAAACATTGTCTTATTACTATTTCCCTTGTAAGTTGAAGGTAAATAAGGGAATACACTAGACCAAAGTGGTAGTCAGAAACTACAAGGAATAATTCGGAAAAGGTAAACTCTAAGAAAATATGAACACCATATAAATCGTGTTTCGACGATATTTATATTTTTGTGTACTAAGTTCTGTCTATTCCTTATAGTTTACCAGTTATACAAAACTAACCAGAATGAACAACTCTTAAGAAACTATTTCTATAAAATTGAAGTTATGCATCTTATTTTACATCTAAATATATTAAATATAGGATATTATATTAAGAATCGTTAGAGCCATTTTTGAGAAAACCAAAATTTTCGAAATCTTATGCATGTAAAAGGGTAGTTTGAGAGGGGCATTCACTGACAATTTTTGTGTCGCATTCTTGGAAGACGCTAAACTTTAATACCAAGTATGGTATTTAACAGACTTTTCATTTTTGAGTTATGCTGCCCACAAGCACAGGAACACTGACAGACACACCCGACCTTTTTCTAAAAGTGCTGTTTTCTTTATTTTATGGGGTCCCAAAGCATAGATTTTTCGGTGAAATCTCGGTATCGAATTTTTTGGTGGAATACAATACCTTTTCTATGTAGGTACTATGTAAATTGTGCATACCTGCTAGAGAAAGTAAAGGATAAAATAAAGCAAGGCATTCTAAGGACACATCTTCATTACTTTGAGAGCAACCAATTGTTAAGTTTAAAACATTCAGTTTCCAATATTTGTACCTTGAATTGCGAATGTTTAATTTAATTTGAGAATTGGTACAAAGGAGTGTAACTTGTGTCTAGCGGTCTGCATTTTCTGACTTCTAATCAAAAGTTCTCCTTAAAGTGAAATTTAAATGTCCAGTAGATTTTATGGATGGACTTTAACTGCTGCCATTTTCAGCTCCTATTCTATATTGGGCCTGAAAGACTGTTTAATTTTACTCAGAGGCATCTTTATCCGGCTTGAGGTTCTTTTACGTACCGTAAATCTACGACAAAGGACCAACTTGTTTACTTCCCTTCCACAGGAAAGCATGCTAGGAATTATTACGCGCGAATAAAATCCATCGCCCTTAGCTGGGTTTGAACCCGTGACCATGTGAACCAGAAGGTAGAATGCTACCCCTAGAACAGGCAGGTCGATTTCATTACTTTCTTGAGCACATATGTACAAAGCAGGAGTGGGTACAGAAGCTATTGTATTCGAACCAAAAATTCTATACCAAGATTTCACCGGAAATGCATGTTTTTAGAACCTTGAAACTGAAAAAACAGTTTTGGCTTTCTTTAGCTCGTATGTACAAGATACATAATAGATAGAAGAGATATTTCATTCCAACCAAAATTTTCATATCGTGGTTTGACAGAAACACTACTTTTGATTCCTTAAACTAAAACAAATAAATAGTATTCTGAAAAACGTCTGCGCGTGAACGCAGCGCGTGAGTGTCTTATAAATTGTGTGTTTTAAGGATATCTAAAATGTTCAGTAATAAGCTTTTGTCCATCGGCTTGCAAGTTATGCAGAATTCAACCATAATGAAGAGGTCTTCAAACCTATTTCCTGAAAACTATTCAAGGTTTGCATTTTATTTCTCATTCAAATATATCCCATATAGGTATTTCAGTCAAAATCGTTTAAGCCATTTTTGAGAAAATAAAAAATTTGGACATTTTATGCATGTAAAGTGATGTGGTTGGAGGGGTTATCCTGAAAATTTTCGTGTCGTATACTTGGAAGAGACGGAACTTAAATACCAAGTTTGGTATTCAAGCTACATTTCGGTTTTGAGTTATGCTGTTCACTGTTACATACATACCTTTCTTTAATAATACCTTTGGTTTCAAGGTCCTCAAAATATGTATTTGCGGTGAAATATCGGCATCTATTTTTTGGGTGGAATGCAATGCCTCCTTTGCCTATGATGTACATTGTATGTGATAGAGAAAGTAAACCATAATCGTTTCATAAACTGGTGTTTGATAATCTTTTGCACTTGAGCGGATATTTGCATATGGACACTTGACTGTCAGCGTGAAGTGAGGATGCGTGCCGCAGAATCCATCAGACGTCTGGAATAGACAAAAAAATATTCTGGCGCGCTCAGACCTACAATTACCCTTATTGTGACGTGGATTTTATTTGTTGCATAACAGTGTTCTTCAAAACAGCACGCAGATCCTTATCCAGCAAACAAATTTTTAATGATCATGTAAGAACCAGTTACTTAAACGTTTCACAACTTCTAGCTCACAGCATGTCTACTAACATAAACTACATATTCATTACGGCCCAGTCGGCGGAGAAGGCTTTCCCTTTTGGGGCAATAAACGAAGATGCCAGCCCACAGTCATTAAGGACATGTGTAACTGAAGGTTTGAAATTTCAAAGTGATAATGCTAAATTTTTTAAATGTATACCACAGATGTAATAGAATGCAAAAAAGAGTTACAGTGAAACTTTCATTAATTTGGTTCTAATGATCTGGGTCTTGGGCAAATTGGTTTATGTTTTTCTTGCGTCACTAAAAAGTCCTTTGCCACAAAAATTAAAATTTGGTCTAATATTTTAACCGTAAGTTCACAACGCATCTAATTTTTGAAATTGCCCTAGGTTTTGCTGTATCTTCTTTGGTTTTGACTTTTCTTGTCTAAAAGTATATACTTTTTGTGTTAAAAGATTGAAAATATATGCTTATATACATCTGACAGTAAAACCTAGGACAATTCTTGTTCACTGTATCTCTGTGAACATGTACACAACATTTTAGATGTGTAACAAAAAGACAGGAGCAAAATATCACTAGCGAGAAAATAATGAAAGATTTGGATGTATGGTTCACATTAAAATCCACCAGGTTGAACCCTCAGCTTTCCTTTTCTTCTCCCCTGCTGCTGACTTTTCTGTGCCTTTCTTCTTGTATTGCTCCTTAGCTTATGCACAACTTGTTTTGTTGTTGTTCTTTTCTTTCTTTTTTTTCTTCTTTTTTTTTTTTTTGCTTTGCATGATGCGAATGAGATCTCATCGAACTGAAGTTTTTCTTGCCCAATCCAGTACAGTTTCACCTCAAATGCTTAGCTGTAACTCCAGTTAAGGCATTTAAAATGCCACCTGGTCGCCAATTATATATTTGTTTTATTCAAGTATGTTTAAATTATTTTTGGGATTAAAATGAAAAGTCGAATTTTTGTGATTTTCATATACCCTTAAGGTGGCGGCAGCCCTATCACTGAACTAACCCATCAACAGACTTGTAACATGTTAAGGGGACATTTTTCATACTGACAATCCTCAACAATTGTTGGTCGAACCATCCAAGAAGAATGAACAAGGAACGACTACCGGAAAAGGTATTGGAGAATAAAAAGTTGAGGACGAAACAGGAGACTCTCCTACTTCATCAAGAGAATAAGAATAAGAAAATTCTGTTAGAGGGCAGAGAAAATATTTCGGAGCACATAATTCTGAGTAATTGCAATCTTTTTCCTTGTGTGGTGTGCACAACTGAATTTTTATTTCTATACACGTACTATGCATATAGTATAGAGAAGCTATTATATTTCACCCAAAAACTCGATGTCGAGATTTCACCGGAAATACATGTTTTGAGGTCCGCTGAATAAAAAAAAAAGGCTTTTTTAGAAAACATCTCCTGTATGAGTGTGTTTGCCTCAAAAACAAAAGAACGTTACATACTACATTTTCTATTTAAATTTAGCATCTACCAAGGTTGCGAGACGAAGATTTAAAAAAAGACTGCCCATTTAATTGAGCATTTTAATTCATTTTACATAAGTGGTAAACCATAAGCGATAGACAAAGCTTACAGCAAACAAAAACAAAAAAACAAAAAAAAAAACAAAAATGTAGATTTGCTCAAGACACAATTTATTACATATACGTCTTTTTCCTTCTTTCTTTATTTCTAGAGTTAACCGTTTCTGAGATATCCCTTGTAATTGGTTTCACTATTTAGCTACTTAAACTTTTGTCAAACGGGAGGTCATCTTTCGTTTAATCTCCTTTTTGTTTAACTCCTGGCCGTGCAAAGTGAACTCAAATTCAATTGTTTCATATAGCGGCCGGATTTGTAAAAGATTTTGCTATCGCTTTAGGTTAGTATATTACCTTATTTCCCCTCTACTTAAAAGGAACTAATATAACCATCTCTGCTAATGTTTACCTCGATTACCATTATGTAGGTAAAGGAATAATCTTTTGTTACATACTTATTTTTTTAAGTATGATATTTCAGAGAGTTATTCTTAGTTACAAAGTTTTGTTACGATGAACATTCAAGAAGTCACTGAAATTATTTGTTATTATTCGTGTAGATAAGTCATTTATGAGGGAAACAGCATGGGTCCGATTGAATTGCAAGCAGACGGAAGAAGCACCAGTTTGTGTGCTGATTCTCTTATAGCTATACTTCGAGACAGTACATGTCGTACCACGGAATTAAAAGTTCTCTGTAAGGGAGGTACAGGTTATATTAAGAAGGGACAAATATGCATTGGAAATGACCAGGGAAGAATTGTTGTGGAACACGTCTAAGAGTGCAAAAGACGGAGTTTACCAGGGTTGGCAAGAGATCCAGGTAGAAAAGGTACCGTTACGGGCAGGACAATGAACCGAAGGGGTTACAAGTTCCATTGCCCGAGAGTGGACAGGACAAAAGGGAATGCAACGGACTTCATTTGCTATGGAAGACTTGGTCAGTTAAGACGTGTTATTTGATTCAGTGGTGGAAACGGACGGGCTACGTATGACCGATATAGATACAGTATTATTTAATACACTACAATAAGTTCACAGCTGATAAGGAATGGTAGGCGCGGTCACATAAGAAGTAGCTAAAAAGGGGGCAGAACTTAGGAATGCGTGTGTGTTCGACGGCAGAAAATAAACAAATGAGTTCAATGGTAATCATGAATTCAAAGGAAATCACTTGTGTCTTACCACCCCTGAGAAAGATTACATGCTGACATATCCTGAACTAGGGCATCCATATTTCCACACCAAACCGTAATCGCCTGAACCATCACGTGGGATTCGAACACTGAATCCCTAAACCACTTATAACGGAACTGCCGCTAAAGCAACAGTTTGATTTCCCAGACACAGGGTTCGTAGTTTACAAGATAAGAGGTGAAAGTTAAGTTGAGTCTTATTTAACTGCTTTGGTTCTTAGCGTCCCATTTTATACTGCACATGAAAGACGGCTTAATTTTGCTCAGAGACCTCAGGCTTGAGGTTCTTTCACGTGACGTAAATCTACGACACGGGACCAAAGACTTTACTTTCCTTCCGAAGTAAGCCATGTTAAGGGTTTTTACGACCGAAAAAAATCCAATGCCCTCCGTTGGGTATGAACCCTCGACCTTGGGAATCAGAGGCTTAGACCACATAGGGCAATCGTGAGAGGTAGAGGGGGAATGCGAGGGATTGATGGATGGCACGGTAGAGAGATCTGGAAAGGGAGAGGAAGGGATAAAGAGGGGAAATGACTTGGAAAAGAACAGAGAGAGAAATATGAGCGAAGGTTCGCATTTAATACGTAGGCTGAAGAAGAGGGGGGAAATACATGAAAAATGATAAAATAATAACAATAATAATACTTTTATTAGGAATTTTCTAAAATGTTATATTCAAACCAAATAAATTTTATTTCGCCACATTTATTTGTCTTCTGCTTCTTCTTTTGTGCATCCATTCATTGTTCTTAGGGCACCCGTTTCTCCCCCCCCCCCCGCTGTATTATAGCATCATTTTTGGAATTCTGCCATTTTCATCATCTTTACGTGACCAAGCTATTACAAGTTGCTTTTCTTCTACGATTTCAATAATATGATATTTAACTTTATGTATTTCTCTAATTTTCTGATTTGTAACTCCTTCGTATTTGATTTGTATGGTGCCCACCAACATGTCTTCAGTTTATTTTCTCCAATTCTACCTAACGTACAAGTCTCTGCCTCCTATAACATGACATTTTGTACCAAAGATATAAAATGTAATGTCTTAGTCTTGGGATAATGGTGTTACTGTATAGCAGACATTTCCAGTTAAATGCCCTGTGACGTCATACAGAGCTTCTCTCTGCTCTGAAGCACCTGGCAGAGAACAACCGCTTCACCTTGTCGGAGCAGTGGCGTTAGCACCTTGGATAGATTATAATCAAGCAATACAAGGGCTAATTTTCACTTTTCTGGGATTGGGGTAAATACTTTTGTAATTACATATCCATCGTGTCGTATAAACCCGCAAAAAATACCAAGTTTGGTATTCAACGGTCCTTTCGCTTTTGAGCTATAGTTGTCGAGACACACACACAGACACAGACTCACACACGCACACTCGGACCTTTACCTGAAAATGCTTCTTTTGCATTTAGGGGGTCCTAAAACATGTATTTCCGATTACATTTCGGTATCGAATATTTGAATGGAATATACAATACTTCCTCTATACACGATGTACATAGCACGTATAGAGGGCGTCAAAATGGAAACTTGAGAGAGCGGGCGATCTTTGTGTCGTGAGATTCGATGACCAGCGATATGCCGTCTCACCACCAGTATGTTTTGGTGGAGAGTTCTGGCTAACTACATATGATCTGAAAGCAACAGAGTTCTTATCAGAGGCGTGTACACTCTCAAAAAACTGGCAATTTTAGCAAAAGTTACAAATCCAATGATTTTAAACATCGTATTGATTGTGCACCAGTACTGCATACCGTTGACTCCTGGTAAACAAATGAGGCATTCTGAATGAAAACATTCCATAACTTTCACAAAAGGAACAATAGGTTCCCTATCTCATACCTTTTATCTAGGACAGGCAGCCCCAAGTCGAGTCAAGGTCGCTTAAGGGCGCGCGGGGTTGCACATTTCTCACTGCGGGCCGCACAGCTACACAGTCCAGTGGTGGTGTAACGCTACATACTAGCACAGTGGTGTCGTACTTATCCGTGTTGGGAAGACGGTCGTCCACACCTGTCATGTTTCCAGCACAATGGGATAAAATGACGCGGCAAAATTTTTAGTGTGTTACAAACTTCTAAACAAAATAACTAAATATAATTTTCAGCAATATTACTCGCGGTGACGGTACACTTTCCGACCATAACCTCGGTGATTTAGTGTGTAGAAACCTTGATGAATATATAAGCACACTGCGACAATTGCGCGAAGAATACGAACGTAGTTTCCAGGACATTATATCACCTGAGAAACAATTTAAGTTATTTGCAACAACATTTTCTATGGATATCCTCGATAGTCCTGTTGAACTGCAGTTGGAAGTAATAGATATGCAAAATGATAGGAGTTAAAAGATAAATATCAAAATAGAAAAAATATAAACCACTTCTACCCTCTGTAAGACCCGAAAGATTTCCTAAACTCCACGATCTATCAGGAAGAATTTTGTGCATGTTCGGGACAACCTATGTTTCCGAATCACTGTTTTCCTTAATGAAGTGTACAAAGTCACGTCACAGAAGTCAATTAAATGATGAACACTTTAAAGCATGTTTATGATTGGTTAGCTCGCAAATAATAGTAACATAACTCCATGGCACGACAGCTCACGGGGAGCCTTGGCCTACCGCAAATAATAGTCCCACTATTAAAACAACTGGTTAAAAACAGACAATTGCAAAATTCACGGCGATTGTCGAATGGCTAAGAAAGAACACTTTTCATAGAGACATATATTTAAAGAATATTATGTTTGTTTGTATTGTTTACTTCATTGAATTGCATAGTACCAACAAGAAGAAAGGTCTTTTTCATATTACATTATTTATTTAGTTTATTAGTTTTATATGGGTATTTGTATTTCGTTAATTGAATGCCAATTAGATTTTATTTTGTAGTATATTAGATATCAATATTAAAGTGTATAAAATACTACTATCACTATTATGTAATTGACAGTGAAGGTTTAAGCTAATTTACACTTCGAAGTTCCGCCACTGTAGCATCTTCATTTCATGCCCGCAACCGGACGGTCAGGGCTTGAGGGCTTTTACTGCCGCCTGTTGGGGACGCCTGATCTAGGACCTTTCTACAGGCTTGCCAATTTGTGCGCTTTTTTCTGGGACATCCTGTATATCTAGATTTCAAACCGATTTATCCTTTCAACAACGATTACGTTGATTATATAGCATTAGAAGGTTTATGAGAAGTTGTAGCTGTGCAGAAAGTGCACGAGGGTTATTTGGGAGTGCCTAATTTAAAAACAGGTATCCGGTGATAAGACATTGTCATTATTTTCATTGCCATGTCTTTGCCAGTGCTGAAGGACGTGCTCCCAAAGTGTTCTATCTGTTATATAATTTGCGATGAACGAGTAGTTCTCGAGACATGCAATCGAACCAACAGCACACACAAGTTGATTGTAATACTTCAATTAGTGTTTGTTTTCTGGTGATATATTCAGATTAGCTCATACCTTTGTGTTTTCAGTCTTCAACGTGCAATATCGTTAGTACATTTGGCATCATTGAAACAAACATTATGCTCAAAATTCTTGCAGTTGTAGACAAAAGCATATCGGATACTTTTGATGATGGTGATTTCTGTATGAATTTGGGAAAATCTTGGTGTGGATGTTTGAGTTGGAACGCGTTGCCACTTTGATTCCAAATTCAAACTCACTGTTTAAGCATGGCTTTCATGATACATTTCCTATGATCATCAACTATATTTGGTGATCCCCTTGGCGCGGTTATAGTGTAGCTGCTTAGCTGGTTGGGTTTCCGGTATCGCCGTGGTGATTTTCTCCTTCTCTGGGGTGCATTCAGATCTACGAGGCCCCTGACAAGGTATCTGGAGGGGGGATTGAGGAGCTGTTTGATGGATAAATAGTGGCACCAAAAGCGAAAAGTCCTTTAAATATTACATTTTGTATGTAAGTTAGGTTTCTTCCAAAGGTAAGACACGAAGATTTTCCAAAATATCCCCCAAACCAAATTACCCTTTGCATGAAAACATTTTCGAAAATTTGGGTTTCTCAAAATAAGCTCTAACGACTTTGATTAAAGTAATATATTAAAGACATTTATATGACAAATGAAATATGTATCTTGCATTTCCGGGAATTACTCTGAAGACCTCTACTTTTTGAACGACTTTTGTAAACTGGAGAACCGCAAGATATAGGCACAAAGCTTGCAGTACAAAAGTGTAGATCTCGTTAAAACACAAACTTTACGTCACATACATTCTTGCATATTTTTTTATTTTACTCCTGCCCATGCAATAGTAACCGGATTTCGACCGAATCGTACAGCGACAACTTCTAAAGTATTTGAGTTAGCTTTAGCATGGTGCATAACTTTATTACCCCTTCTACTAATTAGGAAGCAAGAAATAAGAGCATTTCGCTATTGTTCACCACTATTACTATGATTTAGATAAAAGAATAATCTCTTGCAAGAATAGCTTGTTTACAGAACAGGTAGCCAAGGTCATGCGAAAGAAACACATCAGAGCTTTTGTTCAGGAAGGTCAAAATGCATATTTTGGATGAAGCCTTGAATCCAAGTTTTGGGGGGAATAGAATACTTCTGAGGTACGCGTGATAGAATAATACAACAAAAGCACGTAGGAGAAAAGTACTATTGTCTATTAGTTTATGAGCGTCATGCTAAGTACTATCGGTATTTGCCAATTACTGATCAGTTCAATATCAATAACCTATTCATTTTTTGAGGAGCCGTCGAATATTGTCATAAGAATTTCGTTTACGATATTATTATGCATCTATTTATTAACTTGCTGAATTATGAGCTTGCCCAAAATGACAAAGCTTAGTAAATCACAGAAACGTATAAGTATATTCAAATATAAAAATATAAAAATCTGATGTATCCCATTCACATGACTTTCTCTAACTGTGCTGCAAACAAAATACTCTTACAAAAGATTACTCTTTCATCTGGATCATGCTAATCGAGATAAAATTAGCAGAAGTGGTCTTATTACGTGCTTCATTATGCGTAGAGGGGCAATGCAGGTATATAATAGGCTAAAGCGACAGTCAAATCTTTAAAAACATGTTGCTATGTGGCCCGCCGTGGCCGTGGCCGAAAGAATGTGATTCAATTTATATTGAGTTCTCATTGCATGACCAGAAGTAAAACAAACGAGATTTGAAAGGAATGAGTACTTACAGTTTGAGAACGTTTAAGTATTTTAAAATTAAAAACAAAGGAAGGAATGTATCAGAAATGATAAGCTCTGCAAAAGAATATACATACACACATACATATATAAATCGTACGTTTTAAAGACACGATCTTTGTGTAGTAAGTTTTTGTCCATCTCTAACGGTTGAGCAAATGTACAAAGTAATCCAAAATGTACAGGTATTCTGAGGTTATTCCAAAAAAAAAAAAAAAAATCAAGGAAAACGTTTCATTTTTCGTTAAAATGTCTTAAACATGTGCTATTTTAAGCAAAATCGTTAAGGTCATTTTGGATATAAATCACAATTTTTGAAATGTTTTCCTTGTCAATGGTCGAGTGGTGTGTAGGGGATTTTCTTGAAAACGTTGGTGTCGCATCCTTAGAAGATGCTGAACTTAAATATCAAGTTTGACATGTTAAGAGATTGGACTATTCGCTTTTGAGTTATGCTGTCCACGCACGCACGCACACACACAAGGACCATTTTCTAAACATCTGAAGTGCTCCAACCACATGACCTTCTCTCTCTGTTCTGGAAACGAACTTCTTACAAAACATTCTTCTTCTTTCTGCTTCATGCTGGTCGGGATAAGCATTAGAAGAGACCTAAGGGAATGCATTAGGCTAAAGCTATTTTAAATGCTGTCGCTATGCGGTTGTCATTGGCATTTTCTATTTTTGCATGGCCAGGGGTAAAACAAAAGATCCGTTCGAGACAAGTATAAATATTTTAAAATTGAAACCTAAAAAGTGTATTTTGACGAGATCTTAGTTGCTTGTGGAGTTGTTCTTGTCTGTCTCGTAGGTTTACCAGTGATGCAAAAGGCATTCAGAACGAAGAGAATTCCAGAAGGTATTCCCAAAAAAGTCAAGAAGTACAATTTATTCATGTAAATATCTTTAATATGTGTATTTTAATCCGCATTCTTAGAGCCATTTTTTTTTTAGAAAATTGAACATTTCGAAAAAACCTTCCATATAAAGGGTAGTTTAGGGTGGGACAGTTTTCTGAAAGTCTTCGTGTCGTATCTTTGAAAGAAACTAAGATTAAATGCAATGTACTTTTCGTTTCTCAGCTAAGCTGTCTACAAACACACACACATACAGGGACTTTTTTTAAATATGTTTTTTTTTGGATTCAGGGTTCCTAAAACTTGTATTTGCGGGAAATCACGGTTTATAATTTTTGCGTGGAATACAATACCTTTTCTACTTACTATATGCATAGTACTTGCTAGGAAATGTAATATTGATATATCCTTTACAGACAATATATAATTGAATCCTGTACTCAGATCTAAATTAGCAATATAGAGCACGTGTTAGGCTTAGCGAGTCTCTAAGTAAAAGTTTAGATACCATCAAAATTAGTTTTTATGGTAATTCTATATCTTTTGTTTTTTAATTTGAAGTCAAAATGTGAGGAATGGTTCATCAAGCTCCCATCATCAAATCAGTAGCTTCTATCTCCTCCAGTTTATATATAATGTATATACATTAATTATAATTAACTATAACAATTAATGGTTGGTTCATAAAATAGTTTCTTTACCCGATCCACCACCAGATACTCTTTCTTTTGTGTTTCGGAAGCGTGCATATGAATGAAAACCGAACACAGAGGTTTCGATTTATTGTTTTCTCTAGCACGAATGTAAATGTATATAGATATTCCACCCAAAATGTCGATTCCGAGATTTCCTCGAAAACATATATTTTGAGAACCCTTGAATAAAAGGAAGCATTTTTAAAACAAGTTCCGCGCGCGTGTGTGTGTGTACGCGTGTGTGTGAGTGGACAGCATCAATCAAAAACGAAATGTCGGTTAGTACCAAATTTGGCATTTAAATTCATCATTTTCCAAGGATTCGACACAGAGATTTTCTGGAAAGTCCTCCATCCCCAACTACCTTTTACATTGAAAAGTTTTCAAAAAATTTGATTTTCTCACAAATAACTCCAAAGATTTTAGTTAAAATACCATATGTTTATGTTATTATCATGACAGATGAAATGTTTATCCTGAACTTTCTAGGAATATTCTTGAAAGACATTTCCATTCTGGATGACTTTTGTGTAACTGACCGTAAGAGTTAGAAAAAGAACTTGACTACACAAAAATGTAGATCTCGCTAAAACACATAGTTTATATCTAATAGTTTTTTTTGTAGAGTTAGCCGTTTCCGAGATACTCCTTGTTATTGGTTTCAATTTTGAAATACTTAAACACCTTTCCTTTCGTAACTATTTTGTTGGACTCTTGGCCAAGAAAAGAGAACCGAATTTCAATTCTTTGACATTAAAGCCAGCTTTTAAAACATTTGAGTATCGTTTTAGCCTTGTGATTTCTGCTATTTCCCTAATACTGGCAAAAAGCAAGCAAGAGAAGAATCTCTGCCAGTGTTTACCTCGATTAACATGAGGCAGATAAAAGAGTAAGATTTTGTTAGACAGTGGAGAAAGTCGTGTAAACGGAATACATGATATTCTTTTTCTAATTGATTAGAATGACAAGGACCTTGACAGTTGCTGTCTGCAACAGACCAAAGACAATCACGGCTTGAAGATTTGCCATTAATCCATGAGCCACTATCCTTCTTTAACTGCATTCTCCAGGCATTCACATCACAAATTAGCGGCCGAGTAGAGTATTCCTTCTGGTATGGGGGATTTCCAAACAGATTTGCTTTGCTTTTCTGTTAGAAAATACCAAAACAGAAACACAATGGTTACTTTTGATCCCTTATTTAACGGACACCATGAGTAAAATGTTTAATACATTTGGCCAGAAAACCTAAAATAGATTTTTTGTAGGAAATGGCGTAAAGAATTAACTATTGCTAATCTAGATTATAGGCATCCTTACCGACAATTTTTCAAAAAAATTAAAGTTATGACCCTGCCAGCATTGTAAATTTACCATTCAATGATGTTCCTAAAAGAAAACCTACAAAAATATGCACTCTAACACAGAGTACATGACTACAAAACACAAAACACTTGTACTATAAATTTACTTTACTCAAGACTATCAAAAACCCATCCAGCCATAAATATCTAGGATTAAGTATGTACAGACTTCCAAAACATATTACCTCACTACACAATTATTCATTCAAAACATTTCTAGAAAAATGGCTGGAAGATAAACTTTTTACTCAGTAGAAGAGTTCTTTGAATGTAATAACTTTAAGGTAACTGAGTAATATCTAAGCTTGCTTTCTAAAATACAAATATTTTACAAGTTTATCAAAAACACGCCGTAAATATATGTAAATATTAAATATATTTAACTTTGTTTCAAATGATGTAAATAACTGTATAAAGCTCCAGTTCTGTAATACGATACAAGAGACCAGTTGAAACGTTTTAAAACAGCTTCGCGGCCAATAAGCGTTATTCTTAGTCTTAACCGTTATCTGTTCTCCCGTTGCTTAGCGCTCTACATCAAGAACACTTAGCTTTAACATTTATCTGTTCTCCCGTTGCTTTGCGCTCTACATCAAGAACACATAGCTTTAACATTTATCTGTTCTCCCGTTGCTTTGCGCTCTCCATCAAGAACACTTAGCTTACATTTATCAGTTCTCCCGTTGCTTTGCGCTCTACATCAAGAACACTTAGCTTTAACATTTATATGTTCTCCCGTTGCATTGCGCTCTACATCAAGAACACTTAGCTTTAACATTTATCTGTTCTCCCGTTGCATTGCGCTCTACATCAAGAACACTTAGCTTTAACATTTATCTGTTCTCCCGTTGCATTGCTCTCTACAATCAAGAACACTTAGCTTTAACATTTATCTGTTCTCCCGTTGCTTTGCGCTCTACATCAAGAACACTTAGCTTTATCATTTATCTGTCCCGGCCTTGCTTTGGGCGCTACATCAAGAAAACTTAGCTTTAACATTTATCTGTCCTGGCCTTGCTTTGCGCTCTACATCAAGAACACTTAGCTTTAACATTTATCTGTTCTCCCGTTGCTTTGCGCTCTACATCAAGAACACTTAGCTTTAACATTTATCTGTTCTCCCGTTGCTTTGCGCTCTACATCAAGAACACTTAGCTTTATCATTTATCTGTCCTGGCCTTGCTTTGCGCTCTACATCAAGAACACTTACCTTTAACATTTATCTGTCCTCGCCTTGCTTTGGGCTCTACATCAAGAACACTTAGCTTTAACATTTACCTGTCCTCGTCTTACTTTGCGCTCTACATCAAGAACACTTAGCTTTAACATTTATCTGTCCTCGCCTTGCTTTGGGCTCTACAACAAGAACACTTAATCTTAACATTTATTTGTCCTGGCCTTGCTTTGCGCTATACAGCAAGAACACTTAATCTTAACATTTATCTGTCCTGGCCTTGCTTTGCGCTCTACAACAGGAACACTTCATCTTAACATTTATCTGTCCTCGCCTTGCTTTGGGCTCTACATCAAGAACACTTAGTCTTAACATTTATCTATCCTGGCCTTGCTTTGGGCGCTACAACTAGAAAACTTAATCTTAACATTTATCTGTCCTGGCCTTACTTTGGGCTCTACATCAAGAACACTTAGTCTTTACATTTATCTGTCCTCGCCTTACTTTGGGCTCTACAGCAAGAACACTTAGCTTTAACATTTATCTGTCCTCGCCTTGCTTTGGGCTCTACAGCAAGAACATGTAGTCTTAACATTTATCTGTCCTGGCCTTACTTTGGGCTCTACATCAAGAACACTTAGTCTTTACATTATCTGTCCTCGCCTTACTTTGGGCTCTACAGCAAGAACACTTAGCTTTAACATTTATCTGTCCTCGCCTTGCTTTGGGCTCTACAGCAAGAACATTTAGTCTTAACATTTATCTGTCCTCGCCTTGCTTTGGGCTCTACAACAAGAACACTTAGCTTTAAGATTTACCTGTCCTCGCCTTGTTTTGGGCTCTACAGCAAGAACACCTAATCTTAACATTTATCTTTTCTCGCCTTGCTTTGAGCTCTACAACAAGAACGCTTAATCTTAACATTTATCTGTCCTGTCCTTGCTTTGCGCTCTACATCAAGAACACTTAGTCTTAACATTTATCTGTCCTCGCCTTGCTTTGGGCTCCACAGCACGGACAGCACGAACACTTAATCTTAACATTTATCTGTCCCCATCTTGCTTTGGGCTCTACAGCAACAACACCTAAGCTTAACGTTTATCTGTCCCCATCTTGCTTTGGGCTCTACAGCAACAACACCTAATCTTAACATTTATCTGTCCCCATCTTGCTTTGGGCTCTACAACAAGAACATTTAACCTTAGCATTAATCTCTTCTTGCCTTGCTTTGGGCTCTACAGCATTGAGAGCAAGAACACTTAATGTTAATATTTATCTGTCCTTGCCTTGCGTTGTGCTATATAGCATGGACAGCAATAACAATTAATTTTAACATGTATCTGTCCTCGTCTTGCTTTGTGCTCCTCAGCATGGACAGCAAGAACACATAATGTTAATATTTATCTGTCCTTGCCTTGCTTTGTGCTATATAGCATGGACAGCAATAACAATTAATTTTAACATGTATCTGTCCTTGCCTTGCTTTGTGCTCTACAGCATGGACAGCAAGAACACTTAATGTTAACATGTATCTGTTCTCACCTTGCTTTGTTCTCCTCAGCATGGACAGCAAGAACACTTAATGTTAACATGTATCTGTTCTCACCTTGCTTTGAGCTCTACAGCATGGACAGCAAGAACACTTAATGTTAACATGTATCTGTTCTCACCTTGCTTTGTGCCCTTAATGTTAACATGTATCTGTTCTCAACTTGCTTTGTGCTCCTCAGCATGGACAGCAAGAACACTTAATGTTAACATGTATCTGTTCTCACCTTGCTTTGTGCTCTATAGCATGGACAGCAAGAACACTTAATGTTAACATGTATCTGTTCTCACCTTGCTTTGGACTCCAGAGCATGGACAGCAAGAACACTTAACGTTTACATGTATCTGTCCTTGCCTTGCTTTGTGCTCTACTGCATTGACAGCAAAAACACTTAATGTTAACATGTATCTGTTCTCACCTTGCTTTGTGCACTATTGCTTTGTGCATGGACTGCAATAACATATAATGTTAACATGTATCTGTTCTCCCCTTGCTTTGTGCTCCTCAGCATGGACTGCAAGAACACATAATGTTAACATGTATCTGTTCTCACCTAGCTTTGTGCTCTACTGCATGGACAGCAAGAAAACATAAAGTTAACATGTATCTGTTCTCACCTTGCTTGGTGCTCTACTGCATGGACAGCAAGAACACATAATATTAACATGTATCTGTTCTAAACTTGCTTTGTGCTCTACTGCATGGACAGCAAGAACACATAATGTTAACGTGTATCTGTTCTCACCTTGCTTTGTGCTCTACTGCATGGACAGCAAGAACACATAATGCTAACATGTATCTGTTCTCTCCTTGCTTTGTGCTGTACTGCATCGACGGCAAGAACTCCTAATTTTAACATTTATCTGACCTCACCTTGCTTTGTGCTCCAAAGCATGGACTGTAAGAACATTTAATGTTAACGTTTATCTGTCCTGCACTTGCTTTGTGCTCTACAGCATCGACAGCAAGAACACTTATTGTTAACATTTATCTGTCCTGCACTTGTTTTGGGCTCTACAGCATGGACAGCAAGAACATTTATTGTTAACATTTATCTGTCCTGCACTTGCTTTTGGCTCTACAGCATGGACAGCAAGAACACTTGTTGTTAATATTTATCTGTCCTGCACTCGCTTTGGGCTCTACAGCATGGACAGCAAGAACACTTATTGTTGACATTTATCTGTCCTGCACTTGCTTTGGGCTCTAAGGCATGGATTGTGAGAACACTTAATGTTAACATGTATCTGTCCTGCACTTCCTTTGGGCTCTAGCATGGACAGCAAGAACACTTATTGTTAACATTTATGTGTCCTCAACTTTCTTTGGGCTCTACAGTATGGACAGCAAGAACACTTAATGTTAGCATTTATCTGTCCTGCACTTGCTTTGGGCTCTACAGCATGGACAGCAAGAACACTTAATGTTAACATTTATCGGTCCTGCACTTGCTTTGGGCTCTACAGCATGGACAGCAAGAACACTTAATGTTAACATGTATCTGTCCTGCACTTGCTTTGGGCACTACAGCATGAACAGCAAGAACACTTAATGTTAACTTTTATATGTCCTGCACTTGCTTTGTGCTCTAGCATGGACAGCAAGAACACTTATTGTTAACATTTGTCTGTTCTGCACTTGCTTTGGGCTGTACAGCATGGACACCAAGAACACTTAATGTGAACATTTATCGGTCCTGCACTTGCTTTGGGCTCTACAGCATGAACTGCAAGTACACTTAATGTGAACATTTATCTGTCCTGCACTTGCTTTGGGCTCTACAGCATGAACTGCAAGTACACTTAATGTGAACATTTATCTGTCCTGCACTTGCTTTGGGCTCTACAGCATGGACAGTAAGAACACTTAATCTTAACATTTATCTGTCCTTGCCTTGCTTTGGGCTCCTAATCATGGACACCAAGAACACTTAATATTAACATTTATCTGTCCTTGCCTTGCTTTGGGCTCTACAGCAAGGACTGAAAGAACACTTACTGTTAACATTTATCTGTCCTCCACTTGCTTTGTGCTCTACAGCATGGACAGCAAGAAGACTTGTTGTTAACATTTTTCTGTCCTGCGCTGGCTTTGTGCTCTACAGCATGGACAGCCAGAACGCCAAATCTTAACATTTATCTGTCCTCCCCTTGCTTTGTGCTCTACAGCATGGACAGCAAGAACGTTAAACCTTAACATTTACCTGTCCTCGAGTTGCTTTGAGCTCTACAGCATTGACAGCAAGAACGCTTAATCTTAACATTTATCTGTCCTCGACTTGCTTTGAGCTCTACAGCATGGACAGCAAGAACACTTAAACTTAACATTTATCTGTCCTTGCCTTGCTTTGGGCTCTACAGTATAGACAGCAAGAACTCTTAATTTTAACATTTATCTGTCCTCCACTTGCTTTGGGCTCTACAACATGGACAGCTAGAACACTTAATGAAAACATTTATCTGTCCCGCACTTGCTTTGGGCTCTACATTATGAACAGCAAGAACACTTACTGTGAACATTTATCTGTCCTTGCCTTGCTTTTGGCTCTACAGCATAGACAGCAGGAACACTTAATGTTAACATTTATCTGTCCTGCACTTGCTTTGGGCTCTACAGCATTGACAGCAAGAACACTTAATGTTAACATTTATCTGTCCTTGCCTTGCTTTGGGCTCTACAGTATAGACAGCAAGAACTCTTAATTTTAACATTTATCTGTCCTCCACTTGCTTTGGGCTCTACAACATGGACAGCTAGAACACTTAATGAAAACATTTATCTGTCCCGCACTTGCTTTGGGCTCTACATTATGAACAGCAAGAACACTTACTGTGAACATTTATCTGTCCTTGCCTTGCTTTTGGCTCTACAGCATAGACAGCAGGAACACTTAATGTTAACATTTATCTGTCCTGCACTTGCTTTGGGCTCTACAGCATTGACAGCAAGAACACTTAATGTTAACATTTATCTGTCCTGCACTTGCTTTGGGCTCTACAGCATAGACAGCAGGAACACTTAATGTTAACATTTATCTGTCCTGCACTTGCTTTGGGCTCTACAGCATTGACAGCAAGAACACTTAATGTTAACATTTATGTGTCCTGCACTTGCTTTGGGCTCTACAGCATAGACAGCAAGAACACTTAATGTTAACATTTATCTGTCCTGCACTTGCTGTGGGCTCTACATTATGAACAGCAAGAACACTTATTGTTAACATTTATCTGTCCTGCACTTGCTTTGGGCTCTACAGCATAGACAGCAAGAACACTTAATGTTAACATTTATCTGTCCTCCAATTGCTTTGGGCTCTACAACATGGACAGCAAGAACACTTATTGTTAACATTTATCTGTCCTGCACTTGCTTTGGGCTCTACAACATGGACAGCAAGAACACTTATTGTTAACATTTATATGTCCTGCACTTGCCTTGGGCTCTACATTATGGACAGCAAGGAGATTTATTTCGTTTCTTGCATCTTCATTTTTTATTTTTTCCATTATTTCAGTCCTTTGATTTCTCTTAGATATCCCATTTTGGCTGCATTAATACTATTCCAAACCTGTTTACTTTTCCTGCCGTATATTATGTATGTACGTACATAGAAGGCAGTGAAGTTATTGGGTTGCCATCCGTGGTGTAATGGTTACCATGGTAAGTTCATGTACCTGCTGTCGCGGGTTCAATCTCGGCGGAGGACGATGGATTTTTCGGACTTAAGCATTCTTAGCATGGCTTCCTTCGGAAAGGAAGTAAAGCTGTGGGTCCCGTGTGGTAAATATACTGCACGTAAAAGAACCTCAAGCCTGATGGAGAGGCCTCTGAGCAAAATTAAGCGGTCTTTCACGCCAAGTATACAATGGGACTCTTAGAACCACACAAGTTAAAGAGCGTCCACAAATAAAACGCCATTTCAGTTTCAGTGAAGTTATTGTATTTAAATTCAGTATCTTTCAAGGATGCCACACAGGGATATTCAGGAAAATCAACCCACTCTAAACTTCCCTTTAAAGGGAAATTTTCGATTTCCTAAAAAATGCACTAACAATTTTGATTAAAATTCCGTATACTAAAGATATTTGATTGGATAGTAAAATGCAAACTAACCAAATAATGTAGTTTTTTTTACTTTTTCCACACGTACTATGTATGTAGTGTATAGACAAGGTGTTGTATTGCACCGAAAATTCGATATTGAGAATTCACCGGAAATATATGTTTTTGAGGCTCACTGAATCCAATAAAAAGCATCTTTACAAAAATGTCCGTGTGTCGGGGGGGGGGGATAGCATAGCTCAAAAACTAAATCTCCGTGTGTGCTAATCAATGTCCGTGTGTCGGGGGGGGGGATAGCATAGCTCAAAAACTAAATGTCCGTGTGTGCTTATCAATGTCCGTGTGTCGGGGGGGGGATAGCATAGCTCAAAAACTAAATGTCCGTGCGTGCTTATCAATGTCCGTGTGTCGGGGGGGGGATAGCATAGCTCAAAAACTAAATGTCCGTGTGTGCCAATCAATGTCCGTGTGTCGGGGGGGATAGCATAGCTCAAAAACTAAATGTCCGTGTGTGCTTATCAATGTCCGTGTGTCGGGGGGGGGGGGATAGCATAGCTCAAAAACTAAATGTCCGTGTGTGCTTATCAATGTCCGTGTGTCGAGGGGGGATAGCATAGCTCAAAAACTAAATGTCCGTGTGTGCTTATCAATGTCCGTGTGTCGGGGGGGGGATAGCATAGCTCAAAAACTAAATGTCCGTGTGTGCTAATCAATGTCCGTGTGTCGGGGGGGGGATAGCATAGCTCAAAAACTAAATGTCCGTGTGTGCTTATCAATGTCCGTGTGTCGGGGGGGGGGATAGCATAGCTCGAAAACTAAATGTCCGTGTGTGCTTATCAATGTCCGTGTGTCGGGGGGGAATAGCATAGCTCGAAAACTAAATGTCCGTGTGTGCTTATCAATGTCCGTGTGTCGGGGGGGGGGGATAGCATAGCTCAAAAACTAAATGCCGGGGGGGATAGCATAGCTCAAAAACTAAATCTCCGTGTGTGCTTATCAATGTCCGTGTGTCGGGGGGGATAGCATAGCTCAAAAACTAAATGTCCGTGTGTGCTTATCAATGTCCGTGTGTCGGGGGGGATAGCATAGCTCCAAAACTAAATGTCCGTGTGTGCTTATCAATGTCCGTGTGTCGGGGGGGGATAGCATAGCTCGAAAACTAAATGTCCGTGTGTGCTTATCAATGTCCGTATGTCGGGGGGGATAGCATAGCTCAAAAACTAAATGCCGGGGGGGATAGCATAGCTCAAAAACTAAATGTCCGTGTGTGCTTATCAATGTCCGTGTGTCGGGGGGGGATAGCATAGCTCAAAAACTAAATGCCCGTGTGTGCTTATCAATGTCCGTGTGTCGGGGGTTATAGCATAGCTCAAAAACTAAATGTCCGTGTGTGCTTATCAATGTCCGTGTGTCGGGGGGGGATAGCATAGCTCAAAAACTAAATGTCCGTGCGTGCTTATCAATGTCCGTGTGTCGGGGGGGATAGCATAGCTCAAAAACTAAATGTCCGTGTGTGCTTATCAATGTCCGTGTGTCGGGGGGGATAGCATAGCTCAAAAACTAAATGTCCGTGTGTGCTTATCAATGTCCGTGTGTCGGGGGAGGGGATAGCATAGCTCAAAAACTAAATGTCCGTGTGTGCTTATCAATGTCCGTGTGTCGGGGGGGATAGCATAGCTCAAAAACTAAATGTCCGTGTGTGCTTATCAATGTCCGTGTGTCGGGGGGGGGGATAGCATAGCTCAAAAACTAAATGTCCGTGTGTGCTAATCAATGTCCGTGTGTCGGGGGGGGATAGCATAGCTCAAGAACTAAATGTCCGTGTGTGCTTATCAATGTCCGTGTGTCGGGGGGGATAGAATAGCTCAAAAACTAAATGTCGGGGGGGATAGCATAGCTCAAAAACTAAATGCCGGGGGGATAGCATAGCTCAAAAACTAAATGTCCGTGTGTGCTTATCAATGTCCGTGTGTCGGGGGGGGGAGATAGCATAGCTCAAAAACTAAATGTCCGTGTGTGCTTATCAATGTCCGTGTGTCGGGGGGGATAGCATAGCTCGAAAACTAAATGTCCGTGTGTGCTTATCAATGTCCGTGTGTCGGGGGGGGGATAGCATAGCTCGAAAACTAAATGTCCGTGTGTGCTTATCAATGTCCGTGTGTCGGGGGGGATAGCATAGCTCAAAAACTAAATGCCGGGGGGGATAGCATAGCTCAAAAACTAAATGTCCGTGTGTGCTTATCAATGTCCGTGTGTCGGGGGGGGATAGCATAGCTCAAAAACTAAATGTCCGTGTGTGCTTATCAATGTCCGTGTGTCGGGGGGATAGCATAGCTCAAAAACTAAATGTCCGTGTGTGCTTATCAATGTCCGTGTGTCGGGGGGGATAGCATAGCTCAAAAACTAAATGTCTGTGTGTGCTAATCAATGTCCGTGTGTCGGGGGGGGGATAGCATAGCTCAAGAACTAAATGTCCGTGTGTGCTTATCAATGTCCGTGTGTCGGGGGGGATAGAATAGCTCAAAAACTAAATGTCGGGGGGGATAGCATAGCTCAAAAACTAAATGCCGGGGGGATAGCATAGCTCAAAAACTAAATGTCCGTGTGTGCTTATCAATGTCCGTGTGTCGGGGGGGGAGATAGCATAGCTCAAAAACTAAATGTCCGTGTGTGCTTATCAATGTCCGTGTGTCGGGGGGGATAGCATAGCTCGAAAACTAAATGTCCGTGTGTGCTTATCAATGTCCGTGTGTCGGGGGGGGATAGCATAGCTCGAAAACTAAATGTCCGTGTGTGCTTATCAATGTCCGTGTGTCGGGGGGGGATAGCATAGCTCAAAAACTAAATGCCGGGGGGGATAGCATAGCTCAAAAACTAAATGTCCGTGTGTGCTTATCAATGTCCGTGTGTCGGGGGGGATAGCATAGCTCAAAAACTAAATGTCCGTGTGTGCTTATCAATGTCCGTGTGTCGGGGGGATAGCATAGCTCAAAAACTAAATGTCCGTGTGTGCTTATCAATGTCCGTGTGTCGGGGGGGGATAGCATAGCTCAAAAACTAAATGTCTGTGTGTGCTTATCAATGTCCGTGTGTCGGGGGGGGATAGCATAGCTCAAAAACTAAATGTCCGTGTGTGCTAATCAATGTCCGTGTGTCGGGGGGGGATAGCAGAGCTCAAAAACTAAATGTCCGTGTGTGCTTATCAATGTCCGTGTGTCGGGGGGGATAGAATAGCTCAAAAACTAAATGTCGGGGGGGATAGCATAGCTCAAAAACTAAATGCCGGGGGGGATAGCATAGCTCAAAAACTAAATGTCCGTTAAATATCAAGGCATGCGACACACAGATTTTCAGGAAAATCCCCCCACCCCAACTACCCTTTACACAGAAAAATTTTAAAAAATTTTCATTTTCAAAGAAATGGCTCTAACGATTTTGAATAAAATTATCGTAATATTAAAGACATTTACACGAACAAAATGTTTATCACAAATTTTCTGCGAAGTTTCTGAAGACCTCTTTATGGGGATGAATTTTGCGGAAGTTTGCATTACTGGTAAACCGTAAGAAATAGACAAAACTTAAAGCTTGTTAAAGCAAACAATTTATGTTATATACATTTTTTTGGACTTGACCGCTTTTGAGATATTCCTTGATATTGGACTCAGCTTTGAAATACTTATGCGTTTGTAATACGGTATTCGTCAACTCCTGGCCATACAAACAAAGGAACTTCAATCATACAGCAACCAGCTCTTAAAAGGTTTGACCATCGCTTCAGCCCATGGTACTCCCTTATTTCCCTTCTACTTACAAGGAAGCAAGTAATAAGACAATTTTTGTTAAGTTTTTCTCGATTAGCGTGAAGTAGATAGAAGAGTATGCATTCTAAGAATACTTTTTTTTACAGAGATGTAGAGAGAATGGAACACATCAGACTTTTTTTGGATGCAATAACCAATCGCAGCTAAGTCTGCGACATCAATTTGAGAGTCTCTCCCAGTTACTTGTTTCTAAGCATTTTGGCGGTTTCTATTCATGTTTGAACGAGTCATTGCTACAGATTCGCGAGATGCTTTGCACCAATGGAAACTGAAAACTACGCCACCGGTAGCTTCCGGATGTCTGCCTATATATCGATTCATAAACGTCAGCATGAATTTGAACTTGGCACTGAAACTGCAAACAGGCATTTCTAGGTGAACTTGAGACTTGCTGTTAATTGGACTTCTCACATTTTCGTGCTTTGAAATGTATGGTTAAGTGTTTTATGTGAAAGTGTGAAAATTCATGTCAGTTTGAATGGCTGAATTGAGATTTTAGTCAGTACCATCATCACCTCATCAAGAATGAAGATTTTCTTCTGCTCTGGCCTCACGTCTCTTGGTCTTCCGATGCTTCTTCATCTAGTTCCATTCATTCTTTGTTATGTTCTTGCCATCTGCTTCTTCATCTAGTTTCATTCATTCTTTGTTATGTTCTTGCCATCTGCTTCTTCATCTAGTTCCATTCATTCTTTGTTATGTTCTTGCCATCTGCTTCTTCATCTAGTTTCATTCATTCTTTGTTATGTTCTTGCCATGTGCTTCTTCATCTAGTTTCATTCATTCTTTGTTATGTTATTGCCATGTGCTTCTACACCCGCTTATTACTTTCTCTACTAAGTACTAGGTCCGCGACGTGGCCCAGTGGTTAGACCACTCGATCCCAAGCGACCGCATGTGAGATTTGTGGCATGGGGCTGGGTTTTGTCCGGGTTCTCCGGTTTCCCCGACATCACATTCCACCGGTGCTCCATGTTCATTCCGTGTATCATCAGTGTCATCGCCTGCGGTGCCACAAGTAGTAAAAGCGAGCTTTAAGCTCTATCAAAACGAAAATTAACCGGTATTCTGTACGTACATGCATAGTGACTACAGAAGGTATTATACTCAACCCAGGAAGCTAATATCGAGATTCCACCAGAAATTTTGAGGACCCCTGATTCCAAAGAAAGATCCTATGTGTGTAACAGTTTGTGGACAGTGTCACTCAAAAACGAATAGTCGGTTAAATACCAAACTTGGTTTTAAGTTTAGTATCTTCCAGGGATACGACACGAAGGTTTTCAGAAAAGTACCCCAAAGTACCCTTTGTGGTAGTGTTTAACGCCCGCTTTAACTACTTATGGCACCGCAGGCAATACCCTTTATGTGGAAAATGTTTCGCAATATTCGATTTTCCCAAAAACGACTCTAGCGGTTTTGATTAAAATGCCGTACATTTACATGGAAAATAAAATGTTTGTCACGAAATTGTTTGGAATAGCCCCTGAAGTCCTGGACACAAAAAGACGTAGCGACTAGCTTTTAAAACATTTGACTATTGTTTTAATCACTTATTTCATTTGCACTGATAATGAAGCAAGTAATAAGACCATTTTCGTTAATGTTTATCTTGCTTACCATTATGTGCATAAAAAATACTCTTTTGTAAAAATCTATTATTTGTAGAGCATATAGTGAAATTCAGGTGAATGATACACATCAGTGTTTTAGAAAAATATCCGTGTGGGGGGGGGCAACATAACTCAACAAAAATTCAAGAATGCGGGACACAAATATTTTCAGGAAAATCCCCCACGGGATTTTACACGGAAGACTTCACGAAAATGTTTATTTTCTCCAAAAACGGCTATTACAATTTTGATCAAAATAACGCATATTAAAGATACTTACAGGACAAATAAAAGGTATACGTTGAATTTGTTGGAATTAGCTTCTGAAGTCCACTTCCTTCTGAAAGAGTTTTGTATCTGGTAAATCCTAAGAGATAAGACAGACACTTAGTACACAAAAAGTGGATCTCTTTAAAATACACAATTTGTTATATGCATATTTTTGTAGCACTAATCATTTTGGAGATATTCCTTGTTATTGGTTTTTTTTTTTCATTTCTAATACATAGATATTTCTCAATGAGAAGAGATTATTCAGTTTTCTATCCTAGCCATGCAAAGGGAACAAAATTTCAATTGCATCACATAGTGAGCGCCTTTTAAAGGGTTTTCCTATCGCTTTACTTTAATACATTCCCTTATTTCGCAGTTGCTTAGAAGGGGCTAAGTAATACTTACATTTCCGCTGGTTTTTATCTCAATTAGCACCAAATAGAAATAATAAGCTTTGTAAGAATAGTTTGGTACAGAATAGGAAGAACAAGTTAATTGAATGGAACACATCAGATTTTAAATTTGTCTAGCACGTATATACAAATAAATAAATAAGCATTTGGAAATACTCCATCGCGGTAACTAATTTCTTAAACTGAGACGTGAGTTTCAAATTCTTATATATACTGTCCAAATGATTACATGCCAAGTTTGTTTACACTTTTCAGATAAATTAGCTTAAACTAGATAAAACAACAATTAAAACTAAACACTAGAAACTACTAGCTACAACTTAAAGGCAACTGAATTACTACATCTAATAACTAATACTGGAAACCAGCCAGCTATCATATATCCCAGAAATTCTTAATTAAAATAAACGCATAACTAATCAGTGTCCGGTATATGGGGTACTGGTATCCAGTTCCTTTAATTTTTAATTCCTCATTTATCTGATTATTTTTTTTTAATTTTAATCTTTAATTCTAGTCAAACAATCAATATTTAATACCTAGCTAATACATTTAGTATGAATTGTTAGCAATTATAACCTCATTGTGTGCATTTATTATTATTATTTATCTAATCTATTATTGTTGTTAATTTATTGACATATCATTTATTAATTTACTTTTGATAATTAGTAATAAATATTATTATTTTGAGCAATCTTTCCTTTTTTATTTTAAGGTCAGCACGTTGTACAATGTGCCCAGTAAGTATTGCATTCCACCCAAATTTAGATACTGTGATTTCACAAGAAATATTTCTATCTCAAGCCATCCTCTCTCCTCTGATGGCCAATTAGCTGACACCTGAAGGACAATGTGTGTAGGGAAAAAAACATAATGCACTGTAGGTTGTACGTTATCTTAAAAGCTGTATTAACATTTCCTGAAGCCTTCAGAAAAGTTTGTACCTTGAAACGTGATCACACACATGTTTATTTTAGTATAATTAGTTACTGCTTCTTGCAACATATCTAATGAACTCCGTATCTCTGCTTACAGAATCAAAATGGCGTTCAGCATCTTGGACACTATAGTGTTCGTTGTTATGCTGCTTGCGAGCGTACTAATTGGCCTTTATTTTGGAATCTACAAAAAGCAGAACACTACGATTGATTACGTCTTTGGTGGAAAGGAACTGGGACCATTTGTGGTAGCAATGTCCCTCGTGGTCAGGTAAGAGCATGTTTAACTATTCAGTGTTATTCTGTCACGCTGAAGAAACTGTAAAAGGCGCTAAACATTAGTTACGCATTATTCGGCATTGTGAACGCAACAAAAGCCAAAACCCGGTTGTTACGGAACTGAATCACAAAGACATCCATTTAATGCTGTTGTAAGGGGAAATGTAAGATAGAAAATTAAAATATTAGCTAATAAATCCTTAATTATGCGATTTGGTTTAAGCTACGGATTACACTAACGAGAGGTATTCAATATGTTCCTAGAAAAAAGATAAAAAAGCATATAGTTCTTGGTAGATTATTTATTATTATTATTATTCAGTATAGTCTGTTTTTAACCCAATTCATTTTCCCATCATTTCTCCAACTGTTTAAAGCTATCCAATAAGCAGGGTTTCGGAGGGTCCTCAAAATAGGCATCTGTTTGGGAGATGGCCTCCTCGTTAGACGTGAATCGCTTTCCGCCGAGCAACTTTTTCAAGTTTGGGAATAAAAAAGTTACTGGGAGCCAAATTTGGTGAGTACGGTGGTTGTCGTAGTGATTCAAACCTTAATTCTATAATTTTCGCCATCCAAACTGCGAATGTGAGCACCCGAGCATCTTCTTGATGAAAGAGAATCCTTTACTTTGCCAGATGAGGGCGTTTTCTCTTGACCTCTTTGCTCAACCGATGCAATAACGAAACACAATACTCTCCATTTATTGTTCTTCCTTTATGCAAGCAGTCGTGCATTCCATCACGTTGTCGGCCGATTTGACCTCCTTTACCTTCATCGAAGTCGGTTAACCTTAAAAATCCACTGCTTCGACTGCACTTATTCCCTGGAGTGTAATAGCGCAGCCATGTTTCGTCCACAGTTATGTATCGACGCAGAAACCCGTCAGGATTGTAACAAAAACTTGCCAAACTAGCCTCAGAATCAACCACACAATTACGTTTATTCTCCATTGAGAACAAACGCATCACTCACCTTGCCGAGATCTTTGTTAGACACCTAATTTTTGGTACAAAATTGAATACGCCTTACCTTGTGATATGCCTATGGCGTAACTATGTCGCGAACTTTGATTCGCCGGTCACTAAAACCATATCTGGATTTTGTCAACAATATCGGAGGAAATCACTTCCACTGGACGTCTTCAATGATGTTCATTATTTGTAAATGTACGTCCACATTTAAACTCATTTACCCAATTGTAAACTATTGCAAACGTAGGAGCAGCTATGCCATGTACTTCATCCAGCTCGGCCTTGCTCACGTTTGGTGTTCAGCCTTTTAAATAGAAGTGATTATTCACCTCACGAAACTCGTTTCTTTACATCTTTCTAAATAAACACAAATTTGTTTATTCAATCGCCTATGACAAGGAAACTACTTGATGGATAAGGTTGCCATTCAGCTTACAAAATTGAAACTTTTTGATGTTACGGATGCCATTTTTTGGATTTCCTAAGGACTTATTGAACGCCCCTCGTAAGTAAGAAATGTTCTGTACAAAATGACGCTCATAACATAGCTTTTAAGAGACAAATTTTAATAACATTTTAATGTGTGTAATCCCGTATCGTAATAAAATATAACAATTCTTAATTTAGGAATTTGAGGCTAAAATAGTGATTAATGTTCTGTTAATTTGCATCGTTCACAGTTTAAGATTCGGAACTGAGCACTTTTGGGGACTCTTAGATGTTCCAGCGCAACGTTTTCGTTACCAGAATTATTTTAAGAGGATTTAAAATTTGCAAACATAAGCAGCTAACAGAGAGATATTTGCCAGATTTGCATAACCTTAAAACACAGAACATATTGTGAAGAGCATAACAGAAGTCAGAAAGTTTGGTTTTAAAGTAAATTCAATGATTTTAATGTACACATTATACATTTCTCGTATGAAAAGTAACCCAAATCATTGCCCCAGATAATAAAGCGAGTAAAACTAATCTTAATTTCCCCAACGATCTTCCGCTTAACGAATGCCTAAAATAACGTGAATAGTTTTCAGATACGCATTTTGATTTTAATCAAAATATTAAAATATAAGAACATTAATACAGAACTGATCTAAAGCTAAACATTGAATTAAATTAAGTACCTATTCAATTATGCTTGCAAACTCTGCACGACATCCAGTAAATTAAAAAAGTAGTATTAGTACTAAAAGGAAAAGCCACACAAAAATTTGGAGCAATAATTATTGATTGACGTAAACCAGTGGAACTTGGATTAAAACTCCAACTCATTTTGCCAGTCTCACCTAAGCTAAAACTAAATTTCATTTTGCAGGGTAACCGCCACAGCTGTTCAGTCGCAGTCACTTCCTTTTCTAAGGAATGGTGCGGATATAGAAAAATCCACATATGTTTTATACGAGAGCCATCCTGAAAGTGACAGAAGATTAGGCATAAATAAACTATAACGCAAGATATCAACACAAAACTTTATTTACAAAATTACAGTGCCTCACTGTATTTCTCAACGAAATCTCCGATCTGTCAAGACATTTTATTGTCACATGGTACCAGTTTATCAATGCCGATATTATACTTTTCTACCGCCAAAGAACTTATTCGTTTTTTGAATGCACAAAATGCTCGGCCAATCGAATTTTATAGGAAAATAACGCAAGTGAATGATGATAATGTAATGAACAAATCTCAAGGAAACGGCGCATAGCTTACGAGTAATCAAGAAAAACCAGTGTGCACGATAGAGACCGGAATGGAAGTTCATCAGTCGTTATGGAGGAGTAGAATTCAAATGTTCATAAACGAATTAAGAAAAACCGGTGTTTCACTTTGGACACCGTACATGACTTTCTGAATGGACTGCACTGAAAAACCGATACCACGTGACATCACATACCTTGATAGCAATGACGATTACGTTGAAAAATTGAGTAAGGTACTGTAACTTTGTAAATAAAATTTGAGTTGATAACTTTCGTTATTATTTAGTTATAGCAAATCATCTGTCACTTTCTGGATGGCCTTCGTATTCTTCATATTACCCTTTCTCTACATGTCGACAAGTAAATATATGTATACACACAAACTTAGTAGTCAGTATTTCGGCATTGCTGACAATGAAAAAACAATATGGTATTGTAGAGCGCGCAAATTTCCAGTTAACAGCTCCAGTTACTTAACAAACATCGCGGTAACAGAATGCCTAAGAGAGGAACTTTTGTTAAGAGCAGTTCTTTAAGCAGAAAACGTTACTCTAAGCGCCTTCTTTAGGAGACACCGAAGTGATAAAGTATTACAGGCATCATCGGTAACAAAACCAACATTTATAAGTTTCAGTCAAATGTGTATTTTCCTTCTGGATATACTAATTAATATATTCGACCTAATTAGCTGTAATCGAACCCTTCTTCTACCATTTTTAAAAATTACATTACTTAATATTTTGTGACAAATTGTTTGTGTGAAATTTTCCTAAAGTGGATGGTATTCAGCAAAATATTTTACACCGTAAAGTGGAAACAACTAAAAACAGCGTAAAATCTTTTTTTTTAACTACTCTGTGGAGCAGTGCCTTCCATCTAGGCGACCCGTGTTTGATCTCAAACGCCTGCATGTGGCATTTTTGGTGGACGAAGCGGCGTCTGGGCGGGTTCTCCAGGTCCTCCGGTTCCCCCGCCACTCATTCCACCAATTTCTCCATCATCACCTTTCCTATCAACCATGTCGCTTGCATTTCATATGATCTACTTCTTCAGGCTCATACTGTCTACGAGCCAATCACTCGTTCCAGGTTCTGCAATCTGTGGTTTCATGTCGTTGACTCCCCGACAGCTTCTGACCCCTAGGCATTCACTTGTAAGTCGTAGGGGGTTGTCAGCCCTAAATACGGGGAAGGTAAGCCGACTACGAAACGGAAACTACTCTATAACCAACAACAAAATACCTTTCGGAAATTTTATTTCACACATTCTGCACTGCTTGGGAACATTTTTTCAGAGAGCTAGGCGTATATTTGTGGGAAAAGATAGCTTTTTAAAACGGTAAACTAACAACAAATTAGAACTTGAGGAAAATTGGTTTTTATTTTGACATAGAGAGTTATTTAACCGGAGTAACGCTTTAAAATGAATTGCAAAACCTTTGTTACGTCCACCCTAGGAGAACCAAATATCGCAAATATGTACTTTAAAGTATGGTTAATTTTCTGGACCAAAAATAAAAAAATCGACAGTTTTGACCAAAAACGATAAAAATGCACTTCTATGTCCACTTAACAAGAAAGGTCTATCTAGAGCAATGATTTTCGTACATTTTAGCGGAAGTGTGAGCAAACTATTAGACTCCTAGGTATTTTAATGTTGTTATAATAATGGAATCACCTGCTAATATCTCAGAAAGACATTACTAAATAAGGTTTAAATAATGGTAATAGCGTAGGTAAATGTCTCGTGTGAAGAAACTTTCAATGGGTGCAGTTACTCTAATGGGTTTCCGCCGGCGACGCTCATAGACACAAACCTCGAACGAGAAAGCATTAAGGAACTGCAAGAACTAAATGGGACCAGGAAGAATTAGCGAAAAACATATTATATAACAGGCTTCTGAAATTGTCGCTACAGCTCGTAAATAGGTTGAACTCCAGCCGCAAAAAAAAAATCTGATGGGTTCCATTCACATGGCTTTTCCTACCTGTTTTACAAACAAACTATTCTCAGAAAACATTATCCTATTTACATTATGCCAATCAAGATAAACAATAGCAGAAGTTGGTTTTATTACTACCTTCCTTGTAAGTAGGAGGGAAATAAGGCAATACGCTAGGCTAACGCGACAGACAGATCTTTTAAAGGCTAGTCGCTATGCAAAACAATTGAAATTAGGTTCTCTTTACTTGACCAGCAGCAAAACAAAACCTATACATAAAATATGACTTCCTGTTTGAGAAAAGTTTAAGTCGTTTAAAATTGAAACCAATAACAAAAAATATCTCGGAAACTGTAACCCTATAAAAATATATGTGACATAAATTGCGTATTTTAACGAGATCTATATTTTTGTGCTGGAAGTTTTTTTCTAACTCTTCCGGCTCACCACTTTATACGAGTCGTACAGAATGAAGAGGTCTTAAGATGCTATTCCCACAAAATTAAAGGTAGACATTTAATTTGTCATGCATATAGATTTTAATAAAAACATTTTGAGAAAATCAAAATTTTCGAAAAATGTTTCATATAAACGGTAGTTGTGCGTGAGGGATTTTCCTGAAAATCTTCGTTTTGCATCCTTGGAAGAAGTTGAACTTTTATACTAAGTTTGTGAACGGACCTACAGTGCTTACGACAGCAAGATGCCATCTAAAAATAATTTGATATTTTCTTGTGGTTTACCAAGAAAAATGTGAGCTATTTGGGGAATTTAATGTCCTGTGAGCACGTTGCCATGATAGCTTAGTTGGTAAAAGCAACCTGACGGAATCCGGGAAATCAGTGGTTCAAATCCCGCCTATGGTATTGACTACTTCAGTCTGACTCTGCCTTTTAAAATAAGGACAATGTTATGTGACTAGTAGACATCTTAAGACATAAGACTACGCAGCGAGACCTGATAACACAAGTCTACCACCTTTCTCCTCAGGGGTACGTCGGATAGCACGTAACCTTGGGCTTCCGCGGGGTTTCCATTAGGCCCGTGTCTATCTTATATACCAGCAGTACCTGACAACTCAAGTCTGCCACCTTTCTCCTCAGGGGTATGTCAGATAGCATGAAACCTTGGGCGTCCCCGGGGTTTCCATTAGGCCGGTGTCTATCTTATATACCAGTAGTACCTGACAACTCAAGTCTGCCACCTTTCTCCTCAGGGGTATGTCGGATAGCATGAAACCTTGGGCGTCCCCGGGGTTTCCATTAGGCCCGTGTCTATCTTATATACCAGCAGTACCTGACAACTCAAGTCTGCCACCTTTCTCCTCAGGGGTATGTCGGATAGCACGTAACCTTGGGCGTCCCCGGGGTTTCCATTAGGCCGGTGTCTATCTTATATACCAGCAGTACCTGACAGCTCAAGTCTGCCACCCTTCTCCTCAGGGGTACGTCGGATAGCATGAAACCTTGGGCGTCCCCGGGGTTTCCATTAGGCCCATGTCTATCTTATATACCAGCAGTACCTGACAACTCAAGTCTGCCACCCTTCTCCTCAGGGGTATGTCGGATAGCATGAAACCTTGGGCGTCCCCGGGGTTTCCATTAGGCCCATGTCTATCTTATATACCAGCAGTACCTGACAACTCAAGTCTGCCACCCTTCTCCTCAGGGGTACGTCGGATAGCATGAAGCCTTGGGCGTCCCCGGGGTTTTCATTAGGCCGGTGTCTATCTTATACACCAGCAGCAGTACCTGACAACTCAAGTATGCCACCTTTCTCCTCAGGGGTACGTCGGATAACAGGTAACCTTGGGCTTTCCCGGGGTTTCTATTAGGCCGGTGTCTATCTTATATACCAGCAGTACCTGACAACTCAAGTCTGCCAACTTTCTTCTCAGGGGTACGTCGGATAACAGGTAACCTTGGGCGTCCCCGGGGTTTCTATTAGGCCGGTGTCTATCTTATATACCAGCAGTACCTGACAACTCAAGTCTGCCAACTTTCTCCTCAGGGGTAAGTCGGATAGCAGATAACCTTGGGCTTCCCCGGGGTTTCCATTAGGCCGGTGTCTATCTTTTATACCAGCAGCAGTACCTGACAACTCAAGTATGCCACCTTTCTCCTCAGGGGTAAGTCGGATAGCAGATAACCTTGGGCTTCCCCGGGGTTTCCATTAGGCCGGTGTCTTCTTATACACCAGCCCACCTAGCTCTCGCAAGGTACGGAAGTGGTCACGCCACTTAAGGGCATGTATAACTTTTTTGTTTTAATTCCATAAAATAATTTAAACATTCCTGAATACAAAAAAGTTATAATTGGCCACCAGGTGCCATTTTTAAATGTATTAAGACATTGGAGCTACAGCAGAGCATTAGAGGTGAAACTGGATTTGGCAAGAAAAACCTCAGTTCGACGACATCTAATTCGTATCATGCAAAGAAAAAAACGAATTTAGGAGAAGCTAAGCAGCAACTCAAGAAGAAAAGGACAGAAAAGATAGAAGCAGAGGAGATTAAAAGGAAAGCTGAGTGTCCAACCTACAAACCTAGTGAATTTTAATGCACTTCAATCTTTCCTTGCTTTCTCGCTATTGACATTTTGAGCATTTTGCTTTCTGCAGGTTTTACTCTCAGGTGTATTTAAGCATATTTTTTTCAATTTTCAAACACAAAAATTATATTTTATGACAAAAAACGGCACATTAATAACTTTACAAATTGTTGGAGCTTAAACTAAAGAAGACAGAAACCTAGGGCAATTTCAAAAAGCTGTTATATTGTGAAGCTAGGTTTAAAATATTAGACAAAATTTTAGTTTATTTGTCGCAAGGGACTTTTTTTAGTAACGTGACAAAGAACAAACAAATTAGGCCATAACTTCCAAACCATTTGAGCAAAATTGACGAAATTTGCACTGTAACATATTTGCATTATATTACATCTGTGGTATAAATTAAAGAGAAATCTAGCATTATTATTTTGGAATTTCAAAATGTCTTTAATCGCGTCAACCCGACCGGGAAAGCTACCGAAGACCTCGCTGAAGACGACCTTTACCAGTTTATGTCTACTAACTCTCCATGCTATTACCGGAGTACATTGAGGCGTCTCACTTTCCCACCTAGACGTCACCGCCCGGACGTACCCGTTCTCCTAGGGTATCGGGCCACTGCCACGTCGAGTCCAACCCAATCCGAACAGCTTCCATTACGGGATAGGCTCAGATATTCGTCCCGACTACTTCTAGTAACGTCAGAAGTATGACGGGTGTTTGGGGTCCGCAGCGTTCGTAACAGAGTAAGTGAAGAGGTCGGAACCTCCTCCCTACGGGATAACATCATAGACAATGCGCAGAGCTCATAAATATGTGTAATCCTCCATGGTCTATGGGTAAAATGCTAGCCTATGGTTCCAAAAGTCGCGGGTTCAAATCCGAACGAGGGAGATTCATTTTTTCGGGGGTAGAAATCTTTAAGAAGGTTTTTTTCGGGACCGAAGTAAATCCGTTGGTCCGGTATCGTAGATTTACTGTGCGTAATAGTCTAAAGCCCAATAAAGAAGTCTCTGAATAAAATTAAGCACACTTAATATAAAATGGGATGCTGAGAACTGAAGTAATTAAGGAGCGTCCATAAATAAAACTCAATCTACTTTTAGTTATTCTTCTTTTTACCCTCCCCATATTTTAGGCCTGACAGGGCCCCTCCAGGACTTACAAGTTGTTGTCTATGGGTTAGAAGCCTGTCGGGGAGCCAATGACACTAAACCACTGAATACAGAACCCGGAACGAGTGGTTGGCCCGTAGCCAGGCATGAGCGTGAGGAAGCGGGAGATATGAAATGTAAGCGAAATGGATGATAGGAAAGGTGACGATGGAGCAGTTGGTGGAATGAGTGGCAGAGGAACCCGGAGGACCCGGAGAAAACCCAACCACACGCTGTTTGTCCACCACAAATCCCCACATGCGGGCGCTTGGGATCGAACCCGGGCCGCCAGCTGAGATGCGAGCGGTCTAACCACTCAATTTCATTTAACTTCAAAATTTGTTTGACGGTGTGTATACCTAATCGTCTTTGAATAAGTCATTCCTTATTTCCTGCAATACCCTGTATAGTAAATGGAAATACACGAACTTACAAAACACAAGTACATTGTGTGAACCTGCGTTATAACCAACTCACCTCTTTCTCTGAGCTTTACACGTGTCCAGAGTTCTACCATGGTTCGTTATTTGACAAAGCAGGGCAACGTTTGAAGGAAAGAGAGAAAAATAACGGACACAGTGGCAGAGAAACGTGGTAGATACTACTCGATTGCTGCAGGGACTTTCATCGATATGCACAGTAAACATCATAAAGGACAAGAATGACAAATATTTCCAAAGTTTGTATCTGCACTTCATTAATGAGAGACTCCACAGGGCTTGAAAACCAAAACCTCTATGTTTTGTTTTCACTATTTAAAAGTACAGAATATTCATGCTTATGGCATTTGTCTCTAGAACAACGTTATTTTTTCTTTCATGTCTACACATTATGCTGCAAAAGATGTATGAACTGTTTACTTTCTCTACCACATAATTAATAGGCAGCGGAAATATTGCATACCACCCAAAGATTCGCTACTGATATTTCACTGAAAATACACGATTTTCTGGTTGCCAAGTTCATGGGTTCAAAACCCGCGGAGGGCGAATATTATTTTTGGGCGTAAAAATCCTTAGCATGGCTTCCTTCGGAAGGTTCGCTGTCACGTAAAATAACCTCAAGCCTGATAAAGAGGTCTCTGAGAGTATAGAATTAGACACTGAGAACCAAGGCAGTGAAGCGGTGTCGAAATGCTCCATCTTGTCAATGTTAAAGTTTGACCGGTTAGCTCAGCAACTACTGAGCTAAGTGTTTCAAGGTGTAATCAGCAACGCCTTTACTGTTAATTGATGAAAATGGAATGGGGCATTGTATAAACAATCTTACTTCTTCAGCAATTGCTTTCAAATATAAAAAAAAAATAAATAGCCTAACTTTCCAAAAATAACTTCGAAATACTTTGAAACTCGCGCATGTACGAAATATGAGCGGGATGCCAATGCTGCGAATAGCTAAAGTAAGGCTTTCAGGTCAAATTAAAACTTCTCTAACACTAATACTTTCAAAGTTATTGATGTTTTACAAGTGAGTGTATTAGAGTAATCTAAAAAACTACTACGCAGGATTATTTTAAACAATATTTTTAAACTATTTAAAATTAGCGTATCTCTATGAAGGTAGTACAAAAATAAGCGGAAGATTTTAAATGTTCATATGCAATAAAAACATGAAAATGCGGGGGAAAATATGAAAATCCCATTTTGACTCCAATTAAAGGGCATCCATAAGTAAAAGAATACCCAATTTACGCCTTCGAAATGCCTTGACACATTTAAAGAGAGGTACATCTCAGTGGCGAATAAACCCTGACCTACATTACGTTGTGTTTGGGACTGGAATAGATATTACCTAGGCGAAACTAAGTTCGGGCGTGGCGTATGCATTCCAATTACGAAGCCTTTCGCAAATACGTAACACTTAGGAATTAACTTACACAATTGAGACGCAGATGGGATTTATTAAATTAAGTTATCTAGCAGAAGTGCCAATTCAGAAACGGGGAGTCTGAATCGTTACACCAGGAGAGAGGACCGTAAATGACTCCAGAAATACGTATCTGAGAGTGAGAGTGAGCCCTTCCGGCGAATAGCGACTTGTATTGTTCCACTTTCATACTGAGTTATATCAGAGTTGTGTGGTGCAAACTGCACATAAGGTGATACATCTGTGACATTTTAAATTTGTAACATTAAAAAAACAAAACTTTTTCATAAGACAAAGTGAATTCTAAACATTAAGAAAATATATCTTGTTTTTCCTCAATTAGCTGAAGGTATAAATAAAGAGGCGTATGCTTAGTAGGCACGCTCGGCTTTAAACCTTGTCTTCTCGCAAACTTGTTGCAATGTTTTCTATATTTAAAGTGCTCCGTTGGATGAACTGTTTTACTAATTTGTTTCCAAATGCTTTACTGTCTCTCAAAAGTACGAGAGTCATCCAGAAAGTGACAACAATTTGGCATAGCTAAATGATAACGAAAGATATGAGCACGAAACTTTATTTACAAAGATACAGTTTCTTACTCTATTTCTGAACGTAATCTCCATTCGGTCAAGACATTTGTCACGTGGTACCAGTTTTTCAATGACGACGTTATACTTTTCCACCGTCAAAGAACTTATTCGTCTTATTGTAAGCACAAAATGCTCGCCCAATCGAATTTCATAGACAAATAACGCAAGTGTATGGTGAAAATGCAATAAACGAATCTTCAGTGAGGAAATGGAGCTTACGAGTAATCAGTGTGCCCGACAAAGGCCGGAGTGGAAGTTCATTAATCGTTATGTAGAAGTTGAAAGCAAATGTTGATAAAAGCATTAAGAAAAACCGGTGTTTCACTTTGGACACCGCAAATGACTTTTTGGATGGAAAAGATTTCCCAAGCGATGAAGACCTCAAAGTGACAGTGACATCTCAGCTCATATCTTTAGCGTATAATATTTGCATTGAAAAACCGGTACTACGTGACAAAAACACCTTGATAGCAATGAAGATTACGTTGAAAAATAGAGTAAGATATTGTAACTTTATAAATAAAGTTCTGTGTTGATAACTTTTCGTTATTGTTTAGTTATGCCGATCCGTTTTTCACTTTCTAGATGATTATCGTACATTAAATAAAATGATAAAATATTATTAACTTCTGAAAAATTAACAGTTTGGAGATTACAAAAAGTAATAATTTTCCAAAAATAATTAGAGGTTAATATAAAACACATGATTGAGAAAGGCAATAGTCAGACTGAAATATTCAATGCCACTGATTTGAACCACGCACCTCCTGATTTGCTCCAGTTGCTCTAACCACTGTGCTAACAAGACCATATGCCAACACAATATTAAATTCCCCACTGGTATTTTTTCCGGTAAATCACAAGGAAATGTCAAACTATTTTGATATGACATACCCCAATACCATAAGTACTTTAAGTCCCGGGCTTCATAGTTTAACCAGCGATTAGGAATTTAATCAGAAATTGAAATTAGGCATCGAGTTTTTCAGCTTGGCTCTATATTTCCAACGTCTACCCTACACAGGGATAGTATAGAATAAGGTATTAATCTGATATATCTATTTTTTTACTATTAAACTTACATTTTTGACGTGACTATTTTTAAAAATGCACATTGCATAGCATTATTATTATGACTGTATTTATTCAGTAAAATGTATTATTTCAATAAAACTAAGCTAGAATTTAGAAACATAGCAGAAATATGACTATTATTTTGTGCAATAACTGACAAATTTCACCAAGTTATCTTGTATACCTTGAAATTCACAAATTTTATCTTAAGATTACGAGCGTATATGATACTTCTGAACTATGGACACATTTTTAAATAATAAACTATTATTTGGCCATTGCAATACTTGCTATAACTGCATCATGATCGTGTATTCGTTCGCTATACGGTATGGCAGGTGAAGCTAATATAAATCGTGGTGTACTAAATTTTTCACAACAATTTTATGTCACGGAAGATAATATAGGCGTCTAAAGGCTGATGAATTTTCAGAATAGTCAGTCAGAAATGTAGGGCATTGTTTCATTTTGTTTTCCCGCAAAGAGCGCTGAATATCTAGTATAAACGTTTAAGCGACTTTAGGCATATGTTTGATGTAGAGGTTTTTCCAGTGAATCCTGATTAATATGGATAACATCTAGGGGCAGTAGTTGTGTGGTAGACTTCTGTGCTTTCACTAGCAGTGGAAGGCCATTTAGGTGGAGTGGGTGGTAAACATAAATACCACTGAATTACGGGAACTAACAATTTTAATATTTACATACATACATGCAATAAGTCACCAGCACCATTATACTTTTCATTTTCTCTCAACATACTTAAGATTACACGGTACAACATATATTCGTAACGTCCAAAACGTTAATCGTCTCCATTGGCACGTTTACAGGATTTATATTGTGAAAAAATTCGCTTCACCTCACAAGATGAGATTGAAGCAGAACGGAAATGGGACACATCTGCGAGTATGGGTAACACACTCCATTAGCAATTATTTCCGTAGCAACAACTCTCAGCACATTTCATGCTTTGTTCAAAATCCTACTTTTTTTTTTTCCAAACACTGTCTTCACTATTTTTTCTTTTTCAAAACTGTCTAAACAGGTGTAACGGGTCTTTGATTAATTACTTGCACAAGTTCATCGACAGCTTTCAGAGCTAGAGGTATTTCAATGTTTCCAAATACGTGTTACTGTCGTACATATCTATATCTGCAAGGTTCTTCTGTGTGAATTGCAAATCTTCATGCACTGCTTCGGAAGCAAGAGATTTTACAATATTTTAAACTATCATAAAGGCATTAATTACCTGTAAAAGGGTATTGTAATATACAACATAGTATACTCCTGACGCACTACTACAGGTTGTTTGCATGTGAAGCGTGCAGTCGCCAATGCAAGTCGGTCTCTATTCGGTAGGTGTGCAACTGGTATAGGCACGTGACCCGCTATCGCTCCCCAAGATGCTATCCTACTGATTAAATATCACTGTGGATACGTTTACAGCGTAAACAAACCGTACCGCTATTCTTAGAGAGGGCGGTGTTGCTTATCACATACGACAGCCGTTAAACGCCGGCTTTTGCCATTTTTTGAGGTTATGTTCAATTATACACTGATGGCTTCAAAACCATACAGGGAGTAGGTTATGTCTACTACTATCCTATTATTCAAGACTATGCTCATTGCCAACTTCCTGTGAAGGCCTCCAGCTTCAGTGCCGAGGTTCTTACTATTCGAACAGCCTTGCCACTTTCCGAAGCTGCTGATATTAACGGACGCCAAGAGTGCCTAAAAAGATTGCAACAAGCCTTGTAGAGCAGAGTACTGCATCAATACCTGTCTGCACCTTGTACAGTCCGCCACTGAAGAGGGGCAGCAAGTTCACTTTCTCTGGATTACAGGTCATACAGGTATACATTACAATGGGGTCTTCGTTCACCTTGCTAAACTGAGCATTGATCAGGGTACGTTCCAAGGAATCAGACTTCCATATACAGACTTTCAACCAACTCTAAATACCAATGCCCATCGTAGCTGGAATGATGCCCGGAAACTTTCCAAAATATCAAAAGAAAAATATTATGCCACCATCCAGGAAGAAGTTCCCAGATTCCCTGGTTCTCTGGCTAACCGCAGCACGCCGACATCTCACCACATTGATCCGGATGCGACTTGGTCATGGATGCTACCCTCAACATCTTCTTCTCATTGACATCCCAGCATGTCCTTCCGACCCGAATGATATTCTTTTCCGTTGTTCCCGTTACAATTCCCAAAGTTCTTTCCTGTGGCACGCTCTTCATAACCTTTCCGTCCCTTTTCCCGCCAGCACCAGTACTATATTAAACCTTGTCAAAAACCAGTTGACCATGCAATAATCGAATTCCTTAAAGACTGCAATTTAAACATATATCCTTCTAGCCTTACATCCTTCCGCATGACATTAATTTCCTTCTCTTTCCTGATGGCCAAATACTTTACCTCTGAAGGGGGGGGGCAACATTGACAGTGATCCGGCTAGTGTGGCACGTGCTTAAGTAATGCTATATTGCCAAAGGTTAAAATATAATGTTCAGGATGGAGGGTGACCTATGTTCATCTTTGATTAGAATGATCCTATAAAAATCTTAGAGTAATTTTGCTATTTTTAAAGTAGTAAAAAGCAAATATTGCTTAACAGTAAAGCTCTTTTAAGTGAACATTTTACGAAGGTTACATACTTTTTTCCAATATATCTTAAGAGAAGTTTGAAACACAAATAGTTTCTGCAAGCTTAAATACATTTTGAATTGAAATAATTCACACTCTTACTATTATTATGAGCTTTCGAAGTTTATCTCTCTTGAACCTACATAGTTAGCCACAAGACAACACAATATAACAACACTGAAAGTTAGAAAGAAATCAACTTCTGCTGTTTGTTTATTAGGCACACCAGGTGGTACAACTACCCCGTATTTGAGTTTTGAATATCTCACTTCATGTGTTAAAACAGTTGCAGAACTCAACGGGGCTATTTCAAGTTAAAAAGCTGCCAGTGCTGAATGACCTGAGCGACCTTTATTTTACCTCTGTCAATGAGCGCGATTTGCTCACCCTCTCTGCTGATGAGCAAGATTAATCTCCAACTGATTCGTATATTTTACCCGGTTGGTGGACTGAATGTCATACCGGCAGGTTGTCACCGTAGCTCATTGGTCAGAGCAACTGCACGCTGAACGGGAAATAGGGTTTAAATCCTGGTTGTGGCATTGAAATTTTCAGCTGGTTCTAAAGTAGAACACATATCCTAGGTAGGGCGTTAACGTATGATTATCTTATCAGTATTACGGGCTACATTCACATGACTTTCTCTAACTGCTCTACAAACAAGCTTTACTTACTAACACTATTCTCTTATACATAATGCTTAATCGAGATAAACTAGCAGAAATAGTTTTATTGCGTAGTTCCTTGTATGCAGAAGGAAAATAAGGAAATGCATTAGGCTAGAGGAATAATCAAATCATTTAATAGCTCGTGGCTATGTGAAACAATTGGAATTCCCTTTTTCGAATTCCCGGAAGTAAAACAAAAGAGATGAAACGAAATTTGACTTCCCACTTGAAAAAAGTTTAAGAGTTTAAAATTGAAACTATTAGTAAGGAATATCACGGAAATAGTTAATTCTGTGAAAATATGTGTATGATATAAATAATGTTTTAACCAGATCTATACTTTTTCTATAGCAAGTTTTTTTTTCTATCTCTTACGTTCACCAGCTGTACAAAGGTCATCCAGAATGAAGGTGTCTTCAGAGGCTCTTCCCAGAATATTCAAGATATGCCTTTTGTTTGTCATGAAGATATTTTAAGCATGTTATGGTATTTTAATGAAAATCATTAGAGCAATTTTTGATAAAAATCAATATTTTTGAAAAATATTTCATGTAAAAGGTAGCTGAGGTGGGGAAATTTCTTAAAATCTTCGTGTCACATCCTTGGAAGCCCTGAATTAAATAACAAGTTTGGTATTTAACCGAGTTTTCTTTTTTGAGCTGTGCTACCCACAGAGGCACCACACACACACACATATACACACACATACACATGCAGATATTTTATAAAAATACCTTGTTTGGATTCAGTGGATCTCAAAACATGTATTTCCAGGGAAATGTGGTATGATATTTTAGTTTGGAATACAATACCTTATTTAACTACTACGTAAATCTTACTGCACAAAAATATAGATACCGTTAAAGCATACAATAAAATTGTCATTTTGTACAGTTAATCGTTTTCAAGATATTCCTTGTTATTGCTTTCGTTCTAAACTATTTAAATTTTTCTCAAACGGAAAGTAATCTTTCGTTTTACCTCTTTTGTTTCTGCTCCTGGCAGCGAATGTCAAAATTGTTTCACATTGCGATCACATTTTAAAATATTTGAATATCCCTTTAGCCTCGTGCATTCCCTTATTTTCCTTCTACTTGTAAGGAAGCAAGTAATAAGACTCTTTCTGCTGCCGTTTATAAGGATCAACCATTAGCTTGTGTAGATTAGACTGGGAGCATGGCGAATGTTAAAAATTAGCGACGAGAATGGCATGAGAATCTGCCCCATTTGCGAGGAGGAAGAGTCGTGGACCCATATCTTGGCAAGTGTAGGGGTACGGAGGAATTGAGGGACAAGTATTTACCGCAATCCTTTACCACCGCGAATAGAGAGTTAGAAGCATGTTGGACACTACTGGCAGGCACGGAAGACGCGGACGGGATAGGTAAATTTCTACTTAAGGCAAGACAGTTGAGATCTGCGAAGGCTGATAATAGGGAAGAGGGGAGGGGATAAGAAGAGCTAAAAGAAGTGATTATAACGTTATTTTATGTCATACTTTTCGGTCATTGTATTGTTGTGGTGTTAGTATTGTGTGTGTGTGTGTATAATACGCTCTTAAGTGTGTTTGTTTACTATAATAGGGTACATTAATACACCGGAATACGGTTTATTCTGTGTTGTAAATTTAAGTTTCTATATTTGAATATCTTTGTCCATTTATTTTTGTGTTTATTCTTTTAATTCTTTGTTTCTTACTATTTTGTGTATTGCAAAATCACGTACGGTCTGTGGACCCGTGCGTACGATATTTCAATAAATACACTTATTCATTCATATAAGGATTAGCATGACGCTAAAAGAGTAATGTTTTGTTACTAAAGCTTGTTTGTGGACGGGTAGAGAAAGTCATGTGGATGAAACACGTGAGATTTTTAATAAAATCTGTATAGAGCAAAGTGCACCTACTATATGGAGATAAAATCTCTGCGAATTGCTTTTGCACTTTTTAGGCAATGAGAAACATAGTGGCATATTTGTAATAATCGTTGCAATATTTCGTGCAAGCCTCTGGGAAACGAAAACAAGTGCGACAGATGCTCCTGCATATGCGACAAATTTATGTGGGACGTCACACAGCATGCGCACACCCCAACATAAATTAAATGCATCCCACAGCCAAGTTTACATAATGGATAAGAAATAATGCAAAAATAAACATCAGTTAATAGCGGTTGTTTTTGAGCTGATCGTACGAGAGCCATCCAGAAAATAACGAATGATCTGGCATAACTAAATAACGAAGGATATCGACATTACAAATAGAATCGATTTTTACTTTCTCTACACGTACTATACGAACGTGTATAGAGGAAGTATTATACTGCACCCAGAAGTTCGATACCGACATTTCACCGAAATATATATACACATTTAAAAACCCCTGAATAAAAAAAAAATTAGATAAATGTCCGTGTGTGTGTTTGTGTGTGCGTGTGTCTATCTGTGGGCAGCATAGCTCAGACACGAAAAGTACATTAAATACAAAATTAAAGGCATTTGCATGACAAATAAAATATACATCTCAATTTTCTGGGAATAGTATCTAAATACTTAGTTATTCTGGATGAAATTGTTTTAATTATGTATAAGTAGTAAACCATAAGAGATAGGCAAAAACTTACTACAGAAAAAATATAGAGCTTCTTAAAACCCACAATTTATGTAATATACTTTTTTCCTGGAGTTGACCGTTTTCGAGGTGTTACTGGTGTCAGCTATAAAACACTTAAAATTTTCTCATACATGAACTTGTCAATCCCATAGCACTAGCATTAAAAACATCGGCTTAGCCTAGTGCACTCCCTATTTCCCTCCTACTTATACGGGACTAAGTAGTACGACCGATTGCGATGAGGTGGATACAAGAATACGCTTATTAGCAATAATTTGTTACAGAAAAGGAACACATGAGATTTGTATCGCAAGGAGTGCATTTTGTGTATGAGCAGTAGGCTAAGAGAGTACGCCCCTGGAGTAACAATACTGCTTTCGTGTTGCAGTTTTACGTCAGGAATCACGATTATTGGCGTACCTGCAGATGTGTACCAGTACGGGACCTTGTATGCTGTCTCGTCGCTTTCGTTGATCGTGGCACTGGTCATCGTCCATTATGTCTTCATTCCAGTGTTTTTCAGTTTGCAGCTCACCTCAGCTTACGAGGTAAGTATCCAAACCTAATTATTTACCTTTATCTGCCCATCTAGCGTATAAATGATGATTATTACAGCTATATTTTTTCATAATAACATGAAATTCGTCATGCTCATGCCTGACTACGGGTCGACCACTCGTTCCAGGCTTCTGCATTCTGTGGTTACGTACCATTGTCTCCCCGACAGGCTTCTGAGCCATAGGCCCCCGCTTGTAAGTCCTAGAGGGGTGCCAGTCCTACATACGGGAAGGGTAAACACACTATGATCAAAAGTAATATGAATTCTAAAAATTAAGAAAATATGTGGCACTTTCCCCTCTTGTGGCACTTTAAATACCAATCAAATGAAGCATTATATATGCAGGCGCATGCTTATTAATGGGTACTTCTAAATTTAAACCTTATTTTTCACGAACTTTCCTCTAAAACTTTTCCGCACTTGAAATGTCCGCACAATTTTTTTTTTCAAAACTTACTAACAGGTGCATTTGAGACACTGAGTTTATCATTTATTAAAAAATACTCCAATTTTTAGAAATAAATTATTAAGTTTTGAATAATCAAGGGGTTTTGGAGAGTTCGAAAATTAAAACTTTTTCAACACTAATTTAGGTTAATATAAAATATTATATGGATGACTTATCTGCAAACTCATTTACTGCAAAAGTTGCACTTTTTATGTGAATATCTTTTAAAATACATCACCTGGAAATTTTATTAGAACAATGAATTTAGACAATGAAAAGTATGCAATCTAGAATTTTGAAACATGGCAAAAATGTCACTATTGAATTGTGAAATAACTGGTATAAATTTCAATAAAATATCTCACATACTGTTGATTTTCCAAATTTCACAGCTGGATCAACTTAATATTTACGACATGCCTATGAAATGAACTCATTAAACGAAGGTAAACTGGTTCCTACAAAATCGCATGTTACTTTCATTGTTTCAGTACCTGAATCTCCGCTTTGGGAAATTTGTAAGAACCATAGGGTCATTGTTGTTCACCATCAGCATGCTGCTGGTCATACCAATAGTCATATATGCTCCTGCTCTGGCCTTCAACCAGGGTAAGTGACCTCCATATTCTTAACATTTCAAATGCTCTTTTAAGAAAGAAATAAAGAAAAAAGAAAAGTAGACCACAGATACAGAATGTTGTGTAAATAGCTTTTTAGGCAGAACAGCACCAAAAGGGGTAGAATTAGGAAAATCAGGAAGAAGTGGAGTTATCCAAGAGTTGAAGATAATCAAGAAGGAAAAGAGCTGGTGGGGGCAGTTAGAGGACATTTTGACGAAAATAGGGAAGGGGGACAAATGGAGGTAGACAGAGGAAAATGATAAAGGTTACTGCAGGTCAGTGAGAAATAGGATAGAAGACATAAACGGTAAATTTGGGGGAACTATAAGATAAAGTCTCTTTGTTTATACAGAAAAATAAAGAATGGTAAGGGTATGCAGATTTTTTTGATAATGTTTAACGCCCGCTTTTACTGCTCCGGCACCGCAGGCGATGACACTGATGATACATGAAGATGGAGCCCCGGTGGAATGTGATGGCGGGAGAAACCGGAGAATCCGGAGAAAACCCACCCCTGCGCCGCTTTGTCCACCACACATCTCAAACGCGGTTACTTGGGATCGAACCCGGACCGTCTAGGTGAGAGGCAAGTGGTCTGACTACTCGGCCACGGAGCGGACATGCATATATATATGTAACAAGCATGAGAGTGAAGGATTAGCATGGATGGGAAAATGAGAAGTACTTTTGTAAGGGATGAGGGACAATGAACTAGAACGTTGTATTTTAAGCGGGGAGAAAGACAGTATTGTTCACTGTTTAACAGAATGTTAGGAGTTCAAAAACTTTGGGAAGACAGATGGGATAGCCCAGGAGAGAGAGAGGGATAGGTATGGAATAGGTAGCAGAAACCAACTGGCTACACTCGCTAACACCCAGGGAAGTATGCGGAAGTAGTACCTAAGCAGAACTCAAACCCAAGTACATAAGATTAGTAAACTAGTTTAAGTAACAGGATTTGATTTTTTAAATACTTGTAAATCGGAATTAAATACAAAAAGATGTTAGTTTTGAAATGTTACAAACACAGCAAAGCATTCGTCCTCTTATTAGGGTGGCAACTCAAAATATATAGATATACCACGTTTCCAAAAACAAATGACATTTGTTTATATCTAACAGCTATTTTCTAATATTTTACAAGTTGGTTGCCGCGTGGTTTGTTCGATTTTTTTTGTAACAAATCATAATTTAAAGATTTTGTGCGTCACTCTCAGTGCTACCATATAGATTCAAATAGGATGTGGAAGGCGAAGGATTTTTTCAGGCATAAAAAACCTTAACTTGGCTTCCTTCGGAAGGGAAGAAAAGCTGTTGGTTCCGTGCTGTAGACGAATTTGGCAAGTAAAAGAATTTCAAGTCTGATAAAGAGGCCTCAGAGCAAAATTAAATGGTATGTCACACCCATTGTAGAATGGGACGCTAAGAACCGGAGCAGTTGAAGAGCGTCCAAATATAATCGGAAAGATTGTGTGTGTCGCTCTCTATGCTACCGTGCTAGACTCTAGCACCGAAGGTTGCGGCTTCAAACCCGGCGGAAAGTAATGGACTTTTTTCGGGTGTAAAAATGTAGATACGAGTGGTGTTGGACAGTGTCTGATGATTTGTTTTTTAAATTAAATTGAGTGTTTTTCATGGACATTCTGTAATTGCTGCAGTTCTCAGCGTGCCATTCTATATCGGGCGTGAAAGACAGCTTAATTTTGCTCAGAGGGCTCTTCATCACGCTTGAGGTGCTTTTACGTGCCGTAAATTTACGACACGGTATCAACGGCTTTACTTCCCTTCCGAAGATCTTTACATCTGAAAAAAGTGTGAATGTGGGTGATGCCCGTCAGGGTAGGTGGTTCGGTACTCCGTGGTGCCTCTGGGCGGTTTTCACACGAACACCATCTCGGCTTATTCCTGGAATGAACACCAGGCTCTTGTGGTTCTACGTTGCTTAAGAGAACACCGAAGTAGTAAAAGAGATTTTCTAAAGTATTAAAGCTAGAACTTTATTTTTTTAATTATTTTTTTTGTACAGACATTATTGCTAATAAAAGAAGTTTTCATACCAAGTCAGTAAAATATGTATTTTCATTCTAGATATATTTATTAATTTATTCGATTTAATTAGCTTAAATCAAAATTTTCTTCTACACATATAAACTAAATGCACCATTTTTAAAAACTTTATTCCTTAGTAAACTGTAACAAATTGTCCTTTTGAAACTTTCTAAAGTGATTTGTACTTACCAAAACCTATTTTACATCGAAAAGTGAAGAAAAAAAAAAACAGCTGCGAAACACAACGTATAATCATACTCATTATTTTTTTAAATAATCTATGTCTAATATCAACATTTCAAACATATATTTTATTACCCATATTCTACAGTGGTTTGAGAGAAAATTTCATAGTTCTAGCTGTATTTTTTGAGAGAATGTGGGAGAAAAACAACAAATTTGAACCTGAGAAAACTGGCTTTAAAGTTTCACCTAGAGAGTCATGTAAACTAGGATGATATGAACCTTTTGTTCCATTTTCAGTCAGGAATCATCCCCTGAACTTTAACCTAGAGAGTCATATAAACAAGATGATATGAACTTTTTGTTCCATTTCCAATCAGAAATCATCCCCTGAAGTTTGACCTGGAGAATAATATAAACAAGATGATATGAGATTTTTGTTCCATTTCCAGTCAGGAATCATCCCCCGAAGTTTGACCTACAGTGTCATATAACCAAGATGATATGAACTTTTTGTTCCATTTCCAGTCAGGAATCATCCCCCGAAGTTTGACCTACAGTGTCATATAATCAAGATGATATGAACTTTTTGTTCCATTTCCAGTCAGGAATCATCCATCCCCCGAAATTTGACCTACAGTGTCATATAAACAAGATGATGTAAACTTTTTGTTCCATTTCCAGTCAGGAATCATCCCTTGAAGTTTGACCTAGAGAGTCATATAACCAAGATGATAGGAACTTTTTGTTCCATTTCCAGTCAGGAATCATCCCCGAAATTTGACCTAGAGAGTCATATAACCAAGATGATATGAACTTTTTGTTCCATTTCCAGTCGAGAATCATCCGCTGAAGTTTCACCTAGAGAGTCACATAACGAAGGTGATAGAACATTTTTTCTCCATTTCCTGTCAGGAATCATCCCCTGAAATTTGGGCTAGAGAGTCACATATCCAAGATGATATGAACTTTATGCTCAATTTCGAGCTAGGAACCATCTCTTGAAGTTTGTTGGTGGACTTAAAACTCACAATTGGGATTAAGTACTATCGCGGATGTGGTCCGCAGTGACTGGGGCAGAGAACTAAATATGGGCCTCGAATGCACCTGGTGGCACGTCAACCCAGGGAGGGAGGGATGAGGGGAGAGACGGGAGTCATTTTGGACGAGGTCACAGTACCTGGAGCAGAGCGCTCCACGAGGGCCTTAGGGACCCTTGGTGACCTACGTGAACCCAGGGAGGGAGGGATGAGGGGAGAGACGGGAGCCAGCTTGGACGAGGGTCACAGTAACTGGAGCAGAGCGCTCCACGATGGCCTTAGGGACCCTTGGTGACTTACGTCAACCCAGGGAGAGAGGGATGAGGGGAGAGACGGGAGCCAGCTTGGACGAGGGTCACAGTAACTGGAGCAGAGAGCTCCACGATGGCCTTAGGGACCCTTGGTGACTTACGTGAACCCAGGGAGAGAGGGATGAGGGGAGAGCCGGTGCAAGCATGTACGAGCTATCAGTAGCTCTAGCTGTAGCAGATCACTCACTGCACATGGGCTTTGGTGACTTACGTGACTCTAGGGAGGAGGGAGGAGAAGAGAGTCGGTGTAAGCATGGACGTGGTCTCCAGTAACTGCACTTGTCCTTTAGGGATCCTTGGTGACTTACGTGACTCTAGGGGGGAGGGATGAGAAGCGAACCGGAGTAAGCATGGACGTGGTCTCTAGTAGCTGCAGCAGAACACTGCACTTGCCCCTTAGGGATCCTTGGTGACTTACGAGACTCTAGGAGAGGAGGGATGAGAAGAGAACCGGAGTAAGCATGGACGTGGTCTCTAGTAGCTGCAGCAGAACACTGCACTTGCCCCTTAGGGATCCTTGGTGACTTACGAGACTCTAGGAGAGGAGGGATGAGAACAGAACCGGAGTAAGCATGGACGTGGTCTCTAGTAGCTGCAGCAGAACACTGCACTTGGGCCTTAGGGATCCTTGGTGACTTACGAGACTCTAGGGGGAGGGATGAGAAGAGAATCGGAGTAAGCATGGACGTGGTCTCCAGTAAGTGCAGCAGAACACTGCACTTGCCCCTTAGGGATCCTTGGTGACTTACGTGACTCTAGGGGGGAGGGATGAGAAGGGAACCGGAGTAAGCATGGACGTGGTCTCTAGTAGTTGCAGCAGAACACTGCACTTGGGCCTTAGGGATCCTTGGTGACTTACGAGACTCTAGGAGAGGAGGGATGAGAAGAGAACCGGAGTAAGCATGGACGTGGTCTCTAGTAGCTGCAGCAGAACACTGCACTTGGGCCTTAGGGATCCTTGGTGACTTACGTGACTCTAGGGGGGAGGGATGAGAAGAGAACCGGAGTAAGCATGGACGTGGTCTCTAGTAGCTGCAGCAGAACACTGCACTTGGGCCTTAGGGATCCTTGGTGACTTACGAGACTCTAGGGGGAGGGATGAGAAGAGAATCGGAGTAAGCATGGACGTGGTCTCTAGTAGCTGCAGCAGAACACTGCACTTGGGCCTTAGGGATCCTTGGCGACTTACGAGACTCTAGGGGGGAGGGATGAGAAGAGAACCGGAGTAAGCATGGACGTGGTCTCCAGTAAGTGCAGCAGAACACTGCACTTGGGCCTTAGGGATCCTTGGTGACTTACGTGAAACCAATAACAAGTAATATCTCAGAAATGGTTAACTCCACGAAAATATAGATTATAAGCTTGCATACATAATCCAAAATGTGTTATTAGAGATTTAAGTATGAATGTTAAGATTGTTTTATTCATTGGTTCGAAATTAATTAATTTATGTAACAAAACTAATAATATTTTAACGTTAACTTCATAAAAAAAAAACTCATTTCCCTACAACTATGGCATTAACTTAAGTTTTCATACACACATTTTTACCGTAAATTATCAGAAAGATTCACTGTTATACATCTCAGACAGAAATTATTATAAAGCTTGCATTTATTTCTAATTATTGTTTAATTTCATTATCTAAGGAAGTATTTCGGATAGGGACTTTAAGTTTAGCACAGAGATTTCTTTATTTGCTTTTATTAAGTGTGTCAATTTTCGAATATTAAACACCTGTCCAGTCAAAAGTTGTTGGATACCCAGTAAAAGTAATAGAATTCAGCGCTTAGTTTAAATTGTTATTTATTCCACAAAAGTACCAAAAAATTGTTTAGAATGCAATATTTGTCTAAAACAGCGAATATTGCAATAATTTACTAAACAGGTATCTCATTGTATGTTTCTACCTGTACCGTTATCATGCCATGCCGCTGATTATTTAAAATATACACCTCACACCCTAATCCAAAGACGAGATAGAGCACCCAGCGTGTCCAGCCATTCCACCACTGACCGCGAAATGAAACTGCTAGAACGGCAGAGAGCAGTTAAACTTGAGCCTAATTAATTGCAATTTTCAGCCGGTATATATATATATCTGGGAGGAAGAGAAAAATCAGTACCCGAAAATTGTAATTTATCAGCAAACTAAAAATTTGCTGCTACATTCAAGAAAAGTAAACATGAATGTTAGCATATAGCAATATACTTAAAACTTTTGATGTGAGAAAATTAGATGTAGAAATTTCAAACTACGAGGGCAATCCAGAAAGTGACTTGGCATAGCTAGATAACGAAAGTTATCAATACAAACTTTATTCACAAAATTACAATACCTTACTGTATGTTGCAATCTCCATTCTGTCAAGTTATTTATTGTCACGTGGTACCAGTTTTATAGGCAAATAGCTCAAGTGTATGGTGATTATGCAATGAACGAATCTTCAGTGAGGAAATGGAACATAATTTACGAGCAATCAAGGAAGAACCAGTGTGTACGATAAAAACCGGAGTGCAAGTTCATCAATTGCTATGGAAGAGTAAAATGCAAATGTCGTTAAGAGAATTAAGAAAAACTGTTTCCCTTTGGACACCGTACATGATTTTGGATGAAAAAGATTTCCCAACCAATGAAGACCACAAAGTGACAGTGACATCTTGTCTCATATCTGTAGCGTTGGAAGAGCATAACAGCTGTATTGAAAAACCGGCACCACGCGAAAATAAACACCTTGATAGCAACGACGAATATGTTAAAAATAGTCAGGTACTGTAACTTTGTAAATAAAGTTTTGTGTTAATAACTTTTGTTATTGTTTAGTTATGCCAAACCGTCTATCACTTTCTGGATGACCCTCGTACTTTCGCTGGGTTTTCGGAAACTTTTGACCAGCAGTGCAGCTTTAAACTTAACTGAATTAGTCCCAGCGTCCCCTAAATTAAAAGGCTCCAAATATGTAAAGTGTTAATTTACAGCTTGGAGCCATATTAGTTTAAATAAAAACTTATGGAACAGAAATTTCAACGACACTTGGCTGAACATGTAAATTCTGTTTATTTTTATAGTTACTGGTGTCAGCTTAGAGGTCATTATACCGATGGTGACTATAATCTGCGTCTTCTACACCATGATGGTACGTACTTGCTTTCCTGATATGCAAATTTCTACACAATTATGAATAACTTATAGGAAGTTAACATCACAGCACTTATTTTCATTTAAATCCAGGGTGGACTGAAGGCCGTGGTTTGGACAGACCTGCTTCAAGGCATCGTTATTTTCATCTCCATGATAGTGTTGATCGTGATTGGTGTGTCAGATGTAGGCGGCATTGGTCAAGTGTTCCAGCGGGCAAATGATGGAGGCCGCATCAAGATTTTTGAGTAAGTCTCAAAATATACGAACTATACCGAAATACTTTCACAGAATATGTAGACTACTTAAATAAGTAATTTGAGATAGGAGACTTATGGCCTGTTTGTTGAAATTCCGAAGTAACGGCTATAAGTTTCTGAAGTGTCAGTACGCCACGTATCGTGGCACTTCGTCTGGAAACAAATAATAATAATAAAAACATTTGCTCTATGACCTTTGGGATAGCAGCTTCTCGCATTACATTAAGCCACCAGAGCAGTTGAAAAATCGCCTCCAGAGTAGGTTACGTAACTCAAGAACGTAGTTAATGAATGCTCAGTGTCGCACTGTCAAGTGATTAGTTCGAGATTTTACAGATTTTTGCGACATTAAATCTTGAGAACGCTAGCAACGAGCAGCTAAAAATTGATCTTTCTATACTCGGGCAGCAGTTTTAAAGACATTCTAAGCCATTTTTTACTTTGCTTTAACACCGACTTATCAGCACCTGATACCCACACGTTTAACGCTATGTAGCTGCGTTTTGTTTATCCGGGGACCATGCATCGCTAATCTCAAATTACTTATATCAATCAAGTGCACAATCTCGCAAATTATTTCGGTGTAGTTCATTAACATCCTGTATATTCAATTTACATAGTAGAAGGTACTTATTGCACCATACGTTAACAGAATATTCGATATGTAAAGTGTAACAAATAATTTTATTGCATGTTTACTCGCCAAGACATGGTTTGCGAGAATAAAAAAACTTATATGTTCCATTCATATGACTTTCTCTACAAACTGTTGTTACAAAAGGTTATTCGTTATCTACATCATGGTAAAGCTTAGCAAACATTAGTGTATTATTTACTTCTAAGTAGAAGAGAAATAAAGCAATGCACTAGGCTAAAGTGTAGTGTGCATTTGTTTTCTAGGCGTCCAGTTCCGGTAATGACTGGCACGTTCTGTTATGTCGGTAAACATTAAATCGCAGCTCCTGTCTGGCTGTGCATTGATTACTGATGACTAAAGCATTGTTGTTAATTGTTTTTCCACACAATCCGTGTGTAGGACAGGAGTTGGATAATTGTTGCTATGGAAATTGCCATAACAAAACATATTGTAAAACCAAAAAGGAAATATGCTTCGAAAATTTTGTCTTTCCTATTTGCATTCAATTTTTAAAATGTACAAATCTGTCAGTGAATATAGTTGCCTATCGTTATGTGTCCATAAGTAGGGAAGTGTTTACGTAGGCCTAGCAGCTGAAGACTTTCATTCAAAACATTCTCTGCAACACCTCACAACATTATAATCTTGTACAATACTCTTCATATATTTATAACAGTACAATAGACCAGCTGGTTGCAGGAAGTTGCGGTTTAAAATGTATGTATTTTCCGAGATATCATAAGGAAGATAACAGAGTTTTTCTAAATAGTTTTCAAGTCCTTTAAAGTGGTTAGTTACATCGGACGATGAAATTGGTAAAATGGTGCTCAAATTTTTTCAGGGTCCATGAAGCTTAAAGTTACTCGACATTCGTCTTCAGAGGATAAGGGAAAACACCAAAAAAACCTTATCCGGGTAACTCACCCTAAGCGAGATTCGAACACGTGACCTGTTGAATGTGAGACAGATACGCTACCACCACACTACCCATGTGGGCACAAATCCATTATCCAGGCAATATTATTAGAAATACATTGATTATTCTTCTCTCATAAAGAATCCAAATGGCAAACCAAACGAGCAAAAAATCATTTTATACAAAAATACAAACGTACTTATTTATAAAAGGAGGTATTATGAAAAATGAAAAGTCTAAATTTTTCATTTGCATTTTATTATAATTTTTCAGTAATCGTTTATGGATTTCTCTACCTGTTCTGTAAATTGTTGTTACAGAATATTATGCTTCTATATTCTCCATGCAAGTCGAGATACAGAAATGGACTTGTTACTTGCTTCCTTGTAATTAGAAGGGGAATAAGAGGGTGTACTAGGTTAAACCGATAGTCAAATCTATTATAACCTAGTTGTTATGTGAAACATTTGAATTTAGGTCCTGTTTGCATAGTTGGCAGTAAAACAAAGGAGATATGAAACGAAAGATGACTTCCAGTTTGTGAAAAGTTTAAGTAGTTTAAAACTGAAACCAATAACAAGAAATATCTAGGAAAAGTTAACTGTACAAAAAGGCATATTACACAAATTGAGTGTTTTAACGACATGTAAATTTTTATGTAGTAAGTTTCTACCTTTTACGGTTTTTCAAAATTCATCCAGATTGAAGAGGTCTTCAGAGACTACTCCCAGAAAATTCAAGATATACATTTTATTTGTGATGTATTGGCATTTTACTGAAAATCGTTAAGAGCCACTTTTGTCAAAAACAAAACGTTCAAAACCATTTCAATGCAAAGGATAGTTTTGAGTGGGGATATTTAATTGGAAACCTTCGTATTTTATCATTGGAAAATAATAAATTTGAATACCCAGTTCTGTGTTTGAACCATGCTGCGCACGTAGGCACACACACGGACCTTTCTCTAAAAATACTAGACTTTAATACGTATATTTCCGGTAAATTCTAGACATCGAATACGCCTAATACGTGTAGAGAAAGTAAAAAATGTAAATCTCGTTTAAGGACATAGTTTTTGACAAATACAATTTTTTCTGTCTGTCTTTCTTTTTTACTTTCTCTATACGTACTATGTACATAGTGTGTAGGGAAGCTATTTTATTGCACCTAAAAATTCGTTATATTTTGAGACCCCTGAATCCAAAAAAGAAAAAAAAAACATTTTTAGAAAAATGTCCGTCTGTCTATATGTTTGTGTGTGTATGTGTGGACAGCATAGCTCAAAAACGAAAAGATCATTTAAAACAAAATTTGGTATTTAAGTTTGGTATCTTCCAAGGATGCGACATGAAGATTTTCAGCCCCAAACTACCCCTTACATGGAAAAATTTTCGAAATTTTTGATTTTCTTAAAAATGGCTCTAACGATTTTGATTAAAATCCCGTATACTAAAGATATTTACATCCCAAATAAAATGCTTATCTTGAATTTTCTGGTAAAAGCCTCTGAAGACCTCTTTATTCTGGATGATTTTTGCCGAATTTTGTTAAACTGCTAAAGGGTAAGAGATAGACAAAAACTTACTACACAGAAAATTTATATCTCGTCAAAATTCATAATTTATGTGCTTTATATTTTTGTTGTCGAGGTAACCGTTTCCGAAATATTCCTTGTTATTGGTTTCAGTTGTGCAGTACTTATATTTTGCTCATACAGTAAGTGTCCGTTTTTCTTTTTTTCCACTCCTAGCCAAGCAAAGAAGCGATTTGCAATGACAATCGCATAATAACAGCTTTTAAAACATTTGATTACCGGTTTAGCCTAGATTTTTCCCTTATTTTCTTCCTACTTATAACGAACTAAGTAATAAGAAAACATTCTGCTAGTGATTACCAAGGTGCAGAAAGAAGAAGAATCTTATGTAAGAAGCTTAGAACAGCTAGAGAAAGTCACGTGAGTGTAATACATTAGGTTATTCTTTCTTTCTTTAAGTATTTTTCTTTCTTTGTCTTTCGTTCGTTCTTTTATCTTTTCTTCTTTCTCTGTATATCTTTCGCTCTCTCTCTTTCCCTCTTTCTTCCTCTCTTTCTCTCTCATTCTCCCTCTCTCTTGCTTTCTCCCGTTCTTTTTCAGTAAGCATAGAAATATATTTAATATATAAGGTGAAAGATGCTTGGAGTATCAAAAGTTAAGGGAATATTCCTTATAATAATTGTAACAAGTAATTCTATTGCAATTTTACTCGCCAAGACCTGATCACGAGAAAAAGAAAAGCTACTACAGATTTAGCGTTTCAGTGGCTCAGAATAAAGAACTGACAGTTGCAGAAACGAAAGCGTATCGTTCTGAGAACAAACTCCACTTCATCATCCTTTTTTCTCGCAAGTCTAGGAGTTTAGCCAGAAATTAGCACTGAATTAATGTTACGTTAAACCCTGCTCTTTTTTTTTTTTTTTTTTTTTTAAATACAGTTCCGGAGTTTGATCGTGACTCCGGCGCTATATACCCTACTTTTTATTTACCTACTTTGTTTACTTTGATTACTGTATTTCTGTTTTACTTTTTACACACACATATAACACCCATGTCCAAGGCGGGACACGAACCCACGATCCCCTGCGCCGCGGAACACCAAAACGAGACGCTTTGGCGAGCGCGGCCATGGGGACCGGCTCTCTTCAGATATACTTGGACACGGCACAAACCAGCGTGTTAGGAAGATGCTAGAAAATGACAGAAATGTCTTCAGAAAAGTTTAAGAGACAGTAATACGTGAAACACGATTTAAAGTTGGATTTTCCTTTTGAAGAGAATTCTCTTGAAAAATCTGGCATTTCTAATGTGTTCCATTCACATGAGTATCTCTACCTGTTCTGCAAACAAACCATTGCTATAAAAGATTATTCTTTCATCTATATCTTCTTTTGTATAAAGTTTAACGCCCACTTTTACTACTTGTGGCACAGCAGGCGATGCCACTGATGCTACATGAAGATTGAGCACCGGTGGAATGTAATGACGGGGAAATCTGGAGAAAACCCGCTCCTGCTCCGCTTTGGCCACCACGAATCTCACATGCGGTCACTTGGGATCGAACCCGGGCCATCTAGGTGAGAAGCGGGAGGTCTAACCATTCGGACACGGCGCGGCCCAAATGTCTGCATCATGCTAATCGAGATGAACATTAGCAGAAATGGTCTTATTCTTTGCTACAAAGTTAGTAAGGGAAATAAGAGAACACACTGGGCTAAAGTGAGTCAAACATTTTCAAAGCTGGTCGACATGTGATATAATTTAAATTATGTCCTCTTTGCATGGCCAGGAGTAAAACAAGAGAGATATGAAAGAAATGATAACTTACTGTTTGAGATAAGTGAACGAATCGCACAACTGAAAATAATAACGCGAAATACCTCGGAGATTGCAAACTCTATAAAAATGTAAGACACAAATTGTATGCTTTAACGAGATTTAAATCTTATGTGTAATATGCTTTTGTCTTATCTTACGGTTTGGCAGTCTTGTAAGTCATCCAGAATGACTTCAGAGTGTATTCCCAAGAAATTCAGGATATACATCCTATTTGTCATGTAAATTTGTTTAAGGCGGCGCCGTGGGTGAGTGTTTAGACCGCTCCCCTCCCATCTAGATGGCCCGGGTTTGATCCCAAGCGCCCACAGATGGTATTCGTGGTGGACGAGGCGGCGTCTGGGCGGGTTTTCTACAGGTCCTCCGGTTTCCACCAATTGCTCCATCAATACCTTTCCTAGCATCCATTTCGCTTACATTTCATATCATCCACTTCCTCACATTCATACCTGGCTACGGGCCGACCCCTCGTAACACGTTCTCCATTCTTTTGTTTCGTGTCTTTGGCTCCCCGACAGGCTTCTAATCCATAAGCATTGGCTTGTAAGTCCTAGGGGGCTGTCAGTCCTACAAATATGGGGAGGGCAAGTTGATTACCAAACGAAATATCTTTAATATGCGATATTTTAATCAAAATCGTCAGAGCGATTTTTGAGAAAATTAAAAATGTAATTTGGGGTGAGGGGATTTTCTAAAAAGCATTGTACTGCACCCTTAGAAAATGCTGAATTTGGTTAACAATTTTTGTGTTTAACCGACTTTTCGTTTTTTAATTAGGTTGTTCAGAGTCACATACGCACACTCAAGGACCTTTTTCTAAAAATGTCTTTCTTGTATATAGGAGACCCAACACTTTTATTTCCAGCGAAATCTGTGTATCGAACTTTTGGGTGGAATGCAAATCTATGGAATCTACGTAAAATGTACTGAGTAGAAAAAGTAAAAAGGAAAGCCAATCCAATCACAAAACTATTCGGCATTACAAAGGAGGAGTGAAGGGCGTTTTGCATTTCTCCATAGCCAAGGGGGTAACATGCTAGCCTCTGGTTCCCAAGGTCGCGGATTCAAACTCGGGCATAAATATTCTAGATTTATGGCACGTAAAAGAACCTCAAGCCTGTTAAAGAGGCCTCTGAGCAAAATTAAGCGTTTTTTCACCCCCAATATAGAATGGATGCTGAGAGCCGCAGCGGTTACAGGACGTCCACATATCAAACACAACTTAATTTTTGTCTCGTTAAACTGGACAACAGCTACAACACTAACAGGTTCGAAAGCTTTCATCAGCGACAAGGAGACGAGGGCTAAAGTTACTGCCGTCATTCAACGACAATGGCAAAATCTACATTAAAAAAAACGTGGTGTAGCATGAAAAAAGAAGGCTTAATTCTTAATGGTTGCGCCATATTCCCTCTTGCTGCTGAGCCCTTTAAATATTATTCTTTTTTTTTCCTTCTACAATTAAAGGTTTAGGCAATGTGCCTGTTCCTTTCTGCGGGTTTGTACTTTTTTGCAACATCTGGAATTTTATTTTCCCCCAACCGCCTGAGGTAGTGTCTTCATTTTTACTGAATTTTCTTCAATCTCCTCATTTAAATTCTAAATTCCAAATCCTGCGCAGACGTCATAGTTTTTGTGGTCCCTCCTCAACACAATGCTTGCAAGACTATAAACCTATTTTTGAATCAGCTTATAGGAATGTTTTATGTGGATGTTTCTTCTTTCTAACGGTAGGTATGTTGCAAGGACATTCAAGGTTACCTTTTGTTATTTCAAGGACGGTATTTCCAACCCTCTCCAGGTCAGTTCTGGTTTTGCAGTGTAAACGTAAACATGTCCAAGTTGTTCCGGGATGTTTTTGTTGCAGGGATAATGATAACATTTTGAGTGTGATATCGATGCCAGCAACCTAAGTGACAGTGTAAACGTAAACATGTCCAAGTTGTTCCGGGATGTTTCTGTTGCAGGGATAATGATATCGATGCCAGCAACCTAAGTGACAGTGTAAACGTAAACATGTCCAAGTTGTTCCGGGATGTTTCTGTTGCAGGGATAATGATATCGATGCCAGCAACCTAAGTGACAGTGTAAACGTAAACATGTCCAAGTTGTTCCGGGATGTTTTTGTTGCAGGGATAATGATATCAATGCCAGCAACCTAAGTGACAGTGTAAACGTAAACATGTCCAAGTTGTTCCGGGATGTTTCTGTTGCAGGGATAATGATATCGATGCCAGCAACCTAAGTGACAGTGTAAACGTAAACATGTCCAAGTTGTTCCGGGATGTTTTTGTTGCAGGGATAATGATATCGATGCCAGCAACCTAAGTGACAGTGAAAGTGGTAAGTGTGCAACTGACACGCCTCAGAGAAAACATAAAGCGAGAATATCGGTTTTCAAATTTTAGAAGGGCTTCTTGCCCACGTTAAATGTCAGGTGGTACCACTTCTACCCATCACTGAGCGATAATAAATGCAGGTCATGAAACTAGGAGATTCTAAAATAGTTATAATCTCAACATATAAAATATCTTATTTTTAAAATGAATTTTGGTTCATTTTCAACTATATCAAGTGATGCAGAAGTCACAGTACAAACTGACAGAACCGCAATCAGGTTTTTAAAATATTTCTTACATTTTATTATAACGTTTAGATTTTATAATTTTATGAGAACATTCATATACACAATACACAATTCAAATCAAGGAACATGGGAGTGAAATTTCACTACTATCGCTCAAAAATGGAAAATGGATTTTTTATAGCAAATAGTTGTTGAAAACTTTGATTGTTTAAAGACAATCAATATTTAGCTGGGCTTCCTTTGCTTTGGGCTCTGCAGTTATTTAAACATCGTACAGTACACCTGTTTCTTTGTATAGATACTACTCAATAAAATTGAGTTTTTCTCAACACTGCATTTTCACACTTTTGAAATGTTCCACGCGTCTCAGTTTTGATTAAACACAACTAAACAGTCCTACAATATGCAGAAGTATCTATGGCAATATTGCAAAGGACAACCAATAATAATTTTTAAAAAATATATTTTGTGAAGAAGTATACATTTTACAGAATAAGATTTCTATTATATTTAAAAAATAGAATATTCGGTAACCAAAGTTATTATATCATCATTTAAAGTTATGTGAGGTTCGAAGCTCCAATTCATAAAATACCAATATACTATCTCAAATTTTGAGGTGAGTGCACATTTTGATTATGCAATATGTTTACATAATAAATCTCTGAAATAATTCATATATAGCAAAGTATTTATCCAATTTAAATGAAATTTTCTATTCAAATTCAAATAAACTCAATGCCATCACAGTAAAATTTTCATAAATATCTACGCAGAATTATATAAATTTGAAAGTTCACTCTTAGTGTCCCATTAATTTCTTTCAGTTATTAAACACTAAATGTCACCTGTGTTTATGCAGAGCGGTTAGTGATTGAAATCTGCTGTCACACTTCGTTAGATGGTGCTTAGAGCATGGTTTATTGCAATTCTTGGGTTCCTGGTATGACTCGTTCTCCCGTGAAACCCATTAGATTGCACAAAATGTCTTCCCTTGGTAAAATGAAAATCCTGGTAGGTGCATTTCCAATATTTGCTTAACGCGAGTCGAAATGCCCTACTTGCTAATGTTAAAGTTGCATCCATTAGCTAGGCAACTGTTTAAGATAATGAGCTAATTTGTTCAAGATATATTCAGAATAGCCTTTAGCGTTGATCGATGGTTTTTATGCTGATTTTTTTTCATTAGAATAAAAGGTATGCTTTTTTTGAATAAGACTCTTATTATTAAAAAAGATGATTTTAAATTTCAAAACAATAACTAATCCATATACATAAAAGCTTTTTAGTTAAAATAAAGCCTATTTAGGTGCAAATGAGTGGTAAAAATTTCAGCACTTAGTGTGAATAAGTTTCCTAGATGATGGGACGTTTGTGTAGAAAAGTTTACTTATTCAGAAATTGATTTCAAACATAAAATAAAAAAAAAGTAACCTATCTTTCCGAACCTAGCTTTGCAGTACTTCAAACTTTCACATGAAGAAAATATGAGCGGAATTCCAATGCTATGAATAGCTAAAGTAGAAATTTCCGATCAAAATAATAAAAACATCTCTGCTCTAACATTAATGTTTACAAGTTATTGATGTTTAACCAAGTAAGTGTACCAAAATGGTCTAAAAACTACTATACAAGATTATTTTCAGCAATATTTTAAAATTATTTGCAATTAGCTTACTTCTATGAAAGTTATACTACAGTGTGTAGGAGACTCCAAATATTAGTATGCAATTAAAACGTGAAAATGGAAAAAAATTACGAAAAACCCATTTCGACTCCTCATAGAACTTTAGCAAACCAGTAAATGGATTTGCTTCCAGCTCTGGTAAAATAAAAAACCGTGACTCATGATGACAATAGAAGTAGAATGCGCATTACTTCTTTCGCCGTCCAGTCCGAGTAATGACTGGCGCATTCTGTTATGTCTGTGAACATTAGAGCACAGTTCTTGTCTGTGTTTGCATTGATAATTCGTGACTGACGCCTTCACGAAAAGTGTCACCACAAAACATTAGTGTAAATCCAGAGAGGAAGTATGCATAGAAAACTATTATGTACCTTCTCTCTACATTCCACTTTTACATTGTACAAATCTTTCGGTGATTATAGTTGGCTATCGTCAGGTGTTCATCAAGTACGTAAATTTTACGTAGGCCTAGGAGCTGAAGACTTTTATTCAAAATACTATCTGAAAAAGTTCACAACATTAAAATATACTGCTGCTAATATATTGCAACAGACCAGGTAGTTGCAAGAAGTAAAAGTTTTTATATTTTGGAAGAAAAGAATAAACTCAACAGAGGTTTTAAACCTATATTTTCCGAAATTTTAAAAGGAAGGAAACAAAGCCATTACACGGAAAATATAATTCCTTATCAGAAAACATTTTGACTGTGGATCGCTCACAGATAATCCAATGACAAACCATCAACTAATATGAAAATAACACACTTATTTTAAGAGAAGCTATCTATGAAAAATGAAAAGTCTAAAGTTTTCATTGCATTTTATTATACTTTTTACCAGTTATTTTCGATAAATATAAAAGGCAAAATAAAAAAGTTTGAGGTTTTTAGCGATAGTAACTTTCTCAACATTATCTATTTATATCTCACATTCAAGGGATTTTAAAAAAGTTCCACATAAAACATTTTAAAAAATCTTACGTGTTCCATTTACATGATTCTTTTATCTACATCGTTCTAGTGAAGATATACATTAGCAGAAATAGTCTTATTACTTCGTCACTTATAAGTAGAAGCTAATTAAGGAATAAACTAGGTTAAAGCCATTGTCAAGGCATTATTTTAATTGTGCTCGCTATGCGATTGTCATAGAAATTCGCTTCTTTCCATGGCCAGAAGTAAAACAAAAGAAACACCAACGACTTCCCGTTTGAGAAAAGTTTAAGTAAACTCAATTGAAACAAATAATAAGGAATATCCCGGAAATTTTTAACTCTAGAAAAGGTATATGACAGAAATGCGTGTTTTAAGAAACCTACAGTTTTTGTGTATTAAGTTTTTATCTATCTCTTATGGTTTACCAGTTAAACAAAAGTCATTCTTCTAAGGCTGTTCCCAGAAAATTCAGAATATTTATTTCCCTTTCATGAGAATTTGTTAAACATGTGGTATTCTAATGAAAATTGTTAGTCGTTTTTGAGAAAATAACATTTTTCGAAATTTTTCCGTGTAAAGTATAGTTGCGGATGGAGGGGATTTTCCTCAAGCTTCGTGTTGCGTCCTTGGAAGGTACACACACACACACGTCCTCCGTGGTCTGGGGGTAGCATGCTAGCCTCTGGTTTCCAAGGTCGCGGGTTCAAGCCCGGCGGAGGGCGATGGATTTTTTTTTTTTTGGCACAAAAATCCGTAGTATGACTTTGTTTGGAAGGGATGCGTTACTCTGGCGGCTCATCGCAATTCTCTCTAGCTGCCGGCTTTACACTGTGTAGTTTTTCATCTTTACTTCCTTTCTAATTTTAACTGTTCTTTTATCTCTGATAATTTTTATCATGAATTTAGCTCTGGAATCCTGCCAATTTCAGTTTTATAAGGGCACTGATAGCCTAGCAGTTGAGCGCCCTAAAATTCCACTCCTCATCATCATATTCTTCGGAAGGAAAGTAGAGCCGTTGCTTCCGTGTCGTAAATTTACGGCATGTAAAAGAACCTCAAGCCTGATAAAGAAGCCTCGGAGCAAAATTAAGCGGTCTTTCACGCCTAATACAGAATGGGACCTAAAGAAGCATGGCAGTTAAAAGTGTCCGTAAATAAAACTTAATTTCAATTATGGCACACGCAAGGACTTTTTCTATACTTTTTTATTCAGAATATATATTTCCGATGAAGTATAGGCATCAAATTTTTGGGTGAATTATGTACATTGCACACATGTGCTAGAGAAAGTAAAAGGTGTGGTATGTTTCTGTGAATATTGGCGGAGCTCTAAAGTGAACGCTGATTCCTCTTTACTTAAGTCCCGAACGGTGGAATATCATGTTCTGTTTTCATCGCTTATTCGCATTTTTGAGAGCACAGCAGTAAAAGTTACGGGTCATCGCACCATATGGTCCAGCTGCTCACTGGGGATCCAACCTCATTAACTTCCGACTTTTAGCTAATCGCGGGCCCAGGGGCCCGTTCCGGAGGTACGGTCTTTTGGGACAACAATAAAATCCACGGCAAAAACGGCACAAACACACACACACACACACACACACACACACACACACACACACACACCTCCATGAGGAAAAATAACACATGTAGTTGTAGCAATATCAAAGAACGCCATTCATGGTCAGGAAAATTACACCAAAATAACTGTTCTTCTTTTTGGACTGGTTACATACTTTTTGATCATCTCCATTGCTTCCCTTTTAATTCTTCATAATTCTACAGCCCATGTCGTTCTTAATTTGTTACATGTATTACTGTCTTACTCTTCCTTTGTCTTCGATTGTACCTTCGAATGAAATTTTCGAAATACTTTGGCGTCTTAATAAATGCCCTACGAATTTTACGCTTCTTTTTCCTATTCACTTATAAAATATTATTTTTGCTTTTCCTCTCACAAACTACTTCATTGGTAAATGTTTAAGCCCAAATAATTTTCAGCATTTTCCTCTACCACCATTTTTCAAATGCTTCTATTCACCGAGAGCCAAATGTGGAATATTAGGTATTAGAGTAAAGGCATTAGCAAAACGCATTTCCTTTGATAGTGTTTAACGCCTACTTGTACTACATAGGCACCGCAGGCGATTACACTGCTATATGGTACGAAGATGGAGCACCGGTGGAATGTGATGGCGGGGAAAACCAGAGAAAACCCGCCCCATCGCCACTTGTCCACCACAAATCCCAATACGATCGCCTGGGATCGAACCCGGTCTTGGTGAGAGGCGAGTGGTCTAACCATTCGGCCACGGTGCGGCCACAGAACGCATGGATCCCACTAGAAGGCAACTAAAAGGTTTGCTATTGTATGGATTGTGAATATGGAAGATGTATTTTCTCCGCGGGTTTGGGAGCCAAGAATGAAGCGTTTATTATTGGCCCCGTGCTCAGATGTACGATGGCATTGGCGAAGCTTCAAGATTCACTCCACTACCAGATGAGGAGACCTACGTACCTTTTGTTGTGAAGATCTACTACCATTGAGGTGCCTCAGCTAAACTCATTCTGCATGCTGGTTTGACAACAACAACAACAAAATAGTTGGTAGCGAATGAGGGTAGTTCGGGAACTGATCTTATAAACCTATGTAATCACATGCTACTTTTACTTAAATTTTTTATCAACTAGAAGATGCGAGACAAGCACTTTGCTGTACAATCTGCTAAATCAAATAATCACTGGATAATCGATGACGCACACGTATTTACTTAATAACCTTGTTTCTTTGACTTATTCTAACTAACTAAGTTAACTAAGTCTAGATGTGCTTAACTGACTGACTTTAACTATTCATCACTAAGAGCGCCGATAATTAACTAAGTGTTGCGATGTCAATATGTAACTGCGTCAGCCTCGATGTAACTAAAATACAGCAGCAATGCCCCAATGCAACTGAAAGACCGCTTCGATGTGCTGTAATCTTCTACTTATATAGTAAAATTACTGCCATGGCGGCTTCTTTCCGATTGGTCAGAAAGACCACGAGCCTGGAGTTGATATTACCAAAATGCATTATTTCCTTCCCAGAATGCACCATAACGCCCATATGATAATGTTACACAATGGAAAAATACTCTTCTCTAAACTAAACGGGTCTTCACCATCACTTGGTTCTCCATTGCACGCTACTCGTATGTGCTGTGACAATAGAGTATCCTCTGGCAAAGAAAGTTTCTCTTTGCACTTTCCAAGTTTGGAGTAACTGCTCTTGCTAAAAGCTAAATTTTGTACACTCTTAAATACATGAAATAGTTGAGTATTAGCACTCTTTAAATATAAACTGATAAACAATTAATCAAATGACAATAGTTATTATAGAGAAGCCAACTAACGCTGTCAATATTTTATTGGACTATTATGTAAAAAAAACTGATATAAAAACAATAGAACCTTTGTATCCTTATTTCAGCCTTCAAGTCTATTTACTCTGTTATAGCACCTATAGGCGATTTAAACACTATAATGGTAGCATTTAACCAACTAAATGCATTTAAAATGTTGTGTTAATTTTGATTTGCTTCTTCCTTATAACGACATTTTTGCCATTCTGGAACAGTTTTTCCATGGTAGAAGCGGTAACAAATTAAATGTGTAGTTTTTTCCAAAACATGATGTTCCTTCGTTAGCAAACCAAAGGCGACCCTGTACTAGGAGTGAGAAGCAACGTAGTAAAAATCTGTTTCCTAGAGGCTCGAAGACTCTGCTTGCAAGTCGAGATTCGCGCCTCAGTTAAGGGACTAGGCAGCGGAAGACTTGGTAACAACCAGGGTTGATTTCCGGTCGCAAGCCTCCTATTCCCAAATGTTAAACTCACACCACCGTTGGCAGAGGGTATCAAGTTCTAAAAAAAGTATTGTAGAAACAGTATTCTTGGCATTGAAAGCAAAAGGCGAGTCTTATGTTTCACTGCCTTTGGCCAGCGCTAACAAATGTTGACAGCGAGAGGGCTTTCTCTATGTATAATTTAGTTGTAATAGACAGAAGAATAGCTATAACATACGAAAAACTTGTGTCTTGCAGTATGGTGATGTGTAAATGTGATATTTGAAGTCTATTAATGATATTGATTTGAAATAAATGCTTTGAGTTTGTAAATAAAGGGTTTTAACAGTAAGCTTACTTCAGTTGCCTGACAATTTTTTACCGCCCCGTCATTAGGCATTAATCTGCCAGAAAATTACCGGAAATAAATGCGAATTTGTATATAATATTCAACACAAACAGCACTAATTTAAATTATTTATGCGAATTTAAATATAACATTCACACAAACAGCACTAATTTAAATGATTAATGTGAAATTATATATAATATTCAATACAAACAGCACTAATTTAAATTATTAATGCGGATTTAAATATAACATTCAACACAAACGGCACTAATTTAAATGATTAATGCGAAATTATATATAATATTCAATACAAACAGCACTAATTAAGAGTATTAATGTGAATTTATACATAATATTCAATACAAACAGCACTAATTAAAAGTATTATTATGAATTTATATATAATATTCAACACAAACAGCACTAATTAAGAGTATTAATGTGAATTTATATATAATATTCAATACAAACCGCACTAATTAAAAGTATTAATATTAATTTATACATAATAATCAATACAAACATCACTAATTAAGAGTATTAATGTGAATTTGTATATAATATCCAATACAAACAGCACTAATTAAGAGTATTTATGTGAATTTGTATATAATATTCAATACTAACAGCACTAATTAAGAGTATTAATATTAATTTATATATATAATATTCAATACTAACAGCACTGATTTAAATTACTAATGAGAAGGTATGTATAATATTCAATACAAACAGCATTAATTAGAATTATCAATGAGAATTTTTAAAACAATCTTCAACATAAAAGCTTGTCTCCGATGATATTCCTTCCAGCTGTTCTTCCTAGTTGCATTGTGCCACCTTTCTTGGTGTTGTCGTATTTAAACTTAATGTCTACAAAATATGCTACGTGTTTTTTTCTACTTTATCGGCCGTACCCGCTACTCCCCAAGTTGCTAGCGTATAGTATTCGTGATTCCTCTACTGCTCATACTCGGCATATGCAGGATGGGAGGTGAAAAAAGTGCCAATAGTTTTATGTTAATGGAGAACAATGAGTATAACAAGTTTATTTCATTCTGTCCGCTTACAAATTGCATTGTCATAAATGAAGCACAAATTCCGGTGTGTAAAATAGCCCTGCGTTACGTCTCTTGTGTTTGCTTACGTCATGCAATGGAGAACTCCTGTGTTTAGTACAACTTGCATACAATTATACCTTTATCTTTAAATGTTTACTTTGTCTAGTCCGTATGTACAATGTACAACGTGGGTAGAGAGTGTTTATGTGTGTACAGCATAGCTCAAAAACGAGAAGTCGGTTATATACCAACCTTGGCTTTTATTTCAATATCTTCCAAGGATAAGGCACGAATATTTTCAAGAAAATTCCCCCACTCCTAACTACCGTTGACATGGAACGTTTTTCGAAAATGTTGTTTTTTTCAATTATGACTGTAACGATTTTAATTAAAATACCCTATATTAAAGACATTCACATCGCAAATAAAATGTACATTTTGAATTTCCAGGAAATAACCTCTGAAGAGCTCTTTATTATGCTTGAGTTTTGCGAATTTTGCATAATGGTTAAACCATCAGTGATAGACAAAAACTAACTGCACAGAAAACGTATATCTCGTTAAAATACATAATTTATGTCATATACGTTTTTCTTGTAGGGTTGACTGTTTTAGAGATATTGTTGTTGTTTTAAATTTGCAAAAATTAATTTTCTCAAATGGGACCATGCAAAGCAAACCGAATCTCAATTGTTTCACGTAGCGACCAGCGTTTAAAGGATTTGTGTATCGCTTTAGCCTAATGTGGTCGCGTATTTCCTTTCTAGTTATAAGGAAGCAAACAAAACCATTTCTGCTATTGTTTATCTAGATTACCATGGCGTATATAGAATAGTCTTTTGTAAGAAACTTTTATTTGTGGAACAGCTAGAGAAAGTTGTGTGAATGGAATACATCGGATTTTTTGATTTTTTATTTATAATTAGCTCATCTTATATTTCACAAACTTTTAATTCATTAAACGACCAAAAATATTTAATTTTACACTATTCATTTCAATAGTAATAAAAAAATTATGTTACATAGTTAATTTGCCCAATATTCGATTTTAAAAATTTCAAAACATTGGTTTGTTTGGCCGATTAAATCAAAAGGTTCCTTGAATCAGCTGTTACTCCAATACTTGGAATTGTTCAAGTATAAGTCATGAAGATCCCGAACAAATATTACTCCATAATATTCAAATAAATTAAAGTAATAATTTAATGTGGGTTTGAATAAAATCGCCGACCTGTATTCACGTGATTCACAGTGAGAAAACGAGGGACCGATTCAGTCGCAAACTTTCCTTTGCACAATGAAAGGTTTTAGACAAGCTGAGTTAGCAGATTGTCGTTTAGGGAACCTGCTAATGTATCATTGGCGATTTATAAGTCATCGTCTTCCCAAAAGACAATTGTTAAGTGCAATGTATCAAAGGATCTGTGGCACAGGTTCTCTTAACTCGCGATTTGAAGTTTTATTTTTAAATGTTGAGGTTTAATTTTCTAATTTCTCGCCTTCATAGGAGCAATAAGTGTGATTTTCTAATTTAAAGAAATAAAATCCAAATGCTTACATGTTGGATTGAATTATGTACTTTATCAACAAAACCAAATTTAAATAAAACATAGTAATCCCATCGTGTTCAATAGTTTAAGTTGAATCCTGAGTACACTAAACAGACAATGTTGTATGAAAACAAACATATATGGTTACGTAGGTTAAAGTTGTAGTGGGATCGATATTCTTTCCTCACTTCACACCACCTATAGTCGGGCAGGGCCGAGGAGGGTCAACTGTGTGACCTGTTACATAACAGCAATCACCGAAAGTCTGAGATAGAGAATAACATGAGCGAAAAAAATAGAGAAAATAGCGAAAAAACTGTAAATACGGATCATCACATCATCCTCAAACGCTGATACCAATATTAGCGGTTACTCACATTCCAACCTGCATGTAAATCCATTTAGCCTGATGCGGTGTGTGATTGGGGCTTATGGTTTTGTATAACAGTAATCACTGTTTTTCTTTCTCTCCAGGATGGACCCAGACCCTACAATAAGGGATACTTTTTGGTCAGTATTCATAGGCAACATAATCCTCATAACCCGAATGATGGGGGTTTTGCAGACATCCGTTCAAAGATTCACTTCTACGTCAACACTGCGTGAGGCAAGATGGTAAGTAGTTCGTACACATTGCTGTAATCTAGATCTACTCCCAGGAATTTTCCAAAATAACTCTGTAAAACTCTAAATTTCAGTGCACTTTGGATATTTGGTGTGGGAGATGCACTGATGATTCTACTCAGCGTATTCACTGGCTTAGTGATGTACGCTAAGTACCATACATGCGACCCTGTGAAAATCAAGGTAAGTCAATATGCACTAAACACGCAATGATAGCCTATCATTTTATGACGGAGCATTTGGAGAAAAATAAGAACCGCCTCTGTGTCATTGAGTCAGAAAATAATTGCGTAATGCACGGAGAAGGTTTCATTGGAAGTACAGTCTGGACTAAAATCGGAGTGGGGTATAGATCAATATATCAAAACATGTACCATACTCATTAGAGAGGGGCTCGAGTGGATTAAACTATGATCATGGCGAATGATACAAATTACTGACGAGAATGATAGGAGAATTTGCCCCATTTTCGAGGAGGAAGAGTCGTGGACCCATATCTTGGCAAGATGTAGGGGTACGGAAGAATGGAGGGAAAACTATTTACCGCGATTCTTTACCACCGCGAATAGAGAGTTAGAAGCATGTTGGACACTACTGGCAGGCACGGAAGACGCGGACGGGATAGGTAAATTTCTACTTAAGGCGAGACAGCTGAGATCTGAGAAGGCTGACAATAGGGAAGTGCTTATAACATTTTACATATATTTTATGTCGTAATTTTTGGGCATTGCATTGTTGTGGTGTTAGTATTCTGTGTATGTGTGTGCGTGTGTGTGTGTGTATATATGTATATATACACTCTCTTAAGTGTATTTGTCTACTATAAGATGGTACATCAATACATCGGAATACATTTTATTCTGTGTTTATTTAAGCTGCTGTATTTGAATACCTTAGTCCTTTTATTTTCGAGTTTACTCTTTTAACTTTTTGTTTTTTTAATGTTGCTTACTATTTTGTGCATTGCAAAAGCACGTACGGTCTGTGGATCCGTGCGAATGATGGAAGATCAATGCAGGCATATTGGAATTTCAATAAATACACTTATTCATTAATTTATTTTAATATAAATTATGCGATGAGTTGTAAATAACAAAGCATGCTGACAGTAATTCACATTAACCATTGTCTCCCCGAAATCTCAGAATGAGCCACGATTTTTGTACTGAAGGTACACAGATCAGAAGTATTCTGATGTGTTCAACTCACAGACTCTCTACACATTATGCAAACAAACTTCTTATAAAAGACTATTCTTCCATCTACTTTATGCTAATGGGCATGGACATTAGTAGAATGACCTTATTATTTAGTTTCTTATAAGTTAAGGGAATACACTAGGCTAAAGCAAATGTTTTAAAAGCTGTCGCTATGCGATTTTTATTTAAATTCACTTCTTTGCATGAGCAGTAGTAAAACAAAAGAAACACGAATGACTTCTATTTGAGAAAAGTAAAAGTATTTTAAAATTGAAACAAAACAAGTAATGTTTCCGAAACGGCTAGCTACACAACACAAAATAAATGTATAAGACATACATTTCTTACAGCTAAAGCAAAGGCGTCAAAGCGTGTACACAAACAAGACTTGTACACTATTCATGGGGAAAGCTACCTTGGCATTTCTAAGAGATAAGTGATATGCACTTCCAGTAGCCAAGGTTTCGGCCGTATAGTACTGGGTGGTGCAGATAAAAGCGGCCCGTCTCCCGTTTGAACTAAACCGCGATATTTATTTATTCATTTGCTAGCAATTGTTGCATTACTAATGAAACAACTCTGTTCTATGTTCTATCTCAGACTAGAATAATCCTAATGTAAACATCAGGGAGGAGTGGACTCCACTCGCCACGTGTGCACATACGTTTAGCAACACTGGGTGTAGCAGCGCTAACTTCTAGAACATCAAGTAAGCTATTTCCACCAGCTGGCAATTAAACCTGTGTCAATATATCGTGCAGTGGCAAAATGGTTGCGCTTCGGTTTCCTTCCTAAGAATCGCGAAACAATGCACGATTATTTCTCAAGATTGGCCTCGGATGTGTTTCATTTCAACAGATTAACAGAACTGCTCATTGTTGATAAACAGACTGCTTTTAATGTTTTTACAAGTCATACCAGTTTGATTTCCAATCGCCAATTATAAGGATGGACCATTTAACACGAGACTGTAGAATATCTCCAAAACTAAGCGTTGTAGAAAGAAACGCCTTGTATTAAAGTTGCTTGATATAATGGGCGAAAGTAAATGTCATTTACTGTGTTCCAATTGGAGAAGTTTTGGATGGTAATTTGAGGGTCAAGGTAAGTTTCTTAAATGGGAATTAACATTTTTTTTATTTGGTTTTCTTATTGCACATCAAAAATAAACAGCCCAAGCCCCGCCCCCCACTTGCCAGTATAAAAGTAGCGATCCCGACAGTCAACGCTTCAGACACAGCGAAACCTTCTCCAAGAAAACTTCGACCGCGCCACTGAAGATGTCCACCGTAGTTGTGGACGAAACGTCTGGGGTTCTAACACCACGGCAAAGCAGCCCGGAAACATTTCTTAGTTACACTGACTCCGGCCGTGAAAGCCTACGTTCTCTCATAAACAACTTTTGTTTAAACCATTTTCTTTTACATGGTTCTTTTACTGGTAGACGATTATGCATTGATGAAAGGCAGATGTACTGCACGGGTATTGTATAGCATTGTTTCATAAGCATCGTGCCTTAGCGTAGTAAATGTTCAACATGATGCCCTTCTACCTCAAAGCATTTTCCAACTCTGTGAATTCACGATTGCTGTGTCCGTAAAAGTATGTCTCTTCCAATACTGGCACAAGCGCTTCACGTTGACTGTACATGGGGTCCAGTTCAAATTAAATGCAGTTTTATGATGAATTGTTTATGAACATTCAGTATCGCAACATTTAGATTAACCAATTAATATAGATACATGACTGCCCACAAAGAATGTCGTACGGTGTTGAGCATTTCCTTAGATGCGTTCTGTAGGTTCATGAGGCCAAGCATGCCTTGAACATAGAACATGTCAAATTGTATAAAATGTCATACACGAAGTATACAACGTTTAAAGTTCTCGCATTACAATCAACAGAAAAAACCTTATACTTTCAAGTACATTCAAACTTAAGACAGGCATAAAAAATTAAAATTATATCATTTGGTTTTTACAGCCTCTGTCACCAAACAGTGCTTACTTACCTCCTTATATACAAAGATGTCCAAATTTAGTGTCAGGATGTACATTCTCAAAATAATTTGTTAATATAATTTCTAAATTGTTAGTTATTCTTTCAAAAGCTACATGTATCAAAGCACAGTACTAAAATACATGTAATAAATATTACTTTTTAGTCCATTTAATGTAACAGTCACTCAACATAAAATAACTTCACTTGACTTTTAGTGTGCGTCATATCACTTAGTGTTTATATTAGATTAGATTAGAAAGTATTCTGTAGGTTCGTTTAGGCCAGAAAGCCACTTAACATAGAACTTGTCAAGGCATATACATGTATACATATGTTTATATACTATATTCTATGAAAAAAATGTATAAAGCTCTAGTGCCTAAAGCATAGGCTACAAAAACAATAGAATACTTTTTTTTTTTTTTTTTTTTGCATGCACATAAAAACAAAGAGTATCAAAATATAGTGTTAAAATGTATAAATAAATACAATTTCATTATATGTAAAACTAATGTTATGTCAGATGATAGTTTTCAAATTATCGATATAATAGTTACTAGTAGCAATCATATAAACTAAAACATGATTATTGTATTATGTACTCTTCATAAATGTCTACAAATTACAATACATATTTTCAAATATGTTATATAATTTCCAATGCAAAGATTTACAATTATGTACTAGAGTGTCAAATATCAAAACATCACGCTTTACAGACCTTGTGTCATTGCTAAATACTAAAAAAATTCATTTGACACATTCGTGCAAGTCAAAGTTTAAATCAGTTTAATTTTAATATAAAACACACACACTAATATACACAAAATGCAATACATTGTAATATTTATAAATACAATGATTATTAACGGTATTGTCAGACAGATTTGTCACTTAAATATTCATCTACAGAGTAAAATGATTTATTGCAAAGGTACTCCTTAAGAGAGGCCTTAAAAGCCCTGAAATTCCCAACATTTTCTTTGAGATTACTGGGGAGAGCATTAAATATCTTGATTGTTTCATAATATACACCTTTCTGAAAACAACGAAGATTGGCATTGGGACGCTGATTAGTATTAATGTTATGAATTTCCATGTTTTTGATAAAACTATGTCGATTAACTGCATAGAATTATAAAATGGATAATATATAAACACAAGGTAAGGTGAGGATGCCCAATTTTTTAAATAGTTCTTTGCATGACTGTCTGCTATAAGCATTACAGATTATTCGTATAGCTTTCTTCTGTATCCGGAATATGCGTTTACTATCTACTGAATTACCCCAAAATATTATTCCATACTCGATGATGGAGTTAAAGTAGGCAAAATACACTAACTTAAGTGTATCGATTGAGTGAAATTTAACCAGTGCATGGAGAGCATAACATGCTGAGCTAAGTTTAGGTGTGATGTAGCTAATATGTGACTTCCAGTCCAAATGCTTATCTACCTGAAGGCCAAGAATTTTGACTTCATTTAGCTGTTCTAACAATGTATCATTAATTCCTATTTCTATGTGCGTTTGTGGTGAGCGAGTAGTTATAAATTTAATTGTTTTTGTTTTTTCAAGGTTTACTGAGAGTCTGTTTGCTTTGAACCAATTTGACATACAATTTAGAACATAGTTTAATTTAACAACACATTCATTGAAATCTTTACTTGTTACTAGAACACTAGTGTCATCTGCGAATAAATAAATACTTGCAAAACTGTTAATGTATAATGGGAGGTCATTTATGTAAACCAAGAACAAAAGAGGCCCTAAGGTTGATCCCTGGGAAACACCATGTTTTACTAATTTCCATTCTGAGGCACTATTTTGATACCCATTGGAGTTATTAATTTCGACGCTTTGTTTTCTCTTCTCTTTGTTTTCTCTTCTCCAATCTAATATGTTATTCTTTATTCCATAGAAATTTAGTTTAGCTATCAGAATCTCATGATTCACACAGTCAAAAGCCTTCGCTAGGTCACAAAAGATTCCACCGACATGTTCCTTTTCATTTAACGCTGTTAACACTTTATGTGTGAGCTTGTAGGTTGCATTATCTGTCGCTACTCATTTTCTAAAGCCAAACTGTTCTTTGGCAAATAAGTTGTTCTTTTCCAAGTAATTATGGAGCTTATTGAACATTGCTTTCTCAAATACTTTTGAGAAAACAGACAAGAGAGCTATAGGTCTATAATTTGATATATTATCTTGTTTTCCTTTTTTAAAAAGTGGTTTGACAATGGAGTACTTCATTCTGTCAGGAAATATTCCACTCTTTAGTGATTCGTTACATGAATAGCTAAGGGGAATGCATATTAGGTCAGAACATGCTTTTAGGATTTTACTTGATATTTCATCATATCCAGAGGAACTTTTGGTCTTGAGCAAATTTATTATATTTTTTATTTCAAATGGTGTAGTCATTTTTACTTTAAATTCAGGGACTTTGTTTACAAAAGAAGTTTTCAAAAAAATTATGCTGATTCCTTACATCCATAGTTTATTTTTAATTTGTCTGTTACATTCAAAAAGAAATTGTTGAAAATATCTGCGACCTTTTGAGGATCATCAATTTTTTGATTACCGGAATTCAGTACAATTGAGGGGCTTTCTTGAGAGCTCTTACCTGTTTCCCTTTTTATTATATTCCAGATAGTTTTTATTTTATTATTAGAATTGGATATCTCTTTATTATAATGCAATATTTTAGCAGCTTTTATTGTTTCTTTTAGAATTTTACAGTACTTTTTGTAGTGACATTCTAAGTATGGGGACTTATTATGTTTCAATTCTTGGTATAATTTTCGCTTATGTTTGCAAGAAGTTTTAATGCCTGTTGTAATCCAGGTGTTATTTTCCTTCTGATTATATATTTTACAATATTTGACTGGAAAGGATGCTACAAAATGAGAGTTGAAATGTTGTAGGAAATGATTGAACTTGTCATTTACTCCATTTATTTCATAGATTTCAGTCCATGATTCTTGTTGAAGGGCATACTTAAACAATGTGAGGGAGCTTTCATCTACTTTTCGTGTTCTACAATACTTATAGATTGGTTTTAACTTTAAGTATATCTCTCTAATGAGAAGTATTTGTGCCTCATGATCTGAAAGGCCATTTGCAAATGGTATGGTTATTGAAGTTTTAATTCTATCTATATTAATGAATATGTTATCTATTGCTGAAGAGGAGCTACCCTGAATTCTTGTAGGAAAATGTACTGTGTGTGACATGTGGTATGTAAAAAATATAGAATTGAGTTGGTCCTTTCAGAGACTAGGCATAAGATAATCAATATTTATGTCACTACAAATTATCATTTCTCGTTTCGGTTTCAATATAAACTTTAAGGAATCATCTAACTGTTTTTTGAATAACTCGTAGTTACCTAGTGGGGACTGATATAGAGCTATTATTGCAAAATTTACTTGATTTATGTTTAGCTGAACTGCGCACATGTCTATCTCTAGCTCAGAGCAAAACTTGTTTAGATTAATGACTTTATAGGGTACATCGTGTATTACAAATATGCAAACCCCTCCTTTTTTTAAATTTTTCCTTGAATATGCTGCTCCTAAAGAGTACCCATGCAGTGAAATTGGCAAGAATTCCTGTTCTGTTAACTGATGTTCAGATAAGCATAAAATGTGAGGCTGGAATTTTTCAGAAGCAAGACTAAGAGAAAGTTCATCAACTTTGTTTCTTAAACCCCTAATATTTTGGTGAAATATACACAACGAGCTACTGCTATTATTTATCTTAATAGAATTACTGATATTTTCTGTATTCCTAAAATTCTTTGTTGGTGAACTTATATTTATTTCAATTGACTTTAGAGTTCTTTCATGACTATTTTGGGGGATTTCCTTTAACCTAAAAAAGCCCTATCAGATATCATAACAGGAATTCTACCTATAATTCTGTCGGCCATTAGCTGCGAAAGCTGCCTTTTGCCTCTAGAATTGAGGTGTAGTCCATGAGATGTGTAACCATCTCGGCCTATACCGCTAACATGTATCATATCAATGTGAGAGGTAGCTTACTTATATGTAATGCATGTCATAATTTGGTATTTAAGTATGGATTTCCAGATATAAAATTAGTTATATCTTTATAATATGCGATTGCTTGGCGTAGCTAATAGAATAACGTTACGAATAAAGGAATTAACATGAATTCTAAATACATCACACGACGTAATTCACACAAATGGTCATATGAACATTTTTTCTCTGTGAAATTTAGGTGACAAAACTATCAACAAAAATACACAAGATACTTGTAGTTTTTGGGGGGGGGGGAACAATACAAAATTACTGCATTCTGTTTTCATTACCTTATGGACTTATAGACAACGAGAATCTATATATATATATATATTGGAATACAATATATATACAACTTTGGAATAGTTAATGCCTGTCAACCTATATATTAAGGATTGTCTAAATTCATTTACAGGGTTATATGTCATACTCCTGTTAATTTTTTAAAACAGTGTAAAATTTTGAATCCCTCCATTTCCTATAATCAGAAATATATTTTCTACTTTTAAAACTGATAAATAATGGCGAGGAACCTTTTTGAGGGTAAAATTCACCAAATTGGAAGACTGTGTTATTTTTCCTTTAATTTTTTTCTCCCCTATTGAGGTAATGAGCGCATTTTTAAAATATTGACCCAATTATTTTTATCTTTTTTTTTTATCCCGCCTTTAACTGTAGGGTCGTATCGGTGGCATTTTCCTTTTGGAACATATTGTATAGGTCTCTATTTTTGCTTTTTAGATTTTATTCATTAGATCAAGCGCGCGCGCGCACACACACACACACATACACACACACATTCACACTCTCGTCCATACTTCCAGACTCTCGGAAGATCAGGGAATAATATTGGCAAGAAAACAGCCGGAAATCGAACCCGCACCCCCTTACACAGCAGGCAGGTGCTCTATCGACTAAGCTACAGGGTCCGCCACTATTTTGAAAAATTAAAACATTCCTTTTACAGAATAAAATATCAAATCTAAACTTTAAGATATTTTATGGGTTTCTTTTTAATTAATCTTTTCAAATGCTCCACAGACTGCCTCCGAGTTCGAGCGGTCTGCCAGAGGTCGCGGGTTCGATTCACGGCTGAGCGGGGAGTTTTTCTTTACCCGGAATCATTCCCTATCCCCATAGCGTCTGGAAGTATGAATGTGAGTGTGAATGTGCATGTTTTGAAGAAAAGAAAATGATTAAACCCAACGTTCAAGAACCTAAAGTGTGAGTTATTTCTTAAGTCAAAGCCCCGCTATAAAAATGAAACATAAAAACAAAATAACAATGCTCAACAGAATGTATTAAATAGCTCTTTTATTTTAATTTTTTTACTGGCTCTCAAATGTACATTAAAGAAAATTACTGTATACCTTTTCGAAATAAGACTCCGATTTTGAAAATTAACTATTTAGTTTTAAAAAAATCAAGTCTTTTGGAGAGTACAGAAAGTAAAAAGTTTTCTGCAATAATGAGGATTAAATATAAAAAAGAATCTGATATACTGATCTATTTTAAAACCCATTTACTGTTAAACTTGGACCTTTAATGAGAACATTTTTAAAAATACATCGTGTGAAGCAGTTTTATTACAGGAATCAATTTAGACAATACTAAATTATTTAAATAGCCATCTAATCAGGGGCGCATTCTGTAGGCCAGCTAGGCTAGCTGCAAAGCCTGTGAAATTTGTGAAGAACGATTCTCCATTAAATTTATAAATAACGAAGAATTTATTCGTCTTCTGTGGCTGTTTTCCTTCTAACCAATTATTGTTACTGCATAAAATTGACTCCTTTCGATACAGCTCCAAATCTGTTCGCAATGTATTGTAGCCAGTCTTCTCATTCGGGAGTAGCATGACTGACCGACGTGGCGCAGTTGCGAGACTAGACGTAAAGGGGAAATTACTACAACAAACACCTCAGGTCTTCTCTCGTACTTTATCAGGTATAACTGTGGAGTCTTGATAAAGTAGTTTCCGATACGCATTCAGTACAGTATGATTTTTATAATTGAAGATTGAGATTCTTAATTTGCTTTATACACATAAAAATGAGAAGACATTTCAAAAATAAATGAAAGCTTTTCTTTTTATTTATTTAAAAGTCTACTTAGCGAGGTGATTATTATTATTATTATTATTATTATTATTATTAATATTATTATGTTATACATTAACCATTGATAATATTTACGTTGTTACACATAACTTATATTAAATCCAAAGCAAAATGTAAACATAATTTGTCAAGAAAAGCAAAATGAGCTAGCCCAGAGATGCCTCTGAATCTAATTTAGAAGTCTAGTCTAATGTAATCTACAAATTCCAAGCACGGCAGAAGCATTACTGCGTTTGTGTGTAAAAGCTGTTATAAATTTTAGAAGAATATATGACATAATGTTAACTTTCCAAATTGCACAGTTGCATGACTTTAAGATAAATAACAGTATTTTGAAATGAGTTCCGAAGTATTTATCCAATTTTATAACAAATGAACAAAGTAATGAAAAAATATCTGATGTGTTCCACTCACATGACTTTCTCTAGCTGTTACACAAACAACTTTTCTTACAAAAGATTATTCTTTTATCGATGACATGCTAATCAGGTAAAAATTAGTAGGAATTGTTTTATTACTTCCTTCCTTGTAAGGAGAAGGGAAATAAGGGAGTATCCATAGTAAAATCTTTTAAAATCTGGTCTATTGTGAAACAAATGAAGTTCGGCTTGCTTTGCTGGCCTACAGCTAAACATGAGAGGTGAAACGAAACGTTACTTCCCGTTTGAGAAACGTTTCTCAAGTAGTTGAAAATTGAAACCAATATTAAGGAATATCTCATAAACCGTCAGCTTTACATAAAAATGCATATAACATAAATTGTGTGTTTTAACGAGATCTACATTTTTTTTAGTAAGTTTTTGCCTATCTCTTACGATTTAGCCGTTATGCACAATTCTGCAAAGCTCATCCAGAATAAATAGATCTTCAGAGGCTAGTCCTAGAAAATTCAAAATATATAGTTTATTTGTGCTGTAAATACCTTTAATATACGGCATTTTCTCCAAAATCTTTAGAGCCATTTTTGAGAAAAGCAAAACTTTTAAAATTTTTTTCCATGTAAGGGGTAGATAGTTTGTGGTGGGGGGGGGGTTTCTTGAACAATTTTGCGTCCCATTCTAATAAGATACTAAAGACATTTGGTGTTTATCGGGCTTTTCGATTTTTAGCTATGCTGTCCACATATGCACACGCGGACGTTTTTCTAAAAATGCTCTTTTTTAACTCAGGGCACCTCAAAACGTATATTTTCAGTAAAATCTTGACATAAAATTTTGGGTGGAATACAACACCTTCTCTATCCACTATGTACATTGTACACACATGTTATAGAAAGGAATATGGCTTTAGTTCTAGTAACATGTAATTGTTTACACATCTTCTCACTTCAGGAAGTAGCCACATATGACCAGCTCATTATCTACTTTGTGATCTCTGCCAGTAACATAGTCCCTGGTCTCGTTGGGGTATTCATGGCTGGTATCTTCAGTGCTGCGCTAAGGTGAGCTTCTATTGTTTTAGTATAACATGGTGCTCTACTTGAGCAACCGCGACTATTAGAATGAGCTCATGCTAGGGTTATTCTAACCTCAGATGTGCCGCAGATGATTGCTTTTAAGTTTAAGTAATAGTATTGGTAATATAAATAATAAGGATACACAATAATACCAATAAATAGTAAATAAATAATAATAATATTTATTATTCTTATTGTTATTGTTATTCTTGTTGCTTGTGGTGGTTATAGTTTTTGTTGTTTTGTTGTTATTATTATTATTATTATTATTATTATTATTATTAGTAGTAGTAGTAGTAGTAGTAGTAGTAGTAGTTGTAGTAGAATTTTATTATTATTATTATTATTATTACTATAATTATTATTACATGGAAAATTTTTCGAAAAACTTGATTTCCTCAAAAATGGCGCTTAACAATATTTATTAAATACCACATGTTTAAGATATTACCGAGATTTCACCGATAACACTCGTTTTGAGGTCCGAAAATAAAATATAATTAGAAACATGTCCGTGTGTCTGTGTCTGTATCTGCGGGCAGCACAACTCAAAAACCAAGAGCCTTGGTATCTTCCAAGGATGCGACATGAAGATTTTCAGGAAAATTCCCGACCCCGCAACTTCCCTTTACATGGAACAATTTTAGAACATTTTGATTTTCTCATAAACGGTTTTGGTTCAAATGCTATGTGTTTAAGATATTTTCATGACAAACAAAATGTATTTCTTGAATTTCCTTGGAATAGCCTCTGAACACCTTTTTATTCTATACGACTTTTGTATAACTGATACTCGGTAAGACAAAAATTTAAAACACAAAAAATATAAAGTTCGTTAAAACTCAGAATTTATATCATGCACAATTTTTATAGAGCTAATCGTTATTTGTTTAAATTTTATACCACTGAAACTTTTGTCAAATGGGAAGCTGTTTTTAATTTCATATCTCTTTTAATTTACTCCTGGCGTTGGAAAGATAACCAAATTTCAATGATAAACGCACAGCGACTGCTTTTAAAGGAGTCGACTATCGCTTTAGCCTGGCATATTCCCTTATTTCCCTTTTACTTATAAGGAACTAAGTAATAAGACCATTTCTAGTAATGTTTATCTTTATTAGTATGATGCAGATAAAAGAGTACAAAAGAAGAAAATGATACATTACTTGTCTGAAGAATGAATGCAGATGGTCGCGAGTGGAAGCTTGAGTAAATAAACAGATAGGCGGTATTACGTTATCACTCCCGGTGCGTGCCCTGTACAGTTCGGCAATACTGAACTGCAGCACTTGAGTCTCTTAGAGTGGACGGCTTCGAATCAAGTCAAAATACAAACCCCGCCACGCGTAGTCATACGCTCACAGAGCAGAAAATTAATATTCATTAGTGATAAAGAAAACAGCAGTTTAACCTGATATGGATCATTTAGTTTATTTCAATTACCTACGCTGTGCTGATGATTTCAGGGTCAGACTGTCCTGCCTTCTCTGACCGCTCTGAACCGTGCTATGTTACACCAGCGACCGTCCCTAACAACTGCATTCTTTCGTCAAACAAGTAGTACAAAATAATTCATTTGTAAGATTTGTTTGTTTGCCGAACAGATAAAGAAAGTAATGTGAATGGAACGCATCAGATTTTTAATCAAAAGTATCGTATTTGAGTTCCTATTATTTTTTAATATTTTAGCGGCAGGGATTGCTTCAGCTTACACCAAAGCACTTCCTGTGGTATTTGGTGAGCTGATACACAATTTTGGCACCCATGGCATTAAACATTATTTTCCTTAAAGAAATTACATAATTAAAGTTAACATGATGAATCATAGAACTGTTTTCACCTTACCTAACCTTCTAATTTGTATGGAAGTACTCTATTTTCTCTTTTAATCCATGAAAATAATTGGGGGTTTATTAATCATTGCTTTTTGTATGATTTTAATCGCTTTGAAAATATTGCGCTGCGTTTTAACATCAATGATTTCTCACCTCAAAAAAATTGTTTGAAATAAAAAAATGTGTCTAATCACACGACCTTCTCTAACTATTCGACAAACAAACTTTCCTTAGAAAAGATTATTCTTCTATCTATGTCATGGTAATCGATATAAAAATGTGTCTAATCACACGACCTTCTCTAACTATTCGACAAACAAACTTTCCTTAGAAAAGATTATTCTTCTATCTATGTCATGGTAATCGATATAAAAATGTGTCTAATCACACGACCTTCTCTAACTATTCGACAAACAAACTTTCCTTAGAAAAGATTATTCTTCTATCTATGTCATGGTAATCGATATAAAAATGTGTCTAATCACACGACCTTCTCTAACTATTCGACAAACAAACTTTCCTTAGAAAAGATTATTCTTCTATCTATGTCATGGTAATCGATATAAAAATGTGTCTAATCACACGACCTTCTCTAACTATTCGACAAACAAACTTTCCTTAGAAAAGATTGTTCTTCTATCTATGTCATGGTAATCGATATAAAAATGTGTCTAATCACACGACCTTCTCTAACTATTCGACAAACAAACTTTCCTTAGAAAAGATTGTTCTTCTATCTATGTCATTGTAATCGATATAAAAATTAGCAGAAATGATTGTAGTGTTTGCTGCCTTTTAAGTAGAAAGAAATAAGGGAATACATAGGCTGAAGTGATAGTCAACTTTTTTTAAACGCTATTGATATGTGAAAGAATGTAACAAAAGTTGACTGTTTGCTTGAGAAAAGTGTAAGTAGCTTAAAATTGAAATCAATAATAAGGAATATCTCGGAACGGTTAACTCTACAAAAAAGTATGACAAATTGTGTGTTCTAATGTGATCATGAGGTTTTGTATATCTCTTATGATTTAAGTGTTATACAAAAATCATCCAGAATGATGAGGTCTTCGAGGCTATTCCCAGAAAACTCAAGATATACATTTTGTTTGTCATGAAAATATCTTAAACATGTCACATTTGAATCAAAGTTGTTAGAACCATTTATGAGAAAATCAATTTTTTTTTTTTAAATGTTCCATGTAAAGAGTAGTTGCAGGGTCGGTGATTTTCATGAAAACTCTTCATGTCACATTCTTGGATGATACCAAGGCTCTTGGTTTTTGAGCTACGCTCCTGCAGATACTGACATACGGACATATCACTAAAAACTGCTTTTATTCAGGGACCTCAAAACGTGTGTTATTGGTGAAATCTCGGTATTTAATTTTTGGGTGGTATATAATATCTTCTCTACCTACTATGAATATTGTACATGTATGCTAGAGAAAGACAAAATAGTTGGGTGAATAGTTACTGCTCACTTAATCTTGTATTTATATTTCATTAAAAATCTTGTAAAGGAATGTATTTAATACGTTATGTTAAGTTTGTGTTGGGCCTTTATTTTAAGTTGTGGAATTCTCTGTAAGTTCCCATGAAAACTTTAATGAGGATAACCGTCTTCGTATGAGTTATTTGCTAACAGAAGGAAACATACAGGTTGGGAGGTGAACACGTGCAAATATTTGTATCAGCATTTGAGAACGAAGTATTTATAACTGCCGCAACAGATCTGGACATGTGAAAATCTTAATGAGAGCTAGGAAGTGAGTTGCACCTTCAGATAAGCAGTTCACCAGTCTATTCCTGCATGCTGGAAGAGTGCCTGTCACAGTCAATGTCAAATATCTGTCACCTCTTATGCACTGCACTACACGGTGCTGTACTGATAAACATGTGTTTTCATGTGTATATTCATATCTTCAAAATATCTACACAAATGGCCTACTATATAAACAACGTCAATCGTCTGCCTCTAATTCTTTCACACCTTCTTCACTCACGTCATTGCCATCATCAACGTAATCGTTACTTTCTGCACCATTATCGACTGTGGGTATACTGCTCATCCTGTACCTGGATTAGAATATCTTTTGATTTTCTACAATTATTCTTTCTAATGATTTTCAATGTGCTCAACATGTCCACATACATTTTCCCATTCTGGCCTGCCAGTTTCTGCAATTCGTTGGCGACACAACTCTTCCACATCTTTTAATTTAAAGGTGATATATTAGGTTTTATTTTTCTTTCTTTCTTATCTTTGAGAACCCTGGAAACGGAGCTCAGTGAAATATCAGTTGCCTTGGCTACTCTTTCATTCAATTTCTACAGGCTTTTGAAGAACTCGGGGAAAATATATTTTCTTCCTGCATCTCTGCCTCTTGTTTCATGAAGTCAAGGACGTTTCCAACTATTTCTCTACTCTGACTAAGTGATACCCTGCCACTTAACTTTGAAAACGTAGGAGCCATGGTTAAAAAAATAAAATAAATAAAATGAACACTATTTACGGTCCACTTTGAATATAAACATAGGCGGAACACTTTCGATACAGACTGTACAAAGTTTGCTCGCTGTGACTTTAAGCAAGCATAGTAGATAAGCTAGGCTCGGTAGCTGGATTGGCTGTCAAGGTCACGATTCCAGAAGTTTTGCACCCGCAATATAGCTGCTATTTGTAAACAGACAAACTGAGATACACTTGTGTGTTATACGCATTGTTCTCTACTAAATATCAAATTATTTGCATTTATTCACCTCCCAATCTGTATATCCTAACTAATTGTAGATTAAGTCTTCTAGTAATCATAATTGCAAATGCTAATTAGCACATTGTGCAACTGGTCACGTTATTCTTGCACTCAGAACCAGAGCTGGTAATTAAATATAGTGCTTTCTGATTGAATGGAAATTGATGACGTCAAATTAATGTTTAACACAGATTTCTGTTTAGAGGACAAAAGTTCTGTATTTCAGTTGTAGTTTGGTACAAGTTTTTGTTTTCTTTCAGCACTGTCTCTAGTAACCTCAACTCATTGAGTGCAACAATATTCGAGGACTTTGTGGCCCCATGTCTTTCTCGACGACCAAGAGATGCAAGTGTGAACAGAATAATGAAAGGTATCGTGCTTGTTATTGGAACGCTGTCACTTGGTGCAACATTTGTAGTGGGACAACTGGGAGAGATATTGGAGGTGAGTTTCCAAACAGTATGCACAGAATCTCATTAAATGGCACAATGGTGATGCTTAAGAGGTGATTAAATGGTGAAAATTGCCAAAAATTGTATTTACACTTATTTGTAAAGTCTTTAAATATTTATTCATTAATTTGATATGTTTTCAAATTATATACAGGATGTTAATGAACTACACGGAAATAATTTGCGAGATTGTGCACGTGACTGATATAAGTAATTTGAGATCGGCGATGCATAGTCCCCGGATAAACATAACGCAAGTACATAGCGTTAAACTTATGGGTATCAGGTGCTGATAAAGTCGGTGTTAAAGCAAGTCAGGTTGAAAAAATGGCTTAGAATGTCTTTAAAACTGCGGGGGTGTGGGTGTGTGCGTGTGTGCGAGTGTGGGTGCGGGTGCGTGCGTGCGTGTGTGTGTGTGTGTGTAAACAAATTATTACAGCTAATGGCATGGCATTCACTTTTCTTCCCTTATTTATTCTTTTAGTTTCACAATAACTTTTACCATCAGATTTAAAAATGTATCATAGATATTTGAGATTTATTTACTACTTAATATATTCATATTGAATTTCTGTTTTCTCCTCAACTCCATTTGAGTAGTTATGTTTTCATTTTTACTTAATATTTATATTCGACCCCCATTTGTCCACTCCTCCACTAATTTGCAAATCTCGAATGCTGCATCTTCAATACCCTAGGCAGTGACCATTGATTGTGTACAAATAATAGATTGTGTAATATGCATACTCTCTTGATTTTTGGATAGGCCCATGTGGATAGTAGATATCAACAAGTAAAATTCATACAATTTGTGTTCAAACTCATTGAAGTTAACTTTCTTAAGCAGAATTTTGTGAGAAAATGCCAAAAACCTAACTGCATATTGTGAGTAGGTTGTTTATTTTTGCTGTTTAATTGCATAAGTTTTAGAGCAAAAATGACTATGCATTTTGTGGTTGTCTCCTGGGGTCACAAAACTTTATATGTGAAACTAGGTCAAGCTTAAGATGGATTTAGTAATGCTGCATATAGACAATGTGTTGATAAGAATCTTAATCCAAGAGTATAACCATTGAATGATTATGAATATCTTTGTATTTTACAATTAAATAATTGTGATATTTTCTTTTTAGCTTACCTACTCTGCAGTAAGTGTCACTGCTGGAACCATGTTTGGACTGTTTGTATTGGGCCTATATTTTCCACAGGCGAATACGAAGGTATGTGAAGTATTTTTGAATAAACTTCACTTGGTTTAATGAAATTCCTTGTAGAAGAGGACAATAATTTGGGTTAAGACGTGTAAAGAAACAACTCCATAAACACCATATTTTCCTCTCCTGAAAACTTAAAGTAATGAATTAACTTGCGATCAGATTCAAACACCATCATGTCACATGTCTGGTTTCTTTAGTAATCAGCACCTGTTAATATGTTTGCCATTCATCTGGGATTTGACCACACAGTTCTACTTTTCTTATACTGTATGGGATAAAGTCCACGCTTTCAAAGATAAAACAGATTATTGTAATGTTGATAAATTTGAAAAATTGTACTCATCTAAGGCAAAAAGAAATGGGGTAGAAGTAAATTGTGGTAAATACTGTCCACATTGACAGCCATAATAGTGCAGTTGCTTTGTTTAGACAAGTGATTGCAGCGTCCTGTTTTTGTATTCTGTGAATCGGTGTCTGGGTAGTGTTGCTTGTGTGAAAGCATAATTAGCAATCAGCAAGTGCAGTGAAACAGAGTTGTTCCAGGGCCTTATGTTTTATTAAAAGGAAGAATAATTTAATCATATATTCCTTTGGATCTTCTTGTGTTTGTCACATCGCCATGGGGAGAAAAAATGTACCTTTAATGATAAACACCAGAACGAATACAATTTTTTGAAAACATGTGATTGATCATGAGCAGTGATCACTCTCATAATGTTGTATACAAAGGTAGGAGAGACACTGAACATCACCTATAAACAGACAGACACAAGAAAACTACATATACTGCTTCATCATCAAATATTGTGATTTACTGCAACACTGCAGATCATAGTAGTTTTCATGTTGTGCACCTTGTATTGCTCAGTTATATGCAACCATAGATAGGTGCATATCTTTCCATTTATGTTTGGGAGAGTCTTTGTTTTAAATTTTTTATGAAATGTCCACTCACACACTATTAGAAAATGTTTTGGCCATGTGAAAATGAACAATATGTTGAAACACTAAAGAGCGTAATCAGTTATCTCTGGGAAAGACAAAACTAGTAATCACTGGAGAATTAACAACCTGCATCAAACTTCCTGGGTATCCTGGGTTTGGAGCAAGGAAAACAAGCATCTGTCTTCAAAACCTGTTAAGCCTACCTGTTAAACAACCCACAACATCACATGAGCATATATGATCAAATACTTTAATATCCCTAGTCAAAATGTCTCGCACCATTGGGCAGAACAGTTAACTAACGAGATCAGAACATACTGATACATTGGAAGCCAGGTGTTCACCTCATAAGTCAGGAAAATGTTGAAATTCGAGAAACTAGTAAAAGGTTTAAACCTTAATTACTCACACACAAAGCACTTCTGAAACATAACCACAGAGTCACGTAACCCAAATTAAGCAGTAATTACATCCAAATGTGGAAGAATGCATATATTTTTCCTGTAGTCAAATTAAATATTTACCATCTCCTCTAAGTGTTTAAGTTAGTTACACAAAAAATAAAATGTACATCACAAATTTTATGGAACTGCTTATTGGCCACTCATTTGCAAGAAATTTTGAATAATGGGTAAATCATACTAGATAAAAAAAAAACTCACTAAGCCAAAGGTGCCAAAAGGTGACACCATAGGTTATTCTCCTCTTTACCCCCCTCCATTACCTTTTGCTTAGTGACGTGGTTGTGCAGCAAACAGATGACTGGCATTGGCTGCTGCAGTATGTCTGTACTCCTGTCAGTTTCAAAACAGAAGACAGTCAGTCTCAGGCAGTCAACATGTCCTGTTACAAATTCCACCCGAAATGACAAAAATAATATTTTATTATTTATTAAGGGTCCAAGGTATGTTGTTTAATGTGTTTAAACAGCTAGAGAAAGTCATGTGAATAAAACAAATCAGTTAGTTTTGTTATTATGTTTATAACAATGCACCTTATTTCATTATAATATTTCTGTTTAGTATTATTTTAAGTTAAATTAAGTAATATTTTAAATTTTTGCAAATATTGGAACAAATTACAACACCATATTCTATAGTGTGGATGATGATCTATTATTGTCCTTTTGAACTTTGAAACAGCAATGTTTTATCAATATATTTTCTCCATAAAGCCTTCCGTTCTTGAGATAATTAATATTTTATTTTGTACAATGTTGAAACACAGCAAACTCAACAACTTCACTTTAACTTCAACAGCTTAACTTTTAATTCTTCAGCTTCTGCTCTTAAGACAATAAGCAACTAAACACCTCCATTTTAAACCCAACATTGATAAGCTTATCACCATAAAGAATAACAAATCGAATTAAATTCCAACATAACAATTAATATGCACTTATATAACATACATTTCACAATGGAATAAAGTAAATGTTGTATAACAAATATTTTATTAGTTAGCCACTGAATCCTCCCAGCACTGTTTCTTACCCCTATATCAGTTATGTCACCAGCATAGATAACTAGGAAGGGGAAAAAGTAACCACCTTGTTTGTCCTCAATGCACTAAGTTAGAAATGTGGATCTCTCAAGGCAGATAATTTATTTGGAGTAACGTTTTGCGGCATACCTGTTTGGAAGTACTTGTTAGTAGTGGTTTGAATTACATAGTGCTTGTAAACTTTTTAAAAGTACTGTCGCTATTCACTTGTTTCTTGCTATGTAATGGAAAAGGAAACCAAATTTTAAATACACCTAATACATATTATTGCAATATCATAGTGAGTCACTTTGGAACATCTGGCTGTTTTTTTCTATCATTATTGCATCTATAGTGAATTGTGAAATTAAGTTATATCTGGAAATGTCTTATCTTTTTGTGATTTTTCCTTTCATTTCTTCTTAAATAAAACAGTCAATGACTTACATGACTTGCTCCTAAATTCTCTTTCCAGGTGTTCCTTTAGTTTTCTTTCGCGGTATTTCCCAGTATTTTCAAATATTTTTTGTAGAAGTTTATTATGGTGTATAGTATGTCCAAAACATGCCATTTTCCTTCTATAAATTACTAAATAGAACTCTTTTTTCATCCAATTCTTTTTATATATCTATATTTGATTTTTATATTATACATTTTTGCTTTCATCATTCTTCTCCATAGGTTCCAATTTTTTTCTATCACATTCATAATAACTATAATTGTATCATATTTATAGTGTCATAGTGTGAATGTGAACTTTCAAGTCATCAGTTTACCCTGAAGATGCAGATGATGCTCATGTTTGCACCTGGCTAGAAGCCTGAGGAAATTTAGAGATATGTCATGAGGAGAGATTCAGCTCTTACTTAGGATTCATAATATTCCACATTTTTCAGCTACACTCCATACACATACTTTTAACAAATATTTCCTTTCATTTATTTCTTTAATATACTTTTTAATAAATAAACTTTTAAATTTAATAAACTGTTAATAAGCTTTTTTAATTTAAAAATCCCTTTTTTGCTAATGATATTTTTCTTCTATTTCTTTGGTACTTTTATTTTCATTATTTACCATGTTGCCCAGGTAGCAATGTCCTTTAACTCATTCTATTTTGTTTCTTATTATTTTTATATTTAGGTTAATACCAGGGGCATATTCTGTAGGCTAGTTTTGAAGCCTGGTAAATTTTTGAAGAAAGAATCTCTATAAAATTTAAAAATAATAAAGAATTTATTTCTAATCTATGGATTGCACTCTAGCCTACTGCTATGGCATAAAATGGGATCCTTGCAATAAAACTTGATATTTTCACAATGTGATGTAGCCCATCTTCTCAGGCAGGACTGTGTTATAATGGGTATATTAATGGAATGAAACATAAAGCAGGAAGTTACTACAATAAACCCTTCATGTCTTTTGTCTTGCCATACAAAGTACAGCTAATAAGTCTCAAAGACAGCCAAAGTAGTTTCTGATACATGTTTAGCCAGTCTAATGATTTTTATAACTGAAGATAGAGCTCCTTAATTTGCCTATTGTACACAGAATCAGAAGTCATCCATTTCAAAAATCTAGATGGATGTTATTTTTTATTGTTTTTTTAATTAATTAGTAATAATGTGACTAACACATTAGATATTTATTTCTGAAAAGTTTAGCTTGTTTCTTATCTTGAGTTAGCTAGCAGTAATGAAAATGTAGAAGTGAACACTAATAGTAGCATTCTGTTTCTACAGGGTGCTCTGGCTGGGACTGTGGCAAGCATAGCAATCGTCGCATGGATGGTCTTTGGAGCAAAGGCCCACATTGCGTCAGGTATGATGTTACATTCACCACTTCCCACATCTATAGAAGGTTGTGGAAGTGGCTACAATCTGACCCAGAATGCCACCATAGATGACTACTTTACACAAAGGTAAACAAGAGTTTTTTTTTGGGCTATATAGGTACACATGTTATGCTTGTGCTAGATCAATCACATTTCGTGGATGTCACCTTTTTAGGAATATGACATCTGATGATAATTAACTGTGGCATTGACATTAAAAAGTTTAACTACCATAAAATCTTTACAAAGAAAGCAAATATAAGTTTATAAACACTTTCTAACCTACAGAATTAGAGAAACTGCATGGAAGGTATACAATCACAGTTTGTCTTACATATGGCCTATGAAAAGTTTTGTTTCATACTCGGCTTATCCTTTCGTGGCTAGGACTGACACCCCCCTAGGCCTTACAAGTGGATGCCTAGGGGTCAGAAGTCTGTCATGGAGCCAATAGCACGAAACCACAGAATGAAGAACTTGGAATGAGTGGTCGGCACGTAGACAAGCATGAGCAAGAGATATAGGTGATATGAAATGCAAGTGACATGGATGACAATAAAGGTGATGATGGAGCAATTCATGGCATGAGTGGCGGAGAAAACTGGAGGACCCAGAGAAAACCCGCCCAGTCACCACTTCATTCACCATAAATCCCACATGCAGGCATTTGAGATCGAACCTGGGCCGCCTATATGGGAGACAAGTGGTCTAACCACTCAGCCATGGTGGCACCCTCTATGAAAAGTATGATACAAATTTTTCTGTGAAATCGTATTTTCTGAAAATAAAATGTAATAATAAAATTCTAACTAATGTAGTGACATTAATTCTGAACACTGTTTTGTTAAATAACTTTAAAATTTGAATATTGCATTCAACTTTCATTTTGGATCATTCTTTGATGAATTATAGTCAGGAAGTGTTACCATAATACAGTATTGAACCTTTTACAACAAACTAGAGCTAATTTGACTCTTAATGAGTTATTTTTACCCAACTTTGGAAAATACATTATTTTAGTCTTCCTATGCTTTGTGAACAGAACACTTTAAAGTAAAAATGTCATAATTATATTTGAGGGCTGTTCAATAAAGAATGGTCATATTTTTTTTTTTTTTTTTTGACAACATACTTTACACATCCTCATAATTTTGATGGTCTGTCTCTAAGTAGTCTCCCATGAATGCGATGTACTTGTTCCAGCACTTCTGCCTGTCTTCAAAGACATGCTGAAAACTATTTTTTGAGAGGTCCTTCAAAATCACCTCTGCAGCCTTCACCACTGCTTCTTATGATGGATAATGCCTCCCATGAAGGCGTTTCTTCAAGTTAGGGAATAGAAAAAAGTCTAAATCCAAACTATAGGGACTGTGAAGGATGCTCTTCACATTGATTTTTGCAAGATATTCAGAATAATATTGGCAATATGCGGCCGCGCATTATCGTGGTGCAGCATCCAGCCTGCTTCATGGAAATGAGGTCTTTTGCGCCTAATATGGACTTGCAATGTTTTCGGGAGAGCCCTGTAGTATCGTTCAGTTATTGATGTGTGTGCAGGTACAACATGCTGATAAACCATTCCATGAATATCAAAGAATGAGATTACCATAGCTTTCCCAGCAGAATCAACCACTTTTGTTTTTTTGGGGGTTGGTGATGCAGATTTCCACACTGGGCTTTGTTGTTTACTCTCAGGATCAAAATGATGTAGCCAAGTTTCAACAGTAGTGATTACATTTGAAAGAAACTCTGGATCTTCCTTTAACATCAACTTTTACTGCATGCAGACCTGCACGCAAATGTCCTTTTGTTCAGGAATCAACAGTCTTGGAACCCATTGCGCACAAACACATCTCATGTGTAATGTTTCTGCCACCAACATGTGGGTGGCACCCAATGAAATGTTCAGTATTTCAGAAGGCGTCCTTAAGGTAATTTGTCAATTCTCTCTCACAATGGCAGCAGCAGTGTTGATGTTTTCTTCCGTAAGAGCAGTAACTGGAGCATCCGGTCCGCTTTCCTTTGAAATTTATTGTTTCCCCTCTTTAAATATTTTAAACCACTTTCGAGCTGTGCTGTAGGGAAGAACAGACTCTCCATAGGCCTCCTGTAATATTGTATATGCCTCAGCTGAAGATTTGTGAGACGAAAGCAGAATTTCAAAGCCACATATTGTTCCTCACGTGTTACCTCCATTGTAGCGGTAGCAGATACTGAACATGTCTGAGCTTGCCTGCCTCTCACAGGCAGGAACCAGGAGTACCAACAATTAAAATACTACAGCGCGCTTGTTTCACATTAAACTAACAGGATATAATAAGCTTGAATTTTAGCACAGTAAATTATTACCGTAATAAAAATTTGATCATTCTTTATTGAACAGCCCTTGTATAATGGGTTATAATTTTTAATCAATGTCTGCTTCAATTTCAGGCCAGAACTTGATGAGACTGCAGAAGCTCCATTTTTCTTGTATAGGATCTCATATTGGTATTATACCTTGGTGGGGATGCTGATTGTCATCATTGTTGGCTTGATGGTAAGTGCATTAACTGGTTGCAACAAGAACCAGGAAATCAATCCTGATCTCTTTGCTCCACAAATAGCAAAATACTATAAAAAGAAATCCAGCTCTAACTCCATTACTATGGAAAGTGTAATGTAATTTAATAGAATTTGTGTCCTAAAGCTGTTAAAGATTTATTACAGTTTTTGTTGTGAACAATGGGCTCTTCAGTTCTAGTTGGATAGTAAGGTTTTACATTACTATTTTCTGGAGATAAATTATGTTTTTAACCATATCCTCAAGCATTCCATGCCAAATATTATACTTATACCTACTCTAAAAACTGGTCCATAGTTTACCTCTAAAACAGGAACTACGGAATGCCACAAAGCCAAGGCTAGCTGAGCTGACTGACATTACTGCCCCTCTTTTTCTTAGCTTTAGTTTATTTTAATAACGGTTTATAACCACAAGGTAATACATTTGTGAAATTTGAAAAATCAGGAATATGTAAGATATTCTAGCTAAATTTATACAGTCATTACACATAATAACATGATATTTTTACAAAGTGTCAAACTTCTAGATAAATGGTTATTTAAATAAAAAATGTAGTGTCTAAATGCATTTCTCTAATAAAAGTGCTCCACACAATGTATTTAAAAATCATTGGTTTACAAATTCAATTTAAATAATAAATGAGCTTACAAATATATAACCAATTTTTTATGTTAACTACTAATTATTGTAAAAAAGTATTACTCTCCAAAGCTCCTAATTTTTTCAAATGTAATTATTTAATTCTCAAAACTGTAGGATTACTTAAACAAAATATGTGGACATTTTCTTTAATGTTGTTTTGAGAGGCAGTACAAAAATTGTGAAAGAAATTAGTGAAACATGGCATTAAGTGGAGCTCTTTGATTATAAAAAAAAGTGAAAAAATGTTACTGCCTATTAATAAACATGCACCTATTCATTTGTAGCAAGTGGAACAGCCATATATTTTATTAATGTTTTTAATTCCTATTATTCTATTATACAAAAAATTATTTTTTAATTCTTTTAAACTTAGTAAAATTTCACAGATGCATTACCTTAAAGCATAGACCTTAAACCATGCAAAGCTATGTGGTTCACATGCAGCACCATTCAGTCACCAAGTTGACTAATTGTCACTCTTTTGCATATCTCAATTCATGAGCATAGAGAGTTTTTGATGCGAGAGTGATATGTGTTGATGTCTTCGGTGGCTTGGGCGACCAGCTTCTTTACATTGGTAACAGTGCCCTCCTTACAGGACTTGCGGGATATACAGTGTTTATCTTCCACAGATGTCCATCCAGAGTTTAAATATTTAATTTGGCACTGAGGCCTCTACAAAATCCACAGTCATTTCCATTTGTCCCCTGTCAAGGTTATTTTCTGGGATGCAAAAATGCAGTCTAACATTTATGTTATTACATACTAGATTGTCAGATGCTAATAACTTTGCACTTTAGCCTTATGTGAATCTTTCTTTGACTTTCCCTATCCTCTTTTCTTCACCTTATTTGTGCTTGGCTGCTTCTCTTCTATCTATGCCTTTCGGTCTAGGCACTTGCCATCTCAGACCTAGTTCCTTGTTGCTCTTCCAGAACATGCACATTGTAAATTTCTCTTCCCCTCCAACGGCACTTTACTTCAAATTTTCGCACTTTTACTGTACCTATTTGCTCACATTTCTTTTTTACAACAAAATGTACACACTCATCCCCAGTGTATAGTCCTCCCATTAAATGTTTCATATTCTGCCATATGATCTTTTCCCTTTGTTGTTATTTCCTCAGTTCACCTGCAACGCCTCTGTCCTTCAGTGTTGCCCTCATGCTTTTCATGTCCATTGACCTCTTGACTTGGTTCTTTTCATCTACACTTGCTGCCTCTCCCATAACTAATCTCTTCTCTGCTTTCCCCTTGGCTTCTCCTCCTCCTGCCTAGCACAAAGGAGATAAGTCCCTTTTGATTTGCAGTACTTGATGTTTGAATCTATCTTCAAGATGTGCACGATTAGGAATTGTCCTAATGGTTTAGTTTGTTTCCTATCATGATGGCATATTAGGAATCCCAGTAGTGCTTTCTGCAATTAGTTGAATTTCTCATGACACTGATTCCACAACTAGGTGGGCAAGATGGCCAGTGATTAGTCCAATGCAGAAGAGAAGAAGGATGCTCTGGGCATGAAATGGTTCACCAGTTTTGCTCTTTCACCATACATGAATTTAAACATCTGCCAAATGCTCAACTTCAATGGATATTTCATATTTTATATAAACACTAATGCAATAGGTTCATTGTTATACCAAGTCAGAAAAATACCATTATACAAAATGTAAACCTGAAAGCTATGGGAATATCACGCTAACTTATTTTTTACAGTTTTGGACTTAACTCCTTTTGCCCAGGGACTTTGGCTATTTCAAACTAAGTAGACAGCACATTTACGCAAAATAAAGGTTAAGTACCTTTATAAAACAAATGGAATAAAATGTATTAGCATCTACAATTCTGGTCAGTTCTGTTTGATTCAAACATGTAGAGCCTTTTGTCCACAACAAAGATATACTTGCAGACATTACAGTAAATAGGATGATTTATTCTAATTTGGTGCCACATTTATAAGAAGCTACTTACCTAATTTTTCTCTTGTGTTCTTAATCAAATTTTCCAGTTTAAGACACAGGGTAATAATTTAGGTACTATTTATGGTTAAGTTTTACTCACTTGTATATTTAATCTGTGTTGATAATCATATGTAACCTTGATTTGCCTCTTTTTGATACTCGATAATACTTTCCCAGGAACACATTATAGTTTTCTAATGCCCAGTATTATATTTAATAGTGCATATTTTACTTTGTGTATGCATTTCTTTTAGATAATTTTCAGAATTACTGAAAAGATCTCATTTGAGTGAATGTGTAGTTTTATGACACTACAAGTTTGTTGTTATTTAATCTTTGTAACAGCTACATCATTTTTCAGAGTTCCTTAAAAATCATTCCACTTTATTGAATCTTCTTAGAGTCACCCAAAATTAATCATTACCTTAATGTTCCTCCTGTTATATTAAGTACTTAAAAAGTATCAATGTTGTATACTGAGCTACCTTCTTCTTGGATTTTAAAACAATTAGGTATTTCTTATTTTAACAAAACTCTTTAGCTGACTTCCAAAGCCATGCATAGGCTGTGCATTTAAGTAGTTGCCCTAACAAGAATTTGGACATTGATTTATCCAAATTTTTGGTCTGGTTGTCTACTTCGTTTCCCCATATCTTTAAGTTTAGAAAATCACAGAATTTCTTTCAGCTTGAACAAATAGCATGTTAAACCAAAGAACGTAGAGGGTATTTTTAGTTAAAACCTTTTTACATCCAAGAGTATGTGTTAATGTATATGGTGATGATTTGAGAGTATTATTTTAAAATCTATAAATTGACAAAGAAAGGTATTTTGTATGCTTGGTGGAAAGTGTGATGCAGTTTAGCTAAACATGGATATTTTATACATTACTTTTAATAATGAAAAGTTATGTAAAGCAACAGATAAATTATATAGCATAAATATTTTCTTGGTACTCAACTAAAGGAATGTTGCCACAGAAAGACAACGAAAATGGAGAAATATCATAAATGTATAATCACTGCAAATGTTCTGGTAGACAAGAGGTATCTAGAGATGAGTAACCAGGGTAAGATTTAAGGTAGATCGAAGAGTTGAGTCCAGAATAGCAGATAGGCATCAAAATGAGCCCTTTGTAGTTACAGATCAGTGTTCAAGAAAGCGCATGCACCATAAGCATAGCTTACATCATTATTTATTCAAAGCTTTTAACAACTGTGCCAAATATCAGCATTTTAACTTAAGTAACTTTAGCAAATATTTATAATCAGACAGAGAGAGACGAAAGACAGAGAGAGAGAGGGATGAGACAGAAAGAAAGACAGAGAGATGAGACAAAAAGAAAGACAGGGACAGGGAGACAGAGACAGAGAGAGACACACAGAGAGACAGAGACAGAGACAAAGACAGAGAGAGACAAAGACAGAGACAGAGAGAGACAGAGAGAGACAAAGTCACAGGGAGAGACAGACAGAGAGAGACAGAAACAGAGAGAGACTGAGAGAGACAAAGACAGAGACAGAGAGAGACAAAGACAGACAGAGAGAGAGACACAGAGAGACAAAGACAGAGACAGAGAGAGACACACAGAGACAAAGACAGAGACACAGAGAGACACAGAGAGGCAAAGACACAGGGAGAGACAGAGAGAGACAAAGACAGAGAGACACAGGGAGAGACAAACACAGAGACAGAGAGAGACAGAGAGAGACAAGGACAGACACAGAGAGGCAAAGACACAGGGAGAGACAGAGAGAGAGAGAGACAAAGAGGGACAAAGACAGAGACAGAGAGACACAGAGAGTCAAAGACAGATGGGGTGACAGAGAGAGACAGAGAGAGACACAGAGACGCAGAGACTGAGAGAGACAGAGAGGCAAAGACACAGGGAGAGACAGAGAGAGACAAAGACAGAGAGACACAGGGAGAGACAAAGACAGAGACAGAGAGAGACAAGGACAGACACAGAGAGGCAAAGACACAGGGAGAGACAGAGAGAGAGAGACAAAGAGGGACAAAGACAGAGACAGAGAGACACAGAGAGTCAAAGACAGAGGGGGAGACAGAGAGAGACAGAGAGAGACACAGAGACGCAGAGACTGAGAGAGACAGAGAGGCAAAGACAGAGAGAGAGACACAGAGAGGCACAGGGAGAGACAGAGAGAGACAAAGACAGAGACAGAATGAGAGAGACAGAGAGACAGACAGAGAGAAACAAAGACAGACACAGAGAGAGACACAGAGAGACAAAGACAGAGGGAGACAAAGACAGAGAGGGACACAGAGAGACAAAGACAGAGACAGAGAGAGATACAGAGAGGCAAAGACACAGGGAGAGACAGAGAGAGACAAAGACACAGGGAGAGACAGAGAGAGACAAAGACAGACAGAGAGAGAGACACAGAGAGACAAAGACAGAGACAGAGACAGAGAGAGACACACAGAGACAAAGACAGAGACACAGAGAGACACAGAGAGGCAAAGACACAGGGAGAGACAGAGAGAGACAAAGACAGAGAGACACAGGGAGAGACAAAGACAGAGACAGAGAGACAGACAGAGAGACAAAGACAGAGGGGGAAAAAGAGAGAGACAGAGAGAGACACAGAGACGCAGAGACTGAGAGAGACAGAGAGGCAAAGACACAGGGAGAGACAGAGAGAGACAAAGACAGAGAGACACAGGGAGAGACAAAGACAGAGACAGAGAGACAGACAGAGAGACAAAGACAGAGGGGGAAAAAGAGAGAGACAGAGAGAGAGAGAGACACAGAGACGCAGAAAGAGAGAGGCAAAGACAGAGAGAGAGACAGAGAGAAACAGAGAGAGACAGAGACAGAGAGAGACACAGAGAGACAGAGACAGAGAGAGACATTAAGAGACAAAGACAGAGAGAGACAGAGAGAGTCAGAAATGGAGAAAGCCATAGAGAGACAAAGACAGAGAGAGACACACAGAGAGATAGAAACAGAGAGACAGAGAGAGACACGCAGATAGACAGAGACAGATAGAGACACACAGAGACAGAGAGATGGAGACAGAGACAGAGAGAGAGACAAAGACAGAGAGACTGAAACAGAGGAGAGACAAAGACAGAGAGAGACCGAGAGTCTGAAACAGAGAGAGACTTAGAGAGACAAAGACAGAAATGAGAGACAGAGAGAGACAAGAGAGACAGAGACAGAGAGAGACACACGGAGAGACAGAGAGAGACAGAGACAGAGGGAGACAGAAACAGAGAGAGACAGTATGAAATAGAGAGACACGAAGACAGAGAGAAGCACAGAGAGACAGAAACAGAGAGAGAGACGCAAAGAGAGACAGAGACAGAGAGAAACACAAAGAGACAGAGACAGAGAGAGAGAGAGAGAGAAACACAGAGAGAGAAACTCGGAGAGGCAGAGACAGAGAGAAACACAGAGAGACAGAGCCAGAGACAGAGAGTGACTCAGAGAGAGACAGATGGAGACAGAGACAGAGACAGAGAGAGACACAGAGAGACAGAGACAGAGGGAAACAGAGACAGAAACGAAAAGACAGAGAGAAACACAGAGAGACAGAGGCAGAGAGAGAGACAGAGACAGAGGGAGAGACAGAGGCAGAGAGAGACATAGATGGAGAGAGACATAGAGAGGCAGAGACAGAGAGAAATACAGAAAGACAGAGACAGAGAGACAGAGACACAGAGACAGAGAGAAACACAGAGAGACAGAGACAGAGAGAAACACAGAGAAACAGAGAGAAACACAGAGAAACAGAGAGAGACAGAGACAGAGGCAGATAGAGACAGAGACAGAGTCAGAGAGAGACAGAGACATAGACCTAGATAGACATAGAGAGGCAGAGACAGAGAGAAACACAGAGAGACAGAGACAGAGAGAGACAGAGACACAGAGACAGAGAGAAACACAGAGAGACAGGGACACAGGCACAGAGAAACAGAGACAGAGAGAAACACAGAGAGACAGAGACAGAGAGAGACAGAGACAGAGGCAGGGAGAGACATAGACAGAGAGAGAGACATAGAGAGCCAGAAGCTGAGAGAGACATAGACAGTGAGCGACACAGAGAGGCAGAGACAGAGAGGGACACAGAGAGACAGAGAGAGACACAGAGAGACAGAGACAGAGACACAGAGAGATACAGAGAGGCAGAGAGAGAGAGACAGAGAGAGACACAGAGAGGCAGAAACAGAGAGAGAGACAACAGAGAGAAAGGCACAGAGATGCAGAAACAGAGAGAGACAACAGAGAAATAGAGTCAGAGACACAGAGAGACACAAAGAGAGACAGGCACAGAGAGGCAGAAACAGAGAGAGACAGACACAGAGAGAAACACAGAGAAAGACAGAGACAGAGAGAGACACAGATAGACAGAGACAGAGAGAGACACAGAGGGACAGGGACAGAGAGGGACATAGAAAGAGACAGAGAGAGACAGAGACAGAGAGAAACCACAGAGAGACAGAAACAGAGAGAGAGGGAGACACAGAGAGGCAAAGACAGAGATAGAGATAGAGAGAGACCTAGACACAGAAAGAGATACAGAGAGAGAGACAGACACACAGATAGACAGAGGCAGAGAGAAACAGATAGAGACAGAGGCACAGAGAGAAAGAGGAAGAGAGAGACACAGAGAGAGACAAAGGCAGAGAGAGAGAGGGAGACAAAGACAAAGGCAGAGAGAGATAGATAGATAGAGACAGAGAGAAACCGAGAGACACAGAGAGAGATAGAGACAAAGAAAGAGACTGAGTGTGAGAGACAAAATGTTACATTAATTTGTATTCTTCCTGTAATTCCATGAGTACCTTAGTCATCAACTGTTTGTTTCAACCTGATTAGATGCTTTTCATTTTTAATTCTTCAAATAAGTTGCTCAGCAAATTTTACTCCTTGATTAAGCTTACATTTGTTGAAGAACTGTGAGGTGCTCCCAAAGTCTTCAATAGTAAACACAAAATTATTACTGCTTAACAAACTAAATTCATGGACTTTGAAAAAGACTCGGTGCTTTATTTTGAAGCAATGAAATAGAACTCCCTTTGTTCTAGTTACAGGAAGCCTGATTACTTTTAAAGCTATTTAGTTCCGGCAACAGTTGTTAAAGGAGGTTTAGGTTAAACAAGAATTAAAATAATGAAAAATATGCTACATTTTCCTTTTTATCTGTTTTGTATTTTTTTCTCTCTAGTTCCCCCAATTAGTAGCAGCATTTATTCTGTTGGTTTACTATTTCATTGCAAAGATGGAGAAAATAGGGAAGAAACAGTTCCATCACTGTGTAATATGATAAGCTCCATCATGGTCTTGTTAACTATATTACCCAAATGGGGCAAGTTTCCTCATAGGTTTCTTTAAGAACAATATTATGTGGCTACTCTTTATGAGGTACGTGTACACATTGGGGTCAAAAATCTATATCTTCAGTTCAATGTTTTTAAACCTTTTTGTTTTGTAAGGTAATCTATACAGCTTTACAGTGTTATAAGTTAAGCATATTATTTATGACAACCATAAAGGTATTTGAAATTGAAAATGTTGCCTCTTTTTAAAACATTTTAGCATCTATGAAATTATGTGTATATCAAACTTCAATACACCAACTTGTTTCTCTGAACATGTAAAATGATGTGAACCTCAAATATTTAAGTAAACCAGTTGCTTAAGAGGCTGTGAAATTTTAAATTCAAAATAGGATTTCAAATTAAAACTACCAAATTTTATTTTTCCCATCTCATTTCTTGCCTAATAATCTACAAAATAAAATGTAAATGAGGTCTCTAAACTAATTTTAAGAGTACCTTTGGTGATTTAAAATGGCAAAATATTTTAAATTTTTGTTCAGAGCGACAGTGAAATGAAATTTAACAATGAGCTCAGAGTAGCAGTACAGGGCAGTACAAAAACCTAAACCAACTTCTGATAAGAAACTTCATAAAAAGCCATATATTTTTTGAAAACTATGAGATCAAATTAAAAAAAAAAAAATGATAATTTTGAAATAAGTCACAATTTCCAATGTGTAAATGTATCATATAAACTTTAAATTACAAGATTATTATGGTCATGGACATATGAAAGAAAAGGCTCTAAAATATCTGTAGTAGAATAATAAAATATCGAATTTCAAATTAAATTTACTCTACATCAATGACACTGACTTTCATTCTTCTTCGAGTTTGTGTCCCTATAAGTGGAAAGGAAATTTGTGAATACATTTCAAATGTATAACACAAGAGTTCTACTATTAAGTTATAATTTAGTTCTTTTACCAAAAAAAAAAAAAAGAAATAGTTAACAGGTGAGAGAAGTAGAAAGCCAAATAGTTGCCTGTTTTAGTTAAGAGACTTTACAAAGTCTAGCATCAGCTGAATCGCAAAAATAAGTAACCATTAAATGAGAAGAAAACACTAAGTGACAGGGTCAGTAAATGTGGATCCTTTAGAGAAAACTGTTAAACAAAACTTGTTATGCTTCAAATTTGACAATATTTAGCATGGTCTATTCAGCAAAACTCTAATTCTACTACTGGCATAGAGGTGTTTTGTGATAAATTGTTCACTGGATACTGCAGTAAACCAGTGCAACATTTTGAATGCCTTAGAGAAAATCTAAACCTTGAAGGAGCTTATTGCCAACATGATGTAAATACATACACACATTCATGAACTACATGAGTGCTTTCAACAGGTTGTGCTCATCACAAAGGACAAAGATAACGCAATAATGTAAAAGTTTTAACTAAAAATATATTTAGATAGGGAATCGAGTTGATCACAAACAGTGATTTAAGTACACAAAACCATGATTTGTTAGCATTTTATTTAAATAAAACTTTGATTATATTCATGTTAATAATAGGATTAGCTGTGAAAGTGAAAGGCATGCTAAAGGTAATATATGGCCTTCGATGTATCTGTCTAGTTCAGTATTAGAGCAAGCACTTTCATATTGCCTTCTTATACAAAGAACAGAGAGAGAGAAAGACGCTAAGAAGTTAAAACAGTTCCTGTGTTCACTGATTACTCAGGAATTCAATTTCTGTACTGTCCCACAGATACTAGTATGTGCCACGGCAAGTCAATAAATAAGTCGCAAAATGAGATAGAGGCAATAATTACTCTGCATAACTTCCTGAAGTGTTAATTCAAAATCTTCTCGGGCTTCTAGCCGGTAAAAACTTGGCTTGACACCAACGTTCACCCTGAAGACGAGGAAGATGCACTTCTTCGAAACGTTGGTGTCAAGCCAAGTTTTTACCTGGCTAGAAGCCCGAGAAGATTTTGAATTAACACGTCGCCAGGAAAGCTTCAGTTCTTATTCCTGAAGTGTATTTAACTTTTCTACATTTTCACTCTGTACATTTGAACACTTATCCTAACTCTTTATAAGTCCTCAAATAGCAGCACTTAAAATGTCTTTTGCTGCTGTCGCATACAACGTGTAACCTCTTGAGCTATGGCATCATCATTTTCAAAACTTTGGACATTCAAATGATCTTTTAGTGGCCCAAAAAATGTAAATCTTTTTCATTTTGAATGATTTGTTCCACTTGCTGCACTGTGGTTTCAGTTAACACCTCTGCAGGATGACTAGGACGTTGCTTATCTCTGGAACATCACCTTTTGGTGTTCATCTAGGGAATCCAAATTGCACACAGATTTCCATGATAAACTGTTTCGCTATACTAGGGACACATTTCATGATGCGCTTCTTCTGTGGACAGTTCTTTTGCCCACAAAAAAGCACAACTGTACACTGTTCTTTTGGTGTTCCCTCCAGCAACATCCTGCCATTTTCTGGCTGCCACTGATTGACCACTTGACCAGATGTCTATGTGATGTCATACATCCACTGTGACAAGTATACATGCTGTCATTTGTATGCAAAAAAAGACAAAAAAAAAAAAAAAAAGAGGAAGTTATATACATGCAGACCCCGTTATTATATTTTGAAAAATCGCAACACATATCTAATTTGCACAAGTAAAGGGTCATTTTATATATAAAATATGGGGTTGCATCCTAATTTACTCACATAATTTTAAAATATCAGTGATCATTCGTAGTTTTGTCAAAAATAACCTTTATTGTCTTTCTGGAAGGTATTTTAATGCATAATTTATACACTTTAAAACTAAACACTGAAACACACAGTAATACACTAATATAGCTTAATTAAAGTAGTATCCTAAACAGCCTCTGGATCATATATATCTGAAGAAACTGATGATGCTATTCTGGGTTCAGTTTCATAGCAGCTTTCCTGATGTGCAGATGTAGAGTTGTTGATAGTGCTTGATATTCATTTCAAGTGCCACACTGTTTTGCAAAGAAATGTTTAATTGGTGGATATGTATTCTTTTTAAGTTGATTAAACAGCTCTCACTAACATTTAAGAGAATGCATAGCTTTTTACTCCTCTAATGCACTTCTTGGTTCTTCAGAATCCTGCAACATGATTCATGTTCTCCAAAAATTATCGTTGCAGCATGGATCATTTGAAGGTCTTGAGACATATTTCCTCAACTTCTGTTTCTTATTTGTTACTGTTTTCACTGAAAAATAGCAAATTTGCATTGATCAGATCCTCAGATTAGAGTTTCCCTGTACTTAAATAAAAAATTGTGTATGCAAATTATCATAACAAGTCTGCATATAATATGGGTCTATCTATATGTTATACAATAAACTGACATTTGCAACTTATTTATTGACTCAACTTCATATTTGGTTTATAGTTAATACTTAAATAGAAAATAAGTCTAGTTTCAGATATTGACATGTGCTCACATATTTAGATGTAAAATAACCTGAATGAGAAATATTCTTATTACAAGGTAACAATATACCTCAATGCAAATGTTACCCAAGTAATTCATTCCTACAATGTGCATTATATATAATGATGTATCATGATATTGTTTTTGTAAATGTTCTCGCTGTTTGGTACACTTTTGTATTTGATAATATAATGTTTAAGCTCAAGAACTCTGTGTGAAGAAATTTTGAATTTTGGTAAATAAATCACTCTACTTGTGTACATGTGTTTTAATAGTTTTTAGGATCCTAGCTCCTGATTTCCTCTGGTGAAAAGTAAACAAAGAAAACACCAAACAAACACTCATACCTTGATATCAAGAAAGCAAGAGCCAATATATGTTTGAAAATTAAGACACATAAGCAGCCACATAAATGTAAGATAGCAACAAAGGGGATACTGAAGGTTTTTTTTTTTTTATTGATTTTGGGAAAAAATTTTGATTTTTGGATTTATTGGTGCAAAAAATGCATCATACTTTAAAGTACCTACATATTTGCAATGCTTGATTCTCTAGGGCACATATAACACATGTTTGGGGTACCAGTTCAAAGCATTGTGCTTGTTAAATGACTCTCTGTGTCAAACTTTAAAGTCTTTTCTCTCAGGTTCCATCTTCTCACACAAAAATACACCTAGGGCTCTGAAAAGTGTTCCCAAAACTCTGCAGAATATGTGCAATAAATTATCCATTTGGAACTTTGATATTGCTCTTAGATTAGTTTTAAAAAAGCTATGTGGTATAATTATGCAATGTTTTTGTAGCTTTTCTCACTTTGTGATGTAAATACTTTTTTTTAAAAAAACATTATCGAATTTAGAAAAATTTCAAACGAGCAATTTGTTACAAAGATACTACGGAATACATTTTTAAAAATTGGTGCATTTAGCTCAATATATGTATAAGAAGCTAATTAAGCTAGTTAAATAAAATAAATTAATATATCAAGAATGAAAATACATACTTGAATGGAATATTTCTTTTGTAACCGGTAATGTCTCTACAAAAATTAAACTTCTAGTTTTAATGCTTTAGAACATTATTTCATCACTTCAGTGTCTCCTTAAGGTGATGTAACTGTGGCATTTGGAAAATCCACAGTATATAAGATATGTTATTGACATTTTATATCAGTAATTATAATACTGATATTTTTGTCATATATCAAAATTCCAGGTTGCATAATTTTTATTGCGTAATTCGTTTTGCTAATAAAAATGAACCAGTGATACATTTTAAAAAATATTCATATTAAAAAATCATGCTTTACAGTAAATGAGTTTGCAAGTTGAGACCGTTAGTTGGCCTCGCTACTATGATTATTATTTCCGTGAATTATCAATTATTTAATTATTTAAAAGTGTTAATCGTTAATCATGTAATATATTTAAGAGTGTAAAGCTAGCTTCTAGCAAGCACAACTCAAAGTTGTCTACCAAACTTGGCTATTGGAAAAGGGGAAGGCTCTTTGTGAACAAGAACACTTTTGTTGGTCACGTGCTGTGGTGCATGTGCGTACAATAGAGAAATAAGTGACGACGCAATCGGGTGAAGAACAGAATTGTAGAGAAATGAGTTTTTTTCTATTGTGTGATGATGGTCACGAGGGAGTTATGGTGCATTGTGGGTAAATAAAGATGCATTATGGGCTACCTCAAAGCCAAGTTGGCGGTATTTCTGACCAATCAGAATGAAGCAGCCATGACAGTAAATTTACTATATAAGTAGCAGATTGTAGGATGTCAAGGCACTCTAAAACTATTACGCTCTTGTACTCTTACATACACTCAGTCGCTACGTACGCGTAATCGCTGTTGGGCAGTCAGAAGGTCACTTGAGGTCATGTGCGCGTAATTACAGTCGAGAACACTCACCGCTAAGTTCAATGCGCATACTCGTTGTCAGGCTATTATACGGTGCGAAATTAATAAATGAAAGTAACCAGTTCAATAAGTGAAATTAAGTTACGTCGTTAAAGCAGGAACGCTGCTAGAAATAATCAGAATTTGTTAGATTGTAAAGCAAAGTGCTTGTCTAGATGTCTTACATCTAGTCTAGAATAAAACGCGTAGATAAAGTGAAAGTGTGCTAACCATTTCGCAAGACCACTCCCAAACTACCCTCATTGTCGTTACCACCCGAGTGAGTCCATCTTCCTGCAGGCTGAGCTACGCCAGAGGCAACCAACGGTAGTGGATCTTCAAAACCAGGTACGTGGGAGATCTACTCTCTTGGTAGTGGAGTGAGTCAGAGACACCACTTAACGTAAGAGCAAACCACCGTCATACTTGGCTCTACAACGGGGTGTAAAAACAGTTACATACTTGGCTCCCATCACTTGGGTCGATAAATAAATACCTCGCATACTTGACACACAACGTGGGGCTACATAAACATTCCATACTTCACACACAACGTGGGGCAGTATAAACGTTCCAAAATAGATCTGTCATTTTCTATTACTTATATTAACTATAATTATTGGAGAAAATGTTTACTTTTCTTACTCTCCAAAGTTGTTGATTTTTCAAAAAGTAATAGCTTCTCGTAGAAGTGTCACTGCATCCACATCAACAGATTTGGTTCATGCACCATGAGGCAGCTCCCTACATCAGTGGACCAGTGCACCAATTTCGGTAATGTGTTCTCCCAAATCGATGGGTTGTTCGACATGGCCCCGTGAATTGACCATCGCGATCCCAGATTTGAATCCATTATAGTTTTATTTCTGAGGGCATCTCAGGTAAACAGTATATGTAGTCGAGACTAATCACGAAGATTCTTACACAATGAATCTGGGAGCGTGGTAATTGAGTGAGTTGATGAGGATGTTTGCAATGAGTGCATTGGTACATGGAAGCTTGTTTTAGAGCTAACAGGCGAAGTTTTTGGCACTCTTAGTATGCATAAAGGTGTGAAAATCAATAATAGAAGTACATAGTGGTTTCTTAATTTATTTTACTAAACAGTAAAAGATTCTCTAGGTCTGTTCTTGTGTTGTTTTGTTTTTTGTTTATTTTAGATTTTGTAAGTGTTGTGGTTTAATTATAATTTCTCACTTTTGTAACAACAATGAGGATGATTTATAATTAAAAAAACGAAAGTTGCAAATGATTACATGTTGGTTTGATCTGTGTATTTCTTCAATAAAACCAAATTTAAATAAAACATAATATCATTGTGCTCAATATTTTTAAGCTAAACCCTGGATGCGTCATGACTCCTAATAAGATACTTCACAAAAACGAAAACATTTAGTTACTTAGGTTGAAGCTTCAGTGCGGTCGATATTCTTCCCTCACATCACATCACACCACCTGCTATGGTCGCGTAGGGCAAAGGACAGAGGGGGATCAGTGCTGTGATCTGTTGCGCAAAAAGTCACCAAAAATCTGAGAAAGGGAGTAATAGCCATCTTAGAAACATCGTGAAACTTTCCTCATGAACATAAATTTAGAAAATCGGGAAAACAATTGCAAAAACTGGATCATCACATGGTCCTCAAACGCTGATACAAATATTCTTCCCATCCTCTATATCACACTTGTTCAAGGGTCACAGGTATTGCAGTGTCCACAAATAGGTCTTCGTTTGAAATTTCTGCTAAGTAGTTTATCAGTTGTCAAATCCAGGATTTTAAACTTTGTATAGTTTTTTTTTCTTCTAAATTCCAGTGATCTATGTAGCAAAGCAAAACAAAATGGGCCTTTATTACGATCTGTGAGGGGCATGTTTATTCAAACCATTAAAGTAATTCCTTCCATGCTTGAGCGCTACATGCTCCTGAACAGTCCATAACAACAACAACTACAATTACTACTGTAAAAAGCGTTATTTAACATGTGTGCAGGATCATTTGGTTTGGATATGTTAATGTATACTAAAGCTCATTTCTTCATTGGCATCCATTTTGTAGGATAGTTTCCAATGGGAAATGCAATGTAACCAACACTAACGCTGTCTTTTTTCAACAAGTAAGTGACATACAGTTACGTTTGATGATTGTTCACGTTATAATCTTCAAACATAGCTGGGCAAGGTACTGAATTCACTAACACAGAAAGAGACCGCATCGTGGCCGAATGGTTAGACCACTCGCCTCTCACCTAGTTCGAACCCAAGCGACCACATGTGAGATTTGTGATGGACAAAGCGGCGCAGGGGCGGGTTTTCTCCGGATTTTCCGGTTTCCTCCACCATCTCATTGCACCGATACTCCATCTTAATTCCATATATCATCAAGTCATCACCTGCGGTTCCATATGAACTAAAAGCGGGCGTCAAACACTATAAAAACTAACACAAAAAGGACTACATATATATGTAACTTTAGAAAATAACTTTACAGCATCAATAAAAGATTGTAAGATTCCTACAAATCCAGCCATATTAGGACCCCTGAATATATGAAGATGAATATATCCTAATACTTTCCGTTCTAATAAAGTAAGAAATGCTAGCTAGATCTACTAAAACTTTAACATAAGTAAGGTTCCTCGCGGATTGTCGACTACATAACAGATTCCTCCAAATAGACTATAATACCTTATCAAATGTTGTGACATTTTCATATTCACAACCATGATTAAAATACTGAGCCGAGCGAGATGACCCATGGCGCGAGCTCGGGAATTCGTCCCAAGGACTACCGGTCTACCTGCCCCGGGTCGCCAGGCGATTGCAGTATACGTTTCTTGTCGTTTCTATTGTCATTTCATTCGTGTTGATTTCTTTCAGGTTTGGAACTGTAGACGATGGTGCTTGGTGCGGCGTGACAGGGAAAAAGGAATATCTCCGACTTCGGCTGGTTGCCGGGGGCATTGGACTCTATGCTGGTTTAGATGCCCGATCTGTCTCTCTGACTGTCGGGGTGCTTCAAACTGGAAACTGTAGGGACCCTGTCTCTCCAGGTTCCGGCCGCCCGGTGTAACTTTTCAGATCTCCCTCCCGGGAGCTACCCCTTGTGGGTCCTATGTACAATAACCTAGACCCCCTTAACAATGAGAATTATACTAAGTATATTCTAAGGGTCATTTATACTTTTGCTTTCTCTAGTCCATATGTACAATGTACATAGTGGATAGAGAAGATGAGGTATCATGTGATACCGAGATGTTTTGAGGTCCACTAAAATATACAAAAACTTACCGCACAAAAAATGTAAAATGTCGTTAAAACACATTCATGTTATACCTATATGCTTTTATTGTAAAACTGTTTCTGAGATGTTACTTGTTATTGGTTTCAGCTTTGGAATACATATTCTTCTCAAACGGGACTATACAAAGCAAACCGAACTTCAATTGTTTCACATAGCGACAAGCTTTTAAAGAATTTGAGTATTGTTTTAGGCTAATGTATGCCCTCATTTCTCTCCTACTTAGAAGGAAGCAAGTAATAAGACTAATTATGCTGATATTTATCTCGATTAGCATGATGTAGATAAAAGGGTAATTTTTTATAAGAACATTTTTATTTGGAACAGCTAGGGAAAGTTATGTGAAAGGAACACATCAAATTTTTACTTCACTTTTTAATTACGCGGCCGTTAACTTAGTAAGTGTACTCCCGTGTCGTGGATAAAGTAGAAGGTTTCTATTTGTAAAATAAAATATACGCTAAAAATACAAGGCTTCTGAAAAACGAATATATGAAGTTGAAGATTTAACACATGTTTAAATAGAACTTCACTCACTCAAGCACAGATGATGTAAATTTAATCATACAGGCATTCAAATTAGCCTAGGATTTCCTTTCCTCCTTTCCTTCTTTCTATCCATCTCTTTCTTTCTTTATCTGTTTCCTCTCCCCCTATGTAGGGCTTACGAGCCAGCGCCTTGTGTCAGAGGTTATTCCAGTGACCAGCCCGATGACTCGTGAGAAAGCGGGTAATATGAAATGACGGTGAGGCTGATGACAGGCCAGATGATTATGGAGTGCTGCTGATCTGAATGCCGGGAGAACCCAGAGAAAACTCGCCCAGGCGCCGCTTCGTCCATCACAAATCCCACATGTAGTTCCCTGGGGTCGAACCCGGGCCGCCTAGGTGTGAGACGAGCGGTCTAACCACTCGGCCATGTCTCTGCCTAGGAAAACCAGAGATTTTAAAACTGTAAAGGTACGAGAGGAGAAACTTAATATTTATAGAAGCCTATTCTTAAATATTCATGTGACGAATCTTTGAATTTTCTACACGCAACGAGTTATATTTTACTCAGATAAAATTTAAATTCCTGACAAATGGCATTTGGTCACATTAAATAGATACACCATGGATAGAAATCTTCAGTTATTCAGACCGCATACTGGAACAAATATTTAAAATTAACATGCTTCGATTTGCAGATGACATTATAGTTTCAGTGGAAAATAGAATATTTTGAAGCATATGTTAATAAATTGGAAAGCAGACTAAGAAGTCATTATCAAATATATACTGATAAATTGAGAACAGTACTTAATTCGTAGGGAAAAGGCAACAGTAAAACAAAAATTAAATTTAACTGGAAATGATTAAATGAAGCTGAAGAATTTTAATAAATTGGTAGCAAAATAACATCTCATGGAAGAAGTAAGAAATGAATTATTAATAGAATATGTCAAGCTAAGTTTTTCTTCAGCAAGACAAATACATTATTTATTTATTTAACGATTTCCAAAATATGAACCCTATTTTACAAACGTGTAACAGGACATTAGTTTAAATACAATATATGTTTATAAATTAAGGATAACTTTAGTAGTATTAATAATATAGGTAACTATTTACAAAGATTATATATTCTATTGGCAGAGTTGTGAAATTGTGAGTACAAACAACCACTAGATCAAATTATGAATAATTTAATATAATGGTGGTATACACGGTATTAGATATGAATCTAGGTGCTGAACAAATCTAAGTGGTTAGTTTGTTTTTCACACAAGCCGCATGTAGGACAGGGGTTGGATTGGTCACATTTATGTCACATTTTGGTTGTCGAGGTAACTATTTTCAAGATGTTCCTTGTTGCCAGTTTCAATTTTAAAATATGTATACTTTTCTCAAACAGGAAGTTGTCCTGTTTCCTTTCTTTTACTCCTGGCCATGTAAAGAGAAGTGAATTTCAATGACAATCGCATAGCGGCAGCTTTTAAAAGATTTTGATTATCGCTTTAGCCTATTGCATTCCCTCATTTCCCTTTTACTTATAAGGAACTAAGTAATCAGACCATTCTGAAAACATTTATCTCAATTAACACGAAGTAGGAAGAAGAATCATCTTTTACAAGAAGTTTGTTTTTAGAACAGGTAGAGAAAGTCATATGGATGGATAACATTCGATTTATAAAGTAATGTAATTGGATGCAAATAATGGTTTATGTCGAATAATGCTGAGACTGCTTCAAATACGTGTACAGAATATGCGTACAACAAATATCCAAATTCTCTGGTGAAGGAAACTTTCAAAGATATGTACAACTGGAATTTACTGTACCAGAAAGCAGTGAAAGTCGCGTCACGAAAAGCTTGTTCTTCCTGCCAACTCATGATAGATTAACTTGAAAGTATATTGATCCATCATTTGCAATAACACAATTCACGAATGGTCACGATAAATTCGGTACAATATAGAATGTTTTTAAATATGTTTTCCTAGCAGTGCTATCTGCTTATGATCACATCCAATACCTTCTCTTTGTTTGTCTGCTACAAGAAGGAAAACGACCTAAAAGTAGAGTCAGACTGAAAAATGCAATGCCTCCCGGTCTCTAGCCGGTTGCTCTAACCACTGAGCTATCATGCCGGCATGACATTAAACTTCTCAACTCCTCCATAAAACGTAAGGTGATTTCTAATTATTCTGAGAGCCCGCCTGGGTAGTGTGTTGGTAGCCTGGCTGCCTCACATTCAAAAGGTCGTCACTTTGAATCTCGCTTAGGATGAGTTACTCTCGGAGTTTTCCCTCATCCTGAGAAGACGAATGTCGAGTAACTTTAAGCTACAAGAACCCCGAGATCATTTGAGCATCTTTTCACTAATTTCATTCATCGTCCGATATGACCAACCAGGTTAAAGGACGTTAAGCTACAAAAATGAGATGAAATACCCCAATGGCATCTTACAATATTGTAAGTACTTTAAGATCTGGGATTCATAGTATAACAAACTATTATGTCAATTAGTGCTAGTTTAATTGTTTTCTCACTCAAGTCGTGTGTAGGACAGGTGCTGGTTAAGTAAAAGTCAAAGTGAAAAAGGCCATAACCGGAATTTGAACCACGAAACTTCCGCCTTCTAGATGGTCGATCTAATCACTGAGCTCCCATAGCAACATGCCGGCAAGGCATTAAACTCGCAAGGTTCTCGGTAAATGACAATATTATCACAAAATACTCACCTTTACTGCTTTCTGGACACAGAAAGTTTACATACCTCCTTCTAAAGTTTCCTTCACCAGAGAAATGGGGTATTTGTTGTATAGCAGCCTTAGTATTATTGGTTGTAAATAACTGAATCCAACAATATTAGTTTATAAATTTGATGTGTTCCACTCACATGACTTTCTCTACCTGTTCTGAAGATAAACTTCATACAAAAGATTCTACTTCATGCTAATTGAGACACACAACAGCAGAATAGTCTGATTACTTAGTCCCTTATGAGTAGAAGGGAACTAAGGGAATGCACCAGGCTAAAGCGACAGTCAAATCTTTTAAAAGTTGTCACTATGCGATTGTCACTTTCCTCGCACAGCCAGGAGTAAAACAAAAGAAGCAGGACGACTTACTATTTGAGAAAAATATACGCATTTTAAAACTGAAACAAGTAAAAAGGAATATCTCGAAAATGGTTAGCTGCGCAACAAAAATGTAAGCGACAGAAATTATGAGTTTTGAAGAGATCTACCATTTTATACGGTATGCTTTAGACTATCTGGTTTATCAGTAATGCAAAATTCATTCAAAATGAAACGGTCTTCAGAGGCTATTCCAAGGAAATCCAAGATTTACATTTCATTTGTTATGTAAACGTTTTAGTATATGATACTTTTATCAAAACCTTTACAGCCATTTTTATGAAAATTAAGTTTTTCGAAAACGTTTTCATGTAGAAGTTAGCTTGTGGTTGGGAAATTTTCCTGAAAATCTTCTTGTCGCATCCTTGGGAGATACTAAATTTGAATAACAAGTTTGGTATTTAACGAACTTTTCGTTTTTGAGTTATTATGTATAAAGGTACACACTTACATACACCGACATACATTTTTTCTAAAAATGCATTTTGGATTCAGGGGACCTTAAAGTGTTAAATTTATGGTGAAATCTCCCTATCGAATTTCTGGGTGGAATACAATACCTTCTCTACCCTTTATGCACATTATGCTTACGTGTTAAAAAGTAAACAGTGGAAAGATTTTGTTGAAAACATGAATTGATGCAAAATGTTTCATAGATGTGTTACTAGGTGAATACTAAATTCAGAAAGAAAAGGAATAGAAGCTTATGAAATATTGATTATTATTGTTGTTATTGTTATTATTTTTATTATTATTCTGGTTATTATTGTTGTTGTTATTATTGTTATTATTATTGTTATTATTATAATTGTTATTATTATAATTGTTATTATAATTGTTATTATACTTGTTATTATACTTGTTATTATTATTATTATTATTATTATTATTATTATTATTATTATTATTATATACTTTTTATTCAGGGGTTCTCAAAGAATATAGTTCCGATGAAATCTCGCTATAGACTTTTTTGGTGGCATATAATACCTTCTCTTTCTACTATATACATTGTATACATTGTATATACGTGCTAGAGAAAGTAAAACGAAGAATGGACGTCATATAACATATATTAAGACACCAAAGTATCTTGAAAATTATAATCAAAGTTACAATTGACGACAAGAACAGCAAAGGAGGAACAAGGCTACAATATATGCAACAAATTACCAACGTGATGAGCTACAGAATGAATTGCAAACTAACTGCTCTTTATTACTCCAATTGATTACAGTAAAAAATATGTTTGCAAATAAACGTCTTTACTTGGTGCTTTCGCTAACATTCTGCTGTACAGTTTTCTTTCAACGTTCGCTGCGGCGGCCACGATACTCGTCCAGGTTCCCGTCCAGAGCGACTGGGCCAAGTTGCTCCCTTTTTACTTTCTCTACACGTGCTATGTGCATAGAATATCGAGGAAGTATTGTATCCAATACAGAGATTTCACCGTAAATGCATGCTTTGGGATCCCCTGATTAAAAAAAAACAAAAACAAAAAAATAATTTTTTTTTTTTTAGAGAAAGGTCCTATGTGTGTGTCTGTGAACAGCATAGCTCAAAAAGTAAAAGACCGTGAAATACCAAAATTGGTATTTAAGCATATTATCTTCCAAGGACACGACACGTAGATTTTCAAGAAAATCCCTCCACCTCAAACTAACCTTTATATGGAAAAAAATTGAAAATTTTATTTTTCTCAAAAATGGCTCTAATGATTTTGGTTAAAATATCGTATATTAAAGATATTAACAACACAAATAAAATGAATATTTTGAATTTTCTGGAAATAGCCTGTAAAGAGCAATTTATTCTGGTTGATTTTTACAGAATTGTTCATAACAGTTAAACCGTAAGAGACAAAAACTCGCTACTCAAAAATGTAGATCTCGTTAAAACACACAACTTATGTCACATGCATTTTTGTTGTAGAGTTGACCGTTTCCAAGATATTCTTTGGTATTGGATTCAATTTTACAATACATATACTTTGCTGAGACAAGAAGTGTCCTTTTTTCTTTTATTCTACTCCTGGCCAAGCAAAGAAGCCAATTTCAATGACAGTCGCATAAATATAGTTTTTAAAACATTTGACTATCGCTTTAGCATAGCGCATTCTTGGAGTTCCCTTCTGATTTAAGGAACTAAGTAATAACTAGATTGTGCTAATGCTTATCTCCATTAGCAAGGTGTAGAAAGAAGAAGAATCTTTTGTAAGAGGTCTGTTTGCAGAACAGTTAGAGAAGGTCAGGTGAGTGTAACACGTCAGATTTTTATACCTGGCGACCACGTAACCAGAAACTTCCAGAACCAGGAACAATCGGAGCTTCCGAGTAAAGTGCTCATTGACTGCACACGTATATACTTACACCGCAAGCCACTCACACACTGCGGCAATTACGGTCGGCAAGATGTGGTATAAATAATTAAAATTCTAATGTGTTCCGTTCACATATATTGCTATACTTCTCAACAACAAATTATTGTTAAAAAGCTTATTCTTCTTTTTACCTCATGTTAATTGAGAAAAAATTAGCAGAAAAAATAGGTAGAGCGGAAATAAGGGAGTATACTAGGCTAAAAAGATAGTAAAATCCTTCAAAAGCTTGTTGCTATGGAATTTAAGTTCCTTTGTTTGATGGCCAGGAGTTGAGAAATTCCCCTATGAGAAAAGTGTAAGTATTTCAAAACTGAAACCAATAACGAAGAATATCTCAAAAACGGTCACCTCCACGAAAATATGTATGCAACATTAATTGCATGTCTTAACGATCTCTACATTTTTGTCACATAATTTTTTGTCTATCTCTTACGGTTATGCAAAATTCCAAAACACTCATCCAGAATAAAGATGTCATGGAGGTTTTTCCCAGAAAATTCAATATACACATTTTATTTGTCGTGCATATATCTTTAATAATAGTCGTTAGAGCCATTTTTGAGAAAATCATTTTTTTTTCAAAATTGTTCTATGTAAGGGGTAGTTTGGGATGGTGGGAGTTTCTTGAAAATGTTTGTGTCGCATCCTTGGAAGATGCTGAACTAAAATACCAAGTTTGGTGTTTAACCGACTTTTCATTTTTGAGCTATGCTGCCCACAGACACACCCAGACACACACACACACACACACACACACACACACACACACACACTGGCAGACACGCGCCAGACATTTCTCTAAAATACCTTTTTTGGATCCAGGGGATCTCAAAACATTTGTTGCATTGAAATCTCGGTATCGAATTTTTGGGTGCAATACAATACTTTTTCTTTACACTATGCACATAGCACATGTAGAGAAAGTAAAAAGCAAGATAGAGAGAATATCAGAACGGACAATCGCTGCAAACCATCAAGAAGAATATTTGAACCAGAAGAGGAGCCTCAACTTTTACAGCATGAGCAAAAACTTGCTCTGTTGCAGTAAATAACGCACTCAATACGTAACTATGCTGTTTATGGCACATTACAGTGTTGTTTTACGGGTTCTAAAGATACCCTCGAATGAGCATCTGCTTGTTAAGGGTAATTTTATGAGCTATAAATTTTATGACAAACTGAGAATCCTTTTAATCACCCTTTGGTTACCTCGCCAGATATATCTCTCTCTTCCAAACATAGCAGGAAGGGTAAAAATCATATTGAGGGTTCCACGAGTGAAATTACTACCTTCCATAATGATGTACAATTTGCTTCAAATTTATATCAGGCGGCGCCGCGGCTGAATGGCTAGACCGCTCGCCTCCCATCTAGGCGGCCTGGTTTCGATCCCAAGCGCCCGCATGTGGAATTTGTGGTGGACGAAGCGGCGTCTGAGTGTGTTTTCTCGTGTGTTCCGATTTCCCCCGCCACTCATTGGCCACTCATTGCACCAATTGCTTTATCATCAATTTCGCTTGCATTTCATACCATCCACTTCTTCACGCTGATGCCTGGCTACGGGCTCACCCCTCGTTCCAGGTTATGGTTTCGTGCCGTTGGCTCCCCGACAGGCTTCTAACTCCTAGGCATTCGCTTGTAAGTCCTAGGGGTTGCAGTCTCCTGAACACGGGAAGGGCAAGCCGACTACGAAACCAAACGAACCTATACCATGTCTACTTGCAAAGAATGGAGTGCATGCTAAATTACAACGCAACTTCCTGAATAGCTTTCAGTTTTTCTTTACAATTACTTAATCATAAACAAAATACAAAACAACTGAGTGTTATTTATGGATGCTCTTTAACTACTGCGGTTCTCAGCTTCCCATTCTATATTGGGCGTGAAAGACCACTTAATTTTCCTCAGAGGCCTCTTTATCAGGCTTGAGATTCTTTTAAGTGCCGTAAATCTACGACTCGGAAACAACGACTTTACTTCCCTTCCCGTATAAAAAAAAATCTGATGTGTTCCATGAATAAGATTTTTCGCTTTTTCCGTAAACAAAGTATTCTTAAAAGGTTATTCGTTTGTTTACATCATGTTAATGAAAATAAACATTACCAGAAGTGTTGTTATTATTATTATTATTATTATTATTATTATTATTATTATTATTATTGTTAGTTTTGTTATAAGCAGAAGAGAATTAAGGAAAACACTAGAATAAAGCGACAGTAATTCGTTTTCAGATGTCGTTATGCGATTGTCTCCCTCTCAAATGAAGCTAAATATGAACTTCAAAATCACGGCGACGTCATTAAACACGTCATGGCCAGGTGCTATTTAGCCAATCAGCAGCAGTCACAGTATGTTTGTGAGTACTTGCTTGTTATTCAACAGGGAACTTTGATAATCTCGCGACATAACTTTTGACCGTTGTGGGGAAATATCTGGGATTCGGTTTTTGAAGCAGAACCCAATTTAGGCACAGCGCAAGACAGTTATGATGTGGATTAACTAACGTTTAACTGCCAACTAATGTGTTGTGTGGTCTCGAGCCAACCCTCTGCGCGGTTGCAACGACCTCTCTTCTACCTCCATATGACTGTTGGTGCGGTAACTGTCATCCACCAACTTCGTTCGGACAGAAATTACCATACTATCTCTTTTTTGAATCCATGTGATAAATATTTCTATTTTGAGTTTTCTGAAGAAGCACATCATATATCTGTAGTTTATAAAACCCGGTAAAACCTCGAGAAGCTGTAATAGGTGAGATTATGTCTTTCAAAACGTGCTCCGCAACGAGCCAAGTGGCTCAGGCCTTTCGTCTGGAACTGGCGTTCGGGGAGTTGTGGACTCAACTTCCGAGTAGCCCTTCTGGCCCATGTTCTTTTGAAGGTTTTTCCGGATCACTAGGCAAATGCTGAAAAGGTTTCTTCATTCACCCGAACTTCCTGTCCTTTCATTTCATCTCCATTAAATCCAACCGGTCTCTTTCAAGTTTGTAAGTGTCAGCGAGGACTTCGGTGGTGGCACCCTTCCGTGGTAGTGAATGCGCTTTGAAAATACAGCTCTCCGCGGCGTGGTAGAGTTGGAGTCGTCTGTAGGGCCCAGGGGGTTCAGTCAGACTTGGAGCGCGAGCTCCTACCGCTGCCCACGTCAATATGAACCGCATGGAGCATATAGGGACCCCCCAGGGTGTATTCCCCACGTTTAGGTTGTGGCCGCCCGTCGATAGTACCCTCATTTCATCCTATTTCCCTGGGGTCTGACGCTCAATAAACCTATGGCGGCTGCAGTATGGAACCCCTTCCGAAATTACACACGTCCTCCTCATAGAGTAACATACAGCTTATGCGAGCGTTTGCCTTGTATGAAAGTTTTCAGAAAATACAGCGTTTAAATTGCTACAACTTTGGCAACACTGCTTGAGTAAAGCCCACGATACGTGCTCCCTGTGCAGCATGCAGGTTATTGGCTATTCTGATTAAGTGGGAACAAAGAAGGTCGCGCGAGCACCTCTAAAGTAAGCAGAACTCTGCAACAGTGGAAGCCTACTACCTACGCGAGGTCACTGGCCAAACACGTTTGAAGCTTTGGTACTGCCGCTTGCCTGCGTCCACTTAGTTGCAGTGACGTTACTGTCATGTCCCACCTTCCCATTTGAACCACTGACACGCTAGGAAGTTCTAAAGGTGTAGCAGAAGCTCTCTCTCTCTCTCTCTCTCTCTTTCTCTCTCTCTCTCTCTCTCTCTCTCGTAAACCCTGTCTAAGCGAGCAAGATTGCAATAGCATTATTTGTTAAGCTTATGCAGAATATTTTTAACGTATGGTGCATCAAGTATCTTCCACCGGAACCCAGATGGTCCGGGTTCGATCCCAAGCGACCGCATGTGGTGGACAAAGCGGCGCAGGGGCGGGTTTTCTCCGGTTTACCCCGCCATCGCATTCCACCGGTGCTCCATCTTCATTCCATTTATCATCAGTGTCATCGCCTGCGGTGCAATAGGTAGTAAAAGCGGGCGTTAAACACTACCCAAAAATAATCTTCCACTGGTATACCCATGAGCAGCTTTCTTACCGACATGAAACTTCGTGTATACAGATATGTGAACAAACCACAAAGCTTACAGATTGCATAAATTGAGAATAGTCCATGGTCCGGAGAATAACCTGCTTAATGGCTGTATAATGTATACCTGATAGATGCAAAGACAGTCAGTAAATTTGTGTTAATGTTTAAAGTTATAACTTTCTCAAATTACCCTGTTAAGGGAAACATTTAATGTTGCTTTATCAACATTCAGAACTCATAAATTTGTCTCCATTTGTGCACTTCAGTGCCATACAATGGCCTTTTGGTCATAGTATAACCATTCATAATGGATTTTAAGCCATAGGCTAGCTGCACTTAAAAACTACATGGTAAACAATTATGAGGCTAATAAACAAAAGTGTTAAAACTGCTGGAGTAGTTGAGCGCACGTGAGTGGGCAGATGAGCGAGACTCCGGCCCGCCACTCCACGCGAACTCTAAGCTACTGATAGCATTAGGGTCCACTTTTTGTAGGTGAAGAAATCTTCTGGAAAGTTTGTTTCTCTTCATTCTAAACATGCAAGGTGCTAGGATATAAGTACACATACTTAGATAATTGGTACATTAATATACAGTTGGTTGTTTTCTCTTTTTCTAACACTTTTTTTCATAAAAACATCACATAATTGACTACCTGATATTTTCTGCAAGGTCGCAACTGCGCCACAAAATAAACTCCTCTCAGTATGGACTAACGTTTTGCATCCACGTGTTCACATTTCAACATTTCCTGCTGGTCCAGGCAGCATGGGGTTGTTAGCCTTGAACTTACACGTTAAACTGAGCAATGAATGTTTTGGAAATAAAGGATTAAGCATTACATGTTACACTAAACGTCTTTAACATTCCTTTCTCTTCGAAGGTGTATGTTTAAAATAGCACAGATTATGGATATTTCGGTACATGCCAACCCTGGCCTATTTTTTCACCTGTTATTAGTTTCGTGCAAATGACTTCAACATTCGTTACAGTGAGGACTGCCCACAGTGTTTTACTCCTGCCGCGCTCCCGGAGAAAATAAACATGCATGGACTATGTGTACCAGGCGTAGTTGAAGGTACTAATCAACTTGCATGGACTGTGTGTGCCAGGCGTAGTTGGAGGTACTAATCAACATGCGTGGATTGTGTGTGCCAGGCGTAGTTGGAGGTACTAATCAACTTTCATGGACTGTGTTTGCCAGGCGTAGTTGGAGGTACTAATCAAATTGCATGGATTGTGTGTGCCAGGCATAGTTGGAGGTACTAATCAACTTGCATGGATTGTGTGTGCCAGGCGTAGTTGGAGGTACTAATCAACTTGCATGGATTGTGTGTACCAGGCTTAGTTGGAGGTACTATACAACTTGCATGGATTGTGTGTGCCAGGCATAGTTGGAGGTACTAATCAACTTGCATGGACTGTATGTGCCAGGCGTAGTTGAAGCTACTAATCAACATGCATGGACTGTGTGTGCCAGGCGTAGTTGGAGGTAGTAATCAACTTGCATGGATTTGTGTGCCAGGCATAGTTGGAGGTACTAATCAACTTGCATGGATTGTATGTGCCAGGCATAGTTGGAGGTACTAATCAACTTGCATGGATTGTGTGTGCCAGGCATAGTTGGAGGTACTAATCAACTTGCATGGATTGTGTGTGCCAGGCGTAGTTGGAGGTACTAATCAACTTGCATGGATTGTGTGTGCCAGGCATAGTTGGAGGTACTAATCAACTTGCATGGACTGTGTGTGCCAGGCATAGTTGGAGGTACTAATCAACATGCATGGATTGTGTGTGCCAGGCGTAGTTGGAGGTACTAATCAACTTGCATGGACTGTGTGTGCCAGGCATAGTTGGAGGTACTAATCAACATGCATGGACTGTGTGTGCCAGGCATAGTTGGAGATACTAATCAACTTGCATGGATTGTGTGTGCCAGGCATAGTTGGAGGTACTAATCAACATGCATGGACTTAGTGTGCCAGGCGTAATTGGAGGTACTAATCAACATGCATGGATTGTGTGTGCCAGGCATAGTTGGAGGTACTAATCAACATGCATGGATTGTGTGTGCCAGGCATAGTTGGAGGTACTAATAAACTTCCATGGACTGTGAGTGCCAGGCATAGTTGGAGGTGCTAATCAACTTGCATGGACTGTATGTGCCAGGCATAGTTGGAGGTACTAATCAACTTGCATGGATTGTGTGTGCCAGGCATAGTTGGAGGTGCTAATCAATTTGCATGGATTGTGTATGCCAGGCATAGTTGGAGGTACTAATCAACATGCATGGATTGTGTGTGCCAGGCGTAGTTGGAGGTACTAATCAACATGCATGGATTGTGTGTGCCAGGCATAGTTGGAGGTACTAATCAACATGCATGGATTGTGTGTGCCAGGCATAGTTGGAGGTACTAATCAACTTGCATGGATTGTGTGTGCCAGGCATAGTTGGAGGTACTAATCAACTTGCATGGATTGTGTGTGCCAGGCATAGTTGTAGGTACTAATCAACTTTCATGGATTGTGTGTGCCAGGCAGAGTTGGAGGTACTAATCAACTTGCATGGATTGTGTGTACCAGGCTTAGTTGGAGGTACTAAACAACTTGCATGGATTGTGTGTGCCAGGCATAGTTGGAGGTACTAATCAACTTGCATGGATTGTGTGTGCCAGGCGTAGTTGGAGGTACTAATCAACTTGCATGGACTGTATGTGCCAGGCGTAGTTGAAGCTACTAATCAACATGCATGGACTGTGTGTGCCAGGCGTAGTTGGAGGTACTAATCAACTTGCATGGACTGTGTGTGCCAGGCATAGTTGGAGGTACTAATCAACATGCATGGATTGTGTGTGCCAGGCATAGTTGGAGGTACTAATCAACATGCATGGATTGTGTGTGCCAGGCATAGTTGGAGGTGCTAATCAACTTGCATGGATTGTGTGGGCCAGGCATAATTGGAGGTACTAATCAACATGCATGGACTGAGTGTGCCAGGCGTAGTTGGAGGTACTAATCAACATGCATGGATTGTGTGTGCCAGGCATAGTTGGAGGTACTAATCAACATGCATGTATTGTGTGTGCCAGGCATAGTTGGAGGTACTAATCAACTTGCATGGACTGTATGTGCCAGGCATAGTTGGAGGTACTAATCAACTTGCATGGACTGTGTGTGCCAGGCATAGTTGGAGGTACTAATCAACTTGCATGGACTGTATGTGCCAGGCGTAGTTTGAGGTACTAATCAACATGCATGGATTGTGTGTGCCAGGCGTAGTTGGAGGTACTAATCAACTTGCATGGATTGTGTGTGCCAGGCGTAGTTGGAGGTACTAATCAACTTGCATGGATTGTGTGTGCCAGGCGTAGTTGGAGGTACTAATCAACTTGCATGGATTGTGTGGGCCAGGCATAGTTGGAGGTACTAATCAACTTGAAAACGTACTGATCCTAGTAACTACAATCATTAGTTTACACACGAAACAAATATTGTTTTACAATGACTGAGAACCTCAAAGAAAGAAGTCTTTTTTGGTTGAGAACACTGCGGAAAGACAGGCGGGCAACCTCTCTCTTCTTCCCACCGGTCCTCCCTTCCCCGTAAACGTAGCGCCAAGAAAAGGTGCGCGCATAGTAGGTATGTGCGGTGAAATTCATGTCTTTCTCTACGCCGGTTCTCGGCGTGCTGAGGTTATTGGAAAAATGGAAATATCTCGAAATTTTGAGTAATTTAAATAGCGATGTTCTTAAACTCGGTGCAAAAATGCAATGTGGATCATTGAAACTTTCACTACCCAGGATTTGAAATGCATTAACATTTTGGCATTTCAAAGAACGCCTCTGATACCTTATTTCAGAAAACAGTACACCCAATATTAGCAAACTACAAGTCACAGAAAATGCTTACTTGTTAGTGTACCTTACTTTTGTCTGTTTCAAAGCCCACTCTCTGACAAATTGCCTTCCATGTTCATGTGTTTACTTTCCTATCTTAGGCATTCCAACGAAACAAATCAAGAATTGCTAACAGAGAGTATTCTTCTTTTACTTGGGATATAATCGGGGCCGTGCATTCGCTAAGCACCATCTTTCAGCTTTATTTCGTAGTCGCTTACTCTCCCCATATTTAGGAGTGACATCCTCCTAGGACTTAAAAGTGGATGCCTAGGGGTCACAAGCCTGTCGGGGAGCCAATGGCACGAAACCACAATATGGAGAACCTGGAACGAGTGATCGGCCCGTAACCAGCCATGAGCGTGAAGAAGTGGATGATATGTAATGCAGGCAAAATGGATGATAGGAAATGTGATGATGGAGCAATTGGTGGAATGAAGTGCGGGGGAAACTGCAGGAGCCGTACAAAACCCGCCCGGACGCCTCTTCCTCCACCACAAATCCCACATTCGGGCGCTTGAGATCGAACCAGGGCCGCCTAGTGGGGAGGCGAGCGGTCTACCTTTAAATAAAAAGCTAAATAGAATATTTAAACAAAGTAAAATAGGTGAGTAATTGACGTTAAATCAAACAATAACAAAGCACATGATACTTGGATATTTCCTACTGGTTCTTCCCGACTGAAATAAACACCATTCTCTTTGGAGTCCTGTTGGTAATTGATCTAGAGGGTCTAATGAAAAGGGCTATCTTGGTACAGCCAGAATCATGAGGCAACGTTTCTAGAACGCCTCAGAGGTCAAGTTAAGCATTGGTATGACAAACACGATGTTATCTCTCAATCCTAGCAGGACGCGACTCTGACCTTCACTAGACTCCGGGTTTGGGAGGGATGGATTTTGGGTAACCCTTGGAACTGCTACCGCTTCAGCTTTGGATGGAAGGGAAGTCAAGAGCAGGGTTGTGCAGACTTCTGTGTAATGAAGAGGAAATACGGGTATACAAGCATTGAACACCTACACTTTGCTAAATAAAAATGCCTGGATTACATATTATGCATAAATTCAGACAGAAAGCTAAGAGGATCAGGGAAGGAAATTCCCCTTTGATTTCCAGAAACAAGTGAACTGAAGAAGTGAATTGGTTTAAGGGTCCGAAAGGATCAATTATGTTTACGGACGGTCCAAAACCAATTAAGGAACTGCAGCTGCAAAAGAAAATGTTTTTCTGAGTTGGAGATTTGCTACTATGTTTCAGACAGAAATGTGTGCCCTGTTATGTATATTTGGAAAAGTTAAAGTAAGGACCATAAAACAGACATATTACCGCACTTTCCGATAGCAAAGTAGCTTTAATAGCTCTTGAAGTGGGGTTGTCTGGTGTGTGCCGGTTGGGAATGTCTGGAAGCCATAATAGTGGTGACCCTACACAATTCGGTGGAACTGCAGTGGATACCGGGTCATAGGGGAATTAATGTCGATGAGAAAGCAGATGAGCTAGTCAAGAAGGGAAGGAATAACGCTTTTATATGTCCTGAACCCAGACTTCGGGTGTCCTAAGGACTTGTCCGTGAAATAATCAGGAAAGAATTTGGGAATTTATAATACGCCACAAACCTTCAAAGGCTCCAATTAAGATGGTAAAAATAAGGACACTGTGGATGTTCAGGATGAGTGAAAGTATAACTGCACTATCTGAATAGGGGGAGCGATTACGGGTTGCCGTCAATTACTATGCCATCTCAAAAAGAAAAACAATTACAAGAAAAAACATCGATATAAAATGTAGGAGATGAGGAGAGATTGAAACCGCGTATGAGTGCAAAGTTCTTAGGGTTAAACACATTGATCAGAGAACCGTAAAATTGCATGGTTTCACGAAACATTGGCTAAGAAACTTGCAGACTTTGTGAAAGATGCAAGGATCTTGGGACACTAAATGAGAAGAAGCACTAGATGTGTATACGGCTTTAATATCCTGCCCCTTTTCTCAATGTTAACCATCCTAAACTACCAATGTAACACACTTATAAACAGTTTTCGTTTCAATACTTCATTATTCAAAATTTTAAGATAATTCTGAAATAACTAGGAGATACATCTTCTGAGACTTTTCACAATAGGTAGCCTGGACTAAGCAGTGAAAGCAAATATACGAACAATTTTTCAGTTGGGCAGATTTTAACTAAGTAAAAACTATCTGTCATTAGTTAGCAACAATACTTTAGTGTATCTTGAGCACCATACTGATCTGCAATGAGCAGAATAACATCTTGGAAACAATTAATTTCGCCAAAAATGGAGCTCTTCCTCAATTTGCACGGATTATTAGTGAAAAACTTGTTGCCACATTTTCATTTGGATAGATATGGACTCCAACTTGGTTATTTCTTACACCTTTCCATATTTTGCACTTGTATTACAAAGATCAACTCCATTTCCTATGTATAGGATCATATCCAGCTTGGCCGTGCCGTGGCCGAGTGGTTAGACCTATTCGCCTCTCACTAAGGCGACCCGGGTTCTACCCCAAGCGACCATATGTGGGAGTTGTGGTGCACAGAGCGGAAGAGGAGCGGGTTTTCTCTGTGTTCCTCGGTTTCCCGTGTCATAGCATTCCACCGCTGCTCCATCTTCGTTCCATGTATCATCAATGCCATCACGTGCGATGCCTTAGTAGTAAAAGCGGGCGTGAAGCTCTTTAAAATATACACAGCTTCCGCAGAACTAAGAAATAAAACTGTGTGTACAATTGAACAAAGTCTCGTTAAACTAGTTGTCAAGGCTTTTATCAAACTGTTGAACGTATCTAAGACCTGTTATTTACAAAACCTCATAACCATTGTGATGAACCTAATCATATTCAGATATTTCAGACTGACTGGATTTTCAGAAAAGATAAAATTGAGGCAGAGGCATACATAATGATAGTTTATAAACGAACTCTGCGTGTTTGGTCAAAAATATAATTGCCATCTTATAATGTCCACAGTGACATGGAGTTTCAAATGACACTGTTCGCTGATTTTTTTTTTCTAAGGTTGACAGTTGAGTTATATGGAACAGGGAAGCTCTATTGAAATGCCTCCGGAACTCTGCTGAACTGCTGATAAACTTTTCTGCAGAATGAATACACCCCGGTTCAGGCCAATGCTCCATCGCAACTTAACTGAAAGTAAGTGCTGTGTTATCAATAAAAAAAAAAAACCTGGGTGTTCCGTTCATATGACTTTCTCCACAAACTGTTGTTATAAAACATTATTCCTTTGTCTACCTCGTGATAATCGAGATAATCATTTACAGAAATGGTTGTATTAGTTCCTTCAAACTAGAAATGAAATAAGGTAATATATCCGACTAAAGCAAAAGTGAAATATTTTACGAAGCCGGTCGCTATGTGACACAAAATTAGATTCGCTCTGCAAGACCAGGAGTAAACCAAAATAACAAAGAATATCTCGGAAATAGTTAACTCTACAAAATATATATTAGGCATAAATTGTGTATTTTACTGAGATCTACATTTATCAATCTTTTATGGTTTACCAGTTCATCCAGTAAACTTTATTCAGAACGAATAAGTCTTCAGATGCTCTTCCCAGAAAATTTGAGGTATTTTATTTGTCATGTAAATATCTTTAACGGGCGACGCCATGACCGAGTGGTTAGACCAGTCGCCTCCCACCAAGGTGGCTCTGGTTCGGTCCCGCATGTGGGATTTACAAATCTTAATATGGGATGTTTTTATGAAAGTCGTTAAGACAGATTTTTGAGAAAACAACATTAAAAATATTTAACAGTATTTTCCTTTTTCAGTTATGCTGTCCACAGACACACAGGCCGCACTCATGGACCTTTTTCTAAGACTGCTTTTTTATATTTAAGAGACCTCAAAACGTATACATTCGATGAAATCTCGACATCGAGTTTTTGGGTGGAATGCAATATTATGTTCTCTCCCTGCTATATGAAATGAACTGGAGTTTTATTTATGGACGCTCTTTAACTGTTGTCGTAAATCTACGACACGGGACCAACGGCTTTACTTCCCTTCCGAAGGATGCCATGCCATGCCATACGCCCGAAAAAATCCATCGTCCTCCGCCGGATTTGAACCCGCGACCCTGTGTATACGAAGTTAACATGGTAACCATTACCCCACGGAGGGCGATTCCACGATATATGCATAGTACGTGCAGAGAAAGTAAATAATGAAATCCATCATGTCATCTGAAACTCCATGTCTGTGTACATTGAAACAATGATTAAAGTTTATCTTCGATGAAGTGTAACTTATTCCGAGTGTTTTTTTTTTTTTTTTTTTTTTTTTTTTTAAGCTTCTTAAAAATAAAAAATACAAGGAATATGGTTAATTGTTCAGCACAGGCTGTTAACTTACCAAATTTATTGTAGCTATACTAGCTACACCTTTATTTCCCTTAAAATAATAACTTGTTCACTTCTCTTTTTAATGACCTATTCTATTTCTTTTTAAGTTTATAAAAAATATCCAGCTTTCATAAAGTCTTGACTAAAATTTTAATTGATGTAATCTTTCTATCCATTTTAAACAATTTCTCATTTATACGTTCTTTTCTCCATAGCTCTGTTCCTTCATACTCAAATATTATGTGCTCTATATCTTCTTTTCTCGCGCATATTGGGCAGCGTTTTTGTGGTAAAACTTTTCTCATCCCTTTCACACCCCATTCACCCGCTCTCACCCACGCTTTACCCTCTCTTTGTTGATTGGTTTATAAACCGTTAGGTGCATGTCTCACCTGTATAATATGTTTACAGTTAAACACTGTTTTGAGGGTTCCGAGTCATGGCATGTGACGACTAAAGTGACCTTCACATGGGATGAGGTTTGTCCTTGAGCGCCACCAGGCCGGCAGCCGTCCAGAATGCTGCTGTGTTAACATATTGCATTCCAGCTTAACTGGGGAGTAACGCGCTATGTCTCTCATGCATACTACTTGCACCAACACAAAAAATTCACATTCTGCAAAAAGAAGTTCACGAGGAAGATAGGGAGTAATGTTTGTAGAAGAACCGTACAAACCACAGATTCTTAGCTCAAATAATTTTCATAATACATATGAATAAAATAATCAGAATCACATAAGCACTGTAATGAGCAATGTTATTTGTATTTATATATGTATGTTCTACTATATATGTACATACCCAGAAATGGAAGTAATCTACCCACATGACGGTACTAACATAATTATTACATTTATTACTCTTAGCAAGCTGTTCAAGTCAAGAGACAAAGAGCGAACACACTCTTGTTAGATGTAGAATGCTGCATCAGCTATCGCGTGTTTAGGTCTCAAATTCAGGGCTCATGTTTATCTAACCCTAATCCCTACAGAGTTCAAGTCAGTTTTCAGTTGCTGTTTAGTTGCGAATAGAGCAAATGCAATGGCTTTTACTGGTGAATTTAGTGGCGAATCTAAAAGGCAGGTTTTGCTTAGCCAGGCTCGAAGTATTATTTTTAGCGTCCACACTTTTTAAAAAAATGCAGCAAATATGAATTATTGTCCTTTGACGTAACAGGTGGCAGCAATACGGAGAAGGCACTGGCAGTTCCATTGGATTAAAATAGCAGGTAATTCATAAATTATAACGATATATCATTTAAGAAAACCTGTACAAAATATGCATGTTCAAGCTTTACATTTAAAAAGTGCAAAATTATAGAAGTGCAGACAAATCAGTTAGGGTTTCCTTACATCGAACATTTATTTGGCCAGGCAGATTTGCATGCTCAGTGTTCGAAGGAAATATGAGAAGATAGGGGGTAGCGACCTGGCAACGCAGAGCACGATAATGCATCTCATTCGCCGCAGCGTAGACCTCTTCCCAATTGAACATAGGTATGTAATGTTGCGGAAAAAATGAAATGCAATGTTTACATATTATTCTGGCTTGATAGGTGCGCTTTTCTACAGCCTAGTGGTGAGTCGGTTAATATATCATAGTGGAAACCTTTTCTATTGGTCCCCTAGGGTTAAAAACCTCATCGTGACCAACGACTTATGAGCTTTTCCTTGTTTCATTATACATAAAAACTGAAAGGAAATGTCACCTTCATTTCTTTCCCTAGAGGTGTTAGAGGTTCATTTATCCTTAAGCCTCGAATATTTTAGAATAGTAAAACATACGGATTACTCACTTCTTAAAGAGCTGATCGTAGTAGCGGCGCTAGGTTATATCAATCCGGCACTGGTTTCTTACCTGTGAACAAAAAGTAAAATAAGTATTATAAAACTATTGCTAGGATTATAAAGCAACCCGAAACACACACTTTCAAACGACACATTTACATTAAATAGGTCCACCATCGGTTTCAATTAAAAAAAAGGACTGGTGTTTTCCATCCACATAACGCACTCCTTCTGTTCTGCAACAAACATAAGTGTTACAAAAGATTATTTTTCTGTCTACATCATGCTAATCAAGATAAGCATTAACAAAATTTGTTTTATTATTTGCTTCCTTGTAAGCAGAAGGGAAATAAGGAAATACACTAGACTAAAGCGACAATCAGTCACTTTGCAATTTACATTGAAATTCCCTTCTCCTTTCATGCCAAAGGGTAAAACAAAAGAGATATGAAACGAACGAGAAATTCCCGTTTGAGGAAAATTCTAGTATTTTAAAACTGAAATCAGTAACATAGAATAACTGAAAACTGTATGTTTTAACAAGGTCTGCAAAGTTTGTGCTTTAACTTATTGTCTATCTCTTATGGTTTACAAGTTAGGCAAAAATCATGCACAATGAAGAGGGTTATTTCCAAGGAATTATTATATATATTTTATTATCCATGTAAATATCTTGAATATACCGCACTTTAATCGAAATCTTTAGGAATTTTTTTGAGAAAATCGAAAATTTTGAAGAATCTTCTTCCATTAAAGTTTAGGGTGGGGAGTTTTCCTGAAAATCTTCGTGTCATCCTTAGATGATACTGAATTTAAATAGCAAGTTTAGTATTTAACCGGTTTTTCTTTTTTGAACTATGCTGTTCACAGACATACACACACGGGTCGTTTCCTAAGAATGCTTTTATTGGATTCAGTGGTCCTCAAAACATGTATTTTCTATAAAATCTCCATATACAACTATTGAAGCAATTCAATACCTTTACTATGTACTTTGTACATACGTGCTCGAGAAAGTAATAAACAAAAGACGAGCGTTTACCAGTAATAACAGGCGAAAGCAGAAGTATATTACACTCGACAAGTTGAGTGGAATGATACATCCTCCAGCAAACTACATGAAATAAGGCCAATAAACAGCTTCCACAGCGAAGATTAAGTTAAGACCCTGATGCACAAAAAACGAAAACAAGTACCACCATATTGTGATTTACGTCCTAGTCCTCTTACAGTTAAACAAGCCCAAAATACAGTTATATCAAAAACAAAAAACAGCATAATGTTTCAAAAACATTGCATTAACACCTACAGACGCTAAACGTCATTTATAAATATAGGTAATTTAGGTACCTCAGAATTCAATCTGTATAATTGTATATAACTCAGAATTACAGTTATTAAATGTTATGCCTAATTTACATTCAACTGTTACTTTTTGCTGTAAAATCATTTTAACAGTATTATATTATTTCTGGTCGTCTCCTTAGCGCGGTGGTAGTGTGGCTGCTTGCTAAGCGGGAGACCTGGGTTCGATTCCCGGTACCCGCTGGGAGATCTGGTCCGGGGTACACTCAGCCTCGTGAGAGCTGGGGGACCAATTGAGGAGCTACTTGATTGAGAAGTAGAGGCTCCTGATCGAAAAGACCGCATCAACTGGCTGGGAGGGATTTGAGGCGCTGATCACGTCTCACCCTCCGGCACCCCATTCATGACGCCTTCGGGCCGAGATGGGGAATACAGCGGCCGTGCGGTGGACTGTCGTGCCATGGAATTACTTTACGTTTTATATTATTTATCCTTGAACCACTATTTTCATGTGCCAATAAGCATTAGATGTCTATTATAAGCAAACTGTATTTACTTGTAATGTTCTAATTGTTGATTTTATACTGGATGTGAGACTGGGTGGTCGGTATAAGAGCAAAAATAAAGAATAAAAAACAAAAAGCCTCACTCCTGCCAAAGTGCAACTTGATGCTGTGAATATCAGCTTTGGAGCGAGTTTTTGTGCGAGACAGAAGGTGATGATTATGCCTTTTACTTTGCACGTCTACCTGAGGTGGAATAGTTGTTTGACAGAGCTTTATTTCCGTAATTCAACTCGCTTGTTAGTTACATTGCTTCCAGGAAACACTTTTTCACAAACCGCTTTTGAAAAGCTGCCATTTGCACCATTTTCTCTCTGGAGTTTAAGCTGGAGCGTGGCATAATTTGTACACGTGCAGTAAAAATTCAACCAATTCAGCGGCACTCCCTTTTGTTTTTACTTTCTCTACTCCGATAGAGTAAGTACGGGAAGTGTTGTTTTCCAATCGAAAATTCTGTGTCAAAGTTTCACTGTATACATATGAGTTCCGCTGAAACCAAAATAATTTCATAAAAAGGTCCGCGCGCGTGCGTGTACAGCCAACTCAAAAGCAAAAGGCTGTCAAATACCAAATTTGCTATTTAAATGCAGTACCTTCCAAAAATATAACATGAAGATAAAAAAAAAAAAAAAAAAACTAAATTACTCTTTACATGGAACCTAAAAAATGATGTTCTCAAGAAGGTCTAACAATTCTGATTAAAATACCAAGTTTAAGACTAGGTTTATAACATATAACGTATCTCTTAATTGCCTGTTTCTTATAGTATTTAAAGCGCACTTTTACTACAATGGCACCACAGGCGATGACACATGAAATGAAGATGAAGCACCGGTGGAATGACAAACCGGAGAACCCAGAGAAAACCCATCCCTGCGGTGCTTTGTCCGCGCCGCCTAGGTGAGAGGCGAGTGGTCTAACCACGGCGCGGTCTCTTAATTTTCTGGGAATATGCTCTGAAGTCCTCTTCATTCGGGATGAATTTTGTGTATTTGGTAATCCATAAGAGACAGACAAATTCTTACTGCGCATAATTTTTTTTAACTTAAATTGGAAGTCGGCATTATTTGTTTTCTTTTTGTCTTTCCTTCTCTCTCTCTCTGTTTCTTTTCCATGTAAAGGGAACCGAATATTTCAGTATCACTTAGTGAACCGCTGTTTCAGGGTTTGATCATCGCTTTGCCTAGTGTATACCTTTATTTCCGTTGTACCTTAAGGAAATAAGTAATAAGACGATTTCTGTTTGTTTATTTATATTATTATGACGTATATAGAAGAATATGTTTTGATACAATAGTTTGTTTCAGAATAGGTAGAGAATATCATATGAATAGAAGGTATAAGATTTTTTTTTTGGAACCTGGGATGATCCTCGTGGACCACTGTCGCTCCCGGGGGCCCATGGCTTGCATTCAGAGAATTCCCACTTTACCTTGGACTGAATGCCTTATATCCCTTTTGGTTTAGTCTTCATTTTTCATTCTCAGACACACTCGTGTAAGAGTTCTGCTTGGCGCAGGAAAATTCCTCAAAGTCCTTTTGAACTAGCTAGGGTTGAAAACTAGTAAAAAATATGATGTTCCATTCGTACGACTCTCTGTAACAAACTGTTGTTAACAAGTTTATTCTTCTGTTTACTCTATAGATACTAATTGAGACAAGGATCAGCAAAAATGCTTTCTTTTAAGTCGAAGGGAAATAACGGAATACATTAGGCTAAAACGAAGGTCAAACTTTTTAAAAGCTCGTTGCCATATGGTTGAAATCTTTGCAATACCAGGAGTTAACAAATTCCCACATGTGAAAAATTTATTTTAATACTGAAACCAATAACAAGAAATTTCTCAAAAATAGTAAACTCCATGAAAAAATATATTTATGACATGAGATATACATATTTTGTATAGTAACTTTTTGTCTATTTCTTACGGTTTACTAGTTATGCAACATTCATCCAGAATAAAGAGGTCTTCAGAGGCGATTCCTGGAAAACTCAATATATACATTTTATTTGTCGTGTAAATATCTTTAGTATACGGTATTTTGATCAAAATCGTTAGAGCCAATTTTGAGCAAATCAAAATTTATGAAAATATTTCCATTTAAAGTTTCGTTTGGGGTGGAAAACTTTCCTCAAAATCTTCCTGTCGCATCCTTGGAAGATACTAAAATTATATACAAACTTTGGTATTTTACCGACTTTTCTTTTCCGAGTTATCGTGTTCACAGGCACATGGATACACTAACACACAAGCGGATCTTTTTTAAAATGCTTTTTTGGATACAAGGGACCCTAAAACGTTTATTTCCGATGAAATCTCGGTATCGAATTGGTTAGTGGAATGCAATATTTTCTCTATACACTATGTACATAGTACGTGTGGAGAAAGTAAAAAAAAAAAAAACGGTGTTGTGTTAAATCCACACGACTTTCTCAATACGAAATGAATCGAGTGTCACATGTTTAAAAGCGGGTTGCTATATTTTGGCCTTGAAATTCCACTCTCATTTCACGGTATCGTGAGAAACACAAACTGGGGTAACAACGGCCATCGCGCAAATTCTGTTATTTGAAATAAATTGCATTGGTCTCTGTATTACTGAGGTGTGTATCTGCTTCTCTTTGAGGTAAACATTTGCACAAATAGATACAATACAATTTTATTGGAAATACAAATAAATGTTTCAAAACTGGACGCTATTTTCAAGGCCTTAGAATGACCAAATATTGAACAATTCGAACCACGAATAACAGATATCTTAGAAATGACTTAGGAGACAAAAGATTTAATTGTAATAAATTGTGTGTTTTAAAGGGTTCTACATTTGTTGTAGGACGTTTCCGTCTGATGTGTTTCATTCACACGACTTTCTCTACCCGTTCTTAAAAAGTTTATACCTTTGAATACCTCATGCATTTCGTGACTTAGAACGACCAAGTATTCAACAATTTCTAAGTACCAACAAGGGATATCGCAGGAGAGAGAAAAAGGTATGTTTTAAAGAGGTCAACGTTTTTGCCTCTTGCTTTACATTTAACAGTTGTACCAGGTGACCCACTGTCCCATACTTGACTTGGGTGGATATTCCTGCATGTGTTGAAAGAGTTGCAGGACTCAACCGGATTGTTTCAATTTAAAACCGGTAAGCGGGGAACTGGATGACCGACCTTAGTTTTACCTCTCTTGCTTATCAGCGGAGACGGTTCGCGGGTCGCACTTACTGAGAGGGGAAAACGAAGGCCGCCCTGGTCAGTTCCCCACTGGGCTGTTTTAATTTGAAATGGCCGCGTTGACTTCAGTGACTCTTAACGCATGAACGGATATCTGAACACGGTATATACGGGTCAGTTGAACCACCTTGTATATATAATGCAATATTCCTTCCGTAGACCGCTTGGGGTAGCAGTAGCGTGTCTGCCTCACATTCAACAGCTGGCGGGTTCGAATTTGGCTTAGGGCGAGTTAGGAGTTTTCCCTTATCCTGAGAAGACATATGTTGAGCAACTTTAAGCTCCACCTGAGGTCACTTGGGTATTATTTCACCAATTTCATTCATCGTCCGATATGATCAACCAGGTTAAATGACAAGCTACAAAAAAAAAATCCTTCCGAATGATAACTTCAGAAGATATTTCCGAAAAATTCAAGCTAGTTATACATTTTATTTCTCATGTAAATGTTTGTATTCCATATCGTAATTCAATAAACACCTTTAGCGCTATTAATGAGAAAATAAAAAAATCCGAAAATCTTCCATGTAAAGAGTGGTTTTTGGTGGGGATATTTTGTTTAAAATGTTCGTGTAGTATTTTTGGAATATACTGAAGGTCAATATCAAGTTTGGAACTAAACGGACATTTCGCTTTTGAGTTATGCTGTTCTCAGACACACACACACACACACACACACACACACACAATCACTCACACACAAAAATACTTTTTTTTTCTAAAAATGCTGTCTTGAATTCTCAAAATGTATGTTCTCGGCGAAATCTCGAATTGAACATTTCGGTGAAATACACTACCTTCCCTACTGACTAATCACAGCAGAGAAAGTCCGAATACAGCACCAAGAAATTTCAGACATTCTTTTTTAGCTAAGTCTCTTTAGCGAAACCCTTATAAAGTTACTTCTGACTTCTTGCTCCCATTTCATTACACAGCCAGTGGCATAGGACACTTTAAGGGAGGCTTTAACTGTGCAGCTCTGTTAGATATTTGTTTCGAGATATCGAGATGTGTCCAAGAAGTGCCACAGTAACAGAGAGTTTTATGAGCGGACCGCTATAAAAGCACAAGCACGCAGCTGAAAGTCTATCGGAATCGTGAAAATCAGAACGAGCAGAACTGAACGCATAAATCCGTTGTCAGTTTCTTACGTGTGCAAGTGTTTGTCTAGAAATTGAATTTGGGAAGCTTGCAATAATTAATTTTAATGTTTTCTCTAGAGATGGGATTAACACGCTGGGTCGTAGCGCCTGATGATTGACTAATAAGACTGGGTTTGGTTCCTTCGAATTTTGTATCCATGAATTTAATCTCTGCAATCTCGTACTGCCCGGTGGCAGAGCTAAATGTACAAAATTCACTATAATAATAATAATAATAATAATAATAATATAAATAATAGTAAATCAAATTAATAATAGTAAAACAACTAACATGGTTTTTGAAATACCTAACTATACAGTATAGCAATGCTTATGTCAACTACCAGCATATTTACAAACAATTACTACACAGCCTCTACATTAATACTTGCAAAAGTTTTTGAGATCATTAATTTCTTCACAATATTTACTTTAATTATCTAACACGTATTTTCTTTAAATTACCCCAAAACTTCTTTAAGAGATAGCAGCCCTGGCAATTCATTCCACACTTCCTATTAATAAAATAAACTTTTCCTACATCGGTTCTACCCTTAATGTTATATAAATGAATATTTCCTTCTGCAGTATGCCGGGTTTCCTAATCTCTACTGTAAAATGAAATGATTTTTATAAAATCCACGCATGAAAGAACCGTAGGCTTTTAAATTTTCAAAAAGTGTAAAACTAATAAACTGAAAAAATCTTTTAAAACCCAAGGTTTCTTTTCTTTTAATTATTGCATACCATCCTACAGTTTGATACCGTAATTACAATGCAAAAACGTGTGTGTGTGTGTCTATATGTCTGTGAACAGCATTACTCAAAGGCGAAAAGTTGGTTAAGCACCAAACTTGGAATTTAAGTTCAGTATCTTCCAAGGATGTGACACGAAGAGTTTCAGAAAAATATCCCCAATTCAAAGTATTCTTTACAAGGAAGATTTTCCAATGGCTTAGAATTTTAAAAATGACTTGTTTAAAATGCCATATGTTAAAAGTATTAATGTACATGACACATAAACTGTACATTTCGAATTTTCTGAAAACAGCCTCTGAAGTCCTGTTCATTTTGGATGACTTTTGCAAAACTATTAAACCGTAAGAACATTTTTCCAAAGGGGGTGGAGAATATGTAACAGAATGCCTGGTTGATTTTTTGAAATCGGTAATAGATTAATTTTAAAAAATACTTAGTATAACCATGCGCTTATTTTTGTAGTGTTATCCAGGTTGTGAGGTAAAATAATCGCTTTTTCTAAATACTATTAAGGTATTAAGGAATGTCATTTTAAAAATGATGCATGTGGCTCAATGTCTGTAGGAAAAGAAAGATTTTGATTTCAGCTAATTAAATCTAATGAGCTAATATATCCAGAAAATGGAAAATACATAGTTGTGTGAAATTTTTTGCCAGTAATGCCTGTTCCGAAACTTAAAGCTGTAACTTTAGTACTCTAGAAAACAATTTTTATTACTTCGGTGTCCACTTAAAGTGGTTATTAGGGACTGGTGCTCAGAGGAATCGTTAAATATTGGAACTCATCTGTAAGGTTCAGGCACTTCAAAGCTCTTGTACGGAGATTGGACACAAGCAGGTCGCGAGAAAATTAATCCGGGAAAAGTTTCCGTGGGCAATGTTTCTCTTTATAGAACACTGTCCCCTGGAGCAAGTCTGCACAACATGCAGTCCACGGGCCACTTGCGGCCCGCAATGCACTTTGGCCGTCTGCCTGATTGAAATTATTTAATTCAGGGAAATGTTACATTAGTCAAAATTAGCATAAGGAGTACCTTACAAGCAGTTTTAACTTTTCTGAATCAGGATCAATCTAAAATTTTGTTGACTACTACTTACTAGGTATTTTATATGTTTGAGGGCGTATACACCCATGAACAAACTTTTCCTGTCATGAACTTGAACAAAAAGAACAGTCTTAAGCTTCAATTGATTTAGAGGCCATATTAAGAACGGCACATCAAGCATGATATCCAATTGAACAAATAGCGAAAACAAAGATATGTAATGTGTCACATTGGACTGTTAAGATTAAGGTTAGGTATATATTTCAGGGCAATTTTATTTATGTTTAATAACTCTCAGTACAATTTTATCAAATTTTATGTGCATATTGAAATGTTTGCTGTGAAATTTTGCAACCATATATAGGATTTTAATGAACTACACCGAAATAATTTGCGAGACTGTGCACGTGACTGATATAAGGTAATTTGAGTTCGGCGATGCATGGTCTCCGGATAAACATAACGCAGCTACATAGCGTTAAACGTGTGGGTATCAGGTGCTGATAAGTCGGTGTTAAAGCAGAGCAGGTTGAAAAATGGCTTAGAATGTCCTTAAAACTGCTGCCCGAGTATAGAAATATCGATTTTTAGGATCTCGTTACTGGCGTTCTCAAGATTTAATGTCGCAAAAATCTTTAACATCTCGAACTAATCACTTGACAGTCCGACACTGATCATTCATTAACTACGTTCTTGAGTTATGTAACCTTCTCTGGAGGAGCTTTTTCAACTGTTCTGGTGGCTTAATGCGTAACGCGGAAAGCTACTATGCTAAAGGTCATGAATTCGATTCCAGTCATAGAGTAAATGTTGTTGTTGTTATTTCCATTCCAGACGAAGTGCCGCGATACGAGGTGTACTGGCACTTATCGCCGTTACTTGGATATTTCAATAAACAGGTCTCAAACAACTAATTTGTATGTACTATAGAGTGTAGTAGACCTGCTAACAAAGTGCAAAGTGTGATGGGGCCCTAAAAGTTAACTTTGGAGGACACCTGTAAAGGGCGAGGCAACCAGTTGACGGTGTTAGTGAGACAGCTGCTCACTTTTTGGGAGTCAATTTCCAAATTTGGAGGAGCTTTCAAACATGATGGTCCAGAGTCTGATTGAAATCATTAAGAGTATCAAATTTCTGGATCAATGAAAATAAGACTGGGGACGCGCAGTACAGAGGGCGGTGCCCCCCCTTCATACTCACACTCATGCGCTCGCGGGGAATCTCGTTTAGTAATTGCTGTTTTTGATTTTTTCATAGTCGGCTTACCCTCCCCGAATTTAGGACTAACACTCTCATGTTTTATAAGCGGATGCCTAGGTGTCAGAATCCTGTTGGGGAGCCAACGGCACGAAACCACGGAATGGAGAATCTGGAACGAGTTTTTTGATAGTGTTTAACGCCCGCTTCTACTACTTGTAGTACCGCAGGCGATGACCTGATGATATATGGAATGAAGATGGAGCACCGGTGGAATGCGACTGCGGGGGAACTGGAGAAGCCGGAGAAAACCCGCCATAAATGTCATATGTGGTCGCTTGGGATCGAAACCAGGGCCGTCTAGGTAAGAGGCGAATGGTCTAACCACTCGGCCACGGTCTGGAACGAGTGGTCGGCCCGTAGCCAGGCATGAACGTGAGAAAATGGATGATGTGAAATGCAAGCGAAATGAATGTTGGGACAGCTGGTGATGGAGCAATTAGTAGAATGAGTGGCGGGGTAAACCAGAGAACCCGGAGAAAACCCGCCCAGACTCCGCTTCGTCTACCACAAATCCCACATCGCTTGACATTGAAACCGGGCCGCCTAGTTGGGAGGCGAGCGGTCTAAACTCTCAGACACACTGCCGCTGCAGTTTGTAATAGTCATAAAACTTTAAAGTAGCGTAAGAACACAAAGATCATTTTGAGCAAATTTGCAAATTTCTTACCTCAATTTCGCATAAATATTTGTCACATGTAGCAATACCCACACTATCAATGCTCAACACAAAATTTACTTGCTCAGGTATTATTTCTAAACATCAATATCCATCTAGTATCAAACTGAATTGTTGGGACGGTTTATTTTTCATACGTCATTTGGCTTCAGAGTGATTTTTAAAACAGTAAAACTTTACTTAAAAGTAGCTACTGGAATCAAAATTACTCCTGTCAGCAAAATGGACAAGAGACGTTTTGAAAACAAGCCTCTTATCTGTGTTCTAGAAAATTAACAGAATTCATCACCTACAGACACACATGAACATGTGGAGTTTGGGGGACATATTACACAGCAATTAAATTATCTCTTAGCCTAAAAAGTTAACAAGATTTTAATCTGAGAGGTAGAGTCAGACAGAAAAATTCAATGACATACCGGGGATTTGAACCACGGATATCCTGGTCTCCGTCCAGTTGCTTTAACGATTGTGAGATGCCTCAATGCTGACTTACAAACTTCGTAAGTACTTATAGTTTAACCAGCTATTGGGTAATTCCCCCTACACACTCCTGTCCTACACAGGACTGGAGTGGAGTGGAAGAAACGTGGACAGAAGATCCGTGGTTCGAATCCCCACTATGGCATTGCATTTTCTAGTCTGTTTCAACCTCTTCAACTCCTGTCCTGCACTGGACGTTGTGGAAGAAACGTGGATGGAAGATCCGTGGTTCCAATCCCGGCTATGGCATTACATTTTCTAGTCTGTCTCTACCTCTCCTACTCCTGTCCTACACAGGATTGGAGTGGAAGAAACGTGGACGGAAGATCCGTGGTTCCAATCCCGGCTATGGCATTGCATTTTCTAGTCTGTCTCTACCTCTCCTACTCCTGTCCTACACAGGATTGGAGTGGAAGAAACGTGGACGGAAGGTCCGTGGTTCCAATCCCGGCTATGGCATTGCATTTTCTAGTCTGATTCTACCTCTTCAACTCCTGTTCTGCACAGGACTGGCGTGGAAGAAACATGAACGGAGATTAGAAGATCCGTGGTTCCAATCCCGGCTATAGCATTGCATTTTCCAGTCTGATTTCCTCTCTAACTCCTGTCCTACACAGGACTGGAGTAGAAGAAACGTGGACGGAAGATCCGTTGTTCCAATCCCGGCTATGGCATTGCATTTTCTAGTCTGTTTCTACCTCTTCAACTCCTGTTCTGCACAGGACTGGCGTGGAAGAAACATGAACGGAGATCAGAAGAACCGTGGTTCAAATCCCGGCTATAGCACTGCATTTTCCCGACCGACTCCAGCTCTCCAAATCCTGTCCTACACATAACTGGTGTAGGAGATCAATCATGGACGATCATGGACGGAGACCGGAAGATCCGAGGTTCAAATCCCGGCTATGGCATTGTATTTTCCAGTCTGTCTACCTCTCTAACTCCTGTCCTACACGGGACTGGCACGGAAGAAACAATTGATTCACAAAGATTGTAATCATATCCTTGACATGAGCTGCATACTTTTGTTTAGAAGAAAGAAAGAAAGAAAGAAAGATGTGGGTTCACACTCAAAGAGATCTGGCACAGTCCCAGAAGTGGAGAGGGCATGTTCACGGCGCCACTGCTACACATATGAAACTGTCTTCTTCTGAATTAAAGGGAATATGTGTATAAAACAGTTTATCTGTACGAACAGCTCGTATGCTACCTAATGAGTTCTCTAATGATAAATGAAGTGAATAAAATAAAATTCCTGTACTTAGTGAAAATAAGCATTTGAATAATACCATGTAAATTGGCCATGGGCAAATAATTAGAAGAAAGGAATACAGAACCTTGACGTGAGCATACATTTAAGGCGAGAAGTCTCGCTACCCCTGTAACCCGGCGCAGGACGATGAACTTTTTGGAGTGTAAAAATCCTTAGCGTGGTTTCCTTCGAAAGGGAAGTAAAGCCGTTGGTACCGTGTCGTAGATTTACGGCACGTGACTGAACCTCAAACCTGATAAAGAACCCTCTGAGCAAAATTAAGTCGTCTTTCACGTCTAAGTTAAAATGGGATGCTGAGAACCACAGCAGTTAAAGAGCGTCCATAAATAAAACTCCAATTCCATTTTCCCTCTACTCCTGCGACTATTTACATAGTATTAAATATTATGCAGGTTGTTAGCTAAGGAACTCTGTTATTTCTTATCAATTGTTAGAATTATTTGACGGAATACATATTAACACGTTTTCGCAGTCGAGTTTTAATTTGTAGCCATGACAGTCGTGAGCGGTCATAGTTACACTATCGAGGAACACTTGGTGACAAGCATCTGGGTGCAAGAAGAACATCCAGGCCGGAAAACGTGCTTTTGCTTTTGGCAGTGTGAAAGACAGGTCGCGGAATGGAAGGAAGAGGCCACGAGAAAAAACATGTGCCAGAGTCTCTGCTTCGATTAAACAATCTCCTATGAAGTCGGCACGTAAAAGCGCTTAAGAACTCGGCATACTGAAGGCGACAATGCGAGATCACATGAAAAAAGATCTTAAGGTCACATCTTTCCTATCGAGTTCGTCAACAGTTATCGGATAGAGACCGGAATCAGAGTGTTTTAGATTGCCGAGCTTTGTCAACTCAATTCCCAAATTGAGTCATCCGCGCCAGGGTTGTGTTTTGAGATGAATGTGCGACTTATTGCAGCTCACGTGCTAGAAATATTGTCTTTTGTGCCAATGAGAATCCTCATTACACGTCGAGTTAGAAAGCAATGCGCCTCACCTAATGATAAGGGCAGCGATAGCATCACATCTAATAGGTCCGTAATTTTTTTGAAGGGACTGTGAATGGCGCAAATTATTTACACATGTTACAAGCATGGTTAATTCCTTAACTCAAGGAAAGGGACCTCACAGAATGCATATGGTTTCAGCAAGACACAGCACCTCCTCACTACGCTGTGTCAGTTCGCGAACACTTCCCAGGACGGTGTAGTTTTCTGCAAAACATGATGGCCTTCAAACGGAACCGCTCCACCTGCCACTGGGCAATATCCATTAGAAAACAAAAGACGACTTTGTGCTAGGAGTGAGAGGCAACGTAGTAAAATCTCTGTTTCCTGGCGTCTCGAAGACTCTGCTTGCACGTCGAGATGCGCTGCACAGTTGAGTGACCAGTAAGTGGACGCTGCGGGGTATCATGTTCTGAAAAACACTAGCTGACTTGAAATGGCCACGGAAAAGTCCTAAAATCACAACACCTGGCAGCGCATATGGGGAGTCATTAATATTTAAGTATCTGCACGTCGTTATGCTGCAAATGAAGTACTGCACAACGCTGTTGAAGACGCATTTCGCAGCACAGCACCGGACATGCTGAAGAATATGTTAAGAAGAATACGGCGGCATATGAAACCTTGGTGGGGCACATACGGATATACTGAACACGTAATACGCAAGTACTTGTGCTAAAATATGTCAATCAGCATTCGATATTGGGGCTATGAAATTTTCTTGCCCAGCCTGTATATGCAATATTGGATCTGCAGAAAGGAATGGATCTTATCACACAATGAGTGATGGAGAACGAATTAGTGATAAGCTCACTGAAGACAAAACTGTATTTAGAAGAAGAGAACGACTACATTGTATGCGTAGGTCAAACACTGACGACGAAACGACAATTTAAAGGACACTGGGAGTGAAACTTTAATTACAGTCCGTCAAAACCTCGAAGAAAGAGGGTTTTGTTTGTTTGTTTTTTGTGGCAAATGTTTGGTGAAATCTTTGAACATCCATAGAAAATCAACGTTTAGCTGTCCTTCCTTTGCTTCGTAATCTACAAATATTTAAAGTTCATACAATACACATGTTACCTAGCATACTATTTTATAAAACAGCGTTTTTCTCAAAACTACATGTACACACTTTCAAAATGCTCCACGCGTCTCAGTTTCTGTTTACACACATCTAAAATTGTCCTTAATGAGCAGATGTAGAATTGTGATATTACAGAGACCAGTATTATCCCTACAGGAATAGTAATTTTTAAATATATTTTTATGAAAGGAATAATTAAGTTTAGAGATTAAAATTCCTCACTTAAAAAAAAAAAAAATATATATATATATATATATATATATATAGGTATATATATCGACAAAGATAATAATAATTATAATTTTAATAATAATAATAGTAATAATAATAATAATAAAAAATCAGTAATCAGAGGATATAGGGAGCGCTGGAAACAACGATTTTGTTGCATACAACATTTCAATGGGATCCAGTGTCGCTGTTTCGAGTGTGGCGCCAGTATGCCACAGTCGTGTTCGTCTACCTCCGAGTCGGTCAAGGATTAGCACCCGTGAAATTCTCTTAAATAAACATGTACTACCTTATGAAGAGTCCATTGTTGCGCCGGCTGTGCTCCTTCCTGTAGAACACAAGGTGTCTCTTACTCAGGGGAGAAAAGAATGACTAAGATATGTAGCACGTGGTAGACTCAAAAAAAAAAAAAAAGATATTTCACTTAATTTCACTAAATGAATGCTTTTATTCTTCTCTGTAGCTGGTTGAGACACTAACCCTACGAGCGAATCCCGACATAAAAATTCGTGAAAATGATGACATACATTCGTTCAAGGACACGCAGGATGTTAACCATACCAGCAGACAAGTTGTCATAAACAAATGTATAATAAATCGCTATTTGTTAAATTGGCATGAGTTTTACTGTTTAAGTTTACGGAAAGTTAAATAAAAATATAAATTGCATTATGTCTAACATTTTATAATAGTAATAATAATTAATAATAAATAAATAACAAATAAATAATTAAATAATAATAATAAATATATAACAAATAAATAAATAATAAATAAAAAATAAATAATTAAATAATGATAATAAATATATAAATAATGTGAGGTAAATTATAGGTTAAAACGTAATATTTGAGCTATTTTAATCATAGTTACAATTGCTTTGAGCCCTATTCCCTGGTGTTAGGGTAGCACATATGCCTTTTGTTCAAAAGGTTCCAAGTTCGAATCTCGGTCAGGGTCAGTCATCCGGATAGAGTTTTAGCGGGGCTTTCCTTTAAGCTTGTAAAATTAACGTCAGATAACTATAAGTTCCATTGACCCCGGGCTCATTTGAGCATGCTTTTGTCCGTTGCATTTATTGTCCTACCCGATTAAATGTCGTTAAACTAACAAATAAAAAATATGCCTTCAGCAACGTTGTTAGAGTTGCTGAGTTTTCAAAAATGCTAATGCAATAACAACTGAATGTCTATAATTGCCATGACACTCGGAAGTCCACGAGTCCGTTCAATAGAACTTTTAATTCTGTCTTCGACGGAAACCTCAAAAATCGTGAATCAAAAAGAAGCAACTATATATGACACATGACTGATAATATACAACGCCGTTGTTCGATGGTTGCTATAAATACCAAAACGTGCGTTCAAGAACAGCAATAATATATCTTCCGTGGTGCACGTTTCAAAACTAACATGGCGTGCATATTTATGATAAACGTGCACTAATATTATGTATGTTATTACAAGAACATCTCGAATATTTTACAGACTGCAAGGAAAGCAGTATATTTAATAAAGTGTGGAACTCTGTTGTGGAGGATAACAAAGTGGTAAAAAGCACCAGCCAATGAAATTAATTTCCGCCACAAGCTTCTGTTTATATCTACTGTCAGGTTGCAGTGAACAGAGAATAGCTACTACATTGTATGCTTTAATACCCGAATTCTTTCTTCAGATTTTCTGTTCCCATACCATTCAAACAAAGTCAGCTGATCCTACAATGTTGGATTTTTTGCATTGATTCAGATTTAAGTAATATAGATACATTACCATGTCACTAATACCTTCAAGAAGATCTAAATGGGGAGCATTTTGGCAACTTGCCCGCAATCTACTGAACTGACCTGTCCAACACCAGCGGTCAAATTTCACCATAATAAACTTCCTCGTTTAAGTATGATCATGTTCGATTCATGTTGATCGCGCCCATCAAATGACGAAATGACCGCGGTGTAACCCTGATCGAGGATGGTGAACACGTCTAGAAGTTTTTACTAAAACCCCACAAAACTCTCTCTCTTAGGTAAACAATCAATCAGAATATGTATGCGGAAAGTGTTCATGAGAGTGTGCTGGGAAGTGTATGTGATGAAACCAAAATTTGACCAAAAATTGTGAGAAATTAAAACAGAATATTTTGTTTCGTAATGTAATCACCCCTAGGCATCCGCTTGTAAGTCCTAAGGGGATGTCAGTCCTAAATACGGGGAGGGTAAGCCAACTACGAAAATATGATTATAAATTGTAAAGTTTAAGAAAATATATAGTTTTCCCCACATGGTGCACCTTTAAGCACCAATTAACTGGCGCTATAAACGGTTATGGACGTGCTTATTAATTGGCACCCTCAGCTTTTAAAATTTACTTTCTACCAAATACTCTAAGTACGATTTTTCACTAATTTCTTTCAAAATGTTTATACTTCCTCTCAAAGGTATTAAAGAAAATGGTCATATAACTTTTTGGACCAAAGCACCAATTTTAATCAATACTAAATTTTAAAAAAAGAAGAGTTTTGGAAAGTACGTCAACTAACAATTTTATCCACTAATTAGAGCCAATAGAGAATAATATGGCAAACCCATTTGTAAATCTATTTGCTAAAAAGCAGGATTCTTGTATGTGAACATTTTAAACCATCTGATGTGTTCCATTCACAAAGTGTTCTCTAGTTGTTCCACAAACAAATTTCTCTTACAAAGTATTATTCTTTTATCTAAGTCATCTGAACACCAACAGAAATGGTCTTATTACTTGCTTCCTTGTATGAATAAGGGAAACAACGTAAACACTAGGCTAAAGTGATAGTCGGATATTTTAAAAGCGTTCGCCAAGTGAGGTTCGGTTCGCTTTGCACGGTCCCATTTGTGTAGAGTTAATTAGTTTAAAATTTAAACCAATAACAATGAATATCTCGAAAACGGTAAAATCTATTCGAAAAACGTGTATGACAGAAATTATGTTAAATATCTTTAATATACGGTAATTTAAACAAAATCGTTAAAGCCATTATTAAGAAAATCAAACATTTTCAAAAAATGTGCCATATAAAGCTAGTTGGGTTTGGAGAGATGTTCTTCAAAATCTTCATGTCGCATCCTTGAAAGATACTGACTTGAACACCAAGTTTCGAATTTAACGGACTTTTCATTCTTGAGCTATGCTGTCCACAGACACACACATCCTTTTCTAATTTTTTTTCTGACTCAGGGTACCTCAAATCTGGCGCAAAATCCTTAGCATGGCTTACTTTGGAAGGGAAGAAAAGCCGTTGGTCCCGTGTAGTAGATTTACAGCACGTAAAAGAACCTACAGTCTGAGCAAAATTAAGCTATCTGTCACGCACCGTATGGAATGGGACGCTGAGAACCACAGCAGTTAAAGAGCGTCCACTCCATTCTCATTTTCATATATTTCCGGCAAAACCTCGAAGTTTTGGGTGGAATACCATAGCTGCTCTATCCACTATGTAAATTATAGATACGGGCTAGAGAAAGTAAAAATGCATCATTTGGCTCATTTATTACAAAAATGAATTTAGACAGTAAACAATTGTTATTTAAATAACAATGCAAGCTAGAATTTTGATAGAATTAAAAAATATTACTATTATTGTGTATAATGACAGGTATACATTTCAGAAAAGTATATTACTGTGGATTTTCAAAATGTCACCACCTTAAATATCAAACAAGAGGATTATTTATTTTCACTCTCACACTATCTGGGATAAGAGAAGCTAGGTATTGGTGTCTAGAAAGTGGAGGACGAAAGCCGCTAGAGATCCCCCTACAGACGTACACGGATATCGTATGTGCATCTATGAAAAAATAACAAAACGTTGCCAAAATTTATAAATATGATTACAGTGTTATTAAGAACTAAAAACTTTCTGCTTTAATCCAACGCAGCGTCTATATCTATAGAGATTTTTAAAGCATTCCATAAAGCGATTTTAACTTCTTCTTATAAGGCTAATCTCCCGTTTGAGGGGGAAGCACAAAATGTGGGGTTCTGCCAACTGGCCGCACCAACTCTTCCATTCACATGACTTTCTCTATCTGTTCTGCAAAACACTATTCTTCTATCTGCATTATGCTAATCAGTATAAACATTACCAGAAATAGCTTTAATATCTCCTCATCAGTAAAAGGGAACTAAGACAATACACTGGACTAAAGCGGCAGCCAAAACTTTCAAAAGCTATCACTAGGCGATTGTCGTTCAAATCCTGTTTTCCTTGGCAAGGAGTAAACCAAGAAGCGGATGAGAGCTTCCGGTTTGGGAAAAGTTTAATTATTTTAAAATTGATACTAATAAGAGGAGACATCTCAGAAACGGTCACTTCTACAAAAAATGTATAGGACATACATTTTGTGCTTTAATGAGATCTACATGTTTCTTATGGAGTAAGCGTTTATCTATCTCTTACGGTTTACCAGTTATGCAAAAGTCATTCAGAATGAGGAATACTTCAGAGACTATTTCCAACATACTCAGCATTTTCATTTTATATGCAATTTAAACACCTTGAATGTACGCGATTTTAGTCAAAATCGTTTCAGCCATTTTATAGCAAATCGAACATTTCAAAAGATGTTCCATGTGTGGGGGCATTTTTCTGAAAATCTTCGTGTAGCATCTTTTGAAAATACTAAACTTAAATACCAAGTTTGGTACTTAACCGAATTTCTTTTCTCGGTTACACACACACACACATACACACACACGCGCGGAGCTTTTCTAAAATGCTTTCTTTTTGGATTCGTGTGTCCTCAAAATCATATATTTCGGTGAAATCTCGGTTACGAATTTCTGGGTGGAGTACCACACCTTTTCTACTTATTATGTACAGATACATACGTGCTAGAGAAAGCAACAAGAAAGGAAAGCGGTATTCGGTAGTACCACTTTTACACCCTCGGGTACAAGGAAAGTGTATGTACCTAATTGGCCGACTGCAATGGGTCTAACGGAGATGAAAATTTGGCACCAGGATGACCCAGGCCATGGACCTAGTGGTTACCATGCTAGGATCTAGTATCCGAGGGCGCGGGTTCAATCTTGGTGGAGGATTGCAATGGGTCTAACGGAGATGAAACTTTGGCACCAGGATGACCCAGGCCATGGACCTAGTGGTTACCATGCTAGAATCTAGTATCCAAGGGCGCGGGTTCAATCTTGGTGGACGATTGCAACACTACATTAGCCCTCTGTGTATTTTATTAGTTTAATTATTATTTTTGTATATGTTTAATATAGGAAATATATCTGCTAAAGCAGCCAAGACTGAGCAGATAGCAGAACACAAAACCTTAGGGTGAGAAGTTACTATTGTGCACGCCTTTGTTAAGCTTTGCAACACAAATGCCTTTGTAGAGCAAGATTTTAGTGCATTAGAGACATAAGAACAGGGTATTTTTTAGAGAAAGGTCTCTCCCCTAAAAGTTAACAGCTCGGGACTTTTCCATTATAAGGAGCGGTCACGTGAGGCTAACACAAAGAACTTCTAAAATTAATCACGTGACAACGTTATTTACGCGCATCTTTTCAACCAATCAGGAATGAGTTTCAAGACTGGAGAATTTAGGTATATAAGCGATGCGCCTACAAGAAATTAGGTTGTTCCTGCTTATTATTCTGGTCAGATTTCCTGTTATATTTGTGATGCTGTACGCGGTACGCTATAGGCTGTACGTTCTACGTACGTGAACGCCTAGTGTTAGTGCCTAAGTATGTGATATTATTATGCGGGACATTGTAGTTATCACACAAGTCAATTTGTCATGTAATAGGGAAGTACGCAGTAATTACCGATGAAAACAAGAACTTAGCAAGCAGAAGAAATTAGCATTAGTTATTAATATCTCTACGTCTTCAAGATTAAAAGCATTAATTCAGTGTAATCTAAAGTGAAGTACTTCTATTTTTGAGTCTATATCGTGTCACATACCCCAGTCATTCTTGCTCCCTCTCAATGAGAGTCAAACTTGTGTTCTACGTGGATGAGCACCGGCGCATCAAAGAACTTTCAAGAGGTATGTACACGCCTGTTTATAAATTATTTCACTGGTGCTAATCCAGACCAACTCCAAGGTATGCAAAAGAACGACCACATATTGGCCCACAACGTGTTAGCGACAGGGTGATGGATTTTTCCAGACGTAAAGAACCTTTTTAGACTCTTGATGCTAAAAGTGGGTCTTTTACCATATCTCATAGTGTTAAAAGTAGAAAATTCTGTCAGTCGGTATTATAAATGAAGCGAACTTTGGTTTATGCGTCCACGGCCTTATTCAAGTGGGCTATGGCCCCGAAAGCTCGTATCGATCCATAAAATGGCGGATGATTTGAATGTCATGAACATGGAATCTGCTGAATTAGACAAAATTATGCAAGCAGCGGAGAGGGCAAAATTACAATTGCTTCACAGCCTCCGTTGTATAGAACGTTTTCGTTCTGTACGAGTAAGTCATCACGTTGTCAGCACTGTTGCCAAGCAGGGCAGTTACTGAATATCGCACACCGTTAAGCATGAACTCCGTGAAATAGGTAAAATAACCATTTATAATTATAATACGTCTATAAATATTGAGAACTGTCTGAAGACAGTGTATGCCACAAGTGTTAAAGTTGTTTTATATTGCTCGTAGGAATACTGTACTCGGCTACGGCCTCGTTTCCCAAGCTTCCTACTCACAATATAAAACATCATTTTACCTCCTAGATTTAAAATGACTATTAGCATGGCTTGTTTCGGAAGAGAAGTAAAGCCATTAGTCCCATGTAATGTTTATTGGCAGATAAAGGAACCCCTTATCTTGAAATAGAAGATCCCTGAGCAAAATGCTAGTATTCCACGTCGGTGAAGCCTTCATTTTGTCTTACTGTGGAATCTATGGACTAAGAACTGGTTCTCGCCGCAATTGCGAATTAGAATTTCCACGTGATCTAAGAATACAACGGTAAAAATAAAGCTTCCCGGCGCAACAGCCAGAAATCGGTCCAAGGCTTACCGCCCGACCACAGCATCCCAGACCTTTGTGCATTACAGGCGTCATGAGTGCGGTGCAGTACTGGAGGGTGCGACGTGGTTAGTGCCCCGGCCGGTAACCTGGAGTCGCTACTTTCTCATCAGGTAGCGACTCAATTGGACCCCTCCCCCAAGGGCATTCAAAATCCGACAACACCACTGACCGTCAATACCATACCGGTGCATTTCGGGACGTCTAGAGTTGTTTTCTTTGTGGAGATTTTCTCCCTCTGGGAGACGTGGTACGGGGTGCACTCAGCCTCTTGCCTTTAATTAGAGACAGTAATTTATTAACTACTTCTTTTTACTTTCTCTACACGTATTATGTACATAGTGTATAGAGAATGTATTGTATTGCACCCAAAAATTTGACGCCAAGATTTCACCGGAAATATATGTTTTCAGACCCCTTGAATCCACAAAAAGTATTGTTAGAAAAAGATTCGCGTGTATGTGTGTGCTTTGTAAACAAAAGAGTGCGTTAAATGCCAAATTTGGTATTTAAGTTTTGCATATTCCAAGGATGCGACACAAACAGCTCCATGAAAATCCCCCTTCTTCAACAACCCTTTACATGGACAGTTTTTGAAAAATAGTGGTTTCTTAAAAAATGACTAACGATTTTGATTAAAATATCAAATATTAAAAATATTTACATGACAAATAAAATGTATATCTTGAGTTTTCTCTGAATAGCTTATAAAGACACTTTTATTCTGGATGAATTTTGCGGAATTTGCATAACTGGTAAACCGTAAGAGATAGACAAAAATGTAGAGCTCGTTAAAACATGCAATTTATGTTATATATGTACATTCTTTGGTGGAGTTTGCCGATTTTGAGATATTACTTGTTATAGGTTTCAGTTTTAAAATACCTTTACTTTTCTCATACGATAATCTGTCAACTCCTGGCAATAAAAACAAAGGAACTTCAGTGTCACACCCACCAGTTTTTAAAAGATATGACAATCATTTTAGCCTAATGTACTCCCTTATTTCCCTTCTACTTACAAGGAAGCGAGTAATAAGACCATTTCTGTCACTTTTTTCTCGATTAGCATGAAGCAGTTAGAAGATTAAGCTTTTTAACAATAACTTGTTGCAGAGATGTAGAGAAAGTTAAGTGAATGGAACACATGAGCTCATCTCTGGAGTTCTTCAGGCAATTGACAATTGAAGATGCTTTGAGAGGCAGTTTTATCCTCTCTATTGCACAGGTGGATGTTTCCTCAGTCTGCAATGTCCCGCTATCAGGATAAGATCAGATTTACCAAGGTTAAGCACAACTTCAATTACTACTCATCATGCTTTAGCTGCGCTTGCATTCCTCTGTTCTTGACCATCGTAATTGGTGTTCATAACCGGTCCACTCAACAATGGTTTTCCTAATAAAGTTCAAAGGAATGCCAAAGACTGACTCAGATCCAGTAAACCTTTGAGCAGATCCCCTCCTTGCGTGATAGAACTTTAACTATGATTCAAAAATACTTTTACAAACTTCGGGGACAGGTAACTTGCATCAAAACAAGAAAAAAAATCCTATAAACACATGTTCCAAAACCCTTCGTTCCCGAATTATTGTGGTTCAAAATTCTATTAATCAAAACATTTTAAAGTGACAATGTATTCCATTTTTAATGCCAACACAAACACCACTATAGCAAATGTTTTCCTGTTGCGTCTAGACACGCATGCACTTGTCAAAGCGTGAAGCGTCAAATACTCCCAGTCGGTGTCGTATGATTTTGCAGGTTTACATAACACGTAGATTAAGAGTTTTTTAATCCGGGATGTTTGCTGCACAAACAAATTGTTTAAGGTACTCCCAAAATAAAAATCCAAAGGATTGAGGTCGGGAGAACGTGCAGACCATGGAACCGGTTCCTCTCTCTCTATCCATCTGGCATTCTAGATTACCAGCCAAAGCATGTCAAACAATGAGATTAAAATGTGCTGGAGATCTATCATGCATAAACCACATGTTTCTTCCTATTTGGAGGGACACATATTCTAATAAGTCTGGGAGAGTGTTCTGAATGAAGTCTTGTAAGCAAGCACCTGCTAGGCGTGTTGGGGGAATGTATTACATAAATGACAAAAGTAAACAAGCAGCCATGGCAACACAAGGCCACCTCCGCTAGGTAAAATTGAATAACAATGACCTTCTAACAATGATGATCAACTTTGATTAATAACTTGAAAACCAGAAAACGAAAGGTTTTAGAGCATATGTTTATATGAACTTATCCTCTTGTTTCGAGGAATCCATACCCAAATGTTGTAAAAGCATTTTTGAATCATCCCGTATAGCTTACTTCCAATAAAACTGTAGAAAACACGATGCTTTCACTCAGCTTTTTAAACCATGTCATATAACGACTATAAAGCGGACGTTTTATAATCCGGCCACGATTGCATGTACGCGTGATTTCTACAATACTAGTGGAGAATGACCGGCTAAAGGTTGCGTTTATCGGCTTACAATTATCGTCTTTTTTCATGTTGTAATGCCCGGAGTTCGTCGATTCCGCATTTCAAAAGTAACAGCTTCTTCAACTTCGGTGCTATGTATGAGCTTCTTTAGGGTATTTTTATTCTTATTATTGGTGTTGTTGTTCCTTTCTTCTTACTAGTCCACTGAATTCAATGTTGAACAAAGATTTCTTCCTCTATGATACTAACGTAAAGACAGGACAAAATTACACACACGTTTCCTGGTTTTTCAGTTCCGTCTCTATAGTGTTGCGGAAGCATGCCTGCTTCACATTCAAGAAAACCTGAGTTCAAATCTCAGTTTGTGCGATATTTTTCCAGGGCTTTCATTTATTCTGAGAAGACGAATGCCGATTAACTAAGTTTTATACACCCTGAGTTCTTTTGAGCATCATTTCAAAGATTTCATGCATCGTCCAATATGACCTACGACGTTAAACTAATTTAACTTTACATAACTTTCTCTAGTCGTTTCATATACACACTTTTCTTACAAAAAAAAACAACATATTCTTTTATCTTCTTGATGCTAATCGATATAAACATTAGCAGAATGGGTCTTATTACGTGCTTCATTGTAAATAGAAGGGCATGCACTACACTAAAGCAAGAGGTTCGATTCGCTCAGCATGGTACCGTTTGAGAGAAGCTAGGTAGTTTAAAATTGAAACAAGGAAATCTCAAAAACGGTCCACTCTATACAAAAAATGTATATGACATAAATTATGGATTTTAAGGAGATCTAGATATTTCAAGCAGTAAGTTTCTAATTTATCTGTTACGGTTTAGCCGTTTTGCAAAATTCTGCAAACCTCATCCGGAATAAAGAGGTCTAACCGACTTTTCGTTTTTGAGTTATGCTGTCCATACAACCGCACACATGCGTATGGTTTTTTATTTAAAAATTCTTTTTCAGGGGTCCTCAAAACATGTATTTCCGCTTAAACATTGTAATATAATATTTGGGTGCAACACATTAACTTTTATAGTTACTATGTACATTGTACATACGTTCTAGAGAAAGTAAAATTTTCAATAGGTTTGCATAAAGGAAGACAATAAGTTGGGACTGCACTTTTCCTTTTTAACGCAAAGGCAGAGGAGGATTTAGAGAGCCGTTATGTCCTATGTGTGAGGTGAGATGAAGATTGCGAAGGGTTGTTGTCCGGAGTAAGTGAATGAAAGAATAAGTGTATTTATTGACATAGCAATATCATGCATAGAATTTCAACAATCGCACGGATCCACAGACCGTACGTGCTTTTGTAATACACATTACAAGCAATATTAAAACAACAACAACAAAGAATTAAAAGAGTAAACACGAAAATAAAAAGACAGAGGTAATACACAGTCCAAAGAATTATTAAACAACAATAAAGAATTAAGAGTGAACCCGAAAATAAAAATACAAAGATATTCAAATATAGCAATTTAAATTTACAGCACAGAGTACACCTTCATAAATGAACCCTCTTATAATAGAAAATTACACTTAAAAGACATATATACACATAATATATACAACATATATAAAACCATAGCACAACATAGCATATATATGTGTGTGAGTGTAGAACAATGTAGTCACTTTTGTTTAGTAGATCTTATCCCCCCCTTCACTATTGGCAGCCTCCTCAGATCTCAGCTGTCTTGCCTTAAGTATAAATTTACCTAGCCCGTCCATGTTTTCCGTGCCTGCCAGTAGCGTCCAACATGCTTCTAGCCCTACATTCGCAGTGGTAATAAATCGCGGCAAATATTTTTCCCGCCATTCCTCCGTACCCCTACATCTTGCCAAGATGTGAGTCCACGACTCTTCCTCCTCGCAAATGGGACAGATTCTCGTACCATTCTCGTCAGAAATTTTCGTGCTCCTCCATGCTCCTAGTCTAATCCACGCGAGCCCCTCTCTAATGAGTTTGGTACCTGTTTTGATGTATTGCTCCATACCCCACTCTGATTTCAGCCCAGACTGTACTTCTAATGACACCTTCTCTGTGCATTGCGCAATTATTTGCTGTCTGTCGATATCACAGAGGCGGTTCTAAATTTTTCTCCAAATACTTCGCCTGTTTTCCTGCCCCGCCATATAAATGTCTCCCATCCCAATGGTTTCCAACCCTTTCTTTAATTTTGATGCCCACGTCGAATTACCTTCCATTCACAACTGTTCACGGTAGCAGACTGCCCTAATTAGAGATTGGTTTCCGTGAACGATTCTTGGCCCATATTTAACTGCTCTGAAATTGCAGTCTATTGTTTCACTATGTGCCCCGAATTCCCTCATTATTCCGCAGTTTGCCGTACCCCTCCCTACACCCAGAATTCCTTTCAAAAATTGGGTCCTCACTTGATCCGGATTCCCTGTTTGTTCCCACCCCCATATTTCTCCTCCGTATGTCACCGTGGATCTAACTATCGCTCCGTATACAGTTTCCATTAAGGTTATGGATATATTCGATATTCTGTAGCGTATACGGAGAGCTTCCGTCGCTTTCACCCTTGCCTTGTGTTTCGTAATGTCAACGTGTTTTGTCCATTTTCCGTTCATTGTGAATGTGAGTCCTAAGTGCATAAAAGATTTAACATTGTCCAGTATCTGTCCTGCATATGTCCAAGTCTCCTCCCTGCTATAAACACAACCCTGTTTGAAAGTCATTGCCTTAGTCTTATTCACATTAACTGTAAGTAGCCATTCATCGCAATAATTCTTAAGTTTGTCCAGTCCTCGTTGCAATCCGTTTACTATCGTAGAGCACAATACTAAATCGTCTGCGTATAAAAGTTTTGGGATCTGCAAATCCGCTACTACTGGTGCTTGGATATTCTCTGCTATCATTGTATCAGTACAATCATCCACAAAGAGATTAAATAGCAAGGGAGATAAAATACAACCCTGCCTCACACCCCTATAGCTTCGGCAGCTCTCGGATATTCTGTTTCTGTCGTACTTCACACAGAATTCGACATTTTGATACATTGCCTGCATTGCTCTAACCATTTTACTTGATAACCCCTTTCTGCCTAGTTTGTACCATAATGCATTTCGATTGATAGAGTCAAATGCCTTCTTAAAGTCCACAAAAGCACAATGAAGCTTTCCCCGCTTAATTAACAGTTGCTTCGTCCTTAAAGTGTCTAATATAAAAGCGGCATCTATGGTACTGTGTCCACTCAGAAACCCATTTGAAATTTTGAAAGTTTGCCAAATTTAGATTCCCAGTCCTTTATTCGGTTATATAGCACTCTACAAAAAATTTTCTCCATAGTTGGCAAAAGAGTAACCCCCCTATAGTTATCCGGATTTCCAATAGTTCCCTTCCCTTTATAAATGGGATGAATAAAGTCCTTTCCCCAACAGGTAGGGTAATTCCCCTCAATAAACAATCTGTTACATATCTGGAGCATACTCCTACCAAACTCATTAACATTGGCTGCGGCTTTAAAAACTTCCGGGGGCAGCCCATCCAACCCTGGAGCTTTGCCTCCCTTCAGACTCCTCAGCGCCTGTGCTGTTTCTCGTGCTGATATTTCCTCGTCTAGTATTGGGATCTCAAGATTTCCCAAAATTTGCACTTCCTTTATAAAAATTCCTTCCCTTTCACCTTTCCCGTATATTCCCATAAAATGCATTGCCCATTTTCTGGGAGAAATTTCGTTGGGCGCCTGACGGTTGCCTCTTAAATGTTTTACTACTTGGCACATCTCAGCGTTATCCCCCCGCGTTAAAATATTACTAATTTTCTCAGTAATTTTGTCTTGCCACGTAGTTCTCTTTTCCCGTAAGAGCTGTTTATACTCCCTTCGCTTTTTTGTAAAAAAGTTCCTAATGTCATCTCCCCTTCTGAATTTTGACAGATACTCCTCTGCTTGTTTCTTTACAGCTCTGCATTGCTGGTCATACCAGCCATTGAATCGTTTTAACTTACCATGCATTTGGACTTTCATTGTCCCCGCAGCCGTTGCTATTATATGCGTTAGTTCTTCCGTTGTGTCTGCGTTTCTTTCCCCTAATCTTTTTTCTAATTTATCAACAAATACTTCTTTTTCTACCGGTTTCCATATACATTTACTAATGAATCTCCCTTCGTCCCCCTGCCCCTCTTCAGGTGCTAGCGCCGCCATGGCCGTCTCTATATTCAGTTCCAGGGCAACCGGACAGTGATGAGACTCGATACGATCCCCCACCCAAAATTTTCTAATTCTTCCAATTAAACCCTGACTTATTAAAATAAAATCTATTACACTACCCCCATTTTCATTTATGAAAGTGAGTTCTCCCTCTCGATCCTCACCGTACTTGCCATTCATTATTTCTAAAGAGAAGGCATCGCAGAATGCAAGTAATTGTCTGCCCTCCCCATTAATAAAACTATACTTGCTCTTTCGTTGACCTTCGCGGAACTCCTCCCCCCACTGGTGACCCCCCGTTAGAGAAATATTCTCCCCTCCTAAACTCGCATTAAAATCTCCTAAAGGAATTAATTCAGCTCCTGGAAACTTTTCCTGTAACTCCACTAACGTTCCGGTTAAGTCACTGAAGACGTTGCTGGCTGGTTGTATAATCCTATAACTATTATATGTACTCCCCCCTGTGCCAAAGATACAGCAATCACCCCTTCCAAACTGATTTCTAATTTAGTTATCTCAGCCTCCAGCTCAGACCTGAATGAAACTGATACCCCCCCTGGCCACCTTCCCCTACTAAAACTATAGAAATTAGCAAGTGTTACATTTTCTCCGTTTTTCAACCAAGTTTCTGTTAAGCATACAATGTTAAAATCATTAAGGAAATACAAGAAATTCTCGCTACCCAACCTTTTTTTGAAGCCTTCGATGTTCCATGTGACAATCCTCAGAGAAGGGGTTGGGTCCTATTGTTTCCTTGATGTTGGTCTTCCTACAACTTGGCTGACCCTTTGTCGAGCTGTTGTCAGCCTAAGGGCACGGAGGGGCGTTGTTGTTGGCTTCTCCGGCGAAGACAAGTAGAGTCAGGTGCAGAGATTGGGGGTCCCTAAAGCTGACAGATGCTGCTGCGAACCCCTGACGAGCAGGTCCGAAATGCCCTGCTTCCGTACCAGAGGAAAAGGAAACAGTTACATAGCGCATATCCACCTGGCACCACACACCACCAAGCCACACAACCAAGCCCGGTATCCCGAAAGATATGAAAATAAATTAAAAATTATGGGGGGGAAGACGTGCCAGAAAAATTCATGGTATCACAAAAAGTACCCCCATTGTTCGCTGGCGAAAGAGAAAATCACGAGAAAAAAAACCTAAGTCAATGGGCGTTCGAGGGAGATTGGACCTGCCACCACCCAAATGCGGGCCATAGTAAGTGTCTTCCGCCCCATATCTATATATAAAGTTGTGTCAGATTTAAGCAGACACAAGTGTTTTTTTTTAGGGATTTTGGTATAAAATGTCGTTTTTTGGTTTTTGATACAATACCTTAAAGCACATATTTGCAACTGTTTATTCTCCTAAAGCGGATGCAGCATATGTTTTCGAAGCCATTATAAAGTGTTGTGCTGGTTAAATGATCGTATCTTCCCTATTTAAAATCCATCTTCTCCAATAAAAACGTGTCCACAGGTCTGAAAATTCTCTCCAACGTACTTCACAGTGTGTGTAATAAAATGGTACACTGGAACTTTAATATTGGACACAGTTTTAGTTCTAAATAATAATTAATATGGTCATACCCTGCTTTTTCTCAGTTTTTTCCACTTTGTGGTATAAAGCAGTTTTTTGAAAGCTAACAAGTAACATTCCAATAAAACATTCCTTATAAGGAATGTAATTTTAAAGAATGTCACTTAGGGTACGATATCTGTCGGAAAATATTAAGGTTTTAAGTTTTGCTATTAAAATGGATATAAATTAATTAATAAATCCAAAATGGCATGCCATATTTTGGTAAACTTGTTGCTAGTAATGCAACTGCTAAGTATCAGTACGCAAGCTTTAAGAGCCGTACTTAACCGCTTATTCACGGAATTATTTTCCTACATATGCCGCTCTTCCTCTAACTCCTAAACCGACTTTCATATCTTCCGAAATCACCTCTACCCAAGTTTTCGAATAGCCGTGAGCGCCTATGAATTGGTCATCTGTTCAAATGGAAATGAAGTTGTATTTATGGACGCTCTTTAACTGCTGTGGTTCTCAAGAGTCCCATTCTATACTGGGCGTGAAAGAATGTTGCTCAGAGACCTATTTATCAAGCCTGAGGTTGTTTTACGTGCCGTAAATCTACGACACGGGACCAACGTCCGAACCTGGGATATTGGCTACATGAAGTTATCACGGTAACCACTGCACCACGGAGAGCGACTGGTCATCTGTTCAAAGGCAAATATCACAAGTTCCAATACCAGCCTCTACATTTAAAAGTAGCTGTGGTAAGGGGCGGGGAAGGCCCAAATAAAATAAGCTGTGGGGAGGTAAATTTAGACTGTAAAATGTAATACCATATCCAGGATTTGAGTCGCTGAGCTTCTGATCACCGTCTGGTGCTCAAACCACTGAGCTGCCATGGTAATATGTCGGCACGGCACTGTCTCGCGTTTTTTTTTTTTCGGTAAACCACAAGAAGATCTCACATTGTTTCGAGATGTCATACATCAATGACGACCTACAAACTGCGTAAGCACTTAAGTCCGGACTTTATAGTTTAACCAACTATACTAATAATTGGTGGTTAGAGCAACTCTGTGGTGTAATGATTACCTTGCTAGACTCTTGTACTCAACGTCGCGGGTTCAAACCCTGTGGAGGATGATGGATTTTTTCGGGAAAAAAAGGAAGTAAAGCCGTTGGTCCCGTGTCGTATATATTTCAAGCCTGATAAAGGATTTCTGAGCAAAATTTCACGCCCAACATAGAATGAGACGCTGAGAACCACAATCCAGAAGCGTTATTTATGGACGGAGCGTCCAAAAGTAAAATTCCATTTCATTGGAGCAACTGGACGGAGGCCAGGAGATCCGCGTTTCAAATCCTGGCTATGGCATTGAATGTTTTCCATCAGCCGGTCTTCATGGCTCACTTTGGTGCTTCTTGGCGCAGGGGATCGTGGGTTCGAGTCCCGCTTTGGACATGGGTGTTTGTGTGTAAATGTATGTATGTATTAGAAGCAAAACGCAAACGGTAATCAAAAAGAAAAACTAAGGAAATATTGGGAAACTGAAAAAAGGAAAAAGAAAGAGAAATGCAGTGCCAGCGTCTCAACAAGCCTCCGAAATTTAATATTCTAAAAAAATAAAAATTAAAAGTCTGAATCTATCTCTGCAACTCCTGTCCAACACGCGACTGGTGGGAAGCAACAAATAACTCAAAATAACTGGTATAAAATCCTTCTTGGAATCTGAAGGAGTTACATTTGAGTGTAGTTGTGTGAATTTTGCTTTTTTCTTAAAAAGAAAATCGCTACAATTTTATCCTAAAAATGTGTTTGCAATACAAAACTGTTTTAAGGAATTCTGTTTTATGATTTAAGGTTGCTTTAATATGATACTAACCTTAAAATACAAATTTTAGTTCTAAAATAACGTTTAAAGCAAGCAGGACACCTAAGTTCCAATTGGCAACAAAGGTTTAAATAAGACGAATAAAGCATCGCGGAGTTTAGGCTGGTTATATGTGTTAAATCTCGTTATAACTATTTGGAAAGTTTTAAAGCCTTTACGACAAGGGGGGGGGGTAATGCAAAGGGAATCGCTTCTGTTTTAATCGAAGTTTATTGCCTGTTTGTGTAAGTACCCGGATGCTGAGAATGAGTTTAATTGCTGCTAACGTCCGAAGCGGATTCTGTGCTTCATTGTCTCTTAAAGTGCATTGAAGACCATTACGCGAAGAAGCTTGGAATAGGTAAGTTATCATTCCATTGTGGAAGTGTTCCTGCGAAACACAGATTATCGAAATACATTCTGTTCTCCTCACACGGCATGTTCTCAGCATAGCCAACATATTCTCTTAGAATATAAATTATCTGCAGCTTTTCAGCAGTATGTTAATTTCTGTACCTTTTAGGCACACAAATTAGAGGATTATTTGCGTTAAGGTCAAAAATTTCAAATCCGGTTTCTTTGAAATACAGTCTTTGAGATCCTCTTATTACAGAAAACGCACACTAGTCCCTTTTAGAGAGAGAGAGAGAGAGAGAGAGAGAGAGTGCGTGTGCGTGTGTAAACTACAGCTCAAAAATCAAATATGGGAGAATGACAATACCCAAGGTCGCCGATTCGCACCTGGCGGAGGACGATGCGTGACTTTCTTTGGAAGGAAAGTAAAGCCGCTGGTCCCGTATCGTAGATTTACGGCACATAAAAGAACCTCAAGCCTCTGAACAAAATCAAACGGTACGCTGAGAACCACAGCGGTTAAAGAGAGTCCATAAATAAAACTCCATTTCCATTTGGATAAATAAAATACTTCATACCCACTTCAATAAATCTTAAGAATATGTGAATGTTTTTTAATGTCGCTATCCTAAAGTTTTTGTGTACACAGATATACCTTTAGCACTTCTACCACATAGACGGCAAGTGGAGAAAGTATTGCATTCCATTCAATTCCAAGATCTCACTGGAAATGTGTGTTCTGAAGGTCTCTGAATTGGAAAAACATTATTAGAAAAAGATTTTTGTTGGTGTGTTTTTATATCTGAGAGCTGTGTAACTATAGCAGGAAAATTCCGTTAAGTATCAAACTTGACATATAAGCTCAGCATCTTCCAAGAATGAGACACGAATTCTTTCAAGCAAATCCCCCACCTCCAAACTACCGTTTAAATGGAAAATTTTTCGAAAATATTCATTTTTCTCTAAAAGAAGAATTTAATGTCGAGGTTTCACCGGAAATACATGTTTTGGGGTCCCTGAGTCCGAAAACTTTTTTTTTAGAAAAAGGTCCATATGTGTGTGTGGATAGCATAGCTCAAAAACGAAAAGAGCGTTAAATAACAAAATTGGTATTTAGGTTTAGTATCTTCCAAGGATGCGACAAGAAGATTTTCAAAAGCATCCCCCTACTACGAACTACCCTTTATATGAAAACATTTTCGAAAATTTTTATTTTCTTAAAAATCGCTCTAACGATTTTGATTAAAATCCTGAATATTGAAGCATTTACACCCCAAATAAAATGTATATTTTAATTTTCTGGGAATGGCCTCTGAAGACCTCTTTATTCTGGGTGAATTTTGCCGAATTTTGCTTAACTACTAAACCGTAAGTGATATACAAAAATTTACCATATAAAAATATAGATCTCGTCAAAACACAATTTATGTCCTTTACGTTTTTGTTGTGGAGGTAACTGTTTCCAAGACATTCCTTGTTATTGGTTTCAATTGTGAAGTATTTATACTTTGTCCGTTTTTCTTTTGTTCTACTCCTTGCGAAGCAAAGAAGCGATTTGCAATGATAATCGCATAACAATAGTTTTTAAAACATTTGCCTATCAGTTTAGATTAGTGCATTCCTTTAGTTGTCTTCTACTTATAAGGAACTAAATAATATGAACATTCTGCTAATGTTTACCTCGATTAGCATTAGGCGGTAAGAACAATGATCTTTTGTAAGAAATTTGTTTTTGGAGCAGCTAGAAAAAGTCATGTGAGTGTAACACATCAGATTTTAGGTTTCAAGTCGACGAAATCTATAGGATGTTAAGAACTCCTTCTGTTGTTTATCGCAAGGAGTGTAATACAATATGTAAGTTTTGTGTTGTACCACCCTCGCAGCTTTTAGTTCTAAGTGAAACCGCTTCTGAACATGAGCTTAATAGAAACTATATACTAATAGTTTACTCTTAGGGCGAAAATAATGTCATAATGTTTATTTTGTTATATGTCGTATAATCAACGTATCCTACGCTAATCATAATTTGAGAAAATTAGCCGCATTTTTTGCAATTAGAGCCTTAAATCACAAGCACAAATATGTAAATATGATTTAAATAAAAATGATGGGTGAATTGTAAAATTATTTATATGTCTATAAAAAACGTAATCCTTAAATTAAACACACTTTCATAGAAAAATTATTATTGGTGTTAGAATTTATTTTATCGTGCAGAATGCTACTATGAATGCTTATTCACTTTATGGGTAATTGTAATGAAATTAAAAAAAAAACTGAGACGCGAGGAACATAATGAAAGCGTGAAATAGTTATTTATGATACAAGTGGTAAAAATGGTGTTTTATATTGTCAGTAGGAAGCTTGCGAGCAATATAGAACAATTTTAACACGTGTATCACACACTACCTTAGACAGTTCTTAATACTTATAGACATATAATAATTATAAATAGATTGTTTTACCTATTTCACGGAATTCATGCTTAATGATCTACGATATCCAGTTGTTGCCTTGCTTAGCATCAGTGCTGACAACATGATGACTTACTCGTACAGAACGGAAATATTCTATACAACGGAGGCAGTGTAACAGTTGTAATTTTACTCTCTCCGCTCTTGAATAACTTCGTATGGTTCAGCAGGCATATTATCTAATAATAATTTTATAACACTGAGTAACAGAGTTTTCTACTATTTTAGTGTCAACAGTCTAAAAATGCAATTTTGAGAAAAGAACGTTGTTTTATAAAATAGAACTCTAGGAAACAGATGCGTAGTACGATTTTTAAATGATTATAGAGGCATAAGGAAGGTAGGTACATGTCAATTTTGACTCTCTATGTATGCCCAAAGGTTCCAACACATATTCACTTAATATATATTTAGGACGATTGCAGTAAAAAAATTCAATTCGTGTCCCTTATCTTTAGTGATCTTGAGGACGGCGGAAGGAACTCGTAAAGCCAACATAATGCTACCAAAGGACTGTAGGTAAAGTTAAACAAAACTAAATCACTTTTGCGGTCAGTGGTAATTGATTGACCTAATAGTTGTAATGGAAATGAAAGGCAGCTCGTAATTTTACTTTCGTTGGCTGTATGGTATAAGTGTGTCAACCAGCTGCTGATTCGTGTTTTAGAGACTTGTGTGATGGTAAGAAGTGTGGTACCGTACAGGCTCTGAGACGTGGTTGTTGGTTACCGGGAAACATGCAAGTTAATACCATGTTGTTATGGTAGCTCAGTGGTCAGAGCAACCTACTAGAGATCAGGAGATCCGTGGTTCAAATCCTGGTTATAACATAAACGTTTCAGTCTCAGTCTACCTATCCACTTTAATTAATTCTTTTAACTCGAAATATTAAAAGAAACATTCTTGTTGATTACCGTAAGCTCTTTAGAGATTATTATTAGGATAATAACAAAATAATTCGGATAATAGGTACAAGGTACTAGTGGTTGGGCGAAATACAAGCTGGAAACTCTCCGACTTATAACTTTAGCTGAAAGCTAGGACAGATTTGCTGATAATGAATAAGAAGAACCAGGTTTGTTTTCGTGACAAGTTCTTAACAGCCTCTGAGGTGTGAGTATGTGGGCGTCAGAACCAGTGCTTCGTGCGCTGCCTAATGTCAAAAGGATGTAATTTTCAAAGCTACATAAAAGTATACCTGAAAGAGTTTTGTAGTTAGGACGTTTAAGTTCGATCTAGAACAAATATCAGCTGCATACTCATTCTGTGTCGTTTCGAAACATACGATAACCATCCAGAAAGTGAAAGACGATTTGGCATAACTAAAAAGTAACGAAAGTTATCGACACAGAACTTTTTTACAAAGTTAAAGTACCTTACTCTATTTCTCAACGTAATCGTCATTGCTATCAAGGTATTTATTGTCACGTGGTACCGGTTTTCCAATGCAGATGTTATAGCCTTCCACTTCTAAAGATATGAGAAAATATCTTTTTCATCCAGTAGGTCATGTACGGTGTCCAAAGTGAAACATCGATTTTTCTGAATTCTTTTATCAACATTTGCTTTCAACTCATCCATAACGATTGATGAACTTCCACTTCGGTCTTTGTCGTTCGCACTGGTTCTTTCTTGATTACTCATTCTCCTCACTGAGGATTCGTTCATTGCATTAACACTATACACTTGAGTTATTTGCCTCTAAAATTCGATTAGCCGAACATTTTGTGTATTCAAAGAAAAAAAACCAAACAAAAACGAACAAGTTATTTTTCGGTAGAAAAGTAAACATCGGCATTGAAAAACTGTCCCATGTGTCAATAAATGTCTTGACAGAACGGGTATTTCGTTGAGAAATAGAGCAATATATAATTTTATAATAAAGTTTGGTGTTGATATCTTTCGTTGTCATTTAATTCTGCCAAATCGTCTGTCACTTTCTAGATGGCCCTCGTACAACCTGGAAACTCTCCGTGTTCTAACCTTAGCCCGAAGGCCAGGACAGATTCGCTGATAACGGATAAGAAGAAGCCTGATGTTTTTTATGACAAGTGCTTAGCCTCTGAGGAACGAGTATGTGGGCATCAGAACAAGTACAATCTCAAAATAATGTAATTTTCAATGCTACATAAAAGTATATCAAATAGAGTTTCCAAGTTAGGACATTAAAGTTCGGCCTAGTTCAAATATCAGCTGCGTCGTTTCGAAACACCATGTATATAGGATGTTAGTGAACTATACCGAAATATTTTCACTGAATATGTAGATTACTTAAATAAGTAATTTGAAATAGGAGATTTATGGCCTGTTTATTGACATTTCGAAGTAACTGCCATAAGTTTCTGAAGTGTCAGTACGCCACGTATAGTGGCACTTCGTTTGGAATGAAAATAATAATAATAATAATAATAATAATAATAATAATAATAATAATAATAATAATAAACATTTACTCTATGACAGGAATCTAACTCATGACCTTTGGGATAGCAGCTTCCCGCGTTATGCATTGAGCCACCAGAGCAGTTGAAAAAACGCCTCCAGAGTAAGCTACAAAGCTGAAGGAAGGTAGTTAATGAATGCTCAGTATCGCATTGTCAAGTGATTAGTTCGAGATGTTTCAGATTTTTGCGACATTAAATCTTGAGAACGCTAGTAACGAGCTGCTAAAAATCGATATTTCTATACTCGGGCAGCAGTTTTAAAGACATTCTAAGCCATTTTTTCCACCTGCCTTGCTTTAACACTGACTTATCAGCACCTGATACCCACACGTTTAACGCAATGTAGTTGCGTTATGTTTATCCCGGGACCATGCATCGCCGATCTCAAATTACTTATATCAGTCACGTGCACAATCCCGCAAATTATTTCGGTGTAGTTCATTAACACCCTGTATGCACGTCTGCAGAATCATGATAAAAGGTCAATCAATGAATAGAAAAGAAATGGACGACTCCCGCAGGCTACAGATGAGTGAGTGGCACAGATACACGAACAAAGCTTGTGCTCGGCCTAGCCAAAGCTAATGTAATAACATGGATAATAGAGGCAGTTATCGTTCATCATGGGAGGGAGCGCAACAAGATACATGATTCCTAGACCCAGCAGTTTCCCTTCGGGCTCAAATCTGCATGCTAATAAAATTATCTTGCATAATGAGCTTAGCAACGTAATGCGTTCTCAGGTATAAAACAAACCTCGTTGTTGGGATGGTTTAAAAATTCAAAATCAAAAAGCAAGACGATCTGATGAAATGCTTCTCCTCTTAAGCAACAACCCTCACGGTAAATTTATTTAAATATTTCCATAGTTTATCACAGTTATTGTGTTATTACTTTCTCTGTGTACTATGCACTTGGTGTATAAAGAAAGCACTGTATTCCACCCAATAAATACACCGAGATTTCACCGTAAACATATGTTTTGAAGTCCCCTGAGTCCAGAAAAGAATGTTTAGAAAAATGTCCGTTTGTGAATCTGGACAGCATAGCTTAAAAAAGAAAAGACCGTTAAATACCAAACTTGGTGTTTAAGATTGACAACTTCCAAAGATGCGACACGAAGGTTTTTAAGAAAATCCCCTTATCCAAACTGCATGGACAATTTTTTGAAAATTTTATTTTTCTCGAAAATGGCTCTAACGATTTTGATTAAAGTGCCGCATGATAAAGCTATCTAAATCAAAAATATAAATGTGTATCTTGAATTCTCTGGGAAAAGCATCCAAAGATCTTCATTCTGGATGCATTTTGTTAAATTTTGTATAAGTGGGAAACCATAAGATATACACAAAAGCTTACTATACAAATATGTTGATCTCGTTAAAACGCACAATTTATATCCAATACATTTCTGTTGTTTAGTTGCCGTTTTCGAGATATTTCGTGTTATTGCTTTCAATTTTGAACTACGCATCTACTCAAACGGGGTCACTTTCTCATTCATCTCTCTTTTGTTTTTCTAGAAATGTAAAGTGAAGGCAACTTGAATTGTTCTCATATCGATCGGCTTTTAAAGTATTTGATTATCGCTTTACCGTGGGATATATCCTTGTTGCCCTTCTGCTTATAAGGGCAATTGTACCAATGTTAATGGCGTTAAGCATGATGTAGATAGAAGAATAATCATTTGTTGTCATATGATGCAACACATGAGGTTTTTACTTTCTCCTCATGCACTAAGTATGTACTTAGTGTATAGAGAAGGTATTGCATTTTACACAAAAATTCGATACTGAGATTTCATCCATATTTTGGGACCTCCTGGATCCAAAAAAACATTTCTAGAAAAAGGTCTGTGTGTGCGTGTGTGTGTTTGTGTCTGGACAGCATAGCTCAAAAACGAAAAGTCCGTTATATACCAAACTTGGTATTTAAGTTCAGTATCCTCCAAGGATGCGACACGAAGATTTTCAAGAATATCCCCTCCACCCCAAACTACCCTTTACATGGAAAAATTTTCGAAAATTTTGATTTTCTTAAAAATGGCTCTAACGATTTTGATTAAAATATTGTATGGTAAAGATATTTACATGACAAATAAAATACATATCTTGAATTTTATGGGAATAATCTTTGAAGACATCTTTATTCTGAACGAATTTTGTATAATTTTTTATAACTGGTAAACCGTAAGAGATAGACAAAAACTTACTCATCAAGAAATGTAGAGCTCGTTAAGACACACAATTTATGTTATATGTATTTTATTCCTGGAGCTGACCCTTTTTAAGATATTCCTTGTTATTAATATTTAATACTTTACACAGGAACTTGTCAACACCTGGCCACGCAAAAAGTCGGATTTCTATACCATACCAAGCACATTTTAAAGCATTTGGCTGTCAGTTTAGTGTATTCCGTTATTTCCCTTCTACTTATAAGGAAGTAAATAATAAAACCGTTTCTGCTGATGTTTATCTCGATTAGCATCAAGTAGATAGAAGAAGAAGCTTATTAACAATAGGTAGAGAAAGTCATGTGAATGTAGCACATGAGATTTTTTAGCGCTTGTTGCACTTGGGCTTCATTTGTTACTATGTCACGTGACAGGTAAGGATTAAGATGCCACGTGAATTAACATTGTGAATTAATCACTGAGATAATTGAATAAACACGACATATTACTACAGTATTCTAATTCCAGCATGTTCATGGTGTTCATGAATTTTAGCGTGTATAATAACAATCACATTTACTTTTCAAATAAGATGAGCCGTCCATGAAAATGGGTTAAAAGTGACAAAATCAGCAAATTTGGTTTTACATCCCATAAAACAATTCAGACCTTATACAAAGTTTTCACTTTTTATAGTACGTATGCACAATGTAGATAATAGCTAAAGAAGGTATTGTATTCAACCCAAAAATTAGATGCCAAAATTTCACCGAAACTACATGTTTTAAAATCCCCTGAATTCAGAAAAAGGATCTTTAGAAAACTGGCCAAGCCTGTCGGTGTTTGAGCCTGTGTGTAGCATATCTCAAAGACGAAAAGTTCATGAAATACCAAACCTGATATGCACGATCAGTATTTTTCAAGGATGTGACAAAAAGATTTTCAAGAAAATTCACCCACCTACATCTACCATTAACATGGAACATTTTTCGAAAGTTTTATTTTCTGAAAAATTGCTCCAAAAATTTTGATTAAAATACCATATGTTTAAGACATTTTAATGACAAACGAAATGTTTATCTCGCAGTTGCTGGGAATAGCTTCTGAAGACCTCTATTTTGGAAGACTTTTCAATAAGCTGACAGAAGCTTACTACACAAGAAGTATAACTCGTTAAAACACACAATTTTTCTAAGATATTCCTTGTTATTGATTTCAACTTTTCAACTACTTGAACTTCTAATCAGAAGTCATCTTTCGTATTATAGCTCTCTTGTTTTGCTCCTAAGGCATGCAAAGAGTACCGAATTTCAATTGTTTCCCACAGCTATAGCTATAAAAAGATTCGACTATCACGTTAGCCTAGAGCAAAGGTTCCCTACCGGTGTGCCCCGGCACCCTAGGGTGCCGTGTGATTGGCAAAGGGGTGCCGCGAGATATTGAGATAAACAAAAAAAATACCTTCTACTGAAGCCTTAAGTCTTGTAAGGTCTTGAAATAAAATAAGTCAAATCAATTATTCTCATGCACGGCAGATGGTGATAGTGGTCGATTCATTTCAATAATTCAGTTATACTAGTATCCCACAGATGGCATTACAGCTACACCCTGCCGAACATTCCCGAGACTACTCGCTTCCTCACGAACATTCGCGAGACTTCATGAATATATAAAAGTGTACGCCGCTTGGCGCTTTCAGTTGTCTTCCTCGCGTTGATTCACAGTGTTTAGCTATGGATAATTTCATTGTTAAACGTAAACGCCAGGACAGTGAAAGTGAACATTCGGCTCCTACTGCTTGCTTTAAGAAGCCAAATCTTAGTTTCTCCCGGACCGTCGAATTCACCACATAAAGAAGACAAACGAAAGAAAAGAACATACCAGGACAGTTACTTAGCGTATGGATTTAAGTGGAATAACGAGGAAAACCCTATCCCTGTATGTTTAGTTTGTGGCGAAACACTTAGCAACGAGGCCATGGTACCTAGCAAACTGAAGCGGCATCTTACAACAAAGCATCCTAGTGTGTCACAGAAAAGTGTAATGTTTTTTTCACATATACTAGAAGGGGAGAAGAAAACAGCTGTGCGAATGGTAAACAGAATGACCATAGATGATACTGCTCTTGAAGCCTCATTTAAAGTAACAGAACTAATAGCTAAAAAGAAACCTCATACTCTTGGAGAGGAAATCATTGGCCCTGCATGTCAAGTTATAGTTTCAACAATACTTGGCGAAGGAGCAGCTAATCAAATTTCGAAAGTTCCTCTGTATAACAACACAATCAGCCGCAGGATATCTGAAATGTCATGCAATATCAATGAACAAGTCACGGAGAAAATAAAAACTTATAGAACATTTGCTTTGCAAGTAGATGAGAGTCTCGATATTGGTGACAAGCCGCAACTCCTTGGTTTTATCAGATATATTGATGAAAAATATATTAGTGAACAGTTTCTGTTCTGTAGACCGCTGGAGACTACAACCATAGGCCATGATATTTTCGTTTCTATTAATTCCTATCTCAATGACCATGATCTTTCATGGAAAGACTGTTGTAGTATATGTACAGATGGTGCACCATCTATGTCTGGGAAAATTAAAGGTTTTACTGCCAGAGCTCTCAATGAAAATCCATCCATTATTATAGCTCACTGTTTTCTGCATAGAGAGGCATTAGTCGTGAAAGCGTGTAGTGAAGATTTTGCTGAAGTGTTTAACCAAGTTGTGAAAATGGTGAACTATATGAAGTCTCGACCTTTAAAGTGCAGAATTTTTGAACAGTTATGTCGCGCAACGGATGCAGCTCATACCTCTTTGTTGCTTCACACAGAAGTAAGGTGGTTGTCGCGGGGTCGTGTATTGAACCGGTTTCTCGAACTTAAAGAACAGCTAAAAACTTTTTTTAAGGATGAAAATCAAGAGACATTTCATGAGCTCTTACTAAGTGATTCTTGGTGTTTTGAACTGTCGTATCTGGCAGATATTTTTCATAAGCTGAATGAACTGAATGTTTCGATGCAGGGTCGACATGAAACAATAATCTCCTCAACCAATAAAATGAAAGGTTTTAAAAGAAAACTTAGTTCTTGGAAGTCTGCAGTTCAAAAAGGAGATTTGTCGAACTTTCCATCTCTTCTTAATGTGGCAGGAGATAAAGATCTGGGTAAACTGAAAGACCGCATTTGTGATCACTTATCAAGATTGCAAGATGCAATAGATGCGTACTTTCCAACTATTTCCACTACGAATCTCGACTGGGTTGTCTCACCATTTGATTTCGTAGATAGTGCAGAGGAAATAGATTTCACTGCTTGCGAATGAGATGAATTTATTGATCTTTGCGCTGATTCCACACTCAAAGGTAAGTTCACCAAGAGTGAGGCGTCGGTGGCTAGTTTTTGGCTTCAACGGAGAGAGGAGTACCATAACCTAATGAAGAAAGCAATTAACGCACTTTTGCCCTTTTCAACATCCTATCTATGCGAGCAAGCCTTCTCTGCTATGGTGACAAAATGCAAAGCAAGAAATAGACTGAATAACCTTGAGGATGATTTGCGTGTTTCACTGTCAACTGTAAGACCCGACATCACATATCTGTGCTCTAAGCATCAATCACAAGTTTCACATTAATCATTAATCGAACAAAATTTATTGATGTATTTTTACTCAGTGATTGTAGTAAAGTTTACTGTATTATGTTATGGTGTACGTTATTATTATATAATATTTCAATAAATTAACATATTAAGCTTAATTTTCTTTTAATTCAAGGAAGGGTGCCCCTGGTGTTTAATGTTATTCCCAAGGGTGCCGTGAACTTCAAAAGGTTGGGAAACACTGGCCTAGAGTATTCCTTTACTTCCCTTCTGCTTACAAGGAAGCAGGTAAAAGACAATTCCTGCTAATATTTATCTCGACTAAATTATGTAGATAATAATCTTTGCTGAACAGAACAGGTAGAGAAATTCATGTGAATGGAACACATAACATTTGTTTGCCGGAGGTCACTACAAAAAGCGTCACATGACGAATGTGTTGATCCTAGTCCTCAAATTAATGTCCTAATTGTCATAAAAAGAACATCGCACCTAATTGACTTCTAATACCTTCAAACAATTTTAGTTGAATAATAGGTCAGGAGAGAGAGAGAGAGTTTGACAAATCTTTAAACTTAATTTTCTCGGTTCAGCATTTTTGGGACATTTTCTTAACTTAAAGTGTTTCAGAATCCAATTGTTCCGAGAATACCTCAAATTTCAATAAAGTTTTAAAAATAAGTATTTACGTTTTCCTCAGTTTGCTTCATTGCTATGAAAAATGTAGTTATTTGTTGTTTTATTTTTTCAAATGATGAACACAATTTTTAAAACTTTCTCCCTCCATTAATAAGGAAGAAGCAAATGTTTCGTATGGGTACAAATAATCACTGAATTAAAATGTGAGCTAATTGCTTATGCTTTTACTTAATTTTTAAAATGACATTGTTTAGAGCATTTTCCCAATCGCTTATAAGCAATTAATAATATGAAAGCTAAACAGCTGAAAATGTTTATCCGGACGTTAAATATCTCCTAAAACTAAAGAAAATGCAATGAATATTTAAGCCTTTCTATTTCTTAAAGATTTTCTTCCCCTTAATAGTTTAAAAATCCTTTGGGCTCATATTCAAATACTTATTTTTATAAATTAATTTATTAATATCATATATTCAGGCTTTACAATAACAATCACCTTAAATGCGAATTAATAGAAACAAGATTTTCAACATTTATGACCCGTTTTCTCTAAAAATATATTATAATGTATGTGGATAACAGTTTACCCCATTATAAATACCATCCCGTTATCATGTGGAATTACTTTAGTTGAAGTTGCTCAAATATTTTATTAGTTTCTCTACAACATATAGAGCAGTAGTAGAGAAGGTATTGCATTTCACTCAAAAATTTGATGTCGATATTTCATGGGAACATAACATAACTAAAAAAAGAAAAATTCGTTAAATAGCAAACTTTGTATTTAAATTCAGCATCTTTAAAGAATGCAGCACGAAGTTTTCCAGGACCCCCTCCCCCACATTTACTAGCTATTCTTTACTTGCAAAATGTTTCGAAAACTTTGATTTTCTCAATAATGACACATTTTTACCAAAATACCACGTTTTAAGATAGATTGCTGGAATATGAAAGGTTTATCTGGCACTTTCTGGGAACAGCCTTTGCAGACCACTTCGGTTTCGATGACTTTTGTATAACTAATAAACCGCTGGGGATAGAGGAATCCTTACTGTACAAAAGCCTCAATAAACCACACCTTTTTTGTGTGTATAGAATTAGCCTTTTCCGCGATATTCCCTGTTATTGGTTTCAGTTTTAAAATACTTAACCTTTAATTTCATCTCTCTTTAGGCTTATTCCTAGCCATGCAAAAATAACCTAATTTCAATTGTATCAAATAGCAGTCTGCTTTTAATATATTTTACTATCGCTTTAGCCTAGTTTATCCCCTAATTTCATTCCCACTTACAAGGAATTTGGTAATATGCTAAGGTTTATCTAGATTTCATGCTGTAGACAAAATTATAATATTTTGTAAGAAAAATTTGTTTGCATAACAGGTAGAAAAAGACATGTGAATGGAACACAGCAGGTTTTTTAAAGGTAAAAAAAATGTCTGCAATTGTATAGACAATTTAAGAGGTTTACAAAAAAATGTTTTTTCAATCAGCATTTTTACATAAAAATAAGTGAGTTTACTAAATAAATTAAACTGAGCTTTATTTATGGACGCTCTTTAACTGCTGCGGTTCTCAGCGTCCCTGTCTAGATTGGGAGTGAAAGACCGCCTAATTATTCTCAGAAGTCTCTTTATCAGGCTTGAGGTTATTTTACGTGCCGTTAATCTCCGACTCGGGACCAACGGTCTTACTTTCCTTCCGAGGGAGGCTACGCTATGAATTTTTACACCAGAAAAAATCCATCGTCCTCCGCCGGGTTTGAACCAGCGATCTTGGGGACTAGAGGCCATCATGTTACGCTTAGGCCACAAAGAACGATTCAGTCTACTCAGAAGCAATGAATATACATGATGTGAAACTAATCACATTTCTATGTCAAGGGGTTCTGAGAAAGTGGATTATCAACATTAATCAGATAGAGCTTGTCTAGCCACTTTGATACGGGAACCATTCAGAAAATGACACACGATTTGGAATAGCTAAATAGTGAGGAAAGTTATTATTTAGTTTAGCTATACCAAATCGTGTGTAACTTTCGGAATGACCCTCGTATTTGTATGAGGTAGCGCAGGTTGCCTCCTAAGGGTAGAGCTCTGCGACTTGCACCCATGGTTTGTTCACGTCGCCCAAGTATAATATCCATTGTTGCGCTGCAGCTTTTGTTTATGTTTCTATCTACCTGCCACAAGTTTACAGAATAAATGCCAGTGCAGGTTAATGATATTAGTGCCGAGAACGTCAACTAACTTGTGAACAGAGTTAAAGGGTATTCAATTTTATAGTGCAAACCAAAACAAGAGAGGAGTTGGATTTGCAGCAGCTCGCTCCTTTAAGCTCAACTAACATGTAATGTGAACTTGCAGAAAACCTTAAGCTGAATGTTTCCAGTAATTTTCTATGTTTTGTAAATAATCACATACTATTCTTATACTCGATACCCAATAACGTTTATAACAAATAATTTAAAAAACATAGGGACAAATATATGGATTATATTACTGTCAAATAACAACAATGACCAGCTAAAAAAGTTGAGTTTTTTTCCAAAAACCAGAGAGACTTAACCCTAATCACTATGAGCTTTTTATCCAATTAACTCAGTTTACTAGACATTGAAAATTCAAATCATACTTGAACGTTGTAACACAATTAAATCAGGTGAAGCATTATATTTCTGTCTAAATTCATGTCATGCTCTTTAATTGTCCAATATATGGTATAAAGTGAAAAACCTAATATTAACTTCTGCAAATATCTTTCAAACCAAAATAAATGGTATTCAAAAAAAATGTTTTCACAAGTTTAATCAATCTATCTATCATATTTTCAAAATATTGAGGTCACCATTTATATACTTACATAATAAATACAGATAATTGTTATAACGTTATAGAGCCCTAACTTGCCGTTTTGAATTAGGGCTAAAACTTTTGGAAATTATATAAGTAAATCTTAATATAAAAGTTAGTGTGTGTATGTAATGTATTATGAAGATGTGCAAGCACAAGCCGGCCAAGACCAGTGTAGTCCTGCAGTGGGAGCGGAGAGCAGGCGAACTAACATGATGAGGCAATACGACTTCACGCATACGTCATAAAGCGCTGTAAGGTCTGGTTTACTTCACTAGCACGCCGTGTATTATTCAGTGACAGTGACGAAACGCAAAGCGTGTTATTCATAATGTTCTTAAGATCAGTGACGAAGAGAAGAAAACAGCTCAGAAAATACTTCTTATAAAGCTACTGAACTTGTCGCTTCTACCGGTTAGAATAAGACAACGATATGCAAGATCAGAAAGGAGGGCAAGATTGGTAAACCTCTTGCAACAAAGTCGTTTTGGAAGATTTGGATGAGTGTGTCATTAGAGGAAAATATCAGGAGGATTACGAGGTGAAAAAGGAATCCCTACTCTGCGAAAAGAATGAGAATAATTTCTTTGGATGTAACGAAAAGCTTAGGAAAATATTGAAATTTAAAATTTGTAAAGATAAACGCAGTTTACTAAGAGAACACTCTGACGTAGTGGCTCAAACGTCATAATTTCTTAGAATGCTGTTGGGTCAATGACAATAAATGACTGGAAAAGCTCGGGTCAGAAGGTGAAAAATATTCAAGAGACATGTTGAAATAGAAATGTACTAATGAAAGGAGAAATGAAAAGGAATCGGGAGAAGAAACGCCCACCGGATCGGAGACCGACACGATATCACGGAATAATGCCAAGCTCGCGAGAGAGTGAAAGAGGCGCACACATTTATTGTATTGCTTATGGTATGAATATATACACGACATTAACACACTTAACGGAAATGCCATCATGAACTATCGCTCGCGCCGTCCCAACTGGAATATACAGGCAAGCCATTGCATGTACAAGCGGCCCTCCCCGGTACAGGACTTTACTCGCCTTGGCCGGCTTAAATGGTATGTTCTTTATAGGCTTCCACACCATTGCACTGATTTCGACCAAATTTTGCACAGGTATCCTTTGACACTGTCTAGCTTAGAATTTGAAATTCCGTCCTATTTCACAGTATTAATTATTTAATTTTATGTAATGCCTACAAATTAACGCAAGGCCATCTTTTTCTTTCTCAACGTATATCGATATAACCCGAACTTGCCAATATAAGAAAAAAGAAATTACTATTAAAATAAGTGAATACTTGTATGAATCAGTATTAACCCTTGGAATAAAAAATATATCACGAAATCTATTTGATGTAATATTTGAACATAAAATATATGAATTTTTTTAAGTTAGGATTAGGTTTATAAAACATTCAGCCTTGACATCAGTATACGCTTAGACTACATAAAATGTTGGTTATGCTGGGCAAGTGCACTGTGATGTAGGTCCAGTTGGCCCACCTGCCCCGTACTTGACATGTGCAACCATCCCTTGGTGCGTTAAATGACCTGAAATAGCCCCGTTGAGTTCTACAAGTTAAAACCCACCAGTGGCTTACGAAGAAAATGTGCCAATCAAAACTGGAAAAAAAAAAAAAAAAAAAAATGGCATATATATGTAAGTGAACAAACGAACAGAGAAACTGCTATGCCTAAAAGTGGTACTTACCTGTAGAGCACACTTTCGACTAAAAATGTAACTAAGTTAACTAAAAATTTAACCCTGCTCCGATTGTGTAGAAACTATTACTTACTTCTAGGAAGTGGCCCAGAAACCAGAGTAACAAATCTGACATGTTACATTCACATCTCTACCTCAAAATATTCTTACAAAAGCCTATTCTTCTATCTACTTTAGGCTAATCGAGATAAACATTAGTAGATCTTCTTTTATTATATACTTTATTTTTTGTACTACGGAATATATTAAGCTAAACCGACAGTCAAATGTTTCAAGAACTTTTCACTGTGTGACGAAGTTGAAATTCCGTTTTCCTTGTATGACCAGGATGAAGTGGAAGGGAGATCGCATGGCCACCTCTTATTTGGAACAGGATTAGAAATACTCACGGATAGGGCCCCAGAACTCTGGATCAGCTGGCACTGAGCACCGGAGTAGGCCTTTTGCCAGGGAGGAAGGGTTGAGGGGAGAGACCAGGTCCGGATGACGACTGGCACTGAGCACCGGAGTAGGCCTTTTGCCAGGGAGGAAGGGTTGAGGGGAGAGACCAGGTCCGGATGACGACTGGCACTGAGCACCGGAGTAGGCCTTTTGCCAGGGAGGAAGGGTTGAGGGGAGAGACCAGGTCCGGATGACGACTGGCACTGAGCACCGGAGTAGGCCTTTTGCCAGGGAGGAAGGGTTGAGGGGAGAGACCAGGTCCGGATGACGACTGGCACTGAGCACCGGAGTAGGCCTTTTGCCAGGGAGGAAGGGTTGAGGGGAGAGACCAGGTCCGGATGACGACTGGCACTGAGCACCGGAGTAGGCCTTTTGCCAGGGAGGAAGGGTTGAGGGGAGAGACCAGGTCCGGATGACGACTGGCACTGAGCACCGGAGTAGGCCTTTTGCCAGGGAGGAAGGGTTGAGGGGAGAGACCAGGTCCGGATGACGACTGGCACTGAGCACCGGAGTAGGCCTTTTGCCAGGGAGGAAGGGTTGAGGGGAGAGACCAGGTCCGGATGACGACTGGCACTGAGCACCGGAGTAGGCCTTTTGCCAGGGAGGAAGGGTTGAGGGGAGAGACCAGGTCCGGATGACGACTGGCACTGAGCACCGGAGTAGGCCTTTTGCCAGGGAGGAAGGGTTGAGGGGAGAGACCAGGTCCGGATGACGACTGGCACTGAGCACCGGAGTAGGCCTTTTGCCAGGGAGGAAGGGTTGAGGGGAGAGACCAGGTCCGGATGACGACTGGCACTGAGCACCGGAGTAGGCCTTTTGCCAGGGAGGAAGGGTTGAGGGGAGAGACCAGGTCCGGATGACGACTGGCACTGAGCACCGGAGTAGGCCTTTTGCCAGGGAGGAAGGGTTGAGGGGAGAGACCAGGTCCGGATGACGACTGGCACTGAGCACCGGAGTAGGCCTTTTGCCAGGGAGGAAGGGTTGAGGGGAGAGACCAGGTCCGGATGACGACTGGCACTGAGCACCGGAGTAGGCCTTTTGCCAGGGAGGAAGGGTTGAGGGGAGAGACCAGGTCCGGATGACGACTGGCACTGAGCACCGGAGTAGGCCTTTTGCCAGGGAGGAAGGGTTGAGGGGAGAGACCAGGTCCGGATGACGACTGGCACTGAGCACCGGAGTAGGCCTTTTGCCAGGGAGGAAGGGTTGAGGGGAGAGACCAGGTCCGGATGACGACTGGCACTGAGCACCGGAGTAGGCCTTTTGCCAGGGAGGAAGGGTTGAGGGGAGAGACCAGGTCCGGATGACGACTGGCACTGAGCACCGGAGTAGGCCTTTTGCCAGGGAGGAAGGGTTGAGGGGAGAGACCAGGTCCGGATGACGACTGGCACTGAGCACCGGAGTAGGCCTTTTGCCAGGGAGGAAGGGTTGAGGGGAGAGACCAGGTCCGGATGACGACTGGCACAAGCAGGGATGGAGTCCCTATCGGTTGCAGTTGGAACGCTTCCGACGCCGCCCTAAGCCCTGACCCTCCCGGTGAGCCCTCCAGAGCCGAGTGTTCCCAAAGACGACGTCAGGAGCAAATCACCGTTGAGCTGCGACCCGCCGAACGCCACCTGGTCCTTCAACCTTGAAAGAGACGATTAGGAAATGGTAGACAGAAAAATTTGGTGAATGTAATGAACATACACAGCATTCGCCTGGAAACCCCCATTTTTAAGGTATGCCGGCCGTGTGGATCGAACCGATTATCTCCCAAATCAGGGTTACAGAACAAGTCATCTGAGCATCCCGCTCGATTCATTTGGAAAAAGTATAAATATTGGGAAATTTAAAACGAAAACAAGGAGTACCCGGAAATGGTTCACTACATAAAAATATATTTTATATAAACTGCATGTTTTAATAAGATATACATTTCTTGTGTAGTAAGATCTTGTCCGTCTCTGTCGGTTTACCAGATATGAAAAATTCATGCAGAATGAAAAGAGATTCAGATGTTATTCCAAGAGAACTTAACATACACATTTTATTTGTTACACAAGTAAAAGAAACCTTCATGTAAATGGTAATTTTCTGTGGGTGACCTTTCCTGAAAATCTGCGTGACGTATCTCTATAAGATGCTGAACTTAAATACCAAGTTCGATATTTAATTTATTCCATTTATCGTTTTTGAATTATGGTGTTCATAGACCGTGTGCGCGGTACTTTTTCTAAACTTTTTTTTTATCAGGTTTCTTCGGGTGAAACCTTGGTATTTCATTTTGGTTGCAATGCAATATTTACTCCACCCGCTGTGAACATTTTAGGTGGTAGAGTAAGTGAAAATAGTAAAAAAAATGTATCTGTTATATTAGCATTACGTCTACAATTACGATATATACAGAAAATTAAAGAGAAAGCTATAATTAATATAACTGTACTCGTAAAAAACACTACTGAAATTTTCGAAAAGTTTCCTATTTAGTCTCTCCTATAAACATTCAGCTTGCGTTTTTTTGTGGTTAACATGAGGAACTTTTATATTCCAGAACAAAATTCTGTGTTGTTTTGGAACTTTTACCCATCTTGTGCACGTTTCTACATTTCGCTTTGTTTTATCCAGGATTTAACCTCAGTACAATAAGAGACAAGTGAATGCAATCGTCGATGACCACATGGAGTGACACGTGGTTTACTGTCACTCTTCGTGTGACAGATCCGATTACAGCACTCACTCGTGACTCCCCGATTGTTTTAAATCATTCTGTTCCAACACTCGTCCCATTCGGTTCAAATGTACTCGACTAAATCAATTTTCTCTTTGAGATTGGCGACAATACAATCCTAAGCTTGTGTATCATATGTACTACGAGAAAAGAAATCCACTTTTTTAGACAGTTGATGCTAAAAGTAGGTCTTCCACCTGATGTCAGTAGTGTTAAAAGTACAAACTTCTGTCAGCCAGTGTTATAAAATTATAACACTTCAATGGAGCCAACTTTGGTTTGTGCGTCCACGGCCTCATTCAAGTAGGCTATGAATCTGAAAGCTTGTATATCATGAATATGGAATCTGCTGAATCAGACGAAATCATGCAAGCAGCGGAGAGAGCAACATTAACACTGTCTTCGTTGTATAGAATATTTTCGTTCTGTACGAGTAAGTCATCATGTTGTAAGCACTGATTTTAAGCAAGGCAACAACTGAATATCGCAGACCATTAAGCATCAGCTCCGTGAAATAGATAAAACAATCTACTTATAATTTTAATATGTCTATAAATATTGAGAACTGTCTAAAAACAGTGTATGACACATAATTTAAAATGCTTTTACACTGTTCGTGGGATTACGGAACTCGGCCTACAGCCTCGTTTCACAAACTTCCTACTCAAAATATACACCACCATTTTTACCACTTACATCATAGATAACTATTTCCATAACTCATGTTCTTTGTTCCAGATGTATTTGTTTCACTCTAGCAATATTGTCTTACCTTCTTTACCTCGTATTATGTACCTAGTAGGAACACAAAGGTCTGTATTCCATCCAAACTTCGATATTGAAATTACATCGCAAATACTACTTTTAGAAGCTCTGAATTCAAAAGAGAATTGTCATAAAAATGTCAGTGCCTATGTCTGTGATCAGCATAGCTCAAAATCAAAAAGTCGGTTAAATAACGAACTTGGTACTTGTTTAGCATCTTCTAAGAACGCAACACAAAGATTTACAGAAAAATCCTCCCCTTTACATGGAAGATTAGTCGTCCTCCGTGGTCTATAGGTAACCTACCAACCTCAGGTTCCCAATGTCGCAGGTCTAAACCCGAGGGAGGACCATGTTTTTTTTTGTTTTTTTCGCACAAAAAATTCTTATCATGGCTTCCTTCGGAAGGGAAGCAAAGCCATTGGTTCCGTGTCGTAGATTTGCGGCACGTAAAGAAACTTCAAGCCTGATAAACAGCTCTCTAAGCAAAATTAAACGGTGTTCCACGCTCAAAATAGAATGGGATGTTGAGAACCTAAGCCGTTAAAGGGCGTCCATAAATAATACTAAATGTTGTGGAATATTTATGGAATTTTCAATCTTCTCAAAATGACTCTAAGATTTTGTATACAATTCCATATATTTACATCGCAAATAAAATGTACATTTTAAATTTTCTGCTTGTACTCAATGAGGTCCTCTTCATTTGGAAGGAATTTTGTATAATTTTATATTACTGGCAAATGTTAAGCTATAGACAAAAACGTTCTGCACAAAAACATTGAGCTCATTAAACATATTTTTGTTACATCAACAATAAGCTAAAGAAGGTATGCTATATCCCTAATGATGTTTTTAGGATATATTCTAAAACAATAGAAGTATTATAACTTACGGTTCCAACGTGCTGACACTGAATTTTAAGTAATAAAGACAATTATTGTACAGAAATGGATTATTGAAGGATATCTGCTAAGATACCTAAAAAAAAAAAAAAAAAAATGATGATAGGTCATCCTAGAGGAATGGAAGATGTTAGTTTATCCAAAATAATAATGAAGTAAATGCCACCAGAGAGAAGGAGCGAGAAAAGCAAGACCACATAGCACGTGAATTTAAGGAATTACAGGGGTAGTGATCAGTAGTCCATTAGGCATGAATGGAGAAAAGTGGCAAGAAGATATATTAAACGCTGTAGTCTTGGGTGCTGGAAAAATGTTTGTACAGTGTGAAACAGAAAATGTTATACGCACTTACACGCACACACACACACACTTAAAATCCGCCAGTTCCTAGCTGGCGGGCTTAACTTGAAATAGTCCCGTTGAGATCTGCAACTCCTTTAACTCGCGAAGGGATGTCTGCACATATTAAATATGGAGCAGATGGGCAATGTGGTATGCAGTTTCACACAAATGCACTACTAATAGTCATTCGTACATTGGTTTTCTGTATCTACACACATCAGGTGGCCCAACTGCTCCATATCCCACTTATGTAGATGTTTCTTTGATGCGTTTGAAGAGTTGCAGAACTCAACGGGGCTATTTCAAGTTAAAGCTGTCAAGTGGAGACCTGGCAAGAGTGACCTTCGTTTGATACCTCGCAATGTGCGCGACCGTCTCGCCGACTCTGCTGATAAGCAAGAGGGGTAAAACAAAGCTCGCACAGTCAATTCCCCACTAACCTCCTTTTTTATACTTGACAGTCCTGTTGAGTTAAGCAACTTTTGAACCCACGAAGGGACATGTGCTTAAGTAAAATATGGGGTAGTTGGACCAGCTAGAACTTTATCCCATCTACATAGCTGCCAAGCTTGCTTTATCTAAAGGGGGACATTTTGAATACAAATCCTATCAACTCTTTTGTAGAAAAAATGAGTTCTGTTACAAAATTAACTGAAAATAAAAAGTGCGCAATAACAATGCAATACAAACCTGGGAACTGTCGCACCTAACTTAATATTTCAGAACATATGGAACATTACTGAAATCTGCGCTGAAAACTTTTAATATATCATTTATGGGATACTTACATTGTATGATATGCATTAAAATAAAAACAATAAAGGTGTGTTTCATTGTTCTCACCAACAAATTAAAATATTTCATTAATACGAATTAAAAAATTCGCTTCAAGCAGGGGCTGTTCATACCTCATATTTGCATCCAGAAGTGGGTTATATTTTCTTTGGAAAAGATTGTCTCAGGAAAGTTATTGTATAAAACTAGCTTGTGCAATGGCTGGATGGCTTAAATACGATTCAAGTGAAGTGGTTGCCGATGGATGTTTTTGATAGTGTTCAACGCTCATTTTTATTACTAAGACACCGCAGATGATTACACTGATGAAACTTGGAATGAAGGAGCATCGGCGGATAACCCGGAGAAAACCCGTTCCTGTGCCACTTTGTCCACCACAAATCTCACATGAGAGACAAGTGGTCTAACCAGTCGGCCACGGCGCGGCCTTTCAGATACATTCCTGTGGAAAACATTGTGATGTATCTTCTGTCTAGACTTGTATTTCATTACTTGAAATGTAAAGTTTTCGTCCGCACTAAATAAATAAGGTACGAGTTCTCTACCATTAATTTAGAACACCTTTCTTTGAAATACTAAAGCATTCCAACAGCTGGTTTTCAAATACGCCAAAAATCTGGTGTTTTACAATACGTGTCCATAAGTAGTTAACGTTAAGCATCTTTGAAATTTGAAAAATACACTGATACTGGTTGTCAAACATAATAATGGTGATACTTTTGCCATTTATCAAAATTCTAGATTCCACCGTTATTTAAATAATAGTGTTATTGTCTAAATTAGCTGTTCTAATGAAGATGAGTCAGGTGATCATTTTGAAAAAGATTCACAAAAAAGCCTTACAAAATGAGTGTGCAGATATATCTGTCGTATTATATTTCTATATTTGTACTAGTTACTGTAGAACATTATTGCTATACATGCTCTCTAATGCTCTTGATTTTGCAAAATGTAATAATTTATATCTCAAAATTGGGACATTATTTCGAAAATGCAAGTGAAAGTTTTCTTTAACGTGCTTTTGAGAGGCAGTGTAAAATGTTTGAAATAAATTAGTGAAAATTTGCATCGGTGGAACATTTTAAGTAAGAAAAGTATTAGAAAAGACTGTGAGAAATAATTTAAGGCTGGGAGCGCCTATTAATAAGCATGCGTCTTAACGTTTATAGCTTCAGATAGTTGGTAGTTAAAGTTCACCAAAAGAGGAAAATATATATTTTCTTAAGGTTTTATTTAATATCAGTTTATTATGAAAACAAATACAATTTAGTTTCCACAATTGTTGGTCAAATCTCACCGACATCTCACTTTTTTTTTTTATTGAAAAAAAAATACAGTTCCGGAGGTTTGTCAGGACTCCGGCGCTGTATTCCTCTTTTCTCCATTTTTTCCAGTTTCCTGTATTTCCTTAGTAGATCTTATTATTCTTAACGTTTTCCTTATGCACATACATACACAAACATAGACACATTCACAAACACAGAAACACCCATGCCCAAGGCGGGACTCGAACCCACGACCCTGTGCACCAAGAAGCGCCAAAGCGAGTCACTTTAGCGAGCGCAGCCACCGGGATCGGCTAATTTAATAGCGAATGATGGTTTCGTTCCGTCGTAAGCAGCAGCAATGCCATCTGGGCGGAGAACCACGGCAACTTCAACAGTGCACATACGCTATGCTATAAACCAGACATGCACACCCCTCCCAGGCAGCATGACGTAAATAGGGCAGAATTGCAACCCTAGACCTGCGTTTGTCTTCAGGCAGGTCAACAGGATACGTGCAGTGGTGTTTGCAAACATGTCCAGTGCTCGGTTTAGAATTCTATGGGAGCAAGATTTTTTTTTCATGCTCCATGAAGGTAACCCATATTGTTTTGTATGTTCTAAAACGCTGAATGTACTGTCAAGGTACAATATCAAGACATTTCAGAAATAACCGTTCTGAGCATTAATGTATTTGCTGTCTGTATTTGCCAAAAGAAACTCCATGAACCATGAAGACCTTCTATAGCATGGCCAACAAGAATATCCCCAACCAATATTCTGCGTGCTAGCCATAAAGTTGTTCAATTGATAGCGAAAAATGGCAAGCTTTTTCTAGTTGAAGAATTTTCAAAATACACTTCTGAGGAAAATATAGGGACAAAAGTAACATTCCCATGCAGTGTCAGAACCAAGTAGCATAGCGGGATAAAACTTGAATCATATATAGGAAAACTGCTACTTTATACTACAGTAGAAAACTAAGCGAAATATGTAATGAGACGAACAGAAATTACACTCTTATTCATAGAAAATAAGCTACGCTAAAGTCACGACATATGAGGTCTTCTAGATTTACAAAAAATTGAGACATGGTGCTTGAAAGGGTGTATGATCCTCACGGACAGCAATGAATAGCGCACCCATGCAGCCCACAAGCTTTACTTACATCTGTTGGATGGTCGTTGGTGCATGTGGATGTGCTGCAACACGTCTCCCCAAAGCATTCCGCACGTGTCCAATGGGATTTAAATCGGGTGAACGGGCAATCCAGTCCGTTCGTCGAATATCCTCTCGTTCCAAGAGGTCCTCCACCTGCACTCTTCGAAACGGTCGCGCTTTGCCAACCATAAAAATGAAGTCAGGGGTACTGTATGAGAATAACGTTGACCAATGAGCGTCCGTGTTCAAAGATATGGAACACAATGTCACCCCCCACACCATAACCAAAAAACGATCATGTTTAAGGATGTTCCTGGGTGCAGTACTTGTTCCCACCTCTCGCCAGATGAGGGTATGTCGAGAATCACTACTCAGACTGAATCTGCTCTCATCTGAGAAGAGCACGCAACCTCATTCCTCGTTGGTCCAATTCTGATGTTGGGGCCATCGCAAACGGTGATGCCGATGTGCGAGCGTAGATGAAACAAAACATACTGGCGTCCATGCAGCTCATGAGTTTGCATGCCTAGCAGTTGCAATTGCAACGGCTCTTTAACGTGTACCCATTCTTGCCTGTTGCGGTCATCTACTGCTGCAGTTGACTGGTCGACCACCTCCTCTCCTTCAGACAGCAGTGTTTGCGGTTTGGAAGGCTCTCCATGCACGTGAAACGATGGTGCGAACAATATCAAACTCTTGGGCAACATTCGTCACGCTTCGTCCTTCTTGCAATTTCCCGAAGATTCTTCCCTGTGTGTAGTCATCCAAATGTTGTTTCTGGGCCATGTTGTAAATAAGAATACCACCACAGTACACAGCGATTGTCCCACACTGTCTTGTACTGTTTCTTCAAATGACTCATGTTGCGCGACCAGACCCATTTGGCGCTATAGTCTCGCTACACTCAGATCACGTGACGTACAGCTTTCTCTATGTGTGTGAGAGACCTCTGGCAACATGCCACCGCACTTTCATTCATTTCCACCAGGTAGTTCATAAGATATATTAACTTATCCATCTGTTCTTAGATTTTGCACACCAGTGTGCTTCTAAACGTAAGGGAGATTTGCCCCAGTATGATAAATTCATTAAACCATTAGCTTAGGAAAAGTTCAATAGTTCCCGAAATAGAAGAAATGAAATCTAACATAGAATAGTAATTAGATTACTATCAGTTTTTGCGTCATACTCGTTAGCCCTAGACGAGGTTATATCTGCGAGCAGTTATCCTCAGTTATGAACAACAATTACGAAAACAGATCGAGAATAACTGATGCTAATCTAGTTTCTTCACTGTGTTTAAATACGACTAAATTGCAGGCCAATGTAGCTTCAAAGAACTCAAAATCATTACCAAAAAATAGCATGACTAATATGCCGTATTTTCCATATTGTATTATAGCCACTTACTGAAAATAAACATATGGTTTATCAACATTATTAGGATTTTTATAAACTATCCAGGGTCCGCCACTCAACCCATTCGTTGTGGCATTGCTTATATGAGAGAGATTATGGTAGCTGGGGTATAATGGTGGGGGAAGTCTGCCAAGGGCTATTTCCCCTTCAACCGCACTCCTGCAATAAGCGAAAGGGAAATACAGAATTCTTCAAAAATACTTTTACAAAATTTGGGCACAGGTTTCTTATATCAAAACAAGAAAATATGTTGATATATACATATGTCGCAAAACACTTCATTCTCAAGTTATTGAGATTCAACGCGCTATTAATTAAAACATTTTAAAGTAACACTTTATTATATTTTTAACGTTGTCAGCTTGTTAGGAAGTGTTCCACACAAACATCACTTACAGAAAATGATCCAAATGTCCTCCTCCTACGTCTGGACGCGTATGCGCTCGTCGAAGCATGGAATGTCAAATACTCCCAGTCGGTGTAGTATGATTTCGCAGGCTTACATGACACGTAGATCAACAGTTTCTTCATCTAGCATGTTTGCTGCATAAACGAATGATTTAAGGTGCCCCCGAAAGATAAAAATCTAAAGGATTGAGTTCGGGGGAACGTGCAGACCATGAAACTGGTCCCCTCTACCTGTTCATCTGCCATGCTAGATACAAGCCAGTGCATTTCAAACAATGAGACTAAAATGTGCTGGAGCATCATGCTCAAACTATATGCTTCTTATTTGCTTCTAATAAGTCGAGGAGAGCGTTCAGGATGAAGTTCCTGTGGACAACACTTATAAGGGTGCTGAGGGAATGTATTACACATCTGATAAACAACAAAAGTTAAAAAGCAGCCATGGCAACACAAGGCCAGCTCCGCAGGGTAGAATGGGTCAAAGCCTTTTATTAATGTTGAGACAGTAACTCTTCAATATCCGCGTAATTATGTAACTAACAATAACATGTAGAAATAAGCTCTATTGCACAACGATCTGTATTACCGATGTTGATCATACTTAATTAAACAGATATCCTTTTTATATAGTAATGTATTATTAATCATAGTAAGGAGTAATAAGCTTCGCTTTAACCATTATTTTACTTGTGAATATTTGTATTTTGTTAATATTTTTACACCCTAAGGCGACAAGGTTTGAAACGTGGTTTTAACGCTCAGTTTTCCGTTAGCAAGACCTTGATGTATTGTGAGTTGAGCTTTCAAAAGGAAACATTCTAAGATGTTATTGCCCTGTCTTTTGTATAACGTTGAGTGACTTTAGGGAATAGAGACATAAGTACATGCAACCAATAGCAAGAAGGGACGCTATGTATACAGAAAGAAAGTTAAGTTTAGAATCACAACCGTTTTCGGCGGTTCTACACCAGATTCCATGGGCGACACTATGTCGGACGCTGAAGCAAAATCGCGACAAATTGCTCACCGCATTTGAAAAAAAGAATTCGTGGTTTTGCTTTCCCTAGTATTGTAACCATTACTCACATGTTTGCAGGAGTCACTTGGTTATCAACAGTTAGGGTTTATACCGTGGAATATTATAACATGTATAATGTTCTTCAATAATATTTACGAACCAGTGATTAATGTCATTTTTCTTCACTACCTTTTTTTTTGTATTTCCTTCTGTACCACACCTTGTACCGAGTAATTCATGTTCACCGATGAAGAGAAACCACCTGAGCTAAAACCGGAGCAGAGCAGACATCAAAAGGTAGGGAAATGTCACTAGGCTACACCCTAACCGGAACAACTGACCCACACAATAACGCCGACGCAACGTTGTCATTTAATATTTAAGCTAATATAGGACAAAGTCACCTAAATAGCAGTTGCAATGTGTGAGTAAATAAATGAAGTTATTAGATTAGACTCGGAAAGCCTTTGAAGGCGACTTTCATTAATACATTGATAACTTGAAAACGAATCGCTGTAGAGTATATATGTTTATATAAACATATTTTCTTGTTTCGACGCCAGGAATCAATCCCCAAACGTTGTGAAAGTATTTCGAATCATCCTGAATAAGCCAATTTCTGCTGGTGTGGCTGCTAGTTGGCAATAGGATTAGTAGAATAGCAAAAAGTGTGTATATTATATTTGGTTTTTTAATTACCTAATTAGGCAAGATTTAATGAGTGACAACAACTATGTACAAAGATGAAATAATAAATGTTGAATTGGGAATATACATCCTGGCTTAGATATCCAGAGGATAGGACTGTATGTAACAGTTTGATTCTATTTTATTTATCGTCATTCTCCCGTTTACTTCCGGTTTAAATTAATGAGGGGATGATTGGTATATCATTTACAGGCATGCGGATTAGCAAATTAACACATATAACTATTTCAATAGGAAAGCAATTCATTAGGAGCTAAATACTTGTCACATGACACATACAAACACTGCATAATGTACTAAAGCTTCCAGCTCAAATTTACAACTCATATATGACTTTACTGTGTGGAGGATTAGCCGCTATTAGTGTATTAGCTCTTGCTTGTAGATAAGCCGGAAACACCAGCACTCTGTACCACTATTGTGATTCCTAATGCTCTAAATCCACCCACTGCACAAACAGCTGCAACTGGCGGCGACTGTATATAATAAACGAATAGTATACTGGGGGGGGGGGAAGGGAAATCATTACATTAATTTACACGAGTGACAGACCTCGGTATTTGGAACACATTTTGTATCTTACGTTTTTGTCTCTGATCATTTCCTACGGAGATAGTTTTGTTTTTTCAAAACAAGAGAAGACAAACTGGCAACACTGCAGGTTGTGTGGGTGTCCCTTGCACTAGGTCAGTACACAAACACGCCTCACTAGGACGTTGACGGCATTCTTTCCATTTTTACTGAGCGAGTGTAGGCCAATCAGAATGCCAATTTCACTCGTTATCCCCCACCCTGCGTCGTGCTTCCAAGCAATCGATGTGTTTACATCCTAAATCCGGTTCAGAAATCTGACCAACATCAGCGCAAGGTCACCGAGTTACTTCAGGCCTGAAAAAGCTGCTCAGAACATTCCTTTATTTCTTTTAAATTATTAATTATTTCGAAATTCTATGTGATTTCCCATAATTCCCACCGAAACTAATGCCAGAAGTACGTTATTGCGCATCTCGCAAGTAAGAAACTATTATTTGTACATTCTTGTGGAATTACGCATTCAATATGAAACATAAACCATTTATTTTTTCGAAATCGGCTGATCAGAGAACAAAATGCCATTACACATTTTTGTCTGTAATGCTTCTATGAAGCAAATATTAGAAGGAATATTCTATAATAATTTTATTAGACACAATGTGTACAAATATGAGATAAAGAAAGATAGGTTACATTTTGGGTGCGGTTTCACCAGGCTTTAGTGCGTGCAATTTGTTACAGAGTTCTGCTTTTGCACTTCAGTAGGTTTCGTTACCCAACTTGCAAGTGCAGTTGTCCCTGGGGTTATGATTAGGTGCTGTCCCTGCAGGATCTTCCGTGGAAACGTGTACCACAAAACGTGTATACAGGAGACGTAGTTGCAAGTTAGGACCTTTCCAGGAGTCTGAGGTCATTGCGTCTGTTTCCATTGTTTCCGCTGGGATCAGCCTTTCTTCGGTATGGCCGAGTGTCTGGTACATTAAATCTATTCTTTATGTTGTCTTCAAAAAGAGGCCTGTGCTAGGATGTAGGCATAATTCTTTCTCAAGAAAGTCACTTATTAATGCGGTCAGGTTATGGTAAATGCATAATGTTTGCTTTCATATAGCCACTGCTATCTGCTATCGAGATGTCATGCAGCCGGCCTACTTGACCCATGGGGCTAATCACGGTTTCTCCGGGTCACCAGGCGAATGATGGGTAGGTTCATTATATTTTCCTTCCACCATTTCGTGTTACCATCATTTCCTAATCATGTCTTTCAGAGTTGAAGGACTAGACGACGGTTTTTGGCGCATTGCGGCCGGATGGTGATTTGCGCATTGTAAAAGGTTATACTGGTGTCGTCAGGAACACTCGACCGGGACTCGCCTTCCAGTTTCAGGGCTTCTGTAGGGTTCCCGGGAGGCTCAGAGCTCGTGAACAGGCCTAGGGTGGCGTCGAAAGCATTCCAACTATAACCGATATGGACTCCTTCCAATCTTGCACCCGTCGGCATCCAAATCTGGACGAGTTTCGGGACTCTCCACTCATCTCTCCCTTTCGGGGGTCACGCCAGCGACAAAAGGCCATAAGGACCTACGTCCGTTGCTATGCCCCGAGGCGTGAGCCCCTAACTGTGACTAATTCGAGACCGAATCTCTCATTTGGCCATAAAATGTGACATGCACACAATTATCGCTTGTTGCAGTGGTTTACCCTAAAATGCTCAGTAGCCCAAAATAATCTATCAAATGGCCATTGCTACACTGATGTTCCAGATCAAGCTGACACTTTTTAGTGAAAGTAGATCGAAAGTGAAAATATCCACACCCAGTCTTTCTCTCCCATAGATTCAAATTTGATAAGAAAAATACAGTTATTACAAATTAGAATGATACATTAATAATATTTAATTTATCGCATACATCAGCATTTAAAATGTTCAACGAGAGAACTTACAAACATTAATAGATTACCTACATCTCTTAATTATCTACTTGGAGGCAGCCTTCACTGGGGAGGGGGGTATCTAATGATCTAACCTAATTCGCATGATTTTCTCTGCCTGCTCTGCAAAATATTTTTATAAAACATTCCTTTATCTACGTCATGATAATCGAATAAAAATTAGCAGAAATGGTCTTATTACTTGATTACTTGTAAACAGAAGGGAAATAAGGCAATAGCGTCACTCAAATCCGTTAAAAGCTGACCGGTAAGTCAACAACTGATTTTGCCACTTAAAAACAAAACAGGGACGAAACGAAAGGTGATTTCTCGTTTGGGAAGAATTTAAGTAGCTTAAAATTGATACCTATAACAAGGAATATATCGGAAAAAGTTAACTTTACTAAAATTTATATACCATAAATTGTGTCTGTATAAGGAGATCCACATTTTTTGTGTACAAAGATTTTGTCTATATCTTAGGCTTTACTAATTATGCAAAACTTATCCTGGATGAAGAGGTCTCCAGATGCTATTCCCAGAAAATTCAACAAATGCATTTTATTTGTTGTGAAAATATCTAATATACGGTCACTTAATCAAAATCGTCACAGCCATTTTTGAGAAAAACAAAATTTAAACAAAAAATTCCATGTAATGGGTAGATTGAAATAGGAGCATATTGTTGAAAATACCTTCGTGTTGCATCCTTGGAGGATGCTGAACTAGAATATCAAGTTTGGTATTTACTTACTTTTCGCAACACATGCACACATCACCCTATTTCTAAAAAGACGTTGTTTTTTTTAACCAGGGCGTCACAACATGTATTTCCGTTGACATCTCAGTATCGAATTTCGGGTGGAATGTAATATCTTGTCTAATTACTAGTACATACGTACTAGAGAAAGTAAAGAATAAAACCACCTTTGCCCGATACTCTCTGTGCTAAACGAATGAACTGTTAGTACGATCTTGTGCACAATCACAGCCTTGGTGCGGGCAAAGTTCTTTATCGGCGCATGACACTCAATCAGACAGCTGAACCTAACTCAGCCCTTACAGCTGTGAAAACTCACTAACTGTTCAATAAACAGACTTCTTACAAAACATTCTTTTTCTTTCAACATCGCGCTAATCAAGATAAGCATTAACATAATGTGCTTATTACTTAGTTCCTCATAAGTAGAAGGAAACAAACGGAATGCGCTATGCTAAAGCGATAGTCAAAGGTTTTAAAAGCTATCATTATGGGATTGTCGTTGAAATTCTCTTCTTTGCAGAACAAAATAAAAAAGAACACTTCCTGGCTGAGAAGAGTATAAATATTTTGAAATTGAACCCAATAATAAGGAATATCTTGGAAATGGTTAGCTCTACAGCAAAAATGCATATGACATAAATTGTGTTTTAACGATATCTGCAAATTCTATGTAGTAAGTTTTTGTCTATTTCTTACGGTTTAGTAGTTATGCAAAATTCAGAAAAATCTATCCAAAACTTACAGTTCTTTAGGAGTTATTCCCGGAAAATTCCAGTTAAACAGTTTATTTGTGATGTAAGTGGTATAATATAAGACATTTTAATCAAAATCGTTAGAGCCATAAGAAAAGAACAAACATTTCAAAACACTTTCCATGTAAAGGGTAGTTTGGGGAGGGGGGATTTTCTTGAGTACCTTTTCTGTACACGTGTATATGGTACGCGTAGGGACAGTAATTATATAGTTTTTCCCGGTGATTTTGAACCATATGGGAGTGAAAGCTGATAAACCGGTATTTTTGTTTTCGAGTATATGATTATTCGTCACTGTGTGCTTATGTGATATAAATAGCAGTTCTCAAGATTGAAACGAAGTTGACTCTTACCTTCCCTACACGTACTCTGTATATAGTGGGTAGGGTAAGTCTTGTACTCCACTCAAAAGTGGATGTCGAGTTTTCACCGGAAATATAATATGTTTAGTGTCCCTCTGAATCGAAAAATGACATTTTCTAAAAAGGTTTAAGTGTGTGTGTCTATTAGATCATAGCCCAAAAATGTAAACACCACTAAATACCAAATTTGGTATTTAAGTTTAAAATCTTTCCGGGATGCGACACGAAGGTTTCCAAGAAAATCCACCAAGCCTAACCCAAACTACCTTTCACATGGACTTTTTTTTAAAAACATATTTTTCTTAAAATGGCTATAACTGTTTTGTTCAAAATAGCGCATTTTGAAGTTTTTGGGAATAGCCTCTAGAGACTTTTACATTGTGGATGAATTTTGCATAACTTGTAAATAGTAAGAGATAGATAAAAACTGTAGATCCCGGCAAACACAAAATTTATGTTAAATACATTGTTTAATTAGAGTTAACCGTTTCCTTTTTATTCGTTTCAATTTTAAGCTGCTTAGTGTTTTCTCAAATGACAGGTCATCTTTTGTGTCATCTCTATTTTTTTCTCTCCTGGCAGTGCAAAGCGAACCAAAATTCAATGGTTTTAAATGGCGACCGGTTTTTTAAAATATTTCATCACTTTAGTTAAGTGTATTGCCTTATTTTCCTTTTAATTACAAGGAAGGAAATAAGAAGACAATTTCTGTTAATGTTTATCTCCATTAGCCGATGTGAATAAAAGAATAATCACAATAGTTTGTATAAAATATATATGAATGCAACACATCGGATTTATTGATTTACATATTTTTAATCTTTTATCTTGGAGGCAACCTTCACTGGGAAAAACTGAAACCACCTTTGGTCGTTATTCTCTATGATAGATGTAAGTTATCTTCAATACGGTCTGACCCGGGCAAGGTTCATTAACAACGTCTAGCATACAACAAGCAAGCTGATCGTTGAGTGGAACACAAACCTGAAATCAGCCGTTATAACTTAAAACCATTTCATTTTTTCCGGCGAATAGGAAGCATATGGGTATGTTTGTTCTCTATGTATATGTATTATGGTGATTAATTATGTGTTTATGTGATGTAACAGGAACAAATCTGATGTGCTCCATTCACAAAACTCACTAGCTGTTCCACAAACAATTTTTCTTACAAAAGATTATTCTTTATCTACATCATGTCAATCTAGATAAACATTAGCAGAATTGGTCTTCTTACTTGCTTCCTGGTAAGTAGAAAGGTAATAATGGAATACATTAGGCTAAAGCAATAGTTAAATATTTTTAAAGCTGGTCGTTATGGGAAATTATTGAGGTTCGGTTCGCTTTGCATGGTCCCATTTGAAAACATTTAATTAATTTAAAATTCAAACCAATAACAGGGACTATCTTGAAAGTGGTTAACTCTCCGAGAGCAACGTGTATGCCATAAATTGTGTTTTTAACAACATCTACACTTTCTTTGTGTAGGAAGTTTTGTCTATCTCTAACGGATTAACCGTTATGAGAAATTTAGAAAAAAAATATCCAGAATAAAAGGGTCTTCAGAGACTATTCCCAGAAAATTCAATATATACATTTTATTTGCCATGTAAATATCTTAATATACGAGATTTTAATCAAAATCGTTATAGGTTATTGCCATTTTTGAGAAAACTACTATTTTCGAACTTTTTTTCATATGAAAGGTAGTTGAGATGGGAAATTTTCTTGAAAACCTTCGTGTGGCATCCTTGGAAGATATTGAACTTAAATATCAATTTTGGTATTTAACAGACATTTTGTTCTTGAGCTACGCTGCCCACAGATACACACACACATAGACACGCACACACAGGCACATACGGATGTTTTTCTAAATATTGTTATTTTTTTATTCAGGGATTCCCAAAACGCGTATTTCCGGAAAAGGACCCGGAATGGAATTTTTGGGCGTACACAGTACGTATAGAGAAAGTAAAAAAGTAAACTTAGTTATCAACCTAGAAATGAAGGCGATTTTTATCATATTGAGGATTCCGAAAAATCTTGTAACGTACGTAGTTTTGTTTCTTTCCCTGAAGGACATAAGGAGAAAGCTGGAAGCAGAATGAGATTTCGTTTAAAACCTTGCTATTTTGTTCACTGCTGTTGGCAAAACAACTTTCTTCCCGGTAAGTAAAGTATTTTCTAATTCCAAGTGCGGCCTCGCTGGGGAATAAAGTTGTGTTAGCCAGGAGCGTGTTCGCTGCCAGCTACTTTTGGCGTGGCTTCACCCACATCGATTTCACATGCAATCAAAACATGCTCAAATTAATGCGAAATTACTTCAACATGATACCACTTTACTTTCTCCTCTACATATAGTAAGTAGTATTGTATAAATTAGATTTTGGGATTTGACCAGAAATACACATTCTGAGGACCTATGTGTCCAAAAAATAGCAATTTTAGAAAAACGCTGTAAATGTCTGTGTGTGTGTTTGTGGACAGCAGAGAAATGTAACCTTTCATCTCATCCCTCCCTTTCGGGGTCTCCCCACATAGGGAAATAACCACAGGTTTGGTGCCCAGTCCCATCCCACCGTGTACTACGCAATCTCCTCCCCCCTAAATACTACTATTTATACCACAAAAATCAAAATTTTCAAATGTATATAAATTATTTTTGAAAATTGAACATTATTTCCAAAATGTATATAGTAATTTTCTTCGATACATTTTTGGGAGACAGTAAAGACAATTTTAAGCACGTTTTGCGAGGAAACAAGGTAAAAAGTTGGTCATACTTAATAACGAGCATGCGCCTGTCCGTTTATAGCTTCAGTAATTTATAGTTCAAATGTAGAAAAGGGTTATTTTCATTAAGTTTATAATTCATATTATTTTACTGTGAACAAAATTACCTATTTATTCATTTTAGGCAATTTTGGTATCAAATTTCACAGATATATTTATTTAGGCACCTTAACCAAAGAGATTTATCATAAGTAACAGCACGAGTGTTTTCGTGTTCACGGCCGGAGCGAAGTGACGGGAATGAATGTCCTAATCCATGAAAACAGGAGTTCTTTTTGAGAAGACGATTCAGCGAAATAATTTACAATATATAGAAAGGGAGATTTTATCAGGTTATGATTGTAATACTTACATTAGGTCTCAATTACATGTTTATTTTCCGAATGTTTTTTTTCCTTCTTCACTGCCTCCTGAATTAAACAAACTGACGTCAGGAGCGACAAGATTTCAAAGATATTAACATCAGATTTTTCGACAGTATCGCTCCAGTCAGATGACCGCGATCGGTTGCCTAATCTCGGCCATTGCATTGGCACTTTAATAGTGGAGCTAAGTTATCATAGAAACAAAAACACATCATCCGTTATTCACACGTCAATGAAGGTTTTAAGCATACAGGAAGGTCCACAGTACAGCCTCCTTATGTGCATCTTGGAGCTTGAGGTTTACATTCCCTGCGTGTTTTTGGTTGCTCCTCTGCAGAAGCTGGGAGGGTTAAACGCTTATGTCCCAACCGGACATAGCTTAAATTCCATGTTATAATCTGGAGGCTTAGGTTCCGGTGTATATTCTTGACCTAGCTAGGTAAAAATTGGACAATGTATTCAAGAATTTTACATATTTGGGATTTTTACAACCTGGGAAATCACATTGTGATTTATCTATCAATTTCTTTTGCAGATTCAACATGTGTTAATGCAGTAAATTTTATATGTTTTACAAAACTCAGTTACTTTATTAAAACATTCTATTCTCCACGCCTCTTTCCTTCACCAAATTTGAATTGAATTTATTGCTAATACGGTAGTGGTGACAAGATGACACACAGACATAATAAAAAACTTAATTAAGATAACACATTTAGAGAGAATGTATAAAACTCTCTTAGGGCATAAAAAGGGTTATTGGTTAACCAATCCTTGATCTTTCTCTTGAAAATAGCAATATTTAAAACATGCATCTCATGTGGTAATTTGTTGAAAAGAGAACCAGATATAGATTTATACCAGCGCTGGGGTTCAGCTAACCTGATCCTTGGCGTGACAAGTAGGTAATTATGTCTTGTGGAATAATGATGGTTATCATTGTTGTTAATTAAACTATTATAGTTAAATTTAATATCCATTAAACGTTTAAATATATACAAATTTATGACAGTCAAGAACTTCTCAGAACTAAAAAAAGGACAGCAGTGAGCATAATAATTGGATCCTGATAGTATGCTTATGATCTTTATTTTATTTATTTATTTATTTATTTATTTATTTATTTTTAAAATAAATTAGTTGTAAAATTGGTACCTTATGAGTATTTGAAAAATTTCCACATAGGGGAATACTATAACTAATAATGCTACCGAAAAATAACGTAATAAGATGTTTTGAGAGAATCCTTCGGTACACACCTCTTGAGAGTCTTATACATCTTTCTTTAATATGATCATTCCGTGTTAATCTATTATCAATAACAACTTCTAAAGGTTTCACAGATAGTTGGACATGTTCAACAACTTGCTTTTTTAAGAAAAATAATATACGTTGAGTTTTATTAGGATTTAGGCTGACATCACCGATAATGTAAACAAAAGCAACAGGTTGCAACAGCTCTGATTGGTGCTGAACGTTTTACCGCTTTTTTCCATCCCAAAATAGTTCCTCTTAAATTACCGAGAGACGCCAGAAATATCATATTGAACTACTCAATGCTGCCTAAGTAATATGGTATGCATTATTTAGGAAGGATATTTAATGAACTATAATCATTGTTTCTTTATGTAACAATGCATATGTACTATGTAGTTCCGCTGTAATGGCTGCTATTAGTCGGCAAGCAATGGCGGAGGCAAATCGATGTAATGAAACAGGCTAGGAAACCTCTAAAATATGGCTGAAAAGTAACATTTACTCAATAAGTTTTATGAAAAGTAACCTACCACTTCATTAAACAATATTCTCAGCTTAGGGGCAAAACTTAATGGTGTTTCCGAAAGCAACAAAGCGTGCGCAAAACTTTTAAAGTTGCCGAGGTGCGACATCTTGTGCAAGTTCTTTTTTAACAAGTGATAGCCAAAAATGCAGAGAATGTGTATCACATATTGTTCGGCAACAGCAAACAAAGTGGGATTTGGAATTTGTCGTTGACCGACTAAATTATCAATCCTGGTGATGATTCAATTTGCCTGCAACTGCAACAGATGGCACGTATCTTGAAGGAGTAGAACCACTTCCACCTTCAGATTAGCTCTTCTGGTAAGCTATTATATTACGACATTATATTAAATAAACGTGTAGTGTATGACTGTCCGCAGGTAAATGCTAAAATTCGTATAAAAAGGGCCGGAGTGATTTACGTATGCAATATTTCAGCAAACTTCCAAACGACATGTCTACAATATGTAGTTTTAGGGGAAAATTTCACATTTCGTACCGAATAACACGTCTACCTGCTTTATTCTATTTTATTAACTATACATTTCAGAGCACTGAAAGTAGATAGGTGTTTGGGTAAGCAGAGTCAGACTGAAAATTCATTAGCAGAGTCGGATTTGAACCACGGATCTTCCAGTTTCTAGCCGATTGCTCTACCACTGAGCTGCCATGACAACCAAGCCAGCATGGCATTAAATTCTTCAACTGACCCGCATGTATCCTGGCAAATTATTTTGAGATGAGATACCTGATTTTATATCCCTTTCACTGGCACCACAACTGGAGCGACTTGAATAGCCGTGATCGTTAGTGCGATACGAAGTGGACTGGCCATCCATTCAAAGCCGAACGTCGTGAGTTCGAGTCCCAGGAATTACAGTGAAATGTGCCTGTGGTAAGGAACGGCGAGGGCACAACAAAACGAATGATGTGATTGCACGTTTGGATGCTGACGGGGTAACATTTGACTGCAGTTGAATGGATTTTGCACTTTATTATTTTAAAAAGAACACTACAGTTTAATTGCAAAATTATAAATTTTTTACATTATAAAATAACTATAAATAGCATAATTTTATAGTTTAAGGTTAGTGCAGAACTAAATTAGAAAAGGGGCCTATTAAAATATCTACTAAAATCTGTGATTAATCGCCTTTATTGACAAATGGCAACACCATGTTAATCTCCTTTTAACACCTTACCATATATTTGGTCATTTGTTTGGCCCCTTTGCCATACTGACCCCATGCCTATTATCCACAAACCTCTTTCGAGTTCAACAGCCTAAGACTTGGGAGATAAGATTTCCCGCTGAATATTCACCCTTAAATTATCGTAAGGTTCCATTCGGGTCATACAGACTGGCAAAACTGTTCTCAACTCCCAATTTACGGGAGATACATAAACAGTAATGCTGCTAATGCAGAACAGTTTCAGAAACACGAAGGTTTAAAACTAAATGGAATGTTTTTAAGATTTGTTGGATCCCCTACTACTCTAGGAATGTCATTCTGTTGTATTGCACGCATGCGTAAAAGCTGTATGATCGCTTGCGTTATGATTTAGGCTTATGAAATAATTAAAATTCTTGCCATCATTCACTTTAGTTCTGACAATCCACACTTTCCTATAAAACTCTACTTCTGTTTACATGAACAAGGGACATGAACAACCATGAGGGACGTAAAATGGGATTTTACAGTGAGATTTAACAAAGAAGCCTTTCGTAGCAGAGGGAGCAGTGCAGGATAAAAAAAAAGTGTTCGGCACGACAGAAACTGTTCTTTGTGGGAGACAGCTTAGGGAAAGCAGACATACAGCTCTACCTCAAAATGCAATGTAAATAGCTGCATGTTTTACAGATAAGCTAGGAGCTACTTTTAATCGAAGAAAAACCTGAAGAGTGTTTTATTACATTACTGTTAATGCAGTATCTTAAAGGTCCAGTCTCAGGTAGACGGCCTGTGTTCGATCCCAGCGACTGTATGTGGGATTTGTGGTGGAGAAAGCGGCGAGGAGCGGGTTTTCTCCAGGTTCTCCGGTTTCCCCCCTCCTCACATTCCACCATCTTCTTACCATGTATAATCAGTTTCAGAGGCTGCGTGCCATTTTTAGTAAAGTATTAATCTCATGTAAATGTGTTTTCATTGTATGATGGAATGATACGGTCGGACGAGACTCGGCACCGGACCTGAAGTTATGCCCCACGAGCGGGCACCTCCTGTAGGGAAGGATCAAGTGAAAAGATACACCGGGCGGCCGGAACCAGGAGTGCCAATTTCCAGAATCAAGCACCCCGACAGTCGGACCGGTAGCCCGGCGTCCCCGCTCCACAAAGGGTCCAATGCACCTGCCAGGAGCGATCCTCATTTTGGCCGCTGTCGGGAAACGGAAATAGTCATTTTGAGCATCATTTTATCTTGCTACGTCGCACACAGCACCATCGTGGACACCTCCAAACCTGACAGAAACCGATGGATTGAAGGATGGATGAAATGACAGTGGAAACGATATGGGGGTCAGGAAGTTTGTGGGATCAAAGAAACCTAACAACATCCGCCTGTAAACCTGAGGAAACCCCCGGACAAACCCATGGGTCAAGTACACCGGCAAGGGGAAGCGAAACCACGACCTCCAGAATGCGGGCCACAGAAGAAACTGCCACATAACTAAATGATAACGAAAGTTATCAACAGAAAACTTTATTTCCAAAGTTACAGTACCTTTCTCTATTTTATATTGTAATCGTCATTATTATCTAGATACCTACTGTCACATGGTACCGGTTTTTCCAACGCAGAAGTTGTACTCTTTCAATGCTAAAGATATGAGCCAAGATGTCACTGTCACTTTGAGGTCTTCATGGCTGGGAAATCTTTTTCATCCAAAAAGACATGTAGAGTGTCCAAAGTGAAGCACCTGTTTATCTTAATTCTTTTATCAACATTTGCTTTCAACTCCTCCATAACGATTGATGAACTTCCACCCCGGGCTTTATCGTACAAACTGGCTCTTCTTTGACTACTCGTAAATCATGCGCCATTTCCTCACTGAAGATTCGTTCATTGCATTATCATTATACACTTATTTGCCTATAAATGTCGCTTAAAGGAATATTTTGTGCATTCAAAAACAACGAATAAGCTCTTTGGCGGACTGGTACCACATGACAATAAATGTGTTGGCATAATGGAAATTACGTTGAGGAATAGAGCAAGGTACAGTAACTTTGTAAATACATTTTTATGTTGATAAGTTTCGTGATTATTTAGTTATGCCAAATCATCTGTCACCTTCTCGATAACCCTCGTACCTTCATTACAGTTTCGCCAATAAGGAAATAATTCTGATTTAGTTTTAAAGTATTTAGAGTAATAAAACAGTAAGTTAATTTTGACTAAACTATATAATATTGTGTATAACTTTTAAGAAACCATCTAGCACATTGGGATACTGATCGAATGTTAAATGATATCCAAATAATAAAATTAATTCAGATTAAATATCTACAGATTCTTACCAGGTTAAAAGGAAAGCAGGAATTAAACTAAATCTTTATTCATCTGCAGCTGTATTACTGAAAACTATATGTACTTCTGAAGTCCTTCAAATGAAAACCTCATTTTACGTTCCGACAAACAAAAGTTATAATGTAAAAAAGTTCGTTCCACTTCGCATGATGTGATCGGGGCATATTTGAAATATTTTATCACTTCCGTTTCAGTATCATCAAGCAAATTGCATTTGTTGGGCTCTAAAAGTGCAGTTTGTATGCGATATATCACACAGAACCCTGCATTCTTTGTTTCAGGTAGGATGGTCGTAGATTGGTAGATCCGTCTATATGCCACACAGATTCATACCTCCGGACTGTAACAGTGTGATAATTGTAGGTTAACTTTTTGAATAAATTTTAAATTAATAATATGCTTCAGTAAAGCTTTTCTGTTAGTAGACGTTTGACAGTTTGTTTACTAGAACTGCCATCGGTTTCTGAATAAGTGCACTTCTAGAAAGCTTATTATGGTTGTAAAACAAATTAATTTTGCTCACATTTGAGCAGAGCAAACGTTTTATTCTAACGCCTTTCATCCTACTGACGTAGTTGTGTGTTATGCAGTGATAGCTGTTTGGTAGTAATGGGTTACACTCTACGTTGACCTTTGCTCGCGCAAGTAGAGCCGCATATTCTGTCAACCCTGGGCGCCCTTCCGTACTCTGCATAACGAACTTCCTAGCTCTGGTTTGCAGCGATTGTCCATTCTTATCTTCTCTCTGCCTTCCTTAAGTCTGTGACATATGGCAAAAGATGTCAACATTTATCATGTTTATTATTTCATTTTATTATACATATAGCTTATAGTTTCATGGTATGTAACCGTTTTGTTTTAATATAAACATTTTAAAACCACAGATGGCTATTTTATTGGTCGTGTATAAATGCTTGGGTATTTACAATTTATTTTCAGCAGCATTTTAACTGTTGAAAAAATACTTTGGTCCACTGTTTATAACTTACAGCTTGAACATTTCCAGGAAGCTCCAGGAGTTAACAATTTATGAATTGTTAAGCATCAGTTAAACATATTAAACATGTTCAACAGAAATCAAATACTTTTTGCAAATAACGCTTCAAAGTTCAAAACTTGTATAATAGGCCTAAAAATCCTTTTATTTGTGAATACAGTTAGCACGTTTACAGACATAAAGAAACATTTGTGCAGATACTCTGCTAGAAGTAAAAGCTTGAGAGGGAGATATCAACAATAGGTTCAAGGAGGAATTCATATCACCTTATCATCAAATGAGATGGCTCTATGGTAAATTAAAGAGTCTCTTATCCGGAAGGTCCTAGGTTTGATTTTCACGCACCTCTCAACCTGGCCTTTGATTTTTCGTGGTTTTTCCTGATCGGTAGATGTTACCGATTTTGTTTTCTTCCAACACAGTTTCCTTTCCAGTATTTCCCTTTCATTCCACTACCCTCTCTCTGTTCAGGTGTGTTTCTTGGTTTCAGAGCTTCATGGTTGAAAGGTCGTTCATCGCCGTCTCTAGGCAGCTCTGGCAGTGGGACGATTCTGCAGGTTTGGAACTCTTAGGGGCTTCCACGTATCTCTGTGACCTGCCCGCTTAGATAATTACAGTTTATCAATGTAGGTCCGTGTAGGTGTATTTATAGAGGGTGTTAAATATTTCGAAAACTGGTATTTTAATGTGCATCTACTTCGGTGTGTTTGTTTTAACCCTTCGTTTAACAGATTTCCCATTAACCAATCGCATAGTTCTCTACCTGATCATTTATTGTCGTAAATGTGCCGCGAATGGAACGCCCCCTCAGTAAGCTTCCGTGTGCACATTCCATTGCACAACTTGCTGGCTTATGGAGTGTGGGGTCATTGGCCTCAGTTCTTATATAACAGTCGTTGCTGCGAGCGCTCCCCACTCCGCTTTACGCTTTCCGCGCCATGCTCTCAGGGAAAATAAACAGGTATGGCTTGTGTGTGCTACGTCTACTTGTACGTACTAATCAACCTGAAGACATATTTCTCTTTATAAGTGGAATTATTTGTCCGCAAGTGAAGCAAATATTGACGTTCCTAACTTTGTTAATTTCACTCTCCTCAATTACAAAGCAAATGCATATCAGCACTTATATACTTAACAGCATATGTAATTTATAAGCAGTACCTTGCAAATAACAAAATATTGTGGTCATGCCCTGCGGCCGTACTCCCCAAACCTGTGTGAACATCTTGCTCTGTAAGTCATTGCTGGGTTTTGGCATCCATTGTTACACCTGCATTAGTGGACACGTGTGCTGGAGGCAAGTTCTTTTGATATCGCAGCAGTGACTGCTACACTCATGCGAGTGCACACAAGTGTTCTCAGAAGATTCTTTGACGTCGAAGCCCGACATTGTTACATCTGAGTGAGTTTGTGACACCTGCGGAGTTTGCACGTGCGACTGCTTCTGGAATTTTCCTGCTTCTCATCGACAGTATAAAAATGGGAACGAAGCCGTGCCTAGAGGTCAGTTTCAACTGGGCTGCGACGTGGTCGAGTTGTCAGACTACTCGCCTCTCATCTAGACGGCCCAGGTTCGATCCCAAGTGACCGCGAGTGAAATTTGTGGTGTACAAAGCTCCACAGGGGAAGCATTTTTCCGAGTTCTCCGGTTTCCTCCGCTGTCACATTCCACCGGTGAATATTTTGATGACCCGAGCTATACTCGGGCTTGGGCTCCAATGTGTGATAATTTTGAATACATGAAGTAGTTACTGGATACCGGTAGCTTTAATTGTAGAATGTGCTTCGGATATATTGGAACCCAGCAGATTAATTAGTAATTTAGTTTAGTTAGTTAATTTTCTGATTTAGTTTATTTGTATTGTTAATATATGAGTATATTTTGGAAATAAAATTGTTTGGAAACTGTGTCCTGGCTAAGGAAATTATATATATCAGGATAAAGATGTCGTAGGTGAGTAGGTAGGTAGGTGGGTAGGCAGGCATGAGGAAAGTAGGTGGGTAAGTGAGTTTGTGATATTTGCACGGAATGACACTTCTACGGAGGTGGAATTTGTTGACATTTGTACGGAGGTCTAGGAAATCCCAGAAATGGCTAAACAGCAATTATTTAGAGAGTGACACTTGTACGGAAGGTAAATTACCTGGCTCGGCCTGGGTTCGAGTCCCGCCTTGGGCATGGGTGTTATATGTTTGTGTTTATGTGTGTGTTGTAGAAGTAAGAAAACAGCAAACCAGTAATAATACAAAAAAACAAGGTAAATAAAAGTAGGGTATACAGTGCCGGAGTCATGATCAAACTCCAGTACCGTATTTAAAAAAGGAAAGAAAAAAATGCATTTCTTTGAATTGTGACGCGAATACAATAAGGGTTGGGAGGAGAGTAGCACACACTAAGTAGAGTTTATTGCTACAGTTGATATGAGTGTCAAGTAGCGTACTGAATTATAATTGTTGTGGAGAAATGGAATTCAGCGAGCAGAATAAACACAGAAATTTCAAGACTTCATCCCACTGTGTATTCATTAATACACAATCCTCGAGAAGACGCAGAGTACAACGGCCACCAGTTTGACCGGTTACTTTTAAATAACAATGGGAAAAGAAGGAAGAAATCAGCAATGAAGATTGACGAGACTATTTCAAAGGCTCTAAAAAGACTCCAGGTGGATGACAACTTAAAATCATTTCTGACTTGCGTGAGTTACTCACAGAAATTACAGTAATGAAAAGACTTCTGCAGGACGACGTTACAAGTTGGCAGATATGTCCCGTAAATATTGTAAATAAGTTTAATACTCAGTTAAAGCAAAAAAATAAAAAAATGGGGAACGAAAAGAGACTACCTCCCCGTGGTGTTTCCTGAAAACAATACTAAGTCAGCTGAATGTATCTTACAATTTGTATTTAAAAAAACACAATTACTCAGCACCATCTCCTTCTAACTACATCGTGGTGGTATGTCAAACTGACACCCTGCCGTACTCTTAACGTAACTAAAGAAATGTAATACTGTTTTATGATGCCGTAATGCAACATTTATCTGGAGAATAAATAGCTAACATTTATGATAAGTACATTTACATGTGAACTTTTATCTGTTTTCTGCAACTATAATAATGTTTTGATTTATAATTTACTAGTTGCACATTATTAATCCTGTTATTACCAACTATTAGTGCTTGTTCCGTACAAGTGTCACTCCGTGCAAGTGTTCCAACCCACTACAAGTTGACTGGCAGGCAGGTAGGATGGAAGGTGTTTGGGAGGTAGAAGAGTGGGTGGGTAGGTTCCTAAGAACGGCGACGGGTACGTACTTCGGGGGGGGGGGAGAATGTAAAATAGGTTGGTAGGTATGAAGAACGGAAGGGTGGGAGAAGCGTAGGTACACAAAAAGAGTGGAAGGATGGGAAGTAGATAGGTAGGTAAGTAGGGAAGGAAGGTAAGGGGGGACATAGTAGGTAGAAAGCTGGGTAGTCTCTAGCACCAGCACATTGTTGTACAAGTGATACAACTTTTAGGTACTATAAAATTCTACTTTTGATTAGTTCATTTGTTTTTTGCACGCCGTTGAATTATTGTGATATATCCAAAGTGACTTTACCTACACTTTTGACTCCCATAGTTACATCGGGTCTTATAATTTTAAAACGAAAACTCACTGTTGTTATTATTACCAGCGGGTAAGTTCCTGAAATATTTGTTTGCAGTAATCCACAAAGTGTCTTAACACCATATGGCAATTGTCCAAACGTCATCTGTGGTTTTCATGGAACTTGAAGACAACTTCAGCCAGTCTGGGTAGCCGCAACTGCTTTGGCACTAAGCCAGTCAATAGCACGCAGGTGGTGCGGAAATCCTAAAGTTTCACATAAAACACAACTACTTTACTTCTGCATATACGTGAATATTTTTAGGTACGTTTCAAATTGAACAGAATTACGGAGTTTACTTGTTGAAATGGACGAAATATCACACAACTTTTGAATTCATGGTTTTCCTAATGAATTTAAAAACTTACGTTTTGTAATATGGATGTGTTAAAATAAGTTTTGGAAATTTTAATATAAAGTTGCATCAACGTAAAGAAGAAGACGGTTGCGCAGAAGCAATTGTGCGATGTCATTGTCACGTGTTCAATAGTAAATTAGCACAGTCTGTTTCAGAGAGTATTCATATGAACTTTATAGCTATTTAAAGGGAGCTTTCAGAACCTAGACCTATAAATTGACCACACTTTGGGATCGGGAACGAACAATAAAGTTATACAAATATGCGATGCTATAACATTTAGCAATAAAATGACGCGCCAGCCTGTTTGAGTCAAAGCATTACATTCTTGCGAGCACTGCGCTTCCTCCTTGCTTTGAACTTTTTTTTTTTTTTCAGCAACTGTCATTTACGTCTTCATTCGTGACGAAAATTACAGTACGCGTGAAAGTACATGTAAGACGTACCACATATCCCATTTTGTATTCTGGAGAGACACCATTTATATTATACTAACCATCGTTTGCCCATAACAGAAATATAGCACTTATTCCTGAGAATTGGTAAGCAAGAAGTGGTAGCATCAGTCCCCTCTATTCTTTGCTGAATTATATTTTTCACTTAAGACTTAATATAGAAACTGTTTTTTTTTAATACGGTCGGAGAGGACTTAGCACCAAACCTAGGTGTTTATTGTACCTATGCATCACCAGCGGTAGCTCCTGAAGGAAGAGGTGGAGAGTGAGGATACACCAGGCGGCCGGAACCAGGAGCAACGGCACAGCAATCCACAGACTAAGGTACCTTGACAATCGAACAAAGAGATCAGGGCTTCCGCACCCGCCCCACCCGCCAGAATTGGGCCTCATCCCCGTGGCCGCACTCGCTAAAGTGCCTAGGTTGCAGGGGATTTGATATGGGTGTTTGTGTGTTGGTAAATGTGTATGTGTATTTAAAAGTAAAAAGAAAACAGTTACCATGTGGAGAAGATGAAAACAATAGCAAAGAAAAAAGCGGCGGAGTCCCAAGCCTGCGGAACTACATTTAAAACAATGACGGCGGACGGAAACAGTCTATGTAGGCATCCTTTTTACCTGGCACGCCGCACCGAGACAAATCACCGACACTTCCAAACCTCAAAGAAACCAACGGGACGAACTGACAATGGAAACGATATGGAGGGACAGCAAATTCAGGGGATGAAGGAAACCTACCCAACATTCATCTGGCGATCCAGAGAAACCCCGAAAAAACCATGGTTCAGGTAGGTCGGGCACGGGAAGCGAATCCACCCGAATGCGGGCTCCAGACGAAACCGCCGTTGAGCTTCTCGTTCGGACTGTTATTATAAATTATCATTTAATATGGTCTGCCCCAAACACCTCTAATTACAATTTCTCCCAGTGCATCTCTTAGCTAGCGGCTTATGCTCATTCAGCACATATTTTCGTTATGCTGGCGTAATTCTTTAGGACTTGTTATAGTGTTTAACACCCGCTGTTACTGTACATGGCACCGCAGGTGATGACACTGATGGTACTTAGAATGAAGACGGAGCACCGGTGGAATACGATGGCGGGGGAGCCCAGAGAAAATCCACCACAAATCTCACATGCGGTCGCTTGAGATTGAACCCGAGCCGTGTAGGTGAGGTGAGAGCGGCGCAGCCCCTTTAAGAGTTTTTTTTGGGAGGGTTATGATAAACTTTCGGTATAGAAATGTTTCCTGTATATATGTTTTTATATATTAAATTTGAGCTTATGTACATACTTCAATACGATTAATCGTTATTGCCATTTTAGAGAATATCTGAATTTTCGAAATTTTGCTTCATCTAAAGGATAGTTGGGGGGGGGGGTGGTTGTATTTCTAAATCTTCGTGTCGCATGCTTGCAAGATACAGAACGCAAATTTAATGGCATTTTCGTTTGAGCTATGCTGTTCTCACACATAGGTCTTTTCCTAAAAATAGTTATATATTTATTTATTTTGAATCAAGGGCCCCATAATATATATTTTCGCTAAAATCTCATACGAATTTGTGGGTTGAATACTATATCTGTCTTTCTGTAATAGGAGATAAATTGAAACTTTTTTTATAGCTGCCGTTTGCCGTATGCCTCCGTCGTGCCGTAATTTCGTTCCCAGGAGTTCTTTTACATGGCAGTAACTCTATCAGTTTTAAGTACACTTGAATGCATAGGTCTGGTCCGGGTCTGAACACGCGACCTTGGATCTGAAAGCCAGCGCTAAACAATTGAGCTATTCAGACCGGCAGTATGTTCCAAGAATTCAATATGACCGATTAATGTAAACTGAAGTACTGCTAACCATACAATGGGAACTAACAGTCTCAAGCTAGCCAATAAATAAAATTTTGTTTTGTAACAACACAAGCGGAATAAATCACTTCCCAGCGCTAAACATCGCACCATGTTGGTTGTATTTTATGAGAAATTTGTGTTGTAAAAAGCACAATTAAAATTTGTTGAACACTTATGCAAACACTAAAACACTAATTCCAAATAAGCGTGCACATTGAAACACAACAGCCTCTACCCACCAAGAAGTACTTGACTTAAACTTAACAGTTGACGTCCTGCAAGGTAATGCCAACGTAATAGCTATAATTATCACCAACTACGGTCATATCTCTACAGTGCGTATGTTTAAGGAGAGGTTACTGGTATTGCTGTCAAGTGAACTAACAAAGTGTCACCACAAGTAACCAGACAGCAGGAAAATAGGCCTTACTTGAATTTTGCTGAACGCTATAACAGTTTTTAACTATGCGAATAAATGATAAATAATAATAATAATAATAATAACTATAAAAGCAATAACTATAACCACAACAGTAATAATAACAATAACTACAACTAACTTATATAAGTTCTTCCGTATGCATCTACTTAAAATGTTATAAATAACACATTTTCAGAAACATTCTGCTTATGCTTTATATAACATTGTAACAAAAACTGATTAACAAGCTAGATATTGTCATATTTAATGGTATTCCTAATAGAAATCATCCCCTCTAAGGGGGAAGTAAATAGGACGGCACATAGTCGATTTCTTAAGTGGACCTAAATTAATTAGTTTCATACAATCAGTTGGGTCATTCTATGCGAAAAGGGAAAAAGGGGATAAAACTAGACGTATGTATACATACCATGCTTACTTACTCCAACACGAATGTACAATGTACATAGTAGGTAGTGTATTGTATCCAAAAATTCTATAAGAAGATTTCACCGAAAATAAATGTTTTGAGGCCCCCTGTGAGTATGTGGACCTCACAACTCAAGAAAGTAAAGACCCTTAAACACTAAACTAGGCTTTTAAGGTTGTATCTTACAAGAATGCGATAAGAAAATTTTCAGGTAAATCCCCCGAGCCTATATTACTGTTTACATTGAATTTTTTTGAAATATTAGATTTTTTCAAAAATGGCTCTTACGATTTTGATTAAAATGCCATATACATATTAACTATGTTTACATGGCAAATAAAATCTATATCCTGAAATTCTTAGGAATACCTCCTGAAGTCCTCTTTATTCTGAATTACTTTTGTATAACTAATAAACCAACGTAATAGATATACGAAACCTTACTACACAACAAATGCAGATATTGTTAAATCACATCACTTATGCCATATGCAGTTGCTTACAGGGCTAACCATTTTAGAGATATTCCCTGTTATTGGTTTCAGTTTTAAGATAGTTAAATATTTCTCAAACGGGAGGTTCTCGTTGCTCTTTTGTTTTACTCCTTTCCATGGAAAGAGAAGCGATTTTCTGTGTCTATCGCAAAGCGACAATTTTTTAAAATCTGACTGCCGCTTTAGCCTAGTGTTTTCTCTTGTTTCCCTTCTATTTATAAGCAAATAAGTAATGAGAACATCTCTGGCAACTTTTATTTCGATTAGCATGATGTAGATGAATAATGTTCTGTAAAAAAAGATAGCGAATGTCATGTGTTTGTAACGTTTTTGTTCTCTGAACTTTAGATTCAGCATGCGAAAAGTCAAGGACGTGGACTGACGTAATAGATCCAGTATAGCTTTCTCCAAAATATGATAGCTCTCAAACGGCACCGCTCCCCCTACCACTGGGCAATAACCATTAGCAAACAAATAACGTGCCTGTACTAGGGCTGAGAGACAATACTGTGAAATCTGTTTCCTGAGGACTCTGCTTACAAGTTGAGAATCGTGTCTCAGTTAAGGGACCAGTAAGTGGAACACTCGGCAACAGCAAAGGTGGGTTTTCAACCACACACACCCCAATTCCAAATTTTAAACTTTGAAAGAAGAGTGGGGCAGGATCATCATGTTTTGCAAAAAAAATACTGTAACGTATACATACAGTGCAGCCACGAGGCAGACGAACTGCAATGTCGTGCTAACCTGAGTCTTTGTTCCCTCCATGTACGAGGTAGTCCATCTGGAGCACAACGCGCAAACATTTTCACCCACATGGGCATTAGGCCGCAAAACGGAACCATTCGTTTTTCAATTGTCAATTTTGAGCTTCGCAGATTTTAAAGATATGGTTAATGCTTTCCAGAAGAAGCCTCACTTTCCAGCATTTGTATTTAGATTCTTCTTCTGTACTTCTTATGTCGTCTACAAATTTCAAACTACTTAATTTCAAAATATCTCACTACTGAAATATCTGTAATCTGATGGATTCTGGTCTTTGTAGTCCAATGTATACGTATGCGAGGGTAATTTAGGTATGAATTAGTAGTAGCTCAACACAATGTTTTTATTTCTGGTCGCAATAGCAGTAAAAAGCACTATCCTCACGTAGATATCTACCGTTGTTACATACATATCCAAATATAATTATAAATCTGCATACAGGACCAACAATTGTCTGCTAAAGGTTTTGGAGGAAGAAGTCCAACAAGTCACTTATTTTCCACATGTCTTCATATTCTGTGATTTCATTGGAATCTTCTAGTTTTTCATAAATGACATAATTAGATCATTTTTTTTTAATCTGAGCAATATTATTGAATGTGGTATGGATCAAGGATCACAGGTTATCTACCACATGACAATCACAAAAGTCTGAAATATCAAATGAAATATTTATTGTCCTTTATAACATATTACATTGAATAGAGTTGAAATGCTATTTAAGAACATGGTCAGTATTTATAATGCAGTATAAAAGTATAAATAATAAGCAAACATAGCAGTAATCAACCACAAGTACAATAATTAGAGAAACACTTAGTGATAATTTGTTTGCATACTATCCACATACATGTAGGTAAACAAATTATGAAAAAAGGAATGAATTAAAATACTATTTTGGCATTTAGGAACACTAAATTAGAATTAAATTCAAAAGTAAGACCCTGCAATATTCTCAGCAATTCTGCAATTACAGGAAAATACGTTAAAAATGTTTATAAAGACATAAAAGACATAATAAGACTGTTGGAGTATACATATTTAAAGCTTTTAATGTACGCTAAAATACGCATCAGAAATTAACACACAATTTTACGAAGTTTTAAAAATAATAGCATGTTACTAATAAACACCCCTTTTGTCTTCAACACAGAAGCATTGCCTGGTTAGTTGCAGCCATCTTGTAATTCGTACACAGCTGTGGAAATCTTTGTGGTTGGAATGGAACGAATCAGGTCCTAAACGCTGAAGTACAAGGAAATGTCGTTAATCTCTTGGAGAATGCTTTGAATAGAATATTATTGCCTTTTCTGCTTTTCTTTTCCTGACAGTGGCAGTGTGATCATGCGGAAAGTGACCGCAATTATAACTTCAGGAATAAAGAAATACATTATAGTTGAAGCTACCAAACTTGACCTAACTTCACAAGAGCACATTGTAGTGGATCAAACTCCGGGATGACCATTCTAGTTACTTGGCAGCTCTGTGCATGCCGTGAAGCGAGCCTATAATGTGCACTTTGTTTATACTTGAATGTGAGCCAGAAGACGAGAGTAAATCTGGTTTTCTTTCATCTCGTGGAAAACCACGTCTCTCTGCTCCTATTCGCTTGTCACGGGTCAGTTGCAGCAACTGTCCTACATTCCAAAAGTATCAAGTACCCCACAGATGTAAACATCACTAGGAAACAAATGCCATCTGCGCACAAGTTAATTATTGGTGGACACGAAACATTGCAGAAATGAGAAATGTTTACACTTCTTGCGATAAATCGAGGTAAAATGACGGCGACAGGCTTTACACAATGAACATGTGATGTGCTCCACTCACATGACTTTTCCACCTGTTCTGCAAACAAATCATTCTTAAAAAAGATTCCTTTAACTGTCATGCTAATCGACATAAACGCTAGGCTAAAGCGATAGTAAAATCTTTTAAACACTGGTCGCTATGTAAACAACTGAAGTTTGGTTCGCTTTGTACAGCTAGCAGTGAAACAAGAGATGAAACGAAAGGAGACTTCCCACTTGAGGAAAGATTTGCAGTTTAAAAGTGAAGCCAATAACAAAGAATATTTCGGAAACAGTCAAGGATACAAAAGAAATATGTATCACAAATTGTGTGTTTTAACGAGATCTACATTTTCTGTGTAGTAAGATTTTGTCAATCTCTTAGGATGTATCTGTTATGCAAAGTTCATCCAGAATGAAGAGGTCTTCAGAAGCTATTCTCAAGATATACATTTTAGCTGTCAAGTAAAGATCTTTAATAAGCGGTATTTTAATCAAAATCATTAACAGCGATTTTTTGCAAAATTTTTCCATGTAAAGGACAGCTTGGGTTGGGGGAATTTTCTTGAAAATCTTCATGTTACATTTTTGTAGTATACTAACCTAAAATGACAAGTTTGCTGTTTAATGGTGCTTTCCTTTTTGAGTTATTCTGTCCACACACACACACATTGACAGTTTTCTAAAAATGTTTTTTTTTTTTTTTTGTTTTTTTTGGACTCAGGGTACCTCAAAGTATATATTTCCGGTTAAATATCGGCATTGAATTTTGTACATAGTGCGTGTAAAGAAAGTAAAAACGTTTAACTAAGTTGCTCACACCACCTGCTAGCTAACATGATAAACCTTCAAAACCAGTAAAATAAAGATAATTGGCGGAGATAATCCACATATTTTGATAACCATGATAATTACATTGACATCATCTTGCAAATGTTTAAAAGGAGTGAACTTTTGACTACAATCGGTGAAAAAATCAAAAAGTTTCTTCTTTATAACAACTAGTTGGGTGTGTATAGAGAATCAACATTTAGCTGTATCCCATTGCTTCGGGCTCTATCTCCACTTCAACAACGTACAATACATCTGTTTCCTGGAATACTGTTTCATTAAACAGCGCTTTTCTCAGAACTCGATTTCCACGTGTTCAAAATGCTCCACACGCCTCTGTTTTTCCTTAAATGAAACTAGCATTTTCCAAAATGTGCGGAAACATCTATTGTAAGATTACAAAAGGACAACATTATCCTATCGATATAGTAATGTTTAAAAAATAATATATGTTTTAGTGATAAAATTAATAATTTTAGAGTTTAAAATTTCTAACATTTTTAAAAATATATAAGAACTCGGTAATAAAAGTTACTGACATATTACCCCTAAAAGTTTTTATATATGATACATAGCTTCAATTCAGAAAACTCCAAAGAATTTTCTTAAATTTGGAGGCGCGAGAAATATTTTTGTTATACTATATACATATATATTTCGTAGTCGGTTTACCTTCCCGTATTTAGGACTGTCACTGACTTTGCGTTTATGAGTAAAAATGTCCACACACACACACTCACAGATTTTTAAGTGATTTTTTTGGGTTTAGGGATCTTCTAAACGTGTGTTTACGATAAAATCTCCATATCGAATACAATGTCCGATCTACCTACACTCTACATTGTACATGTGCTAGAGAAAGTGATTATAAAGCTTTAAGCTGTAATGGGGATTTTTGATGTAGGATCACGTGCCTGCCAGTATGATAGTGAACTTTGCCCTCACCGAGACTACACGTCATCTGCGTGCAAGACCACAATAACAATCAAGGGTTCAAGGGAATATCGGCCGCAGATAGTTTCATTTCTCCCCTCAGTCATAGGTGCCCGAAAAAAAAAAAAAAAAAAAAAAGACATAAAATAAACCGAAGAAGTAAAGTGATCACTTTGCAAGTCTTGTTTAATACTTTTTAAACACCAATACCCTTAGTGTATCATTCAGATTTGTAAATACTGTTTTCGTATCGTGGGCTTATGGAAGGGGGAAGCTCAGACAAATTTCCTTCCCTTCTTCCTTCCGTCCTTCCTTCCTCCATTCTCCCTCCCTCCGTTTCATCCTTCCTTCTCTCTTTCTTTCTCTATTCTTCTCTGTTTTTCTTTCTCTCGTTTGTTTTGTGTTTCTCTCTTTGTTTCTTTTGCTTTTCTTTTTCTTTCCTCGTTTACTCTTCTCTTTCTTCCTTCCTTTCGTTCTTTGTCTGTTTACCCTGATTGTATATGGAAGTTGTACCCCCGGGACATACAAGCCATGGCCTGGGGTCAGGCTCCTGTCGAGGATCAGAGAGAGGTCAGGGTGGCTGATGAACCCGGTGGCTGATATAAAAGTGAGCAAGTGAATGATATGAAATATTATTATGGACTAATTGCTAGAATGAATGGTGGTAGAAACCGAAGAATTCCAATGTCCATTTCTCGATCTACTTTCCCTACAAAAATAGCAGGCATTTGGTTTGGATTCTCTACAGAAGAGCAGAATGCGAAGAGGAAGGAAGAAGACAGCGCTAGTAGCAGTTCTCCGTAAAAAAAAAAAAAAAAAAACACAGAAACAAGCTAATACTGATGAGAGTGCTTCAAAATATAATATCCCTGCCACCGCTAGTCCTTAACATAAAAAGTATAAAAGAAAAAGGGAAATGGTTTCAGGAAAAGCATCAGCGCCCAAAATGTAAATGTCAAAGCAGAAGCTCAGGCACAGGAGACGCAAAAATCGACACGAAATTTATTGAAACCACCACAAATAAAGAAATGCTGTGGCAAAAAGTGTTTCAAGCACAAACCAATAACCCATAATTCAAAACAGAACAGGAAAATGGATGTACATAGAAAATGAAACAGCAGAAAATTAAATTCTTAGGCAGCTGATGCTAAAAGTGTGTCTTTTATCAGATGCCATTAGTGTTAAAAGTAGAAAATTCTTAAAGCTCGCATCGATCCGTAAAATATTGGATAATTTCGATGTCATGCAACATGGAATCTGCTGAACCAGACGAAATTATGCAAGCAGCTGAGAAAGAGTAATTACAAGTGTTACACTACCTTAGTTGTATAGAACGTTTTCGTTCTGAACGAGTAGGCATCATGTTGTCAGCACTGATGCTAAGCAAGGCAACAACCAACTGAATGTCGCAGACCATTAAGCATGAACTCCGTGAAATAGGCAAAACAATCTATTTATAATTACCTATAATATGTGCATAAATATTGAGAACTGTAAACTATAAAAAATAGTGAATGACACATGTGTTAAAATTGTTTTATATTCTTCTTAGGATTACGATTGCTCGGCCTACAGTCACGTTTCGCAAGCTTCCTTTTCACAACACACAATAAAACACAATTTTACCACTTCTATTATAAATAACTATTAAAGAGTATGAAAGCACAAACAACACCTCAGACTTTACTTGAATCATTATGACGACTTCCCCGGATTATGACGCGTGTATTTAGTAAAGCCACTAAACTTCAGGAGTTTCCAGCTCATAAGGGCTCAAGGGCCACATTAGAAACCTTAGGCATGATTGCGTGCCATAACACAAAGATAGGTATTTATGAAATCCTGCAATTACCAGGTAGTCCAAATGCCCCGTATTTAACGTGTGCAGATATCTCTTCGTGCGATAAAGAGCTGCAGAACTCAACGGAGCTATTTCAAACTTTATACATTCCTTTTTACTTCCTCTAGCCCGTATGAACAATCCCAACGAACACGTATTTCACTGTGCAGATATCTCTTCGTGCGTTAAGACTTGCAGAATTTAACGGGGCTATTTGAAACAGTTTAAATTTATATTTGCTTTCTCTCGTCCACACACACACATACACACATATATGTAATGTACATAGTGAATAGAGAAGATATTATGTTACACCCAGAAATTCAATGTCGAGATTTCACAGGAAATATATGTTTTTAGACCCCCTGAGTCAGAATAAACAAGTTTTAGAAAAAGTTTCAAGTGTGAATCTGTGGAGAGCATAACTCAAAAATGAAAACGTTCAATACCAAATTTGGGATTTATGTTAAGGATGCGCCACGAAGATTTTTATCAAATCCCCCCCTTACAAGCTGCCCTTTACATGGACAATTTTTTGGAAATTTTGATTTTCTCAAAAACGGCCATAACGATTTTGATTAAAATAAAGTATCCATCCCAAATAAAATGTATATCTTGAATTTTCTGGGAATAACCTCTGAATACCTCTTCATACTAGATGAATTTCGGCTAATTTTGCTTAGCTGCTAAACCGTAAGAGATAGACAAAAACCTATTGTACAAGAAATATAGATCTCGTCAAAATACACAATTTTTGTTTTGGAGGTAAACGTTTCTAAGATATTTGGTTTTAATTGTAAAATACTGATACTTTTCTCAGACAGGAAGTGTCCGTTTTTCTTCTCCTGGCCGAGCAAAGTAGCGAATTGCATAACGACAGCTTTACAAAACAGTTGACTATCGCAGTGCATTCCTCTACTGTACAAGGAACTAAGTAATAAATGCATTTTGCTAATGTTTATCTCGATTAGTATGGTGTAGAAAGAAGAATAAACTTTTGTAAGAAGTTTATTTGAAGAACAGGTAGGGAGAGCCATGTGCGTGAACTTTGGGATCTAGAGACACAATGGTATTTTAATCAAAATCGTTAAAACTATTTTCCGAAAATAAAACACTTTCAAAAAATGATCCATGAAAGGGCAGTTAAGGTAGGGGGAATTTTCCTGAAGATCTTTGTGTGGCATCCTTGGAAGATATCGAATATAAATACCAAGTTAGGTATTTAACCGACATTTCGTTTTTGAGCTACGCTGTACACAGGTACAGACACACAGCGACCTTTTTCTAAAAATGCTTTTTTGGATTCATAGGACCCTAAAAGCTGTATTTTCGATAAAATCTCGGTATCGATACATATGATGTATTTCATTCACATGACTTTCTCTACCTATTCTACAATCAAACGTTTTAGAAAAGAATATTCCTTCTACGCCATTTTAATCGAGATAAACATTATCAGAATGGTTTTATTAGTTTCTTAAAAGTAGAGGGGAAATAAGGGTATACACTACGTTAAAGCGACCTGAAAATGTTTTTAAAGCTGTCGCTATTCCAATTTCATTTAAATTAGCTTATCTGTATGGCCAGGAGTAATACAAAAGAAACAGGCACAACTTCCTCTTTTAGAAAACAATAGTTAAGTCAGTTAAAATCTTGTATATGGTATCGCTTCCTTAATAAGATTTGAATTTCTAGGTAGTGAATTCTCCGCTAATGGCTATGGTAACAAAGAATCTACTCGTCGCCCACAGATGGTTAAGCAGGACGAAATCACGACTTGCGGACGCGTAATGGTGATATCTTGCCCAGAAAACTTCTTCTTTCAAGGTATGGGGATCTTTTACATGCAAGTAAACATTTCACTGGACCAACAACTTAATCATACGTTCCGAAGAAGCCATGCTAAAAATGTTTGCGTCCTAAAAATCCATCACCCTCCACCAGGTTTTAACCTGCAAATTTCGATTTTATTAGAGGCTAGCATGGTAACCACCATGCCACATTGTAAAATTGAAACCAATAACAAGGAATATCCCGGAAATGGTTAGCTGCACAATAAAAATGTAAATACCATAAATTATGTGTTTTGATAGGAAGTACATTTTCGTTGTTGTATGTTTTCTTCTGACTCTTACGGTTCATCAGTTTTGCAGAAGTTATTCAGAATGAGAAGGACTTTAGAGGCTATCCCTAGGAAGTTCAAAATGTGCACTTAATTGTTATGTAAACATTTTTAATATACAGTTCTTTAATCAAAAGCGTTAGAGGCATTTTTGCGAAAATCAAACGTTTCGAACATTTTTCCATATACATGTTAGTTTGTGTGGGGGCATTTTCTTGAAGGATTTTGTCGCATCCTTAGAAGATAGTGATCTGAAATACCAGGTTTGGTATTTAACGGTCCTTTCGTTTTCAAGCTATGTTGTCCACAGTCACATACACCGACCTTTTTCTGAAACACATTTTTTATTCAGGGGTGCTCAAAATATATTTCCGGTGAAATATTGGATCACACTTCAGGGTGGAATACGTACTATATGCTTAGCACGTTTAGAGAAAGTAGAAATTGTTTTTAACGACGATGTCAACTGCCAGGATCATATCCAGGCCTGGCAAGCAAAGTGCAAGAAGTGTGTGAACTTACCCTCACTCTCGTCCCCACTACTCACTTTAAACATTCACATAGAGCCAAAGAAACCGGTTCATTCCGTAATTAGCCCCGTGGCAGCCTTATCAGTGCAGTGGTGGCTTATATGTGTAATATGAGTGAACGGCGATTGTTTCATCGGAACTTGGAGAACAGGTATTTTGTTGTTCTTCAAGAACAACCGCCAATGTTGCACACGTAACCTCTCCGCTTCTCTATCAGGTGGAAGGCAAAAGGAAAGGGTGATTGTAGGGGTAGAGCATTTCACATTGCGGGTGCTTATTTTATCGGCCCTGATCATATCAGTACCGCCGGCGTGCCGGAATTTCGTCTCGCACGAGTTCCTTTTACTTGCCAGTGCTATATTCGGCTGCCACTTAAAATTCATCGGTCTAGGCGGGTGTTAAGCCTGCGACCTTGGAAGCAGCCACCCTGACAGAGACCGCCGCTTTTGCGCAGTAGAAATAACTACCACGGAAGTTGTGTGCAGGTTGTTTTCAACTCCTCGATTCTAAGCTTCATCATTGTCTGCGGCGAACTGGAGGAGAAGGAAGAGGCCTCTTAATGACTCCTTTTCACGCAAGCGCTGTTCAGCATCAACAACAAATTGGCAGTGGGTGGCCCAGATCCTCGTCTGTTTCTGGGTACAGTCAAGGAAGACCACTGATCCACAAGAGGCTTAAATCTCTCACAGAGTAAGTAATATTGATGCTGAAGTCAAACCACAACCTAACATTCCTCAACATTTCCTTCTAAGCAGTTCGGCTTGTGCTTGGCTTATCTTCGTGAATATTTTTATTTGAATAAACTTTTTAAATTGATGCATCTGTGAAATTTGACAAAAAACTCCTAAATAAAAAGGAGGTTTTTTTTTTACAAAATAAAATGATATGAAATCTAAACTTTACTTTAAACGTATTGTTTTTCCCACTTGGCGAACTTGAGCTACTAACTGACTGAATCTATAGGTGTGTAAGCGTATGCTTAATAATCGGCACCCCAACTTTAAACCTTATTTTCCCACAAATATTTTCCAACACTTTTCCATGCTCAAAAATGTTTCACGCCATGAAACTTTTTACTAATTTGTTTGAAAATGTTTATGCTCTCTCTTAGAAGCACATGAAAGAAAATATTAATATTACTTCTTTGAAATAGTTTTCCAAATTATTCAACCCAGAAAGATCAAGAGTTTAATTTTCTTCACTAATTAAGGGTAGTATGAAAAAATACGTCGCATCTCTTTGTGCTTGTTTTCTGTAAAATTGGAACTTATGTGAATATTTTTAAAAATATGTCAAGTGGCTTGATTTTATCATAAGTAATATAACGAGAGCTCCTACTTTTATCGACAGTTTATCTAGAGCAAAGTTTTAGCTGGAGTTCTATTGAATAAGACTATTTCGTGAACCAATAACAATGATTAGCCTATATGGACTCGAAGAATAATATTCCTAGAACCCCATTTGTCTTGACGTATATTTGCACTGAAATCATTGCAACTTGAGGTCCATATCATAAATTTCAGATCTCTTTGTATTGCCGCATTCAATTATTTTGTTTTATTAAAGCATGATTGATATTGATATGCTTATTGGCACTTACGCCCTTATATACAGGAATAACACTGAACACTGATATTCAGAGAGAAAACAAATGCATGTGGGTGCGATAAATTTAGAACAACAATTGCACGTGGGTGTGATAAAAATTCAGAGATAATGAGTTCCGATTTGTTGGAGTTTTACGCGCCAATGTACTGGATTGGCCACTTGCTACGATCACGTGTCATGAACGAAATGCGGACAATAACGATATTATTTAAATAAGCATGCAGGCTGTAACTTTGAATTGACAGAAATATAACTACTATTGTGTATAAATGTCATATTGTGGATTTTCCCGTTTTCTCAGATGCATTATCTTAAGCGTGCCATTAGAACGCTTCTTAATCAAATAAAGAAAAATACTTTATCCTCTGGGACTGGAACATTTCTCTTTCTTTAAATATTGTAAACATCATTAGGGCTGTAGCATTAAAATAAACTGTGTAAAATTTAAATGCAATTAAAATAGTCAATTTCTGGAAGTAACGTAGCCTGACCATCTCTATTTCTATCAAGTTCGTTCATTCATTTGGTAATTGGGATAGTTTCTGAAACCACATTATGTATTTGCTGATGTATCAATATTACAACCAGCAAAGTTTTCGCAGTGTTTCATTTTTCTTTTCTCTACCCAATACATAGTAAATAAGTAGAAAATATATTGCATTGCACCACACAATTCGATACCGGGATTTCACTAGATATAGACGCTTTAAGATCTCCTGTTTACAAAAAAGAAGTATTTTAAGGATCTGTGTTTGTGTTGCCGTGCGTGTGTCTGTGAAAACATAACTCAGAAACGAAAATTCAGTTAAATACCAAACTTGATAATTAAGTTCAGCATCTTCCAAGGATGCGACACAAACATTTTCAAGAAAATTCTCCTCTCCAAGCTACCATGAAAAAAATTTCTAAAATTTTAATTTCTCAAAAATGGACCCTACGGTTTGATTAAGCTGCCGTGTATTAAATATCGTGACTAAAATGTATACCTTGAATAGCTTCCGAAGATGTGTTTATTCTGGATGACACGCTCATAGCGGGTCAAATTAACCCCCTCCGGCTCTGCTCACGTTACCGAGATCAAAACGTGAGCACCGAAAGTTGTAAAAGTGCTTAATGGGAAAACAAAATGACATGATTCTGACAACATTTCTCATCTAAGAAATTAAGTAATGTGAAGATACTGGAAGAAAATTTAGTGAAATGTTGACAATGGTAAAGGTTCCAACTACGGTCACACTGACAAAATAGCGGATTTAACTGAAGATGAGATCAACCTGTATTGTGTGTATATGTATATTTGGTGGAGCTAAATAATTCCGAGATATTTCTTTTCATTGCTTTAAATGTTTTAAAAATATATAGACTTTTCTAAAACGAGAATTTGTCATTCCTGGTTATGCAGGATGAAACACATTTGAATGTCAATCACATAGTGACAGCTTTTAAGAATTTGAATATTGCTTTAGCCTTGTGTATTCCCTTATTTCTCTTCTACTGATAAGGAAGTAAGACATTGAATCATTTCTTCTAATGTTTATCTTGATAGTCATGAAGCAGTTAGAATAATAAGCTTTTGCAAGAATAGTTTGTTACAGAATAGGTAGAGAAATTCATGCGAATGAAATACATATGATTTTTGAGTGCTTCAGTATTTATGGGACATTTGGATTTATATTTTAAAAATATGTTGGATTTCAAACCTATTTATTTGGAAGTTATCACACGTGTAAACAAATGAATTACTGTGCCAAATCACCAAATCTCTAACAAAAATAGTTTCCCAAAAAACTATATACTTTAATTAGCGAAAAACTGAAAACTTTCAGAGTTAACGTGCGCATTCTCGTTTGTCAGATAAGTATGTTAGGGATATTTTCTACAGTGAAAATAAATATAACCATGTGTTGAAGCCATTGGTTGTGGAGAAAAAGATTTTTGTTTGTATGAAGTACTTGTTCCATTATTAATTATTTAGATACCGCGTTTAATACTGTGAATGTAAATTTGCATACAAATCAGACCAAAGCTGATCACAGAAAGAATAATTAGGGTTAAAAGGCACGCATAGTATTTTTGAGCTTTTAAAAATGACGGATCGTTAAAAGTTAGCTGCCAAAATTAGTCATAGTTGATTATATTATTATAAGTAAATAATCGACAATTTTACGTTTCTTGTGTCTTAAGACACTGTCTCTTGTGGTTTACCAGTTATATAATAGTAACTCACAATCAACGGGACTTCAGAGGCTATTTCCAAGAAATTCTTACGTTCGCCTTGGTATGCGAGTCGGCGGGACTGGAGACCTTGGAGTGCGGTAAACAAAGGAATCAATGATCCGGTATTCGGAAACCCTGGAATGCGAGACATCGATATCTGGCACACGCCACAATCTTTTACTAAGTTCTAGAAACGTATATGACGTCATTAGCATAAGGAACAGCTGCAAGCCAACTGATATGTCCATTCGCATGGCTCTCTCTAGAAACTACTGTTAAAGTTAAACGATTATTCCTTTATCTACATCGTGGTAATTATGATAAACATTAATAGAAATGTTTGCACGAGCTCCTTCTAAGTAGAAGGGAAATAATGCAATACACCAGGCTAAAGCGATAGTCAAATCTTATAAAACGCCGGTCGTTATGTAAAACAATTGAAATTCGTTTTTTCGCTTTCCACAGCCAGGAGTAAAACAAAAGAGAAAGGATAGCAAAGCTGACCTCCGTTCAAGAAAATTTTAAATAGCTAAACTTTTAAATCAATAACAAGGAATATCTCGAAGCGGTTAACATCACAAAAACTGAATATAACACACTGTGTTTTAACCTATCTACATTTCTAGTGCGGTAAGGCTTTGTGTATCTCTTACGGTTTACCAGCTATGCAAAATTCATCCAAAATGAAGAGCACGGCCCAGAAGTTACAAAATATACATTTTATTTGTCATATAAATATCTTTAATATATGGTATTTGAATCAAAATTGTTAGAGGCATTTTTGAAAAAAAACATTTCAAGAATTCTTTTCCCATGTAAAGGGTAGTTTAGAGGGGGAATTCTCTTGAAAATTTTCGTGTGATATCTTTGGGATGTACTAAAGTTGAATAGAAAATTTGGTATCTAATGGTCTTTTCGTTTTTGAGCTATACTGTCCACATAAACACGGGTCTTTTTCTATTTTTATTTTTGATTCAGGTCACCTCTAAATATATATTTCCAGTGAAATTTTGACATCGAATTTTTGTATGAAATTTAATACCGTATCTACCTAATATATGCATTTTAGGTGCAGAGAATGTAAAAATAAAGTACTTTGGAGAACAATCTGCTGAAGAATAACACCGAGAAAAATAATATGTAATTTATTTCCCGATTCTGCTAGCAACCTGTATTAAACTTCATTCCTGAGCGCTCTCCTTGTGCTTAGCGCATTTCAAAGACTGTGTTAACGGCCGCAAACACGTGCGTGGTGTATGGGCCAGCAAGGGGTCATAATATCGTAACCTAAATACTTAATATTGTTGAATGCTACACTCAACAAACGAAGAAATTTACATTTTCTCTATTTGTTCAACAAGCATTTTCTTACAAAATATTGTTCCTTTATCTACATAATGCTAATTTAGGAAAATATTACCAGAAATGTTATTATTAGTTGCTTATAAGTAGAAGGGAAATAATAAAATACACCAGGCTAAAGCGACAGTATATTTTTTGAAAGCTAACACTATGTGATTGTCGTGACCAGGCGAAAAACCAAAGAGGCGGGAAACGGACCAAAGGGTAAAAAAAAAAAAAAAAAAAAAAAAAAAAAAAAAAAAAAAATAATAAGCAAATAAATAAACTAATAATATAAAAGACATCTCTTCAATTTCTTAAAACACTTTCCTCTATTCAAAACGTATGCCTGCTTACATGTTAAATACTGAAGGAAAATTGAAATTTGAAGAAACAACCAGTTCAGTTAAGGTAGGGGGAGTATTTTTAATTCAGTTAAGTACGCATTGGAACGAGCTATTAAGACGTAAGGGACATAACCATTCAACTGAAGGAGGTTAAAACATTTTAGCATTCCAAAATACTTGAAGTAGAATAGTGTACAGTACAGTAAGCTCTCCTTTTACGTCTAGCTTAAAGGTGAATATTATTCGAATTTCATTAAAACCGATTTGTTTATTTTGTGCTTTAATTAGCTTAGAATCCCGCAGTTACATAATCTGTATTTGGTATTGTTCAGCGACACGTAGAAGTGGTGACACGTGAGGACTTTATACATAATTCTGCATCTGAACAGGCAGTCTACTGAAACTTGAACGCTGGTTTTCACCCTTTCTGTTTTCTCTGTGTTTTCCAAATGTTCAATTCTAGGCAATTTTTTTTCAATTATCTTCAATATCATATATCCAAGGTCGCGGTTTCAAACCCGGCGGTGGCCGATAGATTTTTTCGCGCTTAAAACTGCTCAGCATGGCGTCCTTCGGAAGAGAAGTAAAGCCGTTGGTCCCATGTCGCAGATTTACGGCACGTAAAAGAACCTTAAGTCTGACAAAAGAGGCCTCTGAGCCAAATTAACCGGTTTTTCATGCCCAGTATAGAATGGGACGCTGAGAACCAAAACAGTTAAAGAGCGACCTTAAATAAAATTCCATTTAATTCTTTAAAGAACTGATAACTTCAAACCGACTGAAGATATTGCAATGAAATTTGATATGCTCACTACTGCTTGAATTGTATGAATGTGAGAAACATATATACAAGGTTATGACAACTTGCAATTTGCAATTTAGGTACCCTTAATAAAGTAGAGTAGACTTGGGCGCAAATGTAGTTTTTTACGTACCAGCTCATGCTTGCCTCTGACAAGAATCTAACAACATTTAGGCAACATGAAGTGTACCAGCATTTGTCGCGGTTGTACATTCACGTAAACAACCCAGCTTCCCTTCTCAGCACACAGTTCGAAACGAGACTGTAGTCTATACAGAATGAGAGTTAAATAGTGTAAATATTTGTATCAGCGTTTGAAAACGATATGATCCAGCATTTGCAGTTTTTTTTCTCGATATTTTTACCTACTATAGCATGTATTTACAACTTACATAGTAGGTAGAAGAGGTATTGTACTCCACCCAAAAATTTCATACGAAGATTTCACCGGAAATAAATATTATGAGATCCCCTGTATAAAAAGAAAAACTTTTTGAAAAAGATCAGTGTGTGTGTGTCTATGGACGGCCTAGATCAGAAAGATATGTTGCATACCAAACTTGGTATTTAAGTTCAGTATCTCCCAAGGATGCGTGGCGAAGGTTTTCAAGAAAATGCTCCCACCCGAAAACCACCCTTTACATGGAAAATGTTTCCAATATTTTGATTTTATAAAAAATTGCTAACGATTTTGATTATATATACGTATATATATGTATATATTATATATAAATACCGCATCTTAATGATATTTACAGAACAAATAAAATGTATATATTGAATTTCCTGGGAATAACATCTGAGTGCTCTTCCTTCTGGACAATTTTTTTATAACTGGTAAACCGTAAGAGATAGACAAAAGCTATCGACACAATCTGTACTGCTTATAATTTTTGCAATGGAGATAACCATTTCCGAGATATTCCTTGTTATTTGTTTCAATTTTAAAATACTTACACTTTTCTCAAACAGGAATACATTTATTGTTATTCTCCTGGGCATGAAAAGAAGTGACGTTCAATGACAATCGCATAGCGACAGCTTTTTAAATTTTTGACTATTATTCAGCATAGTGGATTCCCTTATCGAGATTAACATGGAGTGGAAAGAGGAACAATATTGTGTAAGAAATTAGTTCATAGAACAGCTAGAGAAGGTCATGTGAATGCAACACATCAGATTCTTTAGTTATATTCATGAGGGAAATCTCACAATATTATAGAATGGCTATTATTCCCTATCTCAGACGTTCGATGATTCTTTATTAACAGGTCACACGGTTGACCATCCTCTGCTATTTGCTCGGCCCGACTATAGGTGGTGTGATGCGAGGGAAGAACGTTGATCGCACTGAAACTTCAATCTACGTAACCATACGTTTTTGTTTTCATACAATATTATTCTGATTAGGATTCAAAATGTATTCAGGGCTCAATTTAAATATATTGTACACATTATTACGACGTGTTATTTATATTTGGTTTTATTGAACAAATACATAACTCAAAAAAAATGTAAGCATTTGCACATCCGAACTTTGGACTACAAAATCACCCTCTTTGCTCTTATAAAGGTGAGACATTAATGTTGAAACGCTTAAAAAGCTTCAAACTGAGAATTAAGAGAACCTGTGTCGCAGATCTCTTGATGAACTGCAGTTAACGTCGTCTTTTGGGAAGATGATTTAGAAATCACGGATGATACAGTCCCTCGCAGCATTGGCAATCCCCACTTGCGGCGTAAATTAAATGGGTGTTTGCTAGTTCAGCATATATAAAGTCATTCATTTTGTAAAACAAAGTTTGTGACTAACTCGGTCCATGTTTCCTCACTGTGAATCACGTGAATGTAGGTCGGTGGTTTGCGAGTTGTACTAAACACAGAAGCTGGCCCTTGCCTGTTGTAGATAGATAATTTGTTTCATCTTTTCAGTTATAAAATTGATTTTATACATACATTACAATACAATACAACACATACATACATACATAGCTACCTTCTCGGAGTTGCTCAGTTTGGTATCATATACAGTTATCACCCTGCTTATTTATGTATATGTACTTTCACTCTAACTGTACATTTTTATACCCTACCAACTTAATCTATGTATCTCTTTTATAACTTAAACCTCATCAATTTTATTATTAAGATATTCTTTTTCTTAAGCGCTTTTCCTTCCCCAACTCTCCCTTACTTTCCCTAGTTAATTATCTAGTTGTTTCAGAAATTCTTTCTTATTCCTTTTAAGAAGTTTTAAGTACACTATCTCTGGCGGTAACGTTTCCCAGTTTTTTATTCCATATTTTTTCTCTCCAAGTTTTAGTTTCTTCGCACTCAATTATACAGTGTTAATTGTTATCGACTTTGGCACTGATCTTTATCAACTTTTACACCTTTCAGTAACATTGTACTTGTTCTTGCACATGCCAGACCCTCTTTTTTCATTTTACACAAACGCCAATATATGTCCCTCTTTCCCATACTTTCTTATCATTCCTATATAATATTAAAATACTCTGCCGTCCAAAACATATTAGACCCTGAAATTTCTGCTCCATTTATGAGAATGCTATTCGTAAGAGGATAAAGTTTGTTACATTTGTGTGTTATACTAATTTTGTCCACTAAGTATAACATTATTTGCACTAATTCACCTCACCCCCCCGCAATTCTGTATAACAGAGGCAGCATGATAACCAGTTCGTTACAGCTTTATGCTTTTCTTTCTTTTTCCTTCAAAATACGAGGGCGATCCAGGAAGTAACGAACGCTTTGGCATAACTAAATAATATCGAAATATATGAACACAAAACTTTATTTACAAAGTTACAGTACCTCAGTGGCAGATCAACTGGCTAGAGAAAGGGAAATCCGTGGTTCAAATCCCGGCTATGGCATTCAATTTTTCAGTCCGACTCAACCTATCCAACTCCTGTCCTACACACGGCTTGTGTGAAAAAACAATTAATCCAGTACCTTACTCTATTTCTCAACGTAATCGCAATTTCCATCAAGGTATTTATTGTCACGTGATATCGGTGTTTCAACGTCTATGTTATAGTCTTCCACCGCTAAAGATCGGAGCCAATATGTTGAGGTTTTTACTGGTTGCAAAATCTTTTCCATTCAAAAAGTGATGTATGGTGACTTGAGTGAAATACCGGTTTTTCCGAATTCTTTTATCAATATTAGCTTTCAATTCCTTCATAACGACTAATGAACTTCCACTCTGTCTTTGTCGGACACACTGGTTCTTCCTCGACTACTGGTAAATTATGCGTCATTTCCTCACTGAAGACTCGTTTCTTGCATTATCATTATAAAGCTGTGTTATTTGCCTATAAAATTCGAATAGCTTTTCATTCTGTGCACTCATAAAACGAAAAAGTTCTTTGGCGGTAGAAAATCATAACATCATTAAAAGTGGTATCACATGATAATAAACGTCTTGACAGAATGGAGACTTCGTTCAGAAATAGAATAAGGTACTGGAACTTTGTAAATGAAGGTTTGTGTTAATTCTTTCGTCGTTATATAGTTATGCCAAATCGTTCGCTGCATTCTGGATGGCTCTCTTACATCCTAAGCTGTCTCATTTTAGAGATTTTCGAACTACGAACCATTTAAGAGCTGTGAAATCTGACGAAGTACCAACCTGACTTAATCTAGGCTTTACTGAAACAAGGGAATTTGACGGGAAGGTTCCGTAAACTGAAATTCCGCTACAGAGTTCTTGACCGGACCAAGTTTGATGTTTAGCGGCTGTAAAAGGATATTTTGTGACTACCACAATTCCTGCCCCGAACTTTGAGAGATTTCCCTGCAGGCCCGCCAGTCTTTCTTCACACAATGCATTGTCTTTGCTCAGCCTGCCCATTCACACAGCACTTCGTATATTCCAGCTGAAGACGCGCGCTTGTACTGAAGGCTGACAAGCGCAACCTTATTTTGAGGTAGGTCCTTTTCTCGGAGAAAACATCTTCTATAACAACCATTGTAGACGGTTTCCATTTGTGCAACATTGAGTGTTATTAACTAGAAATCCTAGTGAAAATGAAATGGAAATGGAGTATTTTATTTACGGACTCTGTTTAACTGCTGTGGTACTCAGTGTCCCATTCTATACTGGACGTGAAAGACCGCTTAAGTTTGCTCAGAAGCCCCTTTATCAGGCTTGAATTTCTTTTACGTGCCATAAATCGGGACCAACGGCCTTACTTCCCTTCCGAAGGAAGCCATGCTAAGTATTTTTACGCATGAAAAAACCCAATCTCCTCCGTCGGTTTGAACCCGCGACCTAGGGCATATGAAGTTAGCATGGTAACCATTACACCACGGAGGCGAATTCCCTGTTACTTATATTTTCCTGATGTTTTCATTCACATAGCTTTCTTTACCTGCTCTGCAAATAAACTATTCTTTCAACAGATTATTCTTCTATCTACATCATGCTAATCGAGATAAACATTAGCAGAAATTACTTGTTTCCTTGTATGTAGAAAGGAAATAAGGAGAATCACTAGGCTAAGGTGATAGTAAAATATTTTAAAAGCGGGTCGCTTTGTGATACAATTGAAAGTCGGTTCTCTTTGTATGGCTAGGAATAAAACAAGAGAGATATGAAACGACTGAAGACATTGCGTTTGAGAAAACTTTAAGTATTTTAAAATTGAAACCAATAACAAGAAATATTTCGGAAACAGTTAACTATGCAAAAAATGATATAACAAATTGTGTTAAATATATTTTGTCTCATTTCTATCCCGCCTTTTTCTGCATGCTCCTATCGGCGGCATTTTTCTGTGGATCATATTGCATTGGCAATTGCGTTAACTCGTGAACCGTTTGTTGTGGTTGGTTCCTATTTATTTTAATTTTCTTCTTTAGATCCCTCACATATTCCTGTCTCTAAACTCTGAAATGAAAAGAGTTTTATTTATGGACGCTCTTTAACAGTTGTGGTTCTCAGCGACCACCGGCTTCATTTTGCTAAGATTCCTCTTTATCACGCTTGAAGTTGTTTTACGTGCCATAAATCTACGACACGGGACCAAGGGCTTTACTTCCCTTCCGAAGGAAGAGACGCCAAGGATTTTTACGCCCAAAAAAATTCATCGTCCTCCGCCGGTTTTGAAGCCGCGACCTCCCATATATGAACCATTAACCACGGAGGACGAAGTGTGGGGAATAATCTAGGCAAGAGAAAAATTCCCCATCCCCCAACGAGGAGTCGCACTAAGCAGGAGGTCTACCGACTGAGCTAATGGCCAGCCTATAATTTTGCTTGTAGGTCATTGTCTATCTCTTAAGCTGTACCAGTTACACAAAAGTCATCCAGAATAAAGAGGTCTACAGGTAATTCACGATAAGCATTTACTTTATCATATACTGTTATTTTAATCAATGTCGTTAAAATTATTTGTGACAAAAAATAACACTTTCAAAACAATTGCATGTAAAGGGCAATTTAAGGTGGGCAAATTTTCTTGCAAAGCTTTGTGTCGCATCCTTGGAAGATAGTAAACCTAAATACCAAATTTGGTATTTAACGGCATTTTCGTTTTTGAGCTATGCTGTCTAAAGGCACTGGCACGCGCCCGGACCGTTTGTTAAAAATGCCTATTTTTGGATTCAGGTGTCTCCACAAAACATATCTCCAAAGAAATATCGACATCGAATTTTTGGGTGGAATACAATATCCTAGTACGCATACAAAGTAAAAAGCAAGTAAAATGTTTTTCTGTTGGAAGTAGAAGCTATTAAAGCCTTGATCCAAACAGCCGTTTCCAGATCAAATCACGTGATTGGCCAATATATGCTTACCTCCTGTCTGCTCACTAAACAGTACCAGAACGTAATATATTGCAGAAAATCTAATATTTTCCAGTCACATGACTTTCTCTACCTGTTCTACAAACAAACTTCTTACAAAATATTCTTCTTTCTGTTCCGTGGTATCGATATAAGCATTAGAAGAATGGCCTTATTACTAGCTCCTAAAGCAAAAAAGGAACTGAGGGAATGCACTAGGCTAAAGTGACTTTTTTTGTAGCTCTATTTCCTTTAACCTGGGTGATCATATAGGACGATGAATGAAATCGGAGAATGATGCTCAAATGATCTCGTGGAGCTTAAAGTTACTGGACATTCGTCCCCACAAAAAACTTATCCTGATATCTCACCATATGCGAGATTCGAACTGGCGACCTGTTGAATGTCGGGCAGACGCGCTACCACCACACTATCCAGGTGGGCCACAGTAATGTTCAAGTGTTTTAAGTGAGATTCAAAATCAGTCGCTATGCGATTGTTATCGAAATTCACTTCTTTGCATGACACAGAATAAAACAAAAGAAACCCAGACGAACTCATGTTTGGGAATGTTATAACTAGCTTAAAACTGAAACCAGTGACAAGAAATGTAAAGGGAGAAAATTGTGTTTTGAAGGATACTACATTTTTTTTTGCTCAGTAAGCTTCTGTCCATCTCTTACGGTTTACCAGCTATGCAAAATTCCTCCAGGTTGAAGTGGACTTCAGAGGCTATGCCCCGGAAATTCATCATATACATTTTATTTGTCGCGTAAATATCATTAGTATATGACAGTTTAATCAAATCATTAGCGCTATTTTTTATAAAACAGAATATTTCGAAAAATGCTATTTACAAATTATTGTTTGTGGTGGGGAATTTTTTCTGAAAATTTTCGTGTCGTATCCTTAGAGGATTCTAAACTTAAGTACCAGTATGATATTTAACGGCCTTTTCGTTTTTGGAATTTGTTGTCTATAGTCACATACATAGAGACAGACATACACACGCACATTGTCCTTTTTATGAAATTGCTTATGTTGGATTCAGGATTCCTCAAAACATGTATTTTCTGTAAAACGTCGATATCGAATTTTTGGATAGATTACAATTCTTTCTCTACATACGTATCAGAGCAAGTAAAAATTATCATGAGGAAAATATGTCTACCTCCGTGCAGCCCACTCATTTCTGAATCTATATAAAACAGCTACAGACCGTAAACTTGTGGAACAAATGAGAACATAGAACCCTCTTCATTTGTCACCAAAGCACTCCAGATTTCACTATACGTTACTCTTGATTCATAATGTCACACACTCGGTAAAAAATGCAGCTGATCTACGGAATTGAATCGCCACTAAACCACAGAGCCACAACCCACAACAGAACTGCACTTTGCACTGTCCAATATCAACTGCATTCTTTTAATTACCTCTGTTCATTCTTCATTTCTTGACTGTATGGCCGGGCATTTGTCGGCCCCTTATATACGTCCCGTAGACCAGAGCAAAGTTCTAGTTATCGACTGTCCCAGATACCACAAAGAAGAAGATTCCATACTGTACAATCCAAATTGCAGGGAAGTGACACAATGGGCATTTTCTGGTTATTATGTCAGTTACGCTCTCTTACTATGGGTACTTAGGACCCATTTTAAGTTAAAATAGCTGAATTTTTTTATATTTCTTTACAATGTTGGCCAAATGTAACATTTCATTTTTTTTTGTGAATATTCACTTCCTAAATAATTTGGTAGCCATTAAAATAAACAACCCTACATAGGTATTTAAATACCACGTCAGCCAGTTTTGAGAAAAAAAACCTCATTTATTAGTCAATATCATTCAAATTGATCGTCTTTACATTGAGAATTTATTATTATAATTATTATAATTATGATTATCATTATTATAATTATTATTATTACTGTTTTGACACCATTGTAATTAATTCAAATGAAATACTAAAATAGCTGTATTGAAAACAAAGGGATATATCTCAATTAGATGATACGAAGAATATTTTTCTTCATTTATTCCTATATTGTTATGTTTTATTTAATGTAACTTCTTAAATTATTGGCTGCTTTGTATACTTCATATTCTTGCTAATATTTAAATTTATATTTAGAGGTTATGGTCAAAAGTGCTGGTGAAATTTTTGCAAAACGCACAAATTCAGCGCAAAATGGAAACGCCCAACATGTGGAATGAGTAAAAGTAAAGTGAAGATTTTAAAAGTGAATAAGAAAGGTGGAAATGTGCAATAACTAGCAATGCCTTGAAACCACAGCTTGATACTTGAATTATGCCAAAATGAAGACTTCCATTTCTACATTTAGTGCAAGTGTCCTAAAGAAACTTCTATCTAATAAAAAACTGAAAGTTGCAATTGCTAACACAATTGCTGTGCACAATATGGGATATCCTGGATTTCAAGAGATAAAAGCGTGCATCACGGGTGGTCCAAAAACAGAAACAGAGAAACAGCCCTGAAGAAAGATTTCAGAAGAAAGTATGAAAGTTGCTGAAGACATCACAGAAGACACAATTCACTAAACAGTTCAGAATCTGCAGACAGAGAACTCTAAAGATGAAGAAGAATGGGAATGGCTATGTTTCTATGAATTTCGATCATTAATATTAGATAATATTTGAGTTATGCATGTTTATTTATTAAAAGCAAATTTTTTGCCATACAAAATATTCCATACGGCCTATTTTTTGTACAATATGCAAGACAATTTACAAATTTATTCTAAATACTGTTGCAAATGATTTTAAGGATTGTTTTCGTTTTATTTTAAAAATCATGAGCATAGTTAGTTACCATTAAGATTTCATAGCAATTTTGCTTTAATGTATGCAACAGTATTCTTTTTTAAAACTGTTGTTTCAAAGCATAGATTTTAAAAAGCAATCTTAAATTGCTTCTAAATAGAGCAAATAATAATTTGCAGAAATAACAACACTGAAATAATTGTTAAATCCGTACGCAATATTGCAAACTTTGCAAGACAAAAAATTATAGTATTGCAATTATCATTCATAAAATATTGATGGCACTTTCTACTAATACTATTATGAAGGTTTTCAGCCATCATACAACATTTGAACACTATAGCTTTAAAATTTTGGAAACACCTGTCAGGTGCTGTAAGTTCCCTTAAGTGCGGCCGATGTGAGCAATAACTGGGCCTAACTGACCAGATAGGCCTCTCTGTTCTCGGCAGGGGCTCGCAATGTCACAATGGCAGAAAAGGACAGATCACAGAAAGGTTTTGAAAAAGCGGGAAAAGATAATATGTTTACCATTTACCAGTTACTTATAGCTCTTTCAGTGTAAATATTATTTACTCAATCTTAAGCATATGTGAAATTTTACAAAAAATTGCAAAAAACTCAAAAATATTTTTGAATAATTAAGTAACATGAACTATAAACTTAAAATATATCGTTTTTCCCACTTGGAGCACTTTGACCAACAAGTAACTGAAGTTTTAAATGTAGATAAATGCTTATTAAACGGTAGTCCCAACTTTAAATCGTGCCTTCTCGCGAACCTTTTGCCAACACTTTCCCTTACTCGAAATAATGCACTATGTGCAATTCTTTACTAATTTCTTTCAACATTTTATACTGTCTCTCAGTAGTATATTAGAGAAATTATCGTACATTTTTCGAAATAATCTCCAATTTGAGAAATAAATGATTAAATTTTGAATAATCAAGATTTTGGAGAGTGCTAAAAGACAACACTTTTACAATAATTAGAGTTAATAAGTATACCTGAATGTAATATAACTGACGTATCTGTAAAGCTACTTATAGAAACAACTGCATTTTTTGCAAGGAGTTTTTAAAACACATTAGTTTGTTGGAACAATGCTTTTAGACACTGAAAATTTTCGAAGTTCACCGAATTTAGAACTTTATAAAATTGCAAAAATGTCACTTATGTGTAATAGCTAGTACAAATTTCAATGAGACATCTTATATACTGTGGATTTTCCAAATTTCACAGATGCATCACTTTAACTCCGTGATCTTAATCGCTCGGATCGCTGCAGATAATCTTCTATGAATTATCCATTTTTTTGAGATGCACGCAGGAATCACTGCTGATAATCTCTTATCGATGATCCATTTTCTTTGAGATGCACGCAGGAGTCACTGCAGATAATCCACTATCGATTATCCATTTCCTTTGAGATGCACGCAGGAGTCACTGCAGATAATCCACTATCGATTATCCATTTTCTTTGAGATGCACGCAGGAGTCACTGCAGATAATTCACTATCGATTATCCATTTTCTTTGAGATGCACGCAGGGATTACTGCAGATAATCTCTTATTGATTATCCATTTTCTTTGAGATGCACGCAGGAGTCACTGCAGATAGTCCACTATCGATTATCCATTTCCTTTGAGATGCATGCTTGGATCACTGCCGATAATCCACTATCGAGTATCCATTTCCTTAGAGATGCATGCTTGGATCACTGCAGATAATCCACTATCGATTATCCATTTTCCTTGAGATGTATCCTCGGATCACTGCAGATAATCTACTATGGATGATGCATTTCCCTTCAGATATATTAATTATATAGCTTATTTGGAAGTTGAATCACAAGTCAACTTAAAATCGAAATTCACAGTTATAACATCATCTTTCCGTGGGTTCGTTTTCTTGCTAGAAAACCCGCATCAGCGTTTGAGGTGTTGAGATAATGCGCGCGGGTAACTTTAGAATCTGCTTCGACAGATATTAACGTTAAAGACTTTTCAGCTCAGGAGACGGAAGAAGGAGATTATGCTTGGGTTCAGTGGGGTATATACAAGATGGTGCTCGGAAACCGCCCCGGGTACAGACTGCTCGCACGCCAATTACGCACTAATGTTCGCCCACCATGAGAATACAATAATTAGATAAACATGATAATTAGATAATAAAAGATAAATAAGCTAATGCAATTATCTATATTTACTTACTCGATGTTCTCTGTTAAACTACATTAGGTGCTGAAAACGACCACCTTGCATCTACCGCCGTGTTTCAATCGCGTAAGTACAGAGTGCAAAGTAGACAAGGAAGATATTGTATATACCCAAAATTTGAAACCGAGATTTCAGCGGAAATTTAGGTTTTGAGGACGCCTGATTTAAAAAAAAAAAAAAAAAAAAAAAAAAAAAGGTCCGCGCGCGCCTCTGGTCAATTTAGCTCAAAAAACGAAAAATAGTACCACGCCACACTTGGTATCTCAGCTAAGTATCTTTCAAAGATGCGACACGAAGATTTTTAGGAAAATACCCACAAACCAAGTTTTACATGGGAGACTGTTAGAATTTTCTAATTTCTCAAAAAACTGTTCTAACGGTTTTCATTAAAATATCCTATATTAAATATATTTACATGATAAAATGTATATCCTGAGTTTCTTGGCCTAGACACTGAAGAATTCCCTATTCTGTATGTCTGTTTTGTAACTAGAAAGCCATAAAGGATAGAGACACATTTCCCGCAAGAAAATGTAGATCTTATTACAGCAATTTATGTCTACACATTTTCTTTTTCTGGAGTTAAAATTTCCGAGACGTTCCCTGTAATTGATTTTGATTTTTCAATTCTTATATTTTTCTAAAACGGGAAGCTAACATTTCGTTTCATATAACCGTTGTTTTACTTCTGGCCATGCAAAGAAAATGAATTTAAATTGTTTCATATGGCGAAATTGCATTAATTTTAGTAATAACTATTATCTAAACGGATCAAATATAAACATTTGAATAATCAAAATGGGTATATTTAGCATAAAGAAGATTTTTACCTTTAATTTTTTTAGGTTCGAAAACCTTTTAAAGGTTATGTTAAGTAAATTATAAAGTTATTAAGACACTTCTAACTCTTTCATTACTACCACTGAAAGAATTTGACTATCGCATTTCCTTATTTCCTCTCTACTTAAAGGAATCAAGTAATGATAGCTTTTCTGATAGTGTTTATGTCGGTTAGCATGATGTAGATTAAACAATTATCCTTTGTAAGTCATATGAATGGCACACAACAGACTTTTTACGAGAACTGGTGTATTGGGTGTGTAAAGAACATGAAATCTAGCCACTTTTACCTGCTATGAGATAACTGCAATTCTTTACGCATTGCTTCTTCGCAAAGCAACAGCATAAGCACGTAATCAGGTTGAATATATGATGATGGGTTCAACTGCTGTGACCTGTAGAAACGTTTGCATTGTTCCTAACAGTGTAGACAGCTGATTCATTCCAGCCTGAAGCCCATATTATCAACATTTCCATTGTGGGAGTATGTAGGTTAACCTCGTTGAATGGGTACATCCACATAATGCCGAAGTAGATATGCAGCTCATTCTGTTGTTGGCGCTTGGTGTCCGAGAGTGGCAAAATACAATGTACTGCCTTTCTCATTTCTACGTAACATTTAACATGCTCAATACAGAAATATCATCTTCATTTAAAGGTCTCAAACACAGAGCTTAAATGAGTATTTAAGGTTAGTACTTACACGACCGTTCTCACCCATTACAAATTTACAGGTGTCCCTTATATGATGAATGGGAGGGAAAAAAACTGAAATGTTTGTATCACCGTTTGAAAACTATGTGATGATTGAGACAGCACATATCCTACCACGGAATTAAAGAGTATTTACAAGGGAGAAATAAGTTATATTAAGAAGGGACAAATATGCATTGGAAATGGCCAGGGAATAAATGTTGTGAAACACGTCTAAAAGTGCAAAAGACTGAGTTTACTACCGGTTGGTAAGAGACTCAGGTAAAAAGGTACCGTTACTGGCGGAACCATGAACCGAAGAGGGTAGAAGTTCCATTGCCCGAGGGTGGACATGACAAAAACGAATGCAACGGATTTCTTGTTGGTGGAGAGACTTCACTTGCTATGGGATACGCGCTGAGTTAAGACGTGATATTTTATTCAGCTGTGGAAACGAACGGGCTAATGTACGGCCGCGATGGAAACAGTGTTTATTAATGCACCATAATGCTGCCACAAGTAATAAGTAAGAATAGCTGAAAGGGGAGGAAATCAGGAGGAACGCGTGTGTGTTCGACGGCAGAAAATATTGAAGAAAGTAAAAAAAATGAGTTCAATAGTAATCGTGAATTCAAAGGAAACCACTTGTGTCTCAACACCACCCCTGAGAAAGATTCCATGCTGACATATCCTGAGCTAGGGCATCCACATCTCCATACCATTCCGTAATCTCTTGAACCATCAAACGGAATTCGAACCCAAAACCTCCTAAACCACCTTTAACGGGATCACCGCATGAATTTTCTAAAGCTATGTTAATGAGGAACATTTCACGATGTCTTAGGATGGCTGTATTACCCATCACAGACGTTCGGTAATCGTTTACGTAACACTCACACGGTTGACCCTTTGCCCTGCCCGACCACAGCAAGTGGTGTGATGTGAGGGAAGATTATCGATTGGTCAGAAACTTCAACCTGAGTAAACATACATTTCTATTTAATACAATATTCTCTAATTAGGATTCTCAATGTATTCAGGGTTCAATTTAAAAATATTGAACACAATGATATTATGCGTAATGTAAATTTGGTTTTATTGAACAAATACCTAACTCAAAATCAACATGTAGGCGTTTTCACCTCGTGTTTGAAACTTCACAATCTTCTCATTTATTTTGGAAAGGTGAGAAAGTAAAATTAAACCTCTACATTGCAAAAAAATGTTCATACTGGAATTTAAGAGAACCAGTGTTACAGTCCTTTGATAAACTACAGTTATCGATCATCTTTTTGGAAAAGAGACGACTTAGAAATCTGTGATGATAGAGTACCTCGTAGCATTGCCAGATTCCCCATTTATGGCGTAAATTAAATGAATATCTGCTAATTCAGCACATAAAAAGCCAATCATTGTGTAAAATGAAGTTAACGATGGAATTGGTCCCTCGATTCCTCACTGTGAGTTACGGGAATGGTGGGCGGTGGTGTGCGAGTTGTACTAAACACAGGAGCTGGCCGCTACATGAGGTATGTAAACACAGGAGAAACATAACGCAGGGACATTCAAACGACATTTAGACCCTGAAATTTGAGCTTCATTTATGACAAGTAAGCGGACAAAATGAGCTACACTTATATGTTATATGCACTGTTCTCTAATACATATGGAACTATTTGCATTTGTTCACCTCTCTCCCTGTACAAGATTTCATTTGATAACTTCCTGGCTTAATAACAATTTATACAAGTTTAACTTAAAACACACATATATTTAGGGGAATGTTAGTAAAATGTTTTAATTGCGTTTTAGGGTTTACCTCCTCATTCCCAGCCACTTCCACTGAGTAATTTCAGTTGGCACCCTTATATATTTATACTTAAATATAATAAAACATTCAATAGTTTATTCATCTGAATTTATTTTACAACTTTTACCTAGTAGCCTGACTGAAAGCACAATTATTTGGACTACATCAAATGTTCAAAATGTGCTCAATTGCTGACTAAACAGTAATACAACATATATTGGTACTCCTCGCGAGTTCTGGAGTATTTCGTTACTAACCCGATTACATTCGCAGGTTATTCTATTTCTTGGTTCTGAATATTTTAGGCGGAGGAGTATAAACAACTGATTTCAAACAACCCCAAAGGAAGAAGTCAAGAAGTGTAAGGTCTGCAGATTCCGCCGCCCATTCTACCTCACGTCTCTACCATTCCATTTTCCTGGAAATATTCTATTTGGTCATTGTCGCACGGGTACTCCGTAGTGCGGGGGAGCTCCGTCCTGTTGAAAATACAAATTGGGTTCCTCCAACACAACATTTCTTTCACTGACTTAGTTTTTTAGCGGCAGAGTGATACGTGGATTTTCTAGTATACATGTCTTCCAGATACACACCTCCAGTCAGGTTTTCTTAAATGAAAATTGGTCCAACAATATAATCCCTCATGATTCTAGGCCACACATTGATCTTCTGCGGACACTGAGTATTATCTTCAGGAAACACATGCGGATTTTTATTGTCCCAGGACCTACAATTTTTTTTATTGACAAACCCGTTTTAAAAAGATCGCTTTATCATGAGAACAAACATTTGGTGAGAAATTTAGATCATATTCGATTCTTGGAGAGGTCTCTGCACACATTCTAGTCCTGTATCAAAATAGTCTTCGTTGAGCTGATGGTGAATTTTTATTTTGAGGGATCAAATTTGTTATTTTTAACACTTTATGTATAGGAGTAACCGAAATGATTTTTACAGTAGATACTGCAAAATTTCATTCATTTTTATAGTTTTTTTTATTTACGTTATTGCACGCAGAACGATCTCTTGAAATTTACACACTAGATCTATGTCATCTTTGTGATATGGTTTTCTCAGGACGCTTCTCGTTAAAAACTGAAGCATTTTTGGACACTACGGTTTAGAGCTTTATAAATAAATATGATTTCTGGTATCTATTTAATGGAATAGAACATTTTACAAACATTTAAAACACAAGTAAAGTTCAAAATGGTCCTCCGTAGCGGTAATCTATGTTGGTAGTTATGATTTAAAAAAAAAAAAGATCTAACATAAATGAATTTGATAAATAAACTATTGAGTACTTTTCATATTTAAATATAAAAGTAGAAGCATATTCTTTAAAATATCAAAGTGATGGTGAGGAAATGGAACGTAAAATGCAATTAAGATCAGTTTTAGTTTCCCTCTCAATATATAAGTAGACGTGTTTTTTGTTAAATTAAATTATATTTCGATAACTATTAAAGAACGTGGAAAGTGTTACACGTTTGCGAAACCTTATAAGGGTAGCCACAGATGAAAATTAAGCAGGAGGGATCGCCCTCCGTGGTGTAATGGTTACCATGCTAGCTTCATATACCCAAGGTCGCGGGTTCAAACCCGGCGGAGGACGATGGATTTTTTCGGGTGTAAAAATCCTTAGCATGGCTTCCTTCGGGAAGTAAAGCCGCTGGTCCCGTGTCGTAGATTTACGGCACGTAAAAGAACCTCAAGCCTGATAAGAGAGGCCTCTGAGCAAAATTAAGCGGCCTTTCACGCCCAATATAGAACGGGACGCTGAGAACCATAGCAGTTAAAGAGCGTCCATAAATAACACGCCATTTCCATTTCCAAGCAGGAGGATTTGTTCTATTTTCTGCTTTTGAGGTCGTGGTCGGCCTTCCTGGCCTCTATGAGTTTCACGGAGGTAAGGTTCGTTACCTCCCGCCCATCATTTCCTATTCCCATAACTTCGTCTTCTGTTTCTGAGCTGAAGGATGAGGCGACGATGTTCGGCCAGTTGCGACCCGAAGGTTCGGGGCTCGTGGGATGGGCGTTCAACCTGGAATCGTTAGGGAGCTCTCAGGCCCGTGCTCATCGACATCCAGATTTGGTCGGCCTTCGGGTTTCTCCCCTCATCCCACCCTAAAGTCACGCAAGTCGCACATCACACAAGGGCCTCCCTGCAGTAGCTAAGTAGGTACCCGGCCGAGAGTAATCCTAAACCTAGGACATGTTTATAAAATATGTGTTCCATTCAAATTACCTCTTCTACATGTCGTGCAAACAACTATTCGCATAGAAGATTAATCTTTTGTGTATATAATGCAACCCAGATAAATATTAGCATACATTATCTATTAACTGCTACCTTGTAATTAGAAGGGAAACGAAGGAATGCGCTATTTTAACCGATACAATTAAAATCGGTTCGCTTTGTATGGACAGGAGTAAAACAAAAAGGATATGAAACGAATTACAGCTTTCCTATTGAGAAAAGAATAAGCAATGCAAAACTGAAAAATCTATCTATTAGTGTCTTGGAAATGGTACAGTCTACAAGAAAATGTATATTACATAAATTGTGTTTTAACGAGATCAGTACTTTTTTATTTTTTAGTAATTCTGTCGCCCTCTAACCAATGGCCAGATACACGAAAGTCATCCAGAATAAGAGGACTCCAGAGGCTATTCCCAATAAATTGAGGATATTTTTATTTGTCATATTTGTCGTATATGAAACAATTTTTGATATACAGTATTTTAGTTAAAATCGTTTGAGCTAATTTTGAAAAAAACGAAAATTACTATATATGTTCCATGTAAAGAGTAGTTTAAGGTGACAATTTCTCTGAAAATCTGTGTGTCATCGCTATGCTGCACGAGTCATCAAAACGGTATTTTACGGTAATATGTGGTATTTTAAGCACCATCGTTAGAGAACCTTTTGTGAAGATCGCAAATTTCTAAGAATGCTCCATGCGAAGGGTAGTTTGGATGGGGGAATTTTTCTGAAACTCTTCTTGTGGCAACCTTGCAAGATATTAAACTATTCAACCGACTTCGTTGTAAAGCTATGCTATTCACACACACGGACCGTTTACAAAAAGTGCTATTTTGGATTCAGAAATCCTCGAAATATGTATTTTCGGTGAAATTTCGGCCTGAAGCTTAATTTATCTATTTTATATGTGCTTGCATAGTATTTGTAGAGTTGTGGAATCTGGAATGCCTTCAACTCTAAAACAGTTCTCAACTGAGTTTGAAAATGATCACCACACAGAACTGGGGAATATTGTGGTTCTTTGTAAAATATTTAAGGAGTGTAAAATATTCAAAATTTATATTGTTTAAACGGTCATCTTCCCCAGAGAAAGGTAGCTTTAGTTTTAAATTTGGAAACCTTAAGCAATCTTCCTTAAACTGACAAATTATGGAAAAAAGAGAACCTCCCTGATAAATTCGAGTATTATGTCGAAATAAATATATTTTCTCTCACAAGAGCTACACAATCCAGAAAACCAACATTTGAACCATGCTGACACCTTATGTCCTATATATCAGGACGTACTCTTTGAAAATTAAAATGCATTTGCTAAGCACTGTATATTTTTTATAGTTTCTCATTTTTTATGAATAAGCCATTAACTAGCTAGACTAATACTAATCGAACACATTTGGAAATGTTTGACTAAGAATTTTAAAACTAATCAAATAATTGGAAAGCAGCGATATCTCCTACATTGTGTATGCAGAAGTAACATTTTATTTTATATCTAAAATTAAATAAAATCAAATATTAATTGAAGTGCTTAAATAAATACACTCTATATAAATCGTCCTCTTCTTCTCTTCTTTTAGCAGAATAATCTCCGCTAAAATTTAAAATATAACATCGAGTACCTTTTAATAATTTCACACAAATCATTCTCTTCTTTCTTAAATCAAAATGTATTTTTATTTGATTTTCAAAACTGTTTTATAATAATTATTTACACCCTCTCCATAGTACCAAATCAGCTGTCTTCTACCACCGGAATCCTGGCAGCGAGAAGGTTGCCGGCACTGACCTTTCTTCTTCAACATCGCTGACATCATTGCCCTGGATTGCTGCTAGTGACCTCCCTCTCCTTCCTTCTCCTCTTTCTCCTGTGTTGCTGCTAGTGACCTCCCTCTTCTTCCTTCTCATTCTCCTGTGTTGCTGCTAGTGACCTCCCTCTCCTTCCTTCTCCAATTTCTCCTGTGTTGCTGCTAGTGACCTCCCTCTCCTTCCTTCTCCTCTTTCTCCTGTATTGCTGCTAGTGACCTCCCTCTCCTTCCTTCTCCTCTTTCTCCTGTGTTGCTGTTAGTGACCTCCCTCTCCTTCCTTCTCTTTCTCCTGTATTGCTGCTAGTGACCTCCCTCTCCTTCCTTCTCATTCTCCAGTATTGCTGCTAGTGACCTCCCTCTTCTTCCTTCTCATTCTCCTGTATTGCTGCTAGTGACCTCCCTCTCCTTCCTTCTCATTCTCCTGTATTGCTGCTAGTGACCTCCCTCTTCTTCCTTCTCATTCTCCTGTGTTGCTACTAGTGACCTCATTCTTCTTCCTTCTCATTCTCCTGTGTTGCTGCTAGTGACCTCCCTCTCCTTCCTTCTCATTCTCCTGTATTGCTGCTAGTGACCTCCCTCTTCTTCCTTCTCATTCCCCTATATTGCTGCTGGTGACCTCCCTCTTCTTCCTTCTCATTCTCCTGTATTGCTGCTAGTGACCTCCCTCTCCTTCCTTCTCATTCTCCTGTATTGCTGCTAGTGACCTCCCTCTTCTTCCTTCTCATTCTCCTGTGTTGCTACTAGTGACCTCATTCTTCTTCCTTCTCATTCTCCTGTATTGCTGCTAGTGACCTTCCTCTTCTTCCTTCTCCCCATTTAAAACTTCCTCTTAATGACCACAAATATCTTTAATTCATATTAGGTTCCAGATTATTTTCTTGCTACTCTTTTGCTCCTTTTGCAATTTCTAGCCTAATATTAGTGTCTCCTCCTTCACTGTCTCTGTTTAAAATTCTTCTTGATCTTCTGTCAACTATTTCTTGTTGAATCTCTGGTTCTCGAAATACTAATTCCTGCCAGACCACCTTACTGATAGTATTTGTGAAATTTTGGATAAAGTTTTGGCTTATTTTAAGAGGTGTGTTTAAGATTACTGACAAATTAAAAATTCAGTTCCACAACTGGGACCTGATACGAATCTTGGATTTCCGTGCCATTGCTCTATAATAAGTTGCCGTACGTCTATTAAAATCTCTCATATGTTCGGCATCTCACAGATTAGAAGCGATTTAAGTTTCATTTATGTACTTTATACATATCTGAAATTTGACCAAAAGCTGTAAAAATTAAAAAATGAATTTGATTTATAAACAAATGGTATGCATTCTAAACTTTAAGAAAGTATACAGGATGTTTCAAAAATACGGGGCATAATTTCAGGTATGTATTTTTCACATGTAGACAATCAAATTAGTTTATTATAACATGTGTCCGGAAATGCTTCATCTCCGAGTTATGGCCGTCACAACATTGAAATTCACTGGAACGTTTTTCTTTCCGCAGGTTGTTGTCATTACAGAAGATGTTCAAAATGTCCACCTCCTGCTTGAATACCGACCTCACATCGATGTCTCATTGACCTGCGAACACGATCCCAAACTCCAGGAGTATTGCGTTTGTCCTCACAACTTGCCTAATTCGATTCCGAAGGGATTCCAAATCCGGCATCGGAGACGAATAAACCAATGATTTTAAATGGCCCCACAAGCAGAAATCGAGAGGGTTCAGATCAGGTGAGCGTGGAGGCCAAGCAATTGGGCCACCTCTACCTATCCATCGATCAGGAAACCTTCGATCCAAGTACCGGCGAGCCGTAAGACTGAAGTGTACAGGAGCGCCATCATGCAAGAAGTGAATGTGTTGATGATTGATCAGTGGAGTGTCTTCGAAAAGGTCAGGTATGGTGTTTTCCAGGAAGTTTGTGTACGCCTGCCCCGTAAACCTGGTTACAAGTACATGGGGTCCAACTAATCAATCACCAATGATACCGGCCCACATGTTGAGGGAGAACCGCACCTGGTGATGAGATACAACAGTTACACGTGGGTTTTTATGCGACCATACATGCTGATTGTGGAAATTTGTTATACCATCTCTTGTGAACTGTGCTTCATCTGTAAATAATACGACGGCAGAAAAGTTCGGATTTACACCACACTGCTGCAAGAACCACTGACAGAACCTAACTCGTGCAGGGTAATCTGTTGGTGACAGGGCCTGTACACGTTGCAAATGATAAGGACACAATTGATACTCGTTCAACAGTCTCCAGACAGTCGTATGAGGAACATTGACTTGCAACGCTAACCGTCGTGTGCTGATAGAAGTCCTGTCCACAGCCTCCAGAATCTCCTCCTGCACTTCTGGAGCTGTAGATTTTGGTCGTCCCCTTCCCAAACCAGGAGAGGTGAGTGTTCCATACTCGCACAGACGGGAATGGAGACGTACAAATGTCTTCCGATCTGGACATTGTCGCTGTGGGTACCTCTCCTGGTACAAACGACGAGCCAGCGCAGCATTTCCGTCCGCCTTACCGTACATGAAGTGAATCTCTACCAGCTCTTGATTTGAATACATGTCGCACAGTCTTAACGCCTAAAGAACACTGAATGTAACCTTCCTCAGAATGAACTATCAGAGCGCCCTCCTAATGTCTCCTTTGACGGCAACGACCTGCGCAAAGAAAAACGTTCCAGTGAATTCCAATGTTATGAAGGATATAACTCGGAAATGAAGCATTTCCGGACATGAACTATTTTGATTGTCTACAGGTGGGACTTTCAATGTTGTAAAGGCCATAACTCGGAAATGAAGCATTTCCGGACACATGTTATAATGAACTATTTTGATTGTCTTCATGTGGGAAATACATACCTGAAATTACGCCCCGTATTTTTGAAACATCCTGTATAATTTTTCCCACTTGGTGAACTCTAATTACCAATTAACTGAAGCTATAGATGGGTAGGCGCATGCTTATATAGGCACTCCCAACTTTAAACTTATTTCGTTACAAACATTTTTCCAATCCCTCTCTATACTCAAAACGTTCCACACGGTGCAATTGTTCACTCGTCTGTTTTTACATTGTGTACTACTTCTTAACAGCACGTTAAAGAAAATGGTCATAATGCTTTTTTCAAATTATGCTCCAATTTTGCTAAATAAGTCATTACATTTTTAAAAATGAAAAGTTTTGGAGAGTACAAGTACTACTTTTTACACTAATATAAAAATACAATATGGGAACTATTTGTAAACTTATTTAATATCACATTGGAATCTTGTTTGAATATTTTAAATATGTATTATGTGGCTAATGTTATAAGAATAATCATTCTAGTTAATGGAAAATTATTATTTAAATCATCAGGCAAGCTAGGATGGGAAAAATATCACGAGGTATGGTTGTGACAATAAACGGTATACAAAATAGTAGTGATATTTTTGCCATTTATCAAAATTCTAGCGCGCATAGTTATTTAAATAAGAGTTATTTGTATAAATTCATTATTAGAATAAAAATGAGCCACGTGATGCAGTTTTAAAAACATTAACATAATAAAATCCAGTTATATAGGAAATTAATTTATCATTAGATCTGTCATATTATATTTTTATACTAGCTTTAATTAGTGCAGAAAAAGAATTATTTCTCGAAATCACCAAAACTCTTGATTTTTAAAAATGGAATAATGTGTTTTTCAGAATCTGACGATTTTCTTTAATGTGATCTTGAGAGGCAGTACAAAAATGTAGAAGCTAATGTGAACAATTGCACCATGGAAAGCTGTTGGAAAAATGTTTGTGAGCAAATAAAGTTTAAATTTGATAGTGCCTATTAAAAGGCATGCACATACTCATCTATAGCTTCAGTTATTTAGTGGTTAAATTGATTCAAGTGGGAAAACCAATATATTGTTTAAGGTTTGGAATTCATATCATTTTATTTCTGGTCAAATTTTATCTTGAAGCCCAGAAAATGCAAGTATCGGTCAGCTCTCTGCTGGGGAACCACATGTGAGACTTGTGGTGCAGGGAGTGGCATCTGGGAAGTTTGCTTTTTCTTTACTTCTGCTTGAGGAGTTCATATGTTCAGCTTTTCAGGCATTTTACTTGCATTACGAATCGCAGACAGAATGAAATATCGGTGTTCTCTATAAAGGAAATTACCGATCGATACCTGTTACCAGTATTGTCGTTCGGCTAATCTGTATTTTGTATACTTAATGAAAATATTTCCCTTTCCCCATCAACATCAGTTTGTGTAAGCAAAATGAAAGAAATGGTGAATATAAACCAAGCAGATACTGTAAAAACAGACAATTGACAGGATTTTGTTTTCCTTAGAGATGTATGTTTATATCTCTCTGATTTTCTTTTGTTATAGAGCGCGCTGTGAATTTTATTTGCATATTTTATATAATTGAAATGCTGTGTTACGGCTGGGATGCGAATTATGAATTTGGAACAGTGTCATCGACTCACTGCGCTTCAATGCTGAAATTCCCTTCAATGAATGGCATTATTATATTTGCAGAACGAATAACCATACTCTTTTGTAACTCCGGATTCAGGTGAAAAGAATAGAGGTAGCCCACATGCCAGCTGGCACATTTAGTAACAGATGTATTTATTCAGAATTCCCTACAGTTCCCATTCGTTGTTTTCCAAACGAGAGATTTAGATCGTTCCTTGCATGAGAACAAAATATTCAACATTTCAATGGACACCAGCTATGGTTTTCATATTGATAAAACATTCGCTCTGCTTCGTTGGACATTTTAATTTTTTTGAGATCCTTCAGCAGCGAAAGTTTTACTTCGGAAATTAACAAAAAGTATCTAGAAGAGCAAACTGATCCAAATTGCATCCATATACCTGTTGTGTTTGCCGAAAAAATCTGCAATCTGCAATTTTTTTTTTTTTTTTTTTTTTTTTTGTGGCTTAGGTCCTTCAACCTTGTTGGTCATATCGGACAATGAATGAAATTGGTGAAATGATGCTTAAATGATCTCGGGGTCCATGGAGCTATAAGTTACTTGACATTCATGTTCTCAGGATAAGGGGAACTGGCGACTTGTTGAATGTGTGGCACATACGCTACCACCACACTATCAGGTATGATTTCTTGATTATCCTCCTTCTAGTTAGGACAGACAGCCTCCTAGGACTTACACGCGGATGCTTAGAGGCCAGAAGCCTGTCGGGGAGCCAACGGCACGAAACCACAGAATGGAGAACTTAGCCCGTAGGCAGGCATGAGCGTGAGAAAATAGATGGTATGAAATGTAAGCCAAATGGATGATAGGAAAAGTGATGATAGAGCAATTGGGGGAATGAGTGTCTGGGGAAAACAGACGCCGTTTCATCCACCACAAATCCTACACGCGGGCGCTTGGGATCAAACCCAGGTCACGTAGATGGGAGGCGAGGGATCTAACCACTCGGCCACGGCGCCGCCCTTTGTGAACGTTAAATATTTTATACATGCATCTGTGAAATGTTGAAAATACACGGTATGTAAGACATTTATACCAGCAAAAAAAGTAGGTTTGGTATATTTCAAAATTAAAATTTGCAATGCTATTTAAAAAAAATTGTTACTGTCTAAATTCATTGTTCCAATTAAGCTGCTCCTCACGATTCATTTTTACTTCCTGTACTATGTACATACTTGGTAGAGAAGGTATTGCATTCCATCCAACATTTTGATATTGAGATTTCACCAGAAATAAGCTTTGAGGTCCATTGAATAAAAAAAATAGAAAACGGTCCATGTGTGTGTGTGTCCATATGACTAAAACAGCATAACCCTACCCTTTATATGGGATATAGGATATACAAATTTTGATAATAATCTATATGTTTAAGGTTATTTCATAATAGATAAATTTAAATGTTCTGGGTGCCCAAGCGCCCGCATGTGGTGGACGAAGCGGCGTCCTCCGGTTTCCCCCGCAACTCATTCCACCAATTGCTCCATCATCACCTTTCCTATCATCCACTTCGCTTGCATTTCATATCATCCAGTTCCTGAGTCTCATGCCTGGCTCCAGGGCGACCACTCATTCCAGATTCTCCATCCTGTGGTTTAATGTTGTTGGCTCCCTGACGGGCTTCTGCCTCGTAGGCATTCGCTTTTAAGTCTTAGGGGCGTAAACCGACTCAAAAAAGTCTGCAAATAGCCTATGAAATCCTTTTAATTCTTGATGAATGTTGCACACGTGTTAATCTGCAAGAGAAAAAGAATGTACATAGATCCCTTTAAGACACACAATATATGTCACATACAAGTTTTGTCGATTTTACCATTTCTGAGATATCCCTTTTTATTCCTTTCAATTTTGCGGTGGGTAAACTTTTTCCAAAAGGGAAGTGCTTATTGGTTTTTGTTTCTTCTGGTGAAGCAAGGAGAACCATATATCGAAACCATCAGCTAGCGACCAGCTCTCTAAAGATTTCGTTATCCCTTAAATGTAATATATTTGCCAGTTTACATTTTATCTACAAGCAAGTATACAATAAGAGAATAAGAACCAATGATTATCTCAGTTACTGTGAATTAGATGGAAGAATAAGCTTTTTATGAATAATTTATTGAAGAATGTGTAGTGAAATCGAGGTAAAGGTAACATACGAGATCTTTAAAAAATATTCACGTAAAATAAAATTTTATTATATATCAGTTTACAAATAGTTCTTTGCAATCTGATTTTTCAACATTAATATATAATTATTGTAATACTCTTCAAAACAGTTGATTTTTCAAAATGAATTATTTCTAAAAATGTTAGCATTATTTCGAGAAGCATTTGGACATTTTCTTTAATATAATTTCTGAGGTAGGGGGATGTTCAAAGTATGGTACAAATTTGCATAATGTTGAGCCCTTTGAGTATGGAAAAATGGTGAGAAACAGAAAAGTAGTTTTTAGACAGTTGATGCTAAAAGTAGGTGTTTTATCAGATGTCAGAAGTGTTAAAATTAGAAGATTCTGTCACTCAGTGTTATAACACTCTAAATGTTTGGTTTATGTCTCCAACGCCTCATTCAAGTAGGTTATGACCTGAAGGCTCTTATCCATCCATAAAATGGCGGGTGATTTCAATGTCACGAACATGGAATCTGTTGAACCAGACAAAATGCAGGCAGCGGAGAGACCAAAACTAAAACTGCTACCAAAAGAGTCAAGAAATCAATATGGCATGTGTCCCTTGTATAGAACGTTTTCGTTCTGTAGGAATAAGTCATGATATTGTCAGCACTGATGCTAAGCAAGGCAACAATTGACTATCGCAAACCATTAAGCATGAACTCCTTGAAATAGGTAAAACAATCTATTTATAATTATAATATATCTATAAATATTGAGCACTCTCTAAAAATAGTGTATGAAACACGTGTTCAAATTGTTTTATATTGTTGGTAGGATTACTGTACTCGGTCTACGGCCTCGTTTCCAAGCTTCCTACTCACAATATAAAACACCATTGTTACCACTTGTATCACATTTATGTGTATATATTTCTCCTTAAGTGTATTTGTCTACCATAATAGGGCACATTAATGCATCTGAATAAGGTGTTGTCAATTTAAATTGCTGTATTTGAATATCTTTATCTTTTTATTTTCGTATTTTCTCTTTCAATTCTTTGTTGCAGTTGTTTTTTTTTAATATTGCTTACTATTTTGTGTATTACAAAATCGCGTGCGGTCTGTGGACCCGTGCGATTGATGAAAGTCAATGTATGATACTGTTATGTCTATAAATATACTTAGTCATTCACAATTAACTATTTAAAGTTGACCGTGTCTATTAATAAATATGTGTCTGTGCATTTATTGCGTCAGCCAATTGGTAATTAAAATGCGCTAAAGAAAAGCATCTGATGTATTTCATTCACATAACTTTCTCTAATTACTCTACAAACAAACTATTCTTACAAAACAATGTTCTTTTATCTACATCATGCCAATCGAGATAAAAACTATCAGAAATGGTCTTATTACTTGCTTCCTTGTAAGTAGAAGGGAAGCAAGGGAAATGCTAGGCTAAAGCTATAGTCAAATATAATAAAACTCCAGTCGATATGTGAAAGAATTGAAATTCCACTTTCTTTGCGTGTCCAGGAGTAAAACAAAAGAGAGATGCAATGAAAGACGACTTCCCGTCTGAGAAAAGTTTGAGCAGCTTAAAACTGATACTAAAGTTTTCGTCTCTCTCTTACGATTTAACCATTGTGCAAAATTCATCCAGAATGAAGGGTCTTCAAGGGCTATTTCCAGAAAATTCATGATATACATTTTAGTTGCCGTGTTTTATCTTTAATATTCTTCGTAATCGGCTTACCCTCCCCGTATTTAGGACTGACACCCCCTAGCATTTACAATTTCATGCCTAGGGGTTAAATGCATCGGGGGGAGTCAACGGCACGAAATCACAGAATGGAGAACCTGGAACGAGTTGTTGGCCCGTAGCCAAGCATGAGTGTGATGAAGTGGATTATATGAAATGCAGGCGAAATGGATTATACGAAATGTGATAGTGAAGCAACTGGTGAAATGAATGACGAGGGAAACCGGAGGACCCGGAGAAAACCCACCCGGACACCGCTTTGTCCTCCACAAATCCCACAAGCAGACATCTGGGATCGAACCCGGGTCTAACCACTCGGCCAAGGTGCTGCATCTTTAATATACGGTATTTTAATCGTAAGTGTTAGAATTATTTTTGAGAACAGATTTTCTATAACATTTTCCAAGTAAAGGGTACTTAGGGGTGGAAGTATTTTCCTGAAAATTTTCGTTTTGCATCTTTGGAACATAGTAAAATTGAACACCAAATGTGGTATGTAATGGCATTTTCTTTTTGGAGCTATGCTGTACACACACACACACACACACACACACTACACGCACGCTCACACGCATTTGTTCTGAATTTTTTTTTTTTGCCTCAAAACACGTATCTCCGGTGAAATTTTGACATCGAATTTTTGGGTGCAATAGAATGTCTTTATCTACCTGCTATGTGCATAGTGCATTAGAGGAAGTAAAAATAAGATAGGTAGTACCTGAAACTGTAGAATTCATATTATCTACTTCTAAAGTAATTTTTAAAGTTGTTTGCAATTCTTCTACAACTTTCACAGATGGACATTTTGAAGCTTTCGATAAGCATCTATGTCCAGTGGTTTCATACTTACCTAACCAGTACTTTATCAGTGTAACCGTTAACAGCTTTAACGTGGTTTTGTTTTCTTTTTTTTAACTATAAGTGCCTACAACGTTCCGGGGTGGAATGTACTTGATTTACAGTTGAATATTCAAAGTGAAAAATCCTTTTACAGACTATAAAAAACGCTGTTTGAAATAGTTTTGTCTCATATTGAAAGGTACATGAAAACATGGTTTTAATGAGCTTTATTTGAAATATTATGCCTTTACAGACATTTTGCCCAAACTGTATAAATTATTCCCGAGTTTCACTTTGAAGAATATCTTGGGTTTTATTTATGCTTTAATTTAACATTGTACATGAACACTCTGCGGTAAGAAAACACAACTGATTACTATATTCAAGGAGTCAAATTCAAGACAAATTTATATTTCAATTGTTTCTATTTATTTTCTAAATCAAGGGTGTAATTAATATAAGTATGTACTCTAACTGAGATTATTAAACATTTCACAGCGTACTTTTAATGAGAAAAATAAGGAATTAATTGTTTTTCCGACACAAGCTATGTGAAGGATAGGAATTGGATACATAAGAGTGAGGCAAATATTCAATGCCATGGCCTTGATTTGAACCACGGATCTCCTGGTCTCTAGCTGGTTGCTCTAACTGCAACATGCCAACACGACATTAAATGCCTGCATTGACTCGCATGATTTCTGGTAAACAATAAGGTAGTCCTAAATCACTTGAGATGGCATATAGGGTCATTAAATTATAAGGTAACCTCTCTCGCGACCTCTCTCCACTGTGCGAGAGAGCCAAGAGTCGCCGGGAAAGGTGGTGCCGGCAAAGACGCACTGAGGCCTTACCTTAAATAAAAGCTGAAAATATTGACCGTCTGCTCCCAAACTGGCAGTATAACAAGTTAAACATGTTCTCGCTCATTTACCTGAGCTCAGCAGCGTAAACCCCTGTGTAATTTACAAAAACTTGGTGATAACATCATGCAAGAATTTCTGCTATTAAGCTTAGACGAGTGAGCGAGAATATTTTAGCACATTGTGCTGCCCGTACATTTTCGTAATTTTCCTAAGATACGTATTTTAACGCGTCGTTGCCGGCACCACTTTCCCGGCGATTCTCGGATCTCTCGCGCAGTGGAGAGAGGCCCCGAAAGGGGTTACCTTATAATTGAACGACCCTATACCTCAATCGCAAACTTCAATGTCCTAAATACTTTAAGTTCCGGGCTTCATAGCTTAACGAGCTATTAGGTCAATTAATGCTATTTTAATGCCGTGTCGTGCATTCACATTAAAGCCTTTGGTTTGTTTCTGGTTCGCCTCAAGGTGATTTTATATTTTAAAGATATACTAATAAGCCAACCTGCAATTCGATGATAGTGCTTCTTTAATTTAATTTCCGGTATTCCATACCAGTAACCTGAGCTACCTGAGCATTTTGCCTATTTTACTGCACATACGTACACGGTGGTGCATAAAATGTGGCCCTTAATGGGATAGAGCTGTTTATGTTGACACTGAACAAACATCGCCCCACGCTCCACAAACGTGACGAAATCTACCTAGTATACAGTGACTCCAGGATCATTGATCGGCGCTTTTTAACGCCAATAGCAGAAACCTGCATAATCTCCAGATTCTCCGACAACCAGAGAAGCGGACGCTTCTAACAACAGCATCTTCAAACCGACGACTCTGCCTGGTCGGCCACCATATCTGAAAGCGACCCTATTGGGCAACTTCAGGTGAACCGACCAATCGCTTCATAAAGAGCAGAAGCGTACTTCCAGACCACCGGAATTACGTTGTTCCAATTTACTGGAAGTACACAGTGCAGTGGGTAGCCGAACAAAGCCACAACCACCTGACCATTTAGGTCGGGTAAGGTGCACGTTTAAGTGTCCGACCCTCTGTTTCGGCTTGCTTAGTTAGAAAATGACCAAATCCAAACGATTCAAAGGCAAAGCCCAAAGCGGGTCTGCCAGCCATGATCCAACGGCCGTTGCCAGTACCAGCACTAGCGCAGCCATCTTGCCCTCCAGTGGCTCTGCTACTGTTAAGGGTAAAAGTAAACGATGTAGCCAGGAATGCCAAGGTGGTAAAGGCAAGGTAAGATGTTTGGACTCGTCCGAGCATTCTATCAACGTGGGCGTCCCGCGCAAACCTGATTCTCGCATAGGCATAATGCAGGAGTCTGACTCCGACAGTGACTGTGCCAATGTGCGCACAGAGTTTTCGCACCACAGCGGCAGGACTTCAATCATGTCGTACCACTCATCCTACATAATGGTAGATCATGGGTAGTCCTCTTTTGGCCTTTCGACAGACGGAGAGGACGATTTTCGTGTGGTGGCCTTGAGAAAGATGAAGAGGCGAATCCAATTGGCTGCAACCCCCGGCCAATCACAAGCAACATCCCGCACCACTAATTCTGGCCCCACCCAGAACTCTGGGTTGAGGAAGTATGTTCCTCCTATTATCGTGAATGGTTTCAAGAGAATGGTAGGCTTCCTCAAGGATGTCATGCCATCCCTCTCTAGTCCTTGCACGGTAAGGAAGAACAAAAGACCCTTAGTCTTCCAGGCAAAGATTGTGGAGGACTACAAGCGCATTCTGCAAGCCCTCAAGCCGACGGGCTGGACAAGTCCCGAGATATCCACAAGGTCATTCGTGGTCTGCCAATCAGTAGAGGACATCCAGACATACGTCACCCGCCAGAGCATCACCCACCCCAGACTGGTGAAGCAGCTCACTAGGTCCACTCCAGATGGGCAAGGGCCCAAAATCCCCTCCCCCTCTTCCTCGTTGTAGTGGAGCGGGCCAACGACCCGGAGGGCAAGATAGATGGCGTAACCGCCATCTGTTACCTCCGGGTGAAGGTAGAAATATCCAAGGGTTCTAGCGGGCCCCCTCAATGCCACCGGTGCCTGGGGTTTAACCACTCCAGTCACTTCTGCTTCCGCTACCTGCGCTGCTTAAGGTGCGGAGGTCCCCACCCAAAAGAGGTCTGTAGGATAGCTTCCACCGAAAATCTGAAGTGTGCCAACTGTGGTGGCGACCATGTCGTGTGTTATGATGATTGACTGTAAGGAAGGCTATCATCATGGCAAGGAGGTCGCCACTGGAAGCTCAGCACAACAGCTGCACCTACCGCCAACTAGCGCCATCCGGTGCCGACATCTGCACCAGTTCCACGAGTAAGGCAGCAGGCGCAAGATAGAACTACCGCCAATATCACAACGGCGCAAAGGGCTGCGAGCGGCCCTGCGATATCTCGAGATGGTACTAATACAAGCCAACCCTCACGCAAAACACAAGCTCCAGCCAATCCCAAACCAAACCCACCCACGCAAGCTAAGGTACGCTGGCTTGCTAGGCAGCCGAACTTCGCCCCTAGGGCTCCGCAAGGGCTTAGTACTCCCGTGCTCGAGGGACAGCCGCGGCAAGGAGGAGGCCGGCGGTGGTAATGCGCTCCGACGCATCCCCCATACCCACTCCTAGAACCACCAACAACCCTATCCTGCAGCTATCAGATGTGATGCCGTGGATAGAGCAGCTTCTGCTGAACCACGGCCAGCGCATTTGTGATCTACTAGTCAGATTCCTTTCCGCCCCCAACCCGGCCGCAAAAATGGCTGTCGCCATGGAGGCTGACCATGATCGTCCAGACTGCACAGAATGGCGAATCGAAGTAGGTCCCGTACCTCATTTCGATTCGTGTTCTTGGAACGCATGTAGCCCGATTGGTCTGCGGAGTGACCTCCACCATTTTGCCGGCTCACTTGCCTTAGATCTCGTGCTGGTCGGCGAGACACATATCCGTCCAGACCCCCTTTCCGCACTCTAGGCTACAACTGCCTCAGAGTGGATCGCATGGGTCGTATTGGAGGCGGCACAGCGATCTTCGTGAGGAATAGAGTAGTCCATAGACTCATCCGCTCCCACCTCTTCAATCCATAGAAGCCACGGCTGTCTGTGTTGACCTAGGCGGTACGAAAGTTTTACTGGTGTCTGTATACCACCCACTCCAGAGGCAGTTCGTACGATATGATTACCTTTCCATCCTTGCCCTACATCCTAATGCCGTTCTGGCCGGGGACTTCAATGCCAAACATCCGCGTTGCCATTGCGGACCCGGGCGGACGTTCGAGGCAATGAAATCATACGCATGGTAAATGCGGACCCTCATCTCAGAGTAGACGGCCCCTGGCAACCAATACACCACCCACAAGGCCTAGGACGGGCAGCCGATATTGACTTAGCTATAATCAAGCAACTCACTTTTCATACTTCTTCACTTCGATCAACGTACTTCATTCCAATCATAATCCCGTGTTAGCCGAGAGTAGTACATGGGTTGCCATACCACCAAACACTAGGATCAGACATCCCATCCCTGGAGGCTGCGGTCCAATTCTTTACCTCCATTGTGGTGCGAACTGCCCATAACCTTACCATTCACACCCCAGCTGCCCTTCAACCGGACGTCCTTCCCCTGGAACTCCATCTCCTTATCCGCCAAATCATGAGCTGCTCGCAGAGTGTATCAGCGTCACCGCACGCCCCATAATCGAGCACTCCTGAGGCGTTTACGCCGAGAGATCCGGACCCTCCTACGCGGATCTAGGGTGCGAGTGTGGGAGGAGACGATGGCCCGCCTGAGGCTCGAAGATGGCGACGTGTGGAGGATTGCCAAAACTCTCCGATACCGCGGAAGTCAAATTAACTCCACAATCCAAGCCTGGCTTATGAATCCCAAGCCAAAGGCGATGTGTTCGCTGAATACCTCGAAAGGACTATGAGGCTACGAGGTAACCCCCAGGACGTAGATTTCTCGGACCGCGCTCGTCGGGAGGTGCGTCGATACTTTCGACGCCCCCCCTGGCACATAGTGAGCTCCAGGGTGCACTCCTGCGTCTCAACCCAAAAAGTTAGCGGGACCTGACCGGCTAACCCCCGCCGTGCTCTTTCTAACCAAGATCTTCAACATGTGCCTCATCTTGTGCCACTTTCCACGCGAGTGTATATGCATTTTGAAATCTGGGAAAGATCCACTCCATCGTTCCAACTACCTCTCCATCTATCTCCTATCTGTGCTCTCGAAAGTCTTCGAGTCACCATTGGTAAACCGCTTGTCCCCTCTTTTGGGCCACATGCAAGCCATCCCAGACCACAGTTTGGTTTCCGTCCTGGATATTTTCATCCCTGCAACCACTGCGAGTGGTGGGCTTCAAGGACAGGCCTATACTGCGGTAGTGTCGCTGAACGTGGAGAAGGTTTCTCTACGACCTGGCATGGGGGCCTACGCCTAAACTCATCCGTCTGGAGCTCCCGTCACACATTATGCACCTTATACATTCATATCTAAAACACCGTTCTTTTGTAGTTTCACTTGCGAGACACAACCTACACTAAGGCCAATAAGAGGCGGAGTGCCCGAAGGTTCTGTACTATCCCCCATGCTCTTCAGCGTCAACGTGGCTGATCTCCATACAGAGCAGCACGCCAACATAGTTCCAAATGCTGATGAGTGTTATTCTGTACCAACAATCACCCACGCAGAGCTTTCAATCCCATGCAGAGACACCTCCGCCACCTCGAGTGGTGCGAGTTTTGGCGGTTGTCCATTAACCCGGTGAAAAGCCTCAGTATTCTCTTCACCAAGCATCGCTTTCCCGCAATCTTCCTTTCATTCACGTACCTCAGACGAAGGATTGAATGGACCAACACCATCGCCTACTTGGGGGTGAAGCTTGATAAGAGCGTCACTTTTGGGGAGTACATCAGGGAACTGAGATGTCGGGGTACTGGGGCTGCGGCCTCCTTGTACCCGATACTGAAATACACGATGCCGATTCCCTTTAAGTTGCGCCACTTGAGGGCTCTCACAGTCCCCTTGCTAATCTTCGACTGCGAGATCTGGAGCATGACGGCAGACTCCAGTCTACTGTTGCTTCAACGGGTACAGAATAGATGCTTTTGGGCCATCTATTCTGTGCCTCTAGGATTTCCTACGAGATTCCTGCAAGAAGTCTCTGGTCTACAATACCTGGAGGAGGAGATTAGGCGTCGGGCAATAAAATTCAACGAAGGTTTACCATTCCATTGCAGCGCCCTCGTAGGGTCTCTTGGGGATTATAATCCCAGAAACCGCCGCTTCAGGCGATACCGGCTTCCCCGCATGGCTTGCGAGCATCCTCGGTAACGAAGGAGCACAACCAGACAGCTGCTACGATAAGCTCTTTACAATCCTTCAAGAGTTGCTTGGAGTTCAAAATTTCAACCCCAGAATAAAATATTTTGTAAAATAATTATACCAGCGATGTACAAGGGCCGTTGCACCATGACTGGCAATCGTTGAGGAGAAAACTTGCCTCCTCCTGTCACTCCCCACGCTCATTCTCACCCGTCATCCTGCAAACACCACATTCTAGTCATTACGTGGTGAAGTTCTTGCAAGAATAGGAACACGAGTAACCCACCGTCGGGCTGCCCTCAGCCTGCCATCTGCTCGTTGCATTAGTACATAGTGCATAGGTAGAGAAGTCACTCCATTCCACCCAAAAACTGTATACCAGGATTTCAATGGAAGTACACGTTTTGTGTTCGTTGAATCCAAAACAAAAAAATCATTTTTAGAAAAATGTCCACACACATGTGTGTTTTTTCCCCCGTGTGTCTATGAACAAAACGAAAACTCGGTTAAATACTAAACTTCAGGGACGCCGAATTGATAAAAGTGATTTTGTACAGGCATTACTATCGGCAAAATAAATATTCACGGTAACTTTAATTCAAATGTACCTTTTCATTCTGGATTTAATATTAATACATGTATTCGATTTAATTACCCGAAATTAAAATCTATCTCCACCAACAGCTATTGAGCTACAAGCACCAGTTTTACTTTTTCTAGCTCGCATGTACGATGTACATAATTGATAGAGAAGATGTTGTATTCCACCCAAAAACACACTTTCTTATGTTGAACATTCGCTGAAAATTTTCAAACGGATACTCTATTTTGTAACTTCTACGCATGCACGGCTATTCTACCCACTCACATGTTTCCAAAATACACGAGAATAGCGTAATTTTGTCTTCTCAATAGAATTTACAGCAAACCAGACTGGATTTCTACCAGGTGGTTGAACTGCTCCATATTTAATGTTCAGAAGTTTCTTCGAGCGTTAAAGGATAGAGAACACAACAGGGCTACTTCAAGTTAAAACCGTTCAGTGAGGAACAGGCGAGGGCGACCTTCGCTTTGTCAATGAGCACGACCCGCTCATCGTCTCTGCTGATAAGCACGTTCGGGTAAATAGAGGCCTTTCAGCCAGTTCCCCACTTACCGCTTTTGACTTAAGATGAACCCGCCGAGATCTGCAACTCTTTTAACGCACGAAGTGCACAGTAAAATTCGGGTTAGTAGGATCACTGGTATACTCTCTGAACCAAATATTCAAACTCAAAAGAAAATGAAACTAAATCAAAAGATCCTCTTATGTTTTCTCTTCGCTTCCAGCTAACATTTACACCTCTTTTGATTCCGATTAGCTTATTTGATTGAGAAATGCAGTAATACAATAAAGGCTTATAAGAAATGAAGCTCGCAGTATCCATTGTGGATAGTATATAGGCTAAGATGATATAATAAGTTTTGTAATCTATTTATTTTTAAGGCACAAGGAAATGAAAGGAATAAGGATCAATATTTACGGTAATTTCGTATTTAAAGAACTATATCTCTCATTAACACTTCACAGATATAATATTATTTTATGTATGTTCAAACTTAAGGGGACGACGAAGTACTAAAGTTAAGGGATTTTTTTTATTTTTTATTTTTTTATTTTTGCACGGGCATTGCTAGCAACAAAGTTTCAACACATTTAAGGTATCTCACCTGTTCTTTATTATTTTTGGAGATAGGCAACACTTCATACTCAAAGAAATAAGGTCGAAATTACCGTGCTTGTCGGCCATTTGGTAGCCATGCAAGTCTAGCCTGCTCTTCACCGGAAAGTAGACCTTAGCACCAACAGTTACGTCCATTCCAAAACCATGCGCTTATCAACTCCTGTTACAGTACAGATTATATCAATAGGATCGCTGTCATACGTCCTACAATGTAAATTATAAAGAATGAAGGCTAAACGAACGGCCTAAGCTACATAATGGGGTCCACAACAGTTATAAAGAGATTAGAAGCGGAGAGGGAGACATGTGGGACACTATACCTACAAGTTTTAACGCAACAAGCTGGCGCAATGATTGTAGCTCAACTGGTTAATTTCACGTTCCCTGGTCACCTCCAATATATCAGCGTTTCGAGTCCCACCGTCTGCATACACTTTTTTTCTTCTCTATGTATTATCCATCGAGGTGCAATGTAAGTTCAGCGTTTGTCACTCTTATAATTTTAGGTGTAAACAAAAAGGTGTACGAATGAAGAACAAACGAAAGTTCATTTTACGTGTTCTTCAGTCTTCGATCTTTAATTTTCTTTCTAATTATTTTGAAAAAGAGACTTCACTAAGCCTTTAAACAATAAATGAAATTTTCAAAACGTATAAAGTTATAAAAAATAATTTCAAAATATTAGAACTCCTAACATGTTATTGAATGTTCTTTGTAGTTACAGAAGGTTTCATCACCAAGTTTCATGTCGGAAACACTTTATTTAGTGGATATTGAGAAGTTTGTTAAGGTATGAGAATTAAACCTAATTTTCTTTTCAACTGAAACTATGGTGAATACCTATGTATTTTGCACAACTTGTGATTGTCAGCCTAATTATTTGGTGTATTTTTCGTTTCAGAGATACCCTGAAGATGGGTCTGCTTCTGTAGTATTATCTGAAATACCAATGTTAGCTTTAAAACATTGTAATAATCCCTGCATATTTAGAAGAAACTGGATGAATATGCCTCAGAATGTTTATTTTCATTTGTTTCCTGTAACTGGACTGATTAAGTGACAATAGACATAAATAAAGAGAACAATAAAATATACAAATAAGCAAGTTAAAAATGTTCCGATAGCCCACCTAGCTTTGTGCCAAATCAGGAAGGAAGAAAGCGGGAACAAAATTGTGAACGTTTTGCTAAGATTCGAACCTGAATCGAGCATTCTGGAAATCATTCTCACACCGCTACTGTTCAGCGCCAAAGTTTATGTCGGTGAACAGATGATGGGTTTCGGGAACGATGTTTTCAGGATAGCCTGTAATCTGCGGGTTGCATAAAACCAGAGAACCATCTTGTATATAACGTCATTCTGGATCTATTAATTGACTTATATAAATCATATTAGCAAAATTAAAACTCTAAATTCTCCAACAAATAGTAACCAATGTATAATTGTTTAAAAATGAATGCCTTAATACCCTTGTAACAGGACGTTTTATTGGAATTTTCCCATATTTTGAAAGTCTTTTAAACATTTTATACCATAAATGAAAACCTGAGAGGAAGATTAACTATCATTTTTTAAAATCAAACTGTGATAGTTGTCAAAATTGCAATACATTTTATTACACACGTTATGAAGTACGCTGGAGAAACGTTTTAGACCAGTGGCAGCAATTTTTGTGGGAGAAGATACATATTGAATATGGGACAGTAACGAAAAAATGGAACTTGAGAAAAATGACCTTCAAGTTTGGCATAGAAAGTCTTTTAATCGGCTCAATACTTTAAAATGGAGTCCAGATCAGGTGTTGTATCCGTTCTAGGAAAATCAAACTTTGCAAATAAGTTCTTCAAATTTGCTGAATTTCTTGCTCCAAACATCCAAAACTCGAACCTTTTTAGCAAAACCTCTAAAAGACCTCTGCGTCCGCTTAAAGTTGAGTCTAGAAACCATGTTTAATAGCGTACAGAATGCTTGTCGTGACAGTAAAGCAAGTATAGCACTGACACGAATAGAGGAAGATCCGGCGGTGGCATGGAAATCTTCATTTCGGTTTCAGTGCCCGGACATAGAATAAAAAAACAGTTTTAAAATAATAATCTCGTTCAATCTGTAAATGAACCGCCTTCTAAGAGATTCTGTCCTCTTCAAGGGAATAAAAACCAAAGCTAAATGCTTTACTTCTAGGTCTGCACGACTTCAGTATAGCATATTCTGCATACTTTGCCTTAAGAGATCTCTCGTTTTTTTCCTTTCCAGTTTTGATTCCAAAGAGACGTAGAAAATGTTTGTAATGAAAACAAAGACACTCCCTTGATGCTTATAATTAGGAGGACTAACACAGATAAAAATCATATCAAATGGGGAGCAACGCCTCACCAAAATCCAGGCAACGGAAGCTTAAGTAGATATTAAAATACAAGAACCAGGCACATAATATAAAGACAGAAGTAAAAAAAAAATTGATTGTAATAAAGCCACAGATGATAAAGGTATCATCAGAAAAGCTTGTTTGAATTTTATGTGTAGCACCAGATGATTATTTTCTATTCATTAAAAATTCACGAGTATACTTTATTCAGGGTGGAAGGCACCTGACGCACTGAATTAAACGAATAAACATATATCACAATGCTTTATGCGAGTGTTTTCCCTGTCATCGTATTTTTCTGTGCACATGAAAAGCGTTTAAATTGGTATGTATTTAATAGCAGCGCTCTTGAGTGATGTCACCGGCACATGCTCCCTGTGCGGTCGGCAGGTTGTCGGTTGTTCTGGCGAGTGGGACAAACGTAAGACATCTGTTATCTACGCGAAGTCATTGAACGAAACGTGTTGGAAGCTTTGCTACTGTCACTAAATGACAGTGACGCATTTGCTATATTATAACAACTATCTTTATTGACTCAAATTTAGTTACAAATAAAGTCTTAAATTTACTGCTGTAAATATTCCGCTCGACGTATCGACGCATAGGCAGTTTATAGCTGCACGCCGTTCATGGCTCGCACACCACCACTCACTAACACTCCAGTCTTGAATTCACAACACAACTATTGGAATCTTGCCTTTTTATAGTTAGAAAATAACGTCACAAGGATTCTGGAAACTTGCCGAAGTTACTGGAAGCCGAAGCATGAAGAAACATCCTGAATATCGAGAAGAATCATGATGTAGCGATAAGAGTCTCGCGTTCCGAAGGATCTAGTGACCTCTCGCCAATCTTCCGTGTTGTTTACGCATCCCAAAGGCGAATATGAGAACCATTGTATTCCTCTTTTTCTTCACAAATTCTACAGGGGAGCACCAAGGGCTGTTGGTCTCTTAACGATTCCCCTAAACTTATGTCCTCCAACATCTCCCGTACTTCTCCTTGCTTTCCCAGGGGAATACGTCTTGGTGGTTTCCCGTTAGGTAGCGCGTCGCTGGAAGTACTAAATTAGTGTGACCCTAATCGTCGTTCTCTCGGCTGAAGCCAGATTGGTATCGGCTCAAAAGTCATCGAAACTTCTCCAGTTGTTAAACAGCCAGATGGTCGGCCGCCCTCTTCAGCAAGTCTTTCAACCGGAACTCCAAGCCTTTCAACGGTGCTGGCTTTTCGAATTCGTTGCAAGACGTTACACAGACAAGTGGCTCGCACTTCCCTAACTCCTTCCAGGCCTGGATGACCTGGTCTGTGTCTATCGTGTTCAGAAGCCTCACGGGTATTTCCTTCCTGCAGGGCAACAAATTTCGGGAAACACATAGTCCGTAAATGGATTTCTTCCGGTCCAATATCAGGTTCCTTGACCATTGGCCCTCCAGATACGTCTTCACCATCACCTCGCTTCTTGCGGGCACAGCTACATCGTCCTTCATGATCAACCTACAGAGCCTTAGATGTTCTTGTGGGTTCTGGAGCAACACCTCATGTCGGCTGAGTCGCAAAACCCCCCGGCAGATGTTGACATCCAGTATCATATCCTCAGTCACCCCCGCGACGAACACCTACAGACTTAAAGTGCTCCCTACCAGTGTCAACTCCGGTAGGTCCCCCTTCTGCACAGGCAAGGTGTCGCCCGGCTCCGTCACTGGTTGTTAAGGCCGACTTTGTGTGTATGATGTGTGTGTATGTGCGTGCGCGCTCGTATGTCAGCAAGCCCTTCGCCACGTCAGGTCTGATTTCAGTCACGGCGGCAATTGTGCCAACGAGTATGCTGTACAGCCTCCCTTGTATCCAGCTGTCTGCGATGAGGCTGTCGTCCACTCTTCTGCCCAAGGCACGTAACACCAATCGAGGGGGTGGTGAAGACGGACCGGCGTGCCCATCGTCACGCCAGTCCTTACTCGTTTTCCGTCTGCTCGTCATCTTGGGGTAGACAGCCTTTCACTAGATGACCTGGCTTGCCACATCCCCAACACACTGCACCTGAAGGTGGTCCTGGTCGTCCCTGGGTTGTATCTCTCTCTTCCAGGTGGGCGCAGCTGTTGTCTTGGCCACCTCCTTTCTGGGTGCTACCGTCAACGACGCGTGGATCGTCTTATAGCTGCCCAGCATCAAGTACTGCCATATCTCGGGGTCACGCACCCCTGAGACAAGCTAGGTGATGGTTCACTAGGGCTTTGTTCACAAGCTATTCGATGGCTAGGGCCAAGTCCTGGATCGTCACTCAGGGCTGTTGCAGCCTCGTCTTAAGCTGATTGCGGTAGGTTGCAGACAAGCGATAGTTACTGAAGCGGTTTTTGAGAGCCTCCCAGATCTCCACGGACTTCGCCGACGTCGGAATCGCATTCAGTACCTCTGCCGTTCGGCCCTGAATGCTTGCTATCTGCTGTGCGGCATCTTCCTCTGCTAACAATTGGTTACGGTTGGCGGTGGCGACGAATTGTCGATGAAAGACTTCTAAAGTTGTTGCCCCGTCGTACTTGGCTGGCTCGACGCGCTCGGGTGTTGTATGGTGTCCTGGGGCCTCAACTTGCAAGTCTTTCAACATTACCACCATGGCGTTTAGTTTCTTGGTACCACTGCCAATTCTTCCCTCCAAGGTATTAAAGCGTTGCCCGATGTCTTCCAGGGCGTCAACGCGTTCATCAAGTACCTTTATCCTTCCGCCGCGCTCTTTTCTGTTTTTCTCTACGTCGGCCAGTCATTCGTTGATTTTGATAGTTAATTCCGTCTTCATGTTTTCCATTTCCAACTCCATTTGGACTTCTATCTTCATCATGCTGAGTTGCACTTTTTTACAATTTTGATTCCATTTTCTCTACTACCTTCCCTTATTCTGGATTCCTTCTTCTCCACTGCAGTTTGTATTCCTATCCTCAGTTTCTCATTCATCTTCTCCATGCTGGATTCCAATTTGTTGTCTATGTTCTCCATTGTGGTTTCTAATTTTGTGCACATCTTCTTTTCGGGCAACAGAATTTTCATCATCCCATCTCGGCTTAAGTGTCCCACTCCTGACACCAGAGTAACAAATGTCTTTATTAATTCAAAATGTAGCTAAAAATAAAGTCTTAAATTCATTACAGTAAATTATTCACTCGACGTATAGACAGTTTACAGCTGCACGCCATCCATGGCTCGCGCATCAATATTCACTAACACTACAGTGACGACTCGGTACTATATACAACGACTGCAATCCTTCCTTCTTTTATAACTATAAAATGATGTCACAAACTCTATGGAAACTTGGCGAAGATACTGGAAGCTGAAGCTTGGAGAAATATCTCGAATATCAAGAAGAATCATGATGTCGCGAGAAGAGTCGCGCGTTCCAAAGGATTCTGTTACATTGTGTTAATCTTCCATGTTGTTTACGCATCCCAAACCAAGGTGAGCATAAAAACCAATGCATAAGACGACATAATATTATATCCCCTTCGTAATACCGCGGTGTGCTGGTACTCACGCTGGCTTGCGGTGTAGTCAAGTTGCTCTGAAAACAAACTTTAATGTAACATTTCAATCTGAATTTCATACAGTCAAGTTAAGGCTTCAGCGCGTAGAGTACTGAGATTTCAAAAATGATTATTTGATACAAGTTTTAAATTTCAATGGCCTATACATTTTTAATATAACTTAGAATATAGCATTTTAATATAATAAATATAATGACTAAAGAGCGCAGGTGAGGTATCGTTTGAGGGATTACGAGTTAACAGCTCTACAGGATTAATGACATAGGAGAGACAGATGCTTGGGTCTGTACACTCAACAGTCCGCTTACAACTTCTGAGGCTAACGCTCCCGTCTTACAGTTGTGTATTCTCTGTTGAAAAACCGTTTCGGAGATCATGTGCTGATTGTGTCTACAGGTAACTATGCAGTGGGCTTCAATCTTTACTGACCCCAGATTCGCCCCTTATAATAAAGAGGGGAGGACTTGAATTTCACTCAAATATTCGATATCAGTTTTTTACCGGAACTTTCCCCCTAAATCCAAGAAAACAACTTTAGAAAGAGCCCCGTAAGTGTGTATGTGTGTGAACAGTATACTAAAACAAAAGACTGCTAAACACAAAACTTGGCACGTAAATACAGGAACTTCCAAGAACGCAACTCTAAAATGTCGAAGAAAATTTCTCTCCCAAAACTACATTTAAATAGACATATTTTTCTACCATGTAATGTATTTAGCAAGCAAGCATCATCGTCATCTGTCCATCACTTACGCCCCGAAGCCTAGGAGCTTACCTGAAATGAGGAAAATCGAAAGAAAGGGAGATATGGAGATAAGCATTCGACTATCGAACATGAAAATCCATGATAGTCAGATTGGACAGTCTACGGGTATCAAACCTAGAACCTCCCTTATGCAAGCTTCACACTTTTGTTTCGGAGCGAACTTTCTCGGCATAATCACAAATTGCCAGATTAGTTTCCATTACCAGAGAAATAGACAGATGTGTCCTTCTTAAGGATTAAGGATTAGCGTAGATATAGCTGCAGTCACTGGGACAGACCATCGCACGTGATGCCAGGGAGGGAGGGTTACAGACAAAATGTCAATTCCACTGACGGGCTCGAACCTCCGGTGGTCCCCCAAAGGGGTCCAGGTTCTGAAAGTCCCAAAGGTGGATCTCGATCAGGCGGTGTTAGGTTAAATCCTTTACAGTGCACTAGCAGCCATCCAGCCACAACGAGCCAAACATCGTCGCCTGCTTCTTAAGAGGACATCGAACTGGTAAAAGTGATTTTCTAAAGTAATAAACCTGGTGCTTTAAACTTTTGCACCGTCATTACTGGCAACAAAGGAAGTACTCATACCAAGTTTCATTCAAATATGTGTTTTCATTTTTGATATATTCATTTATTCGATTCAATTAGCTAAAATCAAAATCTTTTCCTGCAGAAATTGAGCTAAATTCGCCATATTTATATTACTTCCCTTAATACCATTGTAACAAAAACAGTACACGATTATACTATTTTTTAAAAAACAATCTACGATAAAAAAAAATGAGCGTTGGAAAAGTGCATCTAAAGCTTGGCATAGAGAGCAATTAAATTGGCGAAATATTTCAAAATGGGTCTAAAGTGTATTATACCGCTCTAGGAGAATCAAGCATTGTAAATATGCACTTTAAAGTATGGTGGATTTTTTGCACACAGCCGAAAAGAACCTATGAATCACGTAGGCCGGTCACGGGAATCCAACCTACGACCTCCCGAATAGGAGTTGTAATGCTACTGCGTTATACTCATAAGAACGTTAGTTAGATTTAAGCTCTGCAAAAGAAAGCTTTCAGTCCGCATTATAAATTGTAGATGAACGTGGAAGGGTTAAATACTTTCGTTTCTGTTAGATATACTAATGTTTAACAGAAGTTATGTTAGCTAAGCAATAGTTTGAGGTGTGATATTAGTTTTCACAATGAAGCAATAAATGTAGTAGTTTAAATTTATACGCAGCAGAGTTTCAACTGTTTCATCAATGCAGGCTGAACTTTAGGACATGGTTTTCATTCCTATTTTAACTTTCAAAAAGCCTGATGTTTTCCATTCTCATGGCAACAAGCTATTCTTACTGAAGATTATTCTTTTGTCTACATAATTCTAATAAAGATAAACCCTACCCGAAATGGTATTATTACGAGAGCTTGGTTAGTTGTCACGGAATTGACGGATTGAGGTTCGGTGCGCACAGAGTATAACAATGACTTGATGCAGTACAGCTCGTTTCGGTGTGTTGCATTAATAAGCATTGCTCACTGCCTGAGCTCGTTCAACTCCTGCCAGTAGGTAAACCAGTGGACACTGAAAGAGCGCGCAGATTGTTAAATGTCGAAGATACGTAAGGGCAGGCATTCGACACTGAAGAAACTTGTGGATGATTCAAACATATCTTGAGTCGCAAGAGGAGAGCTTTTTCTTTCGACACAGATATAATTCACTGCAATGAATTCTGAATATGGTTGACTTATTTTCATTATCTTTTCAAAGCTCTGCACATTATTATCCTGATTTTTTTTATCGAGCTTTATACTTTTGTTTGCTCTTATTTACTAATCATATAATGAAATAATGATTTTATTTTGCTATCTTATGAATTAGATCGGTGCTTATAATATCAAAACATATAACGCTACTTTTCCAACAGATTATACGTCAACGTGTGCATGTTTGCTCTACAAACCCCTCCTCAATACCGTCTTTTTATACACCTGGCTGCTCTGCATGTTCGTAACAATGTGCACTTCGGAACTCAAAATCAAGCTCTTCTCTTTACTTAGTCCATTATAAGTCGATTAGAAGAAAAAGAAAGAATACATTAGGCTAAAGCGAAAGTCAAATCTTTTAAAAGCTGTCGCTATGCAATTGTCAGTCGCTTGGAATTTTGTTTTCTTTTTATGACCAGGAGTAAAACAAACGAGAAATGAAACTGATGAGGACCTCCCGTTTGAGAAAAATAAGTATTTTAAAATGGAAAACAATAAAATGCAATATTTCTGCAATAGCTTTACAGCAAATTGTATATGACATAAATGGTTTGCTTTACTGAGATCTAAATTTTTTCTATAATACGCTTTTGTCCATCATTCAGAAAGAAGAGGACTTCAGGAGCAATTCCCAATAAATTCAGGATATACATTTTATTTGTCATATAAATATCTGTTATATACTGTATTTTAAACAAAACCGTTAGTGCAGAAAAAATAAAAAGGTTCGAAAATGTTTCCATGCAAAGGGTAGATTAGGTGGGCAATTTTTTGTTTAAATATTTGTGATTCATTCTAGAAACATAATAAACTTAAAAACAAAGTTTGGTGTTTAACGGATTTTTGTTTTTGAGTTATGCTGCGCACGACACACACACAGACACACACAGACACAGACACACATGCACACTCATTCACACTTAGACACACATACACACAGACACACACAGGACACACATACACACAGACACACACAGACACACACAGACACACACAGACACACTCAGACACACTCAGACACACACAGACACACTCAGACACACTCAGACACACTCAGACACACACAGACACACTCAGACACACACAGACACACTCAGACACACTCAGACACACTCAGACACACTCAGACACACTCAGACACACACAGACACACACAGACACACACTCAGACACACTCAGACACACTCAGACACACTCAGACACACTCAGACACACTCAGACACACTCAGACACACTCAGACACACTCAGACACACTCAGACACACTCAGACACACTCAGACACACTCAGACACACTCAGACACACTCAGACACACTCAGACACACTCAGACACACTCAGACACACTCAGACACACACAGACACACTCAGACACACTCAGACACACTCAGACACACTCAGACACACTCAGACACACTCAGACACACTCAGACACACTCAGACACACTCAGACACACACAGACACACTCAGACACACTCAGACACACTCAGACACACACAGACACACTCAGACACACTCAGACACACACAGACACACTCAGACACACTCAGACACACTCAGACACACTCAGACACACTCAGACACACTCAGACACACTCAGACACACTCAAACACACAGACACACATACACACAGACACACACACAGAGACACACACAGACGCACACACATACACAGACACACACACATAGACGTTTTTCTGAAAATGCTTCTTATGGATTCAGGAGACATCAAGATATTGTGAAAGCTCGCTATCGAATTTTTGGGTGAAATGTAATTTCATCTCCAGCTTCTATGTACACTGTGCAAACATGCTGTCATACCAACGGATAATTATAATTTACAAAAAAAAAAAAAAAACACCAGATGAAGAGGAAACAGGTGGTGAAGAGGATCAAGAAGCGGAATTGGAAGGAGAGATTGAGATTTAAAATACAGAAACATAAGCGAATATTAGTGTACTTTACTAGGAAGATAATCCCGGAATGAACTGGAGGAGGGTAGTATTGATAATTGGAGAGTAAGAAACACACGCTAATGATGACTAACATTTGACGGAAGATGGTGGGGAACTCAGAGGGATGTAGAAGATGGCGCAGGTGTAGAACCAAGTCACATAGTGAAGCAAAGGCCGAGGGACAGCAGGAGAGGAGAATTCCGGGCATTAGGAGATGATGATAATAGGTCTTGTTAAGGGTACACAAACTGCAGTGATTGTTTGCACTCTCCGAAAAACTATTGGGCCTAAAACCAAGAAGTAAAATCAATAAAAATGAATTAAAAACTGGAATTGGAGATAAAAACCAGTACTTATATAACTGCCTGAAGTAAAACCTAGGGATTCTAAAAACAATTAAAAAGAATAACTAAAAATGTAGAAGTAAAACTACATGTGTAATAAAAGGTTAAAAATTAAAACAAAAGTTACTTTTACAGGAATATGCTAGAATTAAAATGAAAATAAAACTAGATACGCATATTAAAAGGCAGTATATATAAACATTTAAAAAGCATATCCATCGCTTTGGTATCATCCGCCAGTGTCTATCTATTACTGGCAGGCAGTTGCAGAGTGGCTCGTAAACGTGCTAGACGAAAAAGAAATGGAACTTTATTAATGGACGTTCTTTAACGACTGCGGTTCTCAGCGTCCCATTCTATACTGAGCGTGAAAGAGTACTTAATTTTGCTGAGAGTCCTCTTTATCAGGCTTGAGATCCTACGACAGGGGACCAACGGCCTTAATTCCCTTCCGAAAGAAGTCATGCTAAGGATTTTACACCCGAAGAAATCCATCGTCCTCCGCCGGGTTTGAACCTGCAACCTTGGGTATATGATAACCATTATACCACGGAGGGCGATACGTGCTAGACGAGCACACTCTACCAGTACATGACGTGCCGTCATATCTTGTCCACAGAGCGCACAGATAGGAGTAGAATCCCTCCTAAACAGGTAGCTGTGTGTAAATATGCAATGACCTATGCGCAGGCGAGGCTGTATTACCTCCGACCCGAGAGGAGCTTACCAACAGATAGAGAGGTCCTTCACCTCTCTAAGCTTGTTTCCGCGCAGAGCAAACCACTCTTCATGCCAGCATGAATGAACCGCTCTGCGCACACCAAGGGCTCGGTTTATGGCATAACGCTCTGCAGAATAAATGGATGTACTTCTATGCAAACCGAAAGTATGCCGTTCGGTTCCAGAAACAAAATCACATCCAACACCATTGGGGCATTTACCGCAATGCGTGTAATGAAAATGTGGTCACTGTAATGTAATAAAAATTCTAAACAGTATTAGGAGGCGGGATTGTACTAGCCAAATGAAGAAACATTTGAAAAGAAAGAGTTAGTTAATTCGTGTTAAAAGGAAAATAAGTGCGATTGGTATGTAGAGTATAATAAAGGTGTAAAATGTTATAATTATTAAAATATATTCTTTAAAGAATTTCAATAAGTGAAATAGTATTAATATATGTATTAGTGAAATTAACAAGTAATGGAATAAGAGAAGGGACTAAAGAGACGAGAGTAAAGTGGATTATGTATAATGTATAGAATTAAGGAATTGACTTATGTAGAAGCAGTTCAATATTGGAAACAGGAGTGGAAACTTCCCGTTTTTTATTTATAGCTTTGGAAGATATTTAAAGGACTTAATTTATGAAAAAAACTTTATAAATTATACATTTGAGATAATGGTTAAGGAATACTAGAACATACAATTGAGGTTCGGCAGCTTTAATTATACGACGGCCATACAGAGAGTGACTGAAGATTTGGTGTAACTAAACAAGAACGAAATTTATCAACACAAAACTTTCAGGAACTTGTATCTTCAAAGTTACAATACCTTACTCTACTTGTCAAAGTTTCTCCATTCTGTTAAGATATATATTGTCACGTGGTACCAGTTTTTCAATTGTGATTTTATATTTTTCTAACGCCAAAGAACTCGTTTTTGAATGCACAAAATATTCGGCCATCTAATTTTATAGGCAAATAACGCAAGTTTGTAGACATAATGCAATTAACGAGTCTTCAGTGAGGAAATGTCGCAATATTTACGAGTAATCAAGGATGAACTAGTGTGTACGACAATGACTGGAGCGGAAGCTCATCAATCGTTATGGAGGGGTTGAAAGCAAATGTTGATAAAAAAGTTCAGAAAAACCGGCGTTTCACTTTTGACACCGTACATGACTTTATGGATGGAAAAGATTTCCCAGCCCTGAGGACCCCAAAGTGGCAGTGACATCTTGGCTCAGATCCTTAGCATTGAATGAAAAACCGGTACCACGTGACAATAAATACCTTGACAGCAATGAGAATTACGTGAAAAATAGAGTAAGATACTGTAAATTTTTAAATAAAGTTTAGTGTTGATAGCTTTCGTTATTACTTAGCTATGCCAAATCGTCTGTCACTTTCTGGATGGTCCTCGTAATTCACTAAAACGACTAGCCAGCATTGAAAAAATATGTGTAAAATAAATTGAGCTGGCTACCAGTACACATTTTGCTGGAACCAGCAGTGCAGTTTGCTAGTTTTTGTATATTTTGTTAAATTTTAGAAATAGCTTGATTTTACGAATTTGTATTTATATATTAGAATAATTTTGGCTTTTTTGGTTAAAATACCTATATACTTGGTACATTTATGATTACCTAAAGCTCATGTTGAAGCTCCTGGTTATTAATTTCTATGTTTCTGACTTTCAGTAATTACTAATAATGGCTTGGTGTAACTGAAAATTACTTTACGTTGATTTATACTTTTCTTACGATAATTTATTTTACTTATTATTTTAATTTCTTTTTCAAAGCATTAATTTAGTTCTTAGCATACACGTTATGTCTCAGAAATAATGATGTACGATAAATATGAAATGAAGCAAATAAACTATAAAGTTGACACTGTACATCCTGGTAAAGAGCAATAGGTGCCAGGATGTTGTATTACAGATTTCATTTGTCTGTACATACCTGCCAGAGAAAGTAAAAATCAAACGAGATTAGAGCTCGTTGGCGTTATGCGCATAGACCGTAATATTCGCAGCATACTCCCTGTGTCCAGTGATTTGTGTCGCATCTCATTATTAAGGTTGTGATAATGATAATCGATTTAATAACCATGTTCGCAGTTGCGTAACTGAAAAAATCTGATTTAATGGAATAATGAAAGAGTCTCTAACAGAAAATATATAGTCGCATATTTCACTTACTCCTTCTAGTTTAAATATGATTAGCGCTACATTTTTAATGCTTGAAATTATAAACCCGCACCAAAAAATGTAGCGTACGGAAACTATCCTGAAATAATTTAATGTATATGCGCTGGAAATTTCCTTTTATTTGCCCATCAAGATTCGCCCATTTCTGATGACGTGAATATGCCGGTATGTGAAATGCTGCTGCTATTTAATTTAAAAAAAATGCTTTTGCTGCATTCTGAGTCAGGATTTTCTGTTGGGGCTCCAATGAATGTGGCAGGCATTTTGCAAACTGCATTCCTGATGAGAGGTGGAATGTTTCGAATGTCGCGTTGGGCTCACAATTTGGGTCATGGCCTTGCGGTTAACCCAGTCCAAAAAGTTCAAATAAAAAAGGGGCACACAGGGATGTTTTCCTGCTGCTTAACGTTTGGCAGCGCAGATGTTGGGACCGAACAACGAGAGTAATTATGTGTTGTTCTGGAATATTTGCATACACAGCGCTGATATTCAGCTCTACAGTGTTTTCCGCTTCATATTTTTGTTCTTTGGTCTTTTTACTTGTGGTCACTAATGATTCGGTAACTCTGTACTTCAACTAGAGGTGCGGAAAACAAGCGACGTGTTTGTGTTTCAGGCGTCACAATGCTGTTCACGTTTAAGGCTCATCATGCATTGGATAAGCAATTAGCTGCCGTTTCATAACCTGAATACGCGTCTTTTCAATGTTTATTTTGTTTGTGCACACAGTAAATGATAAGCTGTCGAACTGGTTGTTTAGGGAACACACTCATGGCCATGTGCACCATTCTTCATCAAATCCTTGTTATCCGAGAATCTCTGAAACGTGATCAAACTTTGACTGCGGTTGAACTATAGTTGCGATGAATCATTGTTAATTCTCCCTCAACTAACCGCCATCACCTAACCGTGCGCTATTTCATGATTTTGGAAAAATTACTCAAAGGAAAGCATCCAACTCGATAGTCAATATGTTGAAATGCAATTACAATCTCTTTGTGTATAACGTCGTGTGTTTGGTTTGAAACGTTGTATGACTGGACATTTTCGGTGATAAAAGACAATAGAAAATATGTAGAGGTCCTCATACTTTCTTAGCTGCAATAGCTGTACTATCAGAACTGGCTATCTCCTATTTCAATAAACTGGAAAATAAGATAATTTATGGTCTTTAAAGAAAAAGCGAAAGCATGAAACCATCATACCAGACAGATTTCAATAACCCAATAAACAATAAGTCTCTATTTGTTGAAGAAGCGTGAGTTATACGTGTAAATTTGCGGAAAATAAAATGAAAGTTCTTTGTAAATTGCGTTATAGCTACCATTTTGATACTACAGAAGAATTCGTTCTCTCATAATAAGTGTTTTACTGACGTAAATTGTAAGTTAAGAACTGCATTATTGGAGCTTTTCGTTATAGTTTTAGTTTCCTTGAGCCCAACTCCGTAGTATGGGATTAGCGCATATGCTCCACGTTCAAGACATTTCGAATCTCGGTTAGGGTCAGTTAGACCGGAAGAGAATTTTTTTCCGGATTTTCCTTTATAAGATGAATATCGCTTAACTTTAAGATCTATGGATCCCGGGCATTTGAGCATTAATTCACTCATTGCATTCATCGTCCTATACGACTTACCCGATTAAATGGTGTTAAACCAACAATCAAAGGAAATTACTTCAACAACGTTATTAAAATGACTGATGTTCTAACTATTGCTGGTGTAATAATAAATAAATATCTATTATTCCCATGACACCCGGAACTACTTCGGGTTGAGGAATAGGTTAATCACAGCGCTTAATTCTGCCTTTGACGAAAACCATACAAATTTTGGATCAAAGAGCAGCAATTATTATGGCTTATCACTCATAATATGTAATGCACAGGGACGAATTGTTTAGAAATATCACTAATAACACGCAATACCATTGTCCGGAGGATGCTAGAAGTACCAAAATCGCATTACTAAAAGCTCCTGTTGCATTTAATCTCGGCACCTTCATCGGTGAATGCTGTTCGCAGGAAGGTTTAACCTCTTAGCCATTTCAATTAATAGCCATCTTTGATACCCGGAATCATTTTCAGATTCTCTATCCCCATACTTTTGCTCGGTGATCCAATTTGGATATTTCTTGCGGTTTAAGTAATCCAAGTACGTTAACTCGTCATTAATGCCTTCAAAAGGGAACAAAACCATCTTGGCAACTTGACTGCAATCAGTGGAACTGACCGGTCTAGTACTCGGGGTAAAACAGCACCATAATGAACTACCTCGTTTGATTCTTGTCAATGCACCGAAAAATCGCGTTGAACGTGGTCACATATCGAAAAGTTCGCGATCAAATCTTGATCGAGAAGATTCACATGGCCATCAGATATTTAATAATTTAGTTCAGGCTTGGGAGGCTGCTGTCGCATTTGTGCGCAATCACTTGCTGCCTGGAGTTGTGTGCGTGACGAATAACAACAGTCAGCGAGGATGACACACGAGAATGCTAGTTACAGATTTCGCATAGAATGTACAAATTGTTTCCACGTTTCAGAATGGTAAAAATACTAATTTTTATTGTGTTCTAAAGAGTAATGTTAAGTGAAAAATTGTAACATCAGACATTCTACACATACTAATTGGCATAGGAATACCTTTTACGTGCAATTATAACAATTGAACTATATACCACTACTATCACTAAGAGTGATGACACTCCAGTCTACATGAAAATACCCTTGTATAAATACCCCAAGGGTGGGGGGAGTTTCCGACCTCTTGAGCTGCTCCGGTGCGGGAGCTGCGGACCCTGAGCATACATGGTACTTCTGGCGTTAGTAGAAGTAGTCGGCCGAGCATCTGAGCTCCTCCCGTAAGGGAGTTGTTCGGATTGGGTTGGACTCGACATGGCAGTGGCCCGATACCCGTGGGAGATTGCGTACGTCTGGGCAGCGACGTCTGGACGTCTAGGGGGCTGTGAGACGTCCTCCGGCACTGACCTAGAAAACTATTAGACCTTAGTTGGTAAAGGTCGCTTCCACCGAGGTCTTCGGTTGCCTTCCCCTCGGTGTTGACGCGTGTACACTTCTGACCTTGTATGCAAAGAGAATGGTTTATCCGTCCTTGTATGCAAGTTCTTCGGTCCCGCACGCAGGGGGGTACCATAAAACAGTTACTGGGCCCAGTGGGAAGCCCCACGAACTTGTACAATGCGTCGCATGCATACCCGAGTCGTCTGGTCCCTGCTCGCTTGTTATGTATCACTACTGCGTCTCTCTGTGTCTACCGTTAAGTCCGACAGCGACAGAGTTGTGCCGAGAAAAAGTCTCAGCGTTTTACTATACGTCTAAATAGTTATTTGTGATGTAAGAGCGCAAAGCTATGGTTTTTGATTCGAGCTGGAATATTGTGAAACAAGACGCAATCTCGTTTCACAACCACGCGAGAATCAAAAGAAACCTTACGCTCGCGTATCACACAATGCTTTTTCTACGAGAATTTTCTGATATTAAAAGAAGGTCAGAGAAAGATGAAATACATTTCAGATTAAGTTTGAGCCATACACCGAGGGTTACAGTTCGCTATTTATTTCGCAGCGTTAGGATAGGGTGCGTGCGTTCAGTGGGTATAGTTTCGCTCTGTGGTTGCTGAGCGCGTCGACGGTACGGTTATAGCAGGACGTGACAAAGCAAAATTATTGTTTTCTGTGACGTACTTTGAGAAAATGACAGATTTTGAGAATTATGATATGCCTAAAACTGCAAAAGAATATTTGTCACTTATTGAAGTTGAACACAATATATCGTGCAGATTAATTTTAATTGTTTATTTGCTGTTCAGTGATGTATAAACACTTAACATTTTGAATTATTTTGGCGAGGTAAATTTGGAACAGATTACTTTACGCTTTCATTTTACGCTTGCTGCACTTCTTTGCGCGTGGACTCCGTAAAAATCAAGTTTGCAATCCGAAATGAGCTCATAAACTGCTCAATTAAGCTCGGTCGTAGAAAAAAGTTTTGAAGCTCATTTGAGGAACAAAGACTGTATGAATGTTAGGCAACCGGCCTCTGTCTTTTAGAATTGGCTATCTCCGCCACTGCTGTTATTTATAAGCTGAACAACACTCTTTAATAACCACCCCAGATGGAATGGAGAGACGTCAATCTTCTCCGTTTGCCGGCTTCTCAGCGCGGTGGAAAGCGCTTCTTTAGAAGCCCTTCTCCTCAAAAATAGCTTAGGTAATTTAATTTATACGTCCAATGTACCATCCAAATTTTATTAATTTGTGAGCGAGGTCGACCTCAATAGCTCAGTTTTATATCGTTTTGTACAAAAATCTTTATTTCAGCTGTAAAAGGCATAATCTCTGTTGTTTAATTGTGGATTTAGCACTACACATATAAAACTCGGTTGAATTTGAAGTATAAGATGATTCTTGGTGTTCTTGAATGTTTATTTACAACTTGAAACTATTTTCCGAGTATTATAGGAAATATAACAAATGGTGCTGGGCTTTGTAATAGTAAGGAAGCACCGAAATGCCTGTATTAGTAAGGTGTGGTAAAAATGGTTGATTTTTGAATTTTTAGTACAAAAATGCACTTTAAAGCACATATTTGTAACACTTGATTCTAAAACGGGTGGATGTAACACATTTTTGGAAACCATTTTGTAGCACTGCGCTGGTTAAATGACTCACTATGTTAAATATAAAAGCAGTTATTCTAGCTTCAAATTTATTGCTTTTTTGCTATATTAAAATTCATCTTATCCCACAAATATACAGCTAGAGCTCTGAAAATGATTCGAAAAGTACAAGAAACTGTGAGCAATAAAATGTTCTGTTTATAAGTTTGATATTTGTCATAGATGAGTTTTAAACAATGAATTATTATAAACGTGCGCTGTTTTCCGGTGTTTTTCAATTTCTGATGTAAAATCATTGTTTTCAAAATACTATTTACTTTAGAAAAATTTCAAATAGAAACATTTTTACAAAGGTGTTGGGGAATATCATTTTAAAAAAAATGTTGCATATAGCTGAATATTTGAAAAAGTGTAGCTAGTTTTAACTAATTAAGTCGAATACATTAAATAATATATCCAAAACAAAAATGCATATTTAAATGAAACAGTGTGAATGCTTCTTTTGTTACCGGTTATATATGTACAAAATATTAAAGCTCTAGCTTTAATTCTTTATAAAATCAAAATTACTTTTATCCTTTGGTATTCCTTTAAGATTTGGACATCAGCATTGAAGTTTTTGGGGAGTGAAACTGTTTTCAAAGTCGAGCGGTTTGCTTTAGAGCGTCGGTCGGGTTTGAAACATTTGTATCATTTAATTCAATCGAAAAGAAGTTCAAGAGTAAAGGTTTAGAACGGTTTTAGAAGTTTGTTTTATGAAATAAAGAATTGCTTAAAATAAAGTGAATTGCTGTTTTAAATTTCTCCTTAGAGATAAAAATATCCTAAGAGCGGATTTTCACCAACAACTGCTGAACTGCTTTTAAGTTTTATATCATTAATATGTTAAACACTAGGCGTATCCGGAAAGTAGTGCCGTTTGGTTCTACCACCACAACAACGCTAGTGTCACAATTCCATGCATACGCAATCACTCTCTCTAGTTCATTGCCCACTGAGCCGGACCTTGTTGTGTTCGTAGTTGCTTGTGATTGTTCAAAAGGTTTAAGACAATTGCTAACCTTGCCAACCGTGAAGAGCATTCCGTAATATGGTTTTTGAATGCAAGAAATGTTAGGCCAGCTGAAATCCGTCATCAAATTTTAGAGATTTACGGTAAAAAGGTAATGATAGATGGAATGGTGAGAAACAGGGTTAGGCAATGCTGTGATCATGAAGCAAGGAGTGAGCGGCCTTCTGTTGTCACTAATTATTTAGTTGAACAAGTGAATGAGGCAACTCGTGAAAGCTGACGGTTCACAACAAGAATGCTCTTTAGTGTGATTCCACAAAATTCACTGCTCAGCGATGGCTGTCTTCACTGGCGGCATATTCTTTTAACAGGGCATACAAAAATTTACTCCCCGCTATTAAAATGCCTGAACAATTCTGGAAAAATAGGCTAATGAATGCTCTTTCATATAGAAATAAATTTTTGTTGTGAAAACAAATATTTTATGCATTTTTCCAAACTAGTACTTATTTCCGGGTTCTGCCTTATGTTTCAGCAATGTGCAACATATATCAAAGACTCTCATTTAAACTTATAGAGGTTTCAGTGAAATTAACATTTTTATCTCAGAATTAGACATAATCAGAACAATTTAATGCAATATATTTTTTTACATGTGTTTATTATGTTTCAAGTTATTACTTCCTGCTAAAAGTTATGAATTTGAACTACTTTATCGTCCCACTTGGAAATACAAGACGAATAAAGCTTTTGAACACAGTTAAATTCTGTATGCAACATTTCTTACTTCAGAAGTTATGATAAAGAAGAAGTTTAAACATGTTATACGCATCTAGGCTAAGCATTTTACAACATCAATGAACCTATGTGAATTAAATACTGGAAGGGGTAGGTCCGAACATCAGTTGTTTCCTACGTGCTTCAAACTTATGATATTCACAAAGTAGTAGCGTTTTCTTTAGAACCTGCCCTAAAGTGACTTTTGCAGTAAAACTTTAGCCTTATTTTTAGTTTATTTATCTTAGCTGATGATAATGGTGCGGTAGACAAGGATTTTACATTTTTAGTATAAGTGACAGTTGAGGATTTAACTTCAGTTGTAATTATACTTTTTCGTTTCAATGTTAAAATATTTTTTTAAATTTAGCGGTCTCTGGGTTTTGCCATGGCTATTGTTATTTACACTGGATTTTACATCTGACTTTGGCTCTGGTTTTATCTTAGGTTATTTTTTATATTGCGTTTAATCCTAAAATAGCAGTTATCATCTAGAATCAGCTCTTATACGCCGGGATGCGTCAGTTTGATCTCAAGATATCTGAACAAACTATAGAAAAACCAGTAGGTTTTAAAATTCATTAACCATTGCACTATCAGTTATTTATCCCTAGGAGTTAAATTTAAAACTTAAGCCAGAACTGTGCACAACAGAAAATTAACAAAATTAACGGAATTATTGAATCAGGGACGTTAAATGGCAACTAATTCAATCAGTTGCCCAAAAGCAAAGCAACCATATTCTATAAAGCTTTAGTAGCAGGACAACACCTATTTATTTCTCAAGATGACAGTATACGATCCGTCGTTCCCAACACCATTTATTTCTTACGACAGCTTCGTGCCCAGTTATAGTTGTAACTGCTTCAGCTTAAAGTTTCCAGAGTCTGTATGAGGGAATACATTTGATACATACAAGTAACAAAACAAAACGAATATATAGCTTTTGTAATTTAAACTTTGCAAAGTGTTTTTTCATTAAACGCTCTTATACGCAGCTAAAAATTTGGGGAATTTATCACAGCTATTCGAAACATAAGTCAAAAAAATATGTTTTACTTGTAGAGTAGAAATATGTTTGAAGTATTAATGAACCAAAAACTATTTATACCTAGTTATTAATATCTCTTCTTGAAGAAAATTGCTTTATAGAACATATTTGTAATTCAAAGTACTCAATGTGAGGAGAGGCTTTTATGTAAAACAAAAGGTTATAAATAAAATAAGGACATATAAAAATCTTGTATTTGTGAAAATGTGGCTGACATTTTAAATTTTCCATATTTTGTTTTCTACAACCGGGTTTTCATACGCCGTTAGTATTTGTTATTTGAGAATTTAAATTTTTGTCACGTCCATTTAAGAGCTATATAGTGGTATATTTAAACAAATGATGATATTTACTCTCGAAATTCTGGTTTCTAGGGAATCGAACTTCTACGGTAAATACGGTATCTAGGAAGATAAAGTTTTCCGTATCATCATAGATTACTACATAGTGCAGTAGTGCCGTCAATTATAGACATTTTAATGTTAAATTAAATTTTATATTACAATATTGCATTAAAAGTATTGCCAAAAAATGTTAGCATAATACACTGTTTAATTTTTCAACTCAAAATGAACCTAATATGCCATCTAATGCGCTAACTTGCTTAACTCTCTGACAATATCTTACTTTATGAATATATGCACATTCGTTTTATTTTTAAGCTTCCCTTATTGCCTAACAAATACAAACATTAAAATACAGTGGTGCCGTTAATTCTTTACAGTATTTGGTTAAACTAACTTTCAGATTACTATATTACATCAACCTCCTATTCAGGATTATTCTTAACTGAGAAATTGTAGCCAGGAAGTGTTACCATAATACATTATTTAACCTTTTACCTTAAACTGGACTTAATGTGTCCCAACTTCTATGTACACATGTACTTTATTTTATATTGCAGCTAATGTGACAATTTGAATTACTGCTCTAAAAATTTAGAAAAAACTTGATGGTTATGGGATTTGAGACCGTACATGGCTTGTCCCAGGGCAAAATTATCTTGTGCCCCGAGCTCGTGACTTATGCGTGTTAAAAGTCTTTCTACCCTTCCCATTCTCACTCTACATTTATATTTTCTCTTCAGCAGTCAATTTAAGGCGGGGATGCAACAGCCGGGCGAGACGATGCAGGAGTTCACCCTAGCCATTGAGAAGCTTGTAAACAAAGTCCTGGAGAATCTGCCACCTAGCTGCGTGTCCGCAGTCAACTTAAGGCGGGGCTGCAACAACCGGGCGAGACGATGCAGTTCACTATAGCCTTTGAGAAGCTTCTAAACAAAGTCCTGGAGAATCTGCTACCTAGCTGCGTGTCCGCAGTCAACCTAAGGCGGGGCTGCAACAACCGGGTGAGACGACGCAGTTCACTATAGCCATTGAGAAGCTTGTAAACAAAGTCCTGGAAAATCTGCCACCTAGCTACGTGTCTGCAGTCAACTTAAGGCGAGGCTGCAACAACCGGGCGAGACGATACAGTTCACTATAGCCATTGAGAAGCTTGTAAACAAAGTCCTGGAGAATCTGCCACCTAGCTACGTGTCCGCAGTCAACTTAAGGCGGGGCTGCAACAACCGGGCGAGACAATACAGTTCACTATAGCCATTGAGAAGCTTGTAAACAAAGTCCTGGAGAATCTGCCACCTAGCTACGTGTTCGCAGTCAACTTAAGGCGAGGCTGCAACAACCGGGCGAGACGATACAGTTCACTATAGCCATTGAGAAGCTTGTAAACAAATTCCTGGAGAATCTGCCACCTAGCTGCGTGTCCGCAGTCAACTTAAGGCGGGGCTGCAACAACCGGGCGAGACGATGCAGTTCACTATAGCCATTGAGAAGCTTGTAAACAAAGTCCTGGAGAATCTGTCACCTAGCTACGTGTCCGCAGTCAACTTAAGGCGAGGCTGCAACAACCGGACGAGACGATGCAGTTCACTATAGCCATTGAGAAGCTTGTAAACAAAGTCCTGGAGAATCTGCCACCTAGCTACGTGTCCGCAGTCAACTTAAGGCGAGGTTGCAACAACCGGGCGAGACGACGCAGTTCACTATAGCCATTGAGAAGCTTGTAAACAAAGTCCTGGAGAATCTGCCACCTAGCTGCGTGTCCGCAGTCAACTTAAGGCGAGGCTGCAACAACCGGACGAGACGATGCAGTTCACTATACCATTGAGAAGCTTGTAAACAAAGTCCTGGAGAATCTGCCACCTAGCTGCGTGTCCGCAGTCAACTTAAGGCGAGGCTGCAACAACCGGACGAGACGATGCAGTTCACTATACCATTGAGAAGCTTGTAAACAAAGTCCTGGAGAATCTGCCACCTAGCTACGTGTCCGCAGTCAACTTAAGGCGAGGCTGCAACAACCGGGCGAGACGACGCAGTTCACTATAGCCATTGAGAAGCTTGTAAACAAAGTCCTGGAGAATCTGCCACCTAGCTGCGTGTCCGCAGTCAACTTAAGGCGAGGCTGCAACAACCGGACGAGACGATGCAGTTCACTATACCATTGAGAAGCTTGTAAACAAAGTCCTGGAGAATCTGCCACCTAGCTGCGTGTCCGCAGTCAACTTAAGGCGAGGCTGCATCACTGGAAGATAGCCGCGCCTTGGTCGAGTGGTTAGACCATTCGCCTTCATCAAGGTAGCCCAGGTTCGATCCAAGGCGACCAGATATAGGATTTGTGGCGGATAAAGCGACTCAGGGGCGGGTTATACCGTCTGAGATGGTAAAATCATGACTGTCTGTTGTGTTGTGTCTTCGAAACGATGTCACCCTCCGTGGTGTAATGCTTACCCGAGGTCGTACGTTCAAAGTCGGCGGAGGCCGATGGATTTTTTCGGGTGCAATAATTCTTAGAATGGCTTCCTCCGGACGGGAAGAAAGTCGTTGGTTCCGTGTCGTAGATTTACGACACTAAACCCAATAAAGAGGCCTCTGAGCAAAATTAATCGCTCTCACGCCCAGCATGAATGGGATGCTGAAAACTACAAAAGTTGAGGAGCGTCCATAAATAAAACTCCATGTCACTTTTGAAACGAAACTCGCGTTACATTTTTCCAGCTTTTTATAAGGTTTTAAAGGCAAGCTTTGGACCCTAAGTTAAAACCTTTCATACTGGTTGTCAAACTAAACAACATCTAGGTTTGGTAAAAGGAGCTATTTTCTTTATTAAACCTTTAAAATGACTGAATTTCTATAGGGCCAGTTGAAGTTAATGCGGAGGGAGAATCACAAGCTAAGCGAGGTTCTCTGGGTGACTCATGTGCTGCAGGAGCGCCTGGGATACCTTTATACCTCATTTGATGACTTTTCTCAGGAAAAAAATGTGCTGTGCTACACAACCTGTTCTACAAACAGACTTCTTACAAAAGATTATTCTTCTTTCTATACTATGCTAATCGAGCCAAGCATTAGCAGAATGCACTTATTACATAGTTCCTTATAAGTAGAAGGGAACTAAAGGAATGCGTTATGCAAAAGCGATAGTCAATTCTTTTAAAAGCTATCGTTATATGATTGTCATTGGAAATGGCTTCTTTGCTTGGTCAGGAGGAGAACAAAAGAAAAGCGGACATTTCCTGTCTGAGAAAACTATTATCAAATTAAAAAAATAACGAGAAATATCTTGGTAACCGTCAACTCTACAACAAAACTGCATATGATATAAGTTGTGTTTTAACGACATCTACATTTTTTGTGCAGCAAGTATTTGTTTATCCCTTACGGTTTAGCAAAATTTTGCTAAAACCAACCAGAATAAAGTGCTCTTCAGAGGCTATTTCCATAAAATTAAAAATGTAAATTTTATTTTTGTTATGAATAGCTTTAATATACAGTATTTTCATCAAAATCGTTAGAGCCACTTTTGAGAAAAACAAAATTTTCAAAAATGTTCCAAGTAAAGGTTGAAGATGGGGATATTCTTGAAAATCTTCGTGTCGTATCCTTGGAATATAATAATGCCAATTTTGGTATTTAAGGGTCTTTTAGTTTTTGAGCTAAGCTATCCACAGACACACGTATATGGACCTTTTTCTAAAACTGTTTTTTTATTCAGGGGGTCTCAAAACATATATTTCCGGTGAAATCGCGGTAACGAATTCTTGGGTGCAATACCATACCTTCTATATACATTATGTACATAATACGTGTAGGGAAAGTAAAGATGTGATGTGTTTTTTCACATGACTTTCACATGACTTTCTTTATCTGTTCCACAAGCAAAATATTCTTACAAAAGATTCCTCTTTTATTTATATCATGCTTATCGAAATAATCATTATCAGAAATGGTCTTAATAATTAGTTCGCTTATCCTATTACGATATTGGCTGTTAATGTAAATAACTTTGAACAAGTTTGCTCGCGAATGTATGCGGATCCGAAGATTGTCATTATATTCATTGCAAACACACGTAATCGTGGAAATGTTTCACAGGGTAATTATTTGGAGAGTTTCCAACCTTCTGTATTAGAACACTTAATTTAGTAAAATTCTATAACTTAATTATTTCCAATTCAAGATTAGATGGAGCCTCACTGCAAGGGAAATTCAGAAGCGTGTTAAATAAGTGATTTATCCAGCTCAGCAAATTCTGATTACTGCATTACCCACAAGGCCACGCCACTGCGGCTGAGCTTTGTGAATGGCGTCATAAATACGGCATCAAACAGCTAGCATGTCTGTAGGACCTTTAAGGTAAAGGATGGGAAGGGCCCAAGTAAAATAACCGGTGCAATTGCAGGCTTGGATGCTGACGGGGTTAAATTGACTGCAGTTGCATGGATTTTGCTCTTTTTTTATTTAAAAAACAGTTTAGTTTTATTGCAAAATACGAATACTTTTACAGTAGAAGACAGCTGTAACTAGCTAATTTTATTGTTGAAGGTTAGTGTAATATGAAATTATAAAAAACTACAGTGAAAACTGTAAAAGCATTAATTAATTATGTTTTTTGCATATACGCTACACCATGCAATTAAACATTAAATAGGCGATTTTTCCAGTTCAGCATTTTAGGTCGGGAAATTGTAATTACAGATTGACGTATAATTGTTGCATAACTCACAAGACTGTCACTGCAACTTAAATTTGTGTGTGGTATCATAACTACCCTGACATCGAACAGCTGGCAGACTAGCGAAGTCATGGACCTGGCAGTGTTCAGAGTCCACAGTTCACGAACTCGCACGGGTTGCTGATAGGCTGCCTAGTTTATAGCCAATGGGCGTGGTTCACACTTTAATTCAAACCAACAACAGATTGACACTCCCATGGCTGGTATGGGTCACACACTTCTGTCAACAATAAGTAAAGATAAACACTACAGAATATCAAAAGGTTTGGCACGTTTATGAACACTACTGTAATAATAGTAATCAGAGTAACAATAGTAATAAAATAATGATGATGATTCTAACAATAACAACAATAATATAACCTTTAAGCATAAAGTTGCACACAATAAAATAACATTTGTCATCATATTACTAAATTAAAATTAGAAGCCTGAACAACGACGTGTCTATAAAATAAATTAGGAATAAATTATAACCTGGAAGTGTTACTGAAAAACATTTTGCATATTATAATGTTGGTTTTCGTTTGGTCTAAAACTTAACTGTCTTAAGTTTAAAATTATAATTCTCGCAAGAAGTATAAGAGTATATACATAAATTGCGTTAAAACGCTATATACTTCACCTCATATAAATTACCATAGATGAACAGCAAATGGTTAGAGAGAATTTACGAGGTAATGGTAAACGCAAACATACGCATCAGGAATATGGGGGTATCAGACATGGGAAGTGGACAATAGATAAGAATATTCTGTAAAGAGACTTCAGAGTTAAACAGAGAAGCACCAAAAGGGATAGTGACGGTAGAATTAGGAAGACCAGAAGTGATCCTAGAAAGGGAAATGAAATATTAGTATAGGTGAATAAAGAACGAATACGAGAATCTGCTAAAATATGTATGAAACAGCTCAAGACAGTTAAGAGCGAGAAGAGCTGGCAGGGGAAAATCTAGAGGAAATCTTTAGAAAATAAGAAAGGGATATATACGGAGGAAGAGAAAGGACATTAAAAAGGATTCTGAAAGAGGATAGAAGACTTAGATAAGCAATAAATATGGGGTGAAGTAGAAAAATGAATAAAGAATAGTCAACAAAGATGTATGTGTATTTATGTAATAAACAAGAGAGGGTAGAATTAAAGTGGAAGAGAACGGGTGCATTTGTTTTGAAACGGATGACAAGAAACGAATTAGAACGTTGTATTTTATACGGGGAGATATACAACATTGTTCACTGTTTAACTGAATGTAAAGAGGTAAGAAATTGGAGGAAAGAAATTTGGGAACACAGATGGGATAGTGTGCCAAGAGAGACGATAGGAATGAAATGTTGAATGTCTAAGGAAAGACAAGAGTTAAAGAAATAGGAAAATATTTGGGAAAGGTAGATAAAAAAAGAGAGAGAATACAACAGGGAAATCACAGAAGATGGGGTGGAATAGGTAGGACACATCGATTGGGATTGCACACGCTGACAGCCAGGAACCTAAGCGGTACCCATACCTAAATATACATTAATATAGTTTCATTAACAGGACATGCTTTTGCATATAATTGAAAATATAACATAAGCACAATGAATAATTACTATTATTATTACTACCATTACTATTATTTAAATTATATTATTATTATTATTATTTATATTCTTATTTATATCATTATTATAATTTATATAATTATCAAGCATTTTACTTAATCTTGAAAATGGTGCTTGGGGTTTTCATTAAACCTTGTTATGAGAATGATAATGGCCTCCGAGTTCATAGGTAGAGATATTTTTCCTTAAATCATTAGAGATTCAAAAACATACATCGCAAACAGTCCGGATACATGTCATAATTCGGAACAATTATATGCAACTCCAAAACAGTTATTGACAAACAAACAAATAAACAAGCGCACACACCATCATTGTTTCAATGAACTGTTCCGCTCCGAAACATACTGATCTATGCACGAAACAGTTGCGGCAAATATTAGAATCAAAGCAAATCAAACTACACAGTTCCATATTAAAAATGTGGTATACGTACCCAAGGGAAGAGAAAGGGTTTCATTTATAAAATAAAGGTAAAAATAATAATCCATAACGAAAAGCTATTTTACAAAATTCAGTCCTTCATAAACCAGGAGAGGTATACTGGACAGCGCTAGGTGCTTCTAATCCACATTCATATTTGTGTGCTAATATCAATTTTGCTTTATACAACTGATTGGTAATATGAAATGCTCTATGGTTGCTAGGTTACAATTCTCGCTCCCAAATAGCTAATCTGAATTTAGTATATAAATATAAAAAATTGTGTCGAATTTTTTAATATTAATTAGTTTAGAATCACAAGGTGTACAGGATGGTATACGAAAACCCAGCCCCGAGCAATAGACTGCGCATTGTAGCCCGCCAACTGTTATTATTATTGCGACTAGTTTTGTATTGTCTGTACGAAAGCCGTTGGTTATGACGTATGAAGTAAATATCTCAGCGAGATGTGTCCTCTTCAAGAAAGAGTCTTGGTTAAGACGTGTGAAGTACATTTCTCAGCGAGATGTGTCCTCTTCAAGAAAGAGTCTTGGTTAAGACGTATGAAGTACATCTCTCAGTGAGATGTGTCCTCTTCAAGAAAGAGTCTTGGTTAAGACTTGTGAAGTAAATATCTCAGAGAGATGTGTCCTCTTCAAGAAAGAGTCTTGGTTAAGACGTGTGAAGTAAATATCTCAGTGAGATGTGTCCTCTTCAAGAAATAGTCTTCCAAGTACTTTTGATTTCCAAATCAAAAAGTCTATAATAATTAGAATAAATAATTCAAATCTTAACTATTATATCCTTAATCGTGTGAAGTAAATATCTCCGTGTGATGTATCCTCTTCAAGAAAGAGTCTTGGTTAAGACGTGTGAAGTAAATATCTCAGAGAGATATGTCCTCTTCAAGAAAGAGTCTTGGTTAAGACACATGAAGCAAATATCTCAGTGAGATGTGTCCTCTTCAAGATAGAGTCTTGGTTAAGGCGTGTGAAGTAAATACCTCACCGAGATGTGTCCTCTTCAAGAAAGAATCGCAATACTGGAGGCTTATGTGACTACAGGTTCATTTAAGGAAACGCGGGACATTTCTGCAAAGACATTCCTTGGCTTTCAATGGCGGCATATGTTAGTAAACAGGATTTGGTGACAAAGTGGCGTTCTACAGGGTCATTGCAATAGCAAAATAGAATCAAGCCCCGTCCGTTCGTTCACCAGCTGTGATCACGGATATTCGAGCACAAATTTTCCAGAGTCCAAAGAAGTCGCAGGTAAATTGTCGTAACAGATAAATGTTTTGCATTGAGCTTGTCAACGTGTTTTATATCAAATAGGGATGAAGCCCTATAAAATGACATGTGCCCAAAAAAAAAGGAGGAAGATAAGGCAAAACATGTGAATTACCGTACTTGGTATTGTCAAGAAGTTTAGAATGGAATGTTGGATCCGGTGTTGTATTTCATGAGTGATGGAGCTTGGTTCCATCTGAAAGAACTTGCGAACTCCCAGAGCAAGAGATACTGGTCAACAAACAACCCTGTACAATTAATGCGGAACCACTTCACAGTGAAAAAATCGAGCGTGGTGTGCCGAGTCAGCAAGAGGGATTATGATTCCTATGTTTTTTAAACAACAGTGAACACTGATGTGGATATCCAAATCTTTGAGGAATTTTACGCACAGTTGACCCCCCCACCCAATGAACGTGCGTATGTTGTCTTTCAACGGGATGGGGGATCTGTCACACTACACTGAGCCATTCTCACGAATTCATGAAAGATTCAGAAGGAAAGGGTATCAGCAAAGGATTGTGGCCGCCGTGTTCGCCGGATTTAACCACCTGTGACTTTTATCTATGTGGCAATCTAAAGTGAAAAGTGTACACAAATAACCTGAATACGTTAGAATAATTGAAGGAGAATATTTGAATAGAAGTTTTAAGAATTAATGCGGTATAGTCGCGTAAAAGTGTTTATGGACATGTTAGTAAAGCAAAAGTGTAGTAAAGCACAAGGATGTCATTTTCAGCACCTAATGTACTGTACAAAAAGACCAATTCGGTAAATATAAACCTGAGCATTGGCTCAGTTCTTATTACTTATCTAATTATTACATATTCATCTATTTGTTGGTGCAACTGCACGTGGCGGGCAATAATTCGTGCGTTATTGGCGTTATTCGTGCGTTTTACATGCGCTAGCCTGCAGAAGACAAAGAAGGCACACTCTAAATGAAGATGTCAGCTTTCATATCTGAGTCCTCTTAAAAATAACAAACCATAGGTGGGATGTGTGAACGAAGCCAGAATCTTTCAAGAATATAGGTCATTTAACTGAATGAAGTCTAATTTAGGTCTAATATATGTCGTAAGGAAACATTACGTTTGGATCACATTTTGCCTAGTCTGATTTTCATATTTTGTGATGAAGACAAACCAACATCCCTTGTTTTAATCAACAATTTTGCTTATAGAATTTAATGAAGCTGATTTATATATTTTGTAATAAAGACAAACCAACATCCCTTATTTTTATCAACAATTTTGCTTATAGAATTTAATAAGGTCTGATTTTCGTATCTTGTAATAAAGACAAACTAACATCCCTTATTTTAGTCAACAATTTTGCTTATAGAATTTAATAAAGTCTGATTTTTGTATCTTATAATAAATACAAACCAACATCCTTTATTTTAAACAACAACTTTATTTTAAATTGTAGGAACCTAAACCGAATATTTACTAGGCACACGTAAATGGTGCGACACATTTGTTTCGTTTCCTTTGTTACCTACCTACGGCTTCCATGTGCTGTTATTGGCAGTTTACCTGAAAAGAGAAAAAAATGAAGCATTAGTAGAAAGTTTTGCGAACTAATTGCTTACACCAGTTATATGTATAACACGAGGGATGTTCACTAAGGCCTTAGAAAAATATAGAAAAATTATTTACGGTAGACCTCTTTTTTATTTTTCAAAATAATTTGCTTTTAGTTCGATACACGTTTCTCCAACTGTTTTAAGCCTTCCAAAATGTAGGAAGGTCCTCAAAATGGGTGTCTGTTTGGAAGATGACCTCTTCGTTAGAACGTGAATCGTTTTCCGTTGAGTCACTTTTTCAATTTTTGAAATAAAAAAGGACACTGGGTGCCAAATCTGGCGAATACGGTGGACGTTGTAGCAATTTGAACCTTAATTCTACAATTTTCGCCATCGAAACTGCGAGTGTGTGCACCCTTGATTATCTTGATAGAAGAAAATATTTTTCTTTGCTAGATAAGGGTGTTTTTTCGTGATTTCTTCGTTCAACTGGAGCAATAACGATACATAATATCCATTTATCGTTATTCCTTTCTGAAAGTAATCGATATAGAAGATTCCGCGTGCAACCCAAAAAGCCGAGACCATTACTTTGTCTGCAGATTGTAGGTCTTTGCCTTTAAAAACCTACTTTTTCGACTATATTTTTGTCTCTGGAGTGTAGTAGTGTATCTATGTTTCATCCACAGTTATGCATCGACGCAGAAACTCGTCAGGATTGCGACTTAAAAATGCCAAAACAGCTTCCGAAACGATCTCACGATTACGTATATTCTCCATCGAGAGCAAACGCGAAACCCATCTTGCCGAGACCTTTGTGAGACCTAATTTTTGGTGCAAAATTCTTAGCACTGTACCTTGTGATATGCCTATGACCGCCACCATTTTGCAAACTTTGATTCTCAATCACTCCAAACCTGGATTTTGTCAATAATTTGAGAGGAAGTCACTTCTACCATACGCCCGGATCGATGTACATTATTTGTCGATACACGGCTAAGTTTAAATTCATTTATTGAATTGTAAATTGTTGCAAACGCAGGAGCACATGTGGCATGAACTTCATCCAACTTGGCTTTTATCTCTTTCGGTATTAAGTCTTTTAAATAGAGGTCCTTAGTTACCGCTCGAAACTCTTTTTTTTTTCTTTTTTTTTTTCATATTCAGAAAGCGCTAGATTGTTGATTCAATCGCCTGTGACTACAAAACCACGTGATGGATATAGCTGAAACTTTGTCATCTTAGTACACGTTACTAAGTACACACTATTTGGTGCTAGGAGTCCAACTTCTTGGATTTTCTAAGGACTTATTGAGCGCTCCTCATAACACATTTCTGTAAGGAAAAAGTAGTTAACGAAAAATGATCTAGAGTCAATAAGTACACGCTGTTCCGGATTCCTCGTCCTCTTCGTTTCAGTAGGCAACTCAGGGATGGTAAAACATTTATAGAGTTTCGTCATTACATAAATTATTCCTGTTTACTTTCTCTAGCAGAATGTACAATGTGCATAGTAGGGTAGAGAGCGTATAGTATCGCACCCTAAATTAGATACCGAGATGTCACCGGAAATATATGCTTTGAGGAACCCTGAATCCTAAAATGCATTTTCAGTAAAGGATCATTATTTGTACTATGTGTCTGTGGACAGAAGAACTAACAACGATAAGTCGGTTAAACACAAATTGTGTAATCTATTTAAGTTTAGTATCTTTCAAGGGACACGAAGCTCTTTAGAAAATTCCTCCATCGCAAATTAAACCTTTACATTGAACATTTATCAAAATGTCAGACGTAGTTATATTACATATATTTACTTGGAAAATAAAATGTATATCGTGAATTCCTTCAGAATAGCCACTGAAGTCATGTTCCTTGTCATATACCTTTCTCAAATGAAACGTGATCGTCTTTCTCAAATGAAACGTGATCGTCCGTTTCATCCCTCTCTTGTCTTTCTTCTGGTCTTGGAAAGAGAAACGAATTTGAATGACAATCCCAAAGCGACAACTTTTGAAATATTTAGCTATTACTTTAACCTAATGTATTTCCTTGTTTTTCCTCTACTTATAAGGAACTAAGTAATATGACAACTTCTCGCAATGTTTATTTTGATTAGCATGATGTATATAAATGAACTGTCTTTTGTAGTAATAGTTATCAGGGCATAGAGAATGTCTTGTGAATGGAACACATGAGATTATATAAAAGAATGTTGGTATTGCTGTTATTGCCACCACGTATGAGGCAAGTGCAGTATTTTTCTGAACATGATGGCCTTGCCCAACTTTTCTTACAAAGACTTTAAAGTTTGGAATTAGAGTTTGAGCGGTTGGAAACCAACCCTCGCTGTTACCCAGTCTTCCACTTACTGGTCCCTTAACTGAGACACGATTCTCGACTTGAAGCGGTGTCCCCAGAAAACAGCATTTTACTACGTTGCCTCTCGCGCCTAGTACAGGGTCGTCTTTTGTTTGCTAATAGTCATTGCCCAGTGGTAGGAAGTAGCGGTTTGAGGGTCATCATGTTATGGAGCTGTACAGCTTGTGTGATACTTGTGACACGTCCCCAGTCCTGAAGCCCAATAGCACTAATCATCCAACTGGCATAACAATGGAGGTGGTCAAAGTGTTTTAAACAAACTGTACTAACATTCAGTTTTGATTATCACGTTGGTACAACCCGCCTTGCACGTGATTTCACTGTTCATCCTTTACGCATACAGTCTTAGGTTGTCCAATAGCCGCGCGCTTCTTCCGTTGTATTTAGAACTTATTAAGCAGCACACTTAAATAAATAGTTAATTGAAATCAAGGAATCTGCAAAGAAAGAAAAATTAAGTGAGAAAACAATATGCAAAAGCACAGCCACAAATATCAATTTGTAATGAATGATAATGGCTGCTTCCACACGAAACTAAAGTATGGTGTATGAGCTTGTTAACGGAGGGGGACACCTCTGCAGATGCAACCAAGTATTGATCTACTGCGGCCCGATGCTAACCCGTGAAGGGTTGAGAGGAAGGGAAACCACAAAGCAGCACACAGGAAATGACGTAGCTACGCGCAGAGACGCAGGAAGTCCCTAACAGTGTTACTAGATGGCAGCCCTCACGGCGGCTATACAGGCGCCGGGAGGCCGGAAAATGGCCTCTACAACAACACCTAGCCTCAACAAGGTGAAGGAGAATTTTACTCGGAGGAAGCGACCGTGCCATCTGCCTGCAAAGCCCCGAATCATACCTGCCGCCGACCTGAAAGATAACGAAAGGAAATCAAATGAAGGAATGAAGGGAGCACCCCTGCATTCGCCTAAGCGGTCACAGGAAAACCACGGAAAACCCCAGGGCCTGAGTGTGTGGTCGACGGGGAACGAACCGGGACCTCCCGAATGCCAGTTACGGATGAAACCGCCTGAGCCATGAATGCAGCCATTACTTACGCATTAGCGGTGACTCATCGGTATTTACAGAGAAAATCTCAGTTGGGAGCTAGTAAATACCGGCTTTATTAATGCCAATATATCCTCGTTTATTCTCAGTCACCAGCATACATGAAGCAACTAAGGAAATACATGACAGAAAGCAGAAGAACCTTCAAAATGAACACATAAAAGGGAAGAGGAAGGAGTGGTACTTGGCTGTTTTGATTCTACTGTTATCCACGCTCACTTTATCGTTTTTATTGGTCATCAGTTTTGTTTTTCTGGTCCGGTCGTCTCGACCTACAACTCTTTCAACTTTCCGCCGAACATTAGACTTATTCCTCCAAGGCATCTCAGAGGTCTTCCACAGCGTCAACGCGATGGTCAAAGATTGTCATCGTTCCTCCAAGCTCTTCCGCCTTTCCTATCAGCTTCTCCACGTCCGTCAGTTGTTCGTCGATTTTGGTAGAAAGCTCCATTTTCATTGTACATATTTCTGTTTTCATATTTTCCATTAAGTTTCTATTCGGTTTTCATTTCTTCTTTTCCAGATTCCATTTTCTCTTTCATCTTCTCCATACCCGATTTAATTTCTGTCTTCATTTCCTTAATTTCAGCCAAGAAACTTTTCATCATCTTCCCCATTTTGGCGTGAATGTCCCACTTCTGACACCAGTGTAACAAATGTCTTTATTCACTGAACAATTAGCTACAAATAGAGTCTTTGATGCACTGCTGCAAATAATGCACCAGACTTGCAATGCCTAGACAGTTTACTGTTACACTCCATCCATGGCACGCGCACCATTGTGCGCTAACACTCCGGTCACTCATGACACAGTACAATTCACAACACAGCACAGCAATCCTTCCTCCTTTATAGCTAGAGAATGACGTTTCAAAACTCTTTGGAAACTTGCCGAATATACTGGAAGTTAAAGCTTGGAGAAACATCTCGAATATCGAGAAGAATTATGATGTTGCGAGAAGAATCTCGTGATTCGAAGGATCCTGTTATGTCGTACCAATCCTCCGTGTTGTTTGCGTATCCAACTGCAACATATCGCGTTCCAGCTCCACTGCTGCATACCAGGGCAAATACGAGAGTGATCACATACACGGACGGCATTATCACAATACAAATACGAGGGCCATCGAGAAAGTAACAAACTATTTGACATAACCAAATAATAACAGAAGATATCGACACAAAGCTTTATTTGCAAAATTACAGTACCTTAGTCTCAACGTAATCGCCATTGCCATCAAGATATTTATTAGTTATTCTTAATGAAAAATAAAATACAATTGTGACTTCTTTAAGGATTTTGTCAAAATATTCCCGTAAATTTCCGCATTTGTGTAATTTTATAAAGTACATCTAGAATAGCTTTGCGTATTTTGTGTTTACATGAATGCCTACCAAGAGTGTGATTTGCCACCACAATCAGTTGTAAACAAAGTATTGAACAAATGCTCGCTATTTTGCTGGAGAGTAAGATGCAAAGAGCTTTGTTGCATGTTATTTAAAACAAATGTTACACAGCTGTTTTCTGTCATAATGTCAAGCCTTTTACAATGTCGTTAAACATACCTCATTGACTTAAAGGTAGTCGGTACTGAGACATCAAAACTTTCGGTACCACATAGTGGGCAAAAAATATTGCATTCCAACCAATATCATATACTGATATTTTACAAAAATACACGTTTTGAGGACTCCTGAATACAAAAATAGCATTTTAAGTCCCTCACGTATCTGTCTGTCCGTGTGTATGTATACAGCATAACTCAAAACCGTATGTTCAATGCCAAACTTGGTTAAGCATCTCCCAAAGAAGTGGTAGGAAGAGAATCCCCTACAGAAACTACTGTTTGCATGGAACAGTTTCGAAATGTGTTAAATTCTTAAGATTATCTCTCACGAATTTGATTAATATAATATTATATTAAACATAATTCTGGGAGTTTTAAATAATAACGTACAAGTATAATGGAAACCAAAGCCTCTGATCATGCATTTTTTTTAAGTAAAAAGGGTAAATATTTTGGGCATACAAAAGGTGAGGTAATTAAATTGGAGGTTATACATATTATTTAAAGCGTATGCTGGTTTAAATGCGCGGGAGGACGTTACTGATGAATTAGAGAACCCAACATATTACACACGAAACGAACATTTGTGCAAAATTAAGAGCAGAAGGTACAGAACCGACGTGGGGAAATTCTCTTTTGACTCTAGCAGCTTTTCAGGGCGTCCTCTATCATTGAAAAAAGTTAGAAAAAGTCTCAATACAGTAAATGTTAGATTAATATGCAGTAAATGCTACTTAAGCGCAAGCCTTGATTTCTTATTCTTGTAAATAATAATGGTAAAATTATTGGAGATACTGATTAGGTAGGAAATAGTTGTACAAAACAATAAACTGGTAGCTATAATAATGTGTTTCGAAACTGTTGCTTTGCATAATTTTTAGTAATTGTTTATAAATTGAATGCAAGTACCGTCTTAGTTGAACCGCTTTGTTCATATACTTATTTATTGCTCATTGTTTATTTTGTACATATATTTCGGATAATACCTACTTGCAGAGGAATAAATTCACTAACTTACCTGAAAAAACAAAATTCATATTTTGAAACTTCTGGAAATAATCTTTGAAGTCCACTTCATAAGGAAGAAGCTTTGAAAAATGTTATAAAACTGGTGAAAAGCGAATCACGGAAAGATATTTAAAACAAAAACAAAAGTGTATGCGACAGACGAAATGGAAAAATATTGTGGCCATGAAGTCCTCAGGTTACCACCATATTACTGTCTCAATCCGATTGAGATGATATGGGCACGCCTTAAGCATGCCGCAAGAAAGCGGAATGTGACAGAGACTGTGTACCGGATATGGATTCGAGTGTGTGGGAAAGATGCGTTCAGCACACCATGCAACAAGATCCAACACTTCAACACAATGTTACGTTTACGATACATGTGAGTGCAAATGACAGTGACAGCGAGGAAGGCGAAAACAGCGCAATGTAAGTAGAAAATGTATTTAGATATTATTAGCACTGTGTAGTATTCTCGCTGCACTCAATAAGAACCTTGCTAATGGTGTTATTCACTTGGTGCTGTAAGAAATAAATATCCATGCATATAACACGAGTTTACTTGGAGAAAACGTGTCACTGAATATCTGCAATCTTATCGTAGCCATTGGTGCCAACGATGTTAACCTTTTCATTAACACGATTTATTCATAAGCAATTTTTAACACATCATATATTGCGTTCTTGAATTCTTCAATACTTTGTCGAATACCTGTGAGGTGATGTCCATATTTAGTTATTCTTCGGAACAGCATGGAAAGAGTTAGAATATTAAGGTCAGACTATAGCATACAGTTCTTGAATATTTTAATATCACTATTCTCTTTATATCTATGAGGAAATGTGTAATAGAGTTATTTCTGCAAAGGTTGCAATGAAATAGTTATAAAAGTAAGCTTTCGTAAGAACAGGTTGTATAGTCACTAATAAATGATGGAAAGTAGAAGAGAAGATCATGTGAATGTGACATCTGAAGTTCTTAACATTTTCATAGAGGAAAAATCCCCAGAAGTTTAGAATCAAGATCTAAATAAGATTTAGCCCTTACTGGTTACTAAATGTGATATTTAAGATAACTTATAGATAAAATAGAAATCAATTCCAGGTTAGTTTTGTATGCCATAATTTTTACAACATAATCTGAAAATAATCATATTTTATACATGTTTGTGCACATTGTTTCAAAACTTTGTTAAATTATTAATTTTTTGTTCATAAGTAATCAATCATCTTTGCTAAGGCGATATGAAATGCTCCATGAAAGTTAAGGTTTTAAGTATTGCTCCCAAATTGGTAATTTGGGATTTTTATGCAAACTAAAATTTTTTTGCGCAAGCATGTAGTAAGATTATTAAGCCTTAAGTTTTTTCTTTGCGGTGCATCCAAGCTAAAACCACCAGCACTATTGCTTTGCTTGCATCTCAAAGATACTGGTTGATTCGGAACATTTCGATTGTATCTATTTTAAATGGTCATTCAACATGAAATTGTATAGGAAATAAACAGATAATCCTCTTAAACTTCCTACACCTCCAATGAACCTTTCTAAGCAACCAGAATCAGAGAAAATGACAGTGCACTTGGTATTACAGAAAACATTCACAACGACTGGGAAATAATTGACATATTTGAAGAGACACAATGGATCACCCCATCCCTGCACCAGTTTTTCCAATTCCAGAGCACATATCATTCATCTCGGTTCACCCTTGATCGTCCTGGGCAATCATTGCTTGTTCTAGACCCAGAAAATAATTAACGTATTGTTTGGTTAGATGTATTTGTCAGCAGCGTTTCCCCCGGCGGATTGAAGACGGCCGAACTGCATGTGACAGTTGCGATCAATTTCACATATCTACTCCCTCCACAACCCATCCTGCCCATCCACATCATCGTAAGCAGGAGCATAAACACGTTTCGGGCATGTCATTTTTATTTTATGAGACCCTTGAGCAACATTGATTTGCTCACATGCTGGCAGCATAGTCAAATGTGTACTTTTTGAAATGTATGCAAGTATTCTGGATAATTTGGATACACATTAATACATTATATTTAGAAAACAAACTAGCGGCAGTGACACTTGTATGTATGTACACCATAGTGTTGCAGCACAATTTTGAGACCAAGTAGTCCTTTCCTAGAAAAATGCATACAACCTTTTAAAATGTCTGCATTACCAATAACAGAATAGTAAGGTATGTGTAGAATTTACTGAAATAATTCCAATAAACCTTATGATTAATGCATTTTGTATATTTTAATTACTAGCAGATAATTGTTTTTCGCATTTAGCAATATGATTCAACATTTATATTTATATTTCAATGTTTTTTCTAGTATATTCATTGTTTGTAACAGTTTTATGAATGGAATATTTTTTTTCTTGTACTATATTTGCTTGTATGCAGGATTTACTTAAATAGAACAAGAATATTTATTTTGATTTGAAATTCAGGACTACATCAAAACATGCTTGTAAAAAACGGATTACTCCAGACTACAGTCAATTATCTAGCAACGGAGGTTAGAAGTTTTGCGGATAAGTCAAAGGAGAGACAAATCAACAAATAGTTTAAAACTGTTTCCTGTGAATGTAATGAAGGTTTCCTTACCGTGTATCCAGTACGCTTGTGTTGACATTTGATTCACGTTGTATGAATTGTATGCATGCAGTATGCTTCCTATTGCAATTGGCTTCAGTTTGCATGAGCTTTGTTAGTCCAATACACTCTGTATTTAAATTTGATTCACTTTGCATGAGCTTTGTGTGTCCAATACACCCTGTATTTAAATTTGATTCACTTTGCATGAGCTTTGTGTGTCCAATACACTCTGTATTTAAATTTGATTCACTTTGCATGAGCTTTGTGTGTCCAATACACCCTGTATTTAAATTTGATTCACTTTGCATGAGCTTTGTGTGTCCAATACACCCTGTATTTAAATTTGATTCACTTTGCATGAGCTTTGTGTGTCCAATACACTCTGTATTTAAATTTGATTCACTTTGCGTGAGCTTTGTGTGTCCAATACTCTCTGTATTTAAATTAGATGCCCCTTACACTAATTTGATGTATCCGGTATGCTTCGTATTGAAATTTGATTTTGGTTCCACAAATTAGAAGGTTACTTCAATAATATAATAAACTACTATGCGCGCATTAGGTTTGATATGCGCCATTTTTCCAAGACAAACACAGGTTTCTCCTTTTCCACATTCCTCGTCCTGGTGTAACTGAGATAACAGCAGCTTCCATCGTGGCTATTAGATTTCCTAACATAAAACAAACTGATATGTTCCATTCACATTACTGTATCTACCTGTTCCACAAGCAAACAATTCCTCATAACATTATACTTTTATCTGCATCATGCTAACGGAGATACACATTTGCAGAAATAGTCTTATTACTTGGCTCCTTGTAAGTAGAAGGGAAATGAGGTAATACACTAGGCTAAAGCGATAGTCAAATCTTTTAATAAGCTGATCGCTATGCGAAACAATTGAAATCAATTCTGTTTGCATGACCAAGAGTAAAACAAGAGATATGAAGCGAAAGATTATTTCCATTTCAGAAAAGTTTAAATATTTTAACATTGAAATTAATAACAAGGAATTTCTCGCAAACGGCTAATTGCACCTAAAAGTATCCGTTTTAATGAGTTTTTGTGTAGTAACTTTTTGTCCATCTGTGACGGTTTTCATTCAGCCAGAATGGAGAGGTCTTCGGAGGCTGTTCGCAGAAAATTCAAGATAAACATTTCTTTTGCCATGAAAACATTTAAGCGTATGGAGTTTTAATAAAATTGTTAGAGCAGTTTTTAAGAAAGTCAAAGTTTGCAAAAACCTTTCTATGTAAAGGACAGTTACGGGGGGGATTTTCCTGAAAATTAGAAAAATCTGAACTTAAATACCAAATTTAGTATTTAACCAACTTTTCAGTTTTAGAGTAATGCTGTCCACGCACGCACAGGATATGTTTCTAAAATATATTTTTTGAATTAAGGGGGTATCAAAACGTGTTTTCCGGTGAAATCCGGTAATTGAATTTCTGGGTGGAACACATTAACTTCTCTATCTTATGAGAACATCTGTGTGCAATGACTTGAAGATTCCAGACGCGTGCGCCGCCGGTTAACTTTGCGTTCACTAAGCCATTTCAGGTGTTTGAAAACCTATTGATTCAGGAGCTATTTGATAGAAGAATAGAGTCCCCCTATTTTTGAAAACACACATATGACGCTGGTTGAGAGCAATTTTGACCACATGGGACCCCCGCTATAACAATTTTCCCAGAAAGTCCCGTGTAGAAGGAGAAGAAAGATGAGGTTGATCGTGGCTACTCCAATTTTAAATTCTCGGTCAACCAACAGTTTTAGGGATTGTGTGAATTGGACCGTGGCAATCATTGCGTTATTACATACCACTTTGGACACTTAAATCAGATTTTCCAAACTCTACTCGAGAGTACTGTGCGTAGCCATCTACAAACCTCGGAGTTCGGCTAGAGGGGAAAGTGATAGATAGTCAATACGTCTGGACGAAGGTCATAGCCCAACGCTTGCGCTTGCATTCTAACACTTGATTTAGGTTGTCCCAATTTATGCGTATTGCATATTGGAGGCATACCTCTGCGAGACACTCGCTACTCTTTGGCATGCCTACATACATACTGTACAAGGGGAAATCTGGAATATTATGGGGTAGAAGTTGCCCTTACCACTGTGCATCTCTAGGGGGCAGCAAGGTTTAGGTTAGAGCTAGTACTCAGGCATGCGAAAGGGAAGCAGCTGGTCTTAGGGTTTAAGGTGCAGGAGGGGGTGCATTTCAACAAAACTTTCAGTTGTTGCAAAGGAACTATTGATAGATACCTGAAGAGATAAAGTTGAGCTTAATGGGAGGGATCAACAATGAAGGGGAAAAGAAGTAAGAATAACTAGATTGAGAAATAGCTGAGAAGAAGGGACAGACAGACATTTTTAAAGCTTCAATTCAGATAGTGGAAACAATTTGGTTGAGAAGAAGATGGAGATAAGAGGTGTCGAAGTAGAAGATATTATTGGATATTTATTGGTAGAATTAAGGCAGAGTAAGACTAAGGAGGAAGAGGAAGGAAAAGAGATAAAGAAAAAGGAAGGGATGAAAGAGCAGTGAGAAGTTGGAACTTGGATAGAGAGAAGTTAGAAGAGAGTGAGTGAAAGAAAAAAATAAGAATCATGATAAGTACGCAGTCTGGTATTCATTCTCCGAGGCGAGGACGATGTTTTTGGATTCCAGAAAATGTAGTGAAAGATGGAGTGAAGTGGGTTACTGATTACTTCTTCTCTGGTGCGTATGTACAATGTGAATGGTAGATAGAGAAGGTATTGTATTACATAGAGAATTCGATACCGAGATTTCACCGGAAATACATGTTTTGAGACCCCCAAATAGAAAAACATATTTTAGAAAAATGCCAATGTGTGTGAACAGCATAGTTCAAAAACAAAAAGACCGTTAAATACCAACTTTGATATTTAAGCTTAGTATCTTACAAGATTGCGACACGAAGATTTTCGTGAAAATGTCCCCACCCCAAACTACATTTGTATATGTTCAATTTTCTCAAAATTGACTCTATGGTTTTGATTAAAACACTACATGAAAAATAAAATGTATATCTTGAATTTTCTAGGAATAGCCTCTGAAGACCTGTTCATTCTGGAAGACTTTGTATAAGTGGTATACCGTAAGAAATAAGACAAAAACTTACCGGACAAACATGTACATCTCGTTAAAATACAGAATTTATGTCATATACATTGTTTTATTTAGTTAACCGCTTCCGAAATATTCTTTGTTATTTGTTTCAGTTACAAAATACTTAAGCTTTGAGCTCTCTTTTGTTTTGCGACTGACCTTTGTGACAACTTTTCAAAGATTTGACTATGACTTCAGACTAATGCAGAGATGGCAATATGTGTAGTCGCGACTTAAGCCCCTGAAACCAGTCCAGCGGAACCATGACGTCATACATCTTCTCATCACGAATGCCAGTGGCTGGACGGAACAGCGCCTACTGCCTCGTGCTGTGCCATATGTTGCTGTCACCAAGGTTTGTGCTCTGTTTCTAATGTCACATTAGAAGCTCAAGAAACGTAAGTTTCAAGCTCATTGGGAAGCGAATTAGTTTGTCTGCAGTGAAGGTGAGAATACTAGATGCTTAACATCTTCAAAAACGTTGAAGGGCATTTTCAAGATAATTAGGAACGACACTATCCTTTATGCTACATCTCGTACAGCTGAGTCGGCATATTAATTAATTCAGCTTGCTTAATTCAAGCAAAATAGCACAAGAGTCATCAGAAACATTGTTTTATTTATTCATAAACTGCTGTGGTTAGAAACTATTTTCTGTGCTATTAAAATTATTTCATATACAGTGTATCCCGTCGAATCGTTACCACTAACAAATGTAAATATCTCTTCATGTGCTTTTGAGCTTGTTTGGAGTAGAAAATCTCCAAGTTTTGTGACAATGAAAATTACGACACTATGCGTGGCATGACGACACACAAGAGTTAAAATGGCGGAATTCACGGTACAGCAGAAAGTGAAACTGATTAGCTGAATTGAAGTTACCAATTGCAGGCAGGAATACTCCAGATCGCCATGCAACTGTGAAGTGGCATAATCTGCTGTTGGAAACAGGATCTGTGCTGAGGAAGAAAGGAAGCGACAGAAACACCGCAGCTATAGTTGAAGATATAAGGCAAGCCTTTCAGCGCAGCCCAAGGAAGTCAATTCGACGGGTCAGTTTAGAGCTAGGTATCCCGTATACAAGCTTGTCCATAAAAGACAACGATTTAAAGCATATAAAATCCAACTTATCCAAAAGTTGTAGCGGAATGATAAATTCAAACGGGCCGAGTTTGCTACATTGATGATAACAACGAATTCCGCAATGACATCGCATTCACACATCTGGTAAAGTGCACCGCTATAACTGTAGAATGTGGGGAGAGGAAAACCTACGTGTCATAATAGAATATTAACGTGATAGTTCCAAAGTTAACTTGTGATACAGTGATCGGACCTTTTTCTTTGCTGAAAGCACAGTAACAGGGACAACATGCCTAGATATGCTGCAGAACTATGCAGTCCCACAAGTACCGGCTGAGTCCTTCCCCACTACACCCATGAAGTTCGACAACACGTAATTTCCAAACAAGTAAATTGGAAGAGCAAGTCCATTTGAACGACCTCCAAGGTCACCAGTCCTTGCCTTAGATTTCTTTTTATGGGGCAATGTAAAAAACATCATTTATCGAACTCCAGTACAGGGCCTGGCTCACCTCCGAAGGTGGGTACTAATAGAGGCCGGTCCCCATGGCCGCGCTCGCCAAGGCGTCCCGCTTTGGTGCTTCGTAGCGCTGGGGATCGTGGGTTCGAGTCCCGCCTTGGGCATGGGTGTTATATGTTTGTGTTTATGTGTGTGTTGTAAAAGTAAGAAAACAGCAATCTAGTAATAATACAGAAAAACAAGGTAAAAATGAAAATAAAGGTAAATAAAAGTAGGGTATACAGTGCCGGAGTCCCGATCAGACTCCGGTACCGTATTTAAAAAAAAATAGATGCTTGTGCTTCCGTCACACCAGCACTGAAGCGGAACACATGGAGGGAGATAGAGCTATTCTTCGGGTCACCGATGGCGCACATGTCGAGAGTCATTGAAACTTGGCGAGTTTGTCTAACTTACTATCTAATTCCGGCTGTTCGGTGTCTATTAGTTCAGGAGATAGTGAGGTTTCTTTGTGGTAACGATTCAATGGAACACACTGCATTATTTTAATGTAATTTGATATTTTTCAGGATTAGTAAGAAAAAGGAAATTAAGAGAAACAAGTGCTAGCAAAAGATAAACCACGTCTTTCTACAAAACAGAAACAACTTCTTACTAGTTATCATGTTGCATGGAGAAACTTCCTCACACGGAAGTGTTTTAAAGTGACGTAAAAGTAATATGTCCTGAACAAACTCGCAAACTTTATTTGCCTCGGAATACAATAAGAGACATGAAATAAGAAAGCACTGGATACTTTCATTAAGTATCCTTTAGCACTTGATGAAGGCACCAATTCAAACGACAAAGCTTAATTAGCGATATTTAATAGAAGAGTGGCTAAAGATTTAGTTGCACATGCATAATTTATGGATCTAGTGACGCTCAGTGAGGAAACGACATTTTTCAGACATCGAAAAGTACAGTCGGCGACGACGTGGCCGAGTGACTAGACCATTCGCCTGCCACCTAGGTGGCGCAGGTTCGATCCCAAGCGCCCGCATGTGGGACTTATGGTGGACGAAGAGGCGTATGGGCGGGTTTTCTATGGGTCCACCGGTTTCCTCTACACTAATGGCTCCATAATCATCTTCTTTTCATCCATTTCGCTTGTATTTCATATCATTCACTTCTTCAAGATCATACCTGGCTAAGAGCTGACCACTCATTCCAGGTTCTCCATTCTGTGGTTTCGTGCCGTTGGCCCCCCAACAGGCTTCTGACACTTAGGCATCAGCTTTTATGTCCTAGGGGGATGTTAGTCCTAAATACGGGGAGTGCAAGTCGACTACGGAAAACGGAAAGGTACAATCGAGGAAAAGGGATTAGATTGCAATAAATTAGTATATACAAGAAATGGGGCCCCTTCAATAACCGGTAAAATCAAAGGTTTGAAAGGTGAACTATATATTTTTGAAGCATACGTTAAAGAGGCCGGTCCCCTTGGCTGAGCTCACTGAAGTTTCTAAATTTGATGCTTCGTGGCGCAGGGAATCACGGCATTGTGTTACGCCTCGGGCATGGATGTTTGTGTGTATGTGCATTTAACAACGGTAAAACAATTAAGAAAAAGCAAAAACTTAGGGAAGACGGAAGTAAGCAAAAAAAGGTTATTTAAAAAAATATAAGTGAAAGAGTGAAATTTATCCACTGTATTATTCATTGAGAGGTTTTATGTGACATAGTTGTTAACTTTGATCATGTAATGGATGTGGATATTTATACTGTCAATAAAATTAAGTCCTCGGTCCTTAAACATCGCAAGTTTCGAACTTTTCTACAAGATTTAGTCGAGGAATATGGAGAAGCACTATATTTTAGCCAAGTCAGTAGCTGATTCGTTAATTTCTATGTCAATAATATTGTGCCCAATAACCAATGTGATTATTTTACAGGGTGTCAATATTTCGGAATTACAAAATAATGATTAAGTTACTGATTTGGTGGCTCTTAGCGAAATGTGTGAACATTTCAATGGCTTGAACTGTCGTTTTTTAAGGTCGTCACCGAACTTGTTCAAATGTACGAGAAACCACCTGTTTTGTCAAGATAGATAAATAATGATATCATTTTGCTTCTATGAAATCACTGTTCATAATTTCTGACTCAAACCTAGATGAACATTGTGATACACTGCTGACAGTATCCAGTGAGTTTGAAAACAAACGATTTGAAGATCTGAAACACATAAAACAAGATCTTGAGGTCTTTGTATGCCCCTTTACAGCGGACCTAGCAAATGTAAGACGTAGTGTACATGACCTGCAGACACATTTTTAAACTTAAGTGCAATGGTTCTCTTAGTTCAGATATTTTTAAAAATATCGGTCCCGATATATACCTACCTACTAGGACATTTTGCAGCTGAAATCACATGTATGTTTAGGTCAACGTGCATTTGCAAACAATGGTTTTCAAAAATGAATACTCCGAAGCCCCTAAAAATAACACGTCTAATATATGACAGCCTTCATGCCCAAATTACGGTGGTTGCTTATGATATAAAACCTAATTTTGAAAGTCTATTGAAGTAAAATGTCTTACATCAAACGCACACGTTTTGCAACATACCAAATTTCATATGACGATTCAATGCAAATAAAGCCAATAAATCAAATTCCAATATCATTCCCATTTTTCATTTCAAAAACACAATAGAAGTTGAGGCATGTAGTCTAGTCCGCTATCGGCTTCTGTCTTTCTTAGGTGATGTGTGTGTGTGTGTGTGTGTGCATACGTCACTCGGCTGTCGTATTCTACCATCTCTGGCCCAGTATGTTCTCTGATAAGAAACTCAGTAGTAAGGTCATTTCTGCTAATGTTTATCTTGACTAACATGAGGTAGATACACTAGCTTGTTACAGCATAGGTAGAGAAATTCATGTAAGTGAAACACATCGCATATTTTTAATATTATGATTTTGAAGAAAGGAACTGAAAATACTAATAATGGCTACCAAGAAGTTCACATAAAGAAATTAGATTTTAGTTTTTAAAAACATTGTAAGGTGGCACCGTGGCCAAGAGGTTAGACCACTCGCCTCACACCTAGGCAGCCAGGGTTCGATCCCAAGCGCTCACATGTGGGATTTTTGGTGGACGAAGCGGCGATTGGGTGGGTTTTCTCCATGTCCTCCAGTTTCCCCCGCCACTCATTCCACCAATTGAACCATCATCACCTTTCTTATGATCCATTTCACTTGCATTTCATATCAACCACTTCGTTACGTTCATGCCCGGCTAAGGGCCGACCACTCGTTCCAGGTTCTCCATTCTTGGTTTCATACCGTTGGCTCCCCGACAGGTTTCAGACCCCTAGGGATCCGCTTGTAAGTCCTACGGGGGTCTCAGTTCTAAATAAGGGAAGGGTAAGCCGACTACGGAAAAAAATTGTAAAATATACATTTAAAAACGTTGCTTGAATATTAGTTTTGAACTTTTTGAAATGTAATACATAGTTATATTAAGGTAACTGAATATTAACTAAGATTGTAATTTTTAATTTTATTTATAATTTTGAATACTAAATAGTTGAAACATTACTTATGAATCTGAAAGTTTTAAATATGTGAATGAAAATTTAAAGTTCTGAGGTAGTTAAGAGTAGCTGTAGCTAGCAAATGTAGTTTGGAGTAACTAGCCAGTAGTTTATTTTATTTAATTCACTATCTGACTTTGTTCAATTATACTGTACATTTACGAGCTTTTACTGCAAAGAAAATAGTTTTGTAGTCATGTCTTGACTTAGGAAACTAGATATTAGGATAGAGTTGCTACATTTATATATGTATGTATTGGTTGATTACTGAAACAATAGGTTTTGCTTTATTCATTGCCACATTGTTTTGTTTTCGCTAACCTTTGGAGTTAAAACCCTTTCCACGCTCTATGTTTACAATGTGTGTATCTGCCTGAAAATTGTATAGCTCCAGAGTAGCACTTTTATTTGAACAAAAGTATTCTGAGAATAAATACATTTCCCCCGAAGCGTTTAATGCAATGTGAAAACAACGATGCGCACTACAAAACCTGTGGGGCATACAATGTTACAATTGGGTAGCGCATTTATGAGCAATGCAGCAAAAGTTGTATTTGTTCTGGAACACAATGGATACAACGCTTAAATGTAACATCATGCAAGCCAACTGGTAATTCAATGCATTTCATTTAAACAAATCAACTTTATGGAGCACCTCAATCAATCGAAAAAGATCTGATGTCTTCCATTCACATGCCCTTTGCTGCGCGTTCTCTAAAGAAGCTATTCTCAAAAAGATGATGTTATCTACGAGGGCCATCAAGAAAGTGATAGACGAATTGGCATAACTCAATAATAACGAAAGTTATCAACACAAAATTTTATTTACAAAGTTACAATACCTTATTATATTAGTCAACGCCATCTCCATTCAATCAAGGTATTTATTGTCACGTGGTACCAGTTTTTCAGTACCGGTGTTATACTTTTCTACCGCCAAAGAATTTATTCGTTTTTTGAATGCACAAAATGTTCGGCCAATCGAATTTTATAGGAAAATAACGCAAGTGTGTAGAGATAATGCAATGAACGAATCTTAGTGAGGAAATGACGCATGCTTTTCGAGTGTATACGAAAAAGACCAGAGTGGAAGTTCGTCAATCGTTATGGAGGAGTTGAAAGCAAGTATTGACAAAAGAATTCAGAAAAAGGTTTTTCATTTTGCACATCGTACATGACTTTTTGGATGGAAAAGATTTCCCAGCAGTGAAGACCTCAAAGTGGCAGTGACATCTTGGCTCAGATCTTTAGCGGTGAAAGAGTACACCTGCGCTGAAAAACCGGTACCACGTGATAATAATGACGAGTACGTTGAAAAATACAGTAAGGTAATGTGACTTTGTAAATAAAACTTTTGCCCTTCATTACTATTTAGTTATGCTAAATCGTCTGTCACCTTTTGGATGGTCCTCGTTGATAATGCTAATCGAGATAAGCGTTAGCAGAAATGGTCTTTCTACTTCATTCCTTGTAAGCAGTAGGGAAATAGGCGAAAGAGGCAATCGTATGTTTTAAAAGCTAGCTGCTATGTGAGCAACTGAAGTTTGGTTCGCTTTTCAAGGCCATCAGTAGACGAAAAGCGAGGTGTAAGAAAGGGTAAAATGTTACGTAGCTTAAACTTGAAAGCAATAACAAGAAATATCTTGGAAACGGTCAACTATACAACAACAATGCATGTGACATAAATTGTGTGTTTTAACGAGATTCACATTATTGTATAATTATTTCTTACAGTTTACTACAATTCAGAAAAATCCATCCAGAACAAACAGGTCTTCAGAAACTGCTACCAGAAAATCCAAGCTATATATTTTACTTATGAGAAAATGACTATAATATACTGTATTTTAATCAAAATCGCTTGAGCCATTTTTAGGAAAAGCGACATTTAAAAGAACATTTTCATGTAAAGGGTAGTTTGGGGTGCGGGATTTTGTTGAAAATATTCGTGTCGCATCTTTGGAAGGTACTAAACTTAAATGCAAGATTAGTACTTAAGGGCCTTTTAGTAATAGGGCTATACACCGGAGCTTTTTCTAAAAATGTTTATTTTGTACTCAGGGTGTCTCAAAATACATGTTTCCAGCGAAATTTCGCTATCAAATTTTGGATGCAATACAATACTATGTACCTACGCTACACTATGCTCATTGGTTATACTCACATGATTATCTCCACTCATTATTCAACAATCTGATCTTATTCTTTTATCCACTTCATGTTAATGGTGATAAACTTTTGCATAATGGTTTCATTACATATTTTGTAGGTACAACGACAACAAGGGAATACAACAGCCTTAAGCGGTAATCAAATCCTTTAAGAGCTGGCCGCTGTAAATGATGCCGTTGAAATTCCGTTCACATGATTAGGAGAAAAAGTAAAACGATTTCTCATTTGAGAAAAATATAAATATTTGAAGTGTTTAGTCTGAAATACTCATATAAGGGTCCCTTGGAAATGTTTAACCGTACAAAAAAGTATGTAACATAAATAGTTTTTCGGTATTTGCATTCTTTCTACATCGATTTTTTCTATTTCTTACCAGTTCTATAAAGGCTATTAATATTGAAGATACTATTCTCAGAAAAGCTAATTGCCTCGGTCATGAAAATGTTTTAAACATTAATGTTGTAAGAACTGCTTTTGCAAGTTTTTGAACATTTTTCCATGTAAACGGTAATTTGGGGTTTAAGAACTGTCTTGAAAATCTTAGTGTCGCATTCTTGGAGAATAGTTTCGTATTTATCAGTTTTTGAGTTTTTGATTCATGCTGCCCAAAGCAACATACACACGAAAAAACACGAAAAAACACTCGGAAGCTTTCTATTTTTTTTTATTTTTTTTAATTCAGGGAGTTTCAAGAAGGAGTTTTCCCAGTGACGTTTCTTAATGGACATTTAAGGTAGAATAAAATACTTCCTCTACTTAATACAGGTAAAGGGTACTCAACGGAAGTGGAGACCTTGAGCATTGCGGGCTACGCGTATCTATCGTGGCTAAAACCCCCAGGAAAGTAGGATGAGGTGCAGGAAGCAGTGGATGCCAGAAGCCGCCAGAACACAAAACACCAGAGAAGAAACAATGAATAATATTGTAAATGTCTAGCGGTGGTTCGCATATCGCTTCTATGAAAAAATATTGCTACTGTTGGTACACAATCAATAAACATAACATTCGGTCTTCTAGAGGAAGGGGTACACTAAAATTGTGGGCGTACTTTAACAGTAATGGTACTCAGCGTTCAATTATATATTTGGCGTGAAGGATGGTTTAATTTTGTTCAGAGGCCTCTTTATCGAGCTCAGAGGAAGAGGGGATAAGCTGAACAACAGCTGGCCCAGCTGGCTTAGCGTGTGCAAATATCCTTCGGGCGTTAAGAGAACTTCAGAACTCAAGAGTTCGCTTTACTTGTCTTAGTTATCAGCGCAGACTGAGAGCGGGTCGCGCTTAGTGTGTGGGGTAAAACGAAAGTAGCTCTCGCCCAGTTCTGCACTGGCCGGTTTTAACTTGAAATAATCCCGTTGAGTTCTGCAACTCTTTTATCGCACCAAGAGATAACTGCACACATCAAATACGGGACATTTGAGCCAGCTGGAACGAGAGCCTTCATCCGGACATGGAGACGAAGGCTCAGATTATTTCCATTTTAGAACAATACCGATAACAACAAAACTGTAGTGTAGCATGAAAATACAAGGTTTAAATTGCAATGTTATCCATCGGCAGTTTGGGCACAATTTGGAGTGTTTTTTTTCTTTGATAGTGTTTTTTTTTTTTTTTTTTTTGGTAGTGTTTAACGCCCGCTTTAACTACTAATGGCATCGCAGGCGGTGACACTGATGATACATGAATGATGATGGAGCACCGGTGGAATGCGATGGCGGGGGAAACCGGAGTACCCGGAGAAAACCCGCCCCAGCGCCGCTTTGTCCACCACAAATCTCACATGCGGTCGCTTGGGATCGAACCCCGGCCGTCTAGGTGAGAGGCTAGTGGTCTAACCACTCGGCCACGGCGCGGCCCCTTGATAGTGTTTGACACCCGCTTTTATTACAAATGACATCGCAGGTCATCCACCACAAATTCAACATGCAGTCGTTTGGGTTCAAAACCGGGCTGCCTAGGTAAGAGGCGAGTTGTCTAACCACCCGGGTCACGACGTGGCCATTTTGGAGGTAGTGAACTACCCCGTCCCTTGCAATGGCTAGAATTATGCTCTGAAAACTACATAAAATTAAAATAAGAATTTTAATCATGGGCTCTGTATAACTGCAGCGGTTCTCAGCGTCCCATTCTATATTAGGCGTGAAAGACCGTTTAATTTTGCCCAGAGGCCTGTTTATCAATCTTGAGGTTCTTTTGCGTGCCGGGATCTAAGACACGGAACCAGCGGCTTTACTTCCCTTCTGAAGCAAGCCATGCTAATCATGTTTACGCCCAAAACAAAATTCATCACCCTCCGCTGGGAACCAGATGCTAGCATAGGACCCCTAAATTATGGAGAACGAGAGGGGGAAAAGCAGATGGTTATGTTGATTCAGGCTACAGCCAAGTTTGGATAGTACCAACATAAACGGCCCATTGCATTATGGGTCACAGTTTGTTCAGAAGGATGTACATAGTAGGTGGAGAGGCAGGTTATTGATTCCCACTAAAAAATAGACAACAAGATTTTCCCGGAGCTGCATGTTTTGATGCTCCCGAAAAAAAACAAAAAACATTTATAGCAAAAAGTACCTACATGCGCGTGTGTCTGTCATAACTCAAAACGAAGTATCCGTTAAAAACCGAACATAGATTTGGGTTCAGTATCTTCCACAGATGCGAGGAGGGTTTAAAACAGCACTCTGACCCAAACTGCTATATGTGTAGGATATTTACATAAACATTAAATATACCTCTTACTTTGGTGGGGGAATAGGGTCTGAAGCCCTGTTTATTCTGAAGGAGTTCAGAATTTTGTTTATTTGTTACGCCATGAAGCATAAGAGAACAAACTCTGTCCCCTAAAATATACATATATTTAAAGTACCCAATTTAAAGCACATAATGTGCACTTCCTGTACACGTACCTTGCATATAGTTGGTAAAGACGATATTTTAATTCACCCTCGATGTCGATGTTTCACCCCAAATATATGTTTCGAGGCCCCCCAATCCAAAAAATAGACGTAGAAAAAGGCCCATGAGCGTCGGTTTGTGCACAGCATAGCTCAAAAACAAAAATATCATTTAATACGACATTTTATATTAAAGTTTAATATATTCCAAGGTTGCGACACAAAGGTTTTTGAAGAAAATTCACCATCCAAAGCTTTTTGAAAATTCTAAGGATTAAAAATGACAAATAAAAACTATGTATTTTGAATTTTCTGGGAATAGCCTCTCAATACCTCTTTATTCTAGATGAATTTTACATATATACATTTTAATTTTAAGGTACTTAAATTTTTCTCTAATGGAGGTTACCTTTCGTTTAACTCTCTGTTGTTTTACTCCTAGCTGTGCAAAGCCAACAGAATTTTAATTGTTTCACATAGCAACCGGTTTTCTATAAGATTTGATTATGACTTTAGCCTAGTTTATTATCTTATTTACCCTCTAGTTGGAAAAAACTAATACAACAATTTCTGCTAACGTTTAACTCCACTACCACGATGTAGATAAAAGAATAAAATTTTACAAAAATAGTTTAGAGAAAGTCATGTCAATGGAGCACATCAGATTTTTCTTTATGTGGCATCACAAACCACCTGAGTCAATTCTAGGTAAGCTCAGAAGCACAATTAAAGAAAGTAAACAATGTGATCTATTCTATTCATATGGCCTTCTCTGCTTACTCCGTAACAAACTATTGTTACCAAAACTTATTCCTCTATCTACTTGATCAAAATAACCTTTAGCAGAAATTGCATTCTACTTAGCATCCCATACGTAGAACGGAAATAGGGGCGGATACTAAGCTAAAGGGATTATCAATCTACTAAAAGCTAGTGCTATGTGATTGAAATCCTCTTCTCTTTGCACAGCTATGTGTAAAACATAAGAAAGAGGAACATTACAATCCCATTTGAGAAGTGTTAATATTTTAAAACTGAAACCAATAACAAGGAATATCTCGGAAAAGGTTAATTTAACAAACATGTAGGTGTAGCACAAATTGTGTGCTTTAACGAGATCTACTGTATGGTGTAGTAAGGTTTTGTATATCTCTTACAAAGGTCATAAAAAATGAAGAGGTCATTAGAGGCTATTGCAAGAAAATCCAAGATATACACGTCATTTTTCATGTAAATATCTTTAAAATACGGCATTTTAAACAAAATATTTAATCACTTTTGAGAAAAACAAAATATTCTAACATTTTTCCATGTAAGGGGTAGTTTGGGTTGGTGATTTTATCAGAAACCGTCGTGCTTCACTCTTAGAAGATGCTGAGCTTAATTATGAAGTTTGGCATTTAACTGAATTTTTGTTTTTGAATTATGCTGTCCACAAATACACGGACACAGACATAGGACTGTTTTCTAACAAGGCTTGTTTGTATACAGGAGATCCTATATCGTGTATTTCCAGTGAAATCGGGGTATCGAATGTTTGGGTGGAAAGCGATACCATCTTTGCCCATGTACTCTCAAAGACATTAACAAAAAGGCTGACTCTGTGAGTTTGCTGAAAATGTGACCGTTTGAAGGGGACTCGGGTCTTTCATTGTTGCCATTCTGGTACAACATACCACGCGAGTAATAAAAGGCAAAACCAATTGGGCAGTCCACCCCTTCATCCCTTAACCCCGACACTCCCTCAGAACAGTTTGTCTTCTATAAAGTGTGTTAATTTAGTACACCACGTGCGCTAATTATCTAGACATTAGAAATTCAGTATGTAACACAGAGAAAAGATTAACCTAATTTTGCATCACCCAGTGAGGGAGGTAAATTATTCTCCAATCAGAAAGTTTAGAGATCACCAGTTCGTCACCCAGAACTTCATCTGTCGCAAATTACATTTCATGTCCATCGCCTTTCCTTCGGTAACGTATCCCGTGCAATACGCTTTTAAAATCATAGCAAAAAGGTGAAAGACATGTACGGAGTCAGCGAAAAGACCCCGTCTTAGTATACGTATTTCCAGACGTGTTTTAATGTCTTGAGTGTACTATGTAGAGAAAATAAAAAAAAAAAAGTTTTATGGGCACTTTAACTACTTGAACTTTATTGAGAACGTCTCACACTTTACACTCTGGCAATTTACAGATGGATAAGCAAAAGCTCTGTGAACAAAGTGCTTTAAAAACCTTTAGTAGAAAGAAATTATAAAATAAAGAGTGGAAGCTTTCTTGACGACGCATTAACTCCAAGTGTTCTCAAACTTCTAGCCAGGTAAGTTCATGATAAAACAATCATGCGAACCAATCAGATGCTAGCTCCATTCGGACACTATAAATACGCGAATCTGGACTTCAAAGTTATGAGTTTACCCTGAAGATGATGTACATCTTCGAAACGTTGCTTACCTGGCCTGGAACACTTAAGAGAATAATAAAATTAGATCAATATTACATAACATATCAAAACCGGTATCTATGCTGTAGATCAGTGGTGCCCAACCTACAGCGGAAGAAGGGAGGGCAGATTTACCTCCATCCATTTGTTTGGTAGCGGCAGGCAAAAAGCTCTCCATCCATGATATCGCTTTCTATCAGTGGTGGTGGCTTGAGCAACGTTAATGTAATTTGGGATAGTACAAGTACTAAAAAAACCTTCTTGAACATTATCCTTGTTAGCGACTTGCTTGGCACTGTTTACTTGTAACCAGTTCATTAATATTTGCAAACAGGGATAAACAACAGAGTCTTAAAAGCAGGGGCGGCTCGTCCTTACGTGCTGAAGAGCTGCAGCACGCTACTTTTTTTTCTTCTAAATTACATAACAGACATGCTGAAGGACCATGTAACAAACATAACACATTATGGTAGTAATAAGAAAGGCAGCACTGCCAATGACGAACTCTCGAAGCAAGGTAAACACGCAAGTTTAGCTAATGGAATGCATCCACGTGCTCAAAGCGATCAAGCACGGTAGGTGAATATTGCGCTTGCGTAGAACCTTCCCCTCTTACCCCCCCTGACGGTCGCTGTCCCATCGTTTTCGCACTGCTACGTGCTGCGTTTGGCTAAAGCACGGAATCAATGAAATCGCTACGAGTGTTAGTTCTTTTCCTTATAATCGTTTTGGCAGCAGACGAAACAGCCCTGCCACACTCACCTAAGTGCCACACTAAACATCAGAATTTAGTGAAATTAATTAAAGCGTATTACAACGTTTTATTTTAGTTATAATAACTAATTATATCTTTGTGATACAAACTGAGCCATAAAAGGACTATTATCTCCATACCTTATTCACATTGGAACGTACAGAACATTGTTTGTTATATTGTTTGTTAACATTGGTAACCATAAGTTCATATTGGCGCAATGTGTTACTTCCGCAAATGTGAAATCTAACAGGCCCACGTGTATCACATTGAAACAAAGTGTTCTGTTGTGTAAATGTTATTCAGTGTCAGTTTTCAGTTTATTTCCAACTGTGATCGCACTTTATTATATTTCAGTATCATTCAGTGTAGGTTTGTGTTACTTTCATAGGTAAGAAAACTTTAGTCATACATAATGAATATAGTTGATGAGCTGTTAAAAACTCCCTTTTCAAGGCGATCGTTAGATGAAAAGATCAGGATAAAAAATTTAGGGCGACCTACTCCTGATCTAAAAATTGAACAGAAAGCAAAAGGAAGTAAAAATTCTATTTACACAAGAAAGTTTAACACAAATATATATGACAACAGTGACTGGATCTGTGGTTGTGAAATCAGAAACGCGCTCTTTTGCTTTCCTTGCCTCTTGTTTGGAAGTACAGATTCGTGGTCTACGACTGGTGTTAAAGATCTAGGTCATGTTAATGAATATATAAAAAAACATTCAAATAGCAAGAAGCATATGAAAAACTCGCTTGACTTCTCAATGCTTGGAGGTGTAAATATTGCAACGCAGCTAAGCAGGGCATATCAAGATGCTACACAAAAACATAATGAACAGGTTGAGAAAAATAGATACATATTATCCAGGATAATAGACTGCATCAAATTTTGTGGGGCCTTTGAGCTTGCTTTGCGTGGACATGATGAGACGGAAACGTCAGATAATCCCGGCGTGTTTTTAGGCCTTATAAATCTATTGGGCAGTATAGACAGTGCGATGAAAGAGCATACCGAAAGCAATAAGGTGTTCAAAGGATTATCTAAGACCATCCAGAATGAACTACTTGATTGCATGTTGGAAGTGTGCCACGAAGAAATTGAAAGAGAAATGAAGGAGGCAGCCTATGTTGCTATCATGGCAGACGAAACCACTGATATCACTGAAAAAATTCAGTTGGCATTAATTTTTAGATATGAAAGGAACGGCTTTATTTATGAACGGTTTTGGGGATTTTTTTAATCCATCTGATCAGACCGCTAATTCTATTGCCGGTTGTATTTTGAAAGAAGTGGACACCCTTTTTAAGGATGATCGCCATAAAATCATCGCCCAGACTTATGACGGTGCGTCTGTAATGAGCGGCAACACAGGAGGCGTGCAGATCAAGGTGAAAGAACACTATCCTCTCGCACAGTATGTACATTGTTACGCCCATCAATTAAATCTGGTTATGGAGAAAGCAGCTTCTCAAAATCAGTCCGCCAGAATATTCTTCTGCAGTCTCTCAGCTTTTCCAGCATTTTTTTTCAAGATCTCCACAGCGTTTAGCAGCATTGCAAGCAACTGTTGCTCGAAGAGTTCCTCGAGGATCTGCAACAAGATGGAATTTCAAGTCTAGGACTGTTAACACCGTATATGAACACAGAGAATCTCTGATCGATTGTTTTGACGAATTAGAACAATCTTTATCAGATAGGACAGTGCAAGAAGCTCGTGGCCTGCGGCATAATTTGGAGGATGGAGAATTTAATTTCTGGCTTGCTTTTTTTCAGAAAATAATGCCACATGTAGACATTTTGTATAATCAGCTACAAGCAAGACAGATGGATGCAGTGAAGGCAAAAAATGCAGTCCAATCTTTTGCCAAAGCAATTGATGCCGTGCGAAGTAGAACGGATGATATAGCACACCAGATTCAGACATCTAACGTCCACGTTACAAAAAGACGTCGTAGGGAAACTAACTTAGGAGTAGATGCCAAGGAAGTATGTGACCGAATAATATCGGAGGTACACAGCCGCTTTGAGTCCACAGAACATCTTGATGCTGCAAAACTATTGGATGCAAAAAACTTTGAATTATTTTCTCAAGTTTTTCCTGAAACAGAACTCGGCATTGTCTGTGATCGATACAAAGATCTCGACAAAAACAAGCTCCGAACCGAACTTAGCAGTTTATATGAGCATCCGGAATTCAGGAAAGTAGAAGGTGCTCTTCCACTCTTGCAGTTGACACTAAAAAATAATCTGCAAAAAACTTTTAGTGAAGTGACAAAGGTTTTAAGAATTGTTGTGACTATTCCCATGTCAACTGCAGAACCAGAACGATGTTTCTCCTCTTTGAAGAGGATAAAAACCTTTCTGAGGAACACCATGTGTCAGGATCGCCTTACCTCTCTGGCCATGCTATCCATAAAGAAGAAATTCGTTACAAATATCAGGGATTTCAACGTCAGAGTGATGGACAAATTCTGCATGAAGAAACATCGGCGTATGGACTTCATTTTTCGAAACTAGGTGAGTTGCATGCATTTTTTTTTCCCCCGTGCAGCACGCTACTTGTTTTAGGCACGAGCCGCCACTGCTTAAAAGGCAGACCAAATGATCCGGCCCTGCCCCTCTATAATATTTGATTTTTATTTGATTAATTTTTGAGAACATCTGTTCAAAAATATATGCAGAAACAAATATTGATAAATGCTTTCCATAAAAATGTCAGTATGATGGTGTTTCTCAAAGTGTCATTTAATATTAAATCGAAACCTCAAGATAAGTGATGCTAACAAATAAGACATTTCACATGTAACAAAAAAATATTCTTCCTCGCATTGTTTCTGGAATACGATATGTTTGGTTCGGTTGAAACCTGTCATCGTGTCGAGAGTCGAACACAGTTAAACGCCACTGAATGATTGAAGGGGAAATGCTTCCTACCTGGCCATGCACAAAACGAAAGGGGTGGGGCAACACGACTCGGTGACGTCATTAGCTCATAAGAGCAGCTGTACAGTCTATCTCACATGGATTATGAAGGGCGAGAATACGAAGATGACGGGAAAACGTTTATTAACTGTAGATGTTGCATGTTTAATGCTTTAATTCCCTCCACTCCAAAATCCTTGGGAGTTATAGCATCTTCGATAGTAGGCTCTGAAACTTGTTTAAGTTTGTGCTTCATAAGGAACAATTTGATTAATGTTCTACCAACTACGGAGCTCCTTCCATCAATATGTATTAAGTGGTAATATACCATCTTTGACCATATCTAGCTGTGACATACTTCTGTGATACCCACCATCACATCTGTGATTAAAAAATAAAATGGCAGACATTACACATGCTCGGTGGATACAGCCAAACCTCTCATTTCCTATTATGAATCACATGAAATGGTGTACAATTCCAAACATAATGGTTATAAAAATAGAAACAAAAGACTGAAAATATATAAAAGCATAACAAAAACCATTATGAAATGCCTGAAAGATATACGTATAATGATGCGAGGAAAAACTTAAATGCATTGGGACGCCAATATTTAGAAGAAGAAAAAATGAAAGTTACTATTTCAGCCATTAATTACCATTTTTTCTTTTGACTTTGTCATTCATATATATATATATATATATATATATATATATATATATATATATATATATATATATATATAGTATTCATTAACGTTCTTTCAGAATTTGACATATTGTGGTTAAGTTTTAGGTTGGGTTATTCGAAAGTGTAGTAGATTAATGTAACAGAAACTTAAAGTAAATTTATTTATATTATTCAACATAATGACACAACTAACATTCTAAAGAGAATAAAATGTGAACTATTGCTACTGCTGATGGTGTTAACTGTTGGATATGTTTTCTTTAAATTTCTAATAAAGGATGTGATAGCATTTTTGACGTAGTGTAATAAACTCGACAGCTTTAATTTGATCAAAGTTTTCTGTGACACAGAAATGTGAGAGTGAGAGACCGAAGAACCGCCGACATTGTTTCTATATAGCATTATAAAAGTAAATATACACGAGTAGATTAAGCACTTTTGTTCTCGTTTAAAAGAGGCTGTTATGTGGAAGTCAAAATACAGTAGTTCATGTTTTCTATATAAACAAATGAAAACAAGTAGGTTAGAATGTAAATCCTATATGTGGGTTTTTGCCTTTGGAGTTTATTTTCGCTCATCTTCAAAATTCTGCGAAACTGCCATAAGCAATGTTGCCAACATACTCATAAACAGTCTAATCCAATAAGATATATTGATAAAAATGTCATAGGGTGTGGCAATATGCCTTTAGAAGGTCCCGGATTTAAACCGCTTGGTGACCGGATTCTTCACCATTTTTACGGTGTTTAGCGCCAGCTTTTACTACTATGGCACCGTAGGCGATGACACTGAGCATATATGGAATGCAAATGGAGCACCGGTGGAATGTGATGTTGGGGGAACCCGGAGAAAACCTGCCCCTGCGCCGTTTTGTCCATAACAAATCTCACATGCGGTCGCTTGCGATCGAACCCAGGTTGTCTAGATGAGAGGCGAGCGGTCTGACCACTCAGCCACGGCGCTAACGTTCTTCTTTATAATCTATTCGATAGGCATCACGATTTAATCCATCTCTCTATCGTTTTTTATTTTGTCAGATCGACCAGCTCAAAGTGCTATACAGACCCAGGAAGGCAAATTAAAAATGCATAGAACAGAAAGGGAACATGATTTGAGGTTCGCTGCGGGAGGCCGGCCAGCCAACCTGATCCATGGGTTTTTCGGGGTTTTCCCGGGTCGCCAGGTAAAATCTGGCAAGGTCCCCTATATCCCCGTTATTTCCTGTCCCTCCATGTAGTTTCTATTTTCATTTCGTTCATTCCTCACCACGTTGCCTTCCTCCAATTTGGAAGTGTCAGCAGTGGTGTTTGGAATGGCGTGGCAGGAAACGGGATTCTCACTGTAACGGACCCTGTTAGTGCTGTGCCGCCGCTCCTGGTTTCGGCCACCCGGTGCATCCTCTCGCCTCCCCGGAGGGGCGTCCCTGCTAGGTAATCCGCACTGGTTCAGCCCGAGTTCTCTCCGTCCGTATCCTATTTTTAGAACATTTGAGCACAAAATAGAACCTCTGTTGCCTTTAAAATGCACTACTATAGGATTCTAATGGATGTTATATGCCTTCAAATATTTTTATTTTTACGTTATCTAGCAGTTATGTATAATGTACTCCACCCAAAAATTCGATACCGAGATTTCATTGGAAATACATATTTAAGGACCTCCGACACCAAATACGAGTATTTTAGTAAAAGATCAGAGAGAGAGAGAGAGAGAGAGTGTGTGTGTGTGTGTGCGCGCGCGCATGCGCGCGCCTGTAAGTCCCTATGAGCAGCATAGCTCTAAAATAAAGGGTCGGATAAATACCATGCTTGGTGTTTAAGATTAGTGTCTTCCAAGGATGCGACACTAAGGTTTTCAGAAAAAAAAATCCCCTACCCTTTACACGGAGTTTTTCGAAAAGTTTGATTTTCTAAAAGTGGCTATAACGATTGTGATTAAGCTGCCACATATGGCAAATAAAATGTACATCGCGAAGTCCTTTTTATTCCGAATTTCTTTTGGTGTGCCGTAAGAGATAGACAATGTTTTTTGTAGTCGGCTTACCCTCCCCAGATGTAGAGCTGTCACCCCCCTAGGACTTACAAGCGAATACCTGGAGGCAGAAGCCTGCCGAGGAGCCAAACGCACGAACCACCGATTGAAGATCCTGGCTGTAGGCAGGCATGAATGTCAGGAAGTGGATGATATGAAATTAAAGCGAAATGAATTTTAGGAAAGCTGATGATGGAACAATTGGTGGAATGAATGTCGAAGGAAACCGGAGGACCCAGAGAAAACCCGCGCAGACATCGTTACGCCCACCACAAATCCCACATGCGGGCGCTTGTGATCGAACCCAAGCCACTTGAGTGGCAGGTGAGTGGTCTAACCATTCATAGACAAAAGCTTATCATACAAAAATGTGGCAATTATTATTTGTTTATTGAACTAACCATTTCCGAGTTATTTCTTGTTATTTGTTTCAATTTTAAAGTGCTTAAACTTTTCTGAAATGGAATGCCATCATAGCCCTTTTGTTTGGTTTCTGGCAATGGAAAGAAAACGGGAGTTCAATGACAATCTTCCGGCGACAGCTTTTAAAGTATTTGACATGACTATGTAATGAGACCATTCCGATAATTTTTATCCTGATTAGCATTTTATAGGTAAAAGGGTGACCCTTTGTAAGAATAGTTTATTTGGAAAACCGATAGAGAAACTCATGCGAGTGGAACACACAAAACTTTTAACACCCATTTAATATGATTTTGATTAAATATTGTAAAACATTGCACATCCAACGATGTGTATGTGTTAGAAAATTTTCATTTTGCATATTCTGAGAAACTATTGGGTGCAGTGTAGGAAAAGTACCACATAGGACACTACATAAATTAATTGAGACAAACTATCACACAAATGGCCACCTGTATCAAAACTGTACATCAAATATGATAAATGTGGAGGAGCTTCTATATTTTATATTAAAATAGTGCAACTTGCACCAACAATTACCACGTTTCCATTAAAAATTGAGATCGTATTGAATACTGCATGGACACGCGGATTGAAATCGTATCTTAAAAAGCTGGATCGGAATTAGATCGGATCAAAATATGTTGCATGAAAACACCCCCGTACTCAAATCGTTTTGAATACGGTAAAGAATCTCTTCTGCTATACTCATTGCACGCGGTAGTCGTTTGATAATATATGTTTTTTAATTTGTTCTCTGGTAAATTATAACAGAACATCTTTATGGTTTATGGTTTGCAGTGTATCCTCAAATATAGTTATTTAACTTCAAAATAGGTTCGCCAAAGCAACTGAAGGCTGATCAACATGAATAGATGATTAAAATTGTTCTCAAAGCTTACGTAAACAAAACGATCTCAATTCGTATTGAATTTAACATGTGAAACGTGGATCGTATTCCGATGGAATCGGACTCAAATCGTTTTCAATCCCCTATGGAAACGTCGTATTTGAAATAAATGTTAGATTATACAGTTTTTAGGGGTATAGATACAGATATGATGAATGCGTATCCACTTCGGCGTATTAATTGATTTTCGCTTCGTCTAATAGTTTTCCTATAAACCAATCACATAATATACTACGTGACATTTTTATTTTCCTGAGCTGGTACGTACTATGTATATGGTAGATAGAGGAGGTATTGTATTCATCTAAGATTACGATACCGAAATTTCACCAGAAGGACATGTTTTGAGATCCCTTGAATAAAGTAACATTTTTTGAATAAGGCATATGTGTGACTGTGGACATCATAGCTCAAAAGCGAAAAGTCGGTTAGATACCAAACTTGGTATTTAATTCCAGTACCTTCCAAGGATGGAATACGAAGACTTTCAAGAAAAATTTCCCACCCCTTTGCCTAATGTATTCCTTTATTTCCCCACTGTTTAAAAGGAAGCAAGTAATAAGACAATTTCGGCAAATGAATATCTCGATTAGCATGCTGTAGATAAAAGAATAATCTTTATAATAATAGTTTTTTATAGAAAAGGGAGAGAAAATCATGAGAATGGAGCTTCAGATTTTGTGCACTGTGTCACGAAATGAGTAACTCTGCCAGTACAGACTATTCGTTTTAATTCCACGGTGTACACTTAACACTGGGTAGTGTGGGGTCATAGGCAATGTAGAAACCAATATAACTCAGATCTAATAGCATATTCGCTGCCGCTAGGCCCACACCGCGTTGTGCCTTCCATCCTGCACTCTTGGGGAAAATACACGCAAGGCTTATATGCTTTAGTCCGCAAAGAAAGCAAATGTTGGTACAATGTTTTTCTTTATACAACCCTCAATTACCAATACAAACATTTGCATTTATAAGGGCCGTATGATAGACTTTTGATTAAGTTTAATTAATAGTTTATAACACAATAAGGATGAAGAAGAAAGGACGTTTTAATCACGATCCTTGCTTAATAACGTTAGCCAAGTGAATTGAGTTGGAAAACAATTTATTTAGCATATTAGTTGTTAGAAAAAAAAATTATACTCCCAATCGGAATTAAGCTTAAGGTGATGCATCTGTGAAGTTGACTAAACATTTTGAAAAATTAAAAAAAAAATTTTAATTCATAATACGATTATACGAGTTCTAAACTTTCAGAAAATATATCGTTTTTTTCCACTTGCCAAACTTTAATTTCCAAAGGGTAGACGGATGCAAATTAACAGGCACTCCCAACCTTAAACCTTATTTACCTGCAAACGTTTTTGCAACACTTTTCCATATTCGAAATGTTACACGCAATGCAACGTTTCAACATTTTTATACTACCTCTCAAAAGCAGTTAAATAAAATGGTCATATAACTTTTTCGAAATAATGCTCCAAGTTTGCTAAATATATAATTATTTGTTGAAATATCCTAGACTTTTTGAGAGTACGAAGGGTAAATTTTTTTCTACACTGCTTAGTATTAATATAAAAGTATATAATATATGACATGTCTATTTGTAAATTTACTTACTAAAAACTACATTTTTATGTGAATACTTTTAAAAATGCATCACGAGGCCTAGTTTTACTAGAATAATGTATTTAGAAAATATCGTTTTTGTATTTCTTATGTATGTATGAGATGAGTGCAATTACCACAAATAATACAACTTCCATTTCATTTATTAGTTATTAAAAGCTGAAATAAAATAATTCTTCCCTACTTCTACTGTTGCTATCGAAATTCGCACAATGGGTGAACGCAAGTTTGCCAATTGATAATTCAGGAGGCAATGAAGAAAAGAATCCCAAAAACATTCGGTAAATAAACATGATCGAATGCGTCATCTACCGTTTGAGAACCAATATTAGTATTACAATCATAACCTGATAAAATCTCCCTTCCTATATATTACAAATTATTAATAGTCTATTTCGCTGAATTGTCTTACGAAATGCAACTCGGGTTTCCATGTCTTAGGATAACTCATTCCCGTCGCTTCACTCCGGTCATGAATGATCGACAAATAACCATTGAAGGTGTACTTTTGATACATTGCAGAAATATTATTATTGTGTAGAATATCTAGTGGTGGCGCCTGGTTGAGTAGCTAGACCACTTGCCTCCCATTTAGGTGGCCTGGGTTCGATCCCAGGCGCCCGCATGTGTTATTGGTGGTAGACGAGATGGCATAGGGTGTGTTTTTCCGGGTCCTGCGGTTTCCCACGCCACTCATTCCACCAACTGCTCCAGCATCACTTTTCCTATCATCCATTTCGCCTGCATTTTATATCGTCCACTTCCTCAAGCTCATGCCTGGCTACGGACCGACCACTCGTTCCAGGTTCTCATTCTGTGGTTTCGTGCCGTTAGCTTCCCGATAGACCTCTGACCTCTAGGCATCCGCTTGTAAGGCCTAAAGGGATGCTCGTCCTAAATACAGGGAGGGTAAGCCGACTACGAAACAATAACTAGTATAAATTTCAATAAGATATCTTATTTTCCAAACTTCACAGATGCTTCACCTTAAATGAAGCCGTTTATACAGCAGCTTTGTTTCATCTCTAAAGGAAATCCGGATTTAACTCTCGCATTTGATGTGCACAGCTTCCGGAGAAAATCAAATGGAACCATATGTTGATACCTCCACAAGCACTGAAGAAGAATTTAGCAAAATCAAAAGGGATCATTCTCTTATTTATGTCAAGATGAGCTTGAACCTGTAGCGACAGTAGATCGAAAATAACAATAACAAAGTCTTGCATTTCTCTACTACAGGCCCAAGTTTGCCCAGAAAAAAAAAAAATCAGATATCAGAATGACTCACTTTTTATGTTATCTAATTACTTGGATGTATTAGTGTTTTAAAATATTAAATGAGAGAAACTAAATTAATTACGATGGAAACGTCAGATGTAATCAGTACTTGTTGCATCAATGTTAGCAGTAATTATGCATGTTGGTGAGCCTTGCCTTATAGAGGAGAGAAAACTCAGATATAACACAATGAGTGTTCCATTCCATTTAGCTGTGCGTACCCATTATTATTAAACATGTTTGTTGGTCTTGATGTAGAAATATTTTAACCGTACATTGCTTGAATTATTTTGTTACGTATGCCGTTCTTCCTCTAATTTGCACACCGGTATTTATATCCCTTTCACCGACGCCACAACTGAAGCGACTTGAATAGCCGTGATCGTTAGTGCGATATAACGTGGTCTGGACCATTAAAAACCGAACGTGACGAGTTCGACTCCCAGCGACTGCAGTCAAATGTGCCTGTGGTAAAGGATGGGGAGGGCCCAAGTAAAATAACTGGTGTGATGGTACGCTTGGATGCTGACGGAGTTACATTTGACTGCAGTTGCATAGATTTTGCACTTTATTATTTAAAAAAAATACTTCCGTTTTGTTGCCAAAATATTAACATTTTTACAATATAAAACAGCTATAAATAGCCTAATTTTTAGTTGAAGTTTAGTGTAATACGAAACTATAAAAGCAGCCCACTAAAATACTCAAATCTTTGCTTAATCATCTCTGTTGCGAAATGGCAACACCATACAAAGTAGGGTTAAATAAAAATATAAACGACAATATGCGCATTGTCTTTATAATACGGAAGATTCAAGTTTCTCAACAACAAATTGCACAACTGCATAATTTTTCTGATGCCCATGTTGTCGTTTACATTTGTGTTGAATAGATTTCTACACCAGGACTCACAAACATGCTTAACAATACGTAGTTAAGAGTTAAATTAACATTATGCTATACTTGTGTTTCCGGCCCTTTTCATTATTACACACTATTTATAAGGCTCAAAAACATGTATAATTACCGCTATGAACAACTAAAATTGATGTAAGTATTGATTACATCTGACGTTTCCATTGTAATTAATTGCCTTTCAATATCGGTGAGATACTCCGCGAATGTCCCTTGTTTAAGGGTTCTTTTTCCAGCTAAAATTTAATTAGTTTTGATAGTTTTCTGAAAAATGAGTAAATTTGCTAGAAAACATCATTCCCAGAAAAAAAAATACAGAAAATTTGGAGATAAAAGACGACCGTAATGTTTGCAAGGAAAGAAAAGAAATTATTTAATTAAAAGTGGCTTTCATATCTAACAGTAGCACTAATTTGTAGAGCAAAGTTTCCTTAAAACATTAGTTATGCATGTTTAACATATCTACTCCAAAGTGCCTAATAATTATGTATTTTTTTTTTTCGTTTTTTTTCTTTCAATTTTTATCTGAAGTAGGTAGAAAATTCATAGTACAAGATGACAAATAGACGATTTGTAAACTTATATTTAAAATATTAGTAATGTGACTGCATAATAAAATATACATTACAGAATTCATTTTAATTTATAATACTATAGAAAGAAGTCCGCGTTTTATTCTCGCGTGTGCGTTATTTTTCCCTGGCCATATATAAGTCAACTTCACGCAGCATTCATTCTTTCAATGAATATTTAAGTACACGTATGTTTGTGTAACTGTTCACTCTCACATCTTGGACATGTGTTCACTGCAGCGCTGATGAGTAAATTGACAGGCGCATACTGTCCTTACTTTGTCAACTTATGCCAGTTGGAGTTATAACTCTCGCGGTATGGGCTTCACAGTCAAAGTCGAACCCGGGTCTCATTGTGTGGCGAGTGCCGACTACGCCTCAAATAAGACGAAATGTCGGTGATGCATGTGTAAAATTTGTCAAAAATTGTTAAAAGTTAGAAAATTATTATTAATTTTACTTTCTCTCCATGCAATATGTATATAGTAAGGAGAAGGTGGATATTGTATTCCACTAAAAATTCGATGTCAATGTTTCCCACCGGAAATGTACGTTCTGAGACCTCTTGTGTAAAAAAAATATTTTTAGAAAAACGTCCCTATATATGAGTGTGTGTGGATAGCAAACTCAAAAACGAAAAACTGTTAAATACCAAACTTGGCATTATAGTTCAATATCTTCCAAGTATGTGATAGTAGTTGGGGATGGGGGATTTTGTTGAACTCCATGGCAGATTCTGATTGCGCTCGCCAGTTCTCCACCTGTCGGCTTTAGCTTGAAATAGCCCCGAAGTTCTAAACTCCTTTAACCACACAAAGGGATATCTGCAAACGACAAATACGGGACAGTTGGGCCACATAGTGGGTAAATCACCGTGCAAAAATTCTTGGGACGGAAATCCCAAGTTGAGATCTAAAATACCCTTGGAACTATTTTTCTATAACTAAGAATTTTGAGTAGTGAAGACGAAATAATAATATCATAAGGAACACCAGAGGGTTTTCAACTTGTCGATCATTCACGACCGGAGTAAAGCGACGGAATGAATTATCCTAAGAAATGAAAACACGAGTTGCATTTGGTAAGACCATTCAGCGAAATAGACTATTAATAATTTGTAATATATAGGAAGGGAGATTTTGTCACGTTATGATTGTAATACTTATATTGGTTCTCAAACGGTAGATGACGCATTCGATCATGTTTATTTACCGAATGCTTTTTGGTTTTTTTTCTTCACTGCCTCCTGTATTATCATATGGCCAACCTTGCCTTCACCCAATGTACGAATATCGATAGCAACATATAAATAGGGAAGAATTATTTGTTTCAGCTTTTAATAACCAATACATGAAATGGAAGTTACATTATTTGAGGTAATTGCACTCATCTCTTACTTAAGAAATACAATAATGATTACTTTCATCTTTTTTAACTAAATTCATTATGAACTGGATGGAACTTTATATAAACATTGTAACTGAATTAATTGACAGCACAATTGTGGAACTGACAATTATTAAAAGCGAAGGTTGAGTGAGTGGATTGTCACCTTGTTACCAATAACCAGGAGCAACAAGATTTCAAAGAAGTACACATCAGGCGTTTCTGCAATATCACTCCAGTCAGACGACCGCGACAGGTTGAACTTGCCAATTCTCGGCCATTACATTGCCGCTTTAACATTTCAGCTAAACTGTCTACGAAATGACTCTTCCTAAGGCACCTGTTTCTCTATAGCTAACAATGTTGTATTAGTGAGGAAGAAATAATATTATCTAAGTATTCCTTCTTCATGAGGCAACTGTTTCTCTATAGCTTAGAATGTTGTATTAGTGGAGACGAAATAATATTATCTAAGAAATTATTCTTCATGAAGTAAAAGAAAAAGAATTAATATTCCAGCAGACAAAACACAAAAGTTAATTATCACTCAAACAAATATTTGCGTAAGCAGATGCAATAACCTTGACAAAAATAATACCTACAAATACTAAAGATAAGCATGTGTCTATATGGTTTCTTTTATCTGAAAAACTGAACAGAAGGATAACATCAGAAAAAATGCACAATCAATATTGATTTTAATATTGCTTAGTTGCAAACTAGAGAAATACGTACCTATATGAAGTCTGCAATTTGTGTGAGATAATGTCACTGTGTGCAAGGTTTTTATCAGTGGCATTCAAACATAGGCTTAACCGTTCGAGGTTCATTATTACAAAATCAGGGTTCTGTTATTTGCTTACCTCTAAAATACAACTTGGCATTCTAATACCTCAACTATTGTATACTTAAGTGCTTGTCAAACACAGAGCTTCCTTCACCTTTACTCGACATATATGAAATATGTAGGGTGTTATCATGACAAGACGGTTGAAGTATTTACAAGCAGATTCCTAGATATCTTCATTAGCGCAAAACTACACTTTCGTATTCCAGTTGTGATTAGTGTGTGGAGCTGAGCACTAACGATGCCCTAACAGCAAAAGAAGAGCTTATCCTAGACTGACTTGTGCTCATTACCACCGTTTTCATTTGTTTTGGGAGATAACTTAATTTTTGTGAATTTAAACTACACCATTTTGCCAGCTTTAATATAAATTCAGTTTACAAAAGTTGGCAGACAATTTCAGTTAAAGGTACGTTGTTGAAATACATATTTCTATTCTTTCTTCACTGCTTGCTTAATTACACAATTATAAGCATTGCGAGAATCAGAAACAGAATAAATGAAATCTCGTTGAAACTATTAAGTTATTTACAATTGTGAAGTATGTGCTTGGAAAATAATTGTAAACGTTTGTGAAATAAGGACACTTACACCAACTTTATTCCGAAAACAGTTAATGAGAAATTCACGTAAATTTGGTGCAGAATCACAGATGATATTAGGACGCTGCTCATTCTTAAAAAAGCAATTCATATGTAATATATAAAGTAAATTAACTTGAGAAAAAAGCAGGGCAGTGGCTTAGTGCTTACACAGCTCGTTTCTCACCTAGATGGCCCGAGTTCGATTCCAGGGGAGCACATTTGGGATTTTTGTTGAACACAGCGGAACCTGGGTGGGTTTTCTCCGGATTTTCCGGTTTCCGCCGCCATTTATTCCACCAAATGCTCCCTCATCATCATGTTTCGTGTCATCCGCTTCACCGTCATTTCATATCACACACTTCCTCACTTTCAAACCGGACATCGTACTGACCACCCATCCTGGCTTCTCTCTGATCCGGAGCCACTGATGTTCAAGTGTGTGACTCCAGGCGTTGGCTTGCAAGTCCTGCATACAGAGAGAGTAAAGAAAGATAGACTTCAGCCCGCCCGGGTAGTGTGGTGGTAGCGTGTCTACCTCAAATTCAATAGGTCGCGAGCTCGAATCTCGGTTAGGGTGAGTTACACAGATAAGGGTTTTTCCGGGATTTTCCCTTATCTAGAGAAGACGAATATCGATTAACTTTAAGCTCTATGGATCCCAAGATCGTTTCAGCATCATTTCACTAATTTCTTCCATCATCCGATATGACCTACCATGTTAACGGATGTTAAGCTACAAAGAAAACAAAAGTACCTAAAGAACGGTTGCATAAAGTGAGATATTCAAGAAATGTTATTTAGAAGATCTAAAATTATCCTTCCTAAGATCCCATTTCGTTTTTATTGAAGACACACCATCCTAAACAGCATAATCCAATTAATATTAACAAAAAAGCAAACTAGCATAACAAAATAATCAAATCACTTATTTCAGAAATTACCTTTTCTAATTTTATCAGCAGTTTGAAATATGAGAAATGGAAATTGTATTATATTTATGAACGTTCTGTATCTACTAAGATTCTCAGCGTCCCATTCTAAATTGGGCGTGAAAGACCGCTTAATTTTCCTCAGAGGCCTCTTTATCAGACTTGAGGTTCTTTTACTGCCGTAAATCTATGATACGAGACAAACGGCTTTACTTTCCTTCCAAAGGAAGCCATGCTAAGGAGCTTACACCCGAAAAAATCCATCGTCCTCCGCCAGGTTTGAACCCGCGACCTTGAATACGTGAAGGCTACATTGAAAGTAGCGGGGATTATTACAGAAGTAACCTGTTCAGAGCAGCTAAGATAATAATATTCAAATTATTGTCCACTTTTCAATTCTAGAAGAATTACATCCTGAACCGTAGGCGGCGCCGTGGCCGAGCAATTAGACCAGTCCACTTTCACCTAGTCCGGGTTCGAACTCAGGGGAGCACATTTGGGAGCTTTGCTGAGACGCCTGGATGGGTTTTCTCTAGGTTCTCTGGTTTTCCCTGCCATTCATTCCACCAACTGCTCCATAATCATTTTTATTTTATCCATTTCAACGTCATTTCATATCATTCAATTCCACACTTTCATACCAGGCATCGAGCTGATCACCCATCCTGGCTTCTCTCTGATCCAGAGCCTTTGCTGCTCACCAGGCGTCTGACTCCGGGTGCTGCCTCTAAGTCCTCAATACGAGGAGGATAAACATAGTAAAGAAGCAATGGATATCCCCAACTTTAGTCAGGCTACACAAGATGTGCAATGAACGAGAGTTTTTAAATTGCTTCACCAGGATTTTATTGCCACTCAAATTGTTATTTCTTTTGTATGTTATATATATTTTAGTGAATGTGTTTTACAGGACATAATATACGCCTAATGTCAAAATTTTCATCCAGCTTGTAAGAAAACATAATATAATTTTAAAAGGTAATTAAAAATATGTTGGATACACATTGTTTTGTTTAGAAATATTGAGCATCTGTATTAACTAAATCTATTGTCACGATGAATGTTAGGTTTAAACTGTGAATTACTTATAATATTGTTAGTTTTGATTCAGAGCACAGGTATTAAAAACATACCACACTATGTGTGAAAGAAACAATTAAATCAATACTAATTGACCATAATAGTTATACTATGAATCCTGGGACTTAAAGTACTTACGGCATTGAAAGTCGTCATTGGGGTATGCCGTCTCAAAATAATTTGAGATCACCTTGTGCTTTACCGGGTAACATTTGAGTCAGTTGAAGAATTTAATGTCGTGGCGGCATGTTGCTCTGGTAGTTCAGTGGTAGAACAACCAGATAGAGAACGGGAGATCCATGGTTCCAATTCCGGCTATGGCATTAAACTTTTCAGTCTGACTCTAGCTATCCAACTCCTGTCCTACACACAGCTTGTGTAAAAAAACAATTCAATCAACACCACACAAACTTCAAATCATGTGTGTGTAGAAAATAACACCCATGAGAATGGTATATCATAAAGAATATTTCAAAATATGCGTGAACAGCCATCCACTAAATCAAGAATTTGTAATATACAGGTGTTAATGAATTATACCGAAATGTTTTCACAGAATATGTAGATTACTTAAATAAGTAATTTGAGATAGAAGTCTTATGGCCTGTTTATTGAAATTTCTAAGTAATGGCTGTAAGTTTCTGAAGTGCCAGTACGCCACGTAACGAGGCACTGCGGCGGGAATGAAAAAAATAAAAATAAAAAACATTTTCTCTATGACAGGAATCGAACTCAATACCTTTGGGAGATCATCTTCCCGCGTTATGCATTAAGCAACCAGCGCAGCTGAAGACACGTCTCCAGAGTAGGTTACATAACCCAAAAACGTAGTTAATGAATGCTCAGTGTCTTACTGTCAAGTGATTAGTTCGAGATTTTATAGATTTTTGCGACATTAATCTCGAGAACGCTAGTAACGAGCTGCTAAAAATCGATATTTCTATACTTGGGCAGCAGTTTTAAAGACATTCTAAGTCATATTTTCAACCTACTTTGCTTTAACGCCGACTTATCAGCACCTGATACCCACACGTTTAACGCTATGTAGTTGTGTTATGTTTATCCGGGGACCATACATCGTCGATCTCAAATTACTTATATCAGTCACGTGCACAATCTCGCAAATTTATTTCGGTGTAGTTCATTAACACCTGTATAAAATTATCACGCCTCAAATACCATGAAATTTGTACACATGGTTGCTAGATGTTTTGCTGAATGATGTGAACGCTGTAATTTGAATGGTTAGCCTTTGGACTCGTATATCCTCATATCAAAATTGTCCCTTTGCATAAGTATAAGTATAGAATTGTGATACGTATATTAGAATCGTGGCTCATAATCAGCGATTCCTGCACACCAATGTTCTCACTGGGAGTAAAATTGCAAATTTTTATACTTCTGTAGAGTTTTTCTGAAGGTTTTACTGTGATTGCATTAGTATTTTGTTAATACTAATAACAAATTACATAAATAATTTGGAATATATACATAACTTATTCCTTATATTTTATTTGCAGATATGTTACATAATCAAAATGTCCCATAACCCTCAATTTCATAAAATTGGTTGGCGTTTTCTGACTTGGAGCTTTGAATCATACAAAACAACTTAAAAAGATGTATTTTGAGAGCTTTGATTACAAAATTATTATAATTTTTTAAAAACCTAAAAATTGTAATATAAAACTAATATTTTTTATAGAAGTATATTTCTTGAAAAACTACTATTGACGTTAGGATAATTTCACCCATTGTAATATTCCAACAGATAATATGACACAATTAGGAAAATTTTGCTTGTATTTAAACAAAAACCGAGACACGTGGAACATTTTGAAAGTGTAAAAATTAATATTGAAAATTGTTACTTTGACTACAATGGGTTAAAAACCGAAAATTGCTATTGTTTTACTTTTTTGTAATGAATAGTTATTGGAGCATTTGGACATCCATATGGCATCCACATTTGGTCCCCCCCACCCCTCACTTCGGGCTGTAAAGCCATCAAATATCGCATTATACGTCTGTTTCTCGCATGTTCTTTTATTAAACAGTGCTTTCTCAGCACTAAATCTTCATAGCTATAAAATGTTCCACGCGTCTCACTTTTGTTTACATAAGTTAAAATTTCCCAGAATGTGCAGAAGTTATCTACTGTAATATTACAAAGGACAAAACTATACCAAAGCAATAGTAATTTTTAAAAAAATATATATTTGTATGAAAAATGATTAATTTTAGATACTAAAATGTCAAACCTTTTAAAAAAATTGGAATAATTAAGTGAACAAAGTCGTTGAAATATCACTGCATAAAATCTCTCTTTATAGTTCAAAGCTCTAAATCAGAAAATCCCTACTAGTTTTCTCAAAATTTGAGTATGAAGAATACTAACATAATAACATTTATGACATAATTTTTATCTTGCAAGTTGCTTATTCTATTTGGATGAAATCTGGTATTGATATTAACATAGCAGCAATGCAATAAAAGTAACATTTCCAGAAAAATCTAAAGGAAAATACAAACATTTTAAACTTTTATTCACAGTATCCTTCAAGCAACCGGACGGAAACCGGCAGATCCGTGGTTCAAATTATGGCTATGGCATTACATTTTTCTGTCCAACACTACTTTTCAAACTCCAGTCCTACACACTGATTTTGCAGAAAAACAGTTAATCATCAATTGACTTATGTTGAGCTTTTTACGTACAATTTCATCAGTATAAAGTTCACGTGCCAGCATGAAGCAGAGGAGAAGTATGCCTACCGATTCGCTCTTGTAAAATTATTTCAGAGCGTAACTCTGTGGCACGAAGTCCACAAGAGACTATGGCCTACCTCCCAGCCACTACATCCCCCAGCGCCTCGAGTTCCATCCCGGCCGTTTGATGCGGTCTTCTCGATCTGGAGCCGCTACTTCTCAATCAAATAGCTTCTCAATTGCCCCCTCCCAAGGACCTCACGAGCCTGAGTGTATCCCGGACCAGGTCTCTCAGCGGGAGAAAATTATCCACGTCTGTACCGGGAATCGAACCCAGGTCTCCCGCTTGGAAAGCAACCGCGCTAAGAAGACGACTCTTATTTTAGAGTGACAGAAGCATATAAAATATTTCACTTATGGCCAATACACGGACTTCTGTCGATTATATAAGGTGAACTTTGCTCTAAAAAGCTTATAACATACAAAACGGATGTCAGAGTCTCCCATGGAAGTCTTTTCGTTAAATAGGAAATGGCCGACTTCATATATATAGGTGCAGTAGGTGTTTTCTTGTCAGGAAAACGTAAGTTTAGTAGGCAAATTTCATATAACTACTTAAAACTTATTGAAATTTCAGATGCACTTCTTCTATATAATAACTAAAGCGAATCTTCTTTTTTTTTTTTATCTTTAATATTCAGCAAAGGAATTACTTATATGAATATATTTCGCGGTATTAGGATTATTCTGTTGGAAGCGCCTTCAAGAACTGTAACACAGAAGCACACTTGGGCCATAGTAGGCCCTTTGTGGTTCAAATGTGATCACTGGGAAGACGGATAGACCCAAAAGGTGACCAGATCCGGACGACGATGCCCGCTCTAGAGGTCAATTCCAGAAGAACAACAATCCCGACTCTGGCGGTACCTGCCTTAGACATCACCTGGGAGTCTCGGAATGAAACCGCTTGCTCGCAGGATGGGCCGCAATTCGACATCCAGGCTGAAGGCAGAAATCTTTACACAGCAACAACTCCACCGTTCCGCCACAGCTCTAAAATGTATGAAAACGGAACACGAAGGGAAATTATGGTGACAGGAAATAATGGACGGGATAATCATTATGAAGAGCATTCACACGTGCCTTCGCTTACCGACCTGGGTAAGCCACGAAAAATTTTTCTGGGACTTCCTGAACAGAATCTCCTGTTACCTCAAAGCCATCTCGGTCGGTCATTTCGCGGAAAGTTAATACCATTACAAATACATCATTTTCTTGATAACAAGTGATCGTAAGCTGTCTTATGTCATAGATTTGTCAATAGGCAACAAAGCAAAATGTCAGTTTTATCATGCACACTGCAGCTCTAACGTGCTCACAAAAGGCCATCTTCACATTGATGTTGCATTTTGAGTTGCAATTTTGGTAGTGAAAATACACGGAAAACAAAAGAACCGGTGTCACAGTATTCTGTTCCCTAGAGTCCCTATTCGACGGAAGACATCACAGCCTTAGCGGATGACTTCTCATCGATCAGCTGCCTGGTGATATGCCGAGCGCCGACAGTGAACTTCGCCCGCACGGAGACTACAAGTATCTTTGGGCAGGACCGCATAATTACAACTTGCAGTTATTTAGCGAAGAGAACATTGTCTGCAGATGTGCTTTATATTTTCACCAGTGATAGTGCCACCAAGAAAGAAAGAAACTGCAGAAATAAAAAATGCTAACTTTTGTAAATCCTCTCATTTAATACGTTTCAGACGCCAGCATATGCAAGGAATTATATATTATTAAAGAATCACTGTAATTTGTAAATAACTTTTTCCTTGACCATCTTGGGCCTATTGGAGACAACGCCGAGACCGGGTATATATCACTAAAAATCCCAACTCGAGATTTCACATCAATACAACAATGGTCCATTGTCAGCTCGCGTTAAATTACCGAACGAATTGCAACTGTTTGTGTATCTTGTTTCTAAACGAGTGAATATTTATAATTTGAGAATGCTGAATTCAGCAGCATAATCACCTCTTCTCTAGCATATAGTAGCTGGAGAAGCTGTTCACTTTCACGCAAAAATTCGATGCCGAGATTTCACCTTATGTTCTGAGACCCCCTGAATCCAAAAACAGCATTTTTAGAAAAAGGTCGTGTATGTTCTGGGAATAGAACCTGAAATTCTCTTCATTCTTCATGTTTTTATTGTGTTTAACTTCCGCGTTTACTACAAATGGTACTGCAGGAGATGACACTGATGATACATGGAATGAAGATGGAGCACCGGTGGAATGCATGGCGGGTAAAACTGGAGAACCCGGAGAAAACTTGCCCTGTGCCGCTTTATCCGTCACAAATCCCACATGCGGTCGCTTGGGATCAAACCCGGGCCGTCTGGGTGAGAGGCGAGAGGTCTATCCACACGGCCACAGCACGACCATTTTGGATGTCTTTTATATAACTAGGAAAGCGTGAGAAATGGAACAAATTTAGAGCACAATTTAGATCTCGTTAAAACACACAGTTTATGGCGTACACAGTTATTTTTTTCTATAGACGTTACTGTTTTCAATATATTTCTTGTTATTGGTTTTCGTTTTAAAATTCTTCTCTAACAGGGAATCGTCCGTGTTCCTATATTTCTTTTTTTACTCCTGGTCGTACAAAGAAACGAATTTCAATGACAATCACATAACGACAGCTTTTAAAACATTTGTCTATCGCTTTAGCTTAGTGTGGTAATTCCATTAGTACTTTCTATTTATCTGCAACTAAGTGTTAAGAACCATTTGGCTAATTTTGACCCACAGTAGGTAGATAAAGCCATGTGAAGGAAACACTTCAATAATTTTAGAGCAGATAGAGTAGTAAAAATATTCTGTCACAAAAGTATAATTTCAAATGAAGACAAACAACATTTTAACTTTATTTGGTAACACGTGTAGAGAATGTGTCTAATAGAAGTCCCAACATTTCACTTCACAATAGAGTCACCCAGTATGTCTGATGTAACTCCATTCATCACGAATTCATTTTATCTATCTCTTTAAGAACAAACCTACAATAACCCCTCACCTTCATAGGATTCCAGTCATCCCTAATAATGTTGAAAGCCCTCACTCTGTTCCTCACCAATTGCATCAAACTTTCTGGAAGTCAGATGTGAGCTTTTGGCGACATTCTGCATGTTTTCCAACAGACCAGCTACAATGTAAATATAGTCTTCTACCGTCTGTTGCCAAAGGAGCTATGCACAGTCTTGTTGAAGGAAGACCAAGCAGCAGCCTAATAACATTTTCTTTCATCAACTTCTTATCGATGGTGCAACAAATGTGCCCTCTTTTAGTTTCGCCTTATTCAGCTTGTGAAACATTGCCTTCAACTCACTGGAAGTCAAGAGACTTCACGGAGCTGTCATCCAACCGTGCTTAATATGAAGCGTTGGTAGAACTGCTTTACTGGCATCAACCAATGAAGTATACTTCACGTTGTCTTTTCCACCTATGTATTACCTTCTATCATGCCAATTTTACTTTTTATAGCACGTATGTATGTATAATGTGCATAGTAGGGAAGGTATTGCACTCCAGCCAAGATTTCACCGGATGTACATGTTTTAAGGTCTACTGAATAAGAAAAGCATTTTAGAAAAATGTCTGTTGTCAGCATAGCTTCAATACGAAAAGTCGACTACGTACCTAACTTGGTTTTTAGTATCTTCCAAGGATGCGACATGAGGGTTTCCAAGAAAATCTCCCAACCCAACTGCTCTTTGCATGAACATTTTTCGAAAATGGCTCTAATGATGTTGATTAAAATGCCAAATGATATTTTCGTGACAAACGAAATTTATATCTTGAATTTTCTGTAGATAACCTGCAAACGCCTCTTTATTGTGAATCCGGTAAGTAATGCGACAACATTTTAATCACTGTATATATATACTTTCATGGAAGACATGGTTTCATGGTCCTACCATAAACCAGAGGCACTGATGGGATTTTGATACTGTAATCGTAGTACTTAATCACTCCTGTGGAATATGACGAAATCTAGTACCAGCATTAACCCATTCATATCTGTGCGCATGCACCCTAACACAGACGTACAGAGATCTATCTTACAAAATAGGCGGCTAAACTTCTATTCTTGATCTAAAAATTTAAATATTGTCAGTCTTTTCTGTAATTTTATATGTGTATAAATAATTAAGTTATAATATATTTCATCTTTAAGATAATATGAATAGAAATTTATTTTAGGATTTTATTTAATTTAAATTTTAATATAATTCGAGTAAAAAGTAAGTTATATCAGTTTAATAAGACATCTGTGAAAGGTGGTTTCAGGAAGGCAATATATGTAGTTATTGTTGTGGAGAGTAAAGTATAAATTTGGGAGGATGCGTTCTGGTATAAACCCAAGAATCCAGGACGTAAAAACGGAGATTTTATTTTAATTTTAATCTCATTAAGGTAATAGCTGCATCCTAACTCCATAAGCTCCATTTCATCTAAAAAAAAAAAAAAAACTTTTGTTCTCAAAATGTTTTATATATCAACATAATACGATACGTAACAACCCTATTTTCAAGTATAACACATAGTCGCAAAGTACATGTGTAAAAGGAAGTACACTTTCAGTATTTAACTAATTTATTTTTAGGAAGGTTTAAAGTTTAGTCTAATTCCTTCTAAAAAGTATTCACTTTTGTAAAACATAATGTTGAAAGCTAATTTTTGACCCATGTGTAATGTTTTGTGTAATTAGATAATAAGAGCAGCTCCTACGCTTTAAAATAAACATCCAGTTAAATTACCCCTCTAATTTTTATAAAAACTCGAAAAAGTTTCAGGAATAAAGATCAACCAGATTTCCCTGCCTATATACGTATATATAATTGCGGAATTCAACAGTGATGTTGAAGCAAAACCCGCCGTGTCCTCACTGCCGGGGCTTGGACCGTCAATTCCCCGGATTTGAATTAAAAGAGAGAGAGGGAGGGAGGGCTATATGGAAATGGGCACAATTAGATTAGGAGAACAAGCATGCTACATTGGCTAGGCTTTTGGAAAAATTAAGTATCTGCATTATGGGCAAATGTAATATTTGGAAATCATAAAATGTTCTTATTAAACGATGGTTTTCCCTTAGCAAAACCGCTAATAATTTACATTCTAACACGTGTATATGGTCCTTCCTACCTTTCGAAGCTCTGTAAAACATCTGCGGTGGTAAGGCATTTTGTTGCAAAAATTAACTTAGAAATTTTTTATTCACTTTAGCAACAAACATGATTCAGAAGCATTTATTCTTGAATACAAATTTAAAGAATATATAGCTGAAAGTGAATTAAAACTTATTTTTCATCTTAGTAAAATTACGTGAATTCTAAGTTTTAAGCAAACATATAGTTTTCTCCAATTGTAAATACCAATTAACTAAAGTTATAAACGAGTAGACGCAGACATATTCACAGGCATTCCCAATTTTAAATCTTTATTTTCTCGTAATTTTTTTCCAACTCACTTTCGATGCTCAAAATGTTCTACACAATGCAATTTTTCACTAATTTGTTACAAAATGTGCTTAACAGCTCTCAAAAGCACATTAAAGAAAATGGTCAAATAATATTACCGAAATAGTTCTCCAATTCTGAGAAATAAATGATTAAACTTTGAAAAATCAAGAGTTTTGGTGAGGACAAAAATAATCGTTTTATTTAGTAATTAGGTATAATAATAAAAAAAAACTGTGTGTTCCATTCACATGACTTTCTCTACCGTTTCCACCAGTTAAACTATTCTTAAAAACATTATTTTAGTTCCATTATGCTAATTGAGGTAAACGTTAGCAGAACTGGTCTTATTAATTGCTTCCTTGCGCAAGCAGAAAGGAAATAAGGGAATACGTTAGGCTGAAGCGCTATTAAAATGTTTTAAGAAGTAGTTGCTATGTGAATGAATTTAAATTCTATTTCTTTTCATGAGCAGGAGTAAAACAGAATAAATATCAAAGATGACTTCAAGTTTGAGAAAAGTTGAAGTAGTTTAAAATTGAAACCATTATCAAGGAATACTTCGGAAACGTTTTACTCTACAAAAATCTCTATATAAAGATAAACTGTGTTTTAATGAGATCTACAGTTTTTGTCTAGTAACATTTTGTCGTCTCTATCGGTTTACCAGTTTATGAGTCATCCAAAATGAAGAGGTCTTCAGAGGCTACTTTCAGAAGATTTAAGATGTACATTTCGTTTCTCAAAAAAATATCTTAAGAATACGGTATTTTAATCAAAATCATTATATTTTTGGAAAAAAATCATAATTTTCGAAAAATGCTCGCTGTAAACGGTATTCCCCAACTAGGGAGTTTTCCTGAAAATATTCATGTCGCATTCATGGAAGATACTTAACTTAAGTGTCTGGTGAGTGCCATCATCAGAGAGACAGATAATATAATAATAATAATAATAATAATAATAATAATAATAATACAAGCTATCTTAATTTAGAATACTATATCCTAATTTTGCTTACAATACAAGCAGAAATATTTCCCCTTGTTTTCTTTTTCTCATACAGAAGCCCGTTAATTCATCTGGTATGTGTACTCGGATGCATAAAAAGTCTTCCGTTTTCCGTCCGTTTTTGTTTTGTTTTGTAGCTTAACGGCCTTTAACCCGGCTGATCATATTGGAATTGGTGAAATGATGCTCAAATGACCTCGGGGTTAATCCTATCCGGCATTTGTCTTCTCAGGATGAGGGAAAACCCCGACAAAGAAACTTATGAGGGTAACTCACCCTAAGCGATCTCCTGAATGTGCGGCAGACACACTTGGCTGGGCCTGAAGAAGTCGGTAGAGCATCTGCCTGCTACGCAAGGAGTCCCGGGTTTGATTCCTGGCTCGAGGGAGCATTTTCCCTACCTACGATTACTGTTACCTATCCTCCCCAGAGTAAGGAGGTGTGAATGGTAGGTAAACTGTGTGTGTAATCAAACGAATAACATTAAAGAAAACGAGAGATGTACCGCCGATATTAAAATAGCAATTTTAAGGCAGGGAATAAGCAATTCATAATTTATTTTTATTTTGCCTTCTAGAGGAATTGTGTAAATGATTTTCGCGTGCTGGGTTAAATTGAACAACAGCTATCACACACACACACACACACACACACACACATGTACAGGAGGTCTCAAAACTCGGCAGTACAAATTGGCAGGATAGTAGAGGGGACCAAGATAAACATTTTGAGATGGTGAACCTATGGTCCATGGGTTCTAAGTTCTATGCTACAGCATAAAACGTATTAAGGGTTGGTACGCCACTAATCAAACCGCAGTGGACCGTGACTGAGTACCCGGATTGCCAATAGCGTATACATAAAGCAATTATTTAGCACTATGGTAAGGGTGTGGGCATCGCGTCAAGATGTTCAGGGATTAAAAGGTTCAAGCCCCCTCCTTTGACTGTACTTTATAATGAGCCGTTCCTATTTTTATGTATTACGCTATATGATTTATTCGTGCTGAGAAATAAAATAAATATAATGTAAAATTAGCAACAAGATGCAATAGACAACGTTTCAATTCCAATTGCATTTAACACCTGAAGGGTTACACTTCCCCATATTCCTCGAAGGAGTTTCCAAAATACAGTGTATCATACACTGATGTGTTATGTACGTATAGGTGTATTACAATTGTAGTCATAGTTCATGATTTATGAAGCAATATTATCACTGTGTCAAACTACAAATGGAAATAAAATGAACAACTAACTATTTAGTACAACAAGTATCTACATAAAACTAATTAAGAACTATGCATTAGTCAGGAAAGTGCATTTCATCTCTACATGAAAGGCAAATAGAAAGAGACTTCGAAAAATACTGCAATATCCGAAGCAGAAAATACAACACACCACCAGAGGAACTGTTAAATGTGATTGCAGAGACTGCAACCACAAAGAAATGAACCTCCCACACTTTCAAAAATTCCAGGAGTGTTGTAAACATCATCACAAGCAGCTAAAGTTCGTGTCAGTAAGTGTTCATCTGATATAAAGGGCATATGTTAAGCGAAGTTCTTAAGCATATCTAATGGTATCACGAAGCACAAAAAAGCACATTCAGAAGTTCGATTCGTCGATTAGCTTAGGATTTTATTCTGTGTGATCTCCATTCCGCACCTCTCTTGAAACAATGTATTTCCTTACATATGATGTGTATAATTTTACAATAGGAACATAATGTTTAGCAATTCATGGTTCTAACAGCAGTCACGTGTAGACGGTAGATAAGGTATTCAGAAGCACTTTCCTCTAGACCACGGTAGCTCAAGTGGTTAAAACGGCATAATATCTACATATGGATATATTCAAGGCACCGCAATTCAAATCTAAATAAAATTCAGTTGTTATTTTTTTCCCACACTAAAAACATAGTTGAGTTACGTTTCAATGCACACATTACATGTTTTCAACAAACCTAATTGCATTAATCTGTGCAATTACTACACTTTATATTGAACGCTGCGTGGATATCATTCACAGCCTTTTGAAAGTAATTTGCGCAGGAGGGTTTATCGGCTTTACTTCAGCAATGTAAATCAAGAATATTGTGTACCTCTTTGAGAAAAACAAGAAAATTAAAAAAGTAAGAAATGCAAACTTGAGAGAGCAGCACGAACTTTGTATCGTGGGATTCGATGACTAGCGCTATACTGATTCACCCACCATAAGTTGGAGCGGAATGCTCTCGCTATTTACATTGGGTCTGAAATCACCTGAACTGTTATCGGCGGCGTGCACTCTCTCAAAGAACAGGCATTTTTGCGAGTCCAATAATTTTAAATATTGCATGAATGGTGCACCAATACTGCATTGCTTCGACTGCAGGCATACAATGGGGCATTCTAAATGAAAATAGGCCACAAACGTCCACATCCTTTCAATATAGGTCACTGTTGTGTGATCCAGAAAACATGCTATAACTTTGACATTTGGCAAAAGGAACAATAGGTTCCCTATCTCAAACTATTTATCTAAGACCCCTCTATAAGCTGCGATCCAATTCTGGGACATCCTGTGTGTGTGTGTGTGTGTGTGTGTGTGTGTGCGTGTGTGCACACAAGGTATTATATATAGGTGACGGGACATTAAGAAAGCGGCAGTGTAGAATGAAAATATAAGGTTTACATAATAATGTTACGCTTTGACAGTTCGGATATATTTTAAGGGGGGTGTTAAGGTACCTTGCCAATCCATTGACTAGAAGTTTACTCGGAAAAATGGTGCGGTTACGTTTAAAGAGCATGCAACTAAATTTTTATCTGTACCGACGTAAACAGCTGCATTCCATTATGGTCATATTTTATGTAAGCAAGTATACATGAAGTCTATGTATGTTGCATAATGAACAATGTATTATTTATTATTCGAAATTAAGTGTAATTTTCTAGTGTTTAAAATGTCCAAGTTTAACATAAATATTGCACAGAATCACGGATGGTTATAGATTCTGCACTGCCTAGCATTATGCTTTGTATTGTACATGTGTTTGAATAATTCATTTCTCATTCGACGAATCACGCCCGTGCTCTTTGTCGGCCCTTACTCACCGCAGATGTGCGAGTGGCTTGTTTTCGATTATTATTATTGCAGATTGTTGTTGCGACCGACGGTTTCCTTTTATTGGTCGATGTATTGTCACATTACTTTTAATGAATACTAGGCTCTTTCTGTCGACTTTGGTTTGGAGTGCGCCTGGCAGTATATGAAGGCTCTCCGTGACCTAGTTGCCAGCATTTCTTTATGAGGACACCGCAATGTCAGCATTACATCTTTTCACGGATATCGATTGCAACCTCTTGTTAAATGAAATATACCTTATCCAATATGGCATCGGGTACCCAACAATATTGTGGGATTTTTCAACGATTTTCTCGGTTACCACATATACCGGGTGTCATCAAAGAATATTGCTCAGCCACGTTTAACGTCATTGAGTCTATAATCTAACTTGTAATGGATAGCGAAAGGATCCCACAAACTTCACTCAATTTCGTTTTTAGCTCCTTATGTACTGTATTTTTCCCACTGAAGTCAAAATACGTGGAATCACTTTCTGAATTGCCTGTCAAATTCAAACTAATCTATGAATCAGTACCAAATACGACCTGTAGTAAACGACCGTACACCTGTTTCCCTTAGAATACATCTATTTGAAACACGGGTACTAAATGAACTATATAGCCTTAAACTACAAATAATATTTTTGTCTGTTTCAGGTTTTCTCGTCCATTTCTGTCACAGCCACCATGATGAACGTGACGGAGTACGTTCCAGACCATCATTACTTTGGCTGGGTGGATTTTACTGTATTTGGACTTACTCTGCTGTTTTCTACTTTTATTGGAGTTTACATAGGCTGTGGCAAAAATAAACAAGAAAGCAGAGTTGATTATCTTTTTGCTGGAAAGTCTATGCACACATTGCCCGTTGCAGTATCGCTCGTTGTCAGGTAAGCAAAACAAGGTATACAGGTTAAAAATGTTTCATTACACAGAATATACCAGTACCACATTAATTATTTGATTCAATATCTCTGTTCACAATGACATAGTGGGTTATTAGGAATATATTTGCGTCACAGAGGTGTGATTATTGTTATAAATTAGTTTTGACCAAGAATATTTTAATTATTGTAATTGACTAATGGGTCGTCTCCTTAGCGCGGTGGTAGCGTACTGCTTACCAAGCGGGAGATCTGGGTTCGATCCCCAGTACCGGCTTGGGGATTTTTCCCCCGCTGGGAGACCTGGCCCTGGGTGCACTCAGCCTCGTAAGATCCCTGGGGAGCCAATTGAGGAGCTACTTGATGGAGAAGTAGCGGATCCAGGTCATGAGGACCGCATTAAACGACCGGGAGGGACTCGAGGCGCTGACCACGTCTCACCCTCCAATACTGCACCCCATCCATGACGTCTGTACTGGACCGAGATGGGGGACGCAGCGGCCGGGCGGTAGGCCAAGGTTCCCCGTGAGCTGTCGTACCATGGAGTTAATTGACTAATGGTGAATAAGGTACTATTATAATTGTTATTGTTATTATTATTATTATTATTATTATTAGTAGTAGTAGTAGTAGTAGTATTGGCATTATTAGAATTATTGGCATTATTATTACTGGCATTATTATTATTATTATTATTATTATTGGCATTATTATTGGCATTATTATTGGCATTATTATCATCATTATTATTATCATCATTATTATTATCATCATTATTATTATCATCATTATTATTATCACCATTATTATTATTATTGGCATTATTATTATTATTGGCATTATTATTATTATTATTGGCATTATTATTGGGATTATTATTATTACTGGCATTATTATTATTATTATTATTATTATTATTATTATTATTGGCATCATTATTATTATCATTATTATTATCATCATCATCATTATCATCATCATCATCATTATCATCATCATTATTTATTATGATGATTATTATTATTATATTATTATTATTATTATTATTATTATTATTATTATTATTATTATTATTAGTATTATTGACATTATTATTATGATTGGGATTATTATTTTTATTATTGGGATTATTATTATATGGATTATTACTATCATTGTAATTATTACTATTATTATAATTATTATTATAATTATTATTATTATTCGGATTATCAGTATTATCATCATGATTATATTTGGTTTATTATATAGCTGAAGATTTGAAATAAAAACGACAGTGGTTTTAAAATATATGAGAAAAAAAATTAGGAAATTGGAGAAACATTGTGTTCCGCTCAAAAATTGTAATTTCTAGATTTCACCGAAAATTATTATGTTTTGAGACAGCCTGAACTCAAACAAGCATGTTAAGAAGAACGCCCGCGCGCGAACGTGTATGTGTATGAGCGTGTGCGTGTGCGTGTGCACGTGTGCGCGTGTGCGTGTGGGTGTGGGTGTGAGTGTGTGCGGGCGTGCGTGCGTGTGAGCGTGCGTGTGTGTGCGTGTGCATAAGTGAAAATTGAAAGCGAGTTAATAAAAAAAATTAGAATTTAATTTTTCAATCTTCCAAGGTTGCTTCAAGGTTTTCAAGTAATTTTCTCCACCACAAATTACCCTTTGCGGGAGCATTTTTTGAAAATTGTAATTTTATCAAAAATGCATCAGTCGACACAAGGGTAAACTGTGTTCCAATACCAGCGGTGGAATTGAATTCTTCAGCTGGTTTTAACAGCAAAACCATGGTGGGTTGCTAGTATCATATTACCAATATTGTAATAATGTTGCCAAATAGTTGGCCTAACTATGCGAATATTACCCGGATAGTAAGTACTTCGATATGTAAGTCGTCATTAAGGTAGTTCTTTGAAGTTAGGAGATACATCGGTTGGATGATGAAGTAAAAAACAGGAATTCAGTTGGAGGATTTAAAATCATACCGGCATGTTGTCAAAGTAGTTCAATGTTTAGAGCAAGCGCACGGAGAGTTCAAAAACTGGCTGTTTTCTGCTGGTCCTAACAGTCCTTAAGTTGGTTTACGTAGGGCATTCTCTCTCTCTCTCACTTATATTTAGACTCTCGGCCATACGTATAGACAAGGAAATAAGGGGAATAATTTTAGTTAAAAAAGTCAATGCAGCCGGAAATCGAGCCCGAGAACTCTGAATAAGCTGAAAGATTAAAACATATAATTTTCAGACCTCTACAAGGAGTTATAACGGAAATGTAAGGCTTCTGGTACTACTGTTATAATGTGCAACAAGATATACACAAGGACTTGTGTGGTATTGAAACTGGCTGTTTTCTGCTGGTTCTAACATTCCTTAAGTTGGTTTACGTAGGGCATTCTCTCTCTCTCTCTCTCTCTCTCTCTCTCTCTCTCTCACTTATATTTATACTCTCGGCCATACGTATAGACAAGGAAATAAGGGGAATAATTTTAGTTAAAAAGTCCATGCAGCCGGAAATCGAGCCCGAGAACTCTGAATAAGCTGAAAGATTAAAACATATAATTTTCAGACCTCTACAAGGAGTTATAACGGAAATGTAAGGCTTCTGGTACTACTGTTATAATGTGTAACAAGATATACACAAGGACTTGTGTGGTATTGAAGCTGGCTGAACATTCTAATAAGCCGAAGTGGACAATCACAAAATTCTAAGGTGTCATATTTACATGACCTGATCTATATATTTTATTTTTATACAGCTTCTACAAAAATCATTTTTGACACAATTGGTAAAACTGCTGTTTTATATTGTGAGTAGGAAGCCTGCGAAACGAGGCCGTATGTATAATACACTATTTTTAGACAGTTCTCAATATCTATGTACATATTATAATTATAAATAGATTGTTTTATCTATTTCAGGGAGTTCATGCTTAAAGGTCTGCGATATTCTGTTGTTGCCTTGCTTAGCATCAGTGCTAACAACATGACGACTTACTCGTACAGAACGAAAACATTCTATACAGTGTAGCAGTTGTAATTTTGTTACCTCCACTGCTTGCATAATTTCGTCTGGTATAGCAGATTCCATGTTCACGACATTCAAATTATCAGCAATTTTTTGGATTGATACGAGCTTTCAGAGTCACAGCCTACTTGAATGAGGCCGTGGACGCATAAACCAAAGTTTGCTGCAATGGGATGTTATGATTTTATAACACTGAGTGACAGAATTTTTCTTTTTTTAACACTACTGACATCTGATAAAATTCCTACTTTTAGCATCAACTGTCTAAAAATATTTTTAAAGCCTTTTTTTTTTGGAAGGGGCAGCAAAGAGAAAAATACTTAAAATATATAGGATTGGGCCACATTGGTGTACGTGAGTGTGCATTGGCAAAGTTAGTGTATAACTTGAAATTTCGAGGTAGAGCCCAGGAAGCCCTTTCCATGCTAAAGAGATTTTGTATAACTGGTAAACGAAAGAGAGAAACAAAACTTACTACAAAAACATGTGTGTATTTCAACCTTTTACTGCGCTGTCATTCAGTTGTTTATCTTGATGTAATTTCAAAATCAGCATATAGTGCGCCTATTTCAAACATTTTACCATCCCTTCTACTTCTTATATCCACTTTATATAAAAACAGGTCTATTTCCCCAGATGTACCCGTGTGTTTTTCTCCCTAGTTTCTGGCTCCCACAGTCACAAGTTTAAACCCAGGGAAGGACGATGGATATTTTTCGAACGTAAACATTTTTATAATGGCTTCCTTCGGAAAGGAAGTAAAGCCGATGATCCCTTGTCATAGACCTATGGCAATAAATGAACCTCAAGCCTTATACCAAAACACCGAACGAAGCATCTCACATAAGTAGTCTTTCACGCCCAATATAGGTCGGGGCACTTATAACCATAGCAGGTAAAATAAGGACATAGTTTTAAAAGATGCAATATGTTCCATTCACATGATTTTCTCCACATGTTCTGCACACAAACTATTCCTACAAAATAAAATAAACATTAGCAGAAATGTCCTTATTACTTGCTTCCTTGTAAGTAAAACGGAAATACATTAGGCTAAAGCGAAAGCCAACACACAGAAAGCGTTTCCAGAGAAGATGAAGGTGCGCTTGTGACACAGCAATCGTTTATTCACAGAGCAGGAAAATGCACTGAGGTAGAAGGGCATCATTTTGAACATTTACTACACTAAGATACGGTGCTTGTGAAATAATACTGTACAATATCCGTGCAGTGGTAATGCTCTGTGCAGCTCTCTGTCATCAATGTTTAATTGCCTACAAAAGTACAAGAAAATGGTTTAAACGAAAGTGTTTATTTTTTGATGAGGACTAAGGAAACTTAATAAAAAAATGTGGGTTCCCATTTAAAAAAACGAACCTCAAGCCTCAAACTACCATCCAAACCTTCTGCAATTAAAAAACAACAAATGGCATTTACTTTCCACCATTATATCAAGCAACTTTTATACAAGACAATTCTTTCTATAGCGCTTAGTTTTGGACAAAAGGTTACTATTTTACCTCCATTCTTTGCATATAATAGGTAGAGAAGATCTTGTATTCCCCCAAAAATTTGAAGTCGAGATGTCCCCGGGCACATAGGTTTCGAGATCCCCTGAGTAAAGAAGTAGAAAAAGGTCCATGTGTGATGTTCACAAGTTTATACTCTTGAGTCTTTAAAATGGAATTTTGGCCTTTGACGAAGCAGGGTTTGCTCCAACGAATTAGTAACAGAAACTATTGAAACGTTCAGTCCTCCTCCTACAGGGCAATGCAACACAAGATATTTGAAGCACATAATTTAACTTATTAATGTCACGTGTGTTAATTGTGTATTTGTGTGTTTCAGCCACTTCTCAGGCATCACATTAGTGGGAGTACCAGCAGAGGTATACATGCATGGAACGCTATACTGGCTGGTTAACGTATCCTCCATAATAGTGACCGTTATAATTGGCTTCGTCTACCTGCCTCTCTTCTATGACTTGCAGCTTACATCAACTTACGAGGTAAGAATTCTAGAATTTGAGACCGTTAGTCGGCCTCGCTACTATAACTATTGTTATTTCCATCAATTGTTAATCAGTTAATGTGTTTAAGAGTGTTCATAATCAAGTATTTCATATATTCAAAAGTGTAAAGCTAGCTTCTAGCAAGCGCAGTTTAGAGTTGTTTACCCAAACTTGGATATTGGAAAGGGGAACGCTCTTTGTGAGAAAGTCATTCTTTTGTTAGGCACGTACATGGAGCGTGTGCGTGCAATAGAGAAATAAGTGATGGTGAGGACCTTACTTGTAGTGAAATCAGGCTTTTTCCAATGTGTGGGTGTTATGACGCATTCTGGGTAGAAAATGATGCATCATGAGCTACATCAACGCCAAGTTCGCAGTCTTTCTGACCAATCAGAGAAAAGCCACAATTACAGTAAATCTACTATATAAGTAGGAGATTGTAGCACATCGGGGCACTCAATCACGTACATCAGGGCAGTCAGTTACGCAATCAATTACACAGTCAGTTACGCATAGCACACACTCAGTTACGCATATCAAGACACACGCAGTTATACTCATCAAGGCATTCAAAGACACTCAGTCGCTACGTACGCGTAACCGTTAAGTTCAAGGCGCTTACTCGTTATAAGATTATTAATGCGGTGTGAGATTAATAAGTAAGTTTATTGAGTGAAGTTAATGTACGTCGTCAAGGAAGGAAAGCTCCTAGAAGTGATTGTAACCAGTTAGATTGTAAACCAAAGTGCTTGTTGACATGTCTTCTAATTAGGAATAAATCGAATATAGAAATAAAAGTGTGTGTTAAATGTTTCGTAAGATTACTCCCAAGCTAACCTCATTGCTACAAACCCGAGTGAGCTGAGCCGAGGCAAACCACCGGTAGTGGATCTTCTAAACAAGTTACGTGGAGATCTACTCTTTTGGTAGTGGAGTGAGTCTTGAGGCACCCGCCAACAAAAGAGCAACACCAACTTCATACTTGGCTCTTCAACGGGGTGTTAAACAACGCTGTATACCTGAGACCGTAACGTGGTACAGAAAACACCTCGTCACGTGGGGCTAATAAACCCGCTGCAAAATCCAAAGTTTCATGTAATATTTACTCCATATTAAATTTATTTCTAAACCGTTTTCCTACCATTACAGAGTAGTAAGAAGGTATTGCACTCCACCTGAAAGCCAATATCGAGATTTGTAGAGGTTTTGAGGGTTCTTAAAAAAATGCTTATTCTCTCAACCATGTGGAATGTAAATTTAGATATAGAAGTTATTATATTTGACCCAAAAGTTCAATGCTGAAAGTTCACAGGAAACATAAGTTTTAAACTCCCATAAATCGTAGGAAAGAATTTTTAATTTCTCTGCACGTACTATGTACATAGCAGGTAAAACTATATTGTATTCCACTAAAAGTTCAATTTCAGATTAGATGAGGTTAGTTCTGCTGAATAAACAACTATAAAAATGTGTGCGTGTGTATGTGTGTGTGTCTGTGAACAGCACAACTCAATTACGAAATGCCGGTTGAATACCAAACTTGAAAGTTTAGTTCAACGTCTTCCAAGTGTGTGATAGGAAGGTTTTCAAGCAAATTTGCCCACACTAAAGTACCCTTTATACAAAAGATATTTCGAAATTATTTTCTCAATGAGAAAATACCATAATATACAGTTTTTTATAGAATTAACCATTTCCGATATATTTCTGGTTTAGTTACAATGAAAGTAAACATAGTGCAGTCATATACCCCTTCCAATCTTCTTGCGTTTGTGACGTTGCCATGGGAGAAAACTGTGTTTTAATGAACTTTTCCAAAACGAGTACAGGTTTTTGAAAGCATTAGGTAATTGTAATCATGAATATTGTTCACATTGTAATGGCTTCGCAAAGGTAGGGGACACCCTGAAGATAACATAAGATAGCTGTGCATGCTTCTTCATTATCACCCATTGTGCTTTAGTTGAAAATAAAAGTGTTCTAAAATGTCCTACTCAGACGCAACCAAGAATAGGTTATCTGGCATAACTGTATAACAACCAAAGTTCAACATAAAGCTCTTTTTACAAAGTTACAGTACCTAGTTCTCAGTTTAAACGTCATTGTTCTCAAGGTATTTATTGTCCCATGCACCGGTTTTTCATTGCACATGTCATACTCTTCCACCGCTGAAGATCCGAGCTGTCACTGTGAGGTCTTCATCGGTTGGGAAATCTTTTCCATCCAAAAGATCATGTGACACGTTGTTTTCTGAATTCTTTTTTCAATGTTTGCTTTCAACTGCTCCATAACGATCGATGAACTTCCACTCCGGTCTTTATCATACACACTGGCTCTTCCTTACTTACTGGTAAATTATGCGTCATTTCCTTACGAAGATTCCTTCACTGCATTATCACGATACGCTTGTGTTATTTGCCTATAAAATTTGATTGGCTGATAATTTTGCGCATTCTTTGGCAGTAGAGAAGTACAACATCGGTATTGAAAAACTGATACCACGTCACAATAAGTGTCTGGATGCAATGGACATTACGATGAGAAAACGAGTAACGTACTGTAACTTTATTTACGAAGTTTTTTGTTGATATCTTTCGTTATTATTTAGTTACACCAACACGTTCGTTAAATTTCGGATGGCCCTCGTAGTATACAGCGCGTAATTATTTCTGGGAGACAAAAAATATTAACCAATGGAAAATTAACATCCCGCAGATAGTGTCTTGAGGCTTAGAGAAAAGAAAACAAGATTTGTCCTGGGCTTCGTCTTTAAAAATGGTAAGACTACTCATAACTGACAAATACTGGAGGGGCACACGAAACTAGGCCCGTGACGTTTGCGCCCCCTCCTCAAATTTCCTTTCAGAACTATCATTTAATTTCTTGCACCATCATGTGGTGCCGTGTACATCAAGAACGAGCGTTAAAGTTATTAATATCAAAACAGGGCGTGATATGACCTTCCATACCTTTTCTGCAAACTTACTATTCATATAAAATATTCTTCCTTTACTATTATGTGCTAATGAATATAAACGCTGCCAGAAATAGTGTTATTACTTAGTTGCTAATAAGTGACACTAGGCTGATCGACTGTCAGTGTTATGTGATTGTCATTGAAATTCGGTTCTCTTTCCATGGCCAGGGGAAAGATAACAGAGATATGAAACAGATGAGTACTTCCCATTTGAGAAACATTTTATAAATTTTAAAATTTAAACAAATAACAAGGAATGCCTCTGAAATGGTTAGGTGTGCATAAACACCGCATAACAATTTGTGTGCGCTAACGAAATCTACATATTTTGGGACAGGTTTTTTCTTCCTTTTCGGTTTACAAGTTATGCAAAAGTTATTCAGAATGAAGAGGACTTCAGAGGCTATTCCTAATAAATTCAGGATACATTTTGTGTTTATGATGCAAACATCTTTAACATACGACCTATTAATCAAAGTCATTAGGGCCCTTTTTAGAAACTCGAAAATTTCGGAAACTGTTCCACGTAGAGAGTAGTTTGCAGTGGGGGATTTTCTAAATACCAAGTTTGATATTTAAAGAACTTTTCACTTTTAAGTTATGCTGTCTAGATACACACACACACACACGGACAATTTTATGAAACTACATTTTTTTAATTTAAGGGCCCTCAAACCATGCATTTTCGGTGAATCTTGGTATAGAACTTTCGGGTGGAATATAATAACTTCTCTGCCTACTATGTGCATTGTAAATACGTGGCAGAGAAAGTAAAATTTTCATTAAGAGTGCATCTTGTATTCTTAATTCACAGGAAGAATCTCATTCTATTTGTGGGCACTGGAAAATTTTTATTGAAAAACATGCGTTCAGGAAACTATATTATGTGCATTAGCTGCGTTAACGTGCAGCTTCGTTTGATGATGATGATAATGGTGTTTAAGGGCGCTCAACTGCCGAGGTCATAAGCGCCCTTACGATTAAAACTTGGCAATAGGCAGTAAGAAAAATACCAAAAGAAAGGGAAAAAAAAAACACAAGTAAAAGAGCAAACACAGTTGAAACTGAAGTAACAGAACGGTCCAGCCCTCTAAACAGAGCTGGATATAAAACTCCATCTAAAATCAACACATTAAAATTAAAAGAGTTAAAAAACTGCTATCACACTAAAACGTCAAGGTAAAAGAAAGTTTTGCTAAAAATTTAAAAACCCTATCCACTGCTCTTGAGTCATCTGCCAGGACCTCAGCAAGAGAGGCCGGCATGCCCATAGATGACCGAATGTGTGCCAGGTGACCACACTCCAGCAACACATGACGAACTGTCTGTGCCTCCCCACAGAGCGCACAGACAGGAGCAGGTTCACGTTTAAAAAGGTAACTGTGAGTAAAAATACAGTGGCCAATTCTTAGCCGAGCTAGTACTACCTCCTCCCGGCGGAATAAACGAGAGGAGGTTACCCAGTTGACAGGGAGGTCCTTCACCTCTCGCAGCTTATTACCACGGAGAGCCGACCACTCCGCATGCCAAGTCGAAAAAACGGCTCTCCGTACAGCCACTCTAAAATCTTCTGCTGTTGAATGGGTAATCGTAACACTGGGCGCTGTGACTGCCGATTTCGCTGCCAAATCCGCCGTGTCATTCCCTGGCAAGCCAACGTGTCCAGGAATCCATGCGCACTCCACATTAAAACCAGAAGCGTGCAAAATGTGCAGAACGTCCTGGATGCGCTGCACCAAAGGATGGTAATTGTACAGCTCACGAATGCTCTGAAGGGCACTAAGGGAATCACTAAGAATAAGGCAGTCACCTAATTTTCGACGTCGAATATACAGAAGGGCTTGATAAATAGCATATAGCTCGGCAGAATATATAGATGTGCAACTAGGCAAACCGTAAGTAGAAGTTGCGGTGCCAGTGACAAAGGCACATCCAACACCGTCGGGGCTCTTACTACCATCGGTGTAAATGCAAATACGGCCACTGTATTTGGATAAAAATTCTAAAAAGCAACGACGAATACTATCAAGGGGCGTAACAGATTTCCCGTAGAGCGTCATCCCGAGATCGACATGGGAGGTAGCGCGTAACCAAGGGGGGTGTATACTCTCTCCCTTGGATAACAGCCGAGGAATGTCAACATGGTGCTGGCGTAGAAGCTCACGGAAACGAAAACCTGCTGGCCTGGGGCTCAGAGAGCGGAGGCGGTATCGCTCGTGCAGCTCAGGGGAGAAAAACGCGTGATAAGTTGGATGCCCAGGCATACACTTCAGCCCACAGCCATAATTAGCAAGCAGGACATCACGCCGACAACGCAGAGGAGGTTCTCCCGATTCGGCGTAGAGGCTAACAACTGGGCTCGTTGGAAAAGCTCCAACGGCCACACGGATGCCCTGGTTATGGACTGTGTCTAACCTTCTGAGCACTGAAGGTCGAGCTGAAGAATACACAATGCTGCCATAGTCCAACTTCGAACGAATCACAGCACGATAAAGACGGAGCAATACCGTCCGATCCGCACCCCAAGATTTGCCACTTAGTATCCGTAAAAGATTTAGAGAACGGTCACATCGTGCTCTAAGCTGTGCTATTTGTGGTGCCCAACAAAGTTTCCGATCGAAGATCAAACCAAGGAATCTCGCCTCGTCTGCGAAAGGAAGTAAATCTGGCCCGAGTCGAAGAGACGGCGGCATTTGCCAGTTACGGCGCCAGAAGTTAACGCAGACTGTCTTCTCAGCGGAGAAACGAAAACCGTGTTTCGAGCTCCAAGCATAGAGATTGTCCAAACACCGCTGGAGACGGCGTTCCAAAAACGGTGTACGCTGAGAAGTACAGAAGATGGCAAAGTCGTCCACGAATAAACAGGAAGAGACACCTTGAGGCACACATAGTGATATGGAATTTATCGCAATAGCAAATAGAGTCACGCTGAGTACCGAGCCCTGCGGCACTCCGTTCTCTTGAATAAAATGGTTAGAAAAAACCGAGCCCACCCTCACTCGAAAAACGCGGTCCCGCATAAACTCCTGAATGACCAACGGTAGGCGTCCACGTATGTTCCAGTTGTGCAGAGAACGCAATATTCCCGCCCGCCAACACGTGTCGTAGGCCTTCTCGAGGTCAAAAAAAAATCCCAACTGTGGGGCTGTTCTTAAGAAACCCGTCCATAATCTGAGTTGACAGAGAAACAAGGTGGTCAGCAGTTGAACGTCGTCGTCGAAAGCCACACTGGATGTTCGTCAGAAGATTGTGGGATTCCAGCCACCACACCAACCGTCCATTGATCATGCGTTCCATCACCTTGCACACGCAACTGGTGAGGGAAATAGGACGGTAACTGGAAGGAAGATGGCGGTCCTTTCCAGGTTTAAGAATGGGTATGATGGTGGCCTCCCGCCACTTGTCTGGAAAAATGCCATCAACCCAGACACGATTATAGACCTCGAGTAGGAAATCTTTGCCATCAGGAGAGAGATGTTGCAACATTTGGACGTGGATACCATCTGGACCTGGTGCTGAGTGTCGTGAAGAGGAGAGTGCATTGTCTAGCTCTGCCAGGGTGAAAAGGCGATTATAATCCTCAAGGTTGCCAGAAAGAAACGAGAATTCTTGAGATTCCACCTGATTCTTAACTGTAAGAAACTCAGGGGAATAATTTCCTGAGCTAGACACCTGAGAGAAAGCACTGCCTAAAGTATTCGCCACATCAAATGTATCAACAACAGCTCCGGTAGGTGTTTTGAGACCGGCGATGGGCATATGGTTCGGTTTCCCAGCCACACGTCTTAACTTATCCCATACGACAGAGGAAGGTGTATGTCGATTAAAGGAACCCACGAATTTATTCCATGACATCTTTTTGCTATCCTTAATAACCCGCCTTGAATGTGCACGCATCCGTTTATAGTGTATCAGGTTATCCAGTGTAGGAAAACGCTGGAAAACCCGTAGAGCTCGTCTGCGAGCGCGAATAGCATCCCGACAGTCATCGGTCCACCAAGGTACCGGAAATCGACGGCTGTAGCCAGTCGAACGCGGAATGGATTGCTCAGCAGCAGAAAGAATGGTCCCTGTGAGATGTTCGACCAAGTGGTTCACAGAGTCGTGCTCTTCGTAGTTAAATTCAGCCAAGTGGGAGTACAGTTCCCAGCTGGCGTGGTCTAGGCGCCAACTAGGTAAACGGGTGGAACATACAACGGGTGTCAATACACTAATACGACAAGGAAAGTGGTCACTAGAATGTAAATCCGAGATGATATTCCAGCATAAGGTGACTGCCAGCTGAGGGGAACAAATTGCAATGTCAATGTGTGAAAAACTATGAAATGCGTCAGAAAGAAAGGTGGGCTCTCCGGTGTTCAAGAGAGCAAGATTCTGACTATCCAAGAAGTCTTTAAGTAGCGTACCTCTTGCACAAGCCCGAGGAGAGCCCCAAAGAGGGTGATGGGCATTCACGTCGCCTACCAATAAAAAGGGTGGTGGCAACTGCGAAATGAGGTGTTCTAAGTCGCTGTGCGAGAGGTCCGCAGATGGAGGCAAATAGATACTGCAAATGGTGAATGAAGCGGAGGGTAGCTTAATGCTGACAGCAACGGACTGGATTGCAGATTGTATGGGTACGGAGTTGGCAAAAATATCATCTCGAATAAGCATCATAGTGCCCCCATGTGCCGGGACACCGTCCTCCGGGGATAAATCACATCGTACGGAGGAGTACTGCCTGATGGTAACGGTGTCCTGTGGACGGAGCTTCGTCTCTTGTAAACATACAGCCAAGGGTTCATGCTGGCGCAGCAACAAGTCAAGCTCTGGTCGATGTGGTCGAATTCCGCGTATGTTCCAATGGAGGATAGCCATTGAGTATATTATGGGATAAGTTTCAAATCGAAAGACGCTTCTGCAGATTGGGATTAGCTGGTCGGTTCAATTTGTTCTTCTTAGGCGTTGGGCTAGTACTATTTTCAGGAGCACGATCCTGCCGTTTCCGCACTGTCCCTCTGGCAGTGGCGGCAGAATCCTCCTGGTCCATCTCCTCCACAAGGGAGGTCCCTTTTTCAAGAGCAGTTTTCGGTCCAAGTAGTTCGAACCGATTGGATGTGCTGATCGGCGAAGACGGCCGTCGCCGATTCACGCCCTCCTCCCCAGATGACCCTTCAGAGGAGGATACACGTGTGGAGTTGCGTGTACTTTTCTTACCTTTAGATGACTTGGTAATAGATTGCACATTCTCTTTCAAAAAGTCTTGTCGGACATACTTGGTCTTAAACTGTTTTTCCGGGGCAGAAGACGTCGTGAATTTAATAGCTTTAGTTCCGGAGGTCGAGGCTTTCGGTGACAAGTGTGCAGGACTATTCTGTAAGCTGGCGGATTTGGCAGATGTTGATACCAACTTGGGTGTAGGTGCCGAAGGCTTTGGCAGCGCTTGGGCTAAAATAACCTTTTCCGCAATTGTAGCCCCGTTCATATCGCCGGTCTGTGTTGCGATTTCCCGACGCGGTACCGGTTTAGCTGCAACTGAGCTATAGGTACCGGACCTCGGGGCAGAGGGTTGGCGGAGTCGCAGGAGCTTCCGGGCTTCCAAGAAGGACACCTTCTCTTTCACCCGTATCTCCTGGATCGCTCGTTCCTCTGCAAAACGGGGGCAGTCTCGGGAACTAGATGGGTGTTCCCCGTTACAGTTCACACACGATGGAGCTGAAGCACAAGCCCCATCGTGGGAGGTGTCACCGCAGTGGACGCAGGTGGACTTGCCGGTACACAAATCACTAGTGTGACCAAAACGTTGGCATTTAAAGCACCTCAGCGGATTGGGTATATAAGGCCTAACTTCGATGGCTTCGTACCCTGCTCTAATCTTTTGAGGCAGATCAACCCGATCAAAAGTAAGAAACAGGGTACGAGTAGGCAGGAATTCACCGTTGATCTTACGTTGTACCCGATAAACAGCTGAGACACCCTGAGTCGCAAGATTTTCTTGGATCTCCTCAATGGACAAACCGTCCAACGCGCGGGTTGTTACTACACCGCGGGAGGAGTTCAGCGACTTGTGCACCTCGACCTTCACTGGATAGCTGGCTAACGTGGTGGCTTTAAGTATCCTTGCAGCTTGCGAGGCGGAGTTGGCTTCTACAAGAAGTGTACCGTTGCGAGCTCGAACGCAAGATTTGACCGGACCAGCAATGGCATCGAGACCCTTTTGGATAGTAAAAGGGCTCACCGTAAGGAACTTCTTACCTTCCTCTGTCCTATGAATAACCAAGTAGCGAGGACCACATGACTCGACTACTTCCTTTCCAACGTTTGCATTTAAAATAAGGGGTTTTGGTTTTGGTGCCATAAAAAAAATGTTATAAATTCATCCCCCAGTGCTCCCCACCCACCACGGAGCCCAACGAGGGGTCACCCCACTGGGGTGACAGGGCTACACAGGGGATATAGCGGGCTCGCCGTCCCACTCACCCTGGAGTTCGGTGTAATACCTAGTCCTGGCCGATTGACTAGGGGTGGGTTAGTCCCTAGCCTCCCGTTTAGGCAAATCAGAAACCAAAGCGGTGTATTAGGCTGCGCACCCTCCCCAGTTACTGAAAGACAGAAGCCCAGGCTCAGGTACGCAACCCTCAACCAACCAGGATATTCCTTTTCACCGACACGGGTCTCCACGCACGGCCTACACGTGGGTGGGCATTTTGACCTACTGACTCCCTCACCACTCTGAGGTTGCCCACAGAGGGAGTCAAGGTGGCTCGGGACCCCGGGTGCGCCTAACCCGTACCTACCGTAGTAGGCCCCTGGGGGGAGCTTCGTTTGATGACTGATATTGCGTACGTAGGCTCTCCAATTAGATTCTGATCAAAACTGACTCTGCATAGTAGATACGCTACCATTGGCTACAAGAGTAATGGCATTAGACAAATAAGTCTAAATGAGGCCACTGATGCTTTTCCGTATTTTCCTCACGATTTCTCAAACGGACCTTTCAGTCAAAGTTTTGGGGAATGGACTATCGCTGAAATAGACATTAATTGAAAACTCAAAGACGCAAAATATTCAAAACAACAGAGAGAGTGTGTGTGGAGCCAGTTCAACGAATTCTGTGAGCAACGAAGCCATGGTTTATGATCATGGACATCAAGTTGCAGTGATTTGGGAGCAAACATACGTCAAGACATATTATTCTTCGTGTTCAAAAAGGCTAATCATTGTTATTTTATTCTCGAAATAGTCTTATTCCATACAGCTCGAGCTACAAATTTTCACTGGATAAAAATTACTCTAGTTACTTTATTATATTATTTAATGTATTCATTTTTGTAATAAAAACAAAATATTCAAGTTTGATCCAAAATATGGGGTTTTCAGTTGACTTTCCCCATAATTTGCAAAACGGTGTTCACTGAAATTGTTTGCTGCTTGTTGACAAATATTCTAAACTTGATATGTATTTGTGTTGCAGTACCTGGAGATACGCTTCAACAAAAGCGCCCGTGTCATGGCGTCTGTATTGTTCACTATATCAGTTATCCTGTATATCCCTTTAGCTGTTTACGTACCAGCATTAGCATTGAGCTATGGTAAGTACATCTTTTGTTATCGGGATATTATTACTCGTTACTTTTATAAGGGAAACAATTTTTACTTTTTCTAGTGAGTAGCATGAACAATGAACATAGAAGGGTAGCTAATGAATTTCTACCAAGTGTGCGATACCGAAGTTCACCGAAAATAGATGTTTTGAGAACCCCCAAATACAAAAAAATTAGAAAAGATCCCTCTCTGTTTCTGTTTGAGCAGCATAACTAAATAACGGGGTGTCCATTAAATTCCAAACTTGGTATTTAAGTTCGGTATCCTCCAAGTATGTGACAGGGACCGCGCCGTGGCCCAGGCTCTCAACTAGATGGCCCGGTTTCGATACCAAGTGACCGCATATGAGATTTTTGGAGAACAAAGCGGTGCAGGGGCGGGTTTTCTCCGGGTTTCCCCCGCCATCACATTCCACCGGTACTCCATCTTCCTTCTATGTATAATCAGCATCATAGCTTGTGGTGCCATGCTAGTAAAAGTGCCCGTTAAACACTATAAAAGAATTAAAAAAAAAAAGAGGAATGCGACACGAAGATTACCAAAAAAAATTCCCCCAACCTAATCTACATTTTACATGGTATATATTTTTAAGTTTCTGAATTTCTTGGAGAATATTCCTCTTCATTTCCCTTCATACTGTATGCATTTTGCATAACAGGCAACCCAAAAGAGATAGGCAAAAAATGTGGTGTACAAAAATATAGATCTCGTTAAAACACACAATTTAAGTCTGTATACATTTTTTTTGGTAGAGTTACCTGTTTACAAGATATTGCCTGTTATTGGTTTCTGTTTTAAATTAATTAATTAATTAATCAAACGGAGAGTTCTCCTTCGTTTCATACCTCTTTTTTTACTCCTAGCAACGGAAATAGAAAGGAATTTCAATTTCTTTATATAGCGATAGGTTTTAAAAGATTTTACTACTGTGTTAGCCTAGAGTATTCCCTTAGTTACTTCTGCTTACAAGGAAGCGAGTAGGAAGACAATCCCTGCTAATGTTTATCTCGATGTAGATGAATGTATTATCTTTTGTAAGAATGGTACAGAGTTCACTTGAATGGAACTCATTCCTTCTCTGTTTTCCCTTCTGTGTGTAGAGTTGACAAGCCAGCAGCTGGGGTCAGATAATCGCAAAGAGGCAGAACCTTTACAACAGAGAGAAAAATGGGTGATCAGTCCGATGAATGGTATGCAAATGAGAAAGTGGATGATTTGCAATAAGATTGAAACGATCTAAAGTAAACGTGATTATGGTGCATTTTGGTGGGATGAATGGCGGCGGAAACCGGAACACCCTAATAAAACCCACGTCCACCATAAACCCCACATGTCGTCCTTAGGAACCGAACCCGGACGGGGTTTTTAGCCAACGGGAAAAACAAAGAATAGAGACAGCAGAAATGACGTCATTGATATCACTACCTGGATATAAAATGTTAAAAACTGCAAAAAAAAAAAAAAAAGGATAGCCATGAATATCTTGGAATTACAAGCATTGGAGAAAAAATTGACGGATACATGTAAAGATGGCATGACCATGTAAATAGAATGGATCCCAATCGCATCCCCAAAGTTTTGAATGATTACAGATCTATCGATACAGATCGCCCCCCAGAGACGAAAACACCAATTTCAATAGGAATCGTTAATTATATGGAGACGAAACAGGCCCTATGACCAAAAACGTAATTGTTGATATATTTAAGACACAAGGAATGAAATGTTTACTACAATCGGTCAAAAAATAAAACAATGCTATTTATAGCAAACTTTCGGACGTCTGTATGTCCTTCCCTTGGTTTGGGCTTTATAGTCATTTAAACATTGTACAATGCATCTCTTTCCTGGTATATGTCATCAAACAGCGCTTTTCTCAAAACTACTTTTTCACACGTTCAACATGCTCCACGCATCTCAGTTTTTGCCTATATACAATTAAAATGTCCTAGAATGTACAAAAATATACATTGTAATACTACACAGGACAAAATTGTACTAACAATGTTAATTTTACAAACAAAAAAAATATATTTTTCTCAACAAATTATTTAATTTTACAGGTTAAACTTTTTAACATTCTAAAAAATTCTAATAATTCAGTAATCAAATTTATTGAAATATCCCTATTTAAATCTTTTGCTTGTGCTTTAAAGATCAATTCAGAAATTTCCAACTAATTTTCTCAAATTCTGGATGTTTATAATGCAACATATTTACATAATAATGTTTATGAAGTAATTTATATATTGCCAGTCGTTTATCAAATTTCAATGAAACTGGACATTCATATTAACACAATAACAATGCCATCACAGTAAAGCTTTCACAAATATCTATGCTAAATACAGACAGTTGAAGTTGCAATTCCATTTTCCCTTAAAGCAAATTGTCCTAATTCGTCTCCAAATCTAAACCAGATTTAAATATGTTGTTCGCTATCGAATATTCACGCAGAGTTTTAATTTACAGCAATGTTTCCATACACACTATCACAAAGGAGAGCACCTCTAATATATACTTTAATAACATTTAAAAAAAAAAAGTCTGAAAAAGTTCCATTAACATGACTTTCTCTATAAGTTCTTGTTACAAAACATGATTCCTTTATCGACATCGCGGTAATCCAGATAAGCATCAACAGAATACAATATGCTAAATATTTTAAAAGCTGTCGCTATGCGATTGTCATTAAATGACGCTTCTTCGCAAGTATAAGTAGTTTAAAATTGAAGACAGTAACAAAGAATATCTCGCAAACGGTTAACTCAACCAAAAATATTAATATGGTATAAATTGTATATTTTTACGAGATCTAATTTTTTTTATGTAGGAAATGTTTGTCTTTCTCTTACGGTTTACCAGTTATAAAAATGCATCCAGTTTGAAGAGATCTTCATGGGTATTAAAAGAAAACTCATTATTGCACTTCGTTTCTCATAAAAACATCTGAATAATATTTTAATTCAGAACCATTTAGAGCCATTTTTGAGAAGATCAACATATTCAAAATATGTTCCATGTGAAGGGTAATGGGGGATTTTCCCAAACATCTTCGTATATCTTTAGAAGATATTGAGTTTAAATACCAACTTCGCTTTTGAGCTACGGTGTGCTTGCCTGCCTGCCTGCCTGCCTGCCCGTCTGCATATCAGCCTACATACATACGGATCTGTTTTTAAAAATGCTGTTTTGAATTCCTGTGACCTTAAAAGTATATTTCCGGTGTAATTTCGGTATTGAACATGTTTGGGTGGAACACAATACCTTTTCCTCTAGCATGCACATTGTATATACGTGCTAGAGAAAGTAAAAGTCGTATCTTGCATGTACCTTATATTACTCGCGTAGTTCGTTAATTAACCGTGGTACCGAATACAGCAAACATTTACTGACTATATGAGAATCTTGGGTTTAATCACGCACTCAACATTACAAACATAAGAAAACAAAAGCGTGTATTAACAATTGGATTGTTACGTTAACAAGGACTGCGCGCACCTAATTTACATTTAGCCGTATATAGCACACAATTTTCTCCAAGCGAAATATGTTACAGTAATTAGAACGTTTAATTAATTCTGGCAGCGTGGGGAAGCAACGTAAAGACCAAAACCTTTTCAATAACTAACTGTAATGTCAACTAGAAGCCAACAGCGTTGCTGAGAATTGGAAAACCCATTACATTATTTATCCCTAACAAAGTTTTGTTTGTGGACATGGTTACAACTTTGTTTTGCGAATTCGAAGTGGACAAATCACAGGATAATGAGACTGCTGCGTTGCTCTTCCTCGTGCCTGAGGTTCAAATCTCGCTTCTTGCAGAAGGCTAGAATGGTTTCTGGGAATACGGGATCGGCAGAGCATGCGTAAGGACGTTAACGGAGATCTCGGTGGTGGAATGAGAAGCACGGTATTCGGCTTTCTCTATTTACTTTATCAGTAAACCACCAAGTCACACTTCACACCACCAAAGTTTCTAAAAATCCTGGTTGCAGCTATGAACTATAACCTTTCAAAGTGTCGCTTCGGTTCCTGATAAAGAATGCGACAACAAGCGCCATGCTTTCCATTCTTCGTTAGCCAATTAGTAAACAAAAGTGTTTCTGCCTGATGCTATGCTCAATGGTAGCTGTACCTCTAGGTGAAGCAACCAATTCCCAATCAACTGAATCAACCAATAAGCTGGTTCAGAAACCATGCAGTATCTTGAATACGATACCTCTGAGCTATATTTGTTTGGGCCAGGAAGCGCTCAATCACTTTTTCCACGACTGTACATACGGGCCACGCGCGTTTATTTCCCTCAAACAAGGGATGGGATACTCATAAGGGAAAAGTGAAGGGCAGGTCTTACGATAATCAGAATCCAACTTCAAAAGATGGATATATATATCCCATTAAAGTTTCATCTCTCTAGCTTTAAGGCTCTCTGAAATTTGACCAAAAGTTGTGAAAAATTTAGATTTTTTTCGAAATAAATAATATGAATTCTAAACTTTAAGAAGATGCGGTTTTTCTGCACTTTAACTGCCGATTAACTGACGTTTTAAATGTGCAGGCAATACTTATTAACAAGTTGCTCTAATTTACTTTTTTTTTTTTTTTTGCAAACTTTTTTCCAACACTTTTAAACACACAGAATGTTTTACAAGTACAATTGTTCACTAATTTGTTTATTTTTGTAACATTTCTCAAAAGTACATTAAAATTGGTCATGTAGTTTTGCAAAACAGTGCACCACTCTTGAGAAATAAAGTCAAAACTGTGCAAGTTGTGAATTATGAGAACTATTTGCTCGAGCAATATTGACACGTATGATTGCAAGCCACAAAATAAACGCGCGGTTCTCAGCCAATATAGAAAATATCGCTGGTCATTTAAATGATAAAATTTCTATATTTTTGTTTTTCCTACCAGTTTAGAACTATTTAATTCAATTTTATAATATATACTTTTTATAATATTTCTTTGGGTTCCCATTTAATTACTGGAGCTTCATCACAAGAATATTTTTGCCTTATACTTATGTATTAACTAAAAGCTGTCGAGATATTGCTGTAAATTTCATTCATTGCCTAAGCTTAGGTAATATATTCTCTTTGTTTATTATAAATAAAACTGAATTTTATGGGAAACTCTATGTAACATTATCTTCATTATTTATTTTTACTCCCTCTCTCTCTCCCTCTGCACATGTACATAGTAGGTAGAGAAGGTGTTGTATTCAATCCAAAAATTCCATACGGAGATTTAACTAGAGATACAGATTTTGAGACACCTGTATAAAAAAAGCATTTTTGGAAAAATGTCCGTGTGTAAAGTACAAAACATGATGTTTAAGTTTAAAATCTCCCAAAGATGCGACTCTAGGATGAAAAAAATCCTCCCACCTCAATCTACCCTTCAAATGGAAATACTCTCGGAAATTTCAATTTCTTCAAAAATTGCTTTAAGGAATTTGAAAAAAATGCTGTATACTAAAAGTAATTACATCACAAATCAGGTATCTTGAATTTGCTCGAAATAGCCTCTGAAGCCCTTCATTCTTAATTACTTTTGCGTAACTGGTACGCCGTAAGGCGTAGAGAACACTTACTCCACAAAAACTGTACATCTGTTAAAACACACAATTTATGTCCTATACATTTTTGTTGTGGAGATAATCATTTACGAGGTTTTCGCTTTTTTGGGGGGGTTTCAATTTTAAAATACTGTAATCACAAACAGGAAGTCGCCCGTGTTTCTTTTGTTTTACTCCTCGCTATGAAAAGAGAAGCTGATTGCAATGGAAATTGCAGAGCAACATTTGACTGTTGCTTTAGCTTAGTGTATTTTCTTAGCTCCATTCTGCTTATAAGGTACTAATTCCTGTTAATGCTTATCTCAATTAGAATAAGTACACAGGGAAATATTTTTTCGTAAGAAGTCTGTTTTCAGAACAGGTAGAGAAAGTCATGTGGATTGAACACATGAGATCCTTCCTGTTTTTTTTAACCTCATTTGTGTTTTTACTCACTCACATTTGTTGTACAGATACAAGTAAATGTCATATTTTATGAATTCAGAATAAAGAACATTTTGCTATATACTGTAGGCTAATACATTTTGATTTATCTGAAATTAATGCACGAAAGAGACAGAACGTAAAACTGATAGGGAATCAACTTAATTACTGGTTTTGCGCAGCTGACATCATATCCTCAGATTGGCTTACTGATTGCATTTCTGTTTCAAAAAGAGATGTTAATTTTCTCTCGTTAGTATCAAAGTTTCAATAATAATTTTGTCCTCTCTGGAGAGAAACAGCAAATTAATTAACTGAAAAGTGACCGTTACAATTTCCCATAAATATAATTGACTTGTAAATGTGTAGGATTACTATTAAAATATAATAACTTCAGTATTTAAACTCCCCTCAATCCTGAAGTACAATAGTTCGTCTCTCGCACCACTCCATCACTGCGTTTCTCTTAAAATATATTCTTTGGTCCGAGTGTTTTGTGGCAGACAAAAGGGCAAAGGTAGGAAAGAGTTCTCGTGCCCAGGTCGGCAGCCACTGTCTCAGTCACGTGCCGTCTTTATCGTCCAATTCCAGTGTCTCAAAGACTGTAATAAAAAATATATACAATTACAAGCACTATGGAAATAGGGGAATTTAGTGGCCTTAAAATCCTTTAAAAGCTGATCGCTATGTGAAACAATTAAAATTCGATTGCCAGGCGGAAACAAAGGAGATGAAACGAAAAATGACTTTCCATTTAAAAAAAGTTTAAGTGGTTTTATATTGAAACTAATAACAAAAAAAAATTCGGAACTATTTAAAAAATGTACAAAACATATATTGTGCGTTTTAGAAGATTTACATTATTTTGCAAAGTAGATTTTTGTATTTCTCTAAAGTTTATCAGTTAAAGAAAATTCATCCAGAAAGAAGAAGTCTTCAGAAACTCATTCCAGAAGTTTCAAGATAAACATTTCGGTTTCCAAAAATGTCTTAAAACATTTATGATATTTTACTCAAAATCGTTAAAGCCGTTGCCTAGAAAATAAATATTTTCAAAAAATGTTCCATGTAAAGTACGTTGTGTGTGAGGGGAGTTTCTTGAAAGCCTTTGTGTCACATCCATCTCTGGTTTGATATTAACCAATTTTCGTTTGAGTTATGGTGTCCAGACACAAACCTAAACACACACGGTTTTCTAAAAACAGTTTGTTTTGAATTCAGGGAACGCTAAAATGTGTATTTTAGGTGAAATCACTGTATCAGCATTTAGGGTGGAATACGATACTTCTGTATTTACTGTGTACATTATACATACCGGCTAGGGAAAGTAATAAGTGAGCTGCACTGTGTATGTCAATTGCAGAACACGTAGCCTACAATTAAAGGCGGCTGTTTAAGTTGTTACCCTGGCCCCTGCCAATTTAATATCTGGTCCTTGAGTATAATATTAACAATTGGATTGGCAGAACATGGCCGAACTGACAAAAGGTGACATTACAAGTTAATACTTGTTATCACTTGATGGCACTTCATTGAGTTTTAGAGCAAAAATAAAAGTAATACAATGACAAGGAACAAATAAAGTCGTTGATGAAAGCTGTCCTAGCGTCACTCAGTTAACCACATTAGGAAACAATTCTTAACTAACTATTTCCTCTAGAAGACCGAATTATATCCAATGTTTAAGCCTTTCTGGTGTATCAATCGTCGTGAGACACTTACATAAAGGCGGTATCTGAACCACCTCTACATTACTACATCGATTACAAAGTTTTTCATTGGTTCGCTTTTATGACTCTGAGTTATTTTTCAGCCTAGTCACATAGAGAACCGATACCTGCTAGGTTTCCCTTAGCTGTAAACCCTACAGCGAGTGAATCACTATTGCGATCTAAGGGAAGGTTATTTTTTGTGGACGCCAGTGTACATTTCAGAAGTAGCAATGTTTAAATTCTAGGAGATTAGAATTAATTTTAAATACGAATTTTTTACTAATATCATTTGTAACGTATGATCTTAAATAAATATATAGGTACTCATGTAAGCATTTTAGGCTTATCTCCTTTGTGAATTGACTTGCCATACGTACCGTATTGAACGGGATTTCCCGTGTTCATTGAGGAAGAATCGTGTTCCGTATTACAGTCATTCGGGACGTCCAACATTCCGTGTGACATTCTCATAAAGTTTCGTTTTGATGTGCATTCTACGTTCATCTGCACATCGGTTGGTCACGTGGTCAACTATATCGCTATGTAGCAGCTATGTCATGCTGTCATGCTGTCAGATGACCGCGAGGAAAAATCACGTTTATGGACTTGGGGTGGTTTCTTTTTTTATTTGCCAATTACTGAACAAACTAACAATTTCAGCACAAAGGAAAGCCAATATGTTTATTTAACAAAATAGGGAAAATAAATGACGTGATCCTTCTCTCCAAACTATTTTTACAAAAGAATATTCCTTACTCTATATCGTGGTAACCAAAATAAGCATCAGTAGAAAATGTTGTACTAGCTCTTTCCAGGTTAAAGGGAAATAAGGTAATACGCTAGGCTAAGACGATAATCACGTTTTTTAAAAAGCCTGTCGCAATGTGAAACAATTGAAGTTCGGCTTTTCATTCACGGCCAAGAGTAAAACAAAAGAGAGATGAGACGAAAGTTGACCTTCCGTTTGAAAAAAAAATGAGTAACTTAAATTCAAAGCAATAACAAGAAATATTTCGGAAGTGGTCAACTATAAAACGGTATGACACAAAATGTGTGTTTTAATGAGCTCTACATTTACACTTTCTCTACATGCAATATGCACACAGTAGGTAGAGAAGGTATTGTATTTGACCAAAAAATTCGATGCCGAGGTTTCACAGGAAGAATGTGTTTTGAGGCCCTCTGCGAACAAACAAAGCATTTTAGACAAAGGTGCGTGTGTGGGCAGTATAGCTAAAGAAAAAGAAAACTTAAATACCAAGTTGTTTTTAAGCGGACACCATTTCAAAGCGTTGATCTGGTTAAATGACTATGTCAATCTTAAAACCATTTTTCTCAAATTCAGTTTTTCACTATTTTCTTATGATCAAAATCCACCAGCTCCTACAAAAACGTATGCTACAGATTTGAATGTTTTTCCCAGTGTACTTCAAAATATGTGCAGTAAAATAACGTATTGGAATTTTTATATTCGTCACAGTTTAGTTTTAAATAATTATAACCTAGTCATACTCTGTTTTTTCTCGGTTTTTTCACTTTGTTACATAAAATATGTATATTTTGAAAAGTCTATCAAATATGGGCAAATTCAAAACAAACGTTTTGTTACAAAGGTATTAAGGAGTTAATTTAAAAGAATAACATTTTGAGTACGATATCTGTCGGAGAAGATAGCGTTTGAGTTTTGTTAGTAAAATTGATATAAATTAATAGATGCAGAATGACGTTATACTTGTGGCTACTAATGCCCGCCAAGAATCAAATCTCCAGGTTTAATATCTGGAAACACGACTTCTTCTTTGACTTCGGTGTCCATTTAATTACTAATGTAATTTAGACATGCGGATAACTAACCAGGTCTTGAGAATCTCTACAGTTATTGCACAAATTATGTAGGAACACCTACGTTTATAAAGTTGGCATTGACGAAATTTTGCTCAACCCTCTAAAAACATGACCATCTCTTTTACAGGAGTTCTAGCTACATGATTGACAAGGTACTTTACTTCCCTAAATGTGTCTGAACTGCCAAACCTAAGTCTTGTATTTTCATGCTACACTACCGTTGTCTTATTAGTAGTTTGGCTGCTCCCGTTGAACCATGGAAATAACTTGAATCTTCGTCTCCATGTCGCATGTGAAAGATCTCATGTAAATGCCGTGGCTGTTGTCCAATTGAAGGACACATGTAAATAATAATTCTTCAGCCCCTCCTCTACAAGGCAGAATTGTTTTGTAATTAGTTTAGCCCTTTCTTGACTACATATCGTAGTGAAAGTCTTTTATAGTGACGGTACGCGACTCACTATTCCATTTCACAAGCACATCACATAGTTAATTTGTTTCTGTCCATATCCTTAAGTTGTTTTTCAGGCCAGTCACATAGAGAACTAATACTGTTGATTTTGGTTACCTGGAGGTGGAAACCTGCAATTGCAATCCAAGAGAGTGGGACACTTTTTATGCACGCAGGTGTATAACGCTTGGGACAGAAAAATACTCATTTTCATAATTTGTAGTAGTGCGTTATGCTCGGTAAGCTTTTACATTTATCTAACCAAGGAACTGTTCCAACCACTCTTTAACACGATTCTCTATAACCGAATTGTAAAATATCCTAATAAAACAAAAATAGGGGGGTGATTTTATACCCGGAATGAAATGAAGCAGTGATCAGAAAATAACAGTTTTTTATTGAATTCTAATTTGATATATCTGAACAGTTAACTTAATGGATCATGAAAGCAACATATACTTTGGAAAGAATTCGTTACCTGCAGCATTTAAATGTAAAACAACAATAATATTCATGTCAAGGGTCTCTTTTGAAGCAGACATGGAGCGAAGTCTAAAATTATTGCAGCTAAGAGAATAATGTGTGAACGTATTTGTCAATTTCAGCGGTTACTTTCGCCAACAACAACAATAATAATTCCCATTAATTCCAATTAAGTTACAGGTATGAATACTGACTGTAAATATTAACAAAGAAAGACGTTGTTGATAGCCTTGAGGTGATACTCAAGACTAGGCTTCGGACACGGTTGCGTTTTGGTTGAACTCTGGCTGGAAAATAACTCCGTGTACACAGAATTTCAGTGGGAGCTCCCTTTCCTCTAACACTACCCGACATTCACGCTAAGAAAGATATTAGTAAATGTACAGTCTGTTCTGGAGGTACGAAGTCTATTAAAACACTTTTGGCGTTTAAAACATTCAGAAAATATAAATCACACATGAAACTGATTATTTCTTAAAATTTACTATTTTGTGTATCTTAACGTTATTTTATAACAAAATAATGTTTCTGCAAAACTGTATATTTAATTCTGTCCCCAACATCTACCTATAGCACATACTCAGTAGCGCACGGGATTTCTGTCTCTCCCATCTCCGCTCGCTTGTAAACAATATACAAATACATTAGAAGTTAACTTAACCTAAGTAATGTCCGAGGCGTACTCATTACACTTCAATATTAAATTCCGACTTCAAATAAGAAACAAATGAAAATGAAACTGTAAAGGGACCAAAATACTGGTAAAGGAAATAGAAAATCACTTACATCATATATACAGGTTGAGAGATGAATAAGTTCAGATATTTGTATCAACGTTTGAGCAGGATGTGTTGCTCCAGTATTTGCAGTTAATATATTTTCTAAAGCTATGCTCACGAGGAAAATATCGCGATTCTATTACGATGGCCATTATTCCCAATCTAAAACGATCGGTGTTATTTACGTAACAGGTCATATAGTTGACTGTCCTCTGTCATCTGTCATGTCCAGCTATAGGTGATGTGAGTGAAGAATGTCAGTCGCTTTGAAATTTCAACCAACGAAACCATACATCTTTCACACAACATTATCAGATTAGGATTCACAATTTATTTTGGGTTCAACTTTCAAAATATTGAACATCATGAAAATATTACAATTTATTAAAAATTTATTTTCTTGACCAAATATTTAACTCAAACCAACATGTAATGCATTTACATTTCGGTTATTTAAACTGCAAAACCACTCTCATTGGTCTTGCAAAGCCCAGAAATTAAAATGAAATTTCAACACTTATAAAACCTTCAAATCGGGAAATTAGGCAAGTTGAGCCACTTGATACACTGCAGTCAAAGTGCGTCTTTTGCAAACATGATTTAAAAATCGCCGATGATACAGTCCCTCGCAGCATTGGCGGATTCCCCTATTGTAAATTAAGTGAATATTTGCTAATTGAGCATATGTAAAGAAAAGCCTGCGAATGAATCGTTCCCTCTTTTCCTCACCGTGAGTTAGGTGAATGTAGGTCGGCAGTGTGCGAGTTGTGCTAATCACAGGAGTTAGATGTAAATTAAATTGAGTTTATTTAAGGACGTTTTTAGCTGCTGTGGCTCTTAGAGTCCCATTCTAAAGTGGGCCTGAAATACCGCTTAATTTTACTCAGAGGCCTCTGTCAGACCATATGTTCTATTACGGGCCGTAAATCTACGACACGGGACCAGCGGATGTACTTCCCTTCCGAAGGAAGCCATGCCAAAGCTTTTTACGCCCGAAAAAAATCCATCGCCCTCCGCCAGGTTTGAACCCGCGACCTAGGAAACCAGAGGCTAGTATGTTACTCCTAGCCAGTTGGTTGTAGCGTGATGTATATACACACAGAAGAGGCTTAACGCTGAAAGCATTAGAACCTGAAACTTGTGTTTCACATTTTAATGTTATAAGTAAACGAACAATATGGCATACTCTTTTGTGTTATATGCATTGATCTCAACCAAATATCAAATTACTTGTACTTAATCACCTCCCAATCTGAACGTAACCAATAAAAATGCCATTTCTAAAAATTAAGTTTTAAGGTTATACCATGTACTGTACACAATTTAGGTACGTTATTTCACGATTTTTTATAATAATGTACTAAGCCTGTATAGCCACACAAAAATTACATCAGAGGAAAAAACAAAAGATTTTACTAGGTATTGTTAAATCCATTAAAGAAATGTTGATTCTCTTTCTTTTCTTGGACACTTAGAAGTTATTTTGACAGTTACGCAGATGTAATTTTGTACACACATTTCTAAAATGAACTGCTTTGTATCTCACAAGCAGGAAACAAACTCTGAAGCTCAGAGTGGTGTTAGAGATAAGTTAATTGAAGGAAATATTATCGTTATTATTGACGTAATAGGTATAATTTCCATCACTATCATTCTGTATGCATTATTCCATTTTCATGTTTACTTATCTAATTATAAATATTTGTTCCTGTTTCAGTAAGCGGCCTGAACATCCACATAATAACTACAGTTGTGTCAAGTATTTGCATCTTCTACACAATGGTGGTAAGTGTGTATCAATAGAAACATTGTTCCATTCACATAACTTTCTCTACATATCTGTAATAAATTATTGTTGGTAAACTTAATCTTGTGTCTACTTCATCCTGAATAGAGGTAAACATTCGCAGAAACTATCTTACTATTTAGTTCCTTATAAGAAGTAGAGAATTAAGTGGATACACCAACAGTCAAATGTTTTAAAATGTGGTTGCTCTGGGATTGAAATCCGTTTCTTTGCGTGGCCAGGAGTTAACAAGTTTCCGTATGAGAGGAGTGTAAGTATTTTAAAACTGAAAACAATAATAAGGAATATCTCAAAAACGGTAAACAGCAAGAAAAACATGTGCAGGATATGAAATGTGTGTTTTAAAGATATCTACATGTTTTTGTGTACCTCTTCATCCAGAGGCTATTTACAGAATATTCAAGATATATACTCTATTTGCCATGTAAGTATCTTATGTATAATAGATTTTAATCAAAATCTTTGGTCATTTTTGAGAAAATTAGAATTTTGAAACTTTTCCGTGTAAAGGGTAGTAGGTAATGGGAGAATTTTCTTGAAAATCTTTGGGTTGTTTTCCTTAGAAGAAACTGAATTTAAATATATTTGCCTTTTATGTTTTACCGGGAAATACGTGACCCATGAGCCCGGAGCCGCGCCGCGCCGTGGCCGAGTGGTTAGACCATTAGCCTCTTACTTAGGTGGCCCGGATTTGATCCCAAAAGACCGGATGTGGGATTTGTGGTGGACAAAGCGGCGCAGCGACGAGTTTTATCCGGATTCTCCGATTTCGCCCGACATAACATTCCACCGGTGCCATATGTAGCAAAAGCAGGCGTTAAATACAATTAAAAAAAAAAACGAACTGCGTGGCACTTCATATGCGCATTAAGAATTGCAGAACTCAACGGGGTAATACCACGTGCGCACATATCAGTGTATTAGCTTGAGAACCCTTCGTTCTACTCCCCTTGCATTTCAACGTGAAGACGATGAGTGGATAGTGCTTACTGAGGGATCGTGCCCAGGCTTGCACTAGAGTGTATGTTCGTACTCATAGACAAGAGTATCTTCCATTTCAGTTAGTAAGGTTCACCTTCGAGGAAATAAAATTACCTTTTAGTTGAACAAATAATTAAAATATCTTTATTTCACCTATCAAATTCCAACCACAGTTATATTTTGAATTACTTAAAATATTATTGCATAGCATTACAGACTAGGCATACCGTGGAGCTAAACTACCACATGAAAGCGTCGTCCGGAAGAATATGAAAACACATAGTGTCTCACCACTATTTGATCCACTTGTTGTACGATGCGTAGCAGCAGAAGTAGTAGTAACCGTAAGTTAACTGCCGGTCTTGTCGTATCACCAAAAGTCGCCCTCTGTGGTGTAATGGGCACCATGCTAACTTCATATACCCGAGGTCGTGGGTTCAAACCCGGAACGTTGGATTTTTTCGGCATGGCTTCCTTCGAAAGGGAAGTAAAGCCATTATTGTGTCGTAGATTTACGGTACGTGAAAGAACCTCAAGCCTGATAAAAGAGGCCTCTGAGCAAAATAAAGTAATCTTTCACGCCCAGTATAGAATAGGACACTGAAAACCACAGCAGTTTTTGAGCGTCCATAAAGAAAACCTCATTTACATTTTTTTTTATATCATCAAGAGGAGTGAAACGAAGGCCACACACGATAATGTGCCAATCCCCCACTAGGTGGAATTACTAGGAATTGCCCCGTTAAATTTTGCAGCTCTTTTAACACACGAGGAAACCTTATCTCTAATCCTGGCTATGGCATTGAAATTTTTAGTTCCATTTTAGGTTTTCAAAATAATATTTTGTGTCACATGTACAATTATTTTATTATTATTATTATTATTATTATTATTATTATCATCATCATTATCAGCATTATCATCATTATCATTGCCATTATTATGGTTATTATTATTATTATCATGATTATTATTGTTGTTTAAACTATTATTACTATTATTATTATTATTATTATTATTATTATCATTATTAATATCATCATCATTATCATCATTATCATTACCATTAAGGTTATCATTATTATTATCATGGTTATTATTGTTGTTTTAATTATTGTTATTATTATTATTGTTATTATTATTGTTATTATTATTGTTTTATTATTATTATTATTATTATTATTATTATTATTACTATTATTATCATCATCATTATCATTACCATTAAGGTTATCATTATTATTATCATGGTTATTATTGTTGTTTTAATTATTATTATTGTTATTATTATTATTATGACTATTATTACTATTATTATTATTATTATCATCACTATCATCATTATCATCATCATTACCATTATGGTTATCATTATTATTATTATGGTTATTATTGTTGTTTTAATTATTATTATTATTACTAATATTATTAGTATTATTATTATCCTCATTATGAGTGTTATCGTTATTGTTGTTTTTCTATAATTATAAATACTGCGGGTAGCGGATGGTTCCGAATATACTTTTCTCACCTAATACTTTTAAGTTTACAAGATAGTAATTAAATTAATGACTATTTTTAATCAAACAGTATACATGTGTTAAACTTGCAAGTTTAGTACCCACTTAGGTGTGCAAGGTTCTTCTACGACCTCTGCTGAACTCAAATCGATGGAAACGTTACCGAAAAGCGATGGCGTTCATTCTTTGCAGGAAATATATGCAGCTCTCGCCCGTTTCCTTGCAGGCCGAAAACTACGATAACTGTACCATTGATTCCTTCGGCCGAAGAAAATCTTTTGCTATTATTGGAAGCCTTGCATCGTCGCATCCTAAGACGTGACCTGACTGGTACCCATTATTCTGAGGCTTCTTTGACCCCGAGCTCCCAACTGTGGAGGAATGAGAACGCCTCTTGCACAAAGCTGAGCATGATGTAGCAGGAATGTCAACCAGGACATCTGACTTAGTTTAAACAACTTCCGTCTTGAGAAATGTTATGTGTAGCAAAGTAATGCGGACAATGGTTATTTCTTTTACAGCAAATGTTGCTTGTTTTCAATGAGCTGTTAGAAATCAGATGCACTCTACGTCAAAATAAACTTAAAAACTTACAAATCTTAAAACACTAAATACATCCACATAATAGATATGTAAGTATAATATTAATAACACACAATATATTTGGAGTTCGTATTCTGCCTCCTTTGTAGCTTACTGTGTGTAATATCCATATACTCATTTATATCTAATATATTTTATATTTTCCCAAAAATATCCTTTTTAATTCAAAAAAGAATCAGCCGAGTATAAATTCACATGCCTTACTCTATCTGTTCTGAAAAGAAACTGTTGTTACAAACGATTGTTCTTTTATCTATTTCTAATCAAGATAATTGCCAGAAATGGTCTTATTACCCAGTTCCTTATAAGTAGGACAAAAATAAGGGAATATACTAGCTAAGGCAAGTCAAACATTTAAAAATCTGTTGCTATGCAATTCTCACAGAAATTCATTTCTCTTTCCATGGTCAGTAGTAAACAAAAGATATATAAAACGGATAAGGACTTCCAGTTTATGAAAGGTTTAAGTATTTAAAAATTGTAATCAATAACAGGAAAGATTTATGAAATGTCTAACTCTGCAAGAAAAACGGTATATGACATAAATTGTGTCGGTTAACGACATCTACACTTTTTGTAGCAAGCTTTTTCTATTTCTTGCAGTTTATTGCTTTTGATAATGTTTAACGCACGCTTTTATTGCATACAGCGCTGTAGGCAATGACGCTGATGATACATGGAATGAAGATAGAGCACCGGTGAAATGAGATGACGAGAGAATCCGGAGAACTTGGAGAAAAACCCGCCCCAGCGCCGTTTTGTCCACATGACATCTCACATGAGGATCGGACCCGGGTCGTCTAGGTGAGACTCGAGTAGTCTAACCATACGGTTGACCAGTTATGCAAAAGGTATTCAAAATGAAGAGAACTTCAGGGGCTATTTCCAAGAAATTCCGCATCTACATTTTTTTTTTTTTTTTTGCTTCTTTGATATAAGGCACTTTAATCAAAATCGTTAGCCATTTTTTAAAAAGCAAAAACTTTGAAAAATATGCTATGTAAAAATCAGTATGGAGTAGGAAGATTTTCTCTGTTTCGCATTCTTAGAAGATACAAAATTAACTACCACGTTTGTGTAGTATTTAAGTTTCGCTTTTGGGTTATGCTGCCCACAGATACAGATACGGGTCTTTTTCTATGTTTCTTTTATACAGGAGTCCTCAAAACATTTCCAGTGAAATCTCAAAATAGAATTTTCGGGTGGAATATAATACCTTCTCTACCTATTATTACGTTGTACATGCGTGCTAGAGAAACTATGAAGATTAATTAAACCTTCCATATAAAAATTTCACCGCTACTATGCTCAAAATTAAATTGGACGTTTAGAACTGGACGCTCTTTAAATTGCTGTTGTGTGATTCTGAGGTTCCATTCTGTACTGGACGCGAAAACCGCTTAATTGTGCTCCGAGACCTCTTTAATAGCCTTGAGGTTCTTTTACGAGCCGTAGTTTTACGAAACAGGACCACTGGATTTACGTCTCTTCCGAAGGAAGGCATGCTAAGTATTTTAAGCCAGAGAAAATCCAACACCCGTATCTGCTATTGCGCTCCTGTTTCTCATTTAATCGTCAGCTTCTTTGGCAAGTTTAAAATACAATTGCTCTTTCTTGCATTCTTTTTTAACAAGTGCAAATGATTAATGGAATGCTTTTTTCATTCAGTTTATTAAACTACAAAAAATAAGTGTGCTTTTTCTCCACAATTAATACTTTCATGATCATGTCGTTACGTTTAAAAATGTATTTTCACTTTTTGTTTGAAAGTGGCGATGTTTCTGGTCTTCTGCAGATCGGTCAGATGGTGTTTCGTCCGAGAGAACGGCAGGTATGCTTGGCTCGTCAAGACTCCATTTGCCACCTTCCAGTTTTACTTCAATGTAAATATTACAATTTACAGTGATCACCACTTAGCTTTCCCTCAATTTACACTTTGAAAGCTTGCAAACTTTTGTGAACATTGTCTACAAAGTTACCAACATTGTGCCGAGTATGAAACCTCTGTTTATTAAATGGGAAACAACATGTTTACACAAATGCGCTTAAATTACAATGAAATGGAAATGTAGTTTTATTTCTGCACGCTCTTTAAATGCTGTGGTTCTCAGCGTCCCATTCTATATTGGGCTGAAACAGCGCTTAATTTTGCTCAGAAGCCTCTGTGTCAGGCTTGAGGTACTTTTACGTGAGTAAATCTACGACACGGAACAAACGGCTTTACTTTCCTTCCTAAAGAAACGTGCTAAGGATTTGCAGCGGTATAATGTACACCACTAACAGAGTAAAGTATCTGGGTGTATTATTGGCCCTATGCTCAAATGTGCGATAAAGTTGGCGGTGCTTCAAGATTCACTCCACTACCAGATGAGTAGGTCTACGTACCTTGTGTTGTGCAGATCCACTACCGTTGAGGAGCCTCAGCTAAACTCAGCCTGCGTGATAGCTTGCCTCACTCGGGGTGGAAGCAATGAGGGTAGTTTAGGGAGTGATATGAAATTACTTAGACACACGTTACTTTCCTTCAATTTATTGTCACTAGAAGACACCAGATAAGCACTTTGCTTTACAATCTGCAAGTCAGAGCTTACTAGGAGCTTTCCTTATCGACAATTCACACATACTTTACTTATAACCCTTTTTCTTTAAGTTGGCTTTATATAATTAAGCCTAGATGCGCGTCACTGACATTAGCTATCCACACTTGAGGACGCCGATAACTAACCGAGTATCTATGAGAGTTGCGTTGTTTAACTTGAAGGCCGATGTAACTATGTGACAGACCTAACGTAACTATGTGACAGCAGCATAACTAAGAGAGAGCCCCGATGTGCGGTAATCTCCTTATATAGCAAAATTGCTATAATGGCGGCCTCATTCTGATTGGTCAGAAAGGGCGCGAAACTGGAGTCAATATTACCCAAAATACATCATTTTCTTCCCAGGATGTATCATAACACCCACGTGACAAGTGTTACACAATGGAAAAATACTCTTCTCTAAACTAAAAGGGACTTTACCGTCACACGTCACTCGTACCAAAGAGCATCCACTAACAAAGAAAGCCTCTCACTCCGCTTTCCAAGTTTGGAGTAAACAGCTCTCAACTTCCCTTGCTAAAAGCTGATTTCTACACTCTTACATACATGAACTAATCGAGTATTAGTGCTGTTTAAATAGAAACTATAAAACAAACCATTAATAAGATGATAAGAGCTATTATACAGAAGCTAACTAACGGTCTCAGATTTTTACGCCCGAAAAATCAAAATCTATCGTTTTCCACCAAAATTACATTGAAAAAAACACAAATTATACATATATAAAGAAAACAGACGGTAATGTTACTTTTGGTGAAACAACACAAAGCGTTAGGAACAATTGTACAGAAACAAATACTGATCAAAACCCCCGAGATTTCTGCATCAGTTTCCGCACTCTGCCGGTACAAACATATCCTGTGTCCTGTCTATATATATTTAACGTTTTCAGTTTTCTAATTATCCGTCATGTTTTTTTTTTTTCATAAACATTTTCGAAATTGTTGAACAATGTCGATCTGATCTAATACGGAGACCAGATAAGAATGCGGCGCAAAATGTTCACAAAAAATTTGTGGATTTTTGCAATTTCCGTGGGGTCTTTCCTTAAAGTTATCTGGAAATCTTCTGTTTTAGAATATTCTTCATTTGTTTTCCCTTTTATCTTATCTTCAGAGGATTTGTACATATAGAGGAATAAAGTTGGTATTGTATTCCATTCAAAAATCGAAATTAAATGTTTTAAGGACTACTGAATTGAAAAAAGGCATTTCTGGAAAACAATCCGCTCGCGTGCGTGCGTGTGTATGTGTGTGTGCGTGTGTGTGTGAAGGGGGCAGCATAGCTCGAAAAATAAATCAGTTCAATGCCACACTTTGGTATTTAAGTGTATTTATCTTCCAAGGGTGTGACAGGAAGATTATCAAGTAAATCTCTGCGCGCCAAGCTACACTTTACACTGAAAAATTGAAAAAGTTTCAGTTTTCTCAAACATTTCTCTAATGATTTTGATTAAAATATCGTGCTTTAAACATATTTACTAGCATATAAAATGTGTATTTTGAATTTTATGGAAAAAAATCTCTAAATGCTTCTTAATTCTGTACGACTTTTGTGTAGCTAATAAGCTGTAAGAAATAGATTACTTACTTTTGGTGCACAAAAACATAGATCCTGCTAAAACACAATCTATGTGATGATATACGATTTTGTAAAGTTTGTCGTTTCCAAGATATTCCCGGTTATTGGTTACTTAAATTTCCTGAAACCGGAAGCCACCTTTCGTTTCATACCTCTTTTGTTTTACCCCTAACCACCCAAAGAACCGAAGTTACAATTGTTTCATACAAGGAAAACTTTCCAAAGATTTGACTTTCCTTATTTCCCTTCTGCTTACAAGTAATAAGACAACTTCTGCTAAAGTTTATCTCGATTAGTTTGATGTAGATAAATGAATAATCTCTTGTAACATTAGCTTGTTTGAAAAACAGCTAGAGAAAGCCATTTGAATGACACAATTCAGATTTTTTATACTAATCCTACTTTCTGTAGCAAAATCATTACTTTTCGTACCTCCCAAAACTATCGTCATTTCAAAAAATTAATTATTTCTTTCTCGAAATTGGAGTACTGTTTTGATAAAGTATTTGAATATGTTGTTTAATTCACTTTTTGGAGTCAGTATAACAGGGTTGAAACAGATTACTGAACATTAGATTATCTGGAGTATTTTGAGTGCGGAAAACATTTGGAAAGGGTTTGCGAGAGAACCAGGTTTTAATTTGTCATGCCAATTAATATACATGTGCCAGCCCATATATAGATTATTACTTGGTAATTAATTTGCTCCAAGTGGGAAAGATTATACATTTACTTAAAGTTTGGATTTTATATTATTGTATTATGACAAAGACTTTTAATTTTTAACAAATCTGGTCAAATTTCAAGGATGCATCACCTTAAGGAGAAAAAAGCAGTGTCATGGACCTATTCGGATTCTCTACGTAAACAAAATACACCTGTAACATACGAAAAGTTAAATTGGACAGCAGCAAGCTTGGCAACTGCGCTCGAAACGTCCCATTTCCCTTTTTATACAATTAATGTGAATACAGATGTCCCAGATTTTGACCGCATCAATTGGCAGGGTTGTGGAGGGGTCCAAATTGAACAGTTTTGAAATAGGCAACTTGTTATATTCTAAGTTCTTTGCTCCACCATAAAATGCTGTTAGGGTTGTCCCGCCACTGATCAAACCGCAGTGCACCGTGGCTTGAGCACTTGGACTTCGGAGAGCTCAGATTTAGTGGGATTATTTAGTGTTATGGTTAGCGTGTGGGCATTGGCTGAAAACGTCGAGGGAGTTGAGTATTCAAGCCTCCGTAAATATATCTATTTTTAGGTTATCACCGCTTTTTTAATTTTGTAATGAGTCGTTCGTATTTTGCTGTGTTACTCAATATAATTTATTCTGCCAAATAAAATAAATGTAATGTAGGATTGGCATGTAAGTGCTACGTTGTTCGTAGGGAAACAGAAATCACTTCAATCACAAGTGTGTTTAACACCTGAAGGGGCAGAGTTTTCCCTACAACTAAAAATACAGTGCTATCTACATTATAATTGTATATATATATATATATATATATATATATATATATATATATATTATAATTAACGCAATAATATTATCATTATGTCAAATGAACTTCAAATGAAATAAAAATCAACAACTACCTATAAAGCGATTAAACAACAATGTACTAGTCAGGAAAGTGAAATCTGCTTTTTCATCTCTGCGTGAAAGGCAAATAGAAAGAAACTTTGAGAAATAATACAATACCCAAAGGACAAAATAGAGCAGGTCATCAGAGGAACTGTTCGACGTGACGACCTGCAACATCCCTGCAGAGGTTGCACCTACGAAGCAATGAACCTAGCACCTTGTCAAAATTGCCCGGATTGTTGTAAACCTCACCACAAGAAGCTGTTCGTGTTGGCAATTGTTAACATGACTCAACGGAAATCTGGCAAGCGAAGCTCTTAAGCCTGTGGCAGTAAAAATCAGAAAAGCCCTGACGTTCGCAGCTGCTTGGGATGTAAGTCTCTTGTGATCATTGAAACAATTTCCATACATATTATGTGTACACTTTTATAATAAGAGTTTAGACATTTATAGTTCGCACGGTAGTCACGTGTATGCATTAGACACGATGCAGGATCACGTAGCTCAAGTGCTTAAAACGGCGTAATATCTATACACGGATAAAATCAAAGTATCGCTATTCGAATCCTGGCAATAACCCAGGTTTTTTTTACTCCACTGCTAAAGTCGTAGTTCAGTTATCACGTTTCAAAGCGCACATAACATATTTTAACAAACCTAATTTTTTTTAGTGCATTAGTTTGCATAGTTTCCAACACAATTATTTTATTTTATACTGAACGTTACGTAGATATTATACGTGATCTATTTAAAGTAATTTGCAATAAAAGGTTTATCGTTTTGACTTCAGAAATGTTAGCTAAGCGGTTAGTGCTGACCTAATAGTGAAAAACAAGAAAATAAAGAAACTTCAGGGAGCAGTGCGATCTTTGTATCGTGGAATTCGATGACCAGCGCTATACCGACTCACCCACCAGTACGTTCTGGTGGAGAGATCTAGCCAACTACATATGATCTGAAATCAACCGAGCTGTTATCAGTGGCGTGCACACCGTCAAAGAACTGCCATTTTTGCCACAGCTACAAACAAATAATTTTAAATGATTGTGCACTAGGACTACTGGAGTACAAATGAGGCATTCTAAATGGAAATAAGGCTCACATGTCTACATTATTTTAATTTACGGCTATTGATGTGCGATGCATAAAACATATCATAATTTTGACATTTGGCAAAACAGACAAACTGTATATCTTGACCCCTCTACAACCCTGCTAACTTGTGCGATCGAATTCTGGGATATTCTGTGTGTATATATTTTTTATGGCACTGTATTTAGTACATGAATGAGCTGAAGATATTTTTGTGTTTCAGGGTGGACTCAAGGCTGTTGTTTGGATTGATTTTCTGCAGTTTTCTGTAATCTTGTTGTCATGTATAGTAGTTATAGTTTTGGGACTAATCAGTGCAGGTGGTTTCGGAGCCGTTTGGCAAAAGAGCATGGATGGTGGCAGAATTAAAATGTTTGAGTAAGTATTTTATGCACTAATCGTATAATACACTAATTTCTATATTATACTCTCACTACTCGTAATATGCAACTTTATCAATCCTTTTTCTTCTTCTTTGGTTCAAGTATTAGGCCTCTTGGCCTGTTACGATTTCACAGTTGAATTTTACCCCAGCGCTTCTTTGGATGACCCAGGATTCTCTTCTCATTTTGGGGATAGTAAGGCTTTTAATTGTATTAATGCGTATGCGATTTAGGTGACTTAGTCATTTGCTCTGGTAGTATTTTGTGCAATCAATAAGAGACTCCAGCTATAATTCCTTCATTGTGCTTTATTGCGTTTATGATCCCGCTATGGATGAAATAAGTTTTTGGGCTGCTGCAAATCAAATGGCGATTAATGCTAGGAAAAGTAAGTTCAAAGGGAAAATTCTGAATAACAGTCACATAGACGGGTCACAAATACCGCAGGTGTACAGCTGCAAACGTACTTGAACAACGAAGGGAAGCACTTCCAACATCTGCTGGATATATATATGGGAGTACTTTTATTAAGTGTTTAATTTTTGTTTCTTTGTTGGAAATAACTTAGGCAACAAACCGTAGTTTTTTTTCTTTCTTTTGCGGAAGTGCAGATACCCACTGAGCGCGCATAGCAAGCAGCACCGCCAGCCTGCTTAGAGTCGCAAAACCTAGTCTACTCTATGCTGTTCACCGAGTATAAGAAACGTTGGCGAAGGCTGTAAAAATAGTAATAAAGATATTTATTCAATATTTTATAGTATTGAGAAAACCAGAAGCATCTCCAAGATATATTAGCTTATAAAGGGCTTAGTAATTAATATACATATTTATTTATTTACTATAGCCCTTTGTATTATTTTTGTCATGCAAGCCTTTATTTTCTGAATTTCTCAGCTAAATTGGAAAGTGATGGTAATTTCTATTACTTCTATATACTATGTGCTGAATACGTACCATACTTTTCAGAATGGATCCGAATCCTCTCGTTCGTATTTCATTTTGGAATGTCATCATTGGCAATGTATTTTCGTGGCTTCAATACTGTGCTGTGAATCAAGGAATGAACCAGAAGTTTCTATCTCTACCAACACTCAAGAAAGCAAAGCAGTAAGTATATCATCTATTCCATATGAATACTGGGCTGAAACTTTATGAAATAGTAACACCCCGTGGATGGAAAATAACTAAAGGTACTTTTGTCGGTGAGTAGATTTGATTATATGAAGATATATTGTGTATGAAAATGCTATTACGTAGGAGCCATTAGGGTATGCGCAGATATTTGCATTGGTAATAATTGAGGACAGTGTAATTAACATCATACCAATATCAACTTCATTCGCAGATTTCTAAGCTTACTTGATACGAGTAATACGGTTTCAGGTTGGCTAGTACTTTCAAGTAGGCGTGCCACACAGAATACATACGTGTATATTTTGTCCGGGAGTGCGGTGCGGAAGGCGTAACACAGTGGGCAGCCCTCACGACAACGAATGTTTTACCGAAACTGGGCCAAATGATCCCCACATCACCTGGGCCAGCAGATCACGTTATATACATAAATTTCTTTTCACCCGATATGTATAAGGAAATGTCCTACATTACGTCTAACATGTGCTTTATAGAAGCATTACAAACAGAATGTCTAATGGCATTTTGTTCTCTGATCAGCCGATTTCAAAAAAGTAAATGGTTTTTGTTCAAAATTGGATGCGTAATTCCACAAGAATGTACGAAGATAATAGTTTGTTACTTGTAAAATGCCAAAGTAGCGTATTTCTGATATTAGTTTCGGTAGGAATTATGAGAAATCACACAGAGTTTCTAAATAGTTAATCACTTAAAAGAATTAAAGGAATATTCCAATCAGCTTTTCAGAAGTGAAGTAACTCGGCAAGGTTACGTTGAGGTTGGTCAGGTTTCTGAATCGGCTTCTGAATGTAAACACCTCGGTTGCTTGCAAACACGACGCAGGGTGCTGTAATTTTTTGGCAGATAACGAGTGCAACTGGCATTCTGATTGGCTTACACTGTTGTGGTAGCAGCAGTGAGGCGTGTTTATGCAGGTAGAACTGTTCAAAGGATTCCTAGATACTGACGGTCTATAACATATCGGTCTATAAATGTATTTGTTATTAATGATAAAATTATGTAACCTGACCTAGTGCAAGTGACCCACACACAATTTGCAGCGTTATCAGCTTGCCTGTCTCTTGTTTTTAGCAAAACTAAAATACCTCCGTAGGAAATAATCAGACACAAAAAGGTGTATGTGTTCCGAATACCGAGATGTTATTACAGGATAAAAATAGTGGGATTAAGTTTTGCTAACATGCTTAATTGTCATGTTATTAAACAATAATGTTCATGTTGTGGTAATTTTAGACTAAAATAATTATTCATATTTCAAATTAATTTTCTCCCTAATAGGTCAATGAACAATTCGTCCCTACAACTTATTTATATAGCAGGAATTAAAGAGTTCAAGTATTATACTTTTTTTTTCCAAAATAATTGCATTATGTGCAGACAGTTTTCAAAACTGTATATTACAAATTAAAATATCTGGAACTAATTCATAAATATGTATGAACTTTGTCTACATATTATTTAGATTCTTAGGGGTATAAATGCGGATATTTGTGTTGCTAATTAAGGGCAGTATAATGATCAACATTACCTCAATATCTGCTTCATATGCGGACAAATACTTTTACTTATTACGAGTAACATGTTTACAAGTCGGTTAGTTCCTCCAGCTAGGCGCGACACACAGCTCAGGCGTATCCCCCACCCGAGAGCAAGGATCAGACGGCGTAACGTGGAGCGAGCAGGCCTCGCGGTAACGAATGTTGTATTGGAACTAAGTTGGAATGTTTTCTACACGACCAAGGATTCCACACTACTCAGGCCAGCAGATTACGTTTTGAGGCGCGGAAACAAAACGTATAACGTATAATGATAGAAATTCATTTCGGGCCAGCTCACATAGTGCAAAAAAGTATCAGGTAGTAATTAAGTGATTTGTTTGTGCAAAAACTCTTAGACGAAGAGAAAAAAAATTAACACACCCAAGTGAATATGACTTTAGTATTATTTATCAAAAATTTTATCTATCTCTCTAACATCCTGTATACGCATACGGTATATATTTCCATTCCTGTAATAACATTAAAATGAATCGGCCTGAAATTGTTGCCCATGGGTTTTTCTCACCAATCCGGCTACCGAGTTCAAGTCCGTACCCGCATTTGTGGCCTCGAACCTACGCACTTTGATACAGCGCAGGGCTCTATATCCTAGCTCGTAACTTTTCTTGTTGTGCATTTATTAAGTTGTGCGCATCACTAGGCAAGCACCTAGAACTTATCCACTAGAGGTCCTAGAATCAGCAGATAATCATCACGTTCGTATTAAACGCAAATAACGGGAAGTAAGTAAGCTGGTACATCTTCTGCTGGCTGGGTTATTTCCATGTTTTAGGGTAACACTTGCTGTGTGGCTTAACTGTCATTTGTTTCTCTCGTTTGCAACTTCGTACGCCATTAAAGCTGAACATATGTACTGAAACTACATGCCCATGTACTCGTACCCATTACTTGCACGGCTTCCTTTACATAGCTCCACTTGCAACGTCGTAGGTGTGCGAAAGAGCGCATTACATCAAAGCCGTCAAGCCAATGTCATACTGACGAGAGATTAAACTGTCCTGCGGCGTTGAAATAAAGATATGTACTGTAATCAGAACTTGAACTAAAGAGAGAGTTTTATAGTAGTACTTCTTAAACTTCCCTATCCAAGGGAACGAAAGGATTTATGCTTGAGGTATTACGAGTAACATGCGCATTCTAAATATGTTTACATTTTCAGTTGAAAATTAAAATATGAGAAATATTTTATACAATTTTCCGGGAAAATTGCTGAAATGGAGATTATTTCATACTATTTTCTATATTCAAAATTAAATTGATGGAAAGGAGAGCACCAGCTGCCCCTGATACTACTCTTAGTGCTAGCAGCAGAAGCAGCAGTAGTAGTAGTAGTAGTAGTAGTAGTAGTAGTAGTAGTAGTAGTAGTAGTAGTAGTAATAGTTGTTGTTGTAATACTATTTATTAAGTGCAGAATGTTATATCAGTTACTAACACAGTCGCAGGGGTCGGGTGACTGTACATGCACACTAAAAATACTTGAATTGAGAACATTACCCACCCCTGTTTTATTTTCACAACACTAATAAAAAAACATATCAACAAAAGAAATAACACAAATATCACACTCCCACACTCAAACCTACACCCACGTATTCACATAAATATATGCTCATATACCAAATATGAATATAAATTATTTACAGAAACACCGTATCTCTTAGCACACATACTTATATTAAGTAAGTGCCCAGACTTGGACACTTTTGGCTGTTTAGAATAAAGTCCCAGTATGCTGTCCTCCATCTGTTTGAACTTAAAGTACTTCCAGTATTAATTTTTCCCATCATCCTCTGGCGGCACACAAACTGCCAAAATATGCGTTCAATCTTCCTGTTCTCAGCATAATGGGCAAATCCTCCTACCAGCATCATCAAATGCCTTACGAGCTTACCACCTTCCCAACCTGAGCCACGCTATTCCCTCCTCTGTTTCATGCTCAATTCTAAAATACGTGTTTCTTTTCCCCACCCAATTTTTATATCATTTTGTGGTTCTACACTAGGGATATTTTAAATGCTTTTCTGAGCAAATTACTGAAATGGCAATTATTCCAAACTATTTTGCACGTTCAAAAATAAATATACCGTAAACATAGCTTAATCTGACCGTTTATAGTTGAGCCATGGTGCAAATAACCACAATATAGACCAACTTAACCAGGAATTTTTAATAAGGCTTTCATTAGCACTTGTACAAGCTGCTCAAATTATTGACATATTCTGTTTTTAACAAATCAGTTTTGAATAATGTTCAGTGTATTATTCGATAGTTGGCTTAAAATTGTATTTATCCCACCCAAAATTCGTAACGGTGAAACACTAACATAATGTTATTCTTTTCTGTTCTTTCAGGCTATCTTGATTTTCACTTGAGAGACCGTTTTCGTAACCTTTAGATTATGACTTGCTGAGGATAAACCCGATAGTCTTTGGAAATTTAAATGTCTGTGCAGGGAAATCATAGGCAGCGTTTGCTGCATATTTGCTCTCATTGTGTCTTCCAGTTAGTAACAGAATATTGCAGGATATCCAATAAGTGTGTGAGCCTTTGAAGTCTGCTAATGATTCAGATATTCAGATGTTTAATTAATGAACATAGTTTCGTATGCAGGGAAATTAATAATCAAACGTGTTCACTGTGAACCACCAATCCAGGATTAAACTAGCAAGCTCACACTTTTTATACCCAGAATATATTTAAAACAATTAAAATTTTAGTCCTGTATGTAGTATTTTGGAAAATGATTAAAGTAAATTACATATTAATTGCTGTTGCATTTAATAATTCAAAATTAAGTATAAAATACCCCTCAAGCTCAAGTATCAGGCTATGTTGTTATATTTTTCACTCTTGAATGTCGTATCCTGTGCTAATTATATAACAACCCATCTAGAATTCGAACTGATATTTCATGATACTGTAGCTCTCAGTAAATTACCTTGTAATGTATCATTACCTAAGTCGTGCTTAACCTTTGAAATTATTCATTAGCGAAACAGGCTTTGGAGCTTTTAGAGGTGAATTACGGGGCTTCAGTGCGAGTTGCCGCGAAGCCTATTTTTCTCCACACTGATCAACAGTAGTATAGACATCTTTCATGAATATCCATCAAAAAACAATTGAGGGATGTTATATATTTAACACAACATTATGTCATACAGACATTGAAAAGCTTATTTATATGTTACAATTGAGATAACTGCAGATATTTGATTTATGGAGCTTCATCATTTCGTAAACAAAAGTTGCTAATACAGTGTGGTCGACTTTTGGTAAGGCCGTGGGTCGCGTATCAGCACTGGGCAAAGCCCACTTGCTCATTAGAGGTGCATAGTTTTCAATCGACTCCTACTTGATTGGCCAACACGCACGATATTTGTCCTGCCGTGAGGAGAGGTAGTGTTCTATGTCTTTCAATACTCCTCTCCACACTGATTAGTGCAGTCAGGACCTACTAGTTGCTCTGATATTTCAACAGGACCTGAAGCTCTTACCGATTATATAAACTGAGTGTGTCCGTCCACACCTACACTAGAAGTTGAATAAAACAATACTAGTTTTGGAGGCACATTAGGGGTTAGTGAAGCTCAAACAGCCCTATTCAATTTTAATCCTACCTTGGTATAGATATAAGATTTTGTGGAAACTCTTAGTAGTGAGAATGTTAATATAAACGGATGTTCAAAAACCCTTTGTTTTCGATTTATTTAGGCTCAAGTGTTATTAATCAAGCATTTTATAGCGATATCTTATTCTATTTTTGACGTTGCGTGCTTGTTAGGTGGTGTTCAACACAATCACCACTCATAGCAAATGCTGCAAATGTGCTTTTGCGCCTAGACACGCACGCATTCGTTGAAGTATGAAATGACAAACACTCCTAGTCGGTGCCGTATAATTTTGCTGGCTTCCATGATACGTAGATTAAGAGTTTCTTCATCCGGGACGTTCGCTGCATAAACAATTGAATAAGATGCTCCCAAAATAAAAATTGAAAGGATTGAGGTCGCGGGGGAAACGTGCAGGCCATGGAATTGGTCCCTCTCTACTTATCCATCTGTCTTCTAGATACCAGCTAGTATATCTCAAACAAAGAGATTAAAATGTGATGGAGACCCATCATGCATAAGCCACGTTCCTTCTTATTTGCAGGGACCCACCCTATTTCTGATAGGACTGAGAGAGTGTTCTGAATGAAGTCCCTGTAAACAGCACCTGAACTGCGTGTTGGGGAAATGTATTACATTAATAACAAATGCAAACAAGCAGCCGTGGCAACACAAGGTCAACTTCGCAAGGTAAACTAGACCAAAGCCTTCTAACAATGATGCATAAATAAATGAAGTTATTAGATTGGGCCAGGAACGCCGTTGAAGATGAGCTTTGATTAATAAATTGATAACGCGAAAACGAAGGGTTTTAGAGCTTATGTTTATATGAACTTATTTTCTTGTTTTGATGCGAGGAATCCATGCGCAAAGGTTGTAAAAGTATTTTTGAATCACTGTGGGTAGCGATTCCGAACGCCCCCCCCCCTGTGCCCCAAGGGACTATCTCCTAATTTTCATCCACGTTATGAAACAAAGCTCATAAGCTCTTATTTATTTCAGCTACGTTAGTTCAGAGGATGATACACTGCCTAATGTTGCAGCTCCTATTCGTGTCCTTTTGGAGAACAAATTTCCAGGCAGATGGGGAGGTAGGGCTTGGTTTACCACACCTAACAACTTCAAATTCATGTCTGGGACGTTATTGAATCTAAAGCTACAGACTCCAGGTCCTTGAAAATTGTATTCGATATGTTGAAAACCTCATTACTCGGAGAGATGCGATCGCAGAGAGCAGACTCCGTGCAACAAACCACATTCTGATGAGATCGTTAAACACCGCAGCTATTAATATAATAAGTAATGTAATGTACAGGACGAAATGTACTTGATGCACCATAAGATAAGATAATATTCTAAATGATTAGTGTAACAAATACCTCCATTGCAATTTTACCCGAAAAGACACGATGGAGAAAAAAATACTTCTGCTACAGTTTCAGAACGGCCTAGCCTCAGAATGAAGAGCTGATTGAAAGAGTAAGAAACCCTCGCGTGGGTAGTAGGCTTCGAGATCTGCAGAGCTCTGTCTACAGCACCGAGCTCACGCGTTTCGTCTGGGATTGGCATTCGAGAGGTCCAGGTTTGTGCCCGTTGACCGCGCACTCTGGCTCTGAATTTTTACGGGACACTTAGGCGAATGCTGGGATGCTGTATATCTACAGCATGTATGGTTCCTATCCCTTTCTTCATCTTTAAGGTCGAAGCAGGTGTGGCTTGAGGCTTTGCAGGCAGATGGCACGGTTGCTTGCTCCGAGTGAGACTCTCTTCCCCTTGGTTGAGCTGGTTGAGGCTAGGTGCCGTTGTAGAGGCCTTCTTTGGGTCTCCCGGCGCTTGAATAGACTCCGTGGCTGCCATCTAGTGAACTGTTAGGGACTTCCGTGCGTCTCTGCGCTTAGCTCCTCCGTTTCCGGTGTACTAGCCTGGGGTTTCCCCTCCTCTCATCCCTTTCCACTGGGGTTGGTTCCTGTTCGCAGTTGCGATCTTCTTTGTCCTAGCTCATCAGAATTTCCCACAACCTGCCGACAGTAAGGAACACTCCCATAAATACTTTTAACTATCTCACGTATATATATACGGTTTCGAAAAAATAAATGGTATGCGCAGAGTAACGTATTCCTGACCTCAGTTTCGGTAGGAATTATGGGGCATCACACAGAGTTTCTAAATGATTAATCATTTAAAGACATTAATGGAATATTCCGATCGGCCTTTTCAGACTGCAGTAAGTCGGCAACGTTGCATTGTGGTTGGTCAGGTTTCGAACCGGCTTCTGGATGTAGACAGTAAGGCGTGTGTGTTCATGTACTAATCTAGTGTAACACCCACACAACCTGCAGCATTACGAGCTTGTCTATCCCTTGTTTTCGAAAAACCTCAATTATCTCCGTAGGAAATGGTCTAAGAGACGCAACCTACAATTTTTTCTCTCCAAATACCGAGATCTATCGCTGGTTTAAATTAATATAATGACTTCCCATCCACCCGGTATGTATAAATATTCTACTATTTATTTGTTGCTTCAAGAACCTTCCATTCTGTATGTGTTTTACATGGTACCTGATATGCGGCTTTGTTGCAGGTCACTGATGCTCTTCACCGTCGGCATCTTCATCATCAAGACAATCAGCGTGTACATAGGACTCATTATATACGCCTTGTATGCCGACTGTGATCCTCTACAGACGAAGGCAAGTACAACCTCTGGTGTCACTTTATATAGGGTATATTGTAGGTGGTACCTAAACTTGAAATACTATTTTGGTAAAATGGTTTTTAAAATTTTGCACACGGTCTCCGAAATACATCGTAAGAGCAATGTATATTTTACAGACTTTGTATCATTTTTTTTTTTTTTTTGGCGTGACAAGATAATTAATTATAGAAAATAGAAGTTCGATAGTGAAGGACATGTTTAAAAATACATTTATTCACAAAAATAAAACTATTTTCTTCTAGTTAAGAATCCCTATTATGGGACGAGGTAAGGAAATTTTCCCTAAAACTCCAGAGAAAAAAAAATATATTTGAAAAATTAAATTATACTAAACACTATTAATGGCTAATATAAACACTGCATATATTTATGTCACATCAGCAAGTCCTTCTTCGTTCTTTTCCACTCATCTATAATTAAAATTTTAAAGATTCCTGAGATTTCTCTTGAATGATTTGTTGACTTTAATGTTGGCAAAATATATTTCTAATCTTATAGCGAGGTGGACATATAAATACATATTTAATTCTCTATAACGCATGGCTTAAAATGTGACAAAACTATAAACACTATATGGAACTGTTTAATAAAACTAAAATCCGCATTTACGAAATTTGAAAATTGTTGGCCTTTTGTCAGAGAACGATTTATACTGTCGGGAAGTCACGAAATAGGTTCATAAAATAACTTCTGTTGTGGACACTTAGAAGCTGAGATGTATAACATTGCTTAAACTGCCCAGCTTAAAACTAATAACCAGGCTAAGGAAATCTTAACTGCTGCACTCAAATCATTATCCATACACAGAGCCTACACAACAGTTATCACAAATTACTGACTGCAGCTAAAGCGTGGTCTCAGCATTAGTTTACACCTGCCAAAAGGTTTACCAGGAATGGAAGTGGTTTGTTATCTACGACGTCACAGCGCAAATTCTGATTAGCAGTTCAATCTACATTTCTTTCGTCCTGGCTTTAATTCTGGGGAACTCCTATGCCTACTAACGGCGATATGGATTGTTCCGAGGATAAAATATCTTCTCCCCAAAGACATTGAAGTTTGATGGGTATCATCCTTCCTCTTTCTTACAAACGTTAGGGATATGAAAAATGCATTAATGTGTATTTCTTCAACTTTCACGATTATAAACTTGCACAAAATGACAATATACTTATTCTTTGTTTAACAAATCAAAGAGTAAGTACATAATACATACAAAACTAACGTGATAAGTGTAAGAAACTTGAAACAACTGCTGTTTACAAACTATAGAATTTGATAACATGTTATAAACAATACATAAAGAAATAACTGAGTTCTAAACTTTAGTAATAGATCTATATTTATCTGTCTAGGTACCTATCTTTCTATTCATCCATCTCTCTATGTTTCCGTAGTGGGCTTACCCTCCCCTTATGTAAGACTGACACCCCCTAGGACTTACAAGCGACTGCCTAGGGGTCAGAAGCCTGTCGGGGAGCCAACGGCACGAAACCACAGAATGGAGAACCTGGAACAATAGGTCGGCATGAGCGTGAGGAAGAGGATGATTTGGGATGAAAGCGAAGTAAATGATGGGAACGGTGGTGATGGATGAATCGGTGGAATGGAGGACTGGGAGGAAATCCGCCCAGACGCCGCTTAGTTCACCACAAATCCCATATGTGGGCACTTGGAACGAACTCGGGCCACCTAGATGACAGGCGAGGGATCTAACCACTCAGCCACAGTGCCACTTATCTATCTATATATGGTGTTTAATAAGAAACCGAAAATAAGGCAGTGAAACACCTGGTAGCGGTAAATATTTAATTCACAATACCTTTCCACATAATCCATTCCTTAATGGTTCTGTGCTAACGAAAATTGCACCAACGGTTTTGCTTAACATGGACATACTGTGTAAACTGGGAAAATGGTACAAAATTACAATTTAAGTGCTTTTAATTTATTCTTAAGCCTGTTTATCTAGGATACTTTTGTGTAAACATTTTTAAAGGTGAAAATGACGGGCTACATCACAATTTCAACACCCCATGTTAGGCTCGTTTGATATTTCTGATATGTTTACATATTTCTAGACTTTTGTCTTATTTCTTCTAAGCTTGACCCACCTAAGTTCAGTTTAGGTAAAATTCCCACCGTTTTATGGCAAATACAAAACAGGATACTAAGACAGTTAATGGCGCAAATTCACAGCATTTTTCTCGGTTGTAAAGTTTTTGACATTTTTCAGCATTTAAAATATTCCCGACACTGAATTCCTGAATGTTCTTTAATGAGTTTTAAAATTTGGTAATATGGTATATGGTGTCTTAATAAGAAACTAGATAAGATATTTGAAGCTCACTCTTAATGGTAAGTATGTATTGCACACGAGTATTTTTTCACCATCCATTCCTTAAAGTTTATGTGTAAACCAAAATTGTGCCTACTGTTTAGCCCTTTGTGGCCAGTCGGTACCTATAGGCTGCGCTTGTTTTAACCGTAACTATACAAATAGTCTTGTACTCTAGGATTAATTTCATGTTATACTTACTTTCAACCATAAACGACAAGTAATCAAGACTGTTTTGTACTGTAAAAATATATACAATTTTTGCCCTAAATTTTTAGTGATTTTTTAAATAAATGAAAGAGAAAACCGATATAATTACAGCCAAATGTAACTCTATTAACTTCCAAGCATTACACCGATAATTTTACTTGGACTCTCCCCGTCACTTACCACGATCACTGGGATTTGAACTTTCAACATTTGGCCAGTCCATTGCCTATCATCTAACACTCATGTTCATTTTTACTACTTTTTTGTAGTGCCTTTGGCAGGATTATGAAAACTGGTTTAGAAGAATTTAAACTTTTAATTGGGAAGAAAAATATTAACAAAAGATCTATATTATCATTTCTATTTTCTATATTGTCTTCTATAATAATTGTATAGGTTTATTCCCAAATATTTTTACTAGAACTCCAGTTTTAAACTTGAATTAAAGGAAAAACGACATATGTAGTATACTAGTGCAGGCAACTAAGGGTTAATAAAGGACAGGGAGGGCCAAAGTGAAACAGCTGGTGTAATGTTAGGCTGAGAAACTGAAACTTCCGTTACCACACGTTTAGAATTCACAGTGTATTCAGGAATTGGCCTAAAAATAATGAAAAAAATGGCATTATTAAACTGTATTTAAATTTGGTATTATTGGACAAATACATTACTCAAACCAGCATCGAAGCATTTATACTTCCGTTCTTTAAACTAAACAATCAACCTAATTACCCTTAAAAAAGTGAGAACTTAAAATCAAACTTCAACACTTAAAAAAAAGCTTCATATATGGAAATAAGAGAACCTGAGTAACAGATCCTTTGATACACTGCACTTAAAGTTCGTCTTTTGGGAAGATAATTTAGAAATCGCTGATGATACAGTCACTTACAGCATTGGCGGATCCCCTGTTGTGGCGTAAATTAAATGAATGTCGCCTAATTCAGCAATCATTACGTTTAAGAAAGTCTGCAACTGAGTCGGTCCCTCGATTCCTCACTGTCACACCATGAATGCAGGTCGGCGGTGCGGGAGTTTTAAACACAGGAGACACGACTAAGGGTAGTCCAAAGCATTAGAACCTGACATTTGTGATGCAATTATGGCAACGCTTAGCAAGTAGACAAGGTGAGATCCCTTCGGGGTTATTGGCGTTGTTCTCTACTAAATATCAAAGTATTTGCACTTGATTCACCTTCCACCCTGTATAAGTCACCTTACTGATAAGAAGAATTGCCGAAGAATTCAATGCCACATCCGGCATTGGAACGCGGTTCCACAAGAATGTATTAAGATAATAGTTTGCTACTTGTAAGATGCGCAGAATATTTCTGACTCGGTAGAGAGATCACACGGAGATTCGAAATAATTAATTACTTAAAAGAATCAAAGAAATACTCCGAGCAGCTTTTCAGATGTGCATTAACTCGGCAACGTTGCGATTAAGTTGGTCAGGTTTCTGAACCGGCTTCTGGATGTAGACACGTTGGTCGCTTTCAAATACGACGCAGGGTGGGGGATAATGAGTGCAACTGGCATTCTGATTGGCCAACACTCGCACAGTAAAAACGGAAGAAATGCCTTCAACGTCCTAGCGAGATGAGTTTATGTACTGACCTAGTGCAACTGACACCCACACAACCTGCAGCGTTGCCAGCTTGTCTGTCTCTTGTTTTCGAAAAATTAAAATATCTCCGTAGGAAATGGTGAGAGACAAAAACGTAAGATACAAAATGTGTTCCAAATACCGAGATCTACCACTGATGTAAATTAATGTAATGACTTCCCTTCCACCCGGTATTTGTTTATGTTTTCTAACTTATTAAGACAGTTTTGTTAATGTAAATTAATTAGGACACTATACGACGATTTTGATAGCTTGCTACTTTAATCTAGTCTGTGCAGGGATAACAAAACAGTTGCCTGAGCACATAAGGTTGAAGACTTCCGTCCCTAGCGCACACATTTTCAACTCCATTCAGCAGTGTTTATCTTCCATTATTGCCTACGTAATTAAATAGAAGACGAGGTAAAAATATGAATAGCCCCAAAGGGCAACGCTGGCGGAGTGTCCGCGTTCCCAAAGGGTTCATATATTCCTCAACCTGGTGCGCTTCTGCTGAACAAGGTAGCAGCGTGGAGCTCTTGAGCGCTTGATGCTAGTCATATGCATTACTGTTACAATTAAACTGAAGTTGGCTCTGGCAAACAAAGATTTAATACTAGAAAATTATCAAAACGGAAAATATGCAATAAAGGATAAACACGTATAGTGCTGTGAACATAAATTTCATAAAATAATACACAAAGTATATGCAGTTCCTAAAGTATATTTTTACGCAAAAATTGAGAATTTTTGTTTTTTTATTGATGGAGAGATGTATTTTTTGTTTAGAATACTGATGCTATCACTAAAACCGTGAATCAATAATTTCATACTGAATTATAATGGCATCCCCTTTAGCTATTCTGCATTAAATGTTATATTCAATTTTGAAATACGTGCTGATTGTTGCCGTTTTGCATTTTGCTGCCAATGAAAGTCTTTTTCCCATTTTATATACACCAGTGGCGTTAATTATGGACATTTTTATTTCATTGTCTTTCAAATTTGAACATTACATTCAAATTGCGTTAAGGATCGCTCTTGTCTGATATATTATAGTGTTATTATAATATAGCATTGTATATTTAACAACAAACTGCAGCTAATTTGGTCCTTATTTGGTCACTCTGGTTTCAACTTTGGAAACTAAATTATTTTAGAAATAAAAATTAAATTGAATTTTATTCATGCACGTTCTTTAACAGCTGCGGTTTTTAAAGTCCGATTCTACATTGGGTGTGAAATGACGCTTAATTTTGTTCGGAGGCCTCTTTTGTCAGGCTTGAGGCTCTTTTACGTGCCGTAAATTGGCGACACGGACGACTTTGTTTTCTTCCGAGGGAAGCCAAGCTAAGGATTTTTACGCCCGAAAGAAAAAAAAATCTATCGCCTTCGGCCGGGTGTGAAACCGCGATCTTGGGAAGCAAAGCCTAGCATGCTACCCCTAGACCACGGAGGATGCCTTTATATGTAAGACTATATATTCTGTTCTCTATTGTGACTGATTGGAAAATTGTAATTATTGCTGGTATATTATAATGAGGGAGCTCAACATTTGGAGAAATCTATTAATTTTGGGATTACATAACTTCAACATCATGAGTAGCACAACCTTGAAAATAACAGACTTGCCTAATTGTAAGCCCCCATATGATATGAGTTATAATTCATTATACCTATTTCATATTGGATGCAGTAGTATCAAATAAAAGTGTATACGTAATACTAAAATACAAGTCGATTCAATAATAACCGGAAAAGTTGTATAAAGTACACAAAACTTGAATAAAGTGTGTGCATCCTTGTTATGTTTTGGTGGTGTTCTAGAGCTATTATCAGATGGCTAGCCATCCCTGCGTCGCGAATAGAATGCTTGTATTCAGTGAAAACAAATTACATGTTTGCACCAGCGTAGAACAGCGGAGAGTCGTTCGATTTCCGTCAGCAGAAGGGTTGAAACCAATCAAAATTCACCGTCGGATGATAGTACAATATGGTGAAAGTTGTTTCAGTCGAATACAAGTGTATGAATGGGTAGAAACTTCAAACACGTTTCAAAACCAAAGTTGGTGCGAACTGAAAGAAGTGCTGGTAAGGCCCCTCTGGGACCATATGAGAGTAATTCTTTAACAGTACATGACGAGATATCAAAATATAATCAATAACACGTACGCAAACCTTACGTGTCAAAATCTGAAACCAACAATTTTGAGGAAGTGGCGTGGACTGGTGTCCAGTGTCGTACTGTTATTGTGAGATACGGATACCAACAAAGACCTGAAGTTGATCTGCTTGCTCCACCCCACGGATTCACCAGATCACATTATCACATTTTAACTCACTGAAAGAAGCTCTCAGTGGCTCAAGGTTTGCAGATGATGAGGAAGTGGCGTGGACTGGTGTCCAGTGTCGTACTGTTATTGTGAAGACCTGAAGTTGGTCTGCTTGCTCCACCCCACGGATTCACCAGACCACATTATCACATTTTAACTCACTGAAAGAAGCTCTTAGTGGCTCACGGTTCGCAGATGATGAGGAAGTGGCGTGGACTGGTGTCCAGTGGCGTACTGTTATTGTGAGATCTCACACCTTGTTAGAGTCACATTAGATACAACAAAGACCTGCTTGCTCCACCCCACGGATTCACCAGACCACATTATCACATTTTAACTCACTGAAAGAAGCTCTTAGTGGCTCACGGTTCGCAGATGATGAGGAAGTGGCGTGGACTGGTGTCCAGTGGCGTACTGTTATTGTGAGATCTCACACCTTGTTAGAGTCACATTAGATACAACAAAGACCTGAAGTTGGTCTGCTTGCTCCACCCCACGGATTCACCAGACCACATTATCACATATTAACTCACTGAAAGAAGCTCTTAGTGGCTCAAGGTTCGCAGATGATGAAGTCTAGACGACAGTGTACAACGCGGACTCATATCTTGGCAAGATGTAGGGGTACGGAGCAATGGCGGGAAAAATATTTACCCCGATTCTTTACCACCACGAATATAGAGCTAGAAGTATGTTGGACGCTTCTGGCAGGCAGGGAAGACGTGGACGGGCTAGGTAAGTTTATACTTAAGGCAAGACAGCTGAGATCTGAGAAGGCTGCCAATAGAGAAGGGGGGGCGGGGAGGGATACGAACAACTAAACAAAAGTGACTGCATTGTTTTACATACATATATTTTATGTCATAGTTAGGTCACTGTTGTGTTATGGTTTTATATATTGTGTGTATGTTATGTGTATATATTTCTTTTAAGTGTATTTATTTATTATAAGAGGGTACATTTATGAAGGTGTACTCTGTGCTGTAAATTTAAATTGCTGTATTTGAATATCTTTGTATTTCTATTTTCGCGTGTGCTCTTTTAATTCTTTGCTGTTGTTTTAATATTGCTTTCTAGTGTGTATTACAAAAGCACGCACGGTCTGTGGACCCGTGCGATTGTTGAAGTTCAATGTGTGATATTATTATGTCAATAAATACACTTATTCATTCTTTCAACACACACACCCCAATAATTCTTTTCACGTGGAATTGAGAAGCTTATCTAGCGGTGGCATAAGTGCATAGAACCTGGGGGTGGTGATTGTGGTGAAAAATAATAACTATCGTATTCCATTCTCGTAATACAAATTTTAAAAAAGTATTTCCGGTTATTGATTGAATGACCCATGCAAGTCGCCTATAAAAGCTGTCTTTCAAGCAATTTCCGTTAGTACTAAAACTATTTTTGAATACACTCTTACAGGTTGTGAAAAGATCGGATCAATTGGTTCCGTATTTTGTAGTGCAGACTGCAGCTTCGATCCCTGGTCTTTCGGGTTTATTTATTGCTGGTGTGTTCTGCGCTGCACTCAGGTAAGTAAAAGTTTCTATATCTCTGCAGAATTTCAGATATACCTAAACTATGTAGATAGGCTTAGAAATACATATATTCCAGTCTTATAGAATATAGTTTATATAAAATATAGCTAATTTATATAGACTACGAGTATTTACGTATAGAGGTGTCTACACCTATTATTGCAGTAATATGCGTATGTCAGTACGTATAGTAGTCGAACGTGATTCCTAAAGTTAATATCTTACGATATCAGATTACCTCTGACATTCTCACTAATAAAGAAAATAATATTATGTAACGATATATTACATAATATTAATTTAAGGACTGCGTTTCGATTAAATTTTACAGGATTGAGTTTTACCATAATTTCTCATCGTTCTGTCACGATTAAGAGGCGAATGAACAAATTTACATAAATTTGCATAAATGCTTTGGTGACCAAGTGCTTCTTCCGTGAAATATGGGCAGATTGTGCAAATAAAATGTTTAGGTACTCCTTGCATTGAATTGGAATAAAATAAATGTTATTATACTTACACTTTACAGTATATGTTGATTGGAATCAATTTTCAAAATCTGATAATTTAAATGTACATAATTTTCTCTACCGTCTTATTGTTTACTAGATTAGATTAGATAGCATTTTATAGGTTCGTTTCGTCCAACAAGACACTGCAAATAGAACTTGTCAAGAAGAGGTTTCCAGAGGCTATTCCTAGAAAATTCAAGATATACATTTTATTTGCCACGTAACTATCCTTAATAAACAGTATTGTAATCAGAACCATTAAGAAACCCCTTTCCATAAAATCAAAATGTTCTAAAATTTTTTGAGGTAAAGGATAATTTGGAGAAAAGGAATTTTATTGAACATCTTCCTGTCGAATCCTTGGAAGCTGGTGAACTTAAACATCAAGTTTGGAATTTAATTGTCTTTTGTAAGCTATACTGTACCTCCCACATGCAAGCACACACATATACACTGACCTTTCTCCAAAAATGCTTATTTTGGATTCAGAGATCTTCAAACCATGTATTTCCGGTGAAATCCGGTATCGCATTTTTGGGTGGAATATAAAACTTTCTCTGCCTACTGTGTACGTACACATATAGCACATTGGTAGAGTAAGTAATGGGAATAAAAATCTTAAGGGATAAAGAATGCCCAGTTTTGTAACTCATCTTATGGAATATTTTATAAACACCGATATATGCCAAGAATTAAGTATTATTAGTGAATCATTCTAATTTGCAACTTTTTTCAATCTTTGACCCAGAGCAGGGCACGTTTATTTTTTATCTACTGTCATTAAAAAATCCCTGCTTGACCTGTAGCATCCATATAGAGTTGGGGGACCCGTTACAATGTGGAGAAAATGTCCTTGAACGGACTGGCCAAAATGAACAAAGGGAGGCATCAAATTAACAAATTAAAATACTCCCGCATATGGCTCATAACGTGCACCACTAACATCGCATCCAAATCACCGCTGCAACAAATAAAAAAATGTTCAAAGTTTATATTTGAGTTACATGTAAAAAGCCGCCTATGAATAAAAATTAAATATTAAGATTATTTGGGTAATTTACAATATAAGTATTACATATCTTCAGTAATTTTTTTGTTTATTTAGTGCTAAATTTTCTTTATGTAGTGTTTTTAATGACATTTCACCTTAGCCACACATAAGGGTGTCCAAGAATGCAACCACTCAAATTGACAGAATTGTAGAGGGGTCCAAGATAAATAGGTTGTAATAGGGAACCCATGGATTATGGGTTCTAAGTTACTTACTACAGCACAAAATATGTTAAGGATAAGCACGCCACTGATCAAACCGCGATGGGTCGTGACCCGAACATTGAATTTCAGAGGGGTTACACACAGTGGCATTATTTAGCGCCATAGTTAGCGTTTGGGCATCAGATTAGGATGTTGAGGGAGTTGGAGGTTCAAGTCTCTGTAGGTACCTTTACTTTTTTGTTATTTCCTTTTGTATTTTCCTTTGCCGTTCATATTTTTGCTGGGCTACTCAATTTGATTTATTCGTACTGACACGCAAAGTCAATGTAATGTACGATAGGCATTACGTTAAACACCCGAAGGGGTACACTTTTCTGTACCACTCGTAAGATTTTCTGAAATACAGTGTATTACACATTGTCGGGTTATGTACGTACCCATTACATTTGTAGGCACAGTTAACAATTTACGAAACAATATCATTGTGCCGATGAACTTCAAATGCAATAAAAATGAACAACCATCTCCATAGTAAAACAATACCTACATAAAACTTGTTAAGAACTATGAACATATTTTTCAGAACATGATGACCCTGCCCCACTCTTCTTCCAAAGTCTTTAAGGTTTGCGGCTAGAAACCAAGCCTCGCTGTTGTCAAGTGTTCCACTTACTGGTCCCTTAACTGAGGCCCGGTTCTCGACTTACAAGCAACGTCTCCAGGAAACAGATTTTACTGTTGCCTCTCGCCCCTAGTACACATTCGTCTTTTGTTTACTAATGGTTATTGTCCAGTGGAAGGGGAGAGCGGTCCCGTTTGTGGGACATCATGTATTGGAGAAAACCATACTATAAAGGAAAGTGCATTTTACTCATTTCTGCAAGAGAGGCAAATGAAAAGAGAGTGTGAGAGATAATACTGACAATATACAAGGTACAAATACAACATGGTTTCGTGCCATTGGTTCCCCGACAGGCTTCTGACTCCTAGGGCGGTGTGAGTCCTACATAAGGGGAGAGTAAGTCAACTACGAACGAACGAACAAATACAACAGGTTACCAGAGGAACTGCTCGATATAACGACCTGCGAAATACACCTTAGGACCACAATAGCTGAAGAGGTTAAAGAGAACCAACACCTACATAGACAAAAGACAGTACTTCTGCTCGAGTTTTTTAGTTTATTTATTCCACCTCCACCGCTAAAATCATAGCTTAGTTTCAAAGCACACATTACATACATGTTTTTAGAAGAGCTAATTGTTTTATTAAATTAATCTGCGCAGGTTCCTTGACATCTCAGCATTGAATATTGTACGCTATGTAGATCTCATTCAGTCTTTTGAAAGACATTTGTTTCGGAAGGTATATCGGTTTGACTTCAAAAATGTAAACTAAGCGTATTAGTGCTGGTCAAATTGTGTACCTCTCTGATGTGTTCCATTCACACGACTTTCTCTACATCTATGCAATAAACTATTGTTAAAAAGCCTTTTCTTCTATATACTTCTAGCTAATCGAGAAAAAATAGCAGAATAGTCTTATTACTTGCTTCCTTGTAAGTAGAAAGGAAATAAGGGAGTACCATAGGCTGAAGCGATAGTCAAATATTTTAAAAGATGGTTGCTATGTGATTGAAGTTCCCTTGTTTGTGTGGCCAGGAGTTGGCAAATTCCAGCTTGAGAAAATATAAGTATATATAAGTTTAAAATGTGCATGAAATGTTTTAACGAGCTATACATTTTTGTTGAGTAAGTTTTTGTCCATCTCTTACGGTTTACCAGTACCGAGATGTCTTCAAAGGCTATTCCCAATAATTTCAAGGTATACAGTTTATTTTTCATGTAAATAGGTATCTTTAATATACAATATTTTTATCAAAATCTGTATCCATTTTTGAGAAAAACTAAAATGTCTGAAAATGTTATCATGTGAAGAGTAGTGGGGAGATTTTCTTGAAAATCTTCTTGTCGCATCCAAGGAAGACACTGAACTTGAATACCAAGTTTGGTATTTAACGGACTATGCGTTTTTGAGCTATGCTATCCACACACACACACACACATACTGGCAGACAAATAGACAGACACACGGATATTTGTCTAAAAATGCTTTTTTTTTTTTATTCATAGAGTCCCAAAACATATATTTGGTTGTATCGAATATTTGGGTGCAATAAAATACCTTCTATATACACTGTGTACATACATAGTACGTGTAGGGAGCATAAAAAAAAACAGAAGCTTCAGAGACCGGTGCAATCTTTCTATCGTGGGATTCGATGACGAGCGCGATATCGACTCGTCTACCAGTATGTTAGGGCTCTCTAGCTAACTACTTATTGATGGGATGTCAACCCCTCGGAAAGCGGGCAAATTTGCCAAGATAGCAAGTCCAATAGTTTTAAATATCGTAATGATTGTGCATTCCTTCGACTACTGGCATACAAATGAAGCATTTGGAATGAAAATAGGAGGAACACGTTCACGTTCTTTTGAATTACAGCTACTGATGTGTGGTCCTGAAAACATGCCATAACCCGAATATTTGGCAACCCTCTACACTCCTACCAATTTGCGCGTTTGAATTCTGGGACACTCTGTAAAGTAACCATGGACTCCACATTCAATATCTCTATTTTTTCCTCTCTCTTCTCTGCCCATTTCCACCACTTTTTAACTTTAAATAAATACTGACACACACTCTGCTCTCCCGTACGAATATTCTCTACAACAACGCTCTTTTGTCCCTTAAGCTGAAACTTAATGAACTCATGTCGCCAGTTTTCAGTTTAGTTACAGTAAAACACTATATGTTGTAGGTCTACTTTCCCTCAATATGATGGACATTCCCCTTTAGTAAAAGCTTGTTGATCATGTATCAACTTTCGCAGGACTATCCTCGCCCTCTCTTTTCTCCTTATTTGTGTTGCCCACATCGCTTTCCTAGACCCGGTGATGTCTTCATAGTAAAAGCCAAACAAATTTGTATCTATTATATCAAATTGCACAGTACAATATGAACACTACTACATAACTGAATGTAATGTTAAAAATAAAATAAACATAAATCCAGCTGCTCAATTACCTAAATATTAAAATGAACAAAAAGATTTAAAATGGAAAACAAAGAATTTATAACATTTAAACATTACTATTTGTGATATTATTAAACAGATATTTGGTGATTTAATGATATTAACAATTAATATTAGATGATATTCTGGTATTAAAATTAATATTTAATAGTTTTAATAATATTAAATTGCCAAAATGAATTCATGAGTAAGATGAAACTTTATGGTCTTCCTTATAAAGGCAGCTATTCATTGTAGAGTTTTCTATCATTTTCCAAACGTCTACTTTCCATTTTCAAAACCCACTAACATAAGTGCCTCTTTTCCTCCATATATGTTTATCCTAATATATTACTCCCTAAACTATTCTAATCACTCAGCCATCTCTTAGTTAATAGGATTATTGATATATTAAACATAGCTTCACCAGACACTCTTCATTTTGGTTTGAAATCCTATGCCAGTATTTTAAAATATCTCGAAAGGCAAGTCCCCCTCGGTGGTCTAATGTTTAGCATGGTAGCCTCGTGTACAGGTTCGCGGGTTCAAACCCGGTGGAGGGATATGGATTTTTGGGACGTAGAAATCCTTAGTATGGCTTCGGAAGGGAAGCAGAGCCGTTGTTCGCCTGTCTTAAATTTACGCCACGTGAAAGAGCCTCAAGCCCGATAAACAGGCCTCGATCTTGCACGCCCGACATAGAAATCCTTAGTATGGCTTCGGAAGGGAAGCAGAGCCGTTGTTCGCCTGTCTTAAATTTACGCCACGTGAAAGAACCTCAAGCCCGATAAACAGGCCTCGATCTTGCACGCCCAACATAGAAATCCTTAGTATGGCTTCGGAAGGGAAGCAGAGCCGTTGTTCGCCTGTCTTAAATTTACGCTACGTGAAAGAGCCTCAAGCCTGATAAACAGGCCTCGATCTTGCACGCCCAACATAGAATGGACGCTGAGAGCCACAGCAGTTCAAGTCGTCCATAAGCAACACTCAATTAATTTATATGGCTTACACTGACTGTTTGAAAAATACAAAACGAAATCACAAAGCACATTTAAATGTGGCAAAAATGTAAGCAAAAAGGAATATGCAGATTGCCATTTTGGTCTTTTGGTGAGCATGCTAGCTTCCAAATCCAGAAGTCCTGGATACGAATCCCGGCTTGAGAAAGAGACTTTTTATTTAGACAGAATTATTCTCCATCACACTGAAGGTTTGGCCGAGAGTAGATGTGTGCGAGATCAATGTTCAGAAAGCAACATCCAAAAGCACACAATAGTAAACGACTGCATATCTTTTGCCGATGAGCACAAATAAATACAGAGTGTGCGGAAAGTAGCTCCCTATTTTAAGTTGACAAAAACTTTATTAATAATCGATGTATTATAGTGAAACACGTTTTACTGAGGAGCGTGAAATGGTACAAAGCATGTGAGTTAAGTGTTTCCTGTGGAGTGAAACTTAAAAACTCAAAGCGCCATTTAAGAATCATTATTTCGCACAAGTGTCTTGGGGATAGCTTCGATAGACGGGTGGAGGAACCCCTGCGCTACATGGCGAATTTAATATTTTATTAATCCAAAGTGTTTGGTTTGCTGAGGTAAACCTCGACCTTTGCCCAACCACACAGGAAGAAGTCGCATGGTGTGTGTCGGCTACTCATGCGGACCACGGTTATCTAAACGTCCTGGAAACTGGTCAAACCAGTCACTGCAGTTTTATTGCAAATGAGGTGGCGGTCCGTCTTGCATGGAAATGAAGTTATTGGTGTTATTCCCGGTGAATAAAATTGGCCAAACGTCATTTCTCAGCATACTTAGGTGCCGTTCGGGTTCATGGTAATGATTGACTCTGCAACTTAAACCACACCACACAGTGACTTAAGGTAGCTTTGTATCTTTTTCAGCGTGAACTCTGGATTCTGCTGCGAGCGACAAACCCTGCTCGTCGCTCCAAATGATGCTCCTGAAGAAATCGGGACAAGCTTTATAAGAACAAAGCATGATCACACCATACCCTATAATCTTCGGGTGGTAACTCTTGACAATAGTGGGGCTACCACGCACAAAATGTCTATTCGTTTTTCAGAACATTTCTGACGGTGTAACGTGTAAGACCACTTCCACGAGTGGTCTGTCTTGTTGACAAATTGGGGCTTTTGGTCAACATATCTGGTCCAATTTGAACTTTATCCACTGTCCTAGATCAGGCCTACTAGGCAAAGTACAAGAGGTGTGAACTCATCCTCCTTCACGTCCCTACTACTCTCTTTCGACAGTCACGTAGAGCCAAAGAAACCGGTTCATATTAACCCCGTGGCAGCGTTATCAGTGCTGTGGTGGCTTACATGTGCAATAGGTGTGAACTGCGAATGTTTAATCGGGCCTGGGAGAACATTTTTTTTTTATTCTTCAAGATGGTCTTTCATCCATTTCTTTAGTTGTCCATACCTATCTTTGTGCTTTCCTAACAAACTCTTGAGCTCAAAAGTATGCATTTGATTACGTCGCGAAAGACGGAATCATACAAATCCTATACAACCGCCACTGTTGCACACCTAACCTCTCCGTTTCTCTGCCAGCTGAAGAAAAAGGAAGGGGCGAGTGTAGGGGTAGAGCATTGCACACTGCGGGTATTTATCTTACCGGCCCTGGGCTAGATGTTCGATATACAACGACTTTTGTGAGTATCCAACACAGATTCTGTGTTCATCAGTTTGGATCCTGTGTAGCGCGAGGTCCGTGCAGAGACCCGCCAGACCTCATAACGGGCGGCCCCTCAGCCCGTTCCTAATTTGAGATTCGATGGGCTATTACAGATCAACTAAAGAAACCACGTAATACGCCACACATAAATATTTTATATATAGAAAAGCTACAAACATTTTTCAATAGGGAATAACTTTCCGCCCATCCTGTAGAGATTAAATTCGTAATGCGCTATCCGTATGCATTGTCAGGTGAAGCCGGCTTTGCGTGCGGTTGCTGTGATTTTGAAAGGAGTAAGCCCCGTGTGAGCTGAACAAACACAAAGAGTGAGCTTTCGCGGTGTGACGTATTGAACTAGTCAGTTAATTTATACTGTGATTTTCACACCAGTATAGTAGGATAACTTAGAGTATTTTCTGAGGGGAGTAGAGAGCGATCCAGTCACGAATTTGTCAGTGCCGTGTGCGGCCGTTCTCACGTTTGCCTTGTACGTGAATCGACGGGCTGGACGCATTGGAATGTGGTAAACATTGGAGGCCTTGGAATGCGAGAAATCAACGCACCCGGTACACGTCAGAATCTTTGTCTTTTCCACTAGCTTCCAGGAACTTCTGTGACGTCATTAATGGCTTATAAGGAAGAGTTACAAACCAAGCGAGGAATCTTGAGTCAGGCTTCGACTGTTAGCGTGCGGTGCCATGACAGAGACGTCAACTATCTATGAGCCGAAATGTCGAGTAAACTGTTGTGCAGCAGTGAATTAAAAACTTATTTTGTAACCAAATTTTGAGTCAATAAACACATTGTTACAACATCGTACCTACATCCCAGGAAGATGCACCCCGGGAGGGAGGGAAAAATGAGGTGAGAGGGGACATCGGGGAGCCGGAACCAGGAGTAACGGTACAGAAGTGATAAGAGTCCCTACATTTGGCAGATTGAGACACCCCGGCAGTCGGAAGGCAGACGGGGATCCCTTCTGAACTAGAGGATTCAGCCAAGTGGTCGGTCCGTATATCCTAGCAACCAGCCGAAGACCGAGGGACGGAACACATTTCACAGGGAGCATATTTTCCCCTGCCACGCTGCACCGATATAGCGTCTGACATCTCTAACCCTGAAATAGACCAAACGGGGTGAAAGATGAAGAGATGTGGAGGGGTAAGTAATTAGGAGAGGAGAGGAACCACTTCTACATTCGCCTGAGGACCGTGAAGAACCGACAAAACCCATAGGTGAAGGTCAATGTACGCCGGCAATCCACGCAAGACCGAATGCGATCGTACTTGTTACCATGGAGTTATATCCCTCCCTCTCTCTCTCTCTCTCTCTCTCTCTCTCTCTCAACAAAAAAACAAAAAAGAAACAAACAAACAAAGCAAAAAAAATAATAATATGGTAACACATGCGCGCTGATTGGGTACAATTTCTCTTCTAGTACGAGGAGTAAATAAGAAAAATAAGCTGTTTTTAATTTTAGATTAAAAACTCCGAAATATTTAAAATCAGGGATTAAGGTAACACGCAGAAGAAATCTGAGTGCTCCATTCACATGAATATCCCTACCTGTTCTGCAAACAAACCCTTCTTTAAAATGACTATTCTTGTATCTACATCATGTTAATCAGAGTAAACATTAGCAGAAACGGTCTATTAATTAGTTGCTTATAAGTAGACCGGAAAATAAGGTATTACACTAGTTTAAAGCGACAATAATATCCTTTCAAAACTGCCGCTATGCGATTGTCATTGAAATTTGGTTCTCTTTCCCTGTCCAGGACTAAAACAAAAAGGATACGAAGCGGATGAGGACTTTCCGTTTGACAAAAGTTGAAATATATTAAAATTGACACAATAACAGGAAAGATCTCGGAAATTGTTTGCTCTAAAGAAACCTGTATATGACGCAAATTGTATGCTTTAACGAAGTCTATATTCTTTGTGGAGTCATTCAGAATGAAGAAGACTTCAGAGGTTATTCCTAATTGAAGATACACATTTTGTGTGACCTGTAAATGGTTTTAATATACGGCATTTTAATCAAACTCGTTAGAACCAACTTTCGAAAAATATTACATATAAAGATTTTAAAAGTTGATATTTTCCAATTATTTTCACTTTTTCTACCCAGTATTATGTGGGTTCATAATAGGCAGAGAAGGTATTTTACTTCACCTAAAAATTAGATTACGAAACGATAACGGAAATTCATGTTTTCAGGACCCCTGAATCAAAAAAATTGTAAAAAGCCTATACGTGTCTGTGGACAGCATAAATAAAAATTCAGAAGTTGGTTAAATACCAATCTTGGTATTTGAGTTGAGTATTTTCCAAGGATCTGCCACGAAGATTTTCAGGTAAATTCTTTCACCTTTAACTACCCTTTATGTCAACGATTTATGGATGTTTCCATTCTCTAAAACTTGGCTACAATACTTTTGATTAAAATTGCGTATATTTAAGATGTTTACATAGCAAATAAAATACGTATCCTGAATTTCTTCGGAGTAGCTTCTAAAGTCCTCTTCATTTGGAATCACTTTTGCAAAACTGTTAAAACATAAGACATTGATAATCTCGATAAGACACAGAATGTAGCTCCATACAGTTTTTTTGTACAGGTAGCAATTTCCGAGATGGAATATTGTTTTAACAATGTATATATTGTTTTTATTTTAAGAGACTTAAATTTTACTCAAATGGGAAGTTCTCATCCGTTTCAGAACTGTTTAGTTTTACTTCTGGCCATGAAAAGAGAACCAAATTTCAATGACAAGCGCACAGCAACGGCTTTTTAAAGTTTAGACTTATAGCTTTAACATAATGTGTTCCCTTATTTCCCTCCCACCTACTACTATAAAGAACTACGTAATAAGACCATTCAGGTAAGGTTTGTTATGATGAGCATTATGGAAGAACGGTTTGTTTACAGAAAAGATATAGAAAGTAATGTGAACGGAACACATCGGATGCTTTTAAATTTATTCTTAATCCCCGTTTATCATATTCATAGATTAATTTTCTGACCAAATGTTCGTAGTCCTCAAGACTTGTGTTACTTTTAAGATATTCCTACTATTAATATTTTATTTTCAAATCTTCTAAATTACTACTACTATGGTTATTATTATGACTATGAATATTATAATAGTTATTGCTATTATCGTTAGTATATCACCATTATTATTATTATTATTATTAGGGTTAAATTGGAGGTTTCACTATAAAATCCTCTAGAGGTATACCAAATTTTCATAAAAAACGAGGATAATAAATTTAATTAATTTTTAATATAAGTTTAAAAAGTCGAATATGCCAGGCAATAAATTGAGCTGTTCTATGCCATTGCAGTTCGATGTCTACGATTCTGAACTCGGTGGCTGGAACTGTTTACGAGGACTTCATACAGCCATGTATAAGAAGGAAGCTATCCGAACGCTGTGTCAGCTACGTCATTAGAATGGTGGTGATTCTTATTGGTGTGGTCTGCGTGCTGATGGTTTTCGTCGTGGAAATGTTTGAGGGAGTCCTCCAGGTGAGAGCTCGTCGCTATGCACTGGTCTTCCGAGACACTGTAAATTAAATTACGCTCTTAACGCTGGTTCTCTCTTCTTCAGCTGGCTTACACCATGGGAGGCGTTACGTCTGGAGCTTTCTTAGGCCTCTTTTCTCTCGGCATCTTCTTCCCAAGGGCCAATGCCAAGGTAAACTCAACTTATCCGACTTCTGGGACACAACCTCGGAGCTTTTCCTTAGTCACTTCACCGGATACAGACTGTAGCACGTCCTCATTACTTCACTTGCACATTATAAAGACGATATTAATGTATCTCCAAAATAAGTGCTGTTTTAAGGACACTTGGTGCTGATTCTTGTAGAATTTCTGTACTTCAACACGTAACTTTAGTTGAACATTTCTGAACTTCTGCTGCTCAGGTTAAAATTAAATTTTCCCGGCTGTGGCATTGAATTTTTCAACTGGTCCTAATCAGCTTTCGCATGCATATTCAACTGTTTACGCAATTCCACTGATATAAACAATAACTATGTGCTTATTTAAAATGATTGATAACGTCATTTTAAGAAAAATTGGTGTATGATATACTTGCGGTGCACATTACTTCAAAACAAGCATATGCCTGAATATATTAGGGCACAAGAAAATGTCTATAATTTGTAATCCAAGTATAGCTAATAATTAATTCTGACAGTATTAACTAAGTTTGGGAAATTTATGAAACAAAAGTTTTTGCATATACTCTAATAACAATGGTAATAATAATAATAATAATAATAATAATAATAATAAAAAAGTAATAATAACAACAATTATAATAATTATACTGATGATAATGTTGGTAATGATAATGATAATAATAATAGTAATAATAAAAATAATCATCATCTGGGAGTAAAATAAAATTACTCTCCCTCTTTGAGCGCTTTACTTTAATGCCTTAATAAATATAACGTGTCTGTTACTTTGGTTGTAATCCTCAAAAACATTTTTTATAAACTTCGTGGGGATTTTTCTTGAACTCTTTGTAATAGTTACTTTTTTATTTGGTGCAAATAGTTTATTATCTCGAACAGGCCAACCAACCCTGGGCCAGTGCATCAAGTAGTGACATTTCTCGTCGATTGCTCAAAATCCTATGTGAACATATTTATCATTACGAACTCTTCATATTTTGGATTCTAAACAGGATAACATAAATTTAACCAAATTCCCATTTTGCTTTTCAGAGTCTGAGAATGACAAGTACTTCCCATCCTGGCAAATAGAAACAACTGGCTCTCAAAACCACTTGTGTTAAATTGAGAAAATATCGTGAATCACACATTACTGACAATTTGCCCGAAGTTTTCAAATACTTCCTTCAGAACACTTTCCTGAACTTCACAATCTTACTCTAAGGCTCCTCCACACACTTTTGTGGGAAAACCTGCTGCCATGAATGTTCATAAGAATATTGTATCAAAAGTGTCTTTTATTACTCCAATCGGTTACAAATAGTTCTTATTCTGATTTTTTCACAACAATTCTGCAGTACAAATTTATCTCGTCGCTTCGACGCGTCGACAGATGTATCTAAAACAACTGCACGCTCAGAGCTCCAGTTGCACAACTGACTCTGTTGGCTTGTAGCTCTTCTTTTTATAGTTATTGATGACGTGCCCGAATAAGCGAACACTCTAGTACATGTTCATTGCGTCCAGGTGTGGCATTCCAAAACTTTGAGATACTGCCGTTGCTCTTCACTTGTTAAATTTACGGCCCCTGCGATAATGAGTGCCGCTACATAAAGGAAGAGGACCGAACACGAACAATCATAAAGCTAATGTGTGAGAAACTGACAAAAAAGGACCAACATTCCATTGAAGAGGTCAAAGCAAAAATTTTAAAAATGGCAATTTGTGTTTCAAAATACATGCCATTATACGAGCTGGCAAGAGAACCCTTTCTCTTCGAAGATCTACGAACGCAACTTTTGCTATAATTTACAAGAAATGCGGAGATCCACCTAAGAGAAGGGTAAAGAAGAGAAGAAATCTCAACTGGCTGTGACGAACCGGAACCAGAAGCTAAGACACACAATACATGGCTACCATCATAAGATATGCACACCACGACCCCAGCGTGCTCGTGTGAGAGATGCATTACCAGGCGTAAAAAACACAAAATCTAATGCAATTATAGCAAAGACTGTGCATAAATGTGCCTTAATCATAAGTAACATAAGGAGAGGTCCAACTTTTATCTAGAGAAAAGCTGTAGTTCGAGTTGTATTTAATAAGACTTTTTCGTGAATAAAATAACAATGATTGGGCAGTGGTAGTGTTTAACGCCCGCTTTTACTGCTCTGGCACCGCAGGCGTTGACACGGATGATACATGAAGATGGAGCCCCGGTGGAATGAGATGGCGGGGGAAACCGGAGAACCCGAAGAAAACCCGCCCCTGCGCCGCTTTGTCCACCACAAATCTCATGTGCGGTCGCCTAGGATCGAACCGTCTAGGTGAGAGGCGAATGGTCTGACCACTCGGCCACGGCGCGGCCTAACAATGATTAGCCTATATGGACACGAAGAATAATATTCACGAACTTCCATTTGAAGTGACTTACAGAATTCGTTGAATTGGTTCCACACACTCTATCTGTTGTTTTTAGTATTCTGCGGCTTTGATTTTTCAATTTAATGTCTATTTCAGCGATAGACCTTTCCTCAAAACGTTTTTGGAACTTCCGTCATTATGTACGGGAATATCAGTGACACCGATACTGTTATTATGAGACGAACATTAGTTCAGAGAGAAAATAAATGCACGCGGGTGCAATAAATTTAGAAAAGCAGTAGCTCGTGGGTGCGATAAAAAAAAACTATTAAAATGCAGAGGTGGTGAGTTGCGATTGGTTGGAATTTTACGCATCAATGAAACAAATTGGCCACTTCCGTGTCATAAACGAAATAGTCATATTATTATTATTATTATTATTATTATTATTATTATTATTATTATTATTATTATTATTATTATTATTATTATTATTATTAAGCTTTACAAAGCAAACTTCTAACACACTTGCGGCGGTTAAATGCCAGTAAGACGTAGCCACATGTTACGTTAAACCATTTCAGTGTAAATCTTGCTTATATACTTGTTCTGAATGAATAAATAATTGTTCCTAATATTGAGAGTTTGCTAAACCAGAATCAGTTTCAAAACCTAGATTAATATTACACTTCTTCAAATTTCATTGTAATGATTTGATGAAGTTTAATAAGGAGTATTTCTATTGAAATTCAACATATTTCACTTTAAGATATTTGTATTCCGCTTTTCTATAATCAGTAGATAAATATTAAGAGGATCAGCGTAGGATCTATAATTATATGTCTGGAGATTTTTCTGGTGGTTAACATAACATTTTAGTTGATATTTAAAAGGATTATTAAACAAATTTAGTTAGATAGCCTTTCAAAGGTTATATACATTTACTGCCCTAAATTCAAAATTGGTTGGTCTGGTTTGTGAGCTTATTTTTGCTTGTCTTGTGTTTTGACAGGGGGCAGTGGCAGGGAGCATTTTCAGCCTATTGTTCATGAGCTGGATATCGTTTGGTGCTCAGACTGCAATAGCCAGTGGTGCCATCAAATATGAACATCTACCTCAGTCTGTTGAAGGATGTGAATTTAATACTTCTTACATAGTCAAACAACAGTAAGTAGATAAATATTAATAACTGTGCATTTACAGCAGATAATATGTCAGTAGTATTGTGGTTACAATCTTTCACATCTTGGCACAAATTCATGAACGTAATGTGTAGCAAACGAAAATAAATATGCGCTCATCTTTGAACGAAGCAACACATAGTAGCAGGAAAGTAAAGCTCGCTGTCATGCTACTGCCACCAGAATGCATCACCGTATCAGTAGTGCCATAAAAGCATTCTTACTACAATACGTTATATTCTAGCGCACATACGAACTCCTTTTTATTTATTTCCAAAAATATGTAGCCGAAATTTAAGACTCACTCCATGGATACACAATACAAACAAAACAACAAAAATATGCAAAAATCAACAAAAAAAAACAGCTTTGTCAGAATATATACCAGGAGACAATGATAATTTATTTCACCATTTGGTATACATACAATGCAATAGTTTTCGTCAGCCAGTCATTAAAATGCGTCTATATTTAAGTACTCTTGTGTGGTGTAAAAATTAATTCGCCTAATTTTTAAGTCTTTGAACACTAATTTTAAAAGAATTTGCATTTAAACTTTGCCCTATATTTGAAGGTAGCATACTATATAATTTCATTCCAAGAAAAAGACGACAGTCAAGAGATTTCTGTAACAGAAATTTAGGTGGTGCAATGGGCCCCACATATGATGTGTGCAGATATCCCCTCGTGTTTTAAGAGTGGCAGAACTCAACGGGGCTGTTGCAAGTTAAAATCCAGCAGAGAAGAACTGGCGAGAGCGAGCATCGTCCTAACTCTGAATGAGCTCCACCAATATAACAAGAGCGCTGTTGAGTTCTGCAATTCTTCTAACTCACAAAGGTACATCTGAAGACGTCAACTCGGGCCAACTGGCATAATCCTTAAAAAAGAAACAAACAAACAGTTTGAAAATGTTTAGGCATATCTTTATAATAGCTTGTCCACGAGAGCAGATTTAGTAAATTTGTAAGAAATCCCCCTTGCATCGAAAAGGAGCTCTTTATTTTTTATACACACTTTTAAGTGTCTTATTTAAATAAGGACTGCATAGGCTGTAAATTGAAATTTTTCGTTATTCCCTTGGATAAGCGCTCTTAATGTATCTCTATTAGGCGTTTGTGCACATAGTTGCCTCCGAACTATAATTTAGTTACATTTGTACAATTATGTTTCTTTTCAAATGATTATAAAACAACTGAAAAGCAAACTAATATTTGTTACCGGGATATCAAACGCCTTGTATTTCCAATGCTAAACGACCCACTGTCTTAGAAACTTCTATAACATGGCAAAGGTATTGTATCACTGGAGAATAATATTGTTAAAGTTACGGCATCTATAGAATAAAAACTATAAACCTAGAATTCTTATAAGATTTTATAAAAGTAAATGCACCTTCACTTCTTCTAACATTAATCAAACCGAAGAAAGATTCGTTTTAAAATTAAACAATCTATTGATATTAGCTTTTATGTCTGGAATACTACTACATTGGCATATCTTAAAATACACATGTAAAAAAATAAGAACTTAAAAAGTGGCAGATGAAAGAAAGTGTGTGAAATTATTAACCGCACTAAAACATATTACATAAATATTTATTTTAAATGCCTGAAGTTTTGCTTACTGTATAAAATTCGTGGGCTATTTATTTGTCTCATGTTAATGTAATAGGAATTTAAAAAAAAAAATTATTTTCTGTATGGTTACCTATATGTGAAAAATTCATATTTTCATTCAATAGAGTGATATACAGCTAAAACACTGTCTTGAAAGTGGTGTTGTTTCCAATTAGGTATACCTCTTACTTCTAATACTAGCTCATTACAAGTGGATTACACTGTTTAAAAAGGGAGTATATTAATTTATTTATTTATTTATTTATTTACTTGATATTTGAACGTTACAAGCTTCACCAATTAAAAAGTTAACTTAAAAGAAAAAGAGAATACCACATCATTTTACTTACAGCAAAACTTAAGAACATTTCTAGAATACTACAAAATTAACTACAGAACCAATCATATTAAAAACAAAAAGCAAAATGAAAACTAAAGCAATCGGTAATGTTTATACATATATACAATATATTATCTACTATTGTCAAAAATGATCACAGGACAAAGCTCATCTGTTGATTTTGATGCTAAATATTATCAATGGGTAACATATATAATTTATTTCTCATATATAAAGATTATCTTCTAAGTATAGGTGAATAATTGTGTAAACCCTTCGAATAAAAACTATATTACTAAATATATTTTATGTACAATTTGGAACACAAAAATATATAATTTGCCTTAAGTTAGGATCATCAATTTTATTATGTAGCAATTTGTAAAGTAATAGTAATGTATGGCAATTTATCCTGTGTGATAAACTTCTTAACTCAAATAAATGAAGCAGTGAATCATAAGAAATAAACTTAGGATAGCAATGACCAGTTTTAAGAAATGCATACTTCAAAAAATTCCCTTGAATAGCTTCAGTTACTTTATTATATTTAGCACTAAAGGACTCCATACAACTGAAGTACATTTAGGTCTCGATCTCACGAATCAATTATACAAAATAAACACAATTCTTAAATAGATAAATTATGAATAATAAATCCCAGATTTCTATATGCGGCACTAGGAAGCGTAGTAATAAGCTTATTTACATCAATTACATTTAATAATATGTACCTATTAACTTTAAAAGGGTTTGATTTGTCAAATTGTCACCTGGATGTACAAAAGACGTTAGAAAATGGGCTCCATATATGTTGAAATGAGGAGAACGGTGCAATTGTTTGCATGCCATTAACAGTATGATTAAACACTCACGTCATTTTAGGTATATTGGGCCACCTTTCCGGTTTCCTTTTGAAGGAAAGTAAAGCGTTAGTCCCGTGTCGTAGATTTACCGCACCTGATAAAGAGGCCTCTGAGCAAAATTAAGCGGTCTTTCACCCCAATATAGAATGGGATGTTGAGAATCACAGTGGTTAAAGAGCGTCCATAAATGAAACTCCATTCCCATTTTTATATTTACGGTGGTCTCTTGATAAGGGAATTTTTAGTTCGCGAGCTGGCCACTATGTGCACATGACGGCGAGGGATCAAAACGTTGCCCAGAGATGGCTCTGTAGGACGAAATTAGGACTTGCGGATGTGAAACATGGCAAATGTAGCCCAGGGACTTTTAAAGCTATGGGGTTCTTTTTCGTGAAAATAAGAACTACACGGAATTAACGGTTTTACTTCCCATGGCCATGCTAAGGATTTTAAATCTAAAAATTCATTCACCTTCCACCGGGTTTGAATCTGAAACCTTGAGGAAGTATTACACCACTGAGGGTGATACTGAGCGATATAGCATTTAATATTGTGTTATCAGAAATCCAATTCAGGAAAACGAAAATTAGAATAAAATGCAAGAAACATAATATTAAACCTATTAGAAAAAGTTAACACTTAAAAACTTGTTAGAATAATAGTTACGAAAATAAATTAAATTAATTTTACTTTTGGACGATCTTTAACTGCTGCAGTTTTCAGCGTCCCATTCTATATTGAACGTCAAATGTATCTTAATTTTACTCAGAGGCCTTTTATCAGGCTTGAGGTTCTTTACGTGCCGTAAATCTACGACACGATGTCAACGGCTTTATTTCCCTTCCGAAAAAATTTACGTCTTCACCCGGGTTTGAACCCGCGACCTTGAGAACCAGACCCCTAGACAAGGGAGAACGACAGCAAAGTTGGAAATGTATGGCCAATGAATCAATAAATATAAAGCAACCACGCTAAATTAACGGAAAGAAAGCAAATAAAACCACATTACCTATTTCAAGTCATGATCACTTTTACTTTGTCTAGCACGTATGTAAAATGTAAGTACATATAAGTAGAGAAGGTATTACATCTCACCCAAAAATTGTTTTAACATCTCCTAATCAAAAAAGAAAGCATTTTTAGGGAAAAGGTCAATCAGGCGTATGAAGTCAAATATTAATATTCAGTATATAAAATTGTGTTCAGAGAATCGAGGTCGACGTCTCTGGAGAGTAACTTATAAAAATCTGATGTGCTCCATTCACATGACTTTCTCAATATTTATGTCAGAAATTCTTGTTAATAAGCTTATTATTCTATCCATTTCGTGCTAGTCGAGACAAACAAGAGCAGAAATGGTCTTATTACTTAGTTACTTATAAGCAGAAGACACACTAGGCTAAACCGACGTTTTAAAATGTGGTTGTTATGGGATTGAATTCCGTTTCTTGCGTGGCAAAGGAGTTTACAAGTTCCTGTACGTGAAACTTTCGGGTATATTAAAAGTGAACCCAATAACAAGAATATCTCAGAAAGGGCTAACTCCAGGGAAAAATATGTATGACATAAATTTTGTGTTTTAAGGATCTCTACATTTTTTGTGCAGGAATTTATTGTCTATCTCTTACGGTTTACTTGTTATGCAAAACTCAAAACAATTCATCCAGAATAAGGAGGTCTTTAGAGGCTATTCCTAGAAAATTGAAGATATACATTTTTTGTCATGTAAATATCTTATGCATAAGAGATTTTAATCAAAATCATTAGAGCCATTTTTGAGAAAATCAAAATGTTCGAAATTATTTCCTTATAAAGGGTAGCTGGGGTTGGGTGGATTTTGTTGAAAATATTTGTGTCGCATCATTGGTATATACTGAACTTGAATATAAAGTTTGGTATTTACCGGACTTTTCGTTCTTGAGCTACGCTGCCCAAAGAGAGAGAGACACACACACATACATACACAAACACGGACATTTTTCTAAGAATGCTATGTTTGATTTCAGGGGGTTCCAAAATATGTATTTGAGGTGAAATCTTGGTATCGAGTTTTTGGGTGCAATATGATACCTTCTTTATACACTATGTACTTGGCACGTTTAGAGAAAGTAAAAATTAGGGATCAAAATATATCGAACACCAAATATTTAGGAAATGTGTGACTGAACTTTCAGCACACCTTTGCCAATTTAAATTAATAATGAACGCCTCATATGTGAGAAGTCCTTTGTGCTCAACACTACTGAAGAGAGCGTCAGAGAAATTAATGTTCAAATTATCATCGAGAATGTAATTAATTACGTCACTAAAAGCAGTAGAGCTACATGATAAAGTCAAAGCCCTATTCAACCCAAATAATTCTGTAAATCTATTCGTATTATTGCCTTCAAGGTTTGTAAGAGCAGAATCCGCAGTCTCCTCCAAGTTTACGATAATTTGTTTCTCAGTTATTTAGCTGTGTGATAAAAGCCTCTGCTTTGTCTCAAAATGGCTGTGACAGGAAACTAAAAACCAATAGTATCGCCCGTAAGCGTGATGCTATTGTTAATTGGAGTAATCAGGCAGATGACTACCAAGTGTCATGGTTGGAAACATACTATAAGATTATGGCTTATATAATCACTTTTGTCACCCTTGCTGTGTTAAAACTCTCTTGCTTTAGTAATATTTTCGTTATCCGCTCTAAACTTCACCGGCGCTTTAATTTTGTTTTCGCATAGAATTTTGACAATGAGGCGAGTAATCATACCGACCTAAAAGAAATTAGCGAATAAAAGTTTAGCAATAATTAATGAAAAACGAGCATCCAAATGAGCATAAATCTGTCATTTTTGGATTACAAATAATGTAGATATACCATGAGAAAGCCAGTACAATACTAAGGACCTGTTTTAACTTTGAGCTATATTTTCATTTATTTATTTAAGTGCTAAGTTCCATACAATGGTGGCAACCTCTTAGGCCCAGGCCTTATCTGGGTACGCCACTAAACTATTTTTAACATACATGCTTAATTTAACATACATGCTTAATTATAAATTACCTCTACCGTTTTGTTATTTCCCTGTGATCTCCCTTTAATAAGCCATTTCTGTTTTTTTCTTTCCCATTTTATTTTTACTTTCCATAAGAATTCCCCTAAACTTCTTAACTGTCCTTTGTCCTTAAAAATCTTTCGTATCCCTAGCTCGTTATTCCTCCTTCGCCAGTTCCGTTTGATCAACTCTGTTCTCCATTCATTTGCCCCTTTACATTTGAACATTATGTGCAGTTCGTCCTCATCCTCCCCACAAGAGCTTTATTGAGGAATAAATAGCGAACTAATTTAAGATCTGTTTCTCGGTAAAGCTGAATGTATAGGCGAACTTTAATTTTCACGGAGAGTGTAGCTCTCCGACATGGTGGCGCCACCACACTTTAAGTCCGTCAGAGAAAGCGCCCTACACTACCCTTCAGCCAATGGGAAAATAATCTTTAAATTTAAACATAAATGTCCACCAAGCCTAGTTAAGCATCATTTTTCTAGCTGGAAAAATCAGCGTGGGTTGCAGTTAATGTAAATAAAAGTTGCTCGCAACACGCGCAGACTCTACGTCGCTCCTAGTCAACTTTGCACCGGCAAGAATCCAAGTTACTCTATTATAGTAAAGTCAAGCGTTAGCAAGTGTAATTCCAAATAGATCAGAAACTAAGAAATTGTAAGATTCGTGCAATAGTAAAGAGAAAGTGAAACAGCTGTTAAATTATTCATCGCTTCGAAATAGACAATTTTGTATTATTTAATTTTTCATCTGTCAGCATCCATATGTTTCCAAATATACAGGGTGTTGATGAAATATACCGAAATACTTTCACAGAATATGTAGGTTATTTAAATAATTAATTTGAGATAGGAGACTTATGACCCGTTTATTGAAATTTCGAAGTAACGGCTATAAATTTCTGAAGTGATAGTACACCACGTATCGCGGCACTTCGTCTGGAATGAAAAAAATAATAATAAAAAATATTTTCTTCATGATAGGAATCGAACTCTTGACCTTTGAGATAACAGCATCCCCCGTTATTCATTAAGACACCAGGGCAATTGAAAAACGCCTCCAGATTAGGCTACATAACTTAGGAACGTAGTTAATGAATGCTCAGTGTCGCACTGTCAAGTGATTAGTTCGAGATTTAACAGATTTTTGCGACATTAAATCTTGAGAACGCTAGCAACGAGCTGCTAAAACTCGATGTTTCTATACTCGGCTAGCAGTTTTAAAGACATTCTTAGCCATTTTTTCAACCTGCTTTGTATTAACACCGACCTGATACCTACACGTTTGACGCTATGTAGCTGCGTTATGTTTATCCGGGGACGATGCATCGCCGATCTCAAATTACTTATATCAGTCACGTGCACAATCTCGCAAATTATTTCGGTGCAGTTCATTAACACCTTGTATATTCGGAGAGCCAGACATCAACTGAGATCGCCAAATCCTGAATCTCCGACGAACTCCAACTGGTCAAAGTGTTGAGATACAGAAGGAGGTGTTCATTATTGGGCATACGTGTCACCTCACAGTGAAACAGTCTCAATATATGGACAATTGGACATGTCTTCCATTTCCTTTTCAAACAAGAGCTATAATTGATTACTATTCAGTGTTGTGTATCTACACATCGTGATTATTCTTTTGACCCAAGGTGAGTACTGTAGCAAGTTTAGTAACTCTTAAGAGAACATTTAGAAATGAACCACCAGGTCGGCCTGCGTAGTCTGGAGCTCACATCCTATCTTCAGCGGAGGGTGAGGGATTTTAAAGGGCGCAAAAATCATTTGAATAACTTCCTTAGGAAAGAAAGTAAAGCCGGTGGTCCCGTCTCGTAGATTTAGTGCACGTAAAAGAACCTTAGGCATGATAAAGAGCAATATTAAGTGGCCTTTCACGCCCAATGTAGAATGAGACGCTGAGAACGACCGCAGTAAAAGAGCGCCTATAAATAAAATAAATTTAATGTTAATTTAATCAACGTACCACAGGTTGTTCCAAGTACACCCGTCTGAGTCAGAGTAATCGCGTGTATTCAACTACACACTTGGGATCCCGTCTAGAGGTGAGCATGATAGCCAATAGCTCACAGCATGAAGGTCATGCCAAAATGTCTTCTCTTCCTGCCACTGCATTCCAACAGTTAATTATGCTGTGAGAATAGGTTACCCTCAATCCCCAACTATTGCACATTTCAGGCAGCTAGATGCAAATGAGTCGTGAGTATCTCGCTCACCCTAGGTGGAACAGCCTCATGTACAATATGCAAACTGCGAATCTTTCAGAATTTAACCGGCGATCCACGCGACTGGATCCCCGACGTCATAGTCTCAGAGACCGTTACAGTTTCCATTACTTTTAAAATGGTCATTGTGATATATCATGGAGCAAATATTATTAAATGAAGTATTGTCTATTACCAAACACTAATCTATTAGTTTACAAGAAAATGTTTATATTTTGATCAAAAGCAGTTACACAAAATGAAGATGCATATATGTAAATGAGCTTCATCAGAATAATACACTTATTCAGCGAGATATTTAATCAATTTTTTGGCATACAGTAAGAGAATAATCAAGGCAAATAAATTTCTTGCAGTTTTTGCTAGCATATCTGATTTTTTCTGTATTTACCTTTACGGGCCACACGTGAACTCGTAGTTGGTTCCATTTCAGAACTATTCACACTTCAAAGTTCTCAGTTATCTCTGGTACTATTTTGGCAAAGATTTTTTCTATGCCCTTTTGTGGAGTTTGTCGTGGAGAGTTAAAAAGAAAGCTGCCTCAAGCATCACCACCTACATTTTCAGCCATTACTTGCTCAATCGGCTGCCTATTATTGGTGAGAAATTACTTTATGATTGACATTCCTGCTGACATGTGGCTATCTCGGTACGTTGTTGCCATATTTACTCGCTGTCGGTCAACAGCGCTACATGTTCTAATAATTGCTCTAAAATGCCTTCTTTCCATGCAGTTTCTATCACAGTTCTTGTAAGTTGAACTATTTTCCCCATTTCTCACTACCTACCTCATCTATTCCTTTCAACATTGGGTCCTGTAATTCACTAAACGTAAAAGTTTTATTGCGATTAATGTAACCGCAACTCGTTTATTACGGCGGTAAGACATTGAAATCACAGTGCCACTGGTGATAGGTAGTTCCAGGATGAAAACAAGAGCAATGTGCGCGATATAAAGGGTAGTAATGATTATAAATGTAAATCCTTACGGAATCACTGTCTGAAACACGAAGCATGAGATCCTCTTCGCGTGCGCGCTAAATTTGAATTTAAAGTCTACTCGCGCTTATGCTTGGATTGGAGTAGCAATCGACTCTTCTCATGGTGTTTTAACGGGATGTTGGGCTTCACAGAACCAGCCTACCTGGCGACGTCTTAAATAATAAATCACTGAGATTTTCTTTGTAGAATTGTAGTTTATTTTGTAATCATTTCGTACAATTCTAAAGTGAAACTGCAATCTCTCGATGTAAGCTATGTGCTTTCATGAATACTGCAAATATTTGTACGCATATGAGTCTACGCGAAAACATTAATTGTCGCGTAATCTCCAAATGGCCTTTCCCATACTTGTGAAAAAGCCTCTTTCTTCTTGATAGCTGGCTTCACAACCAAGAAAATCAACTCGTAACTATGATACTTCTTGTTGGAAAACAAAATCGCACAGAGAAAACCACAACACTTATACGCGACGAAAGCACAAGGAACAATAAACATTTGCATCCAGCGATTTCAACTTCGGAATGCAACAGAACAAAAACATTTGAACATAAAATATTACAAAAGTGACATGAAATTCACAAACTGTCAGCAGGTTTTGTGGTTAGGATATAAATATTCCCTCAAACATAACAAAACTTTCACAGAATGAAATCAATCAATCAGGTTCCAAATAATCAGAGCAGAAATGCAAGAGAATGCGCACGCAAATATTTATTGAATCCGTAAGTGTGACAACGCCGATGATATGATATCTCTGACGATTATGTATCCTTACATCCTGATTGGTCAGCAACATGAGCCCGTACCAGCAGATGACACACCCCACAAATGACAATCACAAGGAAATTTCTCACCGACAGAATTATCTGCTCTTCTACCTTGTAAGAATAAGCCAAGATGCAGTTAAAATACTAACAATATACTAAAACAAGGTATCACGTAAGAACAGGCCTTCTGTAACACTAAACAAAGCCAATAATACATACATGTGTGCACGGGAATAACTAACTGACACCAGTGTGATACCTTATAACTGTTTGTCGTAAGCTAACCGGAAGTGTTATTGTTGAAGTATCAGCTACAACATACCAAACGATTCCTATAATGCTCACAGGTAATTGTCAAACTCTTGACTACTATTTTCCCTGGTCTGGAAGACCACCTGAGTGTATTTATGGAGCCGTGGTTACAAAGAATAACTTAGCAAAGTATTTCGTACGTTCTAATTTTCTATTTCATTTGTTTCAGGCCGGACAACTTGACCAGCTCAGTATCAGACGAGGTGTTCATACTTTACAGAATATCCTTCATGTACTACACCATGATTGGAACATTTGTTCTGATAGTTGTCGGAATGGTCGTAAGCTTTATGACAGAACCGGATGATCCCAGAGAATTGAACCCTGCACTATTCGCACCATTTCTGCACAAGCATGTGGCTGCACAGAGGAGAAAAGCTCTCAAGAGAGACCCCACGGAAAAGCTACTCCTGTCGGAAATGTTCGCTGCTAAAGCCTCGAGTTCACCGAAAGCAGCTGGCGAAAATCAAAGAAAAATGTCTGATAAGCGACAAAGTCAATAATGAAAAATGTGTATCTGAAGATTGTAATGTAAAATATGATACATTGATTCCAATAATGTGTGTCATTTATCCATGACCTCATCCAAAACCAGCAATTAAACAGAAACTTAGACTCCTTTCAGATGGTCAAATCTCTGCAACAACACAGCACCGGCTGTAACCGTAAAACCACAGCGTTATACCAGGTGGTCCAACAACGTGGTATTTCACGTGTGCAGATATTCGTATGATAAAAGAGCTGGAGAATTACATAGCCCAGGCAAACAATGGTCACTGACAGGTTAGCAAATAGCGCTAGCGACTTTCGTTGCACTCCTCATGCATACCAATTAAGAAAGTGAGGGAATCGCGCTCATCGAGAGGAAATTTCGAGGTTTGTGCCAGAGTCCGTGATGATATAAAAGAACAGTTGTGGACAGACCAAAAATATTCTTAAGTGTTTTCCTCTTCGGTTACAGAGCCTTTCTTTTTGATAGAATAAACTAACCAATCACCATGCGCCAGAAGCTAGTTTTGTAATTGTGTATACGCTGTCTTTATATACCAGAGACTAGATCCACTGAAGGATAAAGCAAACCATTAAGATACTGTTACAAAACCGATGCATGAGAGCATGTGGTGTTTCATCGTAATAAATAATAATAATAATAATAATAATAATAATAATAATAATAATAATAATAACATTATAATAATACTAATTATAATAATACAACAACGAACTATGTCCTCAAACATTTTACTATCAACCTCAGTTGACTGGAGTTTTACACTTCCCGACATTCCTAAATGCGATGTTTATGCAGATGTTATATGAATCTGTAAATAGTCTGTAGAGCTTTGACGGACACTGTGAGTGAAGTTTGAAACTTCTATATTTCTGTAAAGATTTTTATTAAAGTTTTACTGAGATTGTATTGTTATGTCAATATAAATACCAAAGTGCATTCAAATTGGAAGATAACTTTAGGAGATATAGACACACACACACCCACACACACACACCCACACCCACACTGTCTCTCTGCCTGAAAAAAAAAGTTAAGCACACAGAAGGAGTGCTCAGAAGTGAATGAAACTACACATGACGAAAGATCATATATCTTTATTGAACTGAGTACAATATGGAATGAAAGACGCAAGGCCGTTGATAGTTACAGGTGGAATGTGGGCACCAGGTCAGTAGGTTGTCGCACCCCCTCTGGCCGTAATGCATGCCCTTATGCGGTTCGGAATGGTGTCAAACAGCTTATGGATGCTCTCCTGAGGCAAGTTTGTCCACAGGTGTTGCAGATGGCCCTCCAGATCCCGCAGGTTGGTACTGGGACGGAGTCCCCTTCCAATGTCATCACACATGTTCACAATGATGGATAGGTATGGGAACCTTGCTGGCCACTGGAGGACCTCAACATGCTCTAGGCAGTCCAAGTCCATTGACACACGTGCAGTATGTGGGCGTGCATTATCTTGTTGGAATACTGTCCCAGGGTGCTGTGCCATAAGGGGTAGGACGTGAGGACGCAGAATGTCTGTCACCCATCGCTGTGGCATCAAAGTCTTCCGAAGAGCTATTAAAGGTGGCCTGAATGCATATCCTATGGCTCCCCACACCATGATGTCAGGGGTTACGCCAGAGTGACTCTCCACAACATGGGAAGGGTGTGCCCTCTGCCCTCGATTCCGCCATGCCCGAACACAAGGGTCATCGGAGGCTATGGAAAAGCGGGACTCACCACTGTACATGATGCAACACCATTCGTCCTCTGTCCATGCTTCTCAAGCACGGAAGCATTCCAAACGCAGGCGTTGGTATTCTGGTGTCAACGGCAACCGGCGCATGGGGCGGTAGGACCCAAATCCGGGAGATGCGAGTGGTAGAGACACTGTGCGGGAACTCACAGGATATTGCAGAGTCTCCAGTACATGTTCTAGGATGGCGGGTACCAAAGTTATGGGATCTCGTAATGCTTGGCGCACCATACGACGGTCCTCCCGAACCTGCACGACGTGAATGGGTAACCTCATGTGCCCACTGATTACAACATTGGGCCGCTGTGACATCTGAATGGCTCATATGTCTAGCAATTGCACGAAATGACCAACTCACCTCATGCAGTCCTACAATGCGGCCTCTGTCAAATGCTGGAATGACTCTAGCGCATGTTCGAGGTGTAACGGTGCTTCGTTATTCTCGTCTTGCTTAACTGCCTGGCTCACGGCAGTTGGCTGATAACAACTTATCCACAACAGGTGGTGACATCACGTATGGAATCTGGTGGGCGTTCTATACATTACACATTCTTGTGAATCTTATCATTTACTCACACGTTAATGGAATGCATGTATACCGAAGTGGAATAATACTGGACTACTCCATCTGGGTGTTATTCTTGTTCTGTTTATTTGGAAACTTGCGAGATTATAAAAAAAGGAATCTGCCATCCTTAAAGTCTCTTTCACTTGGCATACAATGAAAGGAATATACATCTTTCTGCACTTCAGCCAATAATTAAAACCAAGTCAAGGTATCCATTTGCTGTGTAGGGTCTTGCTCAGGCATCGAATTCTCTAACTAGTAACTCCAAACATTACTGTCATTTCCCCGCCCAGGTTCACTTATTTGCATTGCTGTCACTGTCATGTGCTCCGTTACGCCTCCGTTTCTGCAACAATCCTTCTGGGCCAGTGACACGCTAAGCGGTTCTAAAACTGGATTTTTTCGGAAATATTTGTTACTCTTATTTAGAATATTCTCTTAACGTATAGTGCATAATTACCTTCCGCCGAGTATAATTCGGCTTTCTATAGGGAGGTGTGAGGAATATTTGCATGTGTCGTTAAATAGCTTCGAAAGTTATATGTAGGGGGGCTTCATTAGCAAAATGCAGACGAAGGTTAAAGTTATTGCCGTTAAGGAGCGCGAAAACCAATCTGATATTAAGAAAAGGGTGGTGTAGCAGGAAAATATAGGGTTTAAGTTTTAGTGTTACCCTACGGCATTTTGGCCATATTTTAGGAAGATAAGCAACTATGGTTGGTTATTTGCAGAGGGTGACGTTGAAATTTTATCAGTACCAATATGAAAAGATAGCATTCATTATCGGCTACATTTTATGCAGGTCAGATACATCAATGAACTAGATAATATCCTTTAAATGTTGATATACTTATTATATCAAATATGGAAAAGAATCATGTTTGGCAGCTGCATTTTATTGTTGAAATGCTCCCTGGGTCTTTGCCTCCACTTTATTTGTTGATATTTACTTAGGATTTCATTGATGCAGCAGCTGAGTCAAGTCAATGATAGATTTGCCCAGTGAGTTTGTTATGGTGTTTAACGCCCTCTTTGACTACTACGGCACCGCAGGCGATGACACTGATGATACATTGAATGAAGATGGAGCACCGCTGGAATGCGATGGCGGGAGAAACCGGAGAACACCGAGAAAACCCGCTCCTGCACCGCTTTGTCCACCACAAATCCCACATGCGGTCGCTTGCGATCAAACCCACGCCTTCTTTGTGAGAGGCGAGTGGCCTAACCACTCGGCCACGGCGCAGCCATGCCTGTCTAGCGAGCCGGCGCTGCAATAACTCACATTCGGAAGGTTCCGGAACCCACCACTCTGACCCATGCGTTTTCATGGGATTTCCGAGTGCTAGAACGTTTTCTTTCACCACCCGTCCCCTACTTTGCTGTCTCTGCATATTGTTATATTGATCCTTCAGGGTTGCAAGTGTCGTTGATGCAACTTCGGTGCAGCGTAAAAGGGAAAAATAATGCTCCCTGTGGAACTTTCACTGACTACTGTATTCAGCTGGCTGCCGGGGTTTACGAATCGCTTCCTTTGGATGCAGCGGGGGACCCTCTGCCAGTCCCTCGGTGTGGGTCTGCAGGCTACCTGCCGGGGCATCTCAATCTAGCCAGTCCCTATGGCTGCACTCACTCAAGAGCCTTCCTTTAATGCTTCGTGGCGCTGGAGATCGTGGGCTCGAGTTCCGCCTTGGGCATGGGTGTTTCTAAATGTGTATATGTGTATGTGTGCATTAGTAAAAAGCGATAATTAAATAGAAAGCCAAAGAAATTTTGGGAAATGGAAAAAATGGAAAAAGAGGGAAAAAAACAAACAGCAACGAGTATCAACAATCTTTTGGAACTGTATTTATTTTTATAATACAAGTTAAAAACTCTAGCGAGTCCCTAGCCACTCCTGACTTCAGTCGCCTGGTATGTTCTGAGAACGCAGTTATAATATTGTCATAGGATCAGTGACGAATTCCCCTCCAAAAACTCTCTGTACTGTCATCTGGATTGGTAAACTTGCGAGGAGATAAAAGAGAAATTCTAAGCTGTTTATGGGGACCTTTTGCCGTCTACGAAAACAGTTATATATTGGTCCAACGACTTTAAACACGGCCGATGATAAGGAGCACCCAGGACGGCCGACAGATGTGGTTACCGAGGAAATCATTGAAAAAGTTCCAGATATGATTCTCGCTTATCGTCGAAGGGAAGCGTCAAAAACCACAGGTGTGTCAATGGGAATGGGTACTCACAGTTTGCATGATTTTAGGAGATGAAAAGGTTTTCGGCTCGCTGGATGCCGCGTTTGATCACCGTGAACAACAAGCGGGTGCGGATGATATTTAAGCGAAATACGTACCTTTTGTGTTGAGCTGTAGCCGTCAAAGAAACCTGGATTAATAATTATACACAGGAAATCAAGAAACTATAAAATCAATGGGCTGCTTGCGATACATTTGCTCCAAATAAAGAAACTGCAGTCCAATTTGTCAGAAAAGTGATGGTGGCGGATTTTTGGGCGTCATACTCATTGACTTATGAGAAAAAGGGGGGGGCGTTTATTGGAAAAATGATACAGTGAAATATTGTCCTGATATGGAAAGTTGACGAACACACGAACCTATTTAGTAAAAAGAAACTATTTTTATCAAGACAACGCACCAGCACATTTATCAGGAATTGCTAACGCACCCTTGCATATTCGCGCGACCTGTACCCGTGCAATGTTGTTTAGTTCTTAAACAGAAGAAGTGGCTCGCGGTACCAAAATTTATATTTGTAATGATCCAAATTATCCTAACAGCCATAGTAATATAATGTGTGAATGTGTATGTGTGTGTGTATATATATATAAATTTTAGGGATTACAATTTATGGCCTCTATAAAAATAATTATATTATAACAGCAATCAAGATTATTGAAATTTCCCGCTTTAAATTTGTGTGTGGTTCAAAAATCCAATTCAGAAAATCCCCAGCAATTTTTTTCTGAAACTTGGAACATAGTTTCATATTAAAATTTATGACAATTTATTTTTTCCAAACTAATTGACCAATTTGAATGAATGTTGTACCCAAATTTACATAAAAGTGACGTAATCACGGTGAAGCTTGCAGAACAATCTATACAGAAATATAGAAATTTGAGTGGGAGTTCCTTAAAGAAACTGGCATCTTTATTCCGAACATGGTAGCTATTCAACTGCCCTGGCACTTCTGCTGGAAGAAGCGGAAAGAGGAATCCAGAGATTGTTCTGTAGGCTCAATAGCGAGTACAACACCGGTAGGGCAATAAAAATAGATTGAGATAAATGTGCGAGACGGGAAAGATCTTCACGCACTATAGTGCTATATCTCCCGTGACAGAAGGTGAAACACAACTGTAACCTTTCTCCAGAATCTTCCTTCTCCCCTGCTTTAAAGAGTAACGTTGCAAACTGTAAACTGAATTAGCCTGATGTTTAGTTAATGTGCTTCATTACGAATTAAAATGATACAGGTGCAAGAGAAGTAAGGCTTTTTGTTTGGGCTCTGGGGACTGTTGTTAAGTGTTTGGGGGAAATAGAGCACGCCCGGCAGTCATCCCACCTACAACAACAATTTCATAAACACTGCTATTGATTCCTGGTTGGTATCACTTTCACGGCTTGCAATTATTTTCCTTGCAGTAATTATATTTCTTTGACCATTTTTAAACGAGGATGAGTTTGAGAACAGTATATTGTAATACACGTGTATCATTGGAGAACGGGGAAAAGATCGAAAATTGTATATTGTAATACACGTGTATCATTGGAGAACGGGGAAAAGATTGAAAATTGTATATTGTAATACACGTGTATCATTGGAGAACGGGGAAAAGATTGAAAATTGTATATTGTAATACACGTGTATCATTGGAGAACGGGGAAAAGATTGAAAATTCTATATTGTAATACACGTGTATCATTGGAGAACGGGGAAAAGATTGAAAATTGTATATTGTAATACACGTGTATCATTGGAGAACGGGGAAGAGATTGAAAATTGTATATTGTAATACACGTGTGTCATTGGAGAAGGGGAAAAAGATTGAGAATAGTATATTGTAATACACGTGTATCATTGGAGAACGGGAAAAAGATTGAGAATGGTATATTGTAATACACGTTTGTCTTTGGAGAACGGGGAAGAGATTGAAAATAGTGTATTGTAATACACGTGTATCCTTGGAGAACGGGGGAAGAGATTGAAAATTGTACATTGTAATACACCTGTATCATTGGAGAACGGGAAAGAGATTGAAAATAGTATATTGTAATACACGTGTATCATTGGAGAACGGGGAAGAGATTGAAAATTGTATATTGTAATACACATGCATCATTGGAGAACGGGGAAGATATTGAAAATAGAATATTGTAAAACACATGTATCATTGGAGAACGAGGAACATTTTGAAAATAGTGTATTGTAATATACATGTAACATTGGAAAACGAGGATGAGTTTGAAGATAGTATATTGTAATTCACGTGTATCATTGGGGAACGGGGAAGAGTTTCAAAATAGTATATTGTAATGCAAGTGTGTCATTGGAGAACGGGGAAGAGTTTCAAAATAGTATATTGTAATGCAAGTGTATTATTGGAGAACGGGGAAGAGTTTCAAAATAGTATATTGTAATGCAAGTGTATTATTGGAGAACGGGAAGAGTTTCAAAATCGTATATTGTAATGCAAGTGTATTATTGGAGAACGGGGAAGAGTTTCAAAATAGTATATTGTAATGCAAGTGTATTATTGGAGAACGGGGAAGAGTTTCAAGATAGTATATTGTAATGGAAGTGTAATATTGGGAAGAGCTTTAAACAGCATATTGTAATGCAAGTGTATTATTGGAGAACGTCTATTCTCTGTCGTGACTCCTTGGGTTGCCCATCCGCTGTCTCTCATCTCATCCTTCCTCCCGGGGGTACCCTACACGGGATATAGGTATAAAAGAGCTTATAGCTCGAGGTGTCAGAAGCCCCCCGTACTTGACCTACTTCCTTTTTATTTAAATGTAATATGTAATGCAGCTATTTTTGAAAATGTTTATCTCAATTAAAATTAATAAGATAAAGAAATCAGCTCTCACAAAATTATTTTTAACGGCCACTAATAAACCATCAGTCCGTTCATTGCTTCGGATAAAGAATAGACAGCTCCTTTGCCTATTTTTGTGTAAGTATATGATGAACATTAAGTAAAAAATGAAAGAACAGAAATATTAAAACGTTATAAGGTTATAAAAGTTTCTATATGACAGTAAAATCTGGATATTAAAAAATATAGATGAAAGGAGACTTGAAGCTGCGGAAATGAATTTTTTTAACATTCGTGGCAGCCAGAAAATGGGGTGAAGCAACGAGAAAAATACAGAATATTCTCAAATAATAAAAACACATTAAATATAGACAGCTGGAGCATATAGAATGCTGTCAGGTGACTCAGGCTTTTCGTTTGGAGCTGGTATTTTGGAGGTCATAGGTTCGATTTTCGCAGCTGATCTCTCAGAACACGTATTTTTTTTTTTTTTTTTTTAGTTTTCCCGGGTCACTCGGCAAATATTGGCGAAACTTTCTTCATTCCCCAAAATTCTTGTTCCTTCATTTCATCTCCATTTCATTCCAATCGGTCTCTTTCAGAGTTGTAAGTATCGGCGGAGACTGCGGTAGTAGCGCCCTTCCGGTGGTGAATGTTCTTTGGAAATACAATTCTGGAATACATGATGGCGTTGGAGTCAGCTGTGTAAAATCCGAACAAGCTCTTGACGCTCTCCGCGTTGAAATGATGAAATGCTTGTACTAATGTTAGGGACCCACCACGTGGCTCTATATCCGCGGTCAGGTTTCGGCCGCACGTCGAAATACTCTAATATCTCTCGTAAGTGTGACGCCCACAGGTGCCGCCTGCTTATAGAACCCCCTCCATGGTTACCAGCCAACCATAACTCAAGTAGCGCTAGCTTATAATCCACGAGGAAATAGATTGCAAGGCACACCTAGCGAATGATGGTGGGATCCGCCTTTACATTCTCTAGCACGTACAGTATTTTTCAGAGCATGATGACCCTATCCCACTCTTCTTCCACTTTAAAGTTCGAGATTAGGGTGTGTGCACCTAGAAACAAACCCTTGCTGTTGCCAAGTCTCCCACTTAGTGTTCCCTTAACCGAGGAGCAATTCTCGACTTGCAAACAGAGTTTGCAGGAATCAGATTCTACTGCGTTGCCTCTCGCCTTAGTACACGTTAGTCTGATGTTTGTTAATGGTTATTGCCCTGTGGTAAGTGAGAGCGGACCCGTTTGTGGGTCGTCATATTTTGGAGAAGCTATATGCACAATGAACATGGTAGGCAGAGAAGGTATTGTATTGCACCCAAAATTAGAGAGCGAGATTTCACCGAAATTACATGTTTTGAGATTCCCTGAATCCACAGAAGAGATTCTTAGAAAAAGATCTGCGTGCGTGTGTTTGTCTGTGGGCAGCATAACTAAAACATGATATGTCGAACACCAAACTCGTTATTTAAGTCAAGTATTTCTATAGGACGTGACACGAACATTTTCAAGAAATACTCAATCCCAATATATTCTTTAAATGGAATAAGTTTCGTAAACTTTGATTTTACCAAAAAGTGCTCTAACTGTTTTAAAAACAAATACGTATAGTGAAGATATTTATATGAAAAATAAAATGTTGAATTAACAGATAATAGCCTCTGAATTCCTGTTCATTCTGACTGACATTTACATAACTGCTAAGTCGTAAGAGATATACAGAAGCCTGCTGCCCAAAAGAACGTGAATCTTGTCAAAGCACACAATTTATATCATATACATTTTTATTGGGAAGCTAGCCATTTCCGAGATATTCCTTGTAATTGGTTTCAGTTTTAAAATGTATATACTTTTCTCAAACAGGAAGTCGTCCGTATTTCTTTTGTTTTACCCCTGATCATTCAAAAAGCTAATTTCAATAACAGTCGAATAGCGAATCCTTTTAAATATTTAACTATAGCTTTAGCCTAGTGTATTTCCAAAGTTCTCTTCTGTTAAAAGTAACTAAATAAAAAGACCATTCTGCTAACGTATATTTAGATTAGAATGAAGTATAAAAAATTTGATGTGACCCATTCACATGACTTTCTCTGCATATATGTAACAAAGTACTGTTAAAAAGCTTATGCTTCTATTTACGTCATGCTAATCGAAAAAAAAAATAGCAGAAATGGACTTATTACTTGCTTTCTTGTAACAAGAAGCGAAATAAGGGAGTACCATAGGTTAAAGTGATAGTCAGCTGCTATGTGATTGAAATTCCTTTGTTTGTATGGACAGGATTTGAAAAATTCCTGTATGAGAAAAGTATAGTTTTTTAATGCTGAAACCAACAACAAGGAATATCTAAAAAACGATCAACTCCACGAAAAACTAATTATATAAAATAAATTGTGTGTCTTAATGTGCTCTACATTTTTTGTGACGTAAGTTTTGGTCCATCCCTTACAGTTTAACAGCTATGCAAAATTCTGTAAAATTCATCCTGAGTAAAGTAGTTTTCAGAGGCTATTCCCAGAAAGTTCAAGATATAAATTTTTTTTGTCAGGTAAATATCTTTAACATACGATATTTTTAATCAAATTCGTTAGAGCCATTTTTCAAAATACCAAAATTTTCAAAAAATGCTCCATGTAAACGGTAGTTAGGGGTGAGGGGATTTTCTGGAAATTCTTCGTGTCGCATCCTTGGAGAATACCAAACTTAAATACCAAGTTTGGTATTTAACGGTCTTTTCGTTTTTGAGCTATGCTACCCACACATACACACACATATACACAGACACACACACAGACAGACATTTTTCTAAAAATGCTTTTTTTTTTGGATTCAGGGGGACCCAAAATATGTATTTCCGATGAAATCTCGGTATCGAATTTTTGGTTGCATTACAATACTTTCTCTATGAACTGTGTACATAGTACGTGTAGCGCAAGTTAAAATAATAGTTTTTGTAACAAGTTTGTTTGCAGAGAGGAGAGAAGGTCTTGCGAATTCAACATGAAATATATTTTGGAGGTGGAAAAAGCCAACAGGCGTAACCCAGAAAGAAGACGAAGATGAGTAGTAAACGATAGAGTTTAAAGAAAGGCATGTGAATGTAATACATCAGGCTTGTACTGTTTCTTTTTTATTGTTCCAATTATACCTCTCCTTTAATTGCATGATCCTATCAACGGCATTTCACATGTTGTCTGTTGGAAATGGTCTTGAGTGTAGAAAGCGTCTAGTATCAAGTCAACCCCATCCACTTTTATAGTTTTAGAGAAAAACTTTGCAGGATATAGCAGGTTTTGATAACAAGTTGTAATTCTAATCATGTTAATTCTTGCTAATTTTCCTTCAACTGAATTTCTGAAAGTTGTATTCTAAATATTCAAGTTCGCAACACAACTTTACACCTAACCTTCTTTTCATGATGATTGATGATTTGTCCAATTTGTAGATGTCCATTTTGAAGGCTAATGGACTTTTGTTGCGTGCTGTTTCAAGTGTACAAGGAACAGTAATCGCCCTCTTGTCTGTTGCCTATAACCGTTGCAACTAAACTGACTCACAACATGGCTCGTACAAATGAATTACGAATTAAAGTACTCTCAACGATTGGTCAGTGGATGAGGTAGGTTTTGAGATACGCGCAGCATCTTTTTCCGATGGATGTGGAGGTTCTGAAACAAACTGTTATCCTCACAATACTTTTTAAATGGGATATTTATTGATCTTGAAAATACCAAGTAGTGCATATCGTAGGTGGTGAAATGCACTCTTAAGGGTATGCATGATTGAAATTTCCCGAAAAATAAAAAAAGCCGACTATTTTAGTTTTAATTGCATAAAATAAATAATTTCTGGACACAAAAGAGCTATAATTGGGCACCAGGTGACATTTTTAAATGCCTTAAGTTAAAGCATTAGACGTGAAACTGTACTGGACTGTACAACAACAACATGCCACTTGCACCAGGCAAAATAAAGAATCAAAGTTGTGCAGAAGAAAAGCAGCAACGTAAGAAGAAAAGGCAGCAGCAGAGGGAACGAAAAGGAAAGCTGAGAGTTCAACCTACCAATATAGTGGATTTTAATATAAGCTATACATTTAAATCTTTCTTTGTTTTCTTGCTATTGGTAGTTTCAGCACTTTTCTTTATGTATAATGCTCCTTCCGGAGCAGTTTTTCTGTTACACAAATCAAATTCGCTGTGCATGTCCATAGAGCTACAATAAATAAAAATTGCCCGAGTTTCTCTTGTCAGATATATTTAAGCACATGTTTTCAGTTCTCAAGCACAAAGAATATATTTTTATGACAAGAAAAAAACAAACAACAGATTTATACATTTAAAAAATGTTGATGCCTAAACCAAAGAGACAACAGAGAAATCCATGGTAATTTAAAAAAGCAGATGTATTGTGGACCTAGGATTAAAATATTTGACCAAAATTTTAATTTCTCTGTCGTAAGGGACTTTTTTGTGACGTGACAAAAACAAATGAATTCGACCATAACTTCCAAACCATTGGAACAACATTGATGAAATTTGCACTGTGACTTATTTGTAGTATATTACACATATGGTATAACTTAAAAAAGGTTGGCATTATTAGCTTGGAATTTCAAAATTTCAGTCTTATGTGTCCTTAAAGGTATGACACAACTCAACATTTAAAAAAAATGGATGGCATCGATTTTGATACCAGACCCCTGACTTCCAGACTCTTGGAGAGGATAGGAAATAATCAGGGCTAAAGAAAAATTCCTGGAAATCGAACCCGGGACCCTTGTACAGCAGGAAGAAGCTCTTCTGACTGATCTACGGGACTATTAATTCTTATTCAGAGCAGTGTTCAAGTAAATTGAGATTAAGTCATGGCATATAATTTATAGGAAAATAATGCATCTGTGGCTTCTTAACCAGAATCTTTTGCTTCGCCTCAGCCTCCTTTTCCCAAATTGCTACCACGTTTTTCCTGCACGTGATAGCTCATTGTATATGGGCGGTATAATTCTGCAAGTGGCGTGTTTTTGTAACGCGCTGCTCCACTTTAAACCTCTTTTAAATATGATAGGACACCTAAGTTACGGAGGAGGTATGGTGCTGCAAGAAAAAAGAATGGATGTTTTTAGGGGCCGTAATTATAACAAATGCATTAAATGCCGAGGGGATGCAGCAACATGGTGGTTGTTGGAGCGAGAAGGGGCTGTGAGCGAACCGCTAGACATTTATAACGCCCGGATAAAAGTCTGCTAGAACAGGAGGCATACGTGAACAATAATACGCCCGGGACTCATAATTTGTATTTGCGGGCCTGTTTGTATGCCACATTGAAAACACTGTGATATTAAAAATCATGCGCAGGTTTCATAAACAGTTTAGCACGCACACGCCAAGTCTGTTGGAATTCTTCTCTCGGAGTATTCAGAATTCTGTAAACCTTTTGGTTTCAAAAATAAACAGTTGTATGCTTGCTTTGCTTTAACTTTTACTGTGAGTAATATTGCTTAAACTGACGTAAATACAAAACGTATTTTCTCTAACAGATATCATTGAGTCGGAATACTACAGGTAGAGTATTATTTTAAACTAATTTTTTAAATATTTTCTTCACTCTGAAAATAAAAGTAGCAGGAACTGTATATAAATGTTATACTTTGGTGTGTAATGTGTGTGTACTCGCGCGCAGGTCTATACTAAACTCCTTGGTGTTCATTATGAGGAGGGATTGCATGGAACAATAATGTACATTATTTGGCTAATAAAGTGAACAGTGGAAGAGCTAAAGTAAGAAATCCTGAGAGTACGTCTTCAAGAGCATATTGAGTTATGATATACAGCTGTATAAGTTATGCGATTCTTCGGTGGGGAAATCCTGAGAGTACGTCTTCAAGAGCATATTGAGTTATGATATACAGCTGTATAAGCTATGCGATTCTTCGGTGGGGAAATCCTGAGAGTACGTCTTCAAGAGCATATTGAGTTATGATATACAGCTGTATAAGCTATGCGATTCTTCGGTGGGGAAATCCTGAGAGTACGTCTTCAAGAGCATATTGAGTTATGATATACAGCTGTATAAGCTATGCGATTCTTCGGTGGGGAAATCACACGAGTATCTTGCCTATTAATACTTTTTTTGTTTCGTGGTCGGCTTACCCTCCCCGTATTTAGGACTGACATCGCCTTAGGACTTACAAGCGAATGCCTAGGGGTCAGAAGCTTGTCGGGGAGCCAACGGCATGAAACCACAGAATGTAGAACCTGGAACGAGTGGTCGGCTTATAGCCAGGCATGAGCGTCAGGAAGTGGATGATATGAAATGCATGCCAAATTATAGGAGAGGTGAAAACCCGCCCAAATACCGCTTGGTCCACCACAAACCCCCTCATGCGGGCGCTTGGAATCGAACCAGGTCCAACTAAATGGCAGGTGAGCGGTCTAGCCACACAGCCATGGTGACGCCTCTATTAATACTTTACACACACAAGCACGCACAAACGCACGCACGCACACACACACACACACACACACACACACACACACACACACACACACACACACACACACACACACACACACACACACACACACACACACGTTCGCGAGTTTCTTTTATCTATTTAGCAACAGTTTTTTTTTTACAGAAGCCTATGTTTCTATCTTAAGGTGCAGGTCAATGTCATGCAACGGCAGGGGACATCACACCTACTTAAACATGTCAACATCTATGCCGTCCAGCAGGAGGGGATGAAATGAGAGAACTACAGGCGGCCACAGATTGACGCGATAGTCCCTAACGGGTTTTCCTGATAGTTCTTCACATCTGCGCTAGAAGTGACACGCATCCGCTAACATCAGGGTTCCGAGTTTTGGCACTGTACAGTCCCGCACCAGCGCAGACAGCAACCACAGTGCCACTCTAACGCTGAGAACATAATTCACGAAACGCATCTATCCACGCATCATCCACCAGCACAACCACAAACAAAGAGCACAGGGCCCCACACAATGAGCCCACAGTCACACACAACGAGGCCAGAGGCACACACAACCAGCCTACAACCACACACTATGAGCCCACAGCCACACACAACGGGCTCACAGCCACACATAATGAGCCCACAGTCACACACAACGGGCCCACAGCCACACACAACCAGCCCACAGCCACACAAAACGGGCCCACAGCCACACAAAATGGGCACACAGCCACACACAACCAGCCCACAGCCACACATTATGAGCCCTCAGCCACACGCAACCGGCTGACAGCCACACATAATGAGCCCATAGCCACAAACAACGGGCCCACAGCCACACACAACCAGCCCATAGCCACACACTATGAGCCCATAGCCACACATAATGAGCCCAAAGCCACACACAATGGGCACACAGCCACACACAACCAGCCCACAGCCACACATAAAGAGCCCACAGCCACACAAAACGGGCCCACAAACACACACAACCAGCCCACAGCCACACTATGAGCCCACAGCCACACAAAACGAGCTCACAGCCACACACAACGAGCACAGAAACACACATAAATACACAATGGGCCCACAGCCACGCACAACCAGCCCACAGCCACACTCTATGAGCCTACAGCCACACATAATGAGCCCAAAGCCACACATAATGAGCCCAAAGCCACACATAATGAGCCCAAAGCCACACATAATGAGCCCAAAGCCACACACGAGTCCACAACCACACACAACGAGCCCGGAGACACACACAATGAGCCCAGAGACACACACAACGAGCCCAGAGACACACACAACGAGCCCAGAGACACACACAACGAATTCACAGCCACACACAATGAGCCCAGAGCCACACACAACAAGCCCAGAGACACACACAGCGAGCCCAGAGACACAAAAAACGAGTCCACAGCCACACATAACGAGCCCAAATACACACACAACGAGCCCAGAGACACACAACGAGCCCAGAGACACACACTACGAGCCCACAGACACACACAACGAGCCCACAGACACACACAACGAGCCCAGAGACACACACAACGAGCCCACAGATACATACAACGAGCCCAGAGACACACACAACGAGCCCACAGACACACACACACAAAACGAGCCCAGAGACACACACAACGAGCCCACAGACACACACAACGGGCCCACAGACACACACAACGAGCCCACAGACACACACAACGAGCCCACAGACACACACAACGAGCCCACAGACCCTCACTCCGTAAGATAAGAAAATAACATGAAAGTGAGTCGTGAAGAATCATTACGGCAGGATTATCTTAGATGACAAGGACAATCCCCAAATCAAGACTGCGTGACGACGGGGATCAAAGTGCAACTTTCCGAATGTTGCCGCGGCGCCATCTTGCTCGGTTGTTTCCATTGTCTTATTCTTCTAATCGAGATAAACATTAGCAAAAATGGTTTTATTACATATTTCCTAGTAGGTACAAAGAGGGTTAAAGGAATTGAGTAGCCTAAAGCAATAGTAAAATCTTTTCACAGCTGGCCGATATGTGACAGTACACAAATTCCGTCTTTTTATGTGGCGTGGGGAGAAGAAAACACGTAATTATAACTTCCCATTTGCTAAAATATAGGTTTTGGTAAATTGAAACCTAATAACCTTGATTATATTTGCAAATGGTTAATTAGAAAAGAATGTAGTTTGTTTTTAAATCAGAACTACGATCTTTATTAAACAAGATGTTCTCTACATCTTACTGTTTTCCAGTTATGCAAAAGCCATTCCGAATCAAGCGGATTCAGAGGCTGTTCCCAAAGAATTTAACATATATATTTTGTGATTTTTATAGTGTTTGACGCCCGCTTTTACTGCTGTTATCTCACACCAAAAATCTCACGCCATTACAACCAGCAGTTTTCTTTTGTTTGTTTTGTAAACGTTTATAATAGTTGCTACTGTATATATGAACTCTATCCTAAACAGTGTATTTGCTTTGAGTTATTTTCTTTAGCATCCCTATCTGTAATTAATATGACAAACAGACAATAAATACAGGTGATTTAAACGTCTCTTGACATTTTCGTCGAAACAATGTTTTATGTTATATGTTTTATTACATATGGAAAGATGAGCACTAGATTATAAACCCAGTACATTTCAATATGGTGGCCCTCTAAGTTATGGCACATACTCCATCTTTGTTGAGTTACTATCGCTGCAGATTTTCGGTTTCTCAATTATTGCTGAAAGATGTTGATCTTCACAGCATACACTTTGGACTTGACGAAACCCCAAACAAAGAAGTTTAGAGGTGTCAGAGCTGGGGAGTGGGCCTCCCAAATTCTCGGTGAACTACGACCTATCCACCTACCAGGGAAGACTTCGTTGAAGTGGTGACGAACAATGCTCGCCTTATCAGCAACAGTTCAGTTTCAGTACCAGATCTGCCAGCTAGGACCTGTTTTCCTAAACTTTCTACTGAATTCTTCTTGGACTGCTCGTAAGCCAATCCTCGTATACGAGCAAAAACGACAGCTAATTTTTCCTCTGCTGTAAACGTAGTTTCTAATTACCTATAACAGGCCGCGCCGTTGCCAAGTGGTCAGACCACTCACCCTACACCTAGGCGGCCCGGGTTCGTTTCCAAGAGACCGCATGTGGGATTTGTGGTGGACAAAGCGGCGGAGGTGCGGGTTTTCTCCGTTTTCCCCTGCCATCGCATCCCACTGGTACTCCACCTTCATTCCATGTCTCATCAAAGTCATCGGCACATTTAAAAGCGAGCGCTAAACACTATCAAAAACATTACCTATAACACAAACAAGAGATTTTTGAATCACCCTATCTATATATCAAATATCATACTACAATCTGGTACTTTTCAGTAGTGCCTAGCAAAACTTTTAATAAAATTCCCTTCCAAGAACAATCCTTAACAATGAGATTTTGCCTCTTTTTTTTTTTCTGAAAACCTGTTGTGATTTGGATTAAAGTTAAACTGCTAGAGATATTTGCATGGCAAAGAAAATCAACAAATCACCTAGCGAGGTATCGTGTGCTGCCAGCGAATGCAATCCCCAAGGCCAGCCTACATCCCCCAATTATCTGGCCCAACATTTCCTAATCAACTCTTTCAGGGTTGAAGGACCAGGCGACGGTATTCGGTAGGCTGCGGCTGGATGGTGAACTACACATTGTAAAATGTTATCTTGGCAGCATCGTCGTCGGGAACACCCGGTCGGGACTCGTATTTTATTTCAGGGCTCCCTCCGGAGACTTGCCGGGAGGGAGACTCGTGAGCAGGGCCTAGGCAGCGTCGGAAGCGTTCCAACTGTAACCGATGTGGACTCCATCCATGCTTGCGTTCGTCACCTTCATCCGGATCTGGTCAACCTGCGGGTCTCTCCTGTCATCCCTCCCTGTCTATATTCACGTAAGTGTTAAAGGGTCACAAGAATCCCGAGGATTCCCGGCTGTGACTAGTGCTAATCCTAAAATCAATATAGGTATTCAATTTTCTGTGAAGTTCTCTTCCTTTCCCTTACATTTTATGTTCCATCTTTCACAAAAATAAATACCCAACGCGCGATGGGTCACGTAAGTCTCAGGCGCTCTTGCAAAGGTGGCATGAGAATAAAATTCGCCATATGCTGCTCTATGGCAGGAGTTTCAACAGAAAGAGGTTCCATTAATCTGTGAGATTTATATTTCGCTCGGATCATGAAAATATTTTTTGCACAAAATAAACAAATAAATAGAACTAAGACACGCGTTACGCGGGATTCGATTCACCTCCCGACTTCTCTTTTTCAGCAGAAGCATGCTTTAACCACATCGGCTATTCTATTTGCAGACATAATCGTTTCTGATTAAACTTAAGTTTGTAAGTAAAGCATCCGATACTAGGAGTGTCCACTACTTAATCGGAACACAATAACACATTTACTGCTAGTGTATTGAAGCTGAATTAGCAATACTTTTCTGCTAGTTTACAATGATTACTGAAATATTGGTTTCCAAAACTGCGAGGTGAGCGGACGGCTGCCATGCTCATTTAAACACAAAGGGAAGGGAAGCATTTGGCGCCTTTGCAAGAACTCCTGAGAATTAGGTGACCCTTCACGCAGTGGGGATTTTCTTTTGTGAAAGACAGAACACTGGCGAGTATAAAAAGTTCTCTATGCCACTATATTGTGATAGTGTTTTTTCTCTGCATAGTTTCCACCTTCAGGTAACTAAATTTGATTTCTCTCAGTAGGTATCAGTGTTCAGTGTAACTGGCCTGAAAAATAAACTGGTACAGCTAACTTCATATACACAAGGTCGCGGGTTCAAACCCGGTGGAAGACGATGGATTTTTTCGGGTGTAAAAATCCTTAGCATGATTTCTTTCGGAAGGGAAGTAAAGCCGTTGATCCCGTGTCGTAGATTTACGGCATGTAAAAGAACCTCAAGCCTGATAGAGAGGCCTCTGAGCAAAGTTAAGCGGTCTCTCACGCCCAATTTAGAATGGGTTGCTGAGAACCACAGTAGTTAATGAATAACACGCCATTTACATTTTTAAACTGGTACAAATAATAATTTACCAATAAGCGATGTTATAATCATTGTGAAATGTAGGGAGGGGTAGGTCTCACACCGCCTCTATGAAAGAGTTTCGCTGCGATTGATACACGAATTACGGCACTATTCAGCATTCTAGAGGTAAGGCTAAAAGTATTATTTGTATGTCTCAAACTACCACTCTTGTGAGCGATATGGGGACGTGGGTTAAAGTGAATGTCAACACCGCTGCACGGTAATGAAATGTTATGTCGTAATGTTGCACTTTGGCCATATTTTAGGGAAGGGGAAAAAGAGATTGTGGAGTGTCCCGGAGAGGATTCTGTACCTCAGCCAGCGATGGGTTTTTGTATGTCAGAGATGAGAGCAATTACAGATGGCAGCCGGAACCAGACTGCGGCAGGAAGCCATCGTGACAGTTTCCAAGCAGTTCATTTCGACACACTGAGCGCTAGGACCCTGCACCTCAGAGACCCCGACGACCCCCAGCACAATCCTGAGTTTCCAAAGCGCAATCATCTGCACGAGAGGACGCCCTTCCCACAGTTCTCGCCGAACAGTTAACTACAACCCTGATAGAAAGACCAGACGGAAATGAAACAGAGGGACAAGAAACTCGGGCAATGAAGAATCCACCACAGTATTCGCCTAGCGGTCCGGGCAAATCCCTGAAAAAAACATGAGTCAGAGATATCAGCCGCTGGGAACCGATCCCTGGACCTCCAAAATGCCAGCCCCAAACGAATCACCTGAGCCACTTCGCTTGGTTGCTGCTATCATTCATTGAGCAGATAGAATTTGAGCTCTTTAACTGCTGGTTCTCAGCGTCCCATTGTATACTGGGCGTGAAAGACCGATTAATTTCGCTCAGAGGCCTCTTTATTAGTCTTGAGATTCTTTTACGTGCCGTAAACCTACAACACGGGACTAACTGCATTACTTCCCTTCCTAAGGAAACCATGCTAAGGATTTTTATGCCCGAAAAATATCTATCGTCCTCCGCCGGGCTTAAACCCGCGACCTTAGGTATACGAAGCTAGCATGATAGCCATTACACCACGGAGGACGACATTCATTGAGGAATTCAAACCAAATATAGAGAAAAATAACTCGCATATATTTGTTGAAGAAAGAGAGATAGGCAGAAAGACAAAAACAAAAGACAAGAAAAAACAGAAGAGAACAAAAGAAAAGAAAAAAGCTAACAGATGGTTGGATCACAAAAACTGTTACACTTAATAGTAGTACTAATTTGTGCAGTTTAACTTCCCCTTTAAGACAGACTTTTCGTTTACCTCGCTACATAGGGGGTTAGAGCAGTTATGGTTATTACTTTGTAAAGTAGTGCAGCTTAAAGTAGGAGTATTGTGCGTACAATGTGAGAGAGGGGAAGGGAATTGCATTGAATAACACTTCACAAAACGTAGATTATACGCTTTGATAGTTTTTTCCCCCAATTTAATTTTTCATCAACGGAAGAAAAGGAAAAATAAAATTTGAAATTGTGTTTCCGAAGTATATTTTGTTATATTTTCTCTGTTTTCTCTAAGTTGAACTGCAAAGTGGCATTTATAAAACATATTTAAAAATAAGAATTGCAACTTTTTGCCCGCCTGGTGTTAAACTTACTTGTGTTGTAAACAGTTTTATTGTTTTGACATCAAGCAGGGGCGAAGAACAAATAAGATAACGTAACTCACTATAGTACAACATATACCATTGTGATAGAGAAAGTATTAAGATAAAAACGTAAACAAAATGGTAATTCCTTTGTCACTAAACTGTCACTGCAAAGTTGAAAATAAATAGGTTTTGAAAGTGACAAAAATACAAATATTCGTTAACATTTTCGGCTTGATGTGTGGTTTGTGGATGTTAAATCTTTAAAGCTATGCGACTAAAACAATAGCATAGGTTCAAGTATTTTGCCAAGTGTAGTATTCCTAGGGGTCATAGGTACTGGAATATTGTCCCGAGCTTTAGCGAGCATGGTTTTCTGGGAAATGCTAGAACAACGCAGGAGACGAGCAAGACTATGTGCAATTCTTAGAACCTATAAGGGGGGAATCTGAATGGAAATATATATCCAAGTGATCATTATAAAGCCATTATACCGCGGGAGAAATGATCACTCGAAAAATAAGAAATAGGGAACAGAAAACTGACATAGGTAAATTTTCCTTCGCAAATAGAATAATTAACGAATGGAACAAAATACCTGCAAAGTTACTGGAGACTTTCCTCAAAGTGTAAATAGTTTTAAAAAGAGTGATTTACAGTGAGGATAGTAAATATAAATATTGCGTTATCACTGGTATTATAAAACCTTTGGCTTACTTGACTTAGGTCCTGTTGTTGGAACATAGGGCTTCAACGAAACATCACCAGGGACTCTATTTTTCACCATTCATTTCATTTCTCCCCAAGTTTTTTCTGCCCCTCTCTCACTCTCTCTCTCTCTCTCTCTCTCCACTATTCTCCTCCAAGTCGCCCTTGGTCTTCCTCGCCTGCGAAGGCCGTGAGGATTCCAATTTAGGGTCTGCCTCTCTACTGCCGTCTGATTTTTACGCAATGATGAACTATCCATCTTCATTTCCTTCGTTTGATCTGTATGTCCACAGGCTTTTCCTTTGCACGTTTCCACAGCTCTACATTGGGATGACATCTGGCCAAAATACACTGAGGATTCCTCTGTATTTTCTTGGTGATAACCTTCGTCACCTTCCAAGTTTCACAAGCATAAAGCAATACTGCCTTTACATTGCTATTAAATATTCGGAGCTTTGTTTGTATGGAAACGGTTGGATGAATGTTATAAAATTTTGATATTGTAGATATTATTATTATTTTCCTTATTTTCTTTGGTAGTATACTGTGATGTATTGTCATTCTGGCAGGGTATTATATTACCCATCTTATTATTCATTTTAATTACATTGCACATTGTGCTATTATATTGACAGCGCTGCCACCGGGCCATGCCTTAAGCAGTGAAACAAAGTATCTATTTATTTATATTGAAACCGAAATATAAATGATAAAACTTCATTTCCAAATCTTCTTTGAAAAACAATGTGATGTCTTAAAATTTTTCATATAATTGTTGAAGAGGTTCCGTGTGTAAACTTTAAATTGTTATTGCACTTGATGAGCAGCATGTGTATCTATGTTACCAAATTTAATTCTGTAATAGTCAACTATCTGATTTGGTGAAGTAGCACAAACGACAAAGTACCGAAATTTGTGCTTAACAGTAGAAAGTTCGGTATGTATCAAGTGCAGGAGTCTAAGATTAGATAACTTCTATCGTTGGTGCATTATGTTTACTTCCAACTCACGTTTGTTTGCTCCGAATGTAACTTGATTTTGATAATGTATGTATCTGCTGTACGTTTTAAAGTTTTAACCTCAAACTTTGTAATTCTAACTACCCATAACTTCACTTTGTTTACTCTTAAAATAGACCACAAAGGACACAAAGGACATGTATGACTGAAAGTTTGAAATTCCAAACTAATATTATTTTTAAATATATATATATATATATATATATATATATATATATATATATATATATATATACCATAGACCTAATATAAAGCAAAAAAGTTACGGTGCTAATTTCATTCATTTTATTCAACAGGTTGGAAGTTATGGTTAAATTTGGTGTTTTTGTCACGTCACTAAAAAAATACCATGCGACAAAAAAAATTCAAGCTTTGGTCTAAAATTTTATCTCTAGGTTCACAATACATATAGTTTTTTTTTTTTAATTACCCTAAGTTTGTCTGTGTGTCCTTTATTTGAGGATCCAAAAATGTTTAAAGCTATGAATGTGGTTTTCTTGGGCACTAAAATATAATTTTTGTGTTTGAAAATTGGAAACATATCTGAGTAAAGCCTAGGGCAATTCTTATTCATGGTCCCTCTGTAAACATGTATAGCAAATTTTATTAGCGTAACAGAAAAACTGCTTCGTAAGCATTTTACAGGAAGAAAAATGCTGCAAATATCAATAGCGAGAAAACAAGGAAAGATTAGAATGCATGGCTCACATTAAAATCCACTAGGTTGGTAAGCTGAACACCCAAATGGCCTTTCCTTCTCCTCTACTGCTGCCTTTTCTGTCATTTTCTTCTTGCATTGCTGCTTTTCTTCTGCACAGCTTCAGTTTTTACTTTGCATGATGCGAATGAGAACTCGTGGAACTGAGATTTTTCTGGCCGAGTTCAGTACAATAGATTTTCTTCAGTGACTTAAGACATTTAAGAATGGTGCCTGGTGGCCAATTATGCAGGTTTTGTATTCAGAAATGTTTAAATTATTTTATGAAAGAAAAATAAAGAATAGATTGTTTATTTTTGCGGTTTTTCATGAAATTTCAGACATACATACCCTAAAGAAAATTGTATATTGGACGTTCCTAAGCTCTATTCCGGCCCACTGAAGCACCTCGTTTCCAAGTAAAGTATTTTAACAAGTATAAGGTAAAGAAAGCATATAATAAGTAAAGGTTCTCTCTTCTGAACAGACAAGACACAGGTAGTGGCAATAAGCAAACTCACGACCATGCCGTACACCTCTTAACTGAGTTCGAGCGTATGTGGCTTTTGCAAAATAATAAAAGTTAGTATAATACAAGTATGATTTTCGACCCTCATTTATTTTATAAGCAAAACTTCGCCTTCTGCCTCGATTTTTGTGGATCCTAGATACTTGTTCTACATTTCGCTGTAATCTAATGCTTTGCTATGTACACTAGTGTGCAAAACCTAAGGGGAGATGGAAAAATTAACATATGAACTACTTGGTGGAAGTGAATGAAAAGCACGGGAGCATGTTGCTAGAGGTCTCTCACACGCACACAAAACGCTGGACGTCACATGATCCGAGTGTGGTGAGCTGTTACGGTGCACTCTAGTGGTATTCTTCCATACAACAAGACCTTAGACAACATTTGAATAACTTCACATGGGGAAGAATCGTCGGCAAACTAGCGTGACGAGAGTTGCCCAGGTGTTTGATATTGCTCATAGCATTGCTTCACGAGCATGGGGAACATTGAAAACTGTACCAGGAAGAGGAGGTGGTCAACATTGTGCAACAGGCTCCACGTCAAACTGCGGGTGCAATTACAACCACATTCAGCAGGACATCTCGGCAGGCAAGCTCACGCTACACAGTGGTATAGTGGTGGTCCGGTGTTATGTGCGGAGGCATGGGCGTAGAGAACTTGAACACGGTATGCTCACTGGTCAACGTTATTCCAATGTTGAGCTACTTCCCATGTGCGTCTTTTCAGGGAAGCGCTAACTTCATCTTTATGGATGTCAATGCACGACTGCATCGATTAATGCAGGTGGGGGATCTCTAGGAGCGGAAGGATTCTCAGCCAATGGATTGGCGTGCCCGTTTCCTCGACTTAAATCCCATTGAATACGTATGCGATGCCTTTTTAATGTCATTGTAGCACGTCCACATGCACCAATGACCGTCCCACAGGTTGTTAACAGCGCTGGTGGAGGAATGGAACGTCCAACCATAAGAACTCCTTACGAACTTTGCTGCCAGCATGGGAGAACGATGTAGAGCATGCATTGTTGTCCGTGGTGATCAGTCTTTTAAGCACCATGTCTCTATTTTTGTAAATTAAGTGGACCATCATACGATATACTGGCCTTATTATAGCTTATTTTCTATGAGTGTATCTGTCATTTTTGTTCTTTCTGTATGTAGAAGTGCATGCCACGGAGAGGCCCCGAAACCGGAGCAGAGCGCACAGAGAGGAGTGTGGCCTTTTGGCTTGTAAGGTGAGTCTTGTTAGGTAGCAATGAATGGGAGACCCGCAGGGTGACCAGATGCGATGGACAGTATGCCCAAGCATGTTCGGAATACCTAACAATTCTATATTGGGCGCATCCGTCGCTGGTCAGCCTGTCCAGAAGTACCGAGCCCGGGACCCCTTAAGACCAATGGGGCCGCTCCAGAAAGCGGGTTAGTCAGAGCTACAACTGGCATTAGGGAGAAGCCTTTCAAAAGCGTACTTTCACCGCCCAGGCTCAACACAACGAACGCCATCACCTAGTCCTTCAATCCTGAAGCTCATGGTAGGAAACTATAGTGATAAAATTCGTTGTTAAAGAGAAACCACCTCAGCATACGCTTACTGACCTACGGAAACCACGTAATAAACAACGATCGAAGTGGCCGGTTCAATAGATCCTCACGCGTTGCCAGAGCTATCTCGTTTGGCGGCAACAGCACATTGTTAATCTGTTAAAAATGAGGTTCACAACATTATTGTGAAGCCAGCTGAATATTTCATTTTGATAATAACAAGTCCGTGAAAAACATAACTTAGTAAATATACTGCATGTTAACAGGTTAAATGAATAAAAAGACCCGCTTAACTCAATTCACAGACTTGCTTGAATATAACTCGGACCTTGCGTTTTAATCTTGTAAACGCGCAATTAGCCCCTTTAGATAAACATGTAGCGGTTTGAAAGTGTTAAACTTTGATATAATTTACCAACTCTGTGACTTTCCTGGATAAAAATATTCAAAGTTTCGATGTCACTTGAAATGTATTAATTAGGTGTGTCACTACACAGCCTTGACTCCTAACTTTCTTCACAAGCAGTCACAAGTTTGTCTACAACTTTTGTGTTCAAGTCCAGGTGGTGAAAATAGTGGAGGGCGCAGATTTCATCTCTCTCTTAATAGAGTATTCTGTATTTCGGCAGATCCTCAAACTTAGTACGCGAACTTTGTTCTCCACAGCTTTTTATCCCATTCTTCCTTCTTCAGCATCCGATATTTCCGCTTTCCCCTTAAATCGTCTTGTAGTGGAACTCTTCTTCCGAGTCTAATTGTTCTTTCTATTTTTCTTCTATGACGCCATGCATTAGGATGTTTATTCTTAGAATGTGCCATACATGACTTGATTTTTTCTTGCCAATTATGAGCAGAACTGATTTCTTCTCACCTGCAACCTCTTCATTTGTCATTATGTCCATCCATTTTATATTTTGTATCAGTCTTCAGCACCAAATTTCAAAACTTTCCAAATACTTCTTCTATTTCCCCAAGTCCGCGTCTCCGATCCATACAGACTGGTTGTTCTAACTGAAACACTTTTCCAGACTTTTACGTAGTTCTATGCTCCAATTGACAATCAACAATGTTGTGCTCTTTTTAGGCTTTTTTGGTCATTGTAATCCAGGATCTAATCTCATTATTACTGCTTGTAGTAACGGCGGCCTCTCGGCTGGAGTCAGGCCAGCTCTGCGTAGCCGGTTGGAATACCTCGGGTGGAGGCTGGAAGGCTCACACCTCTTCCGCGATGACCCCCCCAGGGCCACTAGCTTTGCCGCTAATTTTAATACCTCTGAATGGAGGTCCTGGACGACACACGTAGGCTCTAGAGGTCCTTGAGGACGTCAGATTATGGAACTGTTGGTGGTGTCGGCGGTGTTGTCGATTGCGGCGAGGCTGCGTAGACTGGCTGTAGCGGTGTTATGGTGGCAGACTCTTCTTGGGATAGCTAGGACACTGGTGGCAGAAGTCGTGCCCAGTGCACTCTGCGTTGAACGCGTTGGTGCTACAGCAGTGATACTTCGGAGGCGAAAGGTAGGCTTCATGGCTGGGCCCATAGGCACAGCAGCGACGACAGGGACAGTGCATTGTTGGTCTCGACGAACAGATGTGGCTCTAATAAGGAAAACCCTGACGCCAAGACAGCGTCCAGGACTGCTCTGCATCTCCAGCTTCATGAGCGACGTTGGACCCTGGTCGCAATAGATGCGGGTGACCCTCACACAAAAAAGTCACAGGGAATGCACAGCGGCGGCTATCTTCAAGGAAGAGGCTCTAGCTCGGTGCTGATGTTTGTTCTGCGCCATCTTAAAGAGAAGTGCGTCTGTCTTGCAGCTGATTCTTTTATGGCTGTCGATGACGTCAACAGAAACTTCCACAAAAAGCGAACATTCTCGCAATGTCAATTGCGCCGGTGTAGCATTCCAATGTTTGAGGTAGTGCCGCCGCTCTTCATATGTTAAATAAGGTCTCTGCGACAATTAGTGCGGCTATTTAAAGGAAGCTGGTCGAAAACGTGCAACAATAAGCTATCAGCATTACAAATCAAACTGCCAATACACGTGCGGTGAAAATGGACCGGCAACTCACAGCCACAATAACTTTCAAAGAACGTGTATCGAGTCTCAAGTGAATTCCTCACGTGATGAAATCTTCTAAAATCTAATGCTTTATATCACATATTACCCGAATATGGCTCCTTATAATCGAGGATTATATAGTGCGTAACATTAAAATGTTTCCTGACATGATCATGTTCAGATATTAATGCAACTACTTTCCTTATTCCTCTTCTGGCCAATCTCAGGAGAGATGATGAAACTAGGCATTCGTAAAATCAGTTTCCTCATTCGTCTTTGTACAGAGTAGCTATGTCATCTCAATTGATGTTCTTGCCAATCCATGTCTTTACCAAGGTTTTGGTAGCTTATTTGCTGATTCCAACCTCGTGTCCAAAACCAACATAGAGTATCTCAGTTCCCCTTTTAGCCTTCAGATGGGCTTTATTCGTTTTGATACCCCGGCATCCGCAGCATTAGATTAGATAGCATTCTGTAGGTTAGTTTTGGACAAAAACTCACTGAACAAGAACTTATCAAGGCATATACATGTCTACTATGTTTATATACTACGAAAAAACCAAGTATAAAGCTCCAGTGCTAGAAGCACAGGTTGCAAAAACCACAGAATGAACACATAATCACATCATTTGTCTTTTAGCCCTATACGTCACTGCACTATACTTTATGTGCCCCATAAAAGCCTATGTACTTCCTTATTTGTATGCATATATAAACAAAGAGTATCAAAAATACTGTTAAATGTGTATATATATAATTTCATTATGTAACACTGATGAAATATCAGGTTATAGTTTTCTAATTATTGACATAATAGCTACTTCCAGTAATTATATAAAGCTAAAATATGATTATTGTATTATGTACACTCCTAGGTGAATACATGTCACAAATATGCTACAGTATTTACAATACAAAAGCGCAAAAATTTACAATTATGTACTATAGTGCAAAATATCATTCGATCTAGCTTTACACACTTCGTGTCATTGCTGAATACTAAAAGATTCATCTGACACATTCGTGCAACTCTTAATTTGTGTATAAATCACACACACGCACACACACTAATAGGCAAAAAATGCAAAACATTATAATAGTTATAACATTAATTATTAAGGTTTTGCCACTCAAATATCCATCTAGAGTAAACAATTTATTACATAGGTTACAGGCATTTCGTCGACAGGCCTATCAGAATATTTAAGTATTTCCAACAGAGCTGGGTGACTCAGGGAGTTTTGTTACGACCCACATTTGGGAGGTCGTGGATATGATTCTAGTGACACGCCTAACGGACACTGGGGTGTCTCCGGGTCGGCAGGCGAATGCTGGGCAAGTTTCTTTCATCACCTCAATTCCCTGTCCCATCGTGCCGTTTTCATTGACATTTCATTCATCCTTCATCCCGTTGGTTTCTTTCAGGGTTGGAAGTGTCAGCGAAGGTGCTCAGCGCGGCGTGATAGAGAAAAAGGATGCTCTAAATGACTATCTCCATCCCCGATTTCGGCCAGTTGCAGGGGGGGGTCCGGTCTGCTTCGCCAGCTGAAAGAGGGTGCTTCAATCTGAAAACTGTAGAGACCGTGTTTGCTGTGACGTCGCTCACGGCTCGGCCACCTGGTGTTTCCTCTCACCTCATCCCTCCTTCCCGAGCGCGGACACCCTTGGGGCGACAGTATTTTTCAAAACATGATGGCCATGCCACATTCTACTTCCAAAGTTAGGGGTTGGAGACCAACCCTCGCAATTGCCAAGTCTTCCACTTCCTGGCCCCTTAACTGAGGCGCGATTGTCGACTTGCAAGCAGTGTCTCCAGGAAACACATTTTACTAAATTGCCTCTCACCCCTAGGCAGTCTCGTGTTTTGTTTGCTAATGATTACTGCCCAGTGGTAGGGGGATCGGTCCCGTTTGAGGGCCATCATGTTTTAGAGAAAACTGTAGGTACAGTAACCACATAGACTCCCCTCCGTCGTATAATATTCCTAGACATTTCCATATCAATTTGGTCGGCGAGATGAGAAGTCTCACACCAAAACTGTATTACATCAGTAATATGTCTCATCAAACTTCAGAGAATTCACCCGAAAATTCTGCAAAAAACTATACCAAAGCACCAAAGTGGGTAACATTTTCAAATGGAGAAAATACAAGGAAGTAGTCCATAAAAGTATACTTCTATAGCTTTGGGTTATTGCACAAACCTGTTTACTTATAATTTAACTGCGTCGATGAAATTTTTAAAATCCACAGCATTTAAGATGTATTGTTGAAATTTATACCAGTTCTGACACAGATCAAGTGATATTTTTAAAAATCTTAGTTTCATAAATTCTTTGTATAAAACCTTTTAAGTAATGTCATTTCAAAATGCTCCACGCATTGAATTTAATCATTCACCTAAAAATTTCAATTTTACAAACAGATCTATCGTATCAGATTTTTTATATTAAACACTAAATATTGAGAAAAGTATTATTTTTTGTAATCTCCAAAATTCGTGATCTTTGAAAATGTCATACTTAATTTGGTTTTCAACATAGTATATGGTTAATTTATTTAATGTGTTTTCTACAGTCAATAAAAATGTTTGATATAGATTAACAAAAAATTGCAACCTCAGGAGGGTTTTTAAAATGTAAACATTCTAAAAAAATGCTTTAAATGTGGGCGGGTATATTTATACGTATGCGCTTGTTCATTTTATAGCTTGAATTAGCTGGTAGTCTAAATCCGCTAAACAGAGAAAAAAAAAAAAACCTTACTTGCTCATCTTATTCGATTATAAAAATAATTGTTTTAATTTTCTCAAATTTGCGATTTTATAGCTGCATCGTGTTAAGGATTTAAGTAATCAGAAAGGGAATTATGCTGATATTACCACGTTTGAGGAATATTTGCATGACATTTCAATAACCAATTTTCTGTTTATTTGAAGTTTTGTTAAAAATCCGAATATCAACTGCATTTCACTCGGTAAAATAGGCCTTAACCAACCATATAGAACATCCATAAATAAACACGTGAGAGTAAAATTCAAGCTCCTTAAGAAGGTGTACCACCAAACAGTAGCTACACTACATCTGTATTATAACCCATAGAGAGAATCCCATAATCTGGAATTAAAACAGGAATAAGAAAGAGAAGGGATCGTTGTTAACTTAAACCACGAGAGGAATTAAACGCGTGTATTTACACACACGCTACTGGCCGTTAATTCTCTTGTAATAAGCTTATATCCCAAGCAGACCCCATTCTTTGTTTTGTGTTTCCTGCCATTTTCTTCCGCTAGGAAATCCTCTAAAGCTTCCTCATTAACTCAAGGAATGTTCCTCAGCTGCGAGTAGAAGTGCGTTACGCTCCTTGAATGTTTCCATTAATTTGCTAGAATCAACTCACACTCACCCTAGCTCTACCTAATTACTAGCTCAACATTCTGCTTTAACTCATGTCCACACTAGATGTACACATTTACTTGCTGAACATTCTGCCTTAACTCATGTCCACACTAGATCTACGCATTTACTTGCTGAACATTCTGCCTTAACTCATGTCCACACTAGATGTACACATTTACTTGCTGAACATTCTGCTTTAACTCATGTCCACACTAGATGTACACATTTACTTGCTGAACATTCTGCTTTAACTCATGTCCACACCAGATGTACACATTTACTAGCTGAACATTCTGCTTTAACTCATGTCCACACTAGATGTACACATTTACTTGCTGAACATTCTGCTTTTACTCATGTCCACACTAGATCTACGCATTTACTTGCGGAACATTCTGCTTTAACTCATGTCCACACTAGATGTACACATTTACTTGCTGAACATTCTGCTTTAACTCATGTCCACACTAGATCTACACATTTACTTGCTGAACATTCTGCCTTAATTCATGTCCACACTAGATCTACACATTTACTTGCTGAACATTATGCCTTAACTCATGTCCACACTAGATCTACACATTTACTTGCTGAACATTCTGCCTTAACTCATGTCCACACTAGATCTACACATTTACTTGCTCAACATTCTGCTTTAACTCACGTCCACACTAGATGTACACATTTACTTGCTGAACATTCTGCTTTAACTCATGTCCACACTAGATGTACACATTTACTTGCTGAACATTCTGCTTTAACTCACGTCCACACTAGATCTACACATTTACTTGCTGAACATTCTGCTTTAACTCATGTCCACACTAGATGTTCACATTTACTTGCTGAACATTCTGCTTTAACTCACGTCCACACTAGATCTACACATTTACTTGCTGAACATTCTGCTTTTACTCACGTCCACACTAGATCTACACATTTACTTGCTGAACATTCTGCCTTAACTCACGTCCACATTAGATCTACACATTTACTTGCTGAACATTCTGCTTTAACTCACGTCCACACTAGATCTACACATTTACTTGCTGAACATTCTGCTTTTACTCATGTCCACACTAGATCTACACATTTACTTGCTGAACATTCTGCTTTTACTCATGTCCACACTAGATCTACGCATTTACTTGCTGAACATTCTGCTTTAACTCACGTCCACACTAGATCTACGCATTTACTTGCTGAACATTCTGCTTTAACTCATGTCCACACTAGATCTACACATTTACTTGCTGAACATTCTGCCTTAACTCATGACCACACTAGATCTACACATTTACTGGCTGAACATTCTGTTTTAACTCATGTCCACACTAGATCTACGTATTTACTAGCTGAACATTCTGCCTTAACTCATGTCCACACTAGATCTACACCTTTACTAACTGAACATTCTGCCTTAATTCATGCCCACACTAGATCTACGCATTTACTAGCTGAACATTCTGCTTTAACTCATGTCCACACTAGATGTACACATTTACTTGCTGAACATTCTGCTTTAACTCATGTCCACACTAGATCTACGCATTTACTAGCTGAACATTCTGCTTTAACTCATGTCCACACTAGATCTACGCATTTACTAGCTGAACATTCTGCTTTAACTCATGTCCACACTAGATCTACGCAATTACTAGCTGAACATTCTAAAGTAACACATGATCACCCTAAAACTACATAATTACTACTAGCCGAACATTCCAAATTAACTCATACCCACCCTAGATCTACGTAATTACTATTAGCTGAACATTCTGAATTAGCTCTTGCTCAATGTAGTCCTATGTTATTAGCACATATTGAATTAGCTCATGCTCAGCCTAGGCCTATGTAATTATTACTAGCTTGGCATTATGGATTAACTCTTGCTCAATCTAAGCCTATGTAATTAGTACTAGCTTGGCATTATGGATTAACTCTTGCTCAATCTAAGCCTATGTAATTACTACTAGCTTGGCACTATGTATTAACTCTTGCTCAATCTAAGCCTATGTAATTAGTACTAGCTTGGCATTATGGATTAACTCTTGCTCAATCTAAGCCTATGTAATTAGTACTAGCTTGGCATTATGGATTAACTCTTGCTCAATCTAAGCCTATGTAATTAGTACTAGCTTGGCATTATGGATTAACTCTTGCTCAATCTAAGCCTATGTACTTACTACTACCTTGGCATTATGGATTAAATCTTGCTCAATCTAAGCCTATGTAATTAGTACTAGCTTGGCATTATGGATTAACTCTTTTTTTTGTTAGTGTTTAACGCCCGCTTTAAGTACTTATGGCACCGCAGGCGGTGACACTAATGATACATGAATGATGATGGAGCACCGTTGGAATGCGATGGCGGGGGAAACCGGAGTATCCGGAGAAAATCCGCCCCAGAGCCGCTTTGTCCACCATAAATCTCACATGCGGTCGCTTGGTGAATTAACTCTTGCTCAGCCTAAGCTAAAAATTTGATACCTAGCTTTCACCAAAAATACATGTTTTGAGACCCACTGAGTCTAATTTATTTTAGAGAAGGTCAGTTTGTATGTTTATGTGTGTGTATGTGAGTGTGTCTTTGGACAGCATAACTCAAAAACGAAAAGTCCGTTAAATACCAAACCTCATATTTAAATTTAGTGTTTTCCAAGAGTACGACACAAAAGATTTTTGAAGAAAATTCCCACTCCTAAAACTACCTTTACATAGAAAACTTTTCGGAAATGTTATTCTCCAAAATAGCTATAGCGATTGTGATTAAAATACCGTATATTAAATATACAGGTTACTACAAAAGAAATAGACAACTTCAACTGCCTGTAAAACAAAAACTATTAGAGATAGTAACCTAATTATTTTGGAGATATGTTGAGAAACTTTCAAAGTTTTGTTTGTTACTATTGGTAACGCTGTAGTGTTTTGTTTGTTGTTGCAGAAGCTGAAATGGCGGAAAATCCTGTGGAAAAGGCATATCAGCAAATGTTGTCCAATGACATTTTAGAACACGTTACCACAAAACGCCACCGACTAGACAGTCAATCTACGACTGGTATAGAAAATTCGAGACAACGGGATGTTTGTGCAAAGGGAAGAGCTCGGGAAGACCAAGAGTTTCGGAAGAAAACGTTGAAAGTGTTCGTTCTGCCTACATAAGAAGCCCACAGAAATCGACATCTAGGGCAAGCAATTACAAATTCCACAGCAAACTGTATGGAAAATCTTGCGGAAGCGACTGCACATGATGCCTTACAGCTTACAGATGTTGCAGTTTCTGAGTGAAGAAGATAAGGTCAAACGGCGTGACTTTTGCATCGACATATTGCGACATGATGAAGACGATGCTGGTTTTTGTGAGCACGTCATTTCATTTTTGTGGTAACGTGTTCTAAAATGTCGTTGGACAATAGTTGCTGATTGCGTTCTAGCAAATTCCAACACGCAATAAGCCTTTTCCACAGGATTTTCCGCCATTTCAGCTTCTGCAACAACAAACAAAACACTACAGCGTTACCAATAGTAACAAACGAAACTGTGAGAGTTTCTCAACATACCTCCAAAATAATTAGGTTACTATCTCTAATAGTTTTTGTTTCACAGGCAATTGAAGTTGTCTATTTCTTTTGTAGTAACCCTGTATTTACATGACAAATAAAATGTAAATCTTGAATTTACTAGGAACAGCCTCTTCATTCTGGATGAAATTTGTGTAATTGGTAAAGCATAAGAGATAAACAACTTGCTACTCAAAAAATGGAAATGTTAAAACACACAATTTATTTCGTATACATTTTTTGTTTTTTTTTTTTTGTTTGTTTGTTTGTAGAATGAACCATTTTCGGGTTATTCCTTGTTATTTGTTTCAATTTTAAACAACCCAACTTCGGCTGTTTGCCGAGATGAAGGCCTCTTCTGTACAAATAGTCTCAGGTTCGGAGCCGACTCCCTTGCAATTGTACCGTATTCTATCTTGACTTAATATTTGGTTCAATTACATAGCCTGATGCTTCAAGTACTTAGACATTCTAAGTATGTCATCTGAGAATAATTTGAGATCTGCTTGTGGTTTAAAGGGAAAAAAAATGCCACTCAGTTGGAAAATTTATTGTCATATCGGCATGTTGCCTTGGTAGCTCAGTAATTAGAGCATGAGGACGGAGATCCGTGAACCGGCTTTGACATTAAATGCTTGTATGTGACTCTTATTTTTCAACTCTTGTCCTACACGGATTCTATGGACGAAACTATTGATTATGAATAATTTGTAAACATTTCTTCCGTTCTATTGATACTAGCTTGGAGTCCAGCTATGAGAGACCCTTTTAGCTGCTAAAGGATTCTCTAACAAACGAAACACTTTTATATCACTTTCTATTAAATCTACAAAGAGGCCATTGTCAGAATTTTACACATTTAGTTGCAAATTTTGGTAACAAAATTACACTGAAAACAAAGTTTGCGGCTTTCTCTTCTATAGGGATATTAATCGCCATTAATAAATTATATGCTTTAAGAGGACACCGAAGTGATAAAAGAGTGACTTTCCGAAGCACTAAGGTTAGACTTTTAACTGTTCTCTCTCTACACATAGGTGCTATATACAAGGGAGGTAGAGAACAGGGTCGCGGTACACTACTTGATCCCGCATGTGAGATTTGTGGTGGACAAAGCGGTGCAGGGGCGGGTTTTCTCCAGGTTCCCCCGCCATTGCATTCCACCGGTGCTCCAACATCATTCCATGTATCATCAGTGTCACCACATGTGGTGCCATGGTAGTAAAAGCGGGCTTTTCCAACACTACAAAAACCGCCTGCGGTGCCACAAGTAGTAAAATCGGGCGTTAAACACTACCAAAACAAAAAAAAAAGGAGGTAGAGAAATTTAAAAAATTCGCTGTTGGTATTTCAACATAAATATATTCTTTGAAGTCCCCTAAGTTAAAAAAGATGAACATTTCTAGGAAACGTTGTGTGTGTGTGTGTGTGTGTGTGTGTGTGTGTGTGTGTGTGTGTGTGTGTGTGGACAGCATAACTCAAAAACGAAAAATTCATTTAATACCAAACTTGGTATTTAAGTTTAGTATTTCCCAAGGATGAAACACGAAGATTTTCAAGAAAATCCTCCCACCCCAAACTACCCTATACGGGGAGGAAGTTTTCGAAGGTTGGTTTTGATTAAAATGCCGTACATCAAAGATATAGACATATGTAATAGCTCAATTTAAATGTTGATCCATCTGACTATAGAGCACTAATCAAATTACATTTCAATGAGCATTCTCTTTTGGTCTGCCGCGTATGTCACTCTTAGAACACGTCCTTACACGATTTTCCTTATTACTCTCTTTCTGCTCACAAGTTATATCACGGAAATAAGAAGAAGAAAGGCTGGAAGAGTGAAACTTTAGCAAAAGCGCGTGCATCGAAGCGTATATATTCGAAAAATCTACCCTAGACTTGGCTTCTTCTTCTTCTTCTTCTTCGGAAAGTAATCGAGAGAAAATACGTTTAGCAGTATCTGGAGCAGCTAAGCTGACATTCTCAAGATGGATTCTCCATACGCCAAGCTGTTTTCTCGTGGCTTCCCTTAAGCCTGGTTTCGTTTTCTAACCTCCGCAAAAGAAGGGTAGCGAGCTCAATACAAAGTTGCCACAAAGACTATAATGTCACATTCTCAGTGCATTATTGCTTTCTTTTGCTGCGTGGTGACAATCTTCTTCCAAGAGCAAGAAGAGAATGGAAAGCACCCACAGTGGTATTTTGTTTTTACATACTTTTCTCTATGTAATGTGTCTACGACCGTCAGAAGTTATCACCACATTTTACTTCGCACTTTTACGGCCAAAAAGCAATGCGACGTTGTCATTTATAACGTTTAAGTTTGCTACTATAAATGGACTCCCGTTTTCCCAAAAGAGCTTTATAAATGCAGTATGCGAAGGGAAAGGCAAGATGGTGCAGGTGCTGATGCTATTGATGTCGCATGCACGTCACATGCCACGGAAAACTATGTGCCCTGAGGGCCAATGCTTTTTCAATAGCACACTTCTAATGTTCTAATAACACATTGAGTTTTACAGGAGATATACTGCAACACATGGGAACGTCGTTCTGGCAGCAATTTAGGACAAAACTCCCGTAATTCATTACAATGTATTTCAGTTCCATCGTAGCTGGTCTGCTTGCTGCAAGTAGGTAGAGGAGATATTATAGGTATTTTCTTCGCCTTCAACTGTCGGCGTATTTATGTCTTCCTCCAACATCATATTAATGGTGTATGTATGTTTTATATTCAAATTAAGCTGATATGTATATATTTGAATGTGTCAACTGAGTTTTTTTAGCATTTGGCAATGACACAAGGTCTGTAAAGCCTGATGCTTTGATATTTTATACTCTAGTGTATAATTCTAAATTTTTGCATTGTAAATTCTATAACATACTTGTAAATATGTATTTTAATTTGTTAACATTTATGAAGAGTACATAATACAATAATCATATTTTAGTTTTGTACAATTACTAGTAGTAACTATTATGTCGATTATTAGAAAACTAACATCTGACATTACATCAGTGTTACATATAATGAAATTATATTTATTGATACACTTTAACAATAATTTTTTATTTTCTTTGTTTTTATGTGCATGCAAAAAAGCAAGTACATATGCTGTTTTAGAACACATTAAGTATAGTGCAGTGGCGTACGGGCCTCAAAAGCAAATAGTGTCTATATGTCTATTCTGCTGTTTTTGTAACCCATGCTTTTAGCTTTATACTTTTTTTTCATAGTATATAAACATATGTATGCATGTATATCCCTTGACAAGTTCTATGTTCAGTGGATTCCTGGCCTAAACGAACCTACAGAATGCTTTCTAATCTAACAATGTCATCAATAAGCAAATTAAAAGGTGAAGTATATAATGCACAACCCTGTTTAACACTCCTCTGCGTTGTGTTACATTCTGATGTATTGTGTTGATCATTCTCGATAACAAATTTAACTTCTTTATACATTTCCTTGAGTGCTCTAATCATTTTTCCGGAAAGTTCTTTACGTGCTAATTTAACCCACTGAGCACTACGTACCAGAGTGTCAAGCGCCATTTTAAAATCTACAAACACGGTGTACACCTTACCTCCATTATTTCTTAAATTATCATCAATTATGGTGTTTAGAACAAAAATATTGTCAGTGGTTGAAAAGCCTTCTCTGATTCACGCTTCAAATTTGGAAATCTTATCATATGTCATGACCCAACTTCAAATTCTTTCATATAATATTCTAGTGTATATTTTTCCAAAGAGCGATATGACCCTATAATTTTCTGGACTGCTGATTGCTGATCTAATACTTAGTGAAGGAAGTTAAATTACAGTCAAAGTTGTGAAAAACAATGCGCCTGATAATACAGATACGTTTTCAAACAGTAATGGTTACAATATTACAATAACTCAATTACGGTTTTTATTTTAATGCGTAATAAGATCAAGAAAAATCTGATGTGTTCCATTCACATCACTTTCTCTGCATGTTGGCCACTAATTATTGTTTAAATGCTTATTGTTTTATTTACTTCATGCTAATCAAGAAAAAATCAGCAGAAATTGTTTTATTACTTGCTTCTGTGTAAATAGATGGTGAACAAGAGAATACGATAGGCTGAAGTGATACTCAAATGTTTTAAAAGCTGGTTACTCTATGATTGAAATTGCTTTATTTGTTTGACCAAGAGTTGACAAGTTCCTGTATATGAGAAGTATTAATATTTTAAAAGTGAAACCAATAAAAATAAATATCTCAAAAGCGGTAAACTCCCCGAAAAAGCTGGATATAACATAAATGGTGCGTTTAGAAGAACTCTGCATTTTTTGTGAAGTAATTTTTGTATATCTCTTATGATTTAACAGTTATGCAAAATTCCGCATTATTCATCCAGAACTAGTCTATATTCCAAGGCAGTTCCCAGAAAATTCAAGATATATAATTTTAATTTTCATATAAGTATTTTTAATATACGATATCTTTAATCAAAATAGTTAGAGCCATTTTTGAGAAAATCAAAATTTTCGAATGTTTTTCCATGTAAAGAGTAGTTGGAGGTGGGGGATTTTCTTGAAAATGTTCCGTGTCGTATCCTTGGAAGATACTCAACTTAAATATCAGGTTTGGTATTTAAGGGACTTTTGGTTTTTGAGCTATGCTGCCCATAGACAGACACACACACACACACACACACACAAACACACACACACACAAACATTTGGCTATAAATACTTTTTTTTTTTTTTTTTGATTTAGGAAGTCTGAAAACATTTGTTTTCCGTGAAATCTCGGTATCGAATTTTTTGGTGCATTACAATACCTTCTCTATATACTATGTACGCAGTACGTGTAGATAAAGTAAAAATAAGATATAAATGGTCATTACAGTGGATTTTACGTTTTAACTGTAATTAATGTCTGGATAGTGTGGTTTGTTAGACCAATAACTACGAACCAAAGTATCACTGATTATTATAGCAGTAAATAAGTTTATATTTTGTCACTATTTACCACATTGATGTTTAAACCTGTCCGTGAGGGGGGTGTTGAATAAAAGCACACCAAGGCCTAACCTCCAAATAAATCAAGCTTAAGGACGTGTATGACTGAAAGTTTCAAATTCCAAAATAATACTGTTAAGATAGGGTCAAAAAAGGCGTGTTATTTATGGACGCTCTTTAACTGCTGTGGTTCTCAGCGTCCCATTCTAAATTGGGCGTGAAACACCGCTTAATTTTGAGGTTCTTTTACGTGCCGTAAATCTACGACACGGGACACACGGCTTTACTTCCCTTCCGAAGGAGAAGATAGGGTCAAAATATTACACCAAAATGTTAATGTTTTATCGCAAGGGATCTTTTCAGTGACGTGACAAAAACATAACAAGCTTTGACCATAACTTCTAAACCATTACGGCAAAATAGATTAAATTTGCACTGTCTCTTATTTGCATTATATTACATTCGTGGTGTAAATTTCAAAACGTATATTTCCGGTTTAATCTCGGTCTCGAATTTTTGCATGAAATAAAATACCTTCAGGCGACGCCGTGGCCGAGTGGCTATACAGCTCGCTTCCGATCTAGGCGAGCCGTGTTCGATCCCAAGCGCTCGCACGTGGGATTTGTGGTGGACGAAGCAGCGTCTGGACGGGCTTCATCCGGGTTCTCTGGTTTCCCCCGTTACTCATTCCACCATTGCTCCATCATCACCTATACACTCATCAATTTCGCTTACATTTCATATCATCCACTTCTTCCTGTTCACCTACCGGCCAACCACTCGTAACAAGTTCTCCATTCTGTGGTTTCGTGCCGTAGGCTCCCCGAGAGGCTTTTGGCTCCTAGACATTCGCTTGTAAGTATATTTTTTTGGATTTTACCCCATGTTCACGTAATTCTCCTTTGCTTTAGACTCCAAAAAGTAATAAAGCTATGAATGTGCTTTTTTTTTTTTGTCATAAAATATAATTATTGTTTGAAAATTCTTATTCATTTTATCTCTGTGAACATTTACAGCAAATTTTATTTGTGTAAAAGAAAAACTGCTCCGCAAGGAGCATTTTACAGGAAGAAAAATGCTGAAGATATCAATAGCGAGAAAACAAAGAAATATTTGAATGCATGGCTCATAATTAAATCTAGCATAACTTCATTTTTTATTCAGGATAATGCGAGTTAGATCTTGTCGAACTGAAGTTTTTCTTGCAGAATCCAGTACAGTTTCACACTAACTCCAGTGACTCAAGGTATTTAAAAATGACGCCTGGTGGCCAATTATACACTTTTAGTATTCAGGAATGTTTAAATAATTTTATAGAATTAAAGTTAAGAAACCGATTTTTCATGAAATTTCAGTTATACATACCCATAAACCTAAAATTGGATTTAAAGAATATTTGCAACATTGGTTTACTTTACTTATCGTAGTATCTAAAAACTCAAATATACTTTTTTTAAGCATGATTTAGAATTAGTCAAGCCACTATTCGGACTCCAAATTATTTTGTATTATTTTGTCTCTGGCTCACTTCTTTCTTGGAGTCGGTAATTCGACATTTAGGTGTTACTTCCAGTCTTACCTTTGTTTTGCTGTGGGAGTATATTATATTTGTTACTTGTTTTCTATCTATTGGTATCTAATAGCCTAAGAAATCTTATTTCTATTGACTATACTTTAGTTCTGTGTTAGTGGTCATTGTGGCCCCAAATCTGTTCAATACGTAATGATCAGGACTTAGAAGTTGATCTAAAATTTAGCGAAAGCTAACCTATATAATTACTTTATATTTATGAAAATATGAGCTAAAGTTACTGAAAACTGGCCCAAAACCAGTGAAATGTAAATGTCCTTATATAGCTGTAAATGTGCGTGATTCGGGTTTGCAGTTTACGATGGATACCGTCTCGAGCTTGAGGGATCGAGTTTCTCCTGAAGCATGTTTCATTACCTTGAATATTTTCTTTCTGCCCAAAATGACACTGTGAGGGATTACTTAAAATATGTTCCACAAATACTCTAAAGCTGAAAATGTTACTATGCAGAGCTTTATCTATTTTACACAGTGGTTACCAAGACAAGTTTTCATTTTCTCGTTAATATTGACTAATTACATTTTCCAGCACAGATGTACTTAGTAGGTAGAGAAGGTATTGTATTCTGCCGAAAACTTTGGTAGATATTTCACCGGGAAGGCATGTTTTGAGGATACCTGAATCCAAAGAGTATGTTCAGTAAAAGGTTCATGTGTCTCAGTATGTGTCCATGTGTTTGATAGAACTACTATAATCTATACACAAACTTAAACTAAAGTTCCAAATTACGAAAATCCACCAACGTTTTAAAAGTAAACTTTTGGCAATTTTCACCATTAGGTCATTTAAAGAGCTCTGATAGCCAAACCATAAAGACTTTCGGGAAAGAAATAATTTGTTTAATTTTTTTGAACAATGAGAGCATATTGCACTTCCTGCAAATACAGCTAGACTCAAAAAACCTTAGAAAAATCATGTAACAAAGAAATGTGATAAAATAGCAGGGAAAGGAGAATACGAAACAAGTGACTGTGGAGACAATCCCATGGGCATTTAAATTTGGTAGCACTGACGGAGCACCATAAATATATTCGATTACAAGGTTCGCGGCCCTGAGCAACCATACGAAAGCTCTGGGTGACAAGGGGAGAGCAGATAACGATTCACACACACACACGCGCAGAAGAAGTAACGGAAACAAAAACTCATTTAACAAAATATGATACAAGCGCTCCCATTCGCAGTCTCTTTCTCAAATTTACAGCACCATCATGTATTGCAAAAAGGGGAAACCTAAGTCTCCAGACCGCATTTTATATTCCCTTTGGTTCTGCCCTCTTTTTCGTTCCAGCGCTAGGCGTATTTTATGCTACATTTCTGTGTTTTATGACCCAAAACCGCTATGGTTTTGAAGTATTTCATTACGTTACGGAATGTGCTTTTCTTGCACATTCTGCTCTACTTTCAATTTGATAAATATTTTCCCCGCATAGAAAAAATCCTCTTAAACATTTTTGAAAAACACAAACATCTATTGCCTGACAGCCTTAGATTTCCTTCTTTGTGGATGCAGTTTAAGGAGGGATGTCGTCAACTATTTTTAATAGTTTTAGTAATATGTATTTGTAACATAAAGGTCATCTATTTTAAATCTAACAGCCACTGGAGCGAAATTTCAAATTCTATATTGCTGTATATACATTTCTGAACATTTTGCTATGATTACCCTGTTATGTTAATATGAATGCCAAATTTCATTCAAATTGTATACACACTTTGTGAGATATAAACCATTTCATACATTTTAATATGTAAATGTATTACACAGTCAAAATGGTTCACGCATTTGAGAAAATTGGCTTGGAGTTTCTGAATTGGAGCTTTGAAAAACGTTAAAAGGAACTATGATTACTCTTATTTTAGTTCACACCGTGGCCGAGGAGTTAGACCACTAGTTTCTCACTAGGTGGTCCAGGTTGGATCCTAAGCGACCTGTGGAATTTGTGGTTGACGAAGGAGCGCAGGGGCAGGATTTCTCCGGGTTCTTCAACTTCCCCTATCATTGCATTCCACCGGTGCTCCATCTTCATGTCATGCATCGTTAGTGCCATCACCTGTGGTGCCATATATAGTAAAAGTGGGCATTATACACTATAAAAAGGAACATTTTTAAGGAAGTTAGAAATTGTAATCCCTAAATTAATCGTTTTTTTCATAAAACTACATTTTTTTGAAAAAGTATTATTAGTGTTAATAATTTTGCCTTTTGTAACACACTGAGTGGCTAAAAGTCAAGGAAAAGGTTGGCACAAGAGCAGTTATAGATAGCACTGCAGTTGCGTGGGTCTATATCCCTGGGATCGAACCCGGGCCGTCTAGGCGAGAGGCGAGCGGCGTAACCACTCCACCACAGCCTGGCCAGTTCTTGTCCTTGTACCAGGGTATCAACCATGAAAGATATTTTGGTAGGGGATTCTGGCAAATATAAAAAAAGATTCTGTGTTACATTCACATCTGCCTATTCTGTAACAATCTATTGGTAAAAATTGTTTTTCTTCTGTCTACCTTATGCTAATCCAGATACATTTTAGAGCAAATGGGCTACTAGTTAGTTTCTTACAAGTAAGGGGAATAAAGGAATACACCACGCAAAGCCCAGATTCACGTCTTATAAAAGCTTTCGCTATTAGAAACAATAAAAATTGGGCTTTCTTTAAAACGGTCAGGACTAAACCCAAAGAGAGCAGAAAAGAAACATTACTGCCCGTTTGAGAAAAGTTTTAAGCAGTTTAAAAAGCAAATTTAGAATCGAAAAATACTCAACTTAAATAACTCTTAATGGACTTTTCGTTTTTTAGTTATGCTGTCCACAAACACACAGACGCGCGTGCACACACACCGCTCCCCTTTGTCTAATTTTATTAAGGGGGTCCCTAAGCGCATATTTCCAGTGGAACCTTGGTCTGGAATTTTTGCATGGAATAAAATGTCTTCAGGCAACGCCGTGGCCGAGTTGTTATACAACTCGCTTCCCATCTAAGTGCCCCGTGTTCGATCCCAAGCGCTTGCACGTGGGATTCGTGGTGGACGATTCAGCGTCTGGGCGGGTTTTATCCGGGTTCTCCGGTTTCCCCCGTCACTCATTTCACCAACTGCTCCATCACCACCTTTCCATTCATCAATTTCGCTTACATTTCATATCATCCACTTCCTCCTGTTCACGCCTGGCTACCGGCCGACCACTCCTAATAGGTTCTCCATTCTGTGGTTACGTTTCGTTCCGCTTCTGGCCCCTAGGCATTCGCTTGTAAGTCCTAACTTCTCTACCTACTATGTACATTGTAAGAGAAAGTAAAAATGTACATCTTGTTAAAACACACAATTTTTGTGATCCACATATTTTTTGTAGAATTTCCGAAATATTCCTTGTTATCTGTTTCAATTTTAAGCTACTTAAACATATCTCGGACAAGAAGGGATTTTTCGTTCATCTTTGATGCCAGTTGCAATCGCTATCTGCCAAAACATTACACCACCCTGCTCTGTTAGTGCAAGCTACCGACGCGTGTGCATCCAGAAGCCGGCTCAGAAACCCGACCAACCTCAACGCAAGGTTGCCGAGTACTTTACGTTTGAAAAGCTGCTCAGAATATTCCTTTAATTCTTATAAGTGATTAATTATTATTTCGAAAGACTCTGATCTCCCATAATTCTTACGGAAACCAATGCCAGAAATACGTTTCTTTACGCATATTAAAAATAACAAACTATTACCTTCGTACATTCTTGTGGAATTACGCATCCAATTTGGAACAAAAACCATTATTTCGAAATCGGCTGATCAAAGAACAAAATGCCTTTAGACTAATTTTTTGAAATACTACTATGAAGGCATGTAATAATTTCCCTTCCCGGTATAATACATACATGGGTACTAACATTTGGAAAGGTGTTATTGTCTATCGCTGTAGACTAGCATATAACCTTATGTCCCTTCTGCTTGGAAGGAACTAATACGACTATTTCTGCTAATGTTTATCTCGCTTACCAGGGTGTAGATGAAGGAATAATCTTTTGTAACACTGGTTTATAGAGGAAGTCATGTGATTGGAACCATCACACTTTTACTATGAACAATTGCGACATGAGTGTGACACAGGTGCGTTGTCTGGACAGAAGTTTATGGTTGATTTTACGACGTACCTTGTATGTGGCTAGGTCCTCCACGACGCAGGAAAGTGTTGCTTCTCGAGCTACTGGAATCGTCACGTTGCTGATCGGGGCCCCGAACTTTGGAACGTCTGTAACAAATAGAGAAACAGTCCACTTAATTTCCTGGGCACGTTTTCTCTCCTCGTTTACTGTATAATATTCTAGGATTGTTGGTAAATATTGCTGCAGCATTGTGAAATGGAACAAGACCGCCCCTTGCCCTTCCAACCCCCGCTACAGCTTCCCTTGATCACGCAACTGTCTAATTCCCTTCGTCTGCGGTTCTTTCCTACAGATAAGTGTTTCACTTCTGTACAACTTTCATTTCTTTTTCTTCTCCAAATTCTCAATTCAATTTGGAGTTTCAGGAAGGGGAACGTACAAGCTCTGGTATCAAATTGCATCGGCAGGCAACTTAAAATGTCGATCAATAAAATGTTTATCCAAAGAACACCAGAAAACGCTCTACAGTTTCAGCAGAGACCGCAGGTTTAGATACTATACATCCTTAAAGTACAGTAATAGCGTTAATTCTGGACACTTTTTTGATTAAATTTACTTTCAGATTACAATATTCTAACAGAAACTCTCATTTGACTCCACCAAAAAACTGTGTCTCCAACAAACTGGTTACAGTCAGAATCTGCTCACAAATGGCTGTCTTGCTTCAGTGCCTTCATAGCAACTCTGCCATATACATTTCCGCGGTGACCACTTCTGCTCGCTACGAACTCTGGGCAGGGCTTCAGTGCAATCACGTGGCAGGAAATTACCAGAAACCGCAGGTGTAACAATACCCAGCACGATCGTGGGTGAAGTCACAATGTTGCATTACAGTCTCATTACTCTTATCTGATAAGCTATGGCCAGGAAGTGTTAGCATAATACATTACTAAACTTTTTACCACAAACTGGAGCTAATTTGGTTCTTAATGTGCCAATTTTGGCCACTTTTTAAAATATATTATTTTATCAATATATGCATGTTATTTTATGCTGTATTTACTATGAAAATTGGAAGATGTCACTATTCGATACCTCCATTATATAATACCAGCATTTCACATTTCCTCCAGTTTTTTTCCCCTTTTTTCCACATTTTCCGTACATTTCCTTTATTTTTCTCGCCCTGATGGTATTCATGGTATTGAATTGTCAATCCTAAATTTACATTCCTGTAAATTTGAGCTTCTTTGTGTAATATGAGAGGAGTAATTCCAATTTTTAGAACAAATACAATTAAAATAAAATGTGTGTTTACATTTATAAAATATATTTTCAAAAATATATGCCAAATTAGTTTATGAAGGTGCAAATTACCTCCAGTTTGTGGTTAGAGATTCAATAACGCATTATAGTAACACTTCCTGGCTTAATTTAACAGATAAGAATAATCCTGAATAAGAGTTTAATGCAATATTGTAACCTGAAGGTTAATTTAATTAAAATGTGTCGAGAACTAATACCACTAGTGTAGGTAGACAAACTGTGTTAAAAAGAACTAAAATACGGAACAAATGAGCATCATCATGTCTATTTATTTACGAGACTGCACTATTCAATGACACAATTAGCAACTTTATGTGTTATACTTTTAAAGCAACTATAACGTTTTACACGAAGGCAAATTGCAATTGTACAGCTCGTCTTTCATTTAGGCGGCTGGAGTTCGCTCCCACGGGACTGCAAATGGGACTTGTGGCAGAAGAAGCGCCATTCATTCTACCAACTGCACCATGATCATCTTTCATATCATTCACTTCCTCTATTTCATACCACGGATCGGGCTTAACACCCACTCTGGCTTACCTCTACTCCTCTACGGGCGTCTGACCACAGGTGCTGGCTTGTACGTCCTATATAGTCCTCGTAGGGGAGTAAACAGAGAAAAAAGAAGTTGAATTTGTCCTTGGAAATCCAGCAACCATTTTCACAATAACCTTGGGAAACGCATTTTTGGGTTTCATTTCACTGATATGTTGACAAATTAAACATTTCTTTTCAAGTACACTGACTACGCACATGTTTTGCACAAAAATATTTTACTGTCAGTAGAAAATATGCCGCATTGTTAGGCATTAATGCATGTTCGCATTTTACTAGCTACGTCCACTACTTGGCAGTGCAAACAAAAATAAAGAGACATTTAGAACAATAATGAAACCAGTTCCGTACTCAAGGAAGCTTTTGAAGGACGTATGATTCGATAGGAAGTCAAGTAAACTCAAGTGCCAATTATAAACCTCATCTACAATTACCTATTTTTACGGGACACTCATTGCTACTTTTAATAATAAAGTAGTAAATAATAATAGAAAAGGCTACAAAACACAATTGCTTCGGCAATTAGGCATGTACATAAAAAGGCAGAAAAAAAAACAGAAAAAAATTTCATTCTAACCTTCAATTTGAAGTTGCACACTTAAGGATAATGCATCTGTAAAATTTGACCAAAAATTGTGAAACAATAAGAACTTTATTTTTTACACAATAAAATTAAAAGTGTTGTAAACATTAAGAGCATATGTTGTTTTTCCCCCACTTTGAGCAAATTAACTACCAATTAATAAAGCTATAGATGGGCAGGCGCATGCTTATCAATAATCACTCCCAAATTTAAACCTTATTTTCTGGAACATTTTTTCCAAAACTCTTCCATACTTAAAATAGCTTCACACAATGTAATGTTTAACTAAGTTATTTGCCTCTCAAAAGTACAGTAAAGAAAATGGCTATATACTTTGAAACAATGTTTCATTTTTGTAAAGTAAATTATTAAATTTAAAACATTGAGATTTCTGGGGTATACGAAAAATAAAATACTGTCTACTAATTATCACTAATACTAAAAAACATAATATGGAAAAGCTATTTGTAGTCTCACGTAGTGTAAAACTGTAATTTTTATGAGAATATTGCACCATGAGGCGCATTTTCATTAAAACAATGTATTTAGACAGTAAAAACGTATTTTTTAAGTAACCATGCAAGCTAGAATTTCTATACGTGACAAAATATCAGTATTGTTGTGTATATACCTGGTATACATTTCAGCAAAATATCTTATATCCTGTAAATTTTCGAAATTTCAAAGATACATCAGCTTAAAAAGGCATACTCCAAAAGTTTGGTCTCTCGTTATCAATATATAGCATAAAAGGGACAAAGACAGTGACTCCGGCAAGTCTTTCCTAAATTAGTGAAGCAAGGAAAATCTAATTCGTAATATCCAGGAGGAAAAAAAAGAAGTGGAGTTTTATTTAAGGACGCTCTTTTAACCACTGTGGTTCTCAGTGTCCCATTCTATATTGGGCGTGAAAGACTACTTAATTTTGCTCAGGAGCTCATTTATCGAGCTTGATGTTCTTTTACGTGCCGTAAATCTACGACACGATACCAACGTCTTCACTTCCCTTCCGATAGAGGCCATGCCAAGGATTTTTACGCCCAAAAAAATCCATCGTCCTCCGGCGAGTTTGTCCCCATGACCTTCGGTAAATGGTAGCCATTACACCCAAAAAGAAGAATATTCAGGGAAAATAAACATTGGATCCAAGAAATTTCATTTTTGATTTTTTTTTCTTGGCGGGTCTTATACATTTTAATTTCCTTCCTAGCCTATTGCGTCATTCTTAACATTGAAAGAAAATGCTTATATCTTACAAATGGCACTGCGTCTTATTGGTGTTACTGAAGATGTGAAATTGATGAAATTGTGGAGCAAACGTGTTAATTGATAACACGTAAATTGAATACGTAAACAAAGAACACAACTAGTATTCCAAAATGGATTACGAACTACTGTTTATTAATATAGTAACATGATCTTATTAATGTAAGAACATAATATATTCTAACAAATTAAAACATCTGCTTCTGTTAAATCCACTTTATTGGCCACTGGAGCATTACACGTAATACAACACTTACACTTTTTATACACTAATAACTGAGTCACTGCGTTCACGTCACTTCCTTAGCAAATATCAGTCACTGGATTGACTTTTAACTGTTCATTTCACACACCGGCATTTGTCGGCTCCTTGTATAGTCCGTAGCCGGGCTCCGAAATTCCAGAAATAGAAATTACGGGAGTACAGTGGAGATTGAGATCAAGAATGTTTTGCAGGTGAACAGACAAAGACCTTGGTTGCGCTGCTATTGTGCCAGGCAGTGATCCCTTCAGCGGTTGCTCGGCCCCACGCGCTGCCGCTACAATTATACAACAACTTACACGAATATATTTATAAATATCACATAACACAGTAACATACACAAAACCAGCAGATAAGTAAAATATAATACAAATCCAGACAGAAACATATAAATAAATACCAATAAATAAAATGAATCTAAACAAGGTAAAGGGGGCAAATACGAGGTACGTCCAGAAAATAAGTTCCGTTTGGTAATAAAATTAAATTGTGTACAGATACAGAATAATTATTTATTGCACAAAATTCTACAACTCTTAAACTACATTTCCACATAGCTGCCGAAATTTTGCAGGCATTTGTCATAGCGTGGCACAAGTTTTTGTACACCTTCTTCATAGAAGTTTGCCGCCGGTGTCTTCAAAAACTTGGAAACATTTTCTTTCAGCTCTTCGTCATTGTTGAAGTGTTGACCGCCAAGGAAAGACTTGAGATGTAAAAACAGATGAAAGTCGCTAGGAGCGAGCTCAGGGCTGTATGGAGAATGGTCAAACACCTCCCAGACAAGGAGGTTTTTCGTCAGATTTGCAGTGTGTGGTCGTGCGTTGTCGTGAAGAAAAACAACACTATTCGACAACAATCCTCGGGGCTTATTCTGTATTGCGCGGCGCAATTTCCTAAGTGTCTCGCAATACACATCTGCTTTTATTGTTTGACCACGCGGTAAGAAATCAATGAGTAAGATGCCTTTCCAGTCCCAGAACACTGTGCACATCATTTTTCGAGGTGTCAAGATCTGTTTCGACTTAACCTTTGCTGGGGATGAAGTGTGCCTCCATTCCATTGATTACCGCTTACTTTCCGGGGTGTCGTAAGAAACCCCAGTCTCATTTCCTGTGACTATCAGTGTCAGAAATTCTTCGTCGTCTTCATCATAACGGGTTAAGAACTGAAGTGCACTACCCATCCGTTTTGTTTTGTGTTGCTCAATAAGAATCTTTGGTGCCCAACGTGAGCAAAGTTTACGAAATTTCAGTTTTTCGGTAACAATTTCATGAATTAGTGACCGTGAGCTTTGGGGAAATTCCATAGCTAGAGCACTAATTGTAAACTTGCGGTTTTCCTGGATCTTGTGATCAATCACGTGAACCAGTTCTTCTGTAACCAAAGATGGACGCCCACTTCGTTCTTCATCGTGCACTTCACTACATCCTTCATTGAACTGTCGGACCCATCTTCTCACCATTGAATCACTCATCGCATTTTGTCCGTAATCTTCGCAAATTTGCCGATAAATTTCAATTGGTTTCCTTTCCTAGCATTCAGAAAACGAATCACAGATCTGATTTCACAAGCGGCGGGATTTTCAAACAACACCGACATTGTAAACAAGCACAACAAAGCGTATGTGTTTGACAGCGATCTCAAAATGGCGCACGTTTCTTCACCTTGATACAGAGCGTCTACCGCGCATGTGTGGAACTGCGATCGCAGCGCTGCAGCGGAGATAAATTGAAACGGAACTTAATTTCTGGACGCACCTCGTACTTAGACAGTTAAACACTAGTAGCTGGTTCTAGTATAGTTTCTGCTGGTTACCGGTGGTTAGTAAATGAGATATTGAATAGATCACATAATAAGTTAGTTTACAAGTTCAATTTACAAATTTTGATAGGTAGCAGTAGCTGAAAACCAGTTACTTCGATATTGCTTGTTTCTAGCAATTAGAAGGTAGTTGAATAAAAAATGTCACATCTTGTACTTAATTATTCTCCTGTATTTTATATAATTATTTCCTTTAGATTTATATTATTTTATTTTAATTTTTAATTGTAACATGATCATGAGTACCTGGAGGGATATTTTTACCATCATCAGATAAATTTAGTACATTTTAAACCAAATTTTGCTCTACAAATTGGCGGTGTTGATAAAAATGGGAGCATCGCTGAATTCAAACTAGGCGGTATGTTTTTTTCGAGGCATCTGTGAGCTTTCGCTTTGAATAAATCTTTCTGTGATTTACATTTTCCATCATCTAAAAAATTTCTTAAGATATCTAAATTAAATATTATAGTGACAATTCAGTTCCAATATTAAAACGACAATGGAATGGCTGACATTAGGCAATTTGAATCAATTGCGGTCATCTGACTGGAGCTATACTGTCAAAGAATGTTATCGCAGCTGTTGATCATTTCTTTGAAATCTTGCGCACCTGTAGTTGATATGTTTAATCTCCTGTCTTGGTTATTGGTAACAAGGTGAAAATCCAGTCAGCAAACCTTCAATTGTAATAACCGTCAGTTCCACAATTGTACTTTCAATTAATTCAGTTACAATGTTTATGTAAAGCTTTATCCTGTTCATAATGTATTTAGCTCAAAAAAAGGAGTGAAAATAATCATTATTTGTATTACTTACGTAGAAGATGAGTGCAATAACCTCAGATAAAATAGCGTTTGTCTCCATTTCATGTATTGCTTATTAAAAGCTGAAATAAAATAAATGTTGCCTATTTCTATTGTTGCTATCGATATTCGTACATTGAGTGTAGACACGGTCAGCCATATCATAATTCAGGAGGCAGTGAAGAAGGAAAAAAGATTCGGTAAATAAACATTGTCGAATGCGACATCTACTATTTGAAAACTAGTATAAATATTGCAATCATAACCTGATAAAACCTCCCTTCCGATATATTATAAATTATTAATAGTCTATTTCGCTGAATTGTCTCATCAAATACAACTCGTGTTTTCATCTTTTAGGAAAATTGACTCCCGTCGCTCTGGTCCTGAATTATCGATAAGATGAAAACACCTGAGGTATTGCCTATGATAAAAACACTTCTAAGTAGTGTTGTGCACCCAGCGTGTTGTTCATACCCTCACAGTCATGAAGACATGCTGGACCGGGTCTTCTCTTGAAGCGATACACAGATGCAGTGTGGCAGAGCGTGAAGGGCGCCCGCAGAGAAAGCAAACAGCCATCAAAAAGGACGAGCGCACAGACCCAGCATATATATCCTTTGTATGGAAAAATTTTGTGCAGTTGTTATTTGTTCAAATATCGTATGTTTGTCTATAAACATGAAGGATAACATATATACATTAATTTTTGTTTTAACATTATATGAGAAATGCTTCATTCTGGTTGAATTTTGCGCACTATGAAACTATCTAACTACAATTCGTACCTCAGATGAAATTACAGCTCTCATTAAAATGTAACATTTGCAATAGATAAAGTTTTCTTTGCATTTAGCTGTTTACTTAACTTTCCTGTTATTCAACAGGATCGTCTAATGTTTCAAGTTACTCCTGTTTTCAAATCTTATTTGCATTATTTCGTTTCTCATCGAGTAATTGAAACAGTATTCAAAATGAAGTCCAGCATACTTGCAAGAAAATTATTTCTAAATTAGCTGGCTGCCCAAATTCCATGGGTAGTTTAGTGACATTGAATGGCAATTTAATTATTTTAATTTGCCTCTCGACTTTGTTTCTGAAATAATGCTTGCTTACTTAAATCTAATGGTGATGCTCATCAGTTTACTCGACAAATAAATGCAACAAAATATATATGACATAAGCACGTCTATATCTCTTGTATCTTACGGGTAACTAGTTATACAAAAGTTATATTCATAATGAAGGGTTTTTATTCCTAGAAGGACCAAAATGTACATTTCGTTTGTCAAAAAAATATATTTGCTTCTTCAAACTCATCAGAGTTTTTTCTTTTGAGAAAATCAAAAGTTTCAAAAAAGTTTCCATGTAAAGGATATATGGGGCTGGGGATTTTCCTGAAAATTCTGGAGGATACTGAAATTAAAATGCTAAAGTACTAAGATTGGTATGTAACCAATATTTTTAATTATTGCTGTACCTCACACACACGCACACACACACACACACACACACACACACTCGTCGCCCTCCGTGGTGTAATGGTTACCATGCTGACTTCATATACCCAAGGTCGCGAGTGCAAACCCGGCGGAGGACGCTGGATTTTTTCGGGTTTAAAAATCCTTAGCGTGGCTTCCTTAGGAAGGAAAGTAAAGCCGTGGGTCCCGTGTCGTAGATTTACGGTACGTAAGCCTGATAGAGAGGTCTCTGAGCAAAATTAAGTGGTCTTTCACGCCCAGTTTAGAATGGGACGATGAGAACCACAGCAGTTAAAGAGCGCCCATAAATAACACGCCATTTATTTTTACACACACACAGAGAGAGAAACACAACCTTTCTCTAACAATTTTTTTTTCTAAGGTCCCACACTCACGTGTACTTCGGGTGAAATCTCGGTATTGAATTTTGGGTGCAATACAATACCTGCTCTGTCCACTATGCACATTGTACATACATGCTACAGGAAGTAAAAGTTAATATTGGGGAAAGTATTAAAGCTAAGAAGCTCAAATTTGGTATTCTGCTTTTTATATGTATACCTAATAAGTGATAAGTAATACCTAGTGTGAAACGGTTGAGTGCCCTTTGGTATGTTATCCGACACAAACACCCATACTAGTACGAGTATTTAACACACAGTATCTGTGTGTTTCTATGTAACTAAGTTACCGGTCCACATGGCCGCGCTCGCTAAAGAACCTCACTTTGGTGCTTCGTGGCGCAGGGGATCGTGGGTTCGAGCCCCGCTTTGGACGTGGGTGTTTATATGTTTGTAAAATGTGTATGTGTGTGTGTGTATTAGAAGCAAAAAAGCAAACGGTAATCAAACAGAAAACAAAGTAAATGTTAGAGGAAAAAATGCTTGCATTGAATCATGTCATTAACTTTTATGACCGCTGAAACTCGATACAGAATGAAAATTGTTACCAAGAGCTCGAAAAATGGGTATGAACCTAATCTCTCATACAACATTTGAGGTCAATGCTTTGAGTACATTAATTTTGTTTTTTGTTTTTTTTTTAACTTCAAATATAGTGTTATTGAGTGAATATTTTGAATGTGCCAAGCATCCACATATCATATCTTGTATATTATCTGAAGGCAACTAAAGCGTCTGGACAAACATCGTGGATCTCAGTACATTGTCAAGAGGTCATTTCCCCCAAGCACTCGGAAAACAACTGAAGGCTCACGATATTACCTGAAGGTTAAAATGTAGACAGTGAAGGGTGACACGTCGCGCATAGCGACCTATGCAGATATATTGTGGTTAACACCCGCAAAATAATGGCATGAGGGAAGGAACCACAGAAGGCCAGATATTCCTTGTTATTGGTTTCAATTTTAAAATACTTACATTTTTCTCAGAATGGAAGTGTCCGTTTTTCTTTTCTTCTCCTCCTGGTCAAGCAAAGAGCATCACTTCAATGAAATTGCATAACGATAGCTTTTAAAACACTTGCGTATCACTTTAGCATAGCACATACTTTTAGTGTCCTTCTACTTATAAGGAACTAAGTAATAAGATCATTCTACCAATGCTTATCTCGATTAGTGTGGTGTAGAAGGAAGAATAATCTTTTGTAAGAAGTATGTTAATAAAACAGTTTGAGAAAGTCATGTGAGTGTAACTGATCAGATTTTTATAGTATGTTTACTGCTAATGTTTCAGATATATGACATTTTAATAAAGATCATTACAGGCAACTTTAAGAAAACGAAAGCATTTATGAATATGCTGTATTGAAGTCATCCTTAGGTAAAATATCTATATGCCATAATTGTGAGGATATGTTTTGTCATGAAAACATTTCACTAAGTATTCCTAAATGGTACTGTATTTTCAGAAACATATAGAGGAATTTCTCGATCAGTAATGACACACTGTTGAGCACAAGCTGAGTACGTTGGCAGCAGAAGGAATTTGTAATTTACACTGATTTACCAAGCACAATTCTTGCCACTCAGAATCCAAGTCCTACGCATCCTTTAATGAGTGGCATACTTTACCTATATTCTATCACTGAGCGCTCTGGAAAACAAGTAATCCTAACACCGTCACATGCAAATATCGCTGGAAATGAAAACGCCGATAAAGCTGCAAAGGAAGCCATCCTATATCCTATGGGCGACCACGGAATAACTTCTACTCATCAGAATTGGTCACTGCTAACTGACACGATCCTTCATCATTAATAAAGACCCAGAACGAAAATGTGAGACACCGCTTACTGTGCGCCACATTCTGCTGCAGTGCCCAAAATACACCAGAGACTTCAGGCCGGCTTCAGTGACTTCCCAGTGCTCTACATAACCATCAGACAATTAAAAAGACTATAATATATATATATAATGTAAACTTTTTGATTTATTGTGAAGTATAAATGTAACCATTTTGAATTTTACCAATGTGCAAATAACTGTTTTATGCACAATTTGAAAGGTCGCGATATGACCTTGCTGTTAAAGCGACCCAAAATAAATTATATTGCAAAAAAAAGTACGTTGGCTTCAGACCCACAGCGCTGTAAGGAACTTTGGCACTGGGCATAGAAGCTGATAGCTAAAAACATATATAGTACTCTAGAGGGGAAAATTGGCAATTTTATTTCTTGTACGAATCACATTAAAAGAAGAAAGGAAGACGAGATGTGAAGGCTGAAAGCTCTTGGAAGGACATTTTCAAACGTCCTGGGTAGTAGCACGGCTCTGCAATTGACTTAGGGTGCCTCTGAGAAATGCAGTGCCGCAATAAGCCCTATTGTGCCAGAGCAGTAGGCCCTCCCTCACCCGAGCCACGGTTCACAAAACGAACAAAGATACGGTAACCGCTCGAATTTAATCAACTCCACGTGAAGTCTCTTCCCTCCCCGATCTCTGTGAAGAGGGTAGTGGTGGTGTAGGATCCATGATTTATAATGTTTTAGCTCGTGGCCGGCTGGATGCACGCTGAGGTGCCGATGTGATGCATAGCATCGCGTGTTCTGACTCCATCTTCTGCCGCGAGGTGTTGCTTATATCGAATCCTAGCATCACTAAAAAAGATTAATTGCAGACGCAACGCCGCGAGGTTACATTTTCTATACCCGAAGAAGGAGGTCCTGAAGAACTAAGTATAGAGCGTTGTCGACTCCACGATTAACGATCAATCTGCCAGTTCCCACCCTACCAACTCAGAGACCAGCCGCACGCGTTTCTCTCCGCATCAACACAAACAAAAACACGCTACCGGCTACAGCACCACGTTTCTCTCCGCATCAACACGAGGAAACATGCTACCGGCTACAGCACCACGTTTCTCTCCGCATCAACACGAGGAAACATGCTACCGGCTACAGCACCACGTTTCTCTCCGCATCAACACGAGGAAACACGCTACCGGCTACAGCACCACGTTTCTCTCCGCATCAACACGAGGAAACACGCTACCGGCTACAGCACCACGTTTCTCTCCGCATCAACACGAGGAAACACGCTACCGGCTACAGCACCACGTTTCTCTCCGCATCAACACGAGGAAACACGCTACCGGCTACAGCACCACGTTTCTCTCCGCATCAACACGAGGAAACACGCTACCGGCTACAGCACCACGTTTCTCTCCGCATCAACACGAGGAAACACGCTACCGGCTACAGCACCACGTTTCTCTCCGCATCAACACGAGGAAACACGCTACCGGCTACAGCACCACGTTTCTCTCCGCATCAACACGAGGAAACATGCTACCGGCTACAGCACCACGTTTCTCTCCGCATCAACACGAGGAAACATGCTACCGGCTACAGCACCACGTTTCTCTCCGCATCAACACGAGGAAACACGCTACCGGCTACAGCACCACGTTTCTCTCCGCATCAACACGAGGAAACACGCTACCGGCTACAGCACCACGTTTCTCTCCGCATCAACACGAGGAAACACGCTACCGGCTACAGCACCACGTTTCTCTCCGCATCAACACGAGGAAACACGCTACCGGCTACAGCACCACGTTTCTCTCCGCATCAACACGAGGAAACACGATACCGGCTACAGCACCACGTTTCCGAGGATAACTTTGCATTTCAATGTTTGTGCATAAGGTCTATTTATATTTTCTTTATACTAATTTCTAAAATAAAGACAAAGTGAAATTGATATAGTTTGTTCGTATTGATAGAGTTTAAGGTTAAGCAACTTATTTGGATGAAGTTTATTCACTTTTCTAAGCTTCCCAGTCTGAATAGCAATATCTTAAATTTAATTAATTTGAACAAACAACACGTGAACTAGGATATTGAGAGGAAAGCTTACGTTGCACCTCCTCGCCCAGCCATACCCACTTTTAAATGTCCATGGCATCACTATATTATTACTTTCTCTAGCACGTATGCTCAATGTATGTAGAATGTAGAGAAATACATACCGAAAATACATGATTTGAGGGCCCCAGATTCCAAAAAAGCAATTTTAGAAAAAGGTTCATGTATGTGTGTGTGCGCGCGCCTGTGGACAGCGTTACTAAAAACGAAGAGCCCATCAACAATAAACTTGGTATTTAAGTACAGTATCTTCCAAGGTTACGATAGGAATCTTATAGGAGAATCCCCTCATCCCAAACCCCTTTGCGTGGAACATTTTTCGAAAATTTTCTAAAAATAGCTTTAACGATTTTGATTAAAATACCATATATTAAAGATATTTACATAACAAATAAAATGTATATCCAGAATTCCATGGGAATAGCCCCTAAGCTCCTTTTCATTCTGAATGACTTTTTCATAACTGCTAAACCACAAGAGATGGACAAAAACTTCCTGCACGAAAAAGTAGATCTCGTTAAAGTATACAATTGATGTTATTTGCAGTTTTTTGTTGAGCCATTTCCGAGAATTCCATGATTTTTGTTTGATTTTAATATACATAAAACCTTTTTCAAACGATAAGTCCTAATCTGTTTCATTCAATTCCATAATTCTCATACCTGTTCAACATTTTACTTTCTCTACACGTACTATGTACATAGTGTTTGTGAGTGTGTGTGTGTATGTGTGTGGGGGGCAGCATAGCTCAAAAACAAAAAGTCCGTTAACTACCAACCTTGGTGTTTAAGTTCAGTATCTTCAAAGAATGCGACGCGAAGATATTCAAGAAAATCCCCACCCCAACTACCCTTTACATGGAAACATTTTCGAACATTTTAATGTTCTCAAAAATGGCTGTAACGATTTTAATTACAGTACCCTATAATTAGGCTACGCCGTGACCGAGTGGTTAGACCACTCGCCTCTCACCTAGACGGCCCAAATTCGATCCCAAGTGACTGCATGTGAGATTTGTAGTGAACAAAGCGGCGCAGGAGAGGGTTTTCTCCGGGTTCTCCCCCGCCATTACATTCCACCAGTGCTCCATCTTCATTCCAAGTAGCATCACCTGCGATGCCACAAGTAGTAAAAGTGGCCGCTAAACATTATAAAAAAGTATCGTATATTTAACATATTTACGTGACAAATAAAATGTATATCTCGAGTTTTCTGGGAATAGCTGCTGAAGACATTTTTATTCTGGATGAATTTTACGGAGTTTTGCATTACTGGTAAACCTTAAGAGATAGAAAAAAAACTTAACAAAAAATGCAGAGCTCGTTAAAACACACAATTTATGTCATACTCATTCTTTTCGTGGAGATGACCGTTTTTGAGATATTCCTTGTTATTGGTTTCAGCTTTAAATACTTAAACTTTTCTTATAGGGAATTTTTCAACTCCTATCCCTACTAAGGAACTTCAATCACACAGTAACCAGCTTTTAAAAGATTTTATTATCTAGTCTACACCTTTAATTCCCTTCTACTTACAAGGAAGCAAGCAATTTGTTGCAGAGACACAGAGGAAGTCTTGTGAATGGATCACATCAGATTGTTTTTTTCTTTTACATCAGGAATATAATTGGTGCAAGACGTGGTTTGAGGATCCATTTTTGCTCCAAGGTACAGTCGGCTTTTCTTGTTTCAAATCTCTTGTGGCATTAGTGTACCTTTTGTTTGCTATAGTTAATTTGTTGCAAATATTCTTGTGCTGGAGTTTTGCTTCCAAATTGCGCGAAATAGGCTATGACTAAGGAGATGTTATTTCTAAACGTTTAAAATGAAGCATGGAGATATTATCTCCTGAGCTGTGAGCTGATCTGACTCATAGAACGCGTTTACCGATAATGTGAACAAACTGTCAATAATGTGACGCTGATTAAACCAGGAAACCAAATATTGAAATGTTATATAATATTGGAGAACAGCGCACGAACTGTGCAGTGAATTTAGTGGTCCTTGCTGTAAGCAGCGATAGATGTATATCGTTTTTTTTACATTTCCCATCTTTATGAGAACAAAACATAGACACATGTATCACTAGGTTCGTGGAGCACACTTTAGTGTGGAAGCCATGAACTGACAATCTTGTAGTCACATGACGCATTTTATAGTTTGTCTGTGTCCATCCTTTCTCTTGCTCGCACAAGTCGTGTACAAGTGCATTGTAAGCTCGACCAGAAGGCAGTAGCAGTGTCGTTCACAGATGCTCTATTAGGAGGGTGAGTTCATGGATCAGCCTGGATCTCGTGCTCTGTGATACTCCTAGACTTGACTAGAAGGCAGTAGCAGTGTCGTTCACAGATGCTCTATTAGGAGGGTGAGTTCATACACCAGCCTGGATCTCGTGCTCTGTGATACTCCTAGACTTGACTAGATGTCAGCAGCAGTGCCGTTCACAGATGCTCTATTAGGAGGGTGAGTTCATGGATCAGCCTGGATCTCGTGCTCTGTGATACTCCTAGACTTGACTAGAAGGCAGTAGCAGTGCCGTTCACAGATGCTCTATTAGGAGGGTGAGTTCATAGATCAGCCTGGATCTCGTGCTCTGTGATACTCCTAGACTTGACTAGAAGTCAGTAGCAGTGTCGTTCACAGATGCTCTATTAGGAAGGTGAGTTCATGGATCAGCCTGGATCTCGTGCTCTGTGATACTCCTAGACTTGACCAGAAGGCAGTAGCAGTGTCGTTCACAGATGCTCTATTAGGAGGGTGAGTTCATACACCAGCCTGGATCTCGTGCTCTGTGATACTCCTAGACTTGACTAGATGTCAGCAGCAGTGCCGTTCACAGATGCTCTATTAGGAGGGTGAGTTCATAGATCAGCCTGGATCTCGTGCTCTGTGATACTCCTAGACTTGACTAGATGTCAGCAGCAGTGCCGTTCACAGATGCTCTATTAGGAGGGTGAGTTCATAGATCAGCCTGGATCTCGTGCTCTGTGATACTCCTAGAGTTGACTAGATGTCAGCAGCAGTGCCGTTCACAGATGCTCTATTAGGAGGGTGAGTTCATAGATCAGCCTGGATCTCGTGCTCTGTGATACTCCTAGACTTGACTAGATGTCAGCAGCAGTGTCGTTCACAGATGCTCTATTAGGAGGGTGAGTTCATGGATCAGCCTGGATCTCGTGCTCTGTGATACTCCTAGACTTGACTAGATGTCAGTAGCAGTGTCGTTCACAGATGCTCTATTAGGAGGGTGAGTTCATGGATCAGCCTGGATCTCGTGCTCTGTGATACTCCTAGACTTGACTAGATGTCAGTAGCAGTGTCGTTCACAGATGCTCTATTAGGAGGGTGAGTTCATGGATCAGCCTGGATCTCGTGCTCTGTGATACTCCTAGACTTGACTAGATGTCAGTAGCAGTGTCGTTCACAGATGCTCTATTAGGAGGGTGAGTTCATGGATCAGCCTGGATCTCGTGCTCTGTGATACTCCTAGACTTGACTAGAAGTCAGTAGCAGTGTCGTTCACAGATGCTCTATTAGGAGGGTGAGTTCATAGACCAGTCTGGATCTCGTGCTCTGTGATACTCCTAGACTTGACTAGATGTCAGCAGCAGTGCCGTTCACAGATGCTCTATTAGGAGGGCGAGTTCATACACCAGCCTGGATCTCGTGCTCTGTATTACTCCTAGACTTGACTAGATGTCAGCAGCAGTGCCGTTCACAGATGCTCTATTAGGAGGGTGAGTTCATAGATCAGCCTGGATCTCGTGCTCTGTGATACTCCTAGACTTGACTAGATGTCAGCAGCAGTGCCGTTCACAGATGCTCTATTAGGAGGGTGAGTTCATAGATCAGCCTGGATCTCGTGCTCTGTGATACTCCTAGAGTTGACTAGATGTCAGCAGCAGTGCCGTTCACAGATGCTCTATTAGGAGGGTGAGTTCATAGATCAGCCTGGATCTCGTGCTCTGTGATACTCCTAGAGTTGACTAGAAGTCATTAGAAATGCCGTTCACAGATGCTCTATTAGGAGGGTGAGTTCATACACTAGCCTGGATCTCGTGCTCTGTGATACTCCTAGACTTGACTAGAAATCAGTAGCAGTGTCGTTCACAGATGTTCTATTAGGAAGGTTTCTCTGTTGGGTTCATACACCAGACTAGATCTCAGGCCGTGTGATGCTCCTAGAACTTTCTTGAGGTATCTAATTGTTTATAAGTGAGATGCCCCCCCCCCACCAGACAATATCTTTAACCTGAACAGGTCCATAGCTGTGTCTAATGTGTCAGGACCCTAACTGTTGGCACATTCTTGTTATCGTGTGGAGTCTGAAGCTCTTCCCTCTTGTCTGTATTGTAATGCCCAGATCTTTGAAGTTGTTCCTTCTCTTAAGGAATTTTCTGTTGCATTTTACCTTTTCTAAATATGACCATTGAAATGTTTTGCCATGGAGTTGTGACATCGTTTAAGGACATGTAAGACTGGAAGATTGAAATTCAAAACCAATAAAGCTAGGTTTTTTTCTAAATTTATACTACATTTGTAATTGAATGTAAGTTACAGAACAAGTCTCACCCATTTTGCTCTAAGGGTTTGAAAGTTTAGGTCTTATGTTTTTATCACGAGACAAAAAAAGTCCCTTGCGACAAAAAGATTAAAACTTTATTCTAAAACTTTAACCCTTGGTTCACAAAACATCTACTTTTTGAAATGTTCTTAGGTTTTTGTGCGTCTTCTTTGGCTTAGGCACTAAAAATGTTTAAATTTAGGAATGTGCTTTTTTGTCATAAAAATATAATTTTTGAATTTGAAAATTGAAAACATTTGCCTAAATGCATCGGACAATAAAACCTAGGGAAATCCTTACTCATTATTCCTCTGTAAAAACGTATAGGTGTAACAAAAAAACTGCTCCGCAAGGAACATTTTACAGGAAGAAATGCGCTGAAAATATTAATAGTGAGAAAACAAGGAAAGATTTGAATGCATGGCTCACATTAAAATCTACCAGGTTGGTAGGTTCGATCCTCAGCTTTCCTTTTCCTCTCCTCTGCTGCTGTCTATTCTGTCTTTTTCTTCTTGCATTGCTACTTTTATTCTACATAACTTCGTTGTTTAATTTGTATGATACGAATGAGATCTCGTCAAACTGAAGCTTTTCCTGCCGAGCTCAATACGCTTTCACGCCTAATGCTTTGACAGCGCATTTAAAATGGCATCCAGTGCCCAATTACCCTTTTTTGTATTTAGGAATGTTGAAATTATTTTATGGAATTAAAATAAAAAGTCGATTTTTGTGACTTCTCATGAAATTTCAATCATACACACCCTTAAAACAAGAGTTGTGTAAAATACCAATACGGGATGTTATAGTAGTTGGGTAATTAGTACCATTGCTGGAAATGGTGACAAGAAGCAATACTAGGGGGTCCGTGCGCAGACATCCCTTCGTGTGTTCAAAGTTGTAGAACGCGTTTCGTACTCGGTTTACCGTCCCCATATGTAAGACTGGCACTCCTCTAGGACTTACAAGTGACTGCCTATCGGGGAGCCAACGGCACGAAACCACAGAATGGAGAACCTGAAACGAGTGATCGTCTCGTAACCAGGAATAAGCATGAGGAAGTGGATGATATGAAATGCAAGCGAAATGAATGATACAAAAGCTGATGATGGAGCAGTTGGTGGAATGAAAAGCGGGGAAAACTCGAGAACCCGGAGTAAACCCGCCCAGACGCCGCTTTAGGATCTTGGGATCGAAACCGGGTTTGCCAGGTAAGAGACAAGCGGTCTAACCACTCGCCCACGGCGACGCCTGTTTCAGTACTCAAGCTAAAACCAATCAGTGAGGAACTAGCGAAAGTGACCTTCGCTTTGTCCGTTTTGCTTATCAGGTTGACGGTGAGCAATCACTCTCGCCAGTTTTCCATCGACAGGCTTTAATGTGAAATAGCCCCGTTGAGTTTTGCAGCTCTTTCACGGGGCAATGGAGCTACGTGGTATGTACACAGGTTTTGTTTTCAAATATAATATTAGTTTTGTCGTCACAGTATTGTTATAACTATTATACTGCACTATAAACACCATAAATTATTTTTTACTAAATACATGTGTAGCAATATTAATGGAAAAAATCCAATTGTTCCTTTCACATGGCTTTCTCTGTCTACTCTACAAACACACTCCTTACAAACGGTTATTCTTCTTTCTACTCCATGCTAATAGAGATAAACATTAGCAGAATGATATTATTTAGTTGCTTATAAGTAGAAGGGAACAGAAGGAATACACAAAGCTAAAGCGATAGACAAATACACTAATAGCTATCACTTTGCGATTGTAATTGCAATTCGCTGTTTTCTATGTTCTGGAATAAATCAAAAGATACAAGGACGACTTTCTGTTTGAGAAATGTGTAAGTACCTTAAAATAGAAACTCATAACAAGGAGTATCGCGGCAACGGTTAGATCCACAACAAGAACGTAAGGGACAAACTGTGTGTTTTGATTGTGTACTGAGGTTTTATCTATCTCTTATGGTTTACCAGCTTTGTATAAGTCATTCAGAATGAAGAGGTCTTCGGAGGCTATTCCCAGGAAATTCTAGATGTACATTTTATTTATCATATAAATATCTTTAATGTACATTGTTTAACCAAAATCGTTAGATCTACTTTTGAAAACATCAAATGTTTTCCATGTGAAGGGTATTTTCAAGTGGGGTGTGGATTTCCTTTTAAAAATCTTAGTGTTACCTCCTTGGCAGATACTAAACTTATATACCAAATTTGTTGTTTAATGGACTTTTCGTTTTTGAGTTATGCTGTCGAAAGACAAACACACACATACACACAAATATACATACGTACACACAAACACACACTGAGACATTTTTCTAATTTTTTCAGGGAATCTGAAAATATATTTCAATTAAAAGTGTAAATTCTTCATGAAGTTTATTAATAATTAAGCTTCATAGAAGTGTTCTGCGTGAAATTTTGGTTTCGAATTATTGGTGAAATGCAATATCTTATCTACCTACTATGTACACTATATACATGAGTGTTAGAGAAAGTAAAATTAAAATAAAAGGACTATTGGAATATCTTGCATGACGTCAGTTAGCTGTAATGACAAGTAGCTGCACTATACTTGCTAAAGTAAGCAAACATAACTCATTTACAATGAAACACAGCAGCAAGACTTAGGCAGTAACGTCTGTGACCCACATTCGGGGGTTCTGTATTCGATCCCAGGTGATAGTCCCCTCTGAGCCATGGATTTTTCGTGGTTTCCCATAGTCGACAGCAAATGCTGGGGTGGTTCAACGTTACCACGGATTTTGTGTTCACCCATCACTTTTGTTATTTACTCTTTGTTGAGGGACCAGACGGTAGAGTTCGGCGGGCCGCGACTGAGCGGTGATTGTGCGCTTTGTATTAACTAGGTAGTACAGAAAATGTAGCATTCGAATTTTTCTTTATATTGGAGGAAATAGCACGTTTTAAATGCACCTGAAATAAAGGCAAACCATTATTACCTAAGAAAATGTATATGTGTTGTAAAGGACATGTTAAAAAATTAAGAGACCTTCTACACTAGCCAAGGGATGCTTTCATTACGATTCCTTAAACTAAAAACAACCATTTACACAAAACACAGAGATTCAGTTATTCTTACAAAGATGTTCTAACAAATCTCCCTAAAAGATCTACGAAAGTAGATACTTTGTATTTTTTTACAAATATGCTCATAATGTGCTTCTCATTTGAATGATTGTTATTTAACATAAGAAATGACAACAAAGTTATAAGAGAAAAGCCTGAGACATTAGTAAACAATATTATAGTTTACAAGATTTTCCTTCCTCTCAACTGTCATTCTCAGAATATTTGGTGTTGTATGTAAAAGTTTTCTTAGGTTTTAAATGACATATTTTGAAACATTAAAGCACCCATTGGATTGTTTATTTTGTACCAATAAGTGACACAGACTAACTTTATCTGGACATATAGGTTTAGTGCGAGCCACATGCGATTTAAATAAATATGTATTACCATAGTGTCATCTAATTACGACCAATACATAGAATGTACAGGTATTTATTGAAATTACATCACGTGGAATCAAAGGTAAAGTTGTACTTCAATAGTTTGTTATACAATCTTACCGAGTAGGTTGACTCAGACGGTTTGAAGGTCGCGGGTTTGAACCCCGTAGTCGGCCTACCCGACCCTTGGGTTTATCTGGGGTTTCACTGAGTCGCTAGACGAGTGCTGGGTAGATTTCTTACCTTCCCGAATTTCTTGCCCCTCCAAGTTTTTCATTCTTCATCACGTTGATTTCTTTTAGGTTTTGAAGGGTCTGATATGGTGCTCGGTGCGGCGTGGCATGGAGAAAGGTTGCGGATGTCCCTCGAATACTGCTGATTGTCGGGATGCAAAGCGCCCATAGCGGCCGCGTTTGACCCTGTATTGGACGCGGTCCTCTAGTTTGCCTTTCCGACGGTGAGGGTGTTTCAATCTGGTAACTCTAGAGTTCCTGTGCCATTGCTTTTGTTTCTAACTACCCGCTTTCTTCTCTCACTTCATTTTTTCCTCTCGCGGGGTCCCCGTCTTGGGGCATAGGTACAATAACTGCATTGTCCCTTCCGTCCGTATCGTGCTGAAACCGACTGCTAGTGGCAGTTTTATAATTTATTTCATTTTCCTAAAGCACGATTTATAAATGAATGTATGTATGTGTGTGTATGTATGTGTGTATGTGTGTATGTGTGTATGTATGTATGTATGTATGTATGTATGTATGTATGTATGTATGTATGTATGTATGTATGTATGTATGTATGTATGTATGTATGTATGTATGTATGTATGTATGTATGTATGCATACATTTATGTGTTCTCTGCAATTGGGAACTGCCCGGTGGCAGAGTTAAATGTACAAAATCTAATGATTTCTTATGGCAACAGATTTTGTTTTGTATGAATTGCATAAATCTAGTGGTAGTGTTACTTATAAATCAAAGTATAATATCATAAAAAAGAAATATCTCAAAAGCTTGGAAGATTTAAAAGTTAATGACTATAAAGAAAAGTTAAGTAAATCAGGGAATATTAGTAAAACTGCATGGGGCTTTGTAAATGTCGCTAGATCGGAAACAAAAGCACACAAAAATTTAGAACTCAGTATTGGTGATGAAACTGTAAAAGAACCAAACCTTGTATGTAATTTAATAAACAATTATTTCCTTAGTGTAGGAGAGAATTCTGCTGGCAGGAATACACAGCAGTCCTTTAAAAACACTGTAAAGTCATCATTTTTTATTTATCCAGTATCTACAACAGAGATTCTAAATACAATAACTAAACTACCAAAAAAAGCCATAAGTGGATGGGATGAAATCAGTGTGATTCTCTTAAAACATTGTAAATATATTCTGGCCAGTCCCCTCGAACATCTAATAAACTTCTCTATTTTATGTGGTAAATTTCCAGAGTGTCTGAAACAGAGCCTAGTACGCCCACTACATAAAAAAGGAAATGAGAATGACATAAATAACTACAGACCAATTAGCCTAACATCAGAAATAGCCAAGCTCTTTGAAAGGCTTTTATTAGGCCGGTTATTAGATTTCTTAGACAAAAACAATATTATTGTAAATTTTCAGCATGGATTTAGGAAAGGTCGATCAACAGCTACTGCAATTAGTGAATTTATACATTTAGTCATTGAAAACCTTGAAAAAAATGATAAAGTAGGGTCCTTATTCTTTGATCTTTCAAAAGCCTTCGATTGCGTTGATCATGCGATACTATTACAAAAACTGGAGGCATATGGAGTAAGAGGCTTGGCGAGAGATTTGATCAGATCATATTTGGTTGACAGAAGACAATCAACACTATTGTACGATAAACAGGGCAAATCAGTAAGAAAAGTGCAATCAAAATTTAAACGTGTTATGTATGGCGTACCACAAGGATCAGTGTTGGGACCACTATTATTTATTTTATATGTAAATGACATACCAATCTCAAAAAATACAAATATAATAGCTTATGCAGATGATACTACTGCTGTATGTCAAGGGGCAAATGTAGATATATTAAAGGAGAGCTTACTGCAATCCATTGACTCAGCTATTAACTACTTTAAACAAAATCAACTTGCATGCAACATGACAAAAACAACCTTAATTCATTTCTCACAGAGTAACAGAAACACCACGAATTTCTCTTTACCGGTAAATGATAACAATGTTCATGATGTAAGCGAACATAAATTTCTAGGAATAATTCTTGATAGAAAATTAACATGGGCTGGACATATATATCATATTTGTGACAAAATTAGTAAATCTGTGTATCTGCTACGTCATTTTAAAAATATCCTAGATGAGAAGGGGCTCAAAATGATTTATTATGGAGTTATATACCCATATTTATTGTATGCGATAGAAATTTGGGGTTCTGCTGCTGCTACCCATATGGAAAGGTTATTTAGATTACAAAAACGGGCAGTCAGATTTATTTTCAATATGAGCTCTCGTGAATCATGTAGGGGAATATTTAAAGATAAGCAGATATTAACGTTGTATTCTTTGTATGTCTTTAAAGTTGTAACCTATGCAGTTCAGAAACAAAACCTAAAAAATAGTAATATCCATAGTCATTACACCCGACACAATGATGATTATTTTCGGCAGGGGTTTAACAAAAATATCTCAAAAAAGGATCCAAATGTCATGGGTTTATTGCTTCATGCAAAACTACCTGCATATTTAAAATGTTCTAAAGGGAAACAATTTGAGAGTGCTCTGAAGAAGCATTTGATAACAAAGACATTGTATAGTATCAATGAACTATAATGATGTCCCTCTGTGTATATACAACTGATATGTAGTTTTAGTAAAATTTCTAACTATGCAGGTTGTCCATCTTTGTAATATTTGTTAATTAACATATTTTAAGTGTAGACTACTCTGGACGAATGTAAAAATTGTAAATACATAATTGTAAATATGAATTTGTGACAATGTCAGAAACTGTATTGCAGTCTATTGACAATAAAGGTATTGTTATTATTACAGGAATTTTCTCGAAGGTTGCTTGGACTGGACCGGAAGGAGCAGAAAGGATTCCACAGAGCACTACGTCACACCCTTGGGTGGCAGCGCGAGATGAAAGACGACATCAGGTGCGAGGTCGAGGTGGGCCCCATATCATGTAATAGTCCTTCATCTCTCCGCTAGATTGCGCCAGGTAGCCACCAGACCGCGACACTAACCCACCCCCGGCTGACCATGCCCCTAGCGGAATTAACAGCAGTTACAAAGCGAAATGTCATCACTTCGGCCGTCGTACAACCGTCCGCACCTCCACCTGGAAGACCAGATTGAAAGATGAAAATCAAAAAAATGAAGGGCCAGGAAGTCGGGCATTCGCCTGGTAACCCAGATAAAAAATCAATAAAATCATGAGTCAGAAATGTAGACCGCAGGAAGCGAACCCATGATCTTCAGAATGCGTTTCTACGGAACCACCTCACTCGGTGGAGTTCCTCATTTAGATCAGATAACTTTTATAAAAGTCTCAGCAATAACAGCCGATCGTGTGGGAGAAAAATGAATTACAGGCTTGTTGCAGCTGTTAGTCATCATATTATTCCTTTGGCGGACTGGCACATGGTTGTGCCGAAATGCTTACAAAGTCGCTAAGTTTTCAAAGGAATCCATTTTCCAGTCGCCTGCCCTTCAAATGCGTCTCAAAGCAAATACTTGTTCAAACGAAATGCTAGGCTTCCCTTACACTCATCCTTCTACCCTTTCTAAATCAGAGAAATAAATTCCTATGCTGTGCCAGTCTTAGTATTCTGGGCATTGAGACAGATGTGACAAGATGTCTGACAATGCTTTCCTCGCACCGCGTTACCTTTTCTCATACTGGCAATTTCGGTTGAGGGCGCATCTAAAAGATGATGATGAATGGGCTTTAAGGGTGCTCAACTTCTAGGTTATCAAGTGTGCATCAATCTAATGTGGTCCATTCACATGACTTTCTGTACAGCTTTGTAACAAAATGTGGTTGCTGTGGGATTGAAATTCGTTTCTTTGCGTGGCCAGGAGAGGACAAGTTCCCGCATGAGAATTGTATTTTAAAACTGAAGCTAATACCAAGAAATATTTCGAAAACGGTCAACTCCACGAAAAAAACGTATACGACATAAATTATACGTTTTAACGAGATCTATATCCTTTGTGTAGTAAGTTTTTGTCTGTCTCTTACGGTTTACCCATGCAGCAAATTCAAAAAACTTCATTCAAAATGAACAGGTCTTCAAAAGCTATTCCCAGAAAATTCAAGATAAACATTTATTGTATGGAAATGGTTTTAATATGTGGTATTTTAATCAAAATCGTTATAGTTATTTTTGAGAGAAACATCATTTTCAAACATTTTTTCATGTAAGGGACAGTTTGGGGTGGGGGGATTTTCTTGAAAATCTTCGTGTCTTATTCTTAGAAGCTACCAAACTTAAATACCAGGTTTTGTATTTAACGGCATTCGCTCTTGGGCTATGGTGTCCAAGAACATACACGGACCTGTTTTCTAAAAAAAAAAAAAAAAATGAGAGTTTTGAATTCAGGAAATTTTCTTCGATGTTTCTTTTCCCCATTTAACTGTTTATGCATTACCTCTTTAGATTAACGCATTGTTAGAGTTTTTCCATTAAAATATTTTCCCAGTAGAGGGATTTATCTAATCGGGAGGAACTATAGCAATAACTTTTCTTATATATCAGTACACTTTATCAGAACTTTACAGGCCAATAGATATTCATAGGCTTCGCGATGTCCACTGGTATGCGGTATATGTTGGGTTTAAGATACAAAAAAGGTTTCTATTCTAGGTTTACAAATACTCTCGGAGTATTGACAGGCATTCTCAGAAATTGTGCCCTGAAGCTCAGCATCGAGCTTTGGATTTCTCCAAATCAAGTTATTACTTTCTTACCCTCGTATGTACGATATATATAGCAGGTAGGGAAGGTATTACACTCCACTAAAACATTCGATGACGAGATTTCACCGGAAATACATGTTTAGAAATCCCCTGAGAAAGGTACGACCGTGTGTGTTTGAGGAGAGCAGAAGTCAAATAGCGAAAAGGCGGCTGAGGAACAAACTTGGTGTTTAAAGGTCAGTATCCTTCAAGGATGCGACACAAAGCTTTTCAGGAGAATCCCCCACCCCAACTACCCTTTATATGCAATATTTCATAATTTTTTTTCTTAAAATGGCTAACTATTTTGATTAAGGTACCGCACGTTTAGGATATTTTAATTGCAAATCAGATCTACACCTTGAATTGTTAAGGAACAGCATCTGAAGACTCCTTCATTCTGCATTGCTTTTGTATAACTTGTTAACCGTAAGAGATATACTTCATACACAAAATATATATCGGATTAAAAAAACTTATGTCATAAACATTATTTTTGATAAAGCTAGCCGTTTCGAGATATTCCTTGATATGGGTTTCAATTTTATAATACTTAAACTTTTCTCAAACGGTAACTCTTCAAACGTTATATCTTTTATTACACTCGCGGCCATGCGAAATGAACTGGGTTTTAATTGTAACATATAGCGACCAGCTTTTAAAAATTTGACTCGCTTTTGTCAATTATTTCTTTCTACTTGCAAAGTAGTAGTATTAGGACCATTTCTGCTAATGTTTATATTGATTAGTATTATATAGATAAAAATATTATTTTGTAAAAAGAATGTGTTTGCAGAGCAGGTAGACAAAGCATTTCAATGGACACATGTATTTTTTTACACTCACTCATTATTTTCTCTGTACGTGCTATGTTCATAATGTATATTAGGAAAAGGTATGTGTGCGTGTTTCTGTGGACAACATAGCTGAAAACCTAAAAGACTGTTACATATCAAACTTGGTGTGTAAGTTTATCTTCCAAGGATGCAACATAAAGATTTTCAAGAAAATCTCCCCATCCCGCTCTACCCTTTACATGGAAACATGTTTGAAAGTTTTGTTTTCCTCATAAATGGCTCAAACCATTCGGATTAAAATACCGTATATTAAACTTATTCACAACATAAATAAAATGTATATTTTGAATTTTTTGGGAATAGCCTCTGAACAGCACTTTATTCTGGTTGATTTTTGCAGAGTTTTGTATAACCATTAAGCCGTAACCTACTGCAAAACAATGTAGATCTTGTTAAAATACAATTTATTGTCGCATGCGTTTTTGTAGTAGAGTTGACCGTTTACAAGATATTTATTGTCATTAGCTTCAATTTTAAAATACTTGTACTTTTGTCAGACAGGCAGTGACCGGCTTTCTTTTGTTCTATTCCTGGGCAAGCAAAGAAGCCAATTTCAATAACAATGACATAACGATAGGTTATAAAACATTTAACTGTCGCTTTAGAATAGCGTATTCCTATTGTTCGCTTCTGCTTATTCGGAACTAAGCAATAAGTAGATTCTGCTAATGCTTATCTTGATTAGCATGGTGTAGAAAGAAGAAGAATATTTTGTAAGAAGTTTGTTTGTAGAACAGTTAGATAAAACCATATGAGTAACACATCAGAATATTTTATTTATTAATATTTACCATAAAATTGGAAAAGTCTGGTTTTATTAAGTCATCCTGTATACGCTATGTTGATAAATGATGCACTAACGCGTAAGTGTTAGCACCTTTCTAAATAAACTACATGAAAACTGTATAATAATGAGCAAAGGAGATAGGCGAAAGTGATTTAGATGATGCACGACTGCAAACACTCCCACACAATATATTTTTACATATTTCCATCAGATATCGTGCATTAAGGTCCTTACATGATTCATTAAAACCACAAAAGCATGTTCGCAAACACAACTACCTTTGCAATAAAGCGGTAAAATATCGAAGCATTATGGAGAAATGCACCTGAAATGGCGTTTGTTGGTGCTGGTCGATTCATGATAAGGGGTTATAAGCCATTATTTCCACAAACGAGAATGTCCATTCCATTCGCTAACAAACAAAAGCAGAGAGCAAAAAATTACAAAATCAATTAATGCTTTTCATAGTGTACTCCATTTGCAAGCTGTTCTCGAACGCAATGGTCATCCAGGAGAAAATGGCGCATGTTTACTAATGATGTCCAAATCCAATTAAATCCCATATACGTAGACATGTTTTTCCTCTGTATCCAATTTTTCCACGCTTGTGGCATAGAAATTAAGAAACAGAAAACAAGTATTGTAAAAGCATTATCAAACAGAAGAAACCCATTTCATTTTAAAAGTTCTGAATCCGAAGGATAGCATTAGTGATAATGACCCATCTGCGTCTGTAGAATATGAATCTTTATACGGTCCTCTAGGAAATATGAAACAGATACTCGCGAGCTATCAGTGGATTTAAATAGCTGTAACTGATAATGACACTATACCTACACAATTGCAAATTATTTCAACATAAAATCTGCTCAGATTGCTAGGCAGTTCATTCTTTTGAGTATGCATAGGTGAAAATACATTTATTTGTGAACAGATTGTAATTTTTCCTGGGATTATATATTACGGAGGTGTTTGTTTGAATACTAAATCGGGATTTTTGCTACACTAATTGCAAATTAAAATATTCTCACAAATAATTGTAGTTTTTCCATGCTTCCGCAATAATTCTGCCGTATAGTTTTCCATTTGACGTTCGCTATGGCGGCTACTACTGCTCCCTATGGAATTTCAAGTCAAAATTGTAAATTTATTAAGGAGAATTTTTCTCTTTTGTTCATAAACTAGGTCTGTTCGACCTTTAAAATCTGTAAGCTTTGCATTCCGAGTTGAAACTGAGCTCTCTGTAGGGCTCGTTCTCCTTTTATACCTGTTGATCTAGTGGCACGAAACTTCCAGAAGCAGTCGCACATGCAAACCACCAAAGGTTTCACAAACTTACTCGGGGGTAACATCGGGCGGCATGGATGGCAAAGAACCTTCCGATAGCAAACGTGTCCCTCATGCAGGTGTAACAATCCACGACAATCGTCATCTATGAATTCCAAAGCAATATGCTCAAACGATTGTGGCCGCAGGGGGTAGTCACGATATTTCAAAATGTATTACAAAGGTACCGATTGTTTTACTATTTTTTATTGTTTTGTAAAATTCGCAACACATGGAAATAATTTTATGTATAACTTATGTCCTGCCATGCTCATAAACTCTAAACAAGAATTTTCAGTTATAAAACCAGTTTGGAACAAACAAAGTTTTAAATATGAAGCTAAAAGTTTTGCTTAAAACTGCAAATATAAACATAATTTCTTTATACTGTTAATGCAAGGAGGGATAAAAATAGGATTGATTTATTCCAAAAATTATATTATATGAAACAATGTGAACATCAGAACGTGGCGGCCAATGAAACGTCATAAAAGACAGGCTGAAACAGTATAACACTAAAATAAGCTTTTTCAATTTTATGCGGTTTAAAATGCATGCGTATATTTACCCACCTTTGTTTTTATTACCTTGCTGAAACAAATTTAGTAGTTGAATAATTTTGAGGCTTCTCTTAAATTGTTTTTCTTTTCATTTGTCAAAACTTGTCTTTTACTACAAAATTTAAATACTGTGTTTACGCACTGCAACCGTAATTGCCGAACATATATGTACGACTTGCTTCGTAACTCATAGCAGTTTGTTGACATCCATCGTTACACGCGCGTTAGTGGACAGCTGTTCCTGCGGCAAGTTCTTTGATGTCAAAGTCGCGCATTGTTAAGCCTGAGTGAGCTTGTCACAGTTGGCGGGTGCTACACGTGTAGGGGATTCAGGAGATTTCCAGTCACGTAACCAAAATATATAAAAACGGAAATGAATCCCTGCCCAGCGTGCAGTTTTCACTGGGAATGCATCGTATGCTATAGTTTAGTGGGTTCAGCAGGAATTTCGTAGCGAGCCGTAACGTCACCGCAACGAATGTCGTAAAGAAACTATACGGCAGAATTGTTACGAAAAACGTTTTTGAGCAGAATGTAATCAATTTGTGGAAGAACAAAGAGTCGTCTCAGAGAGAGAGAGAGAGAGAGAGAGAGAGAGAGAGAGAGAGAGAGAAGGAATTTTGGTTCCACAGGTTTCAGGAGTGGGTCTGGCCTGGATATCTTGATTTCTGTCCAATGGGTTCAGTAGCTTCATAGTCACTTTCCTCTGACAAGGCAACAATGCACGGTCAACACATAGCCCGCTCAATTGTGCTTTGCATGACGGTTGACCCTCCAGATGCCTCTTCACCAGCTCTCGCATTTTGCTGGCACAACTATATCGTCCTTCTCAGGATCACCCTACTGATCCTCCGATGTTCGTGGGGGCATTGGATCGACCCCTCATCTCGGCCGAGTCGCAAGATCTTCCACCTCGTGGCTCCTGAGGGTATTCAGCTCTAGTATCACATCGTTGGCGACCATCAAGACTGTGTTCACGGTGCTCTGTCCCAATGTCAACTCCAGCAGGGCCTCCTTTGTCACAGGTAAGTTTGTGCCCGACGTCGTCACGCGCAGGCAGGGCCAAGTGAGTGTTCGTGCCGGCAGGCCTTTTGACACATCAGGCCTGGTTAAGTAATGGCTGCACCAGTCTCTATTAGAATTCGGTACAGCCTCCCTTGAACCCAGCCGTCTGCGATGAGGCTGTCGCTCACTCTTCTGCCTAAGGGACAGAGCGTAGCTCGAGGTGTTGGTGATGACGGTCCCGACGTGCCATTTCATTGTGGTCCACCTGTTAGTCGGCTTTGCCTTGGACAGTCTCGCGTTATGTGATGGGCTACCTTTATGGAATGTAGCTACATTCCCAGCACATACCACTGAAATGTCGTCGTCCCTGGGTTGTCTGTGTCGTAGCAAATACCTCTCGTCTTCGAGGTCAGCAGAGTTGTTGTCTTGGCCGCCTCCATACTTGTTGCTGCCGTTAACGCTTCGTGGATGGTTTTGTAGTCGCCGAGCATTAACGCTGGAGCATTTCCACAAGCACCCATTCCACCTGAGGACTGAGCACTGCCCTCACCTGGCTGTTGAGCTTCAAGAACCTGGAGGACCAGACTCCGTTGGGTTCAGAAACTTCCAAGATTACAATTTCACATCAGAATATCGGAAAGGAAGGAGCCGCAAAAATATAGATGCCATGTCATGACGATCATGTCTAGAGGAAACCGGCCACTGCGCCAAGGTTGAGGAGGAAGAGCGTGTCACAAATGTCAGTGTCATTTTGGCGGTGCCTGCAGCTGGATGGGATAGCCCAGGCCCGAGGAGGGAGCACCTGGCGGACGCTGACTTGGGGCTAATCTTGAGAGATTCATTGAAGACAATGGGATTCTTTGAAGACAAAGAAAGGAGTGCTACTCATAGTATGACAATTACGTTATGGGAAGACTCGGAAAGAGCAGCTGAACCTCCCTCGGAGCAAGATGGCTGAATACCTGGAGGAAGTACATGCAGGGACTTTGGGAGGACATTTGGGACCCAACCAAACCATTGACCAAGCTCCGGGAACGGTATCACAGGCTGAGACTAAGGGTAGACACCTGAGAGGTGGTGCCACCAATTTCATGTATGTGCGACAAGTCACGGCCCACAGACCAGTGGCCGGGGTCGCATGCAGCAGTATAACATGTGGGCACCTTTTGAACGCATAGCCACTGATGTAGCTGGGCTATTCCCTGGTTAGATAAGGGCAACAATTGTCTGTTAGCTGCCACGAATTACTTCACCAAGTAGCTGGAGGTGTTCGCTATCCTTAACCACGAGGCCTAGGCCATCGCGAAAGTCCTCGTAGAAGGACTGTTTTGTTACTATGGGGTACCGTTGAAGCTACACAGTGAGCAAGGCACAATTTCGACTCTCACCTGTTGAGAGAGACACTGTAGCGACTTGAAGAGCACAAGTCGCGCAAACAACCTATCCATCCAAAGTCAGCCGGCATGGTAGAGCGGTACATCAAAACTCATGAGGAACATTTGAGGAAAGTTATGGCCAATCACCAGAGAAGGGTGTTACTTTTCTTGCTAGCTTGCCGCTCTTCAACTCATGACACCAACGGGTTGACAGCAGCCAGTTTGGTATTTGATGGGAAGCAGCTTCTTCTATACGACCTGAAAGTCAGCCTGGGGCAGAAAAAGACAGTAGCCGATTACTTGGAGAATCTCATAGGCCAGCTTCACGACATGCACGAGATGGCGCGTCAACACATCCTTAGTATCGGCAGGCAAACAGCCGAGATTCCGGGTAGGGTAGGTGTGGCCATATGGCCCTGCCAAGAGCAAGGGACGCTGCCCTAAGCTTCAATAACAATTACAAGGACCGTTCCTTGTGAAGAGGATGAATAATGTCTACTGCATCCAGAGGTTGCTTCTGGGTAAAAAGCTATTAGTACACTTGGATCGTCTATCCCGTTACGATATTGCTGGACGAGACGACCAGCCCCGTGGAGCGAGTTCGACGAAAATTTTGTAACGAGCTTTATTGTCGCCGCAGCGAACGTTGTTATTTGTGATCAGATTGTAATCAGTTTGTGGAAAAATAAAGAGTTGTTTGAGAAAAATAAAGAATTGTTATTATACTATATTAGGTTTAAAGCTACACACCCAAATGACTCTAAGAAGTGTTACAAAAAAACACCGACTGATACTGGAACTTGTTCGAAATTTTATGTCGCAGTTTCATTTAGGTATGTTTTTATGTAACATTGAAAATTACATCATTTTCAGATTAGACAGCGCAAGAAGCATCTGTCTAAGGGTAACATGCTAGCCTCTAGTTCCAAATGTCTCGGGTTTTAACCCGGCTTTTTTCGAAAGGAAAGTAAAGCCGTTGGCTTCTTGTCGCAGAATTACTGCACGCAAATTAATTTTAAGCTGATAAAGAGGCCTCTTTCTTTCACTCCAAATGTAAGATAGGACGCTATGAACTGCAGCAGTTAAAAGAGCGCCCACAAATAAAACTTAATTTGATTCATTCAATAACTTCTGAAAATATCAATGAGCACTTGCTGTTAAATGTCCAAATGTTTCATTTAGTATTTCGGGTTAAAGGCTGTAAAACTATCTGTCTCACTGTAAAACGGGTTTATTTGTAACTTTATCTACAATCCTTCGGTCGTGTTATGGTAGTATTTTTATCCTCTATTTGTTTATCACTTCCCTGTTTCCATCCTCAACTTCATTATTGTTAAAATTGCTTCTAAAGTTTACCCTAAAGTTTACCATTGGCGGTCTGGTATCCCAGCTCAATTTTCAGTTATTTAGTGCATTTATGTCCATTATGATGGAATAGTTTTGAAGAATTAACAGATAACTAAATGCACAGTTTTTTTAGCGGGGTTTCGTAACACAAGGCATGTCTGAATGTTAGCTAACTACTCTAGAGAATGTCAGTATATTTACGAAAACACTGCAAAAGCACGCGACTCGGAGCTTGCCGGCTATGTGTGATGCTTCTGATAGCGTAAGCCAGGTGCGTGGCATTGCACCTGAATAACAGCTGAATCTGCGCTGACCTTGAAGCGTTTTGTAGATGTGTCTCTAATTGTGTTGAAAACTATGGTTTCGTTATCACACAGGAACTGAGCAACCCAGTCCACGTGTTGGTTCACTGTGGTTTTGTGTTTTCAACTCTCTGCATAACCTACATACAGAGAACTGAATTATGTGTTTTCCAGTGTTTAATAATACTTAATGGGGGTCGAAATATCCTATCATGCCAATGTTAAAATTTGGCCCATTATCTCGGCAACTATTAAGATACTGAGCTAAATTTTTCTGGATATATTCAGTAATTAATACCTATACAGGTGATTGATGAAAAACAGAACACTTCTGTTCACTAGACGATAAGGTATGATTTTTAAATAACACGTTTAAAAATATATTGAAAAATTAATTTTTAATTTTAAAGAAATAACTATTCCATATACCTAAAAACCTTTCCGTTTAAAATAAAGCTTATTTAGGTACAAATGTGTGGTAAAAATTTCAGCCCTTAGTGTCAATTCGTTACCGAGATAATGGGGCATTTGTATAGAAAATTTTACTTCTTCAGAAATTGCTTTCAAACATAAAATTAAAAGGAATATGTAACCAAACGTTCCAAACACAATTTGACATTACTTCGATACTCTCACATGAAGGAAAAATGAGCGGAATGCCAACACTGCCAATAGCTAAAGTAAGCCTTAACAACCAAAATACAAAAATGATCTCTTCTCTAACACTAGCGTTTACACACTTATTGTTTTACTATGGGAGTATACCAAAATGTTCAAAAAACTACTCTGCAAGATCTTTAAACTGTTTACAATTAGCATTTTTCTGTGACAGTTATACCAAAGTGAGCGGGAGGCTCCAGATATTCTTAAGCAATTAAAACATGAAAATGGAAACAAATTATGAAAATCCCATTTCGACATCCCGTATGCCAATTTTTTCCCTTTTTTTACAATTGGGTATCGTTAAACTATTGTTTCATCAGTCTTTATCGAAAAACACTAATTTTCTTTCGGCCACTGATCGTAGCAGACTGTGCAGCGTAGGAAAATATTCCAATGGGAGTAGGGAATCGAACCCGGAACCTATGGGTTGAGAAGCAAAGCCAGTTTGGAGCACTTTTGCATGTGGTATGGAATGAGCTGGCTGTTTGATCTAGGGAAAGACATGTGTATTTGTTTACTTCTGACTGTGCGTGTGTTTGCTGCTCAATTGTTTTGTGTTTTGTTTGAATGGGATAGCTGTTTTGTATTGCGATAATTGAGTCTGATGAAACGGCATGCATTTGTGTTTTTCCCTCCTTTGTGTAATTGGTTTCTATTTTCTTTACCATTTCATTCATTATTTAAGGACTATAAGGATTTTATGTTTAGCGAAGTGTCCTTGGTAGAAGCAGTGCTGTTTGTAGCCTTTAAGCCGAGACAGGTGCATTGAAAAAAGAAATTCTTGTGTGTTTCATTCTCACAATTTTCTCTACCCATCTACAAAACAAAGTATTGCTATAAGAGATTTTTCTTCTGTCTACATCACTGTAATCGATATAAACGTTAGTGGGTGTGTATATATATATTCGTAGCTTATGGACCTTATTACCTGGTCGGTCATTTTGGGCGATGAATGAAATTGATGATGTTCAAAAGGCTCTTGGGGTCCACGGAACTTAAATTTACTTGACATTTTTCTTCTCAGAAGAAATGAAAACCCCGAAAAAATCTTATTCGGGTAACTTACCATAAGCGATATTCGAACTGGCGACCTGTTGAATATGAGGCAGACCTGTACTACCCAGGCGGGCGTTAGTACGTTAAACTGTCTTATTAAAGTATTGCTTCCTTGTATGTACAAAAGAAGTGAAGGAATACACTAGGCTAACCCAATAGTCAAATCTTTTAAAAGCTGATTTATGTGATGCAATTAAAACTCTGTCATCTTTGCATGGCCAGGAATAAAAAACAGAGATATGAACCGAAATAAAACTTCCTGGTTGAGAAAAGTTTAAATAGTTTCAAGCTTAAACGGTAACAAGGAATATCTTGGAAACGGTTAACTCTATAAGGTGTATAAGAAATAGTTTGCTTGTTTTAACGAGATGTATATTTCTGTACACTAAGTTCTGTTTCTCTCCTACTGTTTACCAGTTGTACAAGTCACCCAGAATGAAGACGTCTTCAGAGGCTATCCCTCGGGAATTCAAGGTATACACTCGTTTGTCAAGAAAATATCTTAAACATATGATATTTTAATAAAAGTCGAAAATTGTTCCATGCAAACGGTAGTTGGGCTTGAAGGGATTTCTCTAAAACTCTTCGTATCGCATGCTTGGAAGATAGCGAACTTAAATACCAAGTTTGGTAATGTAAGGACGGCGGGTGAGGCTAAGCGACCGCTGATGAGATCGTTGCTTGAACTGCTCTAACAATAGAGCGAACCTACAAAATAATCGGGTAAACAAGACTGTGTGTTTTCCTGCGAAGTATTATACTTCCTATAATTTCTATAACTGGAATATTGGAGCCCGGCTGCGGACTATATAAGGAGCTGACAAGTGCCGGGGTGTGAATTCAGTTATGAAAAACTCAATCTAGCGAGTGACGAATGCTAAGAAAGTGACGTGAACGCAGTGAAGTATAAAGTGTTGCATTACGTGAAATACCCTGTTGACGAATGAAATGTATTTAGCAGAAACTGGTTTACCCATTTGTTACAGAATTGAACCGACATTTCGTTTTTGAGTTTTGCTGTCCACGTACACACACACGCGCACAAATACTAGGAACTGTTTCTAAATACCTGATGTGTCATTCATATGACATTCTCGATCTGTTCTACATAAATTATTCCTACCACGGATTATTCATGTACCTACTACATGCTAACCAAGTTTTAACATTAACACAAATGGACTTATTACCTAGTTTCTTATTAGTACAAGGGAAATAAGGGAATGTATTAGGCTAACGAGACAGTCAAATCCTTTAGAAGCTGCGCTATGTGATTGCAATTGAAAGTCGGTTCTCTTTCTATTGCCAGGAGTAAACCAAAAGAGAAATGAAACAGACGAGGACTTCACATTTAGGAAAAGTATATTTTTAAATTGAATCCAATAACAGGGAATATTCCGAAAATGGTTAGCTCTACAATAAAGCGTATAGGACATAAATTGTGTGTTTTACCAAGATCTTCATCTTCAGTTTTTGTCTATCTCTTACGGTTTACCTAGTTAGTGTTTGTTTTCCTAAAAAAAAAAAAAAAAAAAAAAAAAAAAAAAAAAAAAAAAAGTATTTGGAAACTGTTCCATGCAAAGGGTAGTAGGGGGTGGGGGATTGTACTGGAAATCTTCGTATCGCGTCCTTGGAAGATATTGAACATCAATTTCAAGTTCGTTATTTAACAAACTTTTCGTTTTTGAATTATGCTGACTACAGATACACACAGACACACACACGGGCTTTGTTTTTATATATATTTCTTCATTTAAGGCTACTCAATGCATGTATTTCCCATAAAATCTTAATATCTAGGTTTTATACAATACAAAGGCCTAATGTGTACATTTTATGTACGAGTACATACGTGCTAGAGAAAGTAAAAATGTTGTTCTATCTTTGACAATTTTGTGAACATATGAAGGTCACAGGAGGAAAAATATGTGTTCCATTCACATAACTTTCTCTCCCTGTTCCACAAACAATGTTTTCTTAACAGATTACCTATTCTTTTATCCACGTCATCCTAATCTAGATAAACATTAGCAGAATTGCTCTTACTACTTGTTTCATTGTTAGTAGAAATGAAATACCCTAGACTAAAACGATAGCCAAATCTTTTAAAAGCTGGTCACTGTATGAAACAATTGAGGTTCAGTACATGGTTCCGTTTGAGAAAAGATAATTAGTTAAAATTGAAAGCAAATCTAGATTTTTTGAGTAGTAAGTTTTTATCTATCTCCTACAGTTTAACTGTTATGTAAAACTCAACCAGAAAAAAGAGCTTCTCAGAGGCTATTTCCGGAAAACTCAAAATGTAAATTTTATTTGTAATGTAAATATATTTAATACACGGCATTTTAATAAAAAATCGTTGTAGCCATTTTTAAGAAAATAAAAAAAAATTTAAAAACATTCCATATAAAGGGAGCGGGTGGATTTCTTGAAAATCTTCTCGTTGCATCCTTGGAGAATGTTGAATTTAAATATCAAATTTTGTGTTTAACCGACTTTTCGGTTAAATGCCAAATTTGAATAGACACACACAAACTTTTTCGTATTCAGGGGACCTCAAAACAAATATTTCATGTAAAATCTCTGCACCGAATTTTCGAGTGTAATACAATACCTCCTCTATCCACTATGCACATTGTACAAATAGGCTAGAGAAGCTAAAAATGTTTTTCGGACCCAAAGGAGCTCAAAAAATATATTTCCTCTGAAGTCTCTCAGTGGAATTTTTAGGCGGAATACAATACCTTCTCTATCCACCATGCACATTGTATGTACGGGCTAGAAAAAGTAAAAGGGAAGTGTCAGTCTTTGTTCAAAATTGAGATAATGGTGAGAATTCTAATTCCATACTTAAGGTTTAGCACCTGTGAAATTCGACCAAGAACTTTTGCAAAAATTAAGTAAGGATTTTGTTGCATAATGAAATATAAATGTTAAGGTTAAAAGCAAAGTGGTTTTTCCCCACTTGATGCAATTTAGCTACCAATTAACTGAAGCTATAGAGCAGTGCTTGTCGTTGACAAGAAATAGCGGGGTAGTTTCCCCCCTTCCTAGTTACCTAAGCTGGTGACCTCATAGATATGGGTTAAGGAAGAGTGCTGAGAGGATGCAGGATTCAGTGGCTAACTAATAAAACACATTTGTTATATATCCTTCTTCGGATTAGCTTATCAAATTCTTAGCTTGCACGCAATATGCTACTAGTTTAATGTTAAGACTAGAAGAAGGTTTGTTCTTCAGTTCTTCGAATCTTCTTTCTCAATCCAAAGCAGTAAGAATATTTGTGTTGTAGTCCTTTGCATTGCGGTTGTTGAAAACCTGCCCAGAATAATGTTGCATATTCCATTCCTGACATCGCTGTAGTGGAAACTTACCGCAGCATTAAGTATGGAGCGTGTTATGAGGCTCGGAAGTCGGCTGACCTACAATATGCTGATAAAGATGGCGGAAGTAAACAGCATTTCTGTATCACGTGGCTCTGTCAATCATTTAAATAAAGGAAGGCGTCGGACTGTAAATATACAGAACTGAAAGAATGTCACAAACAGAATGCTTGGAATAGCAGGAATATATTACGCGAAAGAGCGTTAGGTATTAGTGAAGAAGCCTGCAAATGACGTACGTGTTGCATATCCAATATATTAAAAATTACCAACAATTGATTTCAGGGTATGAGAGAACAGCTGCCAATTTGTGGGACAAAACAACTGACAGTGGTACTGTTCCTCCAGCACTTAGTGGGACTCAAGTATTTCACATAGTTTCCTGCCATGTAACAGGAATATTGCATTGGTTGAGAAAAGGAAGAACAATGGAAACATGTTATTGAGTCAGCACTTCCAAGTAATTCATTTGTTATTAAGGAAATGGATAAACGTTTCAGTTCTGAAGAGAAGCCTGAAGAAAAATGCAGATTGTAAAATTACATCAGCTCTGTGGCTACAAATATCATCTGAGGACCCTACCGTGCTTCGATTACGAAAGGGACGCAATGCACTAGAGCATTGGAGTGCCCTAGGTACAATTAAGGGTAAAAGGGGCAAAGGTGAAGTGAATCATTCCAGCCGAGCAACTCCGCCCAATATATGAAGATGCTGTTCCAATCAGTAAGGAGAAGAGGCCTGATCTGGTGGTCATGGGTGACTATCTGGAACCTCAATATAGACGCTTCTACCAAAACTTAAAATATAAAGACTCTGATCCCTGAGATTTGCCTGCAAGAAGTGTTTATTGGCTATGAGTCCAGTTTATTGAACATACGACAGTAAAAAAGGTCAATATAATTTATAAAGTAAAATGTTTTCAGAGTTATTTTATATAACTGAATACAGTGTTAATATTATGCTATTATTATAAGTAAATAGTGTCACAATATTCATATTCAAATGCACTTTAATATTCGGGATATGGTTATGCAACTTTCTTATCATTTTGAGATATAATACTGGTATGAATGATATATTATGTGAGCTGTTGACTTGCCATATTAATTAAATAGTAGCAATTTAATAGCATGAAATAATATTTGTTCTGCATTTATGGTTATGTACTGAATGCTATTATGTTACTGTCTCCTGTAAAATAGAGCAAACGGATTATGCAACGTTATTCTGGGGAGGTGTTCAACTATTTTAAAGATATTACACAACATGCTATGGCCTGGTAATAAGTAACAAAATATTGCGTTTTACCATTCCGAGTGCAATTTGTAACGGGACATATTGTCTGCCCGACAGTGATTGTCCTTTGTTTTGAAACAAAGGAGTGCAGACGTATCGCAGTAGCCAATGACAGTCACCTGTTCGCCGCACGACCACGCCGCTAAGCGGAAGAGATTGGAGGGGGAAAAAGAGGAGAATGACTCGCGGCGTCACTTTTTGGCACTTCTGCTATACAGGGTAGGCGCATGTTTATGAATAGCTCTCCTAACTTTAAGCCTTATTCTCTCGCAAGCTTTTCCCCAACACTTTTTCATATTCAAATATTCCATCTGATGCAGGCTTTCAGTACCTTGTTTTAAAATTTGTATACTGCCTCTCAAAAACACATTATAGTTTTCTCCAAAATACGATGGCCTTCAAACGGGTCCGCTCCCCCCTTGCCACTGGGCAATAATAATCAGTAGGCATATCATCATGGGACCGATAGCAGGACAGAATCTGAGTTATTGCAGCATGGTATATAGTTGTGATGTGTTGACAATGCAGTGTGTACGTAGTGGTGCAGTAGTTGCGTGGTAGACGTGATGCTTTGACTAGCAGTAGAAGGGGATTGAGTTTGGGTAGGTAGTAAACATAAATACCACTGATTTATGGGAACTAACAATTTTAATATTTACACACATTCAATTGCTGTTGTGCAACAAGTCATCAGCATCATTATACGTTTCATTTTCTCCCAAAGATACATAGATTACATTGCACAACAACAAACGTTCGTAACATCTCAAATGTGAGTCGTCTGCGATTGGCACGTACACAGGCTTTATATTGTGAAAAACATTGCTCCACATCACAAAATGTGAAACGGAAATATAACACATCATCGACTATTGGGTAACATACTCCATTACCAATTATTATTTCCGTAGCACATTTTGTATTTCACGCATTATTGAAAAGCCGACTTTTGTTTCCGAACACTGTCTTCCCTTTCTTTTTCACACGGTCTAAAACAGGTGTCTCGGGGTTTCTGATTAATTGCCTGCACAAGCTCATTCAGAGCCTTTAGTGCTCGAGGCATTTCAATGCTTGATGTTTCCAAATATGTGCTATGGTCGTAGATATATCTGCAAAGTTCTTCTGTATGAATTGCAAATTTTCATGCAAACCATTTGAAGTATGAGATTTTACAAGCTTGATTGAAGAGCATGCACTATTATTACCTGTAAAACACTATTGTAATATACAGCATGGTATACTGCTGCGTCGAGCCAGATGTTTACATGCGGCGCGTGCAGTTGCCAATGCAGGTCGGTCTCTACTCTGTATTCGCATGTGTGCCGCTGTCGGTCCCCAAGATGGTAGCCCTAATCATCAGCAAACAAAAGACTCTGCGCGAGGGATGACAGGCAACGTGGTAAAATCTATCTTTCCTGGAGACTCGAAGACTCTGCTTGCAAGTCGAGATTCACGTTTCAGTTAAGGGACCAGTAAGTGGAGACTTGGAAGCTGCGAGAATTGATTTCCAACCGCAAACCTACGAATCCCAAACTTTAAAGTCACGCCGTCTATGGCATAGAGTTGTTATGTTCTGAAAAGTACTGTAAATGAAATGGTCGTATTATTTTTTCGAAAGACTGCCCCAGTTTAGATAAATTGTTAAGTTTTGAAAGAAACAAAAGTTTTGTAGAGTACGAAAATTAACCATTAGTTAAGATCAATATAAAAATAATGACGTCTATTTGCAAATTTATTTATAACTGGATATTTTTAAATGAATAATTTTCGAAATGTACCACGTAGCTCTTTTTTATTACCGCCATGGATTTATACAATGAAACCTATTTTTAAATTAATTATGCAATCTAGAATTCAACATTATTGTGTATAATAATGTGTTACTGAAGGTGGATTTTCCAAATGTCAGAGATGCATGGGCTTATGGAGGAGGTGAAACATGAAGTATTGGTGCACTATAGTGTTTTCACGTTTTGCTGTGCAGGAATAAATGGGAGTGCGGATATCAAAGAGCAAAAGAGGTGCAATGTAATTCCTATTCAATTAATTATTGACAGTGAAATGAATTAAAGCTGCTCTTTTGGTAACGCCGCTTTAATGCAAACCAAAACTCCATTTCAATAATTAAAAGTAAAAACTAATGTATTAGAGCAAAACTGAAATATTGTTGACCGCAATTCCCTGTAACATTGCTTAAAATATTAATTCATTATTGTTTATATTTAATCATTAGCAGATCTGCTATTAATAGTTTTATAGGAATGCTGATTAATTATGCATAAGTCAGAAAACATTAACAAGCGGCTTTCATATTGTAATATACCCCCACGGGATCATTTCTGTGTCATTAACCCAAACACGTATGTTTACAACACAATTAAAAAAAATATAATCTGTTGTATTCACATGCCTTTTTCTACCTGCTTGGAAACAAAGTTCTTATAGAACCTTATACTTCTTTCTGCTTCATGCTAATCAAGATAGGATTAGCAGAAGTGCATTATTACCTATATATTTATACATAGAAGAAAATTAAAGTAGTACTCTGTGCTAAAGCGATATTCAAATAGTTAAAAGCTCCCACTATGCGATTGTCATTGTTAAAACAAACGAAAAGCAAATGGCTTCCGGTTTCAGAGTAGTAGTTTAAAATCGAAAAAATAACAAGAAATATCTCGAAATGGGTTAAATCTACAAAACGATGTTTGTGACAAATTTTAGGTCTTAACGAGATCTATACATTTTATATACTATATTTTCGTCTATCCCTTACGGTTTTCCAATTATACGAAACTCATCCAGAATGAAGAGGTAGTACAGTAAATATTTCATGTCAATATCTGTAATACACGGTATTTTAATCAAAATCGTTGGAGCCACTTTTGAGAAAAACAACATTTCCAAACTGTTTTATATAAAGAGTGGTTTGGGGTCGGGAATTTTCTTGAATGTCTCGTGTCGCATTTGTTCAAGATATTGAAGATTATATAACAATGAAGGTTATATTCAACGATATTTTCGTTTTTGCTGTCCACAGATACAAACTCACACAAGAATCTTGTCCAAAAATGCACTTTTTTGGATTCAGGGGAACTCAAAACATTTATTTCTGGTGAAATTTTAACCAAAAATTTTGAGTAGAATCAAAAATAACTTGTGTACCTGCTATGTGCACGTTCGTGTAGAGGAAGTAATAACGGACTCATCTTACATTCAACTGTCTACTGTTTACTAAATTAGCCACCATTAAAAATGCATTTTCGTATATTTCATTTATCACAGAGCTTTTTTAATAAATCAGTATCTATGTTTAATTAGGTATTTGAAAATTGTTTAATCTCGATACTCCACTTCTTATTTTCTCTAGCACAAATGCAGAATGTACATTATACGTGCAGAAGGTATTGTATTTAACCCAAAAATTCCATACCGAGGTTTCATCTGAAATATATGCTTTGAGGAACTCTGAATAAAAACAAAGCACTTTCAGAAAAACGTCCGCGAGCGTGCGCGTAAGTGTTTGTGTGTGTGAACAGTGAAACTCAAAAACGAAAATTTGATTCAATATCAAACTCAAGTTTAGTATTGTCCATGGATGCGACCCAAAGATGTTCAAGAAACTTCCCCTAACCCAGCCTAACTTTTATATGGAAAGTTTTTCGAAAATGTTGATTTTCTCAAAATAGGTCTAACTTTTGATTGCTGTGTATTAAGGATGTTTACACAAGAAATAAAATGTATATTTTGTATTTTCTGGGAATAGCCTCTGAACACATCTTTAGTCTAGATGACGTTTTCTTAACTGTTGAACTGTAAGAAATAGACAAAAACATACTACACACAAAAGCAAATCTGGTTAAAGCATATAACATGTCACATACATTTTTTTCTTGAGTTAACGGTTTCCGACATATTTCTTGTTGTTGGTTACAGGTTTAAAATATTCAAAATTATCTCAATCGGGAATTGTTCATTCGTTTATCTTTTGTGTTACTCCTTACCAAGAAAAGAGAATTTAACGTTAATCACATAAGCTTTTAAAATATTTGACTATCACTTAGTCAGTTAGTTCCCTATTTTAATTCTACTTGTATGGAACTAAGTAATAACATAATTTCTGCTAATGTTTGACTCAATTAGCAAGAAGTAGATAGAGGAATAAGCCTTTGTAAGAATAATTCGTAGTAGAATAGCTAAAGAATGTCATGTGAATGGAATACATCACATTTTCCTCCTGTGGTCTTCATATGACAATGGCGCGCTGTGGGTGGGAAAGGTGATGTCCGTTGTTATGTAGCATGACCGCTCTAATTCACCGCGTTAAGGAAACGGTATTCAACTTTGTTGGCAATGTTTAATTCCCAAGATAACTTTTTCCTGCAGTTTCCTGAGAAATGTTTAGTTTTTAATGAAAGCAAATAAAATCTCACTTCTGTACGACTGATGAAACCGTGTAAGAAGGTAAATGGTTTAACTAAATGTTTGCACATATTTGCTTTTACTTTCTCTGCACGTACTGTGTACATAGTGTATAGATAGAGTATTGTACTACACCTAAAAATCTATACCGAGGTTTCACCGGAAATACATATTTTGAGTCCCCCTGAATGCAAAAAAAAATACATTTTTGGAAAAAGGTCCGTGTGCGTCTGTATGTGTGTGTATGTGGACAGCATAGCTCAAGAACGAAAAGTCTGTTAAATTCAAAACTTGGCATTTAAGTTCAGTATCTTACAAGGATGGGCAAGAAGATTTTCAAAAAAATCTCCCACTCCAACTACCCTTTACATGGAAAAAATTTCAAAAATGTTGATTTTCTCAAAAATGGCTCAAACGATTTTGATTAAAATATCGTACATGAAAGATATCTACCTGACAAATAAAATGTATATCTTGAATTATCTGAGAATAGCCTCTGAAGACTACCTTATTCTGGATGAATTTTACGGAACTTGAATAGCTGGCGAACCGTAAGAGATAGAAAAAAAAAGCCTCTTATAACAGAAAATGTACAGCACGTTAAAACAGGCAATTTATGTTATAAACATGTTTTTCGTGGAGTGTTACGTTTTTAAGATATTCCTTGTCTTTAGCTTCAGCTTTAAAAAAAATTATACATTTCTCATACGGGAATTTGTCAACTACTGTCCAGAGAAGGATAGGAACTGCAGTCGCATAGCAACCAGTTTTTGACACACCCTTATTTCCCTTCTACTTGCATGGAAGTAAGTTGTAAGACTAATTCTGCTAGGTTTTTCTCGATTAGCCTGAAGTAAAAAGAAGCATAAGCGTTTTAACATTCATTTGTTGCACAGATGCAGAGAAAGCCATGTGAATGGACAACACATAATATTTTTATGATACTGTTTAACGCCCGCTGTAACCACAAATGGCACCGCAGGCGACGACACTGGTGATCCACGAAGAAAGATGGAGCACCAGTGGGATGCGATGGCGGGGGAAACCTGAAAACCCGGAGAAGACCCGCCGCTGTGCCGCGTTGTCTACCACAGATCCCACATGCGGTCGCTTGGAATCGAACCCAGGTCGCCTAGGTGTGAGGCGAGTGGTATAACCACTCAGCCACGGCGCGGCCGCTTATGTTGTTGATCTAAAAGATTAAATAGGTGCAGCAGTTAATAGCCATCAAACATAAGATATTGAGGTGCTTAGCGAAACATTCAGATAGAAAATTAAATTAACTCAATATTTTATTTAACAACTCGAGGAAAAGAAAAGAAAGCTAATGAGTGTTTTTAGACACAATCTGCGGGACTATCATGTACACCAGGCCTGGATAACCTGCCTTCTTTTGTTCGCAAACATTGCCCACCCTTCCTTACTCACTCCGCTGTGCATGCTTAGCTGTGTACATGACGAGTAACAACAGACAGTGACGTTTCATTGAGCATGGGACAGGAAAATACTAGATACTAATTTCGCGTAGAATGGATTATTTCTGCATTCAGAATGGTAAAGAGGCTGAATGTTAATTGCATTATAAATAGTTATGCTAACTGAAAAATTGTAACATCAGACAATATTTTAATTCAGTACATGTAAATCAGCAAGGAAAAGCTAAACCATTAGTTAGAGCTATAAAATGGAACTATGCTAAGAGTGGTAATACTCCAATTTAAATGAAGATACCCTTCTATCAATACTGTACCTCTCCGCGTTTGCCATAAGTCTGACATTGTTACGTTTGTATAGAGGAAAGGTATCGGCGTTTTACTACAGACCTGAAAAAAGGTTCGTAAAACCTCATTTGAGGGAGAAGGACTGCAAGTTGGTGCCTGGTGCCTGACGTTACATTTCCCCTACGTTTACCAGCTACCCAGGACTGATCTCCATTGCTATTTTTATGAAACACCCCATTAAAAGAAATTAAAATAAAATTATTAGGATGGAGATACTCTACTCATAGTGTTTAGCCAGCTACTCTTACGACACTTAAAGAATAAAGTGCCGGTAGTACAAGTTTTAGATTAGTTTCCATTCAGTCATAATAGTTGCTTTGAATGTTCCACATTTATACAGCTTCGAATGGCACGGAAATCTATTTCTGTTGCCCTTTTAGAATCAAGTACTAATGAACTAACTTTCTGTTATAATTTTGACTTGTACTTTTAAAATTGTAACGGAGCTATTTCCAGGTTATAGACAACACAAGCTAGTGAAGTTCACCAAAAGCCATCTATAATCTATTTCCCCATTATACAGAGTGTTGGGTGTCTAGATACAGATTTTGATAAATAGTGCCTAAATGTTTATCCATTTTGTTGTTAGTTGCCTTTACTCTACCTCTAAAAGTTTTCCCACAAAACAAACACATAGTTTGCTAACTTATATTTTCTGTAGGGCTATAACTGGATCGCAAAACGACCAAACCGGTCTCTATAGATTGCCCGCTTTGCTTCTACGTGTTCATACCTCAACACATGTTATGCTGGCCCTGCACAAACTATTCGAGCTCAGTTCTGATATAAACTGTTTATCCCGAGGCCTGCTCACCTAACGTTGCGCCTTCCGACCCGCGCTTTCGGGCAAAATAACAGCATATGGCTTGTATGTGCCACGCTTTCTTAGAGATACTAACAGCCTTAAAATACACTATTCTTAAAAACACAAATTATTAGTCTGCAAGTACAGAAAATATTGAAGTAATATTTATTACAGCGCCCTTAATTACCAAACCAAACATCTTTACTTACACCTCTAACAGTCTGTATATTACGAGTAAACACTCGATGACGAATTTTTGCGTTAAGTCCCTCTATCTACAATAGGCAAGAGCACAGATGGTAAAAACATTGTTTATCGCTTTAGTAAATGTAAAAATTAATTCCTCCGTGCATTAACCTCCTGATCAATGTCGGACATTCTGCTAGTTTCAGGCCTGAAAATATATTTAAACTCTGGTTTTCAAACCTCTGGGGCTTTCTTGGCCTCTTTGCTAATATATTCTACGTTGGTTGAATTCCCGAGGAGTTTATTTTTATAGTCGAGTGCTCTCAGACGCCCAAGACTTCTCGGACAAGCGAGCTCTCCGAGCTAAAGGGATGTATTTATTATGATCACCTTCAACATGTCAAGTTTAACGGCACATGCAAATAATCCTTTAGCACTTCCCCTAGAAGGTCGACTTATGTTGTAACTGATGCACTGTTAAGAGCTTATCCTGGCGTCGTCAGGACCCGCCTTCCGGTTTCAGGGCCTTCATGGATTGCACGAGCACAACCTAGGGCGTTCCAAATGTAGCCGATAGGGGTGCCATTCATGCTTGCGCCCGTTGTCATCAGGATCTGGTCACCTCATCCCTCCCACCCTGAGGTCACGCAAGTGACAAAGGGCCAAAAGGGCCTACGTCCAGTGCTGTGTCCCAGAGTCCGGGGCCCCGTCCCTGACTAATTCCAATCTTCACCACAAGACTTGAGCTCACATACTACCACTCCAAATAACGTAGCAGAACAATAACAAAACCTGTAACATAGGCAAAAGTTTACCTCTCTAATCCAAAAGGTAGGGAAAATATAATTTTGAGTTACATGATATGTGCAGAACTTACATTACCTACCAAATAGCTGACGCATTTTAATTTTTGAGATGTATTTCATATATATGTTCATACATAGCATATGTTTATTCATATACAAAGAGGAAATTCAAGTAAATAGCTCAAAAATGAAAGGGTTTTATTTATTTATTTTTAATTCCTACCTTTAGGGCCAAATAACCCAAGAAATTATATCGGACTACTCATGAACCAGTACGAAATGGAAATGGAGTTTTATTTATGAACGCTCCTTTACTGCCTTAGTTCTCAGCGTCCCATTCTATACTGAGTGTAAAAGACTGCTTAATTTTGCTCAGAAGCCTCTTCTATTAGGCTTGAGGTTCTCTTACGTGCTGTAAATTTACGACATGGGACCAACGGCTTTACTTCCCTTCCGAAGGAGGCGGTGTTAAGGGTCTTCACGCCCGAAAAAAATCCATCTTCCTCCGCCGCGACTTTTGGGTATATGAAGTCAGAATGGTACCATTACACCATGGACGGCGACTGGGACCTACACATGATACACACAACAGACGCTTCATGTTTCCTGCTCCCAGTTTATTTGTGCTTTGGAGGACAAGCGGTCTACAGGATGTATATGAGGACAATGCAGGAAATAACGACCACTTGTATCGGGCCTCTATCCATGGTCGAGTGGTTTCCTGATATCCTGTCTTAGTTTTCTGTGAGTGCCGGTCAGAACAACTTATTATACATTCTGTGATTGTTCAAAACAACTGTGTGAAACACGGTTACGCCGACTGTGAGATGAGAAGTTTATCTTCATCTAAAAGTAGCAATATTGTGATACAGTAATGAACAAAGAAGTCTAGGAAATGTAAAGTGTTCAACAATATTTGAACAGATGTGCATGGCCAAACTCGACCCGGGCGTGAGTCAATCAACACAGGTGATTTGAAGACTCTAGTGAACAGCAAAATTGTACAAGACAGACGTGAAAGAAATCTCTCTTCTTTTTTCGCCCATACATTTTTTATTCTTTTCAATAGTGTACAGACTGGTGGCAGCAAAATTCAACAGCTGAGTTGTAAAGCTCGCACATAGATAAAAGTTATGTTTGAATAATGGAGGTGACTATATTGAAAAATAAAGTCAGTTTCAATCTTTGTAAAATGTCTCTTTAAACATTATCACATTTTTAAATTGTTAAATTCAAGTGGTATTTCCTCTGGATTTCACTCTTAGTAATTCAGTACGAGGACAAGTGCAGATGTGGAGAGCACGGGTTATGGTGACACAAAATAGCTATTTATGATGCAAGAGCGTACAGTTGTGGTTTTTGATTCGAGCGGCAATATTGTGAAACGAGACACAGTCGAGAATCAAAAAGGAACTTTACGATCGCGTACCATACAATGTTTTTATTTTCTACGAGAACTTTCTGATATTAAAAGAAAAGCAACGAAAGATAAAATAAACTTTAGCTTAAATTTGAGGCATTCACCAATAGTTAGTTCATTATTTATTTTGCAGTGGTAGGATAGATTGCGTTCAGTGGGTATACTTTCGCTTTGTGGTTGCTGGGCGCCATGACGGTACGGTTATAGCACGCCGTGATAAATCAATATGATTGTTGATGTGGTTGTATTATGTATTTTGAGAAAATGACAGATTTTGAGGGTAATGAAATCCTTAGAGCTGCGAAAGAATATTTGACACTTATGTTATTTTTAAAATCAGTAACATCATATCGTGCACGACTAATTTTAATTGTTTGTCTGTTGATCAGTGATGTATACAAATTAATATCGTGAATTATTTTGGCGAGCGTAAAGTTGGAATAAAATTACCTTACGCTTGCATTTGACGCTTGCTGCACTTCTTTGCCCGTGGATTCCGTAAAAATCAAGTTTGCGATCTGAAATGAGCTCATAATCTACTCAATTACGATCGGTCGTAGAAAAATACTTGTTCAGTCGTTGTGGTAAACAAATCTATTTTCGGATTTTTGGTGCGAAGAGGTACTCTGTTTAACCTGCATAACTGCGAAGTCTTAATCCTTCAAGAGCTGGTGCCAATTAAGTTTGGACGGCATTTTTATTTGGCTGGGTCATTTAAATTGTATGTAAGTGGTGCGTCATATTTTCATGTTCAGGTTTCAACGTTTGTTGTTTGTTTTCAAACCTATAGCGATATATTTAGAAGTCAGAAACGTTTCTATCAAGCACTTAATAATTAGAGTAATAAAATGTCTGGTTATAATTTTGTTATCAGTTAAAATTAAGTTTAAAAACTTGATTATCAAAACACGTTTATAGTTTACGTCATAAAATATATTTTTAAAGAAGTGCAATCCAAAAAATGAAAATTACTTTCCGATAATTTGCTTTAAAGGTATCTTATTAAGGGATGTAAGTATAACAAACCCGATTTGTTCCATTTACACGATTTTCTCTATTCGGCAACAAATAACTCCTACAAAAGCATATTCTTCTATCTGCTTTATGCCAATTAAGATATACATTAGTTGAAATGGTTTTATTAATTATTTTCTTCTAAGTATAAAGAGAATAAGGGAATATACTAGGCTAAAGCGATAATCAATTCCTTTACAAAGTGACACTCTGTGGTTGCCTTTACATGATAACGAGTAAAACAAAAGACATATGAACGGATGAGAGCTTCCCGCTTGAAAAAAAGTTTAAGTATTTTAAAATTGAAACAAATAACAAAGAATGTCTCGGAAACAGCTAACCATACAAAAGTATATCATAAAATCTTAGTTTTATCGATATCTAATTTTTGTATTCAGTTTTTGTCTATCTGTTGCAGCTTATATCAGTTATACAAAAGTCATCAGAATGAATAGGACCTCAGGGACTTTTCCCAAGACATAATTTCATTTGTCGTAAAAATATCTTAAAAATACATTTTGATCAAATCGTTATAGCCATATCTAAAAAATCAACATTTTCGATAAACATAAAATTTAAAGGGTAGTTGGAGGGGGAATTTTCCTGAAAGTCTTTGTATGTAGCATCTTTGTAGATGCTGAACTTCTGACTTTTCGTTTCTGAGCTATGCTTTCCCATCCCCCCCCCCACAAACACACACGCGAACCTTAGTATGAAATACTTTTTATCCAGGGGTCCTCAAAACATGCACTTCCGGTGAAATCTCGATATAGAATTTGTATATGGAATACAATAAATTCGCTGATTACTATGCACGTAAATAGTAATTGGTAGAGGAAGTAAAAATGGCATTTGTGGTTCAATATCTGTCGGAGAAGATATTTTGATTACAGTAATTACAATAAAATGTATACAAATTATTATTTCAAGAAAGCAATTAGATATTAAACTAAAATTTTATAAGCATGTCTTTAAATTACTAGTAATGCCAGTTAAGGGAATTAAATCTGTAGCTCTAATACTTTGGATAATATTCCTCATTATGATGGACATACTCAGCACAGCACGAGAGAAGAACGCTGGGGCGAGAACGCGCGGACAGGGACAGTGAAGGGCAGGGAAAGGCTTCGCCATATCAATAAAAGACATTGAAGTTCGGCTAACAGCCTAACAACGGCAGTCTTTGAAACCCTGAGTGACAGAAAAATACACATTCCAGGGAAGTGATAATGCCTCTAAAGGCAGTCAGAAGAGCAGAGTTGAAGAGAGCACGAATCAATTGAGAAAGTGCAGTAAAGCTTTAAAGCGCCAAAGAGTGTAAAGAGAAAACAGTGATCTTGTGATTTGGCTCACTTTTTGGAGTAACACAGCCACGCCTACAATGTATATGGCATTTACCACTCCAGAACTTTATTATTATTACTATACGGGACTTCAAACGGAATATACACATTATAGTTAGTGAGAAACTACCTTGTGATTGACATTCCTGCTGACACGTGGCTGCCTCGGTACGCTGTTACCACATTTGCTCACTGTCTGTCTGCAACGCCACAAGTTCCACTGCTACCTCTAAAATGACTTCTTTCCAGGCATTTTCTGCCAAACTTCTCGTATATTGAACTACTTTTTTCTCACTAGTTATCTCATCTATTCCTTTCAACATTGGGTTCTGTACTTCACTAAACTAAAAATTGTATTATTTCGGCTAAGGTAGCCTCAACTCGTTTATCACAGCTGTAAGACATTTTCAAATCACAGGGTCACTTGTGGATGAGAACAGCAGCAATGCCCTCGTTATAACGATTTAAAAGTAAATCCATACGGAATCACTGTGGATAACAACCAAACTTTTTACAAAATGAACTTAAACAATCATATTGCAAACAGTCAGATCAGTCAGGTATGAGAAAATTCCCGCGTATATCTCCACTGAACCCGTAGGTGTTGCAATGCCGACAACATGATCTCTCTGACGGTTATGTATTCTTACACTATGACTGGTCAGCAACCTGACGAGCCCCTGCCAGCAGACGACACACCCCGCAAGTATCAATCCCAAGGACATTTCTCACCGACCGTAGGGAGTGTACTATGAGCGCAGTTTTTCTGCGTCGGTAGTTTTGCGGGGTAATCGAGGATAGGAGAAAAAAAAGCCCGTCCGCCTGTCTTTCCGCAGTGTTGTCAATGTGTTTGAGGCCATCAAGTCATTATACATTAGATAATTTATTGCGATCTAGCTGGATTATTAAACGAAACACAGCGCAGTGCATGTGTGCAAGCTCTGAGATCTATAAACAGAATGTAACCTGATAATAGGTTGTATAGCGTGCTTCTTGTTTCAATGTTGTCGCTGTGCTGTGCTTCCGAAATTGCGCGGAAACTAACGAATGAGGAATCCAAGGCCTAAGAAAAGTTGCTGATCAGTATTATCTATATTAGAAGGGCGTATTACGTAAGTTGATGTGATTCCAAGAAATAGGAAATCTCACATATTGTGAAGTCATAACATAAACATGTTTTCACAAAGTGTTAATGAAAGAAGAAAGCATTATCGCTCTGAAGACTTCTTACGAAACCGGTGTAGGGAATTGAGACAACACTTCGCGTCAACTCTACCAACGCGTAAGGCTATTTTTAATATAATTACTAAATTTGAAACTAATTTCTTGTTTAGGATGCACTTCAAGCACGATGGAGCTCCTGTGTATTGTACATTAGCTTGATAGCGTTTTCATTGGAAGCATGCTTGGTCGTCGTGCTGCAATTGAACTCGCATCACAACCCCTCAATATTTACACAAATGGATGTCTTCCTTTGCGGTATGTTTAAAGAAGTTAACATATTTAAGGAAACCTCAAACTCTTGAAGAGCTGACTGGTTACATTTGAGGATGCATTCCACAATCAGGGCAACGTTCAGCTCTTTGCACGTGTCTGTGTTCCAGGTGGACTTCAAAATTGTATTGATGAACAAGAAGGACATTTTGAACACAAAAAGGAGCATTGTATATTACAATGTATATGTAGACCTGCAACATGTTCAAATTACTCAAAACTAAATTACAGCAATTAATAAGTGTGTCGTTAATTTTTCGCGCATGCAGTGACATTTGTGCACCCTGGGTGCATTTGAAAAATATTTCATCATTTATCTTGTGTGTATATTTATGTTTATCTGTGTAAATGTAAAACCTTGGCAAAATGTAATACGTTTTCATTGATTAAGTAAATAGTAAACCATGATGCTTTTCATTGCTAACGTAACGATTAACACACGCCGCTTTTCATTGCTAACGTAACGTAGTGCCCAACACAAGCCACTTTTCATTGCTAACGTAATGTAATGCCTAACACACGGCGCTTGTCTATGCTAAAGTAACGTAATGCCTAACACAGGCCGCTTGTCATTGGTAACGTAACGTGATGCCTAACACACGCCACTTTCCATTGGTAGCGTAACGTAGTGCCCAACACACACCACTTTTCATTGCTAACGTAATGTAATGCTTAACACACGGCGCTTGTCTGTGCTAAAGTAACGTAATGCCTAACACAGGCCGCTTGTCATTGGTAACGTAACGTGATGCCTAACACACGCCACTTTCCATTGGTAGCGTAACGTAATGCCCAACACACGCCACTTTTCATTGCTAACGTAATGTAATGCCTAACACACGGCGCTTGTCTATGCTAAAGTAACGTAATGTGTAACACAGGGCGCTTGTCATTGGTAACGAAACGTGATGCCTAACACACGCCACTTTCCATTGGTAGCGTAACGTAATGCCCAACACACGCCACTTTTCATTGCAAAAGTAACGTAATGCCTAACACACGCCGCTTGTCATTGGTTACGTAACGTAATGCCTAACACACGCTTGTCATTGTTAACATAACGTAATGTCTAACACACGCTTGTCATTGTTAACGTAAATAATACCTAACTTACACCGTTTGTCATTGGTTACGTAACGTAATGCCTAACACACGCTTGTCATTGTTAACGTAACGTAATGTCTAACACACGCTTGTCATTGTTAACGTAACGTAATGCCTAACACACGCTTGTCATTGTTAACGTAACGTAATGCCTAACACACGCTTGTCATTGTTAACGTAACGTAATGCCTAATACACGCTTGTCATTGTTAACGTAACGTAATGTCTAACACACGCTTGTCATTGTTAACGTAACGTAATGCCTAACTTACACCGTTTGTCATTGGTAATGTAACGTAATACCTAACATACGCCGCTTGTCATAGGTAACGTAATGACTAAAACACGGTAGTTATCGAAGCAATTATATTACACTGTATTTAACTAACCACATTATGCAGCCTGAAATGCTAGCAATAATATTACAAACTGAACATACCTATGTTGCGTAAACACAACGTGATACATCAAATCGAGGCGATTTTTTTTTTTTTTTTTTTGGTAATATTAAACACCCGCTTTTACTACTTGTGGCACTGCAGCCGATGATACTTGGAATAAAGATGGAGCACCGGTGGAATGTGATGGCTGGGGAACGGAGAACCCTGCGCCACTTTGTCCACCATAAAGCTCACATGCAGTCGCCTGAGTGGTCTAACCACTCGGCCTCAGCGCGGCCCGTGGAGAATCTGAGGCTATGATTTACAGGACTTTCCTTACCCACTTTCATTTACTTTTATACAACTGCCGTACACTGTACTTACAAAAGCCTATTTTTGTACCTACTTGCACCTAAAGTTTGCAACAGTAAGTTTACTACGTATTTCATTGTAAATAAAGGGAGGATGCAAAAATTCGAAGCGATTGTTAGCTGCTTAAACGCGTTATATGTTGGCCTTCAAATCCCATACGTTTTCAACGAGGTCCTGGGAAACAACTGAATAGCGGTACAGAATTAAAATGAGAAGTATTGAAAACTTAAGCCAATAACGGATATCTCGGAAATTGCTGATACCACAAAATGTATAGGAAATATGATGCAGCTTAAACAGATATTTTTTGTAGTACGATTGGTCTTTGTCTAATGGTTTGTGTATTGCAAAAATATGCAAAATTCCTTCCGACTAAAGAGGCCTTCACATGCTATTAGCAGAAAACTCAAGATGTGCATTCTCGTGCATAAAATGTAGCCCAAAATGAAACGGAGCTGCTAATGTTGAAAGTGACCGAAACTCACCCCATTCTCTATAAACGTGACCACCTCTTCTTCTGGTGCATAATTCTAGCAACTGGATTTGTAGGATAGTGTGGTAAGACACAAGTGGTTTATTCATTTAGTTCGGCTATTTTCCGCCGTTGAACACATATGCATTCCTCCTAAATTTTCTACTGTTAAAGTATGCCTCACCCGACCGCGACTATTATTACTTATTACTTTTGAAACAATGATTTCCTCCGTACTCTAGTCTGTATTAAAATAAGTAGTTCCCTCACAACTATATCACATTTTTGCTCTGCGGATGCTCTACGCCAAGTCACCCAAAATATGTCGCCTGATCAGCAAGAGCATTGCTTTCTCTTTTCCTGTTATGTTCCCCTCGGGTCAATGCTCTACCCCTAACGGTATACAGTGCTACCAGCTCGTGACAACCCTGCTACTTAGACGTGTTTAAAGCCTTTCTTCCCTGTCCATTTAAATGTCTACATTTGTCCCCCTCTTGGTATAAATTATACATGAGAAAAGAGAACAAAAGACAGGAAAGCAAAAGCATGTTATACAACTTGCAATACACCAATATGTTTTAAATGCGCAAGAAGCATTCATTGTAACATCTATTGAAGTTTTGTCCTGTTATTATATGTATCTTGTTTATAACTCTTTTATTAGTTACTTTTATTTCTAAACTGATATTTCAAGCTTTCTTGTTACAGTAAACTATATAATTAAGTTCAACGTGACTGATTCTTAAAATTGGTATATTTTGACTTTTGAAAATCACATATATGGTAAAAAGGTCCTGTATGCATGCATTCAGAAGCGTACAATATAGTTTTTAACTGATTAATATTGAAAGACAACTGAATATTAAATTTATGTTTAGTTAATTGCAATTTATCATTCTCATCCTTCATAACTCACAAAAGAAATGGGTTCCCTTGAACATACTATAACGTTTGTATTATAAAAATACACCATTTCGGTTAAGATATAAGTATGAGTCAGTCAGTTATTGGTAATCCGCAAAATGCAATTATAGAAATTTAACTGTATCAGAAGATCATTTGAAAAATAAAGTATATGCAACAAACCTTATATATTGAAAGAACTAAAAGAAAATATCATGTGAGGAATTCACCGAGTTTTAAATATTGAACTCTTGGGTGTAAATGAAAATTTTCTGAAAAGATGCCTTTTAAGTTTATTATCAGTGTATTGTAACCTTTGCTAAGAGAATATGAGGTGACTGTACGAAAATTCTTTTGCCGGGTGTCCGGCTGAAGCGGCCGGCGTTTAAGCCGCCGTACTATGGCCACAGTGTGAGAGAAAGAGAATTTATTTCAAACTTAAGGGCATTAAAGAGCAGGAACTCAACTTTTTTCTTGAAGCATTATGATTGACGGACAAATACAGTTATTCGCAGTACATGCAAATACCATTTTTGTAAAATAAGTTTCTCACTCATAAGCCTCCAGAGTCACAATTAACTACGCACAGTAATTATATTTATTTGAATTTCGAAACTGGAAAGCGCTCGTTTTCTGTTTATGGTTTCATAGCTCCTCCACAAGCACCGGAACAGTAAACCGAATAAGGTGAGAAACGGTGGGATAAGAAGGGAAAGGAAAGTTGGAAGGGAAGATTGCTGAGGAGACGAATTGTCACAGCATTCCCTTAATAACTCGTGGGGAGTGCGCTTATTACACTTTGTGTTCCCAGTTTATTAGACTTGGTGTCAGAGTAACTTCTCTCCGCTTTGTGTCACTACCTGCAGCTCATAACGCCACGATTTGTTTTGCTCACATTAAATGCTTTTCCTCAACTTTACCACACCACTACAATCTTTAGAAAGTTCTAGCACAACGTCATCTGGTCTCGGCTATCATTTCATAGGGAACATAACTGGTGTGTACGAGTGTCGTCCACAAAGTAAAGCATGATTTGGCTTAACTAAATAATAACGAAACACTCTTATTTATAAAGTTACAACATCAAACTATTTCTCAATTTAATCTCCATTCCGTCAAGACATTTATTGTCACGTGGTACCAGATCTGTGCCGATGTTATATGTGGGTAGGGAAGGTGTTGCATGGCACCTAAAAACTCGATACCGAGATTTCCCCACAAATATGTTTTGAGACTCCCTGAATCTAAAAAAAAAACATTTTTAGAAAAAGGTCCATGTATGTGTGTCTGGACAGCATAGATAAAAAAAAGGATATTAAATACCAAACTTGGTATTTAAATTTATTATTGCCCGCCTGGGTAGTGTGGTGGTAGAGTGTCTGCCTTGCATTCAAAAGGTCGTGAATTCGAATCTCGCTTAGGGTGAGTTACTCGGATAAGGTTTTTTTCGGGGTTTTCCCTTATCCTGAGAAGACGAATGTCGAGTAACTTTAAGCTGCATGGACCCCGAGATCATTTGAGCACCATTTCACCATCGTCTGATATGACCAACCAGGTTAAAGGACGTTAAGGTACAAAAAGAATGTTTATTATTGTCCAAGAATGCGACACGAAGATTTTCAATAAAATCCCCCACCCAAAACGACCCTTTACATGGAAACATTTTTGAAAACTTTGCTTTTCTCAAAAATGGCTTTAATATATAGTATCATAATAAAAAACATTAAAGTTATTCACAACACAAATAAAATGTACATTTTGAATTTTCTGGGAATAGCCTTTATGAATAGCACTTTATTCTGAATGATTTCTGCAGAATTTTGCATAACGGTTAAACCGTAAGAGATACGCAAAATCTTACTACACAAAAAATATAGATCTCGTTAAAACACACAATTTATGTCATATGCATTTTTGTTGTAGAGTTGACCGTTTAAAACATTCCTTGTTATTAATTTCAATTTTTAAATACTTATACCCTTATGAGACAGGAAGTGTCCGTTTTTCTTTTGCTCCACTCCTGGCCAAACAAAGACGCCAATTTCAATGACAATTCCATAAAAATAACTATTAGAAATTTGACTAGCACATTCCTTTAGTTCCCTTCTACTTATTAGAAACTAAGTAATAAGTGAATTTTGCTAATGCTTAACTCAATTAGTATATTGTAGAAAGAAGAATAATCTTTTGCAAGTAGGCTCACGTGACTTTCGCTAACTATTTTACAAACAGACTTCTTACAAAAGATAATATATATACTAGCAATGTCTTCAATGAGGAAACGACGCATACTTTACGAACAATAAGTGAAGAGCCAGTGTATCCGACAAGTACCGGAGTGGAGGTTCATCAGTCGTTATGGAGGAGCTAAAAGCAAACGTTTAAAAAGAATTCAGGGAAACCGGTGTTTCTCTTTGGACACCGTATTGATATTTTGGGCGGAAGAGATCCGGTACCACATGACAATAAATACATTGATAGCAATGAAAACTAAGTTGACAAATAGCGTAAGGCATATTAATTTTTGTAAATAAAGTTTTGTGTTGATATCTTTCGTTGTTAGCTATGGCAAATGGCCCTGGTATAATTTAACATAAGGACTATGACTACATCAGCCTGTTAAGGGTATACGTATGGATATTTGTATTGATAATTGAGGATAGTGTAATGGACAACATTACATCAATATTTCATGCTTTGAAGTCTAATAATTTTGGTTACTAAGAAAAGTATTTTCTCAAGTTGGTTAATACCTCTAAGAAAGCGTGGCACATACAAGCCATTTTAGTGTTCATTTTTGTGAGAGCGCGGGGCCTAGCGCAGCGTGGGTAGGCCTCGTGATAATGAATGTCAAGACCACTAGAACGAATCTAAAAAATGGAGCAGTAAGTCATTGTTTTTACTTGCCCAAATATTCATTATTTGTGTTATTTAAAAATACAGTTTCATAGATCAAGAAATAAGAATGGCAGTTCAAATACGGTTAATTGAAGATTAAATCTTATACTTATATTTCCAACACATTAGTTGCTTAGTATAACGTGTAAATGAATTTGAATGCTTTCTGCAAGGCTAATGACCCCTGTCTGTGTCAGTATCAGGCAATGAAATGTGAAGACGCGAAAGATAAGCGTGAACTTTTTAGTTCTGTGTGGTGTTAGAATTAGGGATGGGAATCAAAACGTGTGAATATGGGACGGCAAGTACAGCCGCTTTGCTATGTTGTAAAAGGGCTACACATTGTAACTGGGTAATATCCCACTGTCTTTCTCTGGCAGTGCAATTGTTGCATAATTAGCTGCCTCAGTTCACATCTCTGGTTCGAAGTATCTAGTGCCAGTGCCAGAGGCTTTGAACTCATAGGGGAATAAGCATCGTGACAACCTCACTCCACTTTCTTGTTGCTCAGACAGTATGCTTCGCGTATCACTGAGTCTTAACGATAATATAAGTAATGTTAGAAATAATAACGTTAAAGGAACACCGAAACGATAAAGGAGATTTTCTGAAATGCTAAAGTTAGACATTTATTTTATTGTTACTTTTTTTTTTCTTTTTTTTTTTTTTTTGTACAGCCAGTACTGACAAAAAAAAAAAAGCATGCTCACACAAAAATATATTCAATAATATTTTTATTCTGGATATATTAATTTATTTACTTCGCGTAATTAGTTAAAATCATCTCCTTCTACAGAAATTGATATATACGTACCATTCTTAAAAATAACATTCCTTAATGACTTTGTTAGAAATCGTCTGCTGAAATTTCCTTATAGTGGATAGCTTTTAAAAATATTGGGCAGCATCCGTGAATTAAAATATTTTTAGAGAATAGTACGAACGTTTCTGAGTGTTTGTGTCTGTGGCCCACAGACACACATACACAGACACACACGGAGACATTTGTCTAAAAATGCTTTTTGGGGGGGTTCAGGGGGTCTCATAACACATGCTTCTAGGAAATCTCGGTATCGAATTTATGGATGCAATACGATACCTTCTCTATACACTATGTACATAGTACGTATAGAGAAAGTATAATGTGTATGTTATGTGTTGTGACGAGATCTACATTTTTTGTGTATCTCTTATAGTTCACCAGTTATGCAAAAATCGTGTAGAATGAAGGGATATTCAGAGACTATTTCCAGAAAATTCAGTATATGTATTTTATTTGTCATATAAATATCTTCAATATACGGAATTTTAATAAAAATCGTTAGTGCCATTTTTTAGAAAATCACTTTACTGAATACGTTATAAAATAAAAAATTATCAAAAGCACTTCAACAACACGACAATCATACAGTGATCACGCCACTAACGGAAGAACTTCCTCTGGTGTACAGATGAGCTCAAACTGAACATGTGCGCCATCTGTGAGAAGACGGAGGACCACGTGCAAGACATTTCAGTCCTTCGCATGGACACGTATGTCTGGGAAAATAAGACAAAAAGTATCACGAACATATATGTGCTACCTCCTTTTACCTGCTGCTGACGAACAAATGGTTTTTATTTGTGGCAATTGCAATTCTGACGTCGAGAATTCCAATTATACAAAAGATAACAAAAATTGCAGTATTGTTTACCATGATTTGTTTTCATAGACATTTTTCTTAACCGTTATTTCATATAATTCTTATGATATAAATGATTTTTTCGTTTATCACAAACTTCTTATTTCACGAAATTAGCTAACCATGTCACAAAATTACCGACAATTTTTTTTTGTCTGAAACACGTCTTATTAATGGTACTTAAACTATGCTAGAAAAGTTTCATTGTTAATCTATGCATGAGGACATACTTGTAACTTGCAAACATAGAGATGTAATTAACTTGCTAGTCATACAATTATATTTACAGAATAGTAAATATATCACGAATGTACCCTTTTGGCAAAATCTTCCATGTAAAGGGTAGTTGGTGCGGGAGATTATCTTCATGTCGCATCCTTGGAAGACACTAAACTTAAATACGAAGTTGGGTATTTAATGGACTTTTAGTGTTTGAAATATGCCGTCCATACATACTCATGTGGTTCTTTGCCCAACTTTTTTCGAATTAAGGGGTCCTCAAAGCATATATTTCCAGTGAAATCTGGGTATCGAATTTTTGGGTACAATACAACACCTCCACCTACTACATTAATTGTACACTTGGTAGAGAAAGTAAAAATATCTGCAGCATCGTGAAAGAACTTTCTACAAATCTGCGCTTAAATACGGGCACAACCCTGGCCTTTTATGCTAAATGAATAGTTTATTTTAAGCACACCGAGATTTTCTGCACGGCATTCATTTTATTAGCAGTACATCCTTTTCAGTTGAAGCTTTTCAGTCCACTAATCATTTCTTTCACCCTTGAGAAGTGCTTTACTTGAACCAGCTTTAACTTTCGGTGCATTTAAAGCGTACAAAACCTCTTGATGAATGAATGTGTAGGCCAGCTTCCACTCCTGAGGAGGCAATACGGAAGATAATATGCTATTTAAAAGAGCAGCATTTTGTAATACGCCTACTCTAATGTGCTCATATTTGTTTAATCCTCGCGTGCTTAAGCTGCTATGGATATGTTTGAATATGAGTTTAACATACGGCTTACAGAATTCTGTTCACTGCACCTAGGTAAGCCGGTAATAAAATTCTTTCAACATTTGGGGAATAAAAACCTTACTATTCATGTATAAGTAAACGCTGCTATGTGTTCATCAGATTTTCTAACACGAGTGGGTAATTAAGTATTATAGAATTTGGGGCCTTACAGTGTTTTAAAATTTATGAGATGAAGTCACCTGTTTGGTTTAATCAGAGATAGCTCAGTATCTGTAGCCCAAATGTCGCGCATTTGATATGTACAGATATAACGTTCGTGCGTTAAGGGCATGTATGACTGAAATTTCATGAAAAAACATTCCTCAATACAAAAAGGTATAATTGGGCACCAAGTGCCATTTTTGAAAGCATTAGAAGTGAAACTGCTTTAGACTTGGCAACAAATACCTTAGCTTGACGAGATCTCATTCACATCAGGCAAAACAAAAAACCAAGTTGTGCAGAAGAAATGTTGCAATGCAGGAAGAAAAGGACAGAAATGGCAGAGGAGAGGGACAAGGAAAACTGGGTCCAACATGGTGGATTTTGATGTGAACCATGCATTCAAAGCTTTCCTTGTTTTCTCGCAATTGGTATCTTCAACGTTTTTCTTCCTGTAAAATGCAGAGCAGTTTTCTGCTTCAGAAATAACATTTTCTGTGCATGTTCACAAAGGAGCCATAAATAAGGATGATCTTAGGTATTACTGTCTGATGCATTTAAGCAATATTTTCAATTTTCAAACACAACAGTTATATTTTTATGACAAAAAAACAACAAAACAACAGATTCAAGACTTTAAAAAACGTTGACACCTAAACCAAAAAATACACAAGGAAATCTAGGGTCAATTGTAAATTTAGATGTATTATGAACCTAGGGTTAAAATATTAGACCAAAAGTTTAATATTTTTGCGCAAGGGACCTTTTTTGTGACGTGTCAAAAACAAATATATTTAACCACAACTTCCTAAAAATTGGAGCAAAGTGATTTAAATTTGCACTGTAACGTATTTGATTATATTACAGCTTTGGTTTAAATTTCAAAAAGTTAACATTGTTAGTTTGGATTTAAAACTTTCAGTCAAACATGTCTTTAAAAGGATTGTTGAACACAAGGTGGGTGCTTCGAGTTAAAACACCCTTTAGGGAACTGGCCCGAGTTACATTTGTTTTAACCGTCTTGTTTATCAGTGAAGACGGTGAGCGGGTCAAGATCATTGAGAGGGGTAAAACGAAGGTCACTCAGGCGAGTTCCTCGGTTGCGGGTATAGCTTGAAATAGTCCGCTGTGTTCTGCAACTCTTAACGCACTAACTTTATGTAGTATCCTTGTAAGATGTTGAATTTAGATACCAAACTTGGTATTAAACGGTTGTTACGTTTTTGAGTTATGGTGTCCAAACACACAGACCTTTTTCTAAAAATAACTTTTATTCAGGGAACCCTAAAACATGTGTATCCAGAGAAATCTCGACATCGGGTTTTTGGTTGGAATACAATACTTTCTCCACCTAAAATCCATTTGACATTAATAGATTCATATAAGCTAGGATTTAAATTATTAGGCATACTATTCATAAGAAATGGGTAGCATTTTTCATCATAAGTCACAATATCAGGTAGCATAAATGGCCTACATTTGACTCGTGTTCCTTTGTACGTTAAAAGAGTAGCAGACTCAACGGGATTCATTCAAGTAAATACCCGCCAGTGGCGAACTGGCGTGAGCGACCGCTTTACCCCGCTAGCTCATCAGTGGAGATGGTGAGTGGATCGCCTCTGGCCCAAATTCACGGTGAAGGTGGATGGATTTTTTTTCGCACTTAAAAATCCTTAGCGTGGTTTCCTCTGGAGGGAAGTAAAGTTGTTGGTCCCGAGTTGATTTACGGCCCGTAAAAGAACCTTAAATCTGATAAAGAGACCTGTGTTACGCCCGATATGGAATGAGAGTTGATAACCGTAGCACTCAAAAAGCGTTCATAAATACAATTTTATTTTCCGCTCCATTATGGGCCACATTAATGCACGCGAATATACGCACGGTAGAGATGGTATTTTTTTTGTAGTGTTTAACACCCGCTTTTACTGCTCTGGCACCGCAGGCGATAACACTGGTGATACATGAAGATGGAGCCCCGATGGAATGAGATGGCGGAGGAAACCGGAGAACCCGGAGAAAACCCGTCCCTGCACCGCTTTGTCCGCCAAAAATCTCACATGTGGTCGCTTGGGATCGAACCCGGGCCGTCTAGGTGAGAGGCGAATGGTCTGACCACTCGGCCACGGCGCGGCCCGGTAGAGGTGGGCAATCATCCAAATGATACAGGTAAGTAGGGATCACACCTACCTCCCCAGCCGGAAAATGGGATTTTTGGTCACAAGCACTGCTTATCGCAGCTGCTCAATTTCCTCACGATGCAGAGTGGCACCGGTCCAGTTAGAATTACTAGCCCGTAGAATCCCTGTAGGGCAAGGACCTTTTAGCTAGCAAGGTGGCCAGTTTGGGAAGGATCCTCATACTTTTGATGCTACATTCTCTGCGATCCTTGGCCACTGTCGTCCAGTTGTGTCCAAAGTGAAGTTCTAGATCGTCTGCCCAACTTTTTTTCTGCCGGCCTACGCTCCTTTGGACGGTTCTTGGATCCCAGGCAGCCGTCTTGTTTGCTCATCTGTTGCCGTCCGTCCTCATGACTTGGCCCGTCCACTTCCATTTGATGAAGGTGGCAGAAGATATTGCGTCTTTGATGCCTGTAATCTTCCTCAGTTCTTCTTGCGGATTCTGTCACGGAGGTTGACGCCTAGAATCTTCCTCTTCAATTTCTTTTGGCATGTTGCTAATATTTTTCTTTCTCTATTTGATAGGTCCCAAGTTTGGGCTCCATATAGTATGAGAGGAAGGTTGCAACTGTCCGGTATATCTTTTTTCATTCTTATACTGTATTCTTTGCCTGTGAGGATACATTTCAGGCTCCAGAATTTTGACCATGCTGCCGAGATGCGTCGTTAGACTTCTTTGCAAATAGCGCTGTTGAATGTCACTATTTGTCCTAAGTAAGTGTATTTAGTGGTCCTATCCCGGTACCTAACGTCCGTACCGCCATGATTGGGATCGAACCCGGGCACATCCGCTGTAGCCCTCTGTGCCATGGCTCTGGACTGCAGGTCATGCTTACCATTCACATTAGTAAACACAATGCACATATTCTCAGTTGATTATATTCGTCATCAAATGAGATAAACTCGGAACATCTGCTCTCGAACACGGTTCATTTAATTCGAATTTGTGGATCTCACCAAGGTTATAATTGTAGGCATGTTTAACGTTCCCTCCGTTTGCTGATACCATTTCACGCAGATTGAGTGGAAAATACGCTTAACGTTTGGTTATCGATTATAGACTTATGACGCTGCAACTGAAGTGAAGTGATTTTATTGGCTCAGCGATCGATCTGTGGTCACGAGTGTTGTGGGCAGAAGTCTGTTGGAATGAGAAGAAAAACCTTGTTCAGTCAGATCGGAACATATACGGTTCAGTGAACAATCAGTTGTTTAGTGGCGATTATTGGAATAACACTTGCCAGAGAGGCATTAGGCAAATTAATCCCTACTCATCATCTGTGCCGTCAGTGGCTACTCAACGTTCCATCAGGGCACTTACAAAGGATCTTGAAGCATTACACAGGATACGTGGGATGTATGCGGTTGAAGATGGGCGATTACACTAGGCACCAAAACGAAACTGATTATGTGTGTATATGTTCTAACATTACATTTCTATAAAACTCATAGTTAAATTCAGTTGCCAGCAAACAATAGCCTGCTTATCTTACTTTCTATATATGAACAAATTCAAATTCTCACAAATACGTACGCTCTTAAAATGTTTTCTAAATTATTAATTATTTATTATTGTGACAAAAACTTTCGTTTTACTCAACTTAATTTCTCCCAAAAACTGATTACAATCACAAACCGCTCACAAATATGAGGTACGTCCAGAAAGTAAGTTCCGTTTGGTAATAAAATTAAATTGTGTACAGATACAGAATAAGTATTTATTGCACAAAATTCTACAACTCTTAAACTACTTTTCCACATAACTGCCGAAATTTTGCAGGCATTTGTCATAGCGTGGCACAAGTTTTGTATACCTTCTTCATAGAAGTTTGCCGCCTGTGTCTTCAAAAAGTTGGAAACATTTTCTTTCAGCTCTTCGTCATTGTTGAAGTGCTGACCCCTAAGGAAAGACTTGAGATATAAGAACAGATGAAAGTCGCTAGGAGCGAAGTCAGGGCTGTACGGAGGATGGTCAAAGACGTCCTATCTAAATCCCTGTAGGAGGTATTTCGTCACAGTTGCATAGTGTGGACCCATCTTCTCACCATTGAATCACTCATCGCATTTTGTACATAAACTTCGCAAATTTGCCGATACATTTCAATTGGTTTCACTTTCCTAGCATTCAGAAAACGAATCACAGATCTGATTTCACAAGCGGCGGGATTTTCAATCAACACCGACATTGTAAACACGCACAACAAAGCGTAGGTGTCTAACAGCGATCTCAAAATAGCGCATGTTTCTTCTCCTTGATACAGAGCGTCTACAGCGCATGTGTGGAACTGCGATCGCAGCGCTGCAGCGGAGATAAATGGAAACGGAACTTACTTTCTGAACGTACGTCATAATTTTCTTTCCTCGATCCCATCTGCAACAATTCTGACATATAGTTTCATTTCGACGTTCGCTGCGGCGATGTCTACTATTTGCTACGAATTTCGTATCCTCACTCAGTCAATTGCTGCTTGCTAAGCATTCCTAATTTAAACCGAACTCTGGGCAGGGTTCCGATTCCCTTTATCTATCTGTCGAACACGTGGCAGGAAATTTCCAGAAACTGCCGCATGTGAAAATCATCGTAGGTGCCATAAACTCAATTGTGTAACAACGCGCAGCTTTGACATCAACATTTTTTCCAAAATCACACGTTTCCAGTCCCACAGGGACAACAACCACAGATTCGATTCAAATAGAATTAACCGCCGGCACACGTGTCCACTAACGCAGATGTAACAATGGACGCCAAAAATCAGCAAATCGTTCATACACCTTCGTGAATACGGTCGCAGAACAGTCACTTTCATTATTATTATTATTATTATTATTATTATTATTAATAATTTTACTGTTGTTATTCATTTTATTATTATTATTATTATTATTATTATTATTATTATTGTACCGTCGCCGTACTAACCATACGGAAACTAATATTGAAATTTCGAAATTTTAGGGATGCCACTGACTAATGAAGTTGAACTCGAGCGGAATAGCTCAGGCGGCTTCATCTGTAGCCCGCATTTGGGAGGTCACACGTTCGACTCCTTTAGCCGGCCTACCTGTCCCATGGGATTCTTTCGAGGGTTTCCACGGATCGCCAGGCGTATGCTGGGTAAGTTTATTTCATCTCCCGAATTCCCGGTCCCACCCTGTCCTTTTCATTCTCATTTCATTCATCCTTCACCCTGTGTCTCGTTCAGTGTTGGAAACATCGGCGATGGTGCTCGGTGCGGCGTGGCAGGGAAAATAGATGCAGGGAAAAGGATGTCTCTATCTCCGACTTCAACTGGTTGCCGGGATGACGCGGGCGTTTGACGCTATTCAGTGCGGCGGATCCGATTTCTATCTGGACACTGTAGGGATCCTGTCATGTCTGTGCCGTCGTTCCTAGTTCCGGCCACTCAGTGCATCCTCTCACTCCATCCCTCCCTCACTGTGGAGCCGTCTTGTGGTAGTAGGGAAGAGTTCGGTGAAGAGTTCCCTCCGACCGTACCCTATTCTCATGAGGTGAACGAATCCCAAAGTTCGTTTTTGAACTGTTATCATAACGGCTGTTAGGGGTGAAATGTGTACAGTAGCTTCTTCAGGTCATTCAGTTCACCCGCAATAACTCGGTGTTCCTGGAGGGAGAGTTCGTCTGTTTGAAATATCTCCCAAATTCCCGAAAAACAGATGTATACCAAGCACACATGGTCCCATCGCTTTATGTCACGATTTATACCTCCTGTTTAATATTTATTAGTGTTTAGCATTTTAATTGTTAAAATCTGAGTTCCATACACTTAACTTTCTCTACCTGTTCGACAAACAAGGTATTCTTACCGAAGATAATTCTTTTCTGTATATATTTTACATTTATCTCCAATAGCAGAACTATTCTTATTACCCTCTTCTTCCTTTTTACAGAAGGGACGTAAGGGAGTACACTATGCTAACACGATATCAATGTCTTCAAAAGCTATTGTTATATAATTTTGTTCTTTTTGCATGGTTAGGAGTAAAGGAAAAGATGTGAAATGAAAGATGACCACGTCTGAGAAAAATGTAGGTAGTTTAAAATTGGAACCAATAACAAGGAATAATTTGGAAACTGTAAACTACGCAAAAATGTATATGCTACAAATCGTGTGCTATAACCAAATCTTAACTTTTTGTGTAGTAGTTTTTATCTATCTCTTACGGTTTACTAGTTACACAAATGCCATACGAAATGAAGACGTCTTCATAGTTAATTCCCAGAAAATTCAAATTATACATTTCGTTAGTTAACAACCTATGTTAAACATATGGTATTTGAATCAAAATCGTTATAGAGTAGTTTTGAGAAAATATATTTTTTAAAAACTGTGCAATGTGTGGGATAGTTGTGGGGGCATTTTCTTGAAAATCTTCCTGTCGCATATTTTGAAGATACTGACCTAAATACCAAGTTTGGTATCTAACCGATTCTTCGTTTTTCAGCTATGACACGCACATACGACCTTTGTCGAAAATGGTTTTTATTCAGGAGTCTCAAAACATGTATTTTCAGTGAAGTTTTAATGTCGAGTTTTTGGGTGGAAAGCAATACTTTCTCCATCTACTATGCATATTGTACATACGTAAAAACCCTAGAGAATATTAATAAATGAGCAATAACGATGCAATATAACGATTTAAAACAGTTAATGGGGTTTTAAACTGAAATCTGAAATACGTTAAAGTAATATTTTAGAAATATGAGTGTCATCCAAAAGGTGACAGACAATTTTGTATAGCTAAATAATAACGAAGTTTATCAACACTAAACTTAATTTACAAAGTTACTCTATTTTCCAACGTAATCCCTACTGTTATCAAGGTATTTATTGTCACGTGATAACGGCTTTTCAACGCAGATGTACTCGTCACCGCTAAAGATCTGAGCCAAGATGTCACTGCCACTTTGAGGTCTTCATGGCTGGGAAATCTTTTCCATCCAAAAAGTCATGCTCGGTGTCCAAAATGAAACACCGGTTTTTCTGAGTTCTTTTATCAGCAATTGCTTTCAACTCCTCAATAACGATTAATGAACTTCCACCCTGGTATTTTTCGCACACACTGGTTCATCCTTGATTACTCGTAAATTATGCGTCATTTGAAAATGAAGTTTTGGTTGATAAGTTTCGTTATTATTTAGTTATGTCAAATTGTCTGTCACTTTCCGGACGACCCTCGTGGGTGTTTTCTATTTAGGGACGTCAACGTAAACTAGGTTTTCATAATCGGGATCGTTCTCCAAGCCTGCCAATAAACATTATTTCAGTCAACACAAAGACATTTAAATAAACGAGGGAATCCAGTGCTTCCACATTTATGACGGCAATACAGACATTATTTCTATAAAACTTGGAAACAGCCACCTTTCATATTCTCTCATCATTGTATCTGGGGCAAACTTGTATCACCATAAAGTTTATCGTGCTAAATGTTATGAACGACGTCAAAACATGAATTGAGACTGACGGAGCTAATAGAGGTTTAACATCTAAACCTTTACGATCCTCCATCTATCGAAGCTTTCAGGACGCTTCGCAGCGCCGTGAATTTATTTTCATAGGAAACACACCGACATAGATGAAGAAACGTGGTCAGCTTCGGAATTGATATCTATAAGATTTTGTGGTGGAGAGAGAGAGAGAGAGAGAGAGGAGAGTATAAAATAAATCCCTGGCTTGAACAGCCACAAACACGGCTTCTATTTCCTTGAGGGCTCTTCATCTGATCTGGTATTAAGAAAGGAAGCGACCAATGGAACCCAGCATTGCTTCTCATTTCCTTGCAGCGATTCGAATTCTGGTTTCCTTCCCCAGGATTAAAAGGACGTCTAATTTCAACATTTACATAAACCAAAAACATTTTTTAAATATTAAATTCCACATAAGATTGTTCGCAGACGATTGTATTATTTATAAAAAGATTCAAAATACCATGCATGTGACCGCTCTTCAGGATGACCTAAATGAAATATGTAGTGGGCCGCCACAAACAAAATGGCAATTAATGCTGGAAAAAGTAAGGTCATTGGTTCTTCATAGATATCATATGGGTGGGGAACAAATTTCACAGTTGGACGGCTGCAAATATTTAGGAGTGTGCTTGTCAGGTAATGCCAACTGGGAGAATCAGGTAAATTCAGCATCTAAGAAAGCGTGGAAGACATTGCACTTCGTAATGAGGAAACAAAACAAATAAAATGTATATCTTGAATTTTTGGGAATAGCCCCTCAAGACCACTTCATTCCAGATGACTTTTGCATAACTGTTAAACCGTAAGATAGACAAAGCTTACTATACAAAAATGCAAGAGTTGTTCAAACACACAATTTATGGCATGTATAGCTTTTGGATTTAATAATTTTCGAGATTTTTCTTGTTATTGGTTTCAATTTTGAACTATATAACTTTTCTCAAACAAGAATTTACCCTTCGTTTCAACTTTTCTTTGTTTCACTGAAGACTATGCAATGCGAACCAAACTTGAATCATTGTTCACATATTGCCCTGCTTTCAAAGATTTGACTGTCATTTTAAACTAGTGTAGTCTCTTATTTCCCTTCTGCTTAGTAGGAAAAAAGTAATAACACAGTTTTCGATGATTTTCATCTCGATTAGTAGTAGAAGAATAGTTGTTTTTAAACCTACATAGCATGGTGTTGCTATTTGGCAACAAAGGCGATTAACCAAAGGTTCTAGTATTTTTAGTGGGCTTCTTTTCTAATTTCGTACCGCACTAACGATCACGGCTATTCGAGTCGCTTCACTTGTGCTGCCGGTGAAAGAGATATAAATACCAGTTCGCGAAATAGAGGAAGAGCGGCATATGTAGCAAAATAATTCATGCAATATAGGGCTATAAATAGTTTGTTTGCAGAACAGATAGAGAAGGTCATTTGAATGAAATATATGATATATTTTTGATTCGTCATCATCCTTTGAGGGTTTCAAGTTTTAGCTTACAGGAATTGACAAAAAATCAGGCTAACTAGTTTATTTTCTAAAGTCAGACATGTCAAAGATTCACTTGTGAGCTAGATGAGTCGGTGAACTTAAGGTTGTTTCTTTTTTTTTAAAACAGCAGTATCCTTGTCATTCGGCCAGTCTGAAGCACTTCAGAAAGAGATACACTTCTTCTAGTTCACAGAATGTAACTGGTTTAGGGTTAGAATTATTAACAGCCTTCCCTGGACCCTGGACCCTGGACCCTAGAGCAGATCATCGGAAGCACGCTCTTGTGGTCTTTAGCTACTTCCGTGACCCTAGGGAGGGAGGGATGAATAGACACACCCAAGGCGATCAAGTCCGGATGACGATGGGCGTAGGCATGGATGGAGTCCCTAGTTACAGTTGGCACGCTTCCGTAGTCTCCCTAAGACATGCTCACGGGCTTGGAGCCTCTCGGCGAGGCCCCGGAGGGCGGGTCCCGACCGAGAGTTCTTGACGATGACTCCAGCTTTTATATGAGCATCCAGCCGCAACCCGCAGAACACCATCGCCTGCTCCCTAAAAGAGATGATTAGGAAATGATGGGACCCTGAAGCTGCCCTCCTGGTGTAATGGTTACCATGCTAGACTCATATACCCAAGGTCAAGGGTTCAAACCCGGCGGAGGACGATGGATTTTTTTTGGCGTAAAAATTCTTAGCATGGCTTCCTTCGGAAAGAAACTAAAAAGAACTTCAAGCCTGATAGGTCTCTGAGCAAAATTAATCGGTCATTCATGCCCAATACAGAATGGAACGCTGAGGCCTCCGAGCAAAATTAAGCGGTATTTCACGCCAACATAGAATGAAACGCTGAGAACTACAGCAGTTAAAGAGCGTCCATAAATAGAATTCTATTTTAGGAACATGAAATGGTGGACCGAAAACTTTTGGCGATGCAATGAACCTATCCAGCATTCGCCTGGCGACCCGCAGAAACCCCCGAAAAAAACATAGGCTGCGCGGGAGTGGAACCAAGGACCTTCCGGTTGTGGGCTACTGACTAAACCACCTGAGCGATCCTGCTCGTTCCTGAAGTGTCTGGGGCTGTAACAATGGTTGCATATAGCTTGCATTTTGAGACTAAGTGACTAACAAACTGATACATTTTTAAAGAGGATTAGAAATAAAGAAAATTTCATCTTCACAGTTGAGGTGCACAAGTTATGGTTTTCAAGAAATCAAACTGAAAAAGCACAGCTAAAGATAACAGCTTGAGCAATTTTCGTAACCAAAGCAATTTCCTTGCTTATTGAATGGAAGTTAAGGCAACACATCTGTGAAGCTTGGAAAAGCAATAGTATCTTATTGAAATGTATACGAGTTATTATCAGCAATTACTGTAATCGTTTTGTAATGCTTCAAAATTCTAGCTTTCCTGGCTGTTTAAATGTTAATTGTTTATTGTCTAAGGTCATTGTTCTAAAAAGAAAATTTCCACACGATATATGATAAAAATGCATATCTGTTAATTCCAGTTTTACGATAAATGAGCTAGAAATAGAGAAAATATATTATTTCTGTACAGTTTTAGAACCGCCTAGCGTGTAATGACTCAGAATGAATAGCTTGTTTTTGCAGAAACGAAAGCGCATCATTATCATAAACAGGTTCACCTAGTGTCTTTTTAGGCAAGTTTAAGAGCGTATAGCCAGAAATTAAGGTTGTAATGTTGCCACAAACTTTACTTTCCAAACATCTCCTTGAAATTTATACCAGTTAGTGTACAGAATAAAAGTGATAGTTTTGTCAAGTATACAAATTCTAGCTTGCGTGGTTATTTGAACAATAATTGTTAATGTTTAAATTCTTTGTACTAATGAACAGAGGCACGTGTAGCACTTTTAAAATTATTCATATAAAAATAAAAACTTTTTACGGCAAAAGAGTTTACAAATATATGTCATATTATATGTTTATAGTGTTCGTAATTATTGTACAAACAATTAATTTTCGCATTCCAAAAATCCCTGGGATGTTTCAAAATGTAATACTTATTTCTAAAAATTGGAGCATTATTTCGGAAGCCTGAATGACCACCTTCTTTAATGTGCTTTTGAGAAATAGTTTAAAAGTTTTAAATATATTAGTAAACAATTACATCTTGTGGATCATTTTGAAGACGGAAAAGTGTTTGAAAAAAAACTTGCAGATAACAAGGTTTAAATTTGCAGCTGCATGTTAATAAGCATGTGCCTGCACATTTAAAATTTCATTTAATTGGTGTTTGAAGTACGCCAAGTGGGAAAAATGATGTGTTTGTCTAAAGTATAGACAAATTTGAAAATTTGAAATTTGAAATTTTCACAATCTTGGTCATATTTCACACCCTTAATTGGTAGGTGGGGGCAAGACAATAACGTCACATTTATTAACCAATGAACGCAGAGAAGCGACAGTAGTAAAGCTTAAACATATTTTTTCACAAGGACCTCGCGTAGGTAGTAGGATTCGACACCTGCAGAGCTCTGTTTACATGACATGTGCGCGTGCGACCTTTTTTTCACCTCATCAGAATTGCTCATAACATAGGCAGCACGTGCCGGTGAAAATTACTGAAGAGTCGTGCTGCTAGATAGGTAGAAATTTAAATACTTAACTACTAATACAAGGAAACAAGATGTATAACCATTTAACCGCCTCACCGATAAGTTATGACTACGTTTTCTGGCCATAATCGCCGCATGTGTGTGAGCGGCTTGTTTCGGAAGTCACAGCTGATTGCTACCATGCATTGTTACCCTGTGTAAGTTGACGCGTGTGCCATCGACGATTACTTTTACATCGATGCTCCGATTGTTGTACCCGTATGGGTTTGTGACACCTGCAACTGCTTCTAGAAGTTTCTAGCCATGTCATGGACAGCTGTAAAAAGGAGAGAATGAGACCGGTGGAGTCAGTTTCAACTGGGAATACATGGCGTGCAGCAGCTGAGTCAGAGGTTCGAGCGTTCAGTCTAGCCACAAACGCATCGAGCGTTGAGAGAAAATCTACAGCTGCATTGTTGCAAAGGCATTCGAAGAAACACCTTTACTAGAAAACAGATTTTTATTTATAATCAGTGGAAGAAATAGAGTTGCTTGTTGGAGTAATACAAAGCATTTTGTTAAAATGTTTATACTTTTAATTTGGCGCTTAAGTATCTTGCAACCTGTGTACTTGACAAGTACTGAATATGGCTTGGATATGTAGAACGACGGACAGTAAACAAGTTCAAGATACGAAAATCGCATTTTAATCAAAATCTTTTGGGTAATTTTTGAGAAAACAACTTTTTCAAAAAGGGTTAGCTTGAGTTTTTTTTTTTAAACCTTCGTTCACATCCTTGAAGATATGAACCAATGCTGGTATTTAACGGTATATTATTTTTTTGAGTTATGCTCTCCTCAGACAGACAGAAACGTGCGCGCACTCACGGACTTTTTTCTAAAAATCTCTTTTTTTATTCAGGGGACCTCAAAACGTACATTTCTCATGTAATTCAAAATCTTCTCGGGCTTCTAGCCAGAAGAAGCCCGAGAAGATTTTGAATTAACACGTCGCCAGGAAAGCTTCAGTTCTTATTTCTCATGTAGTCTTGAAACGGAATTTTGGGTGGAATACAATACTTTCTTTACCTACTGTATGCATAGTACATGTAGAGAAAGTAAAAGTTTCCAAAAGAACTCGAATAGCTTCTTTTTCATCCGATATGTAATTTTAAAGTAGTGTAGTTTACTCTAGTGCAGTAACGTTTGTATGGAGTGAGTTTTTTTACAGAAAACAAAGTTGAGGTTATGTAGGACGGTCCATTAAAATAGCGCTCCTGTTGCTTGCTTTAAGAATGACTTCTAGAGCGTAAAGATGCAACGCAGCGTTCTTGTAATTGGATAATGACCACCAGAACTGGGAAGATGGAACTAAATCTATAAGGTTGGTTTAACAGAGAAGGTACCTTTGTTGCTGCTTTGTCGTGCGTTCTTTCTTCCCAAGCCCAACTTCAGGGATATGCGAACATTTCCATGTCGGGTTTTACTGCCGCTTTAATGTTATATAAATGCCACAGTAACTCACAGTTTCGGTTTTGTTGATTGTAAATCCTTCATGAAACAATACCATACAGGTTTTGCCATATTAATATCATATGGCATATTATATTATTTCAGAAGTCGTTTTTCATCAGCGTTACGCGGATTCAACCAGAAAGTGACACACGGTTTCACATAACTAAATGATAACGAAATATACCAACACAAAACTTTATTTACAAAATTACAGCACCTTACTCTATTTCTCAACGTAACCTCCATTTTGTCAAGACATTTATTGTCACGTAGTACCTGTTCATCAATGTCGATGTTATACTTTTCTACCACCAAAGAACCTATTCGATTTCTTGAATGCACAAAAGGTTCGGCAAGTCGAATTTTATAGCCAAATAACGCGAGTATGTGGTGATAGTGCAATGAACTAAATTTCAGTGAGGAAATGGCGCATAATTTAAGACTAATCAAAGAAGAACCAATGTGTACGATAAAGACCGAAGTGTAAGTTCATCAATTCTTATGGACGAGTTGAAAACAAATGTTGATAAAAGAATTAAGAAAAACTGGTGTTTCACTTTGGACACCGTACATGACTTTTTGGATGGAAAAGATTTCCCAATCGATGAAGACCTCAAAGTGTTAGTGAAATTTTGGCTCATATCTTTAGTGGAGGGAGGGTAAAAAATCTGCAGTGAAAACCCGGTATCACGTGACAATATATAACTTGAAAGCAATGACGATTATGTTGAAAAATAGAGTAATATACTATTACTTTGTAAATTAAGTTTTGTGCTGACAACCTTCTCTATTGTTTTGTTATGCCAAGTTATCTGTCATTTCCTGGATGGCCCTTGTACCATAGAGCAATACAATTCTGATACAAAATGACCTCGTGGTTGACCTCGGATGCAGAAGGAACACAGAAATAAGGAGTATGTAACTTCTGGGTTAATGTGCCCTGACCGAATGAAATTTGCTATTCAGAATGTTAAATTTGCATCTAAGCTGCTTAGGCGGAAAATTACTCTGCTTTAAAAATTATAGTGACAAAGTGGATCTAGGTATTTCAGATTATTTTATTATTTAATTTATATACAGAGTTTTAATGGTTCCATATTTTTAAACAATATTTTTCTCCAGTCGTCTCTATCCATCCATTTAATATATTCTAGTCCTCTTCCTCTCATTCCAGTTCTTATTTCACGCATTTGTGTGTTTCGAAGTCTTCCTTTTCCTCTTCTTCCAGATGGATTCTATTCCAACGCCTTTCTCGGTAACGTATCTCCATTAATTCTTCTGTCATACCCGTACCAACTCAGCTGTGTACATCTTAGATAGTCCAAAATTGAGTTCGTAATATCAATTTTTTTCCTATAACATTATTTCTTACTTTTTCCAAACTTAGACATTTCGCTGAGCACCTTAAACACCTATTTCCATCGACATAAGTTTTAATTCCAGGTTTTATTAAATTTTCACGTTCTAGCTCTCTATGTGAGATTACTTTTCACCATTATGTTAGGTATCTTTATTTATTTTTCTTACTTGTCTGTTCAGGAGGATACTATTTAGCATTGATGTTATACATTTTACCCTAATTTATTCTGTTTTAATGTTACTTTCCTATCTTTTTATGTACGTATTTTAACCCCAAATACTCAAACTTTACATGCTTTCTGTTTTTCCAAAATTAAACCTTTGATTTTTGTTCCACAACTTACATAAAACGTTGCCTTTCTAAGTTTATTTTCAAACCCAATATGCATATTCTTCTAGTAACTTTCTAAACATGAACTCCATGTCCTCATACTCTTGCGCAATTACTACCTGGACATCCGCAAATAAGAGTGTCCACCTCCAACTGGTACTCCCATTCGTGAGTATTCTTTCTTAATCCTTATGTATAGATATCTTAAATAATGTGGATGATATTGTGCAAGTCCTTTTGTTACTTTAATTTCTTCTGATATTACTTTTCATATTTTTGTGTTAGTTACAGCGTTCTCGTACAAATGTTTTATTGCATTAATGATTAATCCGTTAATATTCATACATTCTAATGCTTCCCACTGCTTATATAAAGGTACAGTGTTATAATGGTTTTCTAAACCCACCGAAGTGACATAAATTTGTTGTACATTCTTGCTGTTATCATTTTACTATCCTCATTTTATTATTATGATTATTAGTAATATTAATATGAATATTATCATTAATAATAATTATTAGTAATATTATTATTACTATTGTTATTAATATTATTACTATTATTATTATAACTACTATTATTATTACCATTTCATAGATAATGGGCATTAATATCTACACGATATATGTATTACATACGCACTGTTTTATTCCCACTATTTTCAAAATCACTCCTGAGGGATATAGGTTGGCGCACGAAAAATCGGCCTCAAGTACTAGACTACTCATTGTCGCCCACCAACCGGCATTACTGTTGCGTCTAGTTTTGCATTGTCAATACAAATCTAATCTAATACGAAAGCCGTTTGTTAAGACGTGAGAAGTAAATATCTCAATGAGATATGTCCTCCTCAAGAAAGAGTCTTGGTTAAGACGTGTGAGGTACATATCTCAGTGAGATGTGTTCTCTTCAAGAAAGAGTCTTGGTAAGACGTATGAAGTAAATATCTCAGTGAGATGTGTCCTCTTCAAGAAACAGTCTTGGTTAAGACGTGTGAAGTACATTTCTCAGTGAGATGTGTCCTCTTCAAGAAAGAGTCTTGGTTAAGACGTGTGAAGTACATATCTCAGTGAGATGTGTCCTCTTCAAGAAAGAGTCTTGGATAAGACGTGTGAAGTACATTTCTCAGTGAGATGTGTCCTCTTCAAGAAAGAGTCTTGGTTAAGACGTGTGAAGTACATTTCTCAGTGAGATGTGTCCTCTTCAAGAAAGAGTCTTGGATAAGACGTGTGAAGTACATATCTCAGTGAGATGTGTCCTCTTCAAGAAAGAGTCTTGGATAAGACGTGTGAAGTACATTTCTCAGTGAGATGCGTCCTCTTCAAGAAAGAGTCTTGGTTAAGACGTGTGAAGTACATATCTCAGTGAGATGCGTCCTCTTCAAGAAAGAGTCTTGGTTAAGACACATGAAGTAAATATACCAGCAAGATGTGTTCTCTTATGACAGAATCGCAATAGTGGGGGTGCACGTGTCTTCCGGTTCATTTAAAAAATCGGGGACATTTTTGTGAAGAAGTTTTCTGGTGTTTCCCTGCCAACAAAGAAACAGTGTAAATGATTTGGTGACAAAGTAGCGTACTACAGAATAAGTTGCAAACACAAAAAGTAATCCCTCCGTCCGTTCGTACACCTGCTGTGATCGTGGGTATTCGAGAGCGAATGATCTAGAGTCCAAAGAAATCGACACATAAATTTTGTCGTAACAAATGAATGTTTCGCGCAGTTCTTTTCAGCGTGTTTTGCATCATATAGGGATCAACCCCTCAAAATAACATGCAACCAAGAACTGAAGCAGCAATATAAGGCAAAACGTGTGAATTACTGTACAAACAATCTTAAAATTCAAAAGTCAAAGATAATAATTAGCTTGTTCATTCATTACTTTTTAACTTTTTCCATTTTGTGGTATAAAATAATAATAAAAATACTAGACATAAAATGTATGCCTGACCACAACTTTTGACAAAAATATTAAGAAATGTAATTTTAAAAAGTGGTAAATGTACCTCAGTATTTGTAGGAGAAGACAGAGTTTGATTTTAGTAATTCACTTCGAATAAGTTAATTGATACAGAATTAAAATAGACTTCTGAATGAAATTTAGTGAGGATATCTCTTTTACTGCCAGTAATTCTTGTACAAAAATGTTCACCTCAAGCTTTAATACTTTAGAAAATCACTTATTACTCCGGCTTCACTTTAGCGGCTGTTCTTCCTCTCCTCCTGTTTCGATGCTAAAGCAAATGTTTTATTATTTATAGTATAAAAGAATACGGTGCAACTCGTTGAGAGTATGCAACAAATCGCTATATTTTTGGGCAGTTGTAGCCTAACAAAGCTGGCTGCTGTATGTTAACTGATTAATTACCTCATGCTGGGCAGTCGAAAACACTTACATTTTGTTTTAAAAGAGGTCAGATTTACAACATTACTCATAATCTATTTTAGATACTTTACTTTTTTAACTGAATAGTCAACAAGAGCACCCAAAATAGCATCGAATGATAGATATTTCGATGTTAATGGAACTGAAAAACAGTAAGCGTTTAAAACAATTACAACGGTAAGGTAACTCAAAATTAAAAATGAAACATTTTGAGACATATTTTATCCAATAAGCAGTACCAGAGATAAAGACTGTCAAGAAAATATCTGTGATCAACGAAGTGTAAAGTTTTCTGGTTCCCCAAAGATGCTATGCAGAAGAAATTGGCCAGGAGCATGAATTCGCTATCTCTAGCAACACTTCAAACTTTACACACTTTCGCCGTTATGACAACAATCCTGACCACTTTCATGATTTTTAATGAAGTATAGAGTGTTTCCACACGATAGCGAATCAAGATGTTCAGCTCTTATGTCATACATAAATATAATTTCCAAGAGCAATAAAAATACTCAATAAAACACCTCATGGTGATCATGGATTGGTCAGTTTCCATCAACCAAGCCACGCCATCGGCCCAGGCTGAGTGAGTTAACGCATGCAAGCTGGGGAGCACCGAGTCGCGTGCTTTAGTAGTGTTTTTTCTAAACATACCGACATGCTGCACAGTGGTTAACTAACATTAAGGGATTCCTTGTTTTAAAATGTTTACATTTAAAGAAATGTATTCTTCCATCACACCCTATCATTATATGAGGCAATGAATGAAAGCCTATTATTGGGGAAGTAGGCAGAGACACTTTAACATTAATGATCTTGAGAGTGGAGGCAAGAAACTGCTAAAGGCAACAGAGGCAAGTATACTATCAGAATACTACCCAAGTATTGTAGATAAAGAAAAATACATTCCTGTTGAGGTTGCGCAAGAAGCTATTTTACAGTTTTTTACTCGTAATACTAAATGAACATTTGTACACTTAACAGAAAGTTTGTACTGATACAGACAGTTGTCGAAAGCTTGCTATCAAAATGATTTCAAAATGATTAGAACAATAAGTACTAGATACTCGTGGTTAGGGCAGCATAGTATGTTTCGCATTCAGTAGATTATCGAAACCGTCCGAGTCATATGTAGTGTTTTAAGCAGGTAACTGCCCTTTTCCCATTTACTTGAAAGCTAGGTTTGCTGATAATGAACAAGAAAAATCCCATTTGTTTTCAATAAAACAAGACCCTCTGAGGTGTCAATATGTGAACATCACACACTAGTGCTTAGTGCATGGCCCAATATCAAAATTGAGTAATTTTCATTGTTAAATAAAAGCATAACCAACGGAGTTAGCAAGATACGACATTTAACTTCAGACTAGTTTGGGTATAAGCTAAAAGGCGTATATTCTGTCGGCCTTGGTTCATAACAGCACGTATAACTTGAATTCAATATGGGAAATAATATTTTATATAGTTAAAACGGCCTCAGAAAAAAATGTATCATTAAAACTCCAAAGTGTTACATTCACATGGCTTTCTTTACCCATTCTGTGACACATTATTCTTACAAATGCCTATTCTATATTCTACTTCATGCTAATCGTAATAACAATTAGCAGAAATGGCTTTACCAGTTAGTATTTTATAAGTAGAGGTGAAACAAGTGATTATACTAGGATAAAGCAATAGTAAAATCCCTTAAAAGTTAATCGCAATGTGAAACAATTGAAGTTAGATTCTCTGAGTATGGCAAGGAGTATAAATTATGATATGTTCCGTTCACATGACTTTCTCTAGCTGTTTCACAAACAAACTTTTCTTACAAAACATTATTCTTTTATCTACATCTTGCTAATCGAGATAAACATTGGCAGAAATAGTCTCATTACTTGTTTCTTTGTAAGCAGAAGGAAATATACTGGGCTAAAGCGGTAGTCAATTTCTTTAAGAGCCGGTTTCTATGTGAAACAATTGAAATATATTTCTCTTTCCTTGCCAGAAATAAACAACAGACTAAAGAAAGATGTCCTACCATTTGAGAAAATTTAAAGTAGCTTAAAATTGAAACCAAATAACACGAAATATATCTAAAGCGGCTTACTCTGCAATATATATCATAAATTGTTTGTTTTAACGAGATCTACAGTTTTGGTACAGCAAGGTTCTTGTCTATTTCTTACAGTTTACCAGCTATGCATATTTGAGCAAAATTCATCCAAAATGAACAGGTCCTCGGAAGTAAGTCCCAGAAAAAGGTACACATTTTATTTCTGATGTAAATATATTTAATCTACGGCTTTTTAATCAAAGTCGTTACTCATTTTTGAGAAAAACAAACTTTTCTAAAATTTTCCGAGGTAAGGGTCGTTTGGGATGGGAGAATTTTTTTTAAACTCTTTGTGTCAGATTCTTAATAGGGACTAACCTTAAATACTAAGTTTGATATTTATGGCCTTTTAGATTTTGAGGTATGCTTTCCACGCGCGCGCGCGCACACACACACACACACACACACACACACACACACACACACACACACACACACACACACACACACACAGTATATTTCGGAAAAATCTCGACATCAAATTTTTGAGTGAAATACAATGTCCTCTAGCTACTAGTACTAGAGAAGGTAAAAAAATTAATATGAAACTAATTGCGACTTATTTGAGAAATGTTTAATAATTTTAAAATGGAAGCCAGTGAAAAAGAATAACCCAGAAATGATTAACTCTCCCAGAAGGTGTCTGACAAATTTTTGTTTTAACGAGATCTATGTATTTTGTGTAGCAAGTTTTTGTCTACCTGTTACGGCTTATCAGTTATGCAAAATACATCCAGAATAAAGGAGTCTTCAGAGACTATTCCCAGAAAATGTAGGATATACATTTTATTTGTCATGTGAATATGTTTAACGTTCGGTATTTTAATCAAAATTGTCAGAGTCGTTTTTGAGGGAAATAAAATTTTAGAAATGCGTTCCAGTAAAGGTCAGTTTGGGGCGGGGGAAATCTTCGTGTCGTATCCTATTATTCTTTTTGGATAGTATTTAACGCCTGCTTTTACTAGAGATGGCACAGCAGGCGATGACACTGATGATATATGAAATGGAGATGGAGCACGGGCGGAGGAAACCGGAGAACCCGAAAAAAACCCGCCCCTGCACCGCTTTGTCCACAGCAAATCCCATATGCGGTTACTTGGGAGAGAACCCGGTAACCTGTCGTATTCTTGAAAGAATAAACACCAAGTTTTTCAGTTATACTGCCCACAGATACGCACACACTGAGCTTTGTTTAATGAGTTTTTTATTCAGGGCTTCTCAAAACATGTATTTCCGGTGAAATCTCGACATTGGAGTTTTTGGGTGGAATACAATCTCCACCTACTGTGTTTACAATACATATATGCTAGGGAAAATAAAATGAGATGTTTTAACAGAACCGATTTGTTTGAAGGCTGTGTTTGATGTGATCACTATTTTCTCAAGATACAAGAAAATCTATACTAGCTGTAAAATAGTGTAATATTTCGTTGAGGATAGAGATGACAAACCTAGTTTTATGAAAGTAGGTTTAGGTAGCTGCACCAGGTTTCGTTAGCGGATAGTTCGCTTCATTTGCCTTGTTTTAAAACAGGTCCTCAAAATGCTAGAAGCAGATGCTGTTGTCTCTGCAGGATGAAAGTGAGGAGCGAAGAAAGGATTGGGAAGGTGGGATTCGTCAATGTAATTTCGTAGTTAATAGGATTGGGAAGGTGGGATTCTCCAATGTAATGCTTACAGGAAAGCCAAAGATGAGTCACAACAGTCTCCCGGAGGAAAGAAAAGACACGATGAACCTCGAACAATATGGAGCACAAAGTAAAATCAAATCTATAATACTACATCCAGGCATCTAGCTCCTTATATCAGGACGCATATTGCAAACCTTGTAATTTATTTCTTCGTAGTCGGCTTACCCTCCCCGTATTTCGGACTAACATCCCCTAGGACTTACAAGCGGATGTCTAGGGATCAGAAGCCTGTCGGGGAGCCGACGGCACGTAACCACAGAATGTAGAACCTGCAACGGCCCGTAGCTAGGCATGGGGAAGTGCAAGCGAAATGAATGATAACAAAGGTGATGATGGGGCAATTAGTGGAATGAGTGGCGGGTGAAAGCGGAGGATCCAGAGAAAAACCCTCAGACGCTGCACTTCCACCACAAATCCCACATGCGGGCGCTTGGAATCAAATCCGGGCCACCTAGGTGAGAGGTGAGCTGTCTAACCCCTCTGCCACAGCACCGTCTAATAATTGATTTACCACATTTAATTTTTATCGTACACCATTGTTTTACAGATATGGCATATATCAATAACTAAAATAAGTAAAAGATAAAATATATGAAATAGCATCACATAAAATAAAATTATATAAAAACAGTTACCCACCATGTCATATGTATGTATACGAAAGTTAACTAACGTATTATTAGTCACTGGAATCCAATAACATAACTGGTAACAGTTATTAACCTATGTTCCTAAAATTAAAAAGAGCTAATAAATAACCTACATTCCTGGTCATCTCCAGAAAATTCAAGATATATATTTTAAATGTGCAAAAATGTCTTAAGCATATGGTATTTATAGCGATGTCATTTTTGCCAGTATATTTAAGGTCATTTTTCCCACCTTGCAAGAGTCTCTCCACTCCATTCACAAAAAGCAAATACTGCATTGATGTTACAGTTCAAGTAGATCGAAAATAAAGATATACTTCTCTGGGTCTTCTCTGTAAGTTTAAAAGAAAACATATTTGCACATTAGAATGATTTACTTAAATGATTTTTTGTTTGAATGTATCGGTGTTTAAAAAATATTCAGCTAGATAAATTACAAAACTGAGCACTTTTTATCCCTTCAGGTACCAAGTACCATGTATGTACGTGCATAGTCTGTAGAGAAGATATAACATTCCACCCAAAAACCTGATCCCGAAATTTCACCGCAGATAAACGATTTGAGGACCTCTGAATTCGAAATATGCATTTGTAGAAAAATTATATGTGTGTGTGCGTGCGCGCGTGCTTCAACAGCATAACCCAAAAACGAAAACTTGATTAAGTACTAAAATTGGTATATAAGTTCAATATTTTCCAAGGATGCAACACAAGGATGCTCAAAAAAATCCTATCGCTCCAAATTAACCTTTATATGTAAACATTTTCGAAAATGTTGATTTTCTCACAACTGGTTCTTGACTAAAATACCGTATCTTGTTTACATGACAAATAAAATGTACATCTTGAATTTTCTAGAACAGCCTCTGAAGAATACTTCTTTCTGGATGACTTTTGCATAACTGCTAAACAGTAAGAGATAGACAAAAACATACTACCAAAAATGTACCTATATTTCATTAAAACACACAATATATATAAAACGTGGCAGCCAGATTTTAAAAGATATGACTGTTGGCGTAGTGTAGTGTATCCTCTTTTATCCCTTCTACTTACAAGGAGACATTAAAGACAATGTTTATCTGGATTAGCCCGAGGTAGACACAAGAGTGAGCTTTTCAACAACAAGGATGTAGAGAAAGTCATGTGAAAGAAACACATCCAATTTGTTTCTTGTACGAACAAGAGTATAAGTTATCTGATTATTTCTGTTTTTTTAGTCATGTTATTTTATTAGGTTTACTTCGCCATTGTGGTCAGTCCTATTTCACGTCTTGGTGAATTGTGTTCTTTTCGTCGGTGATATTTGTAATTTTGTAGAATGAGTCCTCCTCACAGCAGCGGGCAGCTTAAGCTAACCAAATTGTCAGTGTTTCGTAGTGTTGAGGTGATGGTCAACCTCAAACCGAGAGATAAATGGCCATATCGCCGGACTTGATCAACTTGCAGCGTTCTTGATTCAGGAAGCCGAAACAGTCCTCCCTCACAGCAGCGGGCAGCTTAAGCTAACCAAATTGTCAGTGTTTCGTAGTGTTGAGGTGATGGTCAACCTCAAACCCGGAGATAAATGGCCATATCGCCGTACTTGATCAACTTGCAGCGTTCTTGTCTCAGGAAGCCGAAACAGTCCTCCCTCACAGCAGCGGGCAGCTTAAGCTAACCAAATTGTCAGTGTTTCGTAGTGCTGAGGTGATGGTCAACCTCAAACCCGGAGATAAATGGCCATATCGCCGGACTTGATCAACTTGCAGCGTTCTTGATTCAGGAAGCCGAAACAGTCCTCCCTCTTTTTCAAGATCCAGTGGAGTGCTCCCCTACCAACCAAATCACACAGCGTTGTAGGCAGGTATTCGGGAAACAAAATTCCAGGCGCCAGCTTCTCCAGCCACGGCTGGCACCATTCGGTTAGATAGCTACTAAACAAAGGCCAGCAACCTGCCGACAAGGTGCTCCAAAGTATCAATGTCGGAGCAGAGGGCACAAAGGTTAGATTGTGCGTATCCATGTCGCCAGAGTTTTTCTGCTGTCGTTATGGTTTCTTTTAACACTTCATAGACCGCCTCTTGGCAATCAGTTGAAATATGCTTACAGAATAACTTCTGCCAAATAATGTTCCATCTTTCTTTAATCCTAGGAGCAAGCGGAGCAGCAGTCAACAGACGGTTGAGGTTCCGGGTCTGCTCGAAAGGTGTGATCTCCGTGCATGTGTCCAGAAGGTGCGACGATGGGTTTAAAGCCTGGGAGTACCGTATGATGTTTCCTGTAATTACTGCTCCCAAAACGCTCTATCGATTGAAGAACCATTACCAGAGAGTGACAGGATGGCAGTTTTCCCCAATAATGCCAGACATTTCTTTGTTATGTCTACTAATCCACATCCACCCTGGGATCGTGGCAAGCGCAGTTGAGTCAATATTAAAATACTTATGTATGTATGTTTTTTTTCAAGCGGGGATTGCGTTTGTTTTACTCATGGTCATGCAAAGAGATTCGAATTTCAATCGCATAACAACCTGCTTTAAAATATTTGACTATTGCTTTAACTCGGTATATTCCCCATATTTCCCTTCTACTTAGAAGAAACTAGGTAGTAGGACCATTTCTGCCAATGTTTGTTTTGATTAATATGATGTACATAAAAGAATAATCTTGTACAAGAAGAGTTTGTTTGCAGTACAGTTTGAGAAATTCATGCCCTAGGTGACACCCATTTTACAGAGGGGAAAATGAAACCATCCACTTTCGATATTCTCTACACTAAATTAACTATTGGTCGCAAGATACGTTTAGTGCAGTCTGATGTGAAGAACTTGTAGCCTTGGTGCGGGAAAAGTTCATTTCAACATGTGGCTTATTACCAGGCATCTAAGCGGAGAGGAAGACAGGCCTAAAATTAGCCGTTACAGCTTCATTTTTTTTTCGACTAATTGAGCTCCTAAAGCCGAAAGTGTTTTTTTGTTTTCGGTGTATTTTCACTATAAAATTTCAGACCAATCTGTGACATCAATGTGGCGATAGCCTATTGTTAATTCTTTCTGCAGTAACAGCAGTATGATATTGTTGAAACACTGGTCTCAAGGTAACAGAAAGAGATATGTATAGAGTGAGATAGCGGATTTCGGAGTCGGCTGGCTAGAGTGAAACTATTATAATCAAAATAGTTACAGCCATTTTTGAGGAATCAAACTTTTCAAAAAAATGTCCATTAAAAGGGAATTTGGAGTGGGGAAATTCTCCTGAATGTCTCCGAATTCATATTTTTGAACGCTTCTGAACATAAAAAATAAGTTTGGCACTTCACGAACTTTTCGTTTTCCTCCCCCCACCCCAAGTGCACACACTAACGTCTCCAAGCCCAATGACCATCCCACTGTCGGGAGACCAGAGTCGGTGTGCAAGCCATTCTTCGACCTGCCAGACACCATGTGGAGTAATCTTTCCATTGAGCATGCATCCGCGCCATGTTCCCACACCGCCATACACCACGAACCTGGAAGCATATATGATACATGAGAAAGAAATGGAATGAAGGAAAAATGATGAAATGAAGTCATGGTAGACGAGATATTACCCCAGTTTTCGCCTGACCACTACGAGGAAACCACGAAAGAGCCATGAGTCAGGATGGGCGGCCGCCGGGGATCGAACCCGGAACCTCCGGATAGCAAGTTAGCACCTCAAGAGAGCACGTTACCATGGCTCCATCTCGCTCAGCATTGAAGGCTGAGTTACGTTCAAACGCTGCTATTTCCCTAGAAGGATATGAGGTTTAAGCTTGAAAAGGGAGAGTATTACTATTTCGCATTCACACATCACATAATTTAATAAATAATATAATCTGTAATACATCTCAGGATAGGCTAGCTCTCCCCAAGGGAACAGACAGGCTTGGAGTTCTGCTTTAATCAATTATGTATGCGTCTCCGAACTCTTGCGTCAAATTAATTCCGATGCTGCGAGCAACAAACTTAGTATTTTGGAGCAGAGAGACATTTCTTGAAAATGTCTGTGTAGGCCCCACAGAGTCTTGAACGATCAAGCTTGAAGAACTTGCTTGTAAGCTCCTCCAGTTTCGGATATTTAAGAAAATTGCCTCTCCGTAGATTAGGGGACTGAACCTCGTAATGGATCGCGGCTACTTGCTTCTCTTACTCTATCATCAGTTATCCATTGTTAATTTGATAATGTTTCATAGAACTTGGGCTCTTCTGACTTCAAATTGACGAGAGACGTGAGCTGAACACATTAGTGTCGATGTCCGCAATGTTTACCAATTGGGAAAAACTTTATTTCGCTATTACTACACCTTAGGTCAGAAACGAGCATTTGCTTCTTCGGGAACCACATGTGGCTCTTGACCTTCTGGTATACGACAGAAGATGTCGTTGCGGAAGTTCAGTATACGTGACAGTTATATGCTATTATGACGTAGCCTGTTGTGTAGCAGTGTCAGGCCACAGTAGTATATACAGATATTTAGAAAAGAACCACGTTTCGTATTATTGGTGAGATTCATCTAGTATATTCTGCTAATTCTCAAGCCTTTTTATTTTTAAACGGTTTTCTTGATATTTTTGGATTTTTGTATGTATGAGTTTTTAGCTCATGTTTATTTCAGTTTTGGACATTTATCGACCAAATTTGGAAACTAACAAATTACTAAACTTTTAATTTTGTTTTAATTAATTTATTTAAAGTTATATTCTCTCTACAAAAGAAAACCTTGATAAACTTTTAATTTATTTTTACTTAAGATTTTGTCTCTTTACAAAAAATATTATAATATTTTTGTAAAAAATATATTATCGTGTTGTAAACTATTTTTGTAAAAAGATTATATTATAATAATCTCTGTAAATTATTTACTTTGTCATATTAATAGCTTAATAATACTATAAAAATAAAATATTTTTGAACTAATTAACACAAAGTTAAAAGTTTAGCAATTTGTTAAGTTTCTAAAACTATGCAGTTAAAAGTCAAATAATATAGCAAAAATGACAGTTAAAAACTAAATTTCTAAAAAATCCAAAAATAGCAAGAAAATCGTTTAAAATGAAACAACTTAAAGGTAGCAGAAAATGCAGCAATAAAACCAAAAGTGATCCGTGTGACTAGCTATATACTATTGGCCACGAATAAGATCTAATTGGTACATTTGTGATGTCATATTCGAAGGCTGAATAACAAAATGTTAGTCTTGCATTTTGACTGTTACTTTCTGTAATTGGAACACACACCTGTGAGTGGTAATAAGTAAGTAAAGGAACACTTGAATGGGCTTACCAACAAGGAAGACATTAAAATATAGTAAACATGTGAGATACATTTGATAGCGTCGCCCTACAGTTGCAACGGAATACCAGCAGTATCATTTCCCTCCAAAATACAAATGAGAATAAGACATCTAACCAGTAAATTCCGTTACTAGAAATTCTAAAAAGATATATAGGGAAATGATTTTCACCTTTATGTGAATCCTATGCGTGTCGAACCTGCAAGGGCTAAGTTGAATTTGCTGTTGCAATTAAGGACCCACAGAAGTTTTCTTTCAGCGATTTTGGCCAAAAATGTTCATTTTTATACTTTTGGTATTAAATACTCACCAAAATTTAAAGTACATATTTTCAATGTTTCATTCACCTAGGAAGGTTGCAACACATGTTTTTGACGCTATTTTAAAATGTTGCGCTGGTTAAATTGCTCTCTAGATCAACTTTAAATCCGTTTTCTCAAGATCAGTTTTTTCGTTATTTTTCTGTATTCAAAGTCTACATTCTTCCAAGCAAACATACTGCTACAGGTCAAGAGCTTCTCCCCAAGGAATACTAAAATTCGTGCAATCAAATGTTATATTGGAAATAGATAAGTTTTAGAAAGAACTAACATAATCATATTGTGCTTTTTTAGTTGTTTTCACTCTGTGGTGTAAACATATATTTTTTAAAAATGTATAACTACAGGGAAACTCCACTCAAACATTTTGTTACAAAGCTATTAAGAACTGTAGTTGTAAAGAATGACATTTTGGGTGCGATATCTGTCGGAGGAGATAGATTTTAAGTGTTGATAATAAAATTGATATAACTTGTAAGTCTGACTACTTATTGAACTCCTGTCCTAGACATGGCTTGTGTGAAAAAACAAATAAATTAACACTAATTGACCATAATAGTTGGCTAGCTAAACTATGAACCTTGGGACTTAAAGTACTCACAACATTGTAAATGGCCATTGGGGTATGCCATCTCAAAACTATGCGGACCGCATTAACCGGCAGGAAGGGACTCGGGGGCGCAAACCACATCTCACAATCTAGTAGTGTACCTCACTCTGGTGCCTGTAATAGACAGTGGTTGGCGTGATTTCGGGACGTTGCACCACGCAGAAGGAGAAGGAACATCTTAATAACACGTTGGAGTTGCAATGTCAGTCCTCGGCAATTTCATCGCATTTTGGGGCAGATAAAGTACACTGCCAATACAGTAGTTGGAATTATGCAAGTGGTCACATTTGTAGAGGGTAGGATGTCACGTGCTCAGTACCAACAAACAGCTTCGTTCCATCATAGGGCACATTTTATACACGCGTCTGTACGTTTTTATTAATCACCCCAGGTCGTCTACAAATAAATAAAAAAAAATAATAATAATAACATGAAATTGTTATTACTAATATCGTATTGTTATTGCTTCTATTATTATTATTAATATTATCATCATTACTTTATTGTTAATATTACTACTGTTATTTTTACATATTATTATTATTACTATTATTGACCGCAGACAGGATATCGTTTCAAATTGAGTTTTATTTTATGGACGTTCTTCGACTGCTGCGGTTCTCAATGTCCTATTCTATATTGTGCGTTAAATAACGCTTAATTTTGCTCAGAGACCTCTTTATCAAGCTTCAGCCTCTTTTACGTGCCTTAAATCGAGGAAAATGGGATAAACGGCTTTACTTCCCTTCCGGAGACAGCCACGCTAGGATCCATTGCCCTCCACCGGATTTGAACCCGTGACCTTGGGAAGGTATCGCAAAGGGATTACAAGTCAACTGCGCTACGAGGATTAATGACAGAAACACGTTGCGGAGTCAGTACGCTCATGATCTACTCAGAACTAGTGAGGCTACTGCTTCCGCCTCCTTCTTGTCTTCTCTGTTCAAAAACCGGTTCCAAGAGCACGTGCGGCTTGCGTCTATGCGTTAATATGCAGTGAACTTAAGTCTTTATGTGCCCCATATACACCCCCTAATCTTCAGTATTACTATATTGTTTGGATGGATGGATGGATGGATGAACGGACGGACGGACGGACGGACGGACGGATGGATGGATGGATGGATGGATGGATGTATGGATGTATTTACTCTCTGTAATTGAGTTCCGACCGGTGCAGAGATAAATGTACAAAATTCACTTAAAATAATAATCTTGCAGCTAATAATACATATTACAAATTAATAATAGTAATACAACATACTATATATATATATGTTTTTTGAAATACCAGACTTCTTATTATTCAGTATATAAAATTAGTAATAATAATAGTAATAATAATAATAACAACAATGAGAACAACAATAATGATCATTTCATCTTGTCGATAATTCACCACCGGAGCGAAGCGACGGGAGTGAATTGTCCTAAGAGATGAAAACCGAGTTGTATTTGATAAGACAATTCAGCGAAATAGACTATTAATGATTCATAATATAAAGGAAATGAGATTTTTATCAGGTTTTTATTGTAGTACCCACATTAGCTCTCAAATTGTAGATGACGCATTCGCCCATATTTATTAACCAATTTGTTTTCTCTTCTTTGTTGCTTCACTGCCTCCTGAATTATGACATGGCCGACCGTGTCAACATCCAATGTAGGAATATTGATAGCAATGATGGAAATATGGAACTTTTTTTTTTATTTCAGCATTTAATAACTAATACATGAAATGGAAATAAACGTTATCTTATTTGAAATGTGTGCATTAACCTCAAATAACCAAGACAAGGGATTAAACAAACGAACGTCAGTTGCGATAAGGTTTCAAAGAAATGAACATCAGCTGCAGTAAGATGTTTCGACATTGTCGCTCCAGTCAGATGACCGCGATTGGTTGAATTTGCTTAATCTCGGCCATTGCATTGGCGCTTTAATAGTCGAGCTAAATTGACATTATTATTATTATTATTATTATTATTATTATTATTATTATTATTATTACTATTATTATTATTATTATTATTAAACTAGACAGAGCTACAGACAGGAATCAGTTAACGTTTCCTTTTACTTAGTATGGGTGTGAAATGTTATTGCTTGAGCGCCTGTTTTCCTGAAAACTTGTAGGTTGTGCTTTAAAATTGCAGCTTGGTAATATTGATGATTTGTTGCAGAGAAGTAGTTCCACTGGGCTTTAGAGAAATGAAAGAAATTTGGAGACAAGTGAGGGGAACGGCAGAGCCGTATAGCATTTCGCCCAGTGAACAGCTTAAATCATTCTTTATAGTGCGCCATGGAGCTGGAAAACACCAGACGGTCCATTAAAAGCGAACACATCATTGTAGCCTAAAGGGTAGATTTGCGTCTTCTGTTATACTGCTGGCCATATTAAAACAGAAACTGCTGCCACCATTTGAACAGCGTGTCTAACGAAACCCGCGGCGGCGGGTAAGCGTTAAAATCTCAACGAAATTAAAATGGTACATCACCATTGATAATTAACTTTGACACACAGATGAACAAAAGTGCAAAACAAAACAATCACTTATATTCAACTCATATGCTCTATCTGAAATGCAAAGCAAACTATTTTACAAAACACTATTCTTTTACCTACATAATGCTGATCAAGATAAACATAGCCAGCAATTGTCTTATTACTTAGTTCCTTATAAGTACAGGGAAATCAAGGAATACACTAAGCTAAAGCCACAGTCAAATATTTTAAAAGCTGTTGCTATGTGATGGTCATTGTAATTCAGTTCTCTTTCCATGGACAGGAAAAAAATAGAAACAAATACGAAACGGATGAGGACTTCACGTTTGAGAAAAGCTTCAAGTATTTCAAAACTGAAACCAATAACAGGCAATATCTTAGCAAAAAAACTTTGTTACATAAATTGTGTTTTAAAAAATTCTATATTTTCAGTAGTGAGTTTTTACGGTTTACCAGTTATGCAAAATGAAGAGGACTAGAGAGGCTACTACCAGACATTCAATATATATATATATATATATTTTTTTTTTTTTTTTATTTTATTTGCAACGTAAAGGTTAGCCTGGGGTGTGGGAATTTTCATGAAAATCCTCCTATCACATCTTTGGAAGATACTGAACTTAAATACTCAATTTGGTATTTAATCAATTTTCGTTTCAGTTGTGCTGTCCACAGTCGCAGACATGCAGCCATTTTCATAAAAATCTGAAGTGATAATAAACTTATCCTTCTATCTACTTCATGCTACTCGAGATAAACACTAGATGAAATTGTCCTATTGCTTGCTTCCTTGGAAGTAAAAAGAAAATAATGGAGTACACTAGGCTAAACCGACAGTCAAATGTTTTAAATTAATGTGGTAGCTATGGGAATGAAATCAGTTTCTTTGTGTGGCCAAGAGTTGACAAGTTCCCGTATGAGAAAAGTATCTTAAAACTGAAACCAAAAACAAGGAATATCTCAAAAACAGTCAACTGCACAAAAAATGTATGTGACATAAGTTGTATATTTTAAGGAGATCGACAATTTCTGTGTAGTAAGTTTTTGTCTATCTCTTACGGTTTAACAATTATGCAAAATTTAGAAAAGTGCATCCAGAATAAAGAGGTTATCAGAGGTTATTTCCATAAACTGCAGGATGTACATTTCGTTTGCCATAAAAATATCTTAAACATAATGTATATATTTTAATCAAAATCGTTACAGCCATTTTTGAGAAAATAAAAATGTACAAAAAACGTTCCATGTAAATGGTTGTTGGGTTTGGGGTATTTTCTTGAAAATCTGTGTCGCATCCATGGTGATACCAAGTTTGGTATTTAACAGACTTTTTGTTTTGAGCTATGTTGCCCAAGGGCACACACAGACATCTTTCTAATTTTTTTTTAATCATGGGGCCTCAAAACATTTCAGGTGAAATCTAAGTATCAAATTTTTGGGTTAAATACAATACCTTCTATATACTGTGTACATAGTACGTGTAGAGAAACTAAAATGCCTTTTAATGGCTTCTGAAAATATATTTACATGAAATCCCGGTATCAAATTTTTGAGTGGAATACAATATTTTTTCTACCTACTATGTACATTTACATACGTGCTAGAAAAAATATAAATGTTGCATGTAGCTCAATATCAGTAGGAAACGGTACTGATTTGAGATAGTTAAATTGAATAAATTAATTTTTTTTAGAACGAAAACAAATATGAGAATGAAACTTGCTACGGCTAATTCTTTTTACTTTCTCTACACGTACTGGGTACATAGTGTATAGAAAAGATATTGTATTGCACCAAAATTTTGATACCGAGATTTCACTGGAAATACATGTTTTGGGTACCCCTGAATGCAAAAAAAAACATTTTTGGAAAAAGGTCCGTGTGAGTGTGTGCGTGTGTATCTGTGTGTATGTGTGTGTGGACAGCATAGCTCAAAAACGAAAAGATGGTTAAATACAAAGTTGGTATTTAAGTTTGATATCTTCCAAGGATACGACACGATGATTTTCAACAAACAAACAAAAAAAATCCCCCCACCCTTATCCTTTACATGGAAAAAGTTTGGAAAATGGCTCTAACAACTTTGATTAAAACATCTTATATTTAATATATTTACATGCCAAATAAAATGTACATCTTGAATTTACTGGAAATAACCTCTAAAGACCTCTTTATTCTAGATGATTTTATTTAATTTTGCATAACTAGTAAACCGTAAGAGATAGACAAAAACGTACTAAACCAAAAATGTAGATCACGATAAAACACACCGTTTATTTTTTGTACATTTTTTTCGTGTATTTGATCGTTTTAAGATATTCCTTGTTATTGGTTTCAGCTTTAAAAAACGTATACTTTTCTCATACGGGAATTTATCAACGTCCTTCCATAGAAACAAAGAACTTAAGGCATATAGCAACCAGCCTTTGACTATCACTTTAAACTACGGCACTCCCTTATTTCGCTTCTACTTACAAGGAAGCAAGTAATAAGACAATTTCTACTAATGTTTCCTAATTAGCATGAAGTAAATAGAAGCATAAGCTTTTGAAAATAATTTGTTGCAGAGATGTAGAGAAACTCATGCGAATGAAACACATCAGATTTTTATGCCCATAATCGCAGCTTTGATACTTTAGAAAACCAATTTTATCACTTCGGTGAGGCATTAATTGCTTTTTATTTTAATGATACTTTGTTGAAACTTAGAAGCAACTCTCGTTTGTAAGTGCTGTATACAAAAAACGGAAACGTGCTGTCCTAGAGCTTGTTTCATAATTTTGCTAAGCTAAACTATAATACAAACGGAAAGAAGAATTCGTTGCCCATTTTATTATGACCTCGTTTGTTTCGTACCGGCTATGCAACGTTTTGCAGAAAAGAGATGTAGTATTAAGGGCGATTTCATTACGTGTTGCCAAAACACAATCTTCGTTGAGCATCTAATTGAATTTGTCTGACGCAGAACGCGTGTTCTCTCTACCTTGAAATTGTATTTAGGCAAAAAAATCACCTGCAGCTTACTTCCCCGCAGGACATTCGTCCATTTCATACTTCATTATTTGATACACATATCTTCTCTAAAATGAGAAACATTTGAAATTGGGGAAACGCACCAGCCGCTGATGGAACTCTGCCTCCCCCTCAAAGGCAGGTTTTCAGAAAGATAATGAACAAAGCAGATTAGACCACAACATGGACGACCTATCAAACGCTCATTGTCACGTTGATGTTGAAGACAGTTATGACTCAAAGTTTGAAGTTCCAAGCTAATGATGCTAAGCGTTTTACATGTATACCACAGATGTAACTATGTATACAAGTTACAGTGCACATTTTCCGTAATGGTTTGGAGGTTATGGTCAAATTTGTTTATGTTTTTGCCACGTCACTAAAAAGGCCCTTGCGACAAAAAAAAATGGCCTACTATTTTAACATTAGGTTAAATACATCTATTTCCTGAAATGAGTCTTTGGTTTAGGCTCAAAACAATTTTAAAGTTATGAACGCGGTTCTTTTTTGTTATAAAAATATAATTCTTATATTTGAAAATTGAAAATATATCTTAAATACATCTGACAGCAAAAACCTAGAACAATTCTTATTCATTGTTTCCCTGTGAATATGCACAGCAAATTTTATTTGTGTAACAGAAAAACTGCTCCGTAAGAAATGCATGGCTCAGATTAAAATCCACCATATTGGTAGATTGGGCTCTCAGCTTTCCTTTTCCTCTCCTGTGCTGCCGGCTTTTGTGTCCTTTTCTTCTTGAGTTGCTGCTTTTCTGGTGCGCAACTTCGATTTTTACTTTGCGTGATGCGATTTAGAGTCCAGCACAGTTTCACCTCCAATGCTGCAGTTTGAAGCATGAGATCCTTTTGCCTTCGCGCTAAATTTGAAATAAAAATCGACTCATGCTTACGCTCAGTTTGGAGTAGCAATCGAATTTTCTCAGGGCGTTTTAATGGGCTTTTTGGGCTTCACAGCTCCAGACTACCTGGCGATTTCTTAAACAATAAATCACCAGGATTCTCCTTGTAGAGTTGTAGTTTATTCACAATTATTTCGTACAATTTTTATATGAAATTGCAATCGCTCGATGCAATTATGTGCTTTGTTCAATGCTGCAAATATTTGTACGCACATAATTCTACGCGAATACATTAATGTAAGGCATCAACATAAAACTTTATTTACAAAGCTATAGTACCTTACTCTATTTGTTAAAGCAATTTCCATTCTGTTAAGACATCTATTGTCACGTGGTACCAGTTTTTTAATGCCGATGTCATACTCTTCTACCGCTAAAGAGTGCACAAATGTTGCAAATGTATTTTTTAATCATCCTGTTTAGTGCATCAGTTTGCAATAGTTGGGAAGCCATGTATATTTTTAATCAGACACGTTTTACTGCCGCATCCTGTATATTGATAGTTTTAAATCTGTGGAAACCTATAAATACCCGCACATCTCGAAAGAGGCCCATTTTCTACCGACTGCCGCTTGTTGTTCCGACTGTGGTGTCAAGCTCTGGTCATGAGTGACACTCCGCCGGATCACAGCATCCTGAACAGGCTCGTTCTCTCGCCAGTTTGATTTTAGGAGTCAGGATGGGTTTCGCACGTCATAGTACAATTTCCTTGAACCAAGTTCACCATTGATAATGTGATGCACTTGTTGAGGCGTAAACAGCACCACAGTGGTGATGCGCTTCTGATTGACAAGGCAGTTTGTATCCACTGCTCCTGGCTTCATCTTGCAGGAAATACAAGGTCATCCTTTATCCCGGCGCAGCACGCATCTGGAGTCCTGATGTCATTACATGCAGCTGGTCTCACAGACCCTTACCCTTTCCACCGCTTTTAAAATGGCCATTATTTTACTAAATGGTGTAATATCATTAGTCATTACTGATCACGTAATAATTTTTTTTTAAAATAAATTGTTTATATTTTAATCAAAGGCATTTGCGCAAAACGAAGATACATATAAATGAGCAGCAATCTAAATAACGCACATATTCAATTGGATGTTTTGTCAAATTTTACTTTCTCTAGTCCGCATGTATAATGTACTGCATTCCACCCAAAAAATCCGATATCGAGATTTCCTCGGAAATATATGTTTTGAGGTCCCATGCGTTCGAAAAAAATCAGTTTTAGAAAAAGGTCCCTGTGTGTATATGTCTGTCTGTGGATAGTATAGCTCAAAAACTAAAAGTCGGTTAAATATCAAACTTGATACGCAAGTTCGATATTTTCCAAGGATGCGACATGAACGTTTTCAAGAAAATCCCCCAATGGATTATTTTTACATGGATTATTGTTCGAAAATTCTTATTTTTTTTAAAAAACGGATCTAACTATTTTGATTAAAATAACGTGTATGAAAATATTTGCATCCCAAATAAAATTTATATTTTGAATCTTGTGGAAATATCCTCTGAGGAGCTCTTTATCCTGGTTGAGCTTTGCGGAATTTTGTATCAGGCTTAAACTGTAAGAGATAAGACAAAACACTTATTACACAAAAAATGTTGATCTCGTTAAATCACATAATTCATATGTTTCTTTTTTTTTCTTTTTCTTTTTTTTTTAAGAACTAGCCGTTTTTGAGATGATATTGTTATTGGTTTCAGCTTAAAAATACTTATACTTTTCTCAAACGAGACCATATAAATCAAACCGAGCCTCAATTGTTTCACATAGCGACCAGCTTTTAAAGGATTTGACTATCGCGTATTGCCTTGTTTCTCTTCTACTTAAAAAGAAGCAATGAATTAGAGCAACCATGCTAATGTTTATCTGATTAGCATGCTGTAGATGAAGGACTAATCTTCTGTAAGAACAGTTTGTATTTGTAACAGCTGAAGTGTTATGTGGACGAAACACCTCATATTTTTTGGTATGGAGTAATAAAATGTTCAAGGAAATTTGTGTTTTTGCTTTGGCAGTCCTCGTGAGCTCACAAGGCGTTCCGTTCCACTCGGCTACTTATTTTGATAATGTCCTTGGCTGAACATTGTCACCCTCCGTGGTGTAATGGTTACCATGCTGACTTCATAAACCCAAGGTCGCTGGTTCAAACCCGGCGGAGGACGATCGATTTTTTCAGGCGTAAAAATCCTTAGCATGGCTTCCTTCGGAAAGGAAGTAAAGCCGTTGGTCCCGTGTTGTAGATTTACGGCACGTAAAAGAACCCCAAGCCTTGTAGAGAGGTCTCTGAACAAAATTAAGCGGTCTTTCGCGTCCAATTTAAAATGGGACGCTGAGAACCACAGCAGTTAAAGGGCGTCCATAAATAACACGCCATTTGATTATCACATGCTGAAGATTATCTTGCAGAAGTGCCTCAAGAACTGCCAGCCTCACTTTCAGCCAATGCCTAACTCTCTCCTCTGCTCCTCAATTCAGCCACGGGGGCGCCTATATTGTAACTAAATACGTACATTTTAATTAATATAGCTGGGTTTGTTTTCAAATATTATTCCAAATTCTTACTCTGTCTACACGTACTATGCCTATAGTATATAGAGAAAGTATTGTATTCCACCCAAAATGTTTATGTTCAGATTTTACCGGAAATATACGTTTTGAGGTCCCCTGAATAAAACATTTTATAAAAAGGTTCGCGGGTGTGTGTATGTGGACAACATAGCTGAAAACGAGAAAACCGTTAAATACCAAAGGTTAGTAATCTTTCAAGGATGTCAAATGATTTTCAAGAAGATCACCCACTCCAAGCTACCCCTTACATGGAAATGTTTGATTTTCTCAAAAATAGCTACAACGATTTTGATTAAAATACCGTATATTAAAGATATTAACATCACAAACAAAATGTATATCGTGAATTTTCTGGGGAAAGCCTCTGAGGACAACTTCATTCCGGATGAATCTATACAAACTATAAACCGTCAGAGATAGATTTTACTATCGTAGTGCCCTATTTCCCTTCCACTTCTGCTAATGTTGATCTTCATTACCACGATGTACGTAAACAAATAATATTTTGTAATAATAATGTGTAGAGAAAGTCATGATTTCATTTGCTTTAACAATTCGTCGCAGAAAGAGAACAAACCCAGGTCCTGTAAAAATAAATATAGAAAATAGTTTGAGAAACCTGACAACCGTCATGCTTTGTGATGGTACACTATTTATATTCATCGTTGCATTATTGGAAGAAGGAAACTTATTTTATTTATAATCTAAAATTAAGAAGTATTTAATTATCCCCTTCTAAAATAAGTATTCATTTTAAACAGAGAATACCCCTAAGTTATCTTGGGTTTAGCGGAAATAATTATTACAACAGCTGGAATAGTTCCGAGAAATCGGCAACAATCCAGAAGAGCTATCGAAATAAACGTTATAACATTAACAAACCATCCTCAAGACGAGAAACACGCGGCAGAAAGAAGAAAATCCAATGAGAGATTGGATTTCAATAAAGAAAATGAGAAATGCTGTAGTAATACTCCGATTAAAGGAAAACCATAGTTCAAGTAGAGAGAAACGCTCAAATTCATATTACAGTATTAAACACAAGTTTCCAAACGAGGTCGAGGAAATCAAATAAAAATTGAACAGAAATTAAATTTAGACTTTGAAACTTGTTATCAAATCTGGTTCTCTAGGAAGTTTTCGAGAAATGGGGATATTGGTGACCTTAGTCGTCAAACTAAACCCTAATTGTTGTAACAGAACATAGGGTAGTGTTTAATGCCCGCTTTAACTACTTAAGTCACCGCAGGCGGTGACACTAATGATACATGAATGATGGAGCACCGGTGGAAAGCGATGACGGGGGAAACCGGAGTACCCGGAGAAAACCCGCCCCAGCGCTGGGATCGAACCCCGACCGTCTAGGTGAGAATCGAGTGGTCTAACCACTCGGCCACGGCGCGGCGCATAACAGAACATAATAATCTCTAATTAAGCTTCAATGTTTTCAAATATCATTGTATTTGTACAGCTGTTATAAAAAGGATTCTTCAGAAAATATAGATATTGTTTAAGAAATCTATCAACTAGAAACAAATGTGTAGCTTTATAACTAGAATTGTGATATGTTTATTGCGTATTTTGTTGTATCTCTTATTGCTCTATTTAACCATTTATGTGTGTTGTTGTTTGTCAAGGTTGTATTTGTTAAGCTTTGCTCATGAGGCAACCTTGAAATAAAGGATGCTTTAAAATAAATAAAGTTTTTCCATTTGTTGCATTTTTCTAACTTGAGATGTCCCACAAGATGTCCCAGCCTATAACAAGGCCTGATAAACTAAACTATGCATTAGCTTTATACTGACTTTTTCTGTAAACATTCCACGCAAATTCATGTCAAATCCTTTAATATGTTAAAGCATAATAATTACACAATATGCAATTTGTTTTTAAAAACCCATGAACTGATTTATTACTGGTTACCTGTATTGTCACCATACGGATTGTCAATGTTAGAATTCTAATTTTAAAAAGTATACCTTCTCCAAATATATACAAAATAATTTAAAGTTAAGCATTCATATCTTGAAAAATAATCAAAAGCTTCTAAATTTTTCTCAAAATGTCATCAGGTTCCGTTTAGCTGAATAGAATGTCGGTTTATTCACAGTGTGTCCCCATAACATACTGAAAATATCTCAAAGTGTATTAAACATACTGAAATAAGGTTGGGATTGGGAGAAACCGATCAATTAAATTCGTTACCTTAATAAATTAGATCATTAAATGGCCAAATAATTCCGTTCTATGGATTTTGGTGAAAATGTCAACTTTGGGTTTTTATGTATAAACGTAACTACACTTTAAAGCGCATGTTCACAATATTTGGTTCCCTAGGACAGGGGTAACTCATGTTTTTGATGGTTAAACGGCTCTCCATTTCTAACTTTACAGTTATTTTCTTAAGTTCAGTTTTTTTTTTCCGTTATTTTACCGTATTCAAAACTTATCGTCAGCCACAAAAATTCTGCTACAGATCAAAAAATTTCCCCAACATACTTTAGGACATATGTAATGAAAGGACATATTTATTTTAATATTTTTATGTTAGTCATAGTTTAGTTTTAAAACCTAACGTAATCATACTCTGCTTTTCTCAGGTTTTTCACTTTCTGGCAAAAAGGGTTATGTTTTAAAAAACATATCAATCAGATATGAAAAAATTCCAATCAAACAATTTTTACAAAGGTATTGAGGTCAATAGGTCGTCTCCTTAGCGCGCTGGTAGCGCAGCTGCTTACCAAGCGGGAGACCTGTGTTCGATCTCCAGTACCGGCGTGGGGGTTATTTCCCGGGGTGCACTCAGCCTCGTAAGGTCCCTGGGAGGAGCTACTTGATGGAGAAGTAGCGGCTCCAGGTCATGAGGACCGCATTAACCGGCCGGGGGCTAAAGGCGCTGACTACGTCTAAACCTCCAACTATTGCACCCCATCCATGACGTCCACCGAGATGTGGGAACGCAGTGGCCGGGCGGTAGGCCAAGGTTCCCCGTGAGCCGTCGCGCCATGGAGTTACTATATTATTGAGTTCAATAATTTTAAAGAATGACGCTTTGGGTAGATATATGTCGGGGAAGATATGAATTGAATTTCCCTAATAAAATTGATACAAATGATTTAGAGAATGATGTTAGATATTGTGCAGAAATCTGGTATAGATATTTCTTTTGTTGCTAGTGATATCTGCGCAAAAAATAAAATACTACAGAAAATATTATACCATATTAGTACTATAGAAAACAACTATCACTTTGGTGTCCACTCAAAGTGATACATTTGTGAAATTTGACCTAAAATTGGGAGCAATTAAAAATAATTCTGTTTCATAATAAAATGATATGAATTCTTAGCTTAAAGAAAATATATTGTTTTCCACTTGATGAATATTAACTACCAATTAACAGAATCTATAAATGAGTAGGCGCATGCGTATAAATAAGCACAAAACAAATTATAACTTTTATTTTCTCGTAAACATTTTTCCAACACTTTTCCACACTAAATGTTCCACGCGGTGCAATTTTTCACTACTTTGTTTCAAAATGTTTATACTTGCAAAAAAAGCATACTAAAGAAAATAGTCAAATGGCTTTCTCAAAGTATTGGTGAAATTTTGATAAGTAAATTATTAAATTTTGAAAAATGATGAGTGTTGGAGGTTACGAATAGTTATCACTTTCTATATTTGTGCTAATGTAAACATTGTAATATGACATATATTTGTATACTCATTTATTGGCTCATTAAATTATAGTGTAAACCCTCTCGCGGCTTCTCTCCAATGCTCGAGAGATCCGAGAGTCGCAGGGAAAGTGGTGCCGTCAAAGACGCACTTGAGTTCTTACCTCAAATAAATGCTGAAAATATTGACCATGTACTCCCAAACAAGCAGTATAACAAGTTAAATATGTTGTCGCTCATTCAACTAAACTCAGCAGCAGAAATACCTGTAATCTACAGAAACTTAGTGATAACATCATGCAAGAAATTCCTGCTGCTAAGCTTAGATGATGGAGAGAGAATAACTTCGCAAATTGTGCTGCCCGTACGTGAGCAGAAGGCCAACATTTCCGTAATTTATCTTAAGAAACGTATTTTAGTGCGCCTTTGCCGGCACCACTTTCCCGACGACTCTCGTATTTCTTGCGCAGTGGAGAGAGGCCGGGAGAGCTCATTATTTAGAACAATGAATTTAGGCAGTAAAAATGTATTATTTAAATAACCAAGCAAGCTAGAATATCGACATCTGGCAACATATCAGTCTTATTGTGCATAATAACTAGTGTAAATTTCAATAATGTATCTTACATAGAGTGGATGTTCCGAATTTCACAGCTGCCTCACTTTAATAGAAGTAGCACAGAATATGCAATAAAAGCCTCAAGAACACACAAACTTTGAGTGAAATTCCATGAAATACAATTATTACGAGACGATGTTGCACTACTGAATAATAAACACGAGATTACCCGGCTTGCTTCCCAATAATAATTTCGCGAACAACAAATCGTGAAGTATTTATTAAGAAACCATTTGACGCTTCACGTCAACAGCTGCAGGAGTAAGAAGTACCTTCAGCTTCTCGCAACATAACAAAAGTCTGTCTATTTTATCGCCGTTTACAAAGACCAATTTAGTACGTGCAGTTTGAGGGTGGCGAAAATAGATATAACATTGTGAATGAAGTAATAAGACTACTATGCTATATAAACAGGCAGAAAATAGAATCTGAATGTAGAAAAAAATCGTCATTGCAGTTACAAAACAAAATAAAAATTGGGTAGGGTAAAGAAACGTATTTTAATATTGGGTATGAAACAAAGATCGGGAATAACGAGGCTGAGGTTGGGAGGGTAGAAAATAAGGTATTTGATGAAGCTGGTAGGCGGATTTGCCCATTATGCTAGGATCAGGAAGACTGGACGCATATTTTGGCAGATTGCGTGCCGATGGAGGATGTTAGGAAAAAATATTGCCGGAAGTATTTTTAGCTTCAAACAGACGAAGGACAACATTCTGGGATTTGAATCTAAAGAGCCAAAGCTGGCCATGCCTGGGCACATACTTCATGGGAGTACGCGCACTAAGAGATAAAATATTTTTGTAAATATTGAATAGACTTATTTGGAGTTTGAGTAATCTATATGTATAAATACGTGGTGTAGTTGTGAGTGCAAGTGTGTGTGTGTGTGTGTGTATGTGTGTGTGCGTGATATCAAAGTGTTCTTTCTTTTACTGTTGTCGTAGCTCGCGAGCGCTGTGTGTGTACATGTGTGGGTGTATTTCCAATGTTATTAAGATATATAAAATATATATGTAGGTAATCTTTTAAATTTAAGTAGTTTTAGACAGCATGTACGGTCACCCGACCCATGTGACTGTGTGATGCAAATATTGTATTGTTGTAAACTTAATAAAATAATACTATCATCACCACCACTACCACTACCACTGCGTGCAGTTTGTATGGTTCCATTTCGAGCAACCCTTAGGGACGTTTAACATGTCATGCAATTTTCAGATAATATATCTACTCTGCTTGCACGTATAACTTATAGGATGCCCAATATTGTTTTTCTTTTTGCCGTATTGCAATATGTAACAGAAGATTAACATTTCTAGAGTACCACCATTTCAAGAGTGAGTTGGCCAACATCCATTCATATAAGTAAAGCATAATGAAAAAGTGTAAATCATCAACAATATTTACCTGCTGCATGACGCATTAAAAATATCTCTACAATGCATGAGGAGTGAGCAAATAAGAATGCCTAAAATTCTTTATTGAACATTGGAATTGGCAAAGCTGGTGCATCTGTGAAACTTGGAAGAGCCTCACTATGCAAGATAACCTTTTGGAATGTATACAAAATAATACTGATATTCTTGTCATGAACCAAGATTTTAGCTTGCAAGGTTACTTAAATAACAACGTGTTCTGTCTAATGGACTATCGTAATAAACATGAGCCACTTTATGTATTCTGCTCTCTATATTTAGTACATAGTATATAGGTAGAGAAAGTATTGCATTCCACCCTAAAAATCTGATATAGATTTCACCGGAAATACACGTTTTAGGATACCTGTAAATAAAAAGCATTTTTAGAAAAAGGTCCCCGTGCGCGAGCGAGTTTAGGTGCGTGTGTGTGAGATTTCGAGGAAAATCCCCCACCACAAAATACCCTTTACATGGAAAAAAATTAGTAAATTCTGATTTTCTCTAAAATGTCTAACGATTTTGATTAAAATACCATATATTAAAAATATTTACATGGCAAATAAGTTGTATATTTTGAATTTTCTGTGCATAGCCTCTGAAGTCCTCTTCATTCTGGATGAATTTTGCTAAATTTTAACAGAACCGTAACACACAGAGAAACATTTCCTACATAAGAATGTAGATCTCATTGATGCATGTCATTTATGTCATACTTATGCATGTTGTTCGTAGAACTGACCATTTCCGAGACACTGTTTCATTTTATTTAAATTTTTTTCATATGGGAATTTGTCAAATCCTGATGATGCAAATAAATGGATTTCGATCATATAGCAATCGCTTTTAAAAAATTTGACCATCGCTTTAGCCTAGTGTATTTACTTCCCTTCTGCTTACAAAAATCGAATAAAACTAAGTGTGATCGTTGGATCTTGTATTTTGATGACGATTTCAGAGGTTTTATTCGTCGGTCAAGCTTGGCTTATTATGGACAAATCCGTGCGCATGCAGGAACGGTTGGTATTTTGCGTATATGACAGACATTTACCAATTATATATATATATATATAAACGAGTATTATATGAATAGTAGATGTTTTTATAATGTTCAGAAACATATTTCTCAGCCAACGGCTTGCACAAAAGTAAATTAGAAACATAAATTTACACACACACACTAACCTTAACAGATTCGTACCTAACCTCGCGCTAAATTTGAAAACCACAGCACCCAGTGGTTTCGCCTACAGAAACAGATGAAAAACCTCACAGAAACACACTCCTCCACCAATACTACAGTGACACTAAACGGTGAAGTATTGCTATTGGTTCTCACGACGCGGTAATCCTGCCAAGAGCGACATATCACGTTCTTGCACACCAATAGTTAGAGTCTTCCGCTGTCAACGAAACCAAGCTCTTTCATTATAAATCAGGTTTCTATGCAAGCATTTCAGCATTTACACATTATAAAACCACATATTATTCACATAATACTCGTTTATATATAAGTATTTAGTAAATATCCGTCATATACTAGCCGTTGCAACATGCACGCGAATTTGTTTATAATAAAAAACCAAGTTTGAGCGCCAAATAAAACCTTTGGAATCATTATCACAGGTACAAAATCGATCAATTTCACTTAATTTCATTCGACGTTTCGAGCGGTCCAGGTTGTGCATAGCCTCCATACATTTTACGTTGGACCTAATTGATGTAGGAAAATGACTACGTTTTAGACTCTTCAAAACTCTGATCTTTAAAACATGACGACCATTTCCTTCAGTGTGTTTTTGAGAGGCAGTATAACATTTTTAAAATAAATAAGTACAAAATTGTGTCGTGTGGAGTATTTTCAGTACGTAAGTGTGTTGTAAAAAGGTTTGTGAGAAAATAAGGTTTAAATTTAGGAGTACCTATTATTAAGCATAGACCTACACTATATATCTTCGGTTAATCTGTAGTGCATCAAATGGGAAAAGCGGTATAATATTGATATCCTTTATTTTGCAAAACAAAATATGTCACAGATGCACTTCATAGTTTTAGGCAAAATGGATGTTTCATTTTTTGGTTATTATGCTGAACTTTGGCCGCTCTAAAAATCGAATGAAAGTAGGTGTGATTGATTGAATCTATATTTCTGATGACAGTTTCAAAGTTTTATCTGTCGGAAAAGCTTGTTTTTTTTTATTATAAACGAATTCGTGTGTATGCTGGAACGGCTGGTATTTTGCATATATGACGGATATTTATCAAATAATTATACATAAGCGAGTATTATATGAACAACAAATGGTTTATAATGTGCATGTATATGCTGAAATACTCGATTTATGATGAAAAAGCTTCGTTTCGTTGCTAGCGGAAGACCAACTATTGGTATGCAAGGACGTGATATGTCGCTCTTGGCGTCGTGAGAACCCGTAGCAATAATGCACCAGTTAGTATGACTATGCTAGTTGGTGGAGGAGTGTGCGATTTCTATTTTTGATTTTTCAATCTGTTTCTGTAGGCGAAACCACTGGGTCAATTTAGCGCGAGGTTAGGTTCGAATCCGTTAAGGTTAGTGTGTACATACATTTGTGTTTCTAATTTTCTATTGTGGTAGTACTTGGCGAAGAAATATGTTTCAGAACATTATAAAACCATCCAATATTTACATAATACTCGTTTATATATAATTATTTGGTAAATATGCGTCATATACGCAAAGTACCAACCGTTCCAGCATGCACACGAATTTGTCTATAATAAAAAACAAGCTTTTCCGACAAATAAAACCACTGAAACAGTCATCATAAGTACAAAGTGAATCACACTGTTTTATTCGATTCTTAGAGCGGCCGAACTTCTGCATAATCACCTATTCTTTTAGGATAGCTTTATGCTGGTCTACGCAAATCGCATGCATGCCTTGTATTGAGGTCATGCAAGTGTTCAAGGTTAGTTTTGAAGTTTGTAATTATCTGCAAGATAGCTCAAGTCTTCCCCAGCAAGAGCAAGAATCTTTTTGGTTTTAAATAAGGGTGTACATGAAGGTCAGAGCCCAACGTCACTGATAATGCATATGACCTTTTTTGTAGTAAAAACATTTTATTGGTGTGAACAGAATTACATCAGAAGATTATTCCATGTGGTCGTCTCCTTAGCGCGGTGGTAGCGTTGCTGCTTACCAAGCGGGAGACCTGGGTTCGATCCCCAGTACCGGCGTCTCCCTGGCCCGGGGTGCACTCAGCCTCGTAAGGTCCCTGGGGGGCCAATTGAGGAGCTACTTGATGGAGAAGTAGCGGCTCCAGGTCATGAGGACCGCATTAACCGGCCGGGGGGACTCGAGGCGCTGACCACGTCTCACCCTCCAATACTGCACCCCATCCATGACGTCTGTAGTGGACCGAGATGGGGGACGCAGCGGCCGGGCAGTAGGCCAAGGTTCCCCGTGAGCTGTCGTGCCATGGAGTTATTATTATTATTATTATTATTATTATTATTATTATTATTATTATTCCATGTTGCAAAAGGGAAGTAAATAACATTTAGGTTAAGGACATTTCTAGATAATGCCAAACTAGGCTTGCAGCGGTAATAAACTATAAAGCACTAATAAATAATTTATTGATCTAAAAGAAGTGTTGAAAATGTTTAGATTAGAATCAAATACAACTGGCAACAATCACATGCTGATTAACACGGTTAAAACACAAACACCCAATTGCACGAGTCGGACTCCCAGCTCCTTCGCTCACGTCCGAACCGACCAAAAGAAAAAGGTGTCGCTGAAACTCGAAAACATAAGAGCCGAAAGTTTCCCGCAAGCCTTCTATATAAGGAAGGGATAAACGGGTACAATCTTTAATACGATACGGTGGTGAGTCTATTTTGTCTCAACCCTGAAAAACAAATAATAACATTAACAATGGTGGTTTTAAGGTCAAATTTGGTACAAAAATGATCAAAAAAATAGAAATTTACTTTTTATAGCAAATTGTTTTTGAAATCTTCGGACTCTACATCCATTTGAAGATCTCTAGTACCTACACCGGTTTCCTAGCATATTTTATAAATAGCTTTCTCTTAAAATTAAATTGTTACACATTTAAAATGTTCCAAGCGTCTCAGTTTTTGTTTAAATAAAACTATGCATCCCGAGACTTAAAGTACTTACGACATTGTAAGTCCCCCTTGGGGTATGTCAGCTCCAAATAATTTGACACCGGGAAACCTGCGATTCAGTCGAGGAATTTAATGCTATGCCGCTATGTTGTCATGGTAGCTCAATGGTAGAGCAACGAGCTAGAGACCGGCAGATCCGTAGTTTAAATCTTGGCTATGCTATTGAAGCTTTCAGTCTGACTCTACCTATTCCAACTGCTTTCCTACACACGGTTTGTGCGAGAAAACAATTAATATCAGAGAACTGATGTCGACACTGCAACTACTCAGCTGCCATCATTCGTGAAATCACTGATATTCAAGTAAATTAATGCTGAGATCGTTTATTCTGAATTTCTTTATTCCAAGGAAGATCATTAGCTTAAAAACTAGAAGAAATCTTGCTTTATTTCACTAATTTGTTCAAGTATGATGACGAGGCAAACACAAAAAGGAAGTATGAAAGTGTCTACGATTCTCCTGAGTGACAGACACTCTGGTAGCTTGCGGTACCTTCTCTTATCCTTTTTCTCTGCCATTATCCTTGCTCTTCTTCTCTCACCGCTTCCTAAGCGCATTCAGTGGGCCGTGAAATGTGGCTTGTTGTCATAATGAACATTCCACTTCACGGTTTTTAGCTTAGATTGGCGGGAAGGACGGCTAGATAAACATTTAGCATGCTCTAGAAGGAGACGCCAAGCTACTGCGGAAGGGATTTCGGTCTAATACAAGCAAAACTTGATCAAACTTCAAATCCCTCGCCTTTTCTCCATTAGCCGACTTGCAATGCTAATGAGCCAGTTGCCCCACCAAGCGGTAAGGCAGTCAACTACACTGCCGAGGAGAATCTCGATGCTGCTCCCTGGCAATACCTTCTGTGGTTCTACAGGGGTAGGGGTTAGTCGCTTCAATTAAAACTTGCGTACAGTTGGGGGAGGGGAGAAAAGAATCACCATGTGTATACAACACATTGCAGAACGTACCTTCTCACGTTATAAAAACACCAAACAACACAGATTCTCCGCTTGAGGTGAGGCATCTGTGAAATTTGACAAAAAAATTGTGAGCAATTAGTATTCATTTAACGTTTATTTTTTTTTTTTCACACAAGCCGTGTGTAGGACATGAGTTGAATGGGTAGAGTCAGACTGAAAAATTCAATGTTAAAGCCGGGATTTGAAGCACGCATCTCCCGTTCTCTAGCCAGCTACTCTACCACTGAGCTACCATTGTAATATGTCGGCATGAATTAAATTGACCATAATAGTTGGCTAAACTATGAAGCCCGGGACTTATAGTACTTACGACATTGTAAGTTGTCATTGGGCTATGGCATCTAAAATAATTTGAGATCACCTTGTGAGGGAAACCTGCAAGTTCGTTGAGGAATTTAATGGCACGCCGGCATATTGCCATAGTAGCCCAGTAGTAGAGCCACCGGCTAGAGATCGGAGATCCGTGGTTCAAATCCCGGCTAGGGCATTGCATTTTTCAGTCTGACTCTACCCATCCAATTAAAAATTGTTTCACAATAAATAAGGTATATGAATTTTAAACTTTAAGAAAATATTGTGGTCCAATAGGCAAACTCTGACTAATAAAAATCTGATGTGTTAAATTCACATAACTTTCTCTACCTGTTCTACAAACCAACATCTTACGAAATAGTATTCTTATACCTACTCCATGCTAATCGAGGTAAAGATTACTATAAGTGTTCCTATTACTTACAAGTAGAAGGGAACTAAGGGAATACACTATGTTAAGCAAGAGTCAAATATTTTAAAAGCGGTCATTCAAGTTCGCATCTTTGCATGGCCAGGAGTAAAAAAAGACAAACACGGACAACTCCTTGTTTGAGAGAATTGTAAGTATTTTAAAACTGAAACTAATAACATCGGATATCTCGGAAACATTAATCTCCACAACAAATAAATGCTGTGTTCCATTCTCATAGCTTTCTCTACCTGTTCTGCAAACAAACTCTATTTGCAAAGGAGTATTTTATCTACATCATGCTATATATTATATATAGCCTATAAACATGTTCAGAAATAACCTAACCATACACGTCCGGTGTGTAAGACAGTATATCATAAACTAAAGCGAAATATTCTGAAGCAAACTTTAAGTTATCGGTTAGCATACTTCTGATTTAGAAAAACGAAGCAATCTGGATTTCTAAAAATCGTACATGTTATATTACACGACATAGGCTATACGTTATGCAAACAAACCATTCCATCACCAGCATCACCAAATGGGGCAGCTCAGTTAGAACTGGCGAAGTATTCCATCAAGGTCGAAATTGCCACAAGAACTGTGAAATATCTGTACAGAATTTTCAATCTAGAGGATAGGGGTATTATTAAAGAATGCTTTGTCATTCAGGAGTAAAGAAAATGAGAGGGGCATGGTCTTTAAACATGCAGGAAATTATGGAGAAAATAGGTAAAAGTTCAGGGTTAAATGCGGAACAAAACCAATAGGGCTTTTGGAAAGTAGCAGAATCAAGGCTGGAGGATATTGTTAGACAAGACATTTTTAGCAGTATAAGAAAGAAAATATCCTCGACAATATATAGAGGAATAAAAATAGCCTGGAAGAGGGAAAGTACATAGAAATATGCAATAAACTGAGGGAGAAGGATTTGCATGGGCGAAAACAGGGGTTAAAAACTTGAAAGGCTTAAGACATGATGAAGAAAAAGAAAGAAAGAAAGAAAGACAAGGGGGGGGGGGTGAAGTCCAATATGCGGAAAAAGTGGCAAAGATTTCCATTGAATGCTATATTGTAATCAAACAAAGATATGGAGGGATCAAATTTTGCAACGAAAATGGGATAAATTTAATGGGGAAATAGTAATCAGTAGGTTTCTGTCCGCAAAAGGAGAGAAAAATTAAAAATGTATAGGTAGGTTCTTGGGTAAGGTCAGAGAGAAATGGATAAGAATGTAAAACAAGAATATGTGAAAGGAAAGCTAGTAGAAAATAAGAGAAAGGAGGAAAGAACAGTTGCATGATGTAGAGCATGATCCACTATACATATATAACATTGCCTATGGTGCCATGTGTAGTAAAAGCTGGCGTTTAACACTATAAGAAATGCATCTACAATACACTTTGGAGGACGAAAGGAAAAATAAAAATAGCAAGTCTAAGAAAGAAGTAAGAACATGTGTATAGTATTGTGGTTCGTAAAGACATTCTGAATTCAACGAACGATTATATTTGTGTCTATAGCCTTCTAATCCAGGTACACATAACAGAAATTGACTTATTAGTTGCTTCCTTGTAAGTAGAAGAGAAATAAGGGAATACAGTAATCTAAAGCCACAATCCCATCTTTTAAAACCCGGCCACTATGTGAAACAATTCACATCCGTCTCTTTTTTACATGGTCAGAAGTAAAATAAAAGGGCTATGAAATGAAAATCAACTTCCTGTTTAAGAAAAGTTTAAATGTGCAACTAAAAAACGAACTATCTCGGAAACGGTTGCCTTCAAAAATTGTATTTCACATAACTTGTGTGTTTTAATGAGATCTACATTTTTGGCGTAATAAGTTTTTGTCTATCTCTTGCGGTTTACCAGTTAAACAAACATTAGCCACAATGAACAGGTCTTAAGAAAATATTCCCAGAAATTTTAACATATACATTTCGTTTGCCATAAAAGTACCTTAAACATGTGGTATTTTAATAAAAATCGTTAAAGCCGTTTCTGATAAAATACGAGATTTTAGAAATGCTCCATAAAAGAGGTAGTTTAGGTAGAGCGATTTTCCTGAAAATCTTCATGTCGTAACGATGGAAGATCTGAACTTTAATACCAAGTTTAGTATTTAACCGACTTTTCATTTTTGAATTATGCTGTCCACAGACACACGCGGTCAGTTTTCTAAAATTTTGATGTGTTTCATACACTGGACTTTATCGACCAATTCCAGATAAAATTAATCTTACGAATGCTTATTATTCTGATTAAGATAAACTGCAGAAATGGTTTTATTACTTCTTTCTAAGTAGAGGTAAATATGGGAATACACCAGGCGAAAGCGACGGTCAATCTTTTAAAAGATGTCACTGGGCAATTGTTAAGATTCGGTTCTGTTATCATAGCCAGGAGTAAGACAAAAGAAAGATGAAACGGATTAGGGCTTCCCGTCTGAGAAAAGTTAGGTTACTTTAACATTGTAATAAAATATAGAGTATATCACTGAAATGTTTAGCTCTACAGAAATACAACATAAATTGTGTGTTTCAATGCGTTCTACATTTTTTGAGTAGTAAGTTTTTGTCCATCTCTTACGGTTTACCGGTTATGTAAACATCATTGATGTGAAGAGGGCTATTCCCAAGAAATGTCAGGATAGCTTTACATTTAAATAGTCATGTAAACATCTTAAATATACGGCACTTGATAAAAGTCGTTCGGGATATTTTTAGAAAATCTATAACTTTTGAAAAATGTTTCATGTATGGGCAAGTTTGGGGTTGGGGATTTATCTGAAAATGTTCGTGTCTTATCCATGGTAGATACTAAATTTAAATACCAAATACGGTATTTAAGGGACTTTCCGTTTCTGATTTATGCTTACACACACACAAACCTTTCTCTAAGAAAATCTTTTCTGGATTCAGGGATCCTAAAAACATGTATTATCATTGAAATATCGGTACAAAATTTTTGGTGGAATACAATACCTTCTTTACCTATTATGTAAATTGTACATGCATGCTACAGTAAGTATTTGTTTTATTCGGAGGGTTTATAAGCATATATTTCCGATGAAATCTCGGTATGGAATATTTGGGTGGAATACAATATTTTCTGTGCCTACGATGTATATTGTACTTAGGTACTAGGGAGAATATTTTTTTTATATACAATGGGTTCTCAAAGCACGTATATGCGGTGAAATTTCGGTATCGTATTTTTGGGTGCAATACAATAGATTCTGTTAGTTTAGAAAAGCCATGTGTAGGTTAGGTAGAGTCTGCCTGAAAACTTCAGTGTCATAGTCGGTGTTTCCTGGTCTATAGCCGGTTCCTCTACCACTGACCTATCTTGGCAACATGCCGGCACGGCTTGTGTGAAATAACAATTAAACTAACACTAATTGACCACAATAGTTGGCCAAACTATGAGGTTCGGTTTATTAAAGTACTTACGACATTGTAAGTGGCCATTGGGGTGTTTCATCTCAAAACAATTTGAGATCACCTTGTGGTTTACCGGAAAACATGCAAGTCAATTGGGGAATTTAATGCCTTACAAGGCATGTTGTCATGGTAGTTCACTGGTTAAAACAACCGGCTATAGACCGAGCGATCCGTGGGTTTTTTTTTTTTACCCTATTTTTATTTACCTTTGTTTTTTACCTTGTTTTTGCCGTATTATTACCGGATTGCTGTTTTCTTACTTTTACAACACGCACACATATACACAAACATATAACACCCATGCCCAAGGCGGGACTCGAACCCACGATCCCCAGCGCTACGAAGCACCAAAGCCTTGGCGAGCGCGGCCATGGGGACCGGCCAAATACCGCCTATGGCATTGAATTTTGCAGTCAGACTCTACTGTCCAAATATCTTCTGTATCTACTTGTACGTGCGTGCTAGAGGAAAAATGCCTGCTGTATGACACTGGATTTTGGTTTGGATGGTATTATTACATTAAAAGAGAAGGGGGGGGGGAGGTTGGAGCAGATCGGAAAGCGCGAGGAAAGAGGAAGTAGTGAGAATGTGTATCGGAAATGATAAACACGCGGTTCCTCCCACAGTCGAAGGTTCGCACCTAGACGGGATCCTGCTGTGCTCTTGAAGTGAGTGTGCTGTCTTTTATCGACAGTAATCTCTTAGCGCGCACCGGAGCACCCACTCACGCGTTCCAAACTGATGGTATCCTCAGACCGTCAACTTCATTAACAACGCAACGCCGAGAAATAATACTTCCTAAGATGTGAAGCTCGGCTCGTTTCTACTACCTAAAGTAGATAAGGAAAGCTTTCTACGAGGGTCATCCAGAAAGTCACAGACAATTTAGCATAACTAAATAATAACGAAAGTTCGCAACACAAAACTCTATTTACAAAGTTACAGTACCTTACTCTCTTTCTCAACGTAATCTCCATTCTGTTACCAGTTTTTCAATGCTGATTTTATACTTTTCTACCGCTAAAGAATTCACAAAATATTTCGGGCAACTGAAGGTTTCAGACAAATAACGCAAGTGTGTAGTGATAATGCACTGAACGAATCTTCAGCGAGGAAATGGCGCATAGTTTACGGATAATCAAGGAAAAACCAGTGTGTACGAAAAAGACCGAAGTGGAAGTTCATCAATTGTTATGAAGAGTTGAAAGCAAATATCGATAAAAGAATACAAACAATTGGTGTTCACTTTGGACACCGTAGATGACCTTTTGGATGGAAAAAATTTCCCAGCCATGAAGACCTCAGCTCTTTAGCAGTGAAAGAATACGCCTGCGTTGAAAAACCGGTACCACGTGACAATAAATGCCTTGCTAGATGATGATTACGTTCAAAAATAGGGTAGGTACTCTTAACTTTATAAATAAAGTTTTGTGTTGATAACTTTCGCTGTTGTTTAGTTATGCCAAATTGTCTGTAACTTTCTGGACGAGGAAACTTGTTTTTGTTTCCTTACAGAAGGTTATTCTTTAGTCTACGCCACGCTAAACATTGACACAAAAGTCCTTATCACATGCTACCTTTTAAGTAGAAAGGACATAAGGGAGTATACTAAGCTAAATCGACAGACAAATCTTTATGTACTTATTTATTTTTTTTTGTAGCCTAACGTCCTTTAACCTGGTTGGTTATATTGGACGGTGAATGAATGAAATTGGTGAAATGATGCTCAAATGATCTTGAGGTCCATGGAGCTTAAAGTTACTCGACATTCGTCTTCTCAAGATAAGGCAAAACCCCGAAAAAACCTTATCCGAGTAACTCACCCTAAGCGAGATTCGAACTCGCGACCAAAATTTTTTTTAAAGCTGATCCTATGTCAAACAATTGAAGTTCGGTTCACTTTGCATGGCCTGTAGCAAAGTAAGAGAGATGAAACGAAACGTCACTTCCCGTTTGAGGAAAAAATCTGTGGTTTAAAATTGAAACTAATAACAAAAACGGTCAGCTATAAATAAAAACGTATGCCATAAGTTACGTGTTTTAACGAGATCTACATTTTATGTAGTACTGAGTCGAACGTTAAACAGCCACACTAATGTTGGTAACCCCGCTACTGTGTCCTATGTTCAACAGCCACGCTAATCCCTGTAGGCTTGCTACTGGGTCCAATATTCAACAACAACGCTAATATTGCTAACGTTGCTACTGGGTCCAATGTTCAACAACAACGCTAATATTGATAACGTTGCTACTGGGTCCAATGTTCAACAACAACGCTAGTATTGATAACGTTGCTACTGGGTCCAATGTTCAACAACAACGCTAATATTGATTACGTTGCTACTGCGTCCAATGTTCAACAACAACGCTAGTATTGATAACGTTGCTACTGGGTCCAATGTTCAACAACAACGCTAAAATTGATTACGTTGCTACTGCGTCCAATGTTCAACAACAACGCTAGTATTGGTAACGTTGCTACTGGGTCCAATGTTCAACAATAACGCTAGTGTTGATAACTTTGCTACTGGGTCCAATGTTCAACAACAACGCTAGTGTTGATAACGTTGCTACCGGGTCCAATGTTCAACAATAACGCTAGTGTTGATTACGTTGCTACTGGGTCCAATGTTCAACAACAACGCTAGTGTTGATTACGTTGCTACTGGGTCCAATGTTCAACAATAACGCTAGTGTTGATAACTTTGCTACTGGGTCCAATGTTCAACAATAACGCTAGTGTTGATAACATTGCTACTGGGTCCAATGTTCAACAACAACGCTAGTATTGATAACATTGCTACTGGGTCCAATGTTCAACAACAACGCTAGTGTTGATAACATTGCTACTGGGTCCAATGTTAAAAAATAACGCTAGTGTTGATAACATTGCTACTGGGTCCAATGTTCAACAACAACGCTAGTGTTGATAACGTTTCTACCGGGTCCAATGTTCAACAACAACGCTAGTATTGATTACGTACTACTGGGTCCAATGTTCAACAACAACGCTAGTATTGATTACGTTCTACTGGGTCCAATGTTCAACAACAACGCTAGTATTGATCACGTTCTACTGGGTCCAATGTTCAACAACAACGCTAGTATTGATTACGTTCTACTGGGTCCAATGTTCAGCAACAACGCTAGTATTGGTAACGTTGCTACTGGGTCCAATGTTCAACAACAACGCTAATGTTGATAACGTTACTACTGGGTCCAATGTTCAACAACAACGCTAGTATTGCTAACGTTGCTACTGGGTCCAATGTTCAACAACAACGCTAGTGTTGATAACGTTGCTACTGGGTCCAATGTTCAACAACAACGCTAGTGTTGATAACGTTGCTACTGGGTCCAATGTTCAACAACAATACTAATATTGATTACGTTCTACTGGGTCCAATGTTCAACAACAACGCTAGTATTGCTAACGTTGCTACTGCGTCCAATGTTCAACAACAGCGCTAGTATTGATAACGTTGCTACTGGGTCCAATGTTCAACAACAGCGCTAGTATTGATAACGTTGCTACTGGGTCCAATGTTCAACAACAACACTAGTATTGCTAACATTGCTACTGCGTCCAATGTTCAACAACAACGCTAGTGTTGATAACGTTGCTACTGGTCCAATGTTCAACAGCAGCTCTAATGTTTGTTTAACAGGAATGCTGTTGTTGGTAAACTTGCAACGTCTTCTCAGGATATGAGAAAACCTGGAAAGAAGAAAACAGAAAAGACTTAACCTAGTAATTCAGCCTAAGTGAGATTCGAACTCGCAACCTCTTTGATTACACCCCCGCGGTTGCTCTAACCGTTGGGCTACTTTTTTTAGAGTATTTAACACGCGCTTTTACATGGCACTGCAGGCTCGACACTGATAGTACATGGAATGATAATGGAGCACCGATGGAATGCGACGGCGGGGGAAACCGGAGAACCCGGAGAAAGCCCGTACTTCTGACAACATTCAAGAATTGTTCACTAAACTTTAAAAGTATAATGACACTACGCTAAGATGATAACAGCAGTAATGCGCAAATAAAATGGAGTTTTGTTTATGGACGCCCTTAAACTGTTGTGGTTGTCAGCGCCCAATTCTATATTGGACGTGAAAGACCGCTTAATTTTGCTCAGTGGCATCTTTATCAGGTTTGAGTTCTTTTACGCGCTGTAAATCTATGACACGGGGCCAACGGCTGTACTTCCCTTACTAAGGAAGCCATGCTAAGGATTTTAATACCCGAAAAAATCCATCGCCCGCCAAGTTCAAACCCACGACCTTGGGTATATAAAGCTGGCATGGTAACCATTACACCACGGAGGGTGACGCAATAATGCGGAGGGAACCTACATCAGTTCTAAGGTCCTGTTTCACAGTTTATGCTGAAACTTCGAATCGGGCTTAAGCTTAAGTTATTAAGGTACAGTAGAATTTTACAATACCCAGTTCAAGCTATAAGCCAAGCGTATCCATGATTACACTTAAACCTACTGAACTGCGGCTTAATCCCATGTTGGTATCTGAAGAAGACGATATTAGCAATGAATAAATACATTATTTTAACCCACATGCACAACAGAAGACTATCTAAAATGTCTAGGATGCGAAACATCATCACACATGGAATAACATAATTTCGATTAACAAAACAAGTCGACAAAGATGGTACCTGAAATTGCTCATGATACAAATAAAAGTATAGCCAAAACATCTGTCGCATATACTTTTGCTTTATAACTCAGTAATAAAGTGCTTCTCTAAACGTTAAAGCAATTATATGCTAATTACAGGTGGACATTTTCCCAGCATCTTAATATTTACAGCATGCAGAGCAACCAAAACTATTTCACATCATTCTAATCCACTTTTTACATCGCAATTTTCGCGGGACCTTAATATTTACAGCATGCAGAGCAATCAACACTGTTTCACACCATTCTAATCCACTCTTCATATAGCAATTTTCCGCCCAAATTTGGTTTCTCATAGTCCACATTAATTTTTACGATTGCTTGCACTTTACCACATGCATTTGTACCTACTTTATAATTTATAGGAGGATGTTGCCTTCTTGAGAGCTGGAGTGCGCAGTTCTTTCGACCTTAATTTTCGTTATTTTAACTGCATATTGCTGGATAACCTATAAAAGCCTATTTTAAGAACAGCTTTGCCAAAATCAAGTCTTGGAAATTCACTAGAAGCGCATGCGCAAGTGTTACCAACACTAGCGCTTCCTGGAGTTTTCAACTCAGTAAAGCCGAAACTGGTTGCTCTACTGTGAAACTTGCAAAGCCTAAACCAAAGCACAACCTTAGCTTAAGCGGCGTCTGTACCTTACTAAAGCTTCAGATTAAACTTGAACTGTGGAACCGGCCTTTTGTGTGTTTTTCTTAGGTTTATTCAGCGGGGATACAAAACACAGTAAATTATGATTTATTTAATATTCTTTGGCTATAGTCTTTTGAAACAGTGGAAATGGGACGCATTTAATCAAGTTAGGCAGGAACACCTATTTTTGTTTATTTACACTGGCTGGCCAAAGAATTGGTATAATGTGCTATAATGTTTGAACTGTGATGGAGTACTATGGATTCTACCACTACCACGGCGATCGATGATTTTGCAACCTGGAATCTAATATACTTATGTTTTAGTCAATGCCACACGTTACATATCTCACTTTAAACAACTATATAGTTGACTGCTATATAATCCAAGAACAAAGCAAGGGGTGATAGAAGGGAATACATTTTAACTTTAAAATTAACTACCTATATTGTCGTAAAATTAACTATACTTTCAGAGCCGTCCAACCTCGTCCACAATTGGCCGGCCTGCCTGATTTGCTTTAAGTATAAAGCCGACACCAGATGGGACGCGAAGTTTACTCATATTGTTTGGTTAGAGTGTTTTCGGAAAATGGAAGCAGGAGATACGGAAATCACGTGAGTGCACGATAGCTAACACAAAGTCCCGACTCAGGTAACCTATTGGGTACAGGCAACAGGCTTCCTCACTTTGCTCTATGATGTTTCTAGCCTAAGAAAAACCCTGTTCTTATTTTCGATTTGCCTCTTTCCAAGGATCTTCTATTACATGCCTGGCAGGCAAAACCTAAGAGGTAAGAACTTATCCCCCTCTCGACCCCATCTACTCTCTTTCAACAGTCACGTAGAGACAAAGAAACCGGTTCATTCATCTGTATTAACTTCGTGGCAGCCTTATCAGTGCAGTGGTGGCTTACATGTACAATATGAGTAAACGGCGAATGTTTAATGGGAGTGAGAGGATAAGTAGTTTATTGTTCTTCAAAAACAACCGCCACTGTTGCACACGTAACCTCTCCGCTTCTCTGCCAGGTGGAAGGGGAAAGAAAGTGGCGATTGTAAGGGTAGAGCATTCCACACTGCGGGTGATTATCTTACCAGTCCTGTTCTATTATATTAGCTGTGTTGCCATAAGGTTCGGTCAGCCCTAAGGTAAGAAGTTCGATTGAGAAAAGAGGGAACATCACCAAGTGCCACAACGTGACATGACCGTTTTAGGGTCATGACCGTCTTGGGTGCTTGGCTCCCTAGTCTACATTCGGAAGGTTTCGCGCAATTTCAGAAGCAGAACAGAGCAACAACATTGAGACATAGAGTATCAGTAAGACGTACACCCTGACATCTGGTGACTTCAGTGCTAAGTTTTCGCTGTCTGTAGATCCCACAGTTCACTCACATGAACAAGCGCTGAGTTTCATTAAACATTTCAGCTAGTTCACGGTAAATTAGATAACATTTTCACTATAATGGCTGAGGTCCTCATAGAAATAAACCTTCTTTGGCTAAAAACACTGCAGAAAGACAGGCAAGCAGGCTCTTTCTTCTTCCCTCCGGTCCTCACTACCCCATAAGACTATCGCCCAAGAAATAGTTCGTGCATAGAAGTTGTTTATCCATGGCTCATTTTAAATGTATCATTCGCAACCCTGCAGTTAAAATTAGCAAATAATGCGTCTTTGTTCAATTATAATGTTTACGTAAAATTAGTTTGGCATTAAAGTAATGCATCGGAGAAATGGGACCAAAAGTCGTGAAAGACTAACAAATTATTTTTTCACAATGACAATATAAATTCTATACTTTAAGAAAGTGTATGTTTCTTTTTACACTTGGTGAACTCGAATGAGCTATGAATGAGCAGGCGTGTACTAACAGTGTGACCTGTATTACGTTGTGACCTATAGTCCTAATGACTAATAAAGCGAGTTTATCAGGAACTGGTGTTCTCATTTGTTACAGTATTTAGCCAATATAAGCGAAATTTTGTATTAATATTAACATAATTACTGTAAACATTTCAGAAAAATTAATACAGAAATATAGAAATTTTTAATTTCATCCCTAGTACCCTTAAGAGATATTGGTATGAAAATAAATACCACAAAAACAATAGAAATGAGAATAACATAAAAATACAAATAAATTTCACATAGACAACCACAAAATAGAAAGAAGCGAATATTTTAGATATTTGGGGTGTATTGAATCTCAAAACGGAGGAAAGGACCAAATATAGGTAGCAAAATAAACAAAGCAAAATCTGCTTTCTCACAACTGAGAACATTATGGAATTTACAGAATATTCAAGAAATACTAAAATTATAATTTTTAAATCAAATGTATTATCTGTAACATTGTACGGATGTGAAAGCTGGATAACGACACAAGAAAGAAATGAAAATTTGCAAACTTTTATTAATCGATGTCTAAGACATACTGAGAATTTGGTGGCTAAAATCATTAGCAACACTACAGTATGGGAAATAGCAAACCAGTTACAATTGATAGAGAAATAAAGAAGCATAAATGGACATGGATTGGACATATACTGAGAAAAGATGATGGAAATATAGCTGGACAGGTAAAGGAATGGAATCCACAGGGAGAAAGGAGAATTGGAAGATTTAGGGTAACTTGGAGAAGAGCAGTTGAAGCAGTATTGAGAGAAATGAATAGATCATGGAAGGAGATACAAATCTTGTCAAGGAATAGATTTGGGTGGCGAAGATTTGTAGCGGCCCTATAGTCCACATAGGAATTACAGGAAATCATCATCATCATAATTATCATTCCTTAAGAACTTATACCAATCTTGTTAGCATAGCAAATTTATTTACTTTCGAAGCGTTTTCACTGGTATTATTGAGAAGCACTGATGGAATTTAAGCCAGCTGTACTGCTAGAAGTATTAGATTCTCGAGCCTATTATACCTATTGCTGATTTTGTGGAATTCAACCTGAGAGACATAGCTGCGGACTGTACAGAAGTTTGGGGCTCAACTATTTCTGCATCAAGAGAATGGTTCATTGTAAAGCCGCTCATCGGCATTAAGGTCGAATACCAAAATCAAATTAAATCATTACATACCATTTATAAGCAGAGTGTAACCGTAAGCTAAGAGCCGTGTTGTGACGGGCGACAAGGCAGGCTGAATGCGTTTGGTCAGCTAATTGTGTTAGCTAATGGACAACGCAATCGGGCTGCCTCTCACTCGGAAACCCAGCTTAGCATTTCCCATTCACCATCTTCAGATCTACTCGGCTGGATGAGAAAACAAGTGGGGCAGCTAACAAAATGAAGACAGAAGCTCTGACCTGGAATAATTGTGGGCACCAGACGGAGAGAAAATTCCACGCTCCGCGCTGGTCCACTACGGAGTTGGGAGTTAATGATATGAATAGGGAAAAGCACCTAATTTGTGGAGGAATTATTGAGCCTTTGTATTGCAGCAAATCCTCCCTTTTATTCCACAAGTATGTCCCGTCCTTTTGAAGCAAGCATACATTCGAATAATAAGGCATGCATTAATTCAGATTCTCTTGTCCAGATTACTGACGGAGAGAACTGGGAGTGGTAATGTACAATAAGAATAACTGCATACTGAACAGTTAAAACTGAATTTGGTGCATGACACGTGACATGTTCACTGTATGGAAGGCGAACAGATGTCCCTAACATAGCTGGTCATTTTACATGGTACATTGAATGAAATAGTATAACAACTTATGGTTCAGACGGTTTCGTCCGCGGCTTGTATTTTTTTTAAAATACAGTTCTAGAGTATTATCGACACTCCGGCGCTGTATTCCTTTTTCTGCCTCCCCCCATTTTATCAACGTTTTCTTTGTTTTCCGTTTTCTTTTTTCTCACAAAAGCACATACATATACACGACACATTTGCAAACATACAAACACCCATGTCCTGGGTGGGACACGAACCCACGATCCCCTACATCAGTAAAAATCAAAGCTAGGCACTTTAGCAAGCGCGGCCTTGGGGATCGACTAATTCGGAAAGCCGCGGTTTCGATTCTCGTGGCAGGCCTACCTGATCTACATGGTCTGCGGGTAACATGCTAGCCTCTGGTTTCCATTGTAAAGGGTTCAATCCCGGCGAAGGAAGATGGATTTTTTTTGGACGTAAAAATCTTTAACATAGTTTTCTTCGGAAGGGAAGTAAAGTCGTTGTTCCCGTGACGTAGGTTTACGGCACGTAAAAGATTCACAAATCTGTTAAAAAGACCTCTGAGCAAGATTAAGCGGTCTTTCAGGCCCATAATATAATGAGACGCTGAGAGCCACAGGAGTTGGAGAGCGTCCATAATTAAACTCAATTTTGAACCTGACCTACGTTTGTTTTCCGCGGGGTGCCAGCCGAATGTTGGGTAAGTTCATTACTTCTCTCGAGTTTTCCGGTACACCATTTCTGTAATTTCCTAGACATCTCTTTCAGGGTTGGAAACCCAGGCATCAGAGTTCGGCGGGTTGTGGCTTGTACACTGTAAAAGTTTATCATGGCGTCGTCGTCGGCATCTCTCGATCGGAATGCGCATGCCGAGACTTCGGGGCTTGTGTGTACGAACCGGGGGCATCGAAAGTGTTCCATCTGTAACCGTTACTTACCCCGCCCGTGGTCATATTTATCTGGTCGCCCTTCGGGACTCGCCTCTTATCCTTCCCTGGGGTTAGGTAAATGGCGAAGGCCCAAAAGGTGCTCTGCCCCAGTGTGCTGGGGCCTCCTCCGAGCTTAATTCTAACATTACCTCTAGTGACATCCTTTTCTTCTCTTCTTTTAATCCATGATCTGTAAGTTGGTCTTCAGTTATTAGTAAAAGAGAGAGATGCTCATCATATCTTTCTTTATTCGCTCTCCCTCTTTTATGGCGAACCAGGTAGGACAGAAACCCCAGATAAGAATTATGTTTCTTCAGCTGTCTGCTTACTCACTTTACTTGCAAGAGTAGCAACACCACTGCTGCCTTCTTACCAGTGCAGGTAATTAATGGAAAAATATAGAGTTGAAAAGAAACAGGAAAGAAAGACAAGGGGTTTTTCACAACCGAGTTAGACAAGAACAGTAAAAAATGTGCCAGTTCAAAGCTCGCCCACAATAAGACTATTTGACTGTAAAACCAGTTATTTTAATATAACTATCTTGTAATACAGTTTAGTATAAAACGACTATTGAATTGCTGGTAGCTGGGGAATTCAGATGAGTCCTTTTCCTCTCCTATTTTTAGTAGCAGTACATTTCCCAGAATTTTAAAATTTCCTCAGAGAACAGCTTTTTTGTATTGCTGCAGCTACTAAGTACTTGCCATTAGAGAACAGCAACCCACGCAACTTTTCTTGGGTGCTCGTCTCCTAGTCTTCATTCGGAAGGTTTCGTGCAATTTCGGAAGCAGAGCAGAGCGACAACATTGAAACATGAAGTATGCTCTAAACATCTCTTGTCTTTAATACTAAGGTCTCATTCTGTCAGTAGATCCCAGAGTTCACGCACATGTACGCGCTCTCTGCTAAGTTTAATAATTCAGCTAGTTTGCGGTAAATTAGATAAGCTTTCCGCCATAAGGGCTGTGGGCCTCAAAAAATGAATGTTTCTTTTGTTGACAATACTGCGGAAAGACAGGCGGCCGAGTTCTCTCTTCTTCCCCCTGGCCCTTGCTTCCCCGTAAAGCCAGTGCCCAAAAAGGTACGCGCAGAGTATGTGATACTAATTAAGATTGATATTCCAGTAGGTATCTAACAGCAGTTAAAGCTTCCACTGGGTAAACCTGAATCAAATAAAATGACTGAAAGTGTCAACTATTGTGGATTTCATCTACCGGTAATACAAATTGCAAAGATAGAATCAGACTGAAAATCCAATAACTTTTCCAGGAATGAAACACGGATGTTCTGATTTCCGTCCGGTTGCTTTAATCAACTGAGCTACCAGTGGAAAAGTCAGCACGCCATTAAGTTCCACAACTCGCTCATTTTGTCGGTAAACAACAGGGAGATTTTAAATTAATTTTGAGATAACAAACCTCAATTTCAAAAGTACCATGCTCCACTCATGAGCCTGTGGCAATAAGGAATGTGTTGATATTAACAGCTTTAGCGTTATCTGAGAAACATTACGACTCTACTTTCAACATACCAAAAAGATTAATTAGGCTCATAGAAAGCATATGCTCTTATGCTAGAAATGCTGAATACACGCTGGGATGTGTGTGTGTGTGTGTGTGTGTGTGTGTGTGTGTGAACAGCATAACACAAAAACGAAAAGTTGGTTAAATACCAAAGTTGGTACGTTCAGTATCTTCAAAGGATGCGTTACGAGGATTTTTCACGAAAATCCCATCACCGAAATACCCCTTACAGGGAACATTTTTCGAAAACTATGATTTTTTCAAAAGTGGATCTAACGATTTTGATTAAAATACCATATGTTTAAGATATTTTCATGACAAACGAAATGTATATATGGAAAGTTCTGGATGACTTTTGCATAACTGGTAAACCGCAGGAGATAGACAAAAGCTTAATGTACAAAAAATGTAGATCTCGTTGAAATACACAATTCATCTCATATGCATTTTATTTTTAGATTTAAACGTTCCCGAGATAGTCCTTGTTAATGTTACCATTGATTTAAACATTTCTCAAACGGAAAGTTACCTTTCGTTTCATATATTTTTGTTTTACTTCTGGCCTTGGAAATAGAACCAAATTTAAACGACAAACGCATATTGAGAGCTTTTAAAAGATTTGACTGTCGTTTAAGCCTAGTGCAATCCCTTATGCTTATAAGGAAGTAAGCAATATGGCCATTTCCGGTAATATTTTCTTGATTAGCATTATGTAGATACAAGAATAATCTTTTGTAAGCATAGTTTGTTTGAGAGCACATGGGAATTTTCAATTATATACAAATAAATTATTTTATAAACTCTTAAGTGCACAAGCTTGCAAATAAATCATAACAGTAATTAAAACATATAAATGGAATATCCAAAAAATAATTGCCGTCAGTCAAAACTCTTGCTGATAAAACTTTTAATTGTGTGTTTGTATTTTTTAAAATTTAAAATTGCTACAGAGTTGCAACGTTGGGAATTTCATGAAGCCTTGATACCATAATATAAACGCTAAATGCTAATCATTCAAGCTTCATCTTCTCTACATAATATTTATGAATTTACTGGAAAAGTGTCGTGGTATGGAAGAGAAAATGTCATGTAAGAGTTCTGTTCTAAACAATACATATAAATATCTATTTTGCGCCCTAAGGACATAATCGCCAAACATGTCTGAGCGACTTGCTTTGTAAGTCGTAGTTGGCTATTGGCATCCATTGTTGCACCTGCGTTAGTGGATACTTGTGACGGCACCAACTTCTTTAGACTCGAAGCTGCGATTGTTACACCTGTGCGAATGGTCAGAATATCCTTTGACATCGAAGCTGAGCAAAACACATGAGTTTGTGACACCTGCGGTGCTTTGCACTTGCGACTGTTGCTGGAAATTTCCTGACACGTGACCAATAGGTATATAAAGGGGAGCGAAGCCAGTTCATTTTCGAGGGGAAATTCATAGCGAGCAGAAGTAGTCGTCGATGTAGCGAACATCGAAATTAAACTATATGGGAGTTCGTGAGAGAAAATATGTGCCATAATATTAAAGTAATTTACCTTTAAGTTACAATTTAATGACAGAAGTTTCTTAAAGAGATTATGTCACATAATTTCAGATTGGCGAGAACAATATTTCAGCCCTCAGCTATGACTATCGCGCTAACTGTAGGTTACCTTGAGTGTTATGTGCACAAATTAGCAGACTAATATCATCACTATTCGAATAACAGAGGATGAAATCGCTTTACTGACCAGTGATACTATTAATCATCAATGAGGTGAACCTGTTCCATCCTTAGCAAAGCGATTAAATAATTATGTTTGTTGCTGATTTAATTATACAACTCGCAACGCACAAATGTGGTAAACATGAGAGCAGTTCCGTGCATCCGTTTCCAATACTCCGGGGCATTCTCTTTGTCGTACATACGCCCCGGAGATATTCTTCATTAAGTCTGTAAACACAACAATAGCCTAGATAACTAGCATGCACTTGTTTGCTAACCTAAATATACGTTAATGAATCTCTGCATTTAGTAATTGTGAAAGACCAAGTACCAGCTTTGTATATAAATCATTTATTTTAAAAGCTTTAGATGATTTATCTATGAAATCTGACCAACACACTTGAAAATTGTTTTATAATAAAATAATAATGCACTAAAAACTCTATTTCTTGCACTGATTACAAATAAAACTCTGTTCGCAAATGAATGTGTTTCTTCGATGCTTTCGACATTCGGCGGCTGCGGCAACTACTGCACGCTCCGAATTTCCTGTCAAAACTGACTCAACTGTTGCACGTGATGCATTGCCAGCTGAAACTGAGCTGTCTAAGGTTCTAAGCTTATTTACTAAGGTTTAAAATTCCTGTTGCCGGTACATTTGGGACCGTGTTTCAGGTAACCTTGTATAGTAGGGGGCTCACAGTTAGGAAATCTCGTATATTTAAGATTATAGTGTTCATGGTATTGGAATGTTATAATCCTAATACCACTATATTTCCCTAAATTTCGAGCTCCTTTATGATATATGAGAAAACTTTCAACTTTCTATTAGAGAACATATCAAAATCAAATGTGTATATATTTAGAAAGTAATCTATTTTCAAAAGTTGGCCAAAATTAGCCCATTAACGGCCAAATTAGCACCAGTTTGTGGCAAAGGTTCAATAATGCATTATGCTAAAACTTTCTGGCTATAATGTATGAATTTAGAATTTATCCAGTATAACAGTTTAAAGCAATATTGTAATCTGAATACTAATTTATCCAAAAGTGCCCAGAATAAATGGCAGCTAAATGAAGTCAAATTTCTTGGCCATCAGGTAGATAAGCATTTGGACTGGAAGTCACATATTAGCTACATCACACCTAAACTTAGCTCAGCATGTTATGCTCTCCGTGCACTGGTTAAATTTCACTCAATCGATACACTTAAGTTGGTGTATTTTGCCTACTTTAACTCCATCATCGAGTATGGAATAATATTCTGGGGTAATTCAGTAGATAGTAAATGCATATTCCGGATACAGAAGAAAGATATACGAATAATCTGTAATGCTTATAGCAGACAGTCATGCAAAGAACTATTTAAAAAATTGGGCATCCTCACCTTACCTTGTGTTTATATATTATCCATTTTAAAATTCTATGCAGTTAATCGGCATAGTTTTATAACAAACATGGAAATCCATAACATTAATATTAGACAAAAGGGATTGATTCATCGTCCCAATGCCAATCTTCGTTGCTTTCAGAAAGGTGTATATTATGAAACAATCAAGATATTTAATGCTCTCCCCAGTAATCTCAAAGAAAATGTTGGGAATTTCAGGGCTTTTAAGGCCTCTCTTAAGGAGTACCTTTGCAATAAATCATTTTACTCTGTAGATGAATATTTAAGTGACAAATCTGTCTGGCAATACCGTTAATAATCATTGTATTTATAAATATTACAATGTATTGCATTTTGTGCATATTAGTGTGTGTGTTTTATATTAAAATTAAACTGATTTATACTTTGACTTGCACGAATGTGTCAAATGAATTTTTTTAGTATTTAGCAATGACACAAGGTCTGTAAAGCCTGATGTTTTGATATTTTACACTCTAGTACATAACTGTAAATCTTTGCATTGGAAATTATATAACATATTTGTAAATGTGTATTATAATTTGTTGACATTTATGAAGAGTACATAATACAATAATCATGTTTTAATTTATATGATTGCTACTAGTAAGTATTATGTCGATAATTTGAAAACTATCATCTGACATAACATTAGTTTTACATATAATGCAATTATATTTATTTATTTATACCTTTTAACACTATATTTTGATACTCTCTGTTTTTATGTGTATGCAAAAAAAAACAGGATTCTGTTGTTTTTGTAACCTGTGCTTTTAGCACTAGAGCTTTATACATTTTTTTTTCATAGTATATAGTATATAAACATATGTATACATGCATATGCCTTGACAAGTTCTATGTTCAGTGGCTTTCTGGCCTAAACGAACCTACAGAATGCTTTCTAATCTAATCTACCACAAATTGATTTCTTCTTGTCAAACTTGGGCCAAAGAGAAGGATACCGAGACTTCTGATCTACTTTGACCAAAACAGTCTCAGCTAGATCTGTAACACTAATGTGACAGAACCCCTTTTCAGTGACAATTTAGCTGAAGATTAGGCAATTTCAAACAATTTTGGTCATCTAACTGGAGCGATATTGTCGAAACATTTTATCGCAACTGATGTTCATTTCTTTGAAATATTGCCGTACCAGACGTTCGTTTGTTTATTCTTCTGTCTTGGTTGTTGGTAACAAGGTGAGAACCCAATCAGCCAACCTTCACTTTTAACAACTGTCAGTTCCACAATTGTACTTTGAATTAATTCATACAATGTTTATTTAAAGTTTTATCCAGTTCATAATGTTTTAGTTAAAAAAAGGAGTGAAAATAATCATTATTTGTATTTCTTATGTATGGGATAAGTGCAATAACCTCAAATAAAGTAACGTTTGCTCCCATTTCATGTATAAAATAAAATAAAAAATAAAATAAAATCTGTATATTGAACACTGATAACTAATTACTTAAACCAGGGTAAAATATCCCAAACTTTATACATTTATACTACTTATACCAATTACAATTTTAATTATACAACTTAAATTTACAGATATAAACTTAACCTAACTTAGCCTAAAATTTTTATAAATACCAATTAAAATCATAATTATTATCAGTTAAACTGTGTGTTAATATTTAATTGATACAATTTCAATTTAATTAATATTAACATTATTATAATTTCCTACTTTTAATATATATTAATAATTTGTATTTAATTTTAATGTATACTTTTATTATTACTATTATTATTAATAAAAATTTATTTTATATTATTTATTTATATTAGACACATTTTATTTTAAAAACCATTGTATTATTTTAATTACTATTGTATTAAGTAATTTAATTATATTACTCTTACAATTATTATATTATTACTTAAAACGTTATACATATAATTACTGTTTTATTTATAAAATTTAAAATTAAAGAAAATATTGCTTCAAAAACTTTACCAGAAATACCAAATTATAATTATTTTTAACTTTATATTTATATTTATTTAAATTATCTAAAAAATATATTATAATTATTTTCAATTATACCAAAATCCCACCATTTTAAAATTAAATAATTATATTATTTAAAAATGTAAAACATCTATATTCAATGTAAACCTATATTCTATTTAAATTTACATTAAATCTAAAATTCAGAACATAATTTTAATTTTTATGATTTAATTAAAACCTTTTGAAATGTTTAAATTTAATTCAAATTTAGGGTTTAATTAAACATTTAAAATTTAATTCTGATAATTTTAAATTACTGGTATCCAGTAATTAAAATAACTGGTATCCAGTTATTTATTATAAGTTAATATTCAACTACACTACCTTATCTATAGCCGCCGGTAACCGGCGGCATAAGTATTGCTAACCATACTATTTATAATTTCTATCTTTTAATTATCAACATTCAACATTCATCATAATTCTATAAAGTCACTTATTGTATTCTTCTATAGCTATAACTTTTTATTTCACTACACTCCTATACAAATTTGTTTATCATTATTTGGTGGTTAATTTTAATACTACACTTTCTACACTATTCTTCTCATATGACACTTAATTACATCTTCTCACTTCGTCCCAGTCCCCCATCTCCCACTTCGTCCCAAATACTGCATCTTCTACCTTCTTCTCATGAACACCATCTGCATCTAACCTACATGTTCCAGCACATATGAACTTCTGCTTCATCGCCACTTTCCCCAAATGTCTATTTACCTGTTCTCTATTTCTTCTTTTCCTCCTCTAATTATATGCAATAATAGGTGCGTTTGTTGTTATTAATTATTATTATCATTCCAATATCTCGCAGGGGCCGCTAAATATCTCTCTGCATGCCATCCAATTCCCCTCTCTCAGCTAATAATTAACTATACCCTTCAAGGGTATTTATTACATCTAAATCGGCTACCTGTAAAATATTTCTGGGTCTTAACCTCATTTGATGTGATCTCTCTAAATTCAATTCACATTTCTCTGGTCTATTGGAATAATCATTTCCTCCCAACCCTTATTACTTACTTTATTTGCTAATAGTTCCAAATGGGTGTATAAATCTTTGTTCCGTAAAATTTCGTTTATATAACAACCTCTAAGTGCTTCTCTCTCTTTCCGCAACTCTTGTGAGCTTTTACTACATTCAAACAATACATGTTCCGGAGTTCCCGGAACATTACAAGTTTCACAATTTTCATTACGTATTTTATTTAATTTCTTCTAGTAAGCACAATATGCACCATGACCCGATAAATAGTGAATTAGACCTTTTGAGGCATTTATATGCTTTACTTTTAACCTTTCTTTAATGCTGTTGAAAAATGAAAACGTTCTTCTGCCTGTTTCAGTCTGTTCCCATTCCTTCTTGTATTAATCTGTTCTTAATATCTAGTGTAGTTTGACAGTTGTATCCAACAATTTGTTGCACTTTAATATTATTTTGCCTCTTTAAACAGTAACAAGCTCCTGTCATACGAAGTATTAAATCAATTGGCCAAATGCCTGTTATAATTAACAGAGCCAAATTTGGGGTTGTGGACGTCGCACCTATAAAACGTAGTAGAACTTTTCTTTGAGATTTTCTAAGTAATAATTTAATTGAACTTTTATTGGCTTTGTCCGCCCAAACACCAGTTCCATAATTTATAATGGATGCGAAAATATTGGTATGATAGCAGCTGATGGTCGATAGTGATATTTTAAATTTGGACTGAACAATTCTAGATAATTTCATTAGAATGTTTTCAGCTTTAAATCTTACGAAATTCATATGGTCCTTAAAATTTCTTTTTTCGTCTAATTTTATTCCTAAATATCTCATAACCAGACATCTTTTTATACTATTACCTAACATTCTTATTATTGGATTTCTCTTTAGGGTACCTTTTAATAACGGAATTGCAGATTTTTGTGGAGAAATCTTCATTTTCGCTTCTGTGCACCATTGGTTTAAAGTTTCCATCAAATTGTTTCCTTTGATTTCCAGTTCGTTTCGGGAGTTTCCTTCTGAAATAAAAATCACATCATTCGCGTATGCTATCGTATTACTGCAGTTGTTTACTTTTTCTAATAATGTTTCTAATACAATGTCCCAAAAGGTCGGCCCTAGAACTGAACCTTGAAGACATCCTTTTGATATGTTTTTTGTGATAATTTTATTTATACCACTCAAAGAAACTTTTCTATTTTTACAGTAATCAAGGAGTATATTATAAAGCGTTTTTGGATATTTACATTCTCTTAGCCTGTTGAAGAAAAACGGCCATCAAAGATTATCAAATGCTCCAGAGGTATCAATAGAAATTACCAGTACATATTTAAATGTTGAGCTGTGTACAGATTCTAATACAGCATTTAATGTATCTCTGTTGATCGTCCTTATCTAAAGTCATACTGGTTTGCACTGGTGCCAATTAGGAGCCTATATTCAGTAAGCTTTCAAGCACTTTGCCCAAGATATTTAAGAGACAAATAGGTCTGTATGACTTAGGATCACTTGGGACTTTATCCTGACTCTTTTTTAAAATAATAAGTTTGGCTTCTTTCCACCGGTCTGGAAATACTCCTCTTCCTATGCAGTCATTGTATAATGTACATAAAAATGGGGTTAAGCTATTTTCCAGTGCTAATAAGGTTTCATTTTTAATCCCATCTGGGCCAACAGCTTTTTTAGCTTTTAGATTTTGAATTATTAGTTTAATTTCTGATTGATGAAAAGGATACGTTATTATAAGTCTGATTAAGCTTATTTCGTAGTTCCCTGTTAAAGTTGTTGTCGTCCTCTTCTTTATCGTTTGGTAACAGTCTGAATATAAGTTCGTTTACGGATTCCTCCCAATCATTAGTCATATTGCCAGCCTCCTTCCGTAATATATTCAACGTCTCTGTTTTTTTTTATTTTATTTTTTCCATTATAATTTTGTATGATAAGCCCCAAATGTTTTTACTTAGTCCGAATTCAACAAAATACTTCCATATTTCTCCCTTGTGTTTTTAAGGTAATTTTAAATTTCTCTTTAGCTCTTCTATAAATGTTTAGGTTTCGCTCCCTTTCTTGTGCGACAATAGTTCTGTGATAGATTCTGCATTTCATGTATTAGTTATCCCTACTTCTATTATTGCTCTCGATATTCGTACATTGGATGCATTCACGGTTGGCCATATTATAATTTAGGAGGCAGTGAAGAAAGAAAAAAAAATCGATGAATAAACATGGTGGAATGCGTCATCTACCAAGAGAACTAATGTAAGAGTTACAATCATAACCTGATAAAATCTCCCTTCCTATATAATATAAATTATTAATGGTCTAATTCGCTGAATTGTGTTATCAAATACAACTCATGCTTTCATATCTCAGGACAATTCACTCCCGTCGCTTCGCTACGGTCGTAAAATATCAACAAGATGAAAGAATTCGTGGTATTATGATAATAGCAGGTCACCCACTATTTTAAACAAATTAAGCCTGTTCTTATTTTCATCCCCATTACCCGCAGCGTGTATCCGCGCTACCTGGATAAGACAGCTATTGATGACTGTAGAAAATCCACGTCACTTTGTGTTCCTCAGCAAAGCCTCACAATCTCCAAAATAAAAGCTGTGGCTAACTTCACTTATAGAGCACAACTAACAAAAGTAAGGATTCCCCAAAGAATAGGATAACCTGATAAAAGCGAGGATACAAAAGAAGAAATGAAGGACGGCTCTGAGTCGTATTGACCTCGCATTAAAGAAGGATTCTCTTTGTTTGCTTGTACGAACATTTTCTTTTCTGTAGAAAATGGATGTTTCCTTCTCTTCAAGCATGGGTCTCAGATAATTACTCCATTTAGGTACAACTCTTAAAACAGCTTAATATAAGTTACACCAGCGCTCTCTTTAACACAGCGGTGCACGCGTCTAAAAGTTGCCCTTTGCGGTCTAGGGGTATTGTGTGGTCCTCTGGTATCCAAGGTGGTCGATTCAAACCCGGCGGAGAGCGATTGATTTTTCGGCTGTAAAAATCCTTCTCATGGCTTCTTTCCGAAGGGGAGTAAATCCGGTGGTCACTTGTCGTAGATTTATCGCATGTAAAACCCTCAAGTTTGATAAAGGGGCACCTCAGCAAAATGCTACTGTCTTCCACGTCCAATATGCAGTAAGTATGCTACAAAACTTGGCCGTCAGTTGCGCGGTCCTTCTCCCGGTCACGTTCTGTACACTTGGCTGGCAGTCGCACATGGGTCACATTAACAATTATCAGAATAAAACACAAAATATACCTTATCACAGGATTGTATTCATTTACTGTGAACCATACCCTGATTATTTTGATCATGCAAGGAGTTTCATGAACGAAATTTGGTTTGTCTGTAGCCTAATTTCGGTTGTGTTGTGATTGTAACATTGATAATGTAAATAAACAATGCTTTGAACAGTATTAATTATAGATCAAATGTTCTATCATTAACGTTCCTCAAATCCGGTTACAGAAATTTACCTGACTCTGGTGATCAAGTGGTAGCAATTCCTGAACAAAAGTAACCTCGTATGTTTTGAGTTTTAAGTTTTCTTATTTTGCATGCTGAAGCTTTCGAAATGACAGTTTCTTGTGCAAGGCACATAAGAGATTTTCGAGGTGACCGTTCTAACCTTTCTCCGATTTCGTCCAATTTCTGCTCCATTAGGACGCCCCTATTTACCTTTCTTTTCCTATCAAAATTGATCCCGTCAGCTTCACGTTCAGCCACTACTTCAATTAGCTGCCTTATTCTCTCCTCTTCTGCCTCCTAAGAATATGTCATGATGCAGTTGCAATACGAATAAAATATTAAAATAAGGTACCAAGCAAGAAAAATCTGATGTATTCCATTCATATAGCTTTCTGTCTATTATGCAAACATAGTATCCTTAAAGAAGATAAATCTTTTTATCTACATAAGGCTAATGACCAGAAATGGTCTTAGCAATTAGTTCCATATTACTAGAATGGGAATAAGAAACACACCAGGCTAAAGCGACAGGAAAATATTTTAAAGGCTGTTGCTATGCGATTTTTATGGCCAAGAATAAAATGAAAGAGATGTGAAACGGATGAGGACCTCCCATATGGAAAAGTTTAATCATTTTAAAACTGAATACAATAACAGGGAATATATCTGAAATGATTATCTCTACAAGAAAGAATGACAAAGGCCATATATGGCATAAATTCTGTATTTTAACGATATCCACGTTTTTTGCGTTGTATGTTTTTGTCTATCTGTTACGGTTCACTAGTTATGCAAGTCATTCAGAATGAAGAAGACTTCAGAGGATATTCCCAAGAAGTTCAGGATATTTAATTTATATGTAATGTAAACATCTTCAATATACGACATTTTAATCTAAACCGTTAGAGCTATTTTTCTTACAAAATTTCGAATAACTTCTATGCAAACGGTAGTATGGTGTGTGAGGATTTTCCTGAAAATCATCTTGTTACATATCTGGAAGATACTGAACTTAAATACTAAGTTTGGTGTTTAACCGTCTTTTCATTTCTGAGCTATACTGTCCGCAAAACACATACAGACGCGCATACAGACACCGAAGAACCTTTTTTATAAAATTGCTTTTTAATTCAGGAGCCCTCAAAACAGTGTAAAATATTGGTATAGAATTTTTAATGGAATACAATTCCTTTGCCCACTATGTGCATCGTACATACGTGCTGGAGGCAGTATAAAGTCTGTTCTAACACAACACAAAGCCACTAATACATACTGTATGTTCGGTGGTGTTGTAGCAAGTGTAATGGGGGCTCTTCCAAGCAGGTATGGGTTTAGCAATTGGATGGAGGTAGTGCTGCTTTCTTAGTCTGAAGCAAGCGAGAATAGAAGAAGGAAGCACTGTTGTCGATAATATTTGTGAACTCACTGTGTGCTGTCTGATTCCTACAGATTTCGAAGACTCGGCATCCGATTCTGAGTAAATTATTGCAACAGCGAGTACATACGTGCACGGGAACAACTAAGCGGAGCTGGCACTAAACTGATACCAGTACACGTGGCTGGTCTGTGATACCCTAGAAGCTAACCGAAAGTGTTGTTGAAATACCAGGTACAACATGCCAAACGAGGCTCTTCTTTCGAACATGTTACACGGGACATTTTCTAAGTCCAACGTGAGCGGAATATTTTTCCGGAATTTAGATGCACTTTGTAGTTACTTACTGGTTCGTCAAAAACGTCTAGGACCCTAAGCCGCAAAGTATAGCTCAAGGTGGTGGCCCTAAGTCGCAAAGTGCAGCAGGAATATTTTTTATAAGTATAGGAGTGTAGCAGTTGCAGCCGAAGGCCGCTACTGCGGGACGACAGCAGGACAGAGTCAAGGGGTCTGCGAAGCTAAAACCCCCAATGATCCCAAGAAGAATTCAAAACTTCGGCAATCTGTCGCTCTTACATCTGAACAACTTAATGTTTACAACACAAGCAAGTATGAATCGCCAGTAGAAGTCACTTAAACTAACTCATAAGACCACTGTGTGTGTGTGTGTGTGTGTGTGTGTGTGTGTGTGTGCGTGATGTAACCATCGCATAGCTTTACCGAACAATTTCCCGCAGTCTCGCGTCACACATTGTAAAGAATCACCAAACGACTCCTATTATGCTCTCTTAAAAGCACTGAGACGACTGAAAGTTGGAAGCAATAATTATTAAATATTTGTATTGATGTGAAAGTATTCTCCCTGGTCCTACAGACCACCACCTGCCTGTACTAACAGGTTAATCTCAACTTAGCAAATAAGCTTAATCAGATGCGCTTAGTGACTTTAATATATGCATCCTGCAAGGCGGCCCGTTTCCCTCAGGACATTCTCTGCGCTGCTAAGTGCCTGGAATGATAATGCAGTGTCACTCGCATATTACAACTAAATATATGCAGCGTCCCTCAAAATGTATACACTTAACAGATGGTATCACACAGCGAGTGGGTCCTTCTCCGTAGTTTAGGGGTAGCATGCTAGCCTCTGGTTCCCAAGGTCGCGGGTTCAAACCTGGCAGAGGGCGATGAATTTTTTCGGGCGCATGCCTTCCTCCAGAAGGGAAGTTGGTCTTGTGTCGTATATTTACGGCACGTAAAATAATCTCTGGAGGCACCGTGGCTGAGTGGTTTGACCGCTCGCCTCCCACCTAGGGTTCGATCTCAAGCGGTCGACGAAGCGTCGCCTGAGCGGGTTTTCTCCGGGTTCCCTCGCCACTCGTTCCACCAATTGCTCCATCATCATCATCATCATGCTTGTATTTCATATCATTTACTTCCTCGCGCTCATGCCTGGCTACGGGCTGACCACTTGTTCCAGGTTTTGCACTCCGTGGTTTTGTGCCGTTCACTCCCCGACAGTAATTCCTAGGGTTATCAGTCCTAAATATGGGGAAGGTAAGCCGGCTACGAAAAATATCCTCAAGTCTAATAAAGGAGCCTCTGAGCAAAATTGAGTGCTCTTTCACGCCCAATATGGAATGGGATCTTAAGAACCACAGGAGTTAAAGAAGCCTTATAGGTAAAACCCACTTTAACAGAGCGAGTAGCGCCACAGTAGCCGGTGGGGCTCGCGGGAAGTCCAAGGTTCGATCCCCATGGCCAACCTGACCTGGGGAGGTTCATTAAAATGACAATCACATAACGATAGCTTTTAAAACATTTGACTATCGCTTTAGCATAGCTCATTCCTTTAGTTTCCTTCTACTCATTAATAAGTACACTGCTAATGCGTATCTCGATTAGCATGATGTAGAATGCACAACAATCTTTTGTAAGAAGTCTGTTTTAAGAAATGTTAGATGATGTCATGTGAATGTAAGACAAATACCTTTCAAGTTTCTAGATTAAGAACTTTTAGTTGCTGCACCTTGATTTTACACATTTTTTAATTAAATTGCCCAAAATGACTTTTCTTGCTAAGAAATCATTAAATATGCATTCCTAAGAGTATTCTGATTTCATTATCATTATTATTATTTCTAATTACATTAATTATAGTATAATTATCTATATAATTCTGCCCATCCATCAGTTTTGGGAATAGCCTCAGAAAACCCTTCACTTTGATGATTTTTGTATAGCTGGTACACGGCAAGAGATACACGAAAATTTACAACGCAAAGAATGAAGATCTCGTTAAAACACACAATTTATGTCATATACACTTTTATAGAGTTAACCGTTTCCAAGATATTCCCTGTTTTTGGTTTGAAATTAAAATTCTTAAATTCTTTTCAAGCAGAAAGTCGTCATTCCTTTCGTATCTCTTTAGCTTTACTCCTATCCATACAAAGAGACCCAAATTTCAATGACAATCGCATATCGGCAGCTTTTAAATGATTTGACTGTCACTTTAACCTAGTGTATTCCCTTATTTCCCTACTACTTCCAAGGAAGCCAGTAATAAGACCATTTCTGATAATGTTTACCTTGATTAGCATGAGTAGATAAAATATTACTCTTTTGTAGGAACACTTTGTTTGCATAGAGAAGCTAATGTGAATGGAACACTTCCGATGTGTTCCCCTTTTCCATTTTTTCTACAAACATTAAAAAGTGCTGTACAGAATAATTGAAAACCTTTTACATAGGTAGTACATGAAAACAAAAGCTGTAGCAAAGCTTAGCCAAAAATCCGATCCTGAGAATAATACAACAATCAATTTCAATAGTGTTTAATATCTATTCTTATTACATTTGGCACCACAAGTGGTGGATGCTGAAAACACCTTAACTGAAATTGCGAAGCAATCATAACACTGGAAGATTTCACGACAATTTAGTACAACTTTTGATAAATGAATATTAATAATAATTTGTGATTCATATGTTTTGGTGTTTTTATTATGAGTATTTACGTTTAAAATTTGCACCTGTTTGCGCCTTTTACTAAATTGAGGCATCTTTATGAGCAATACTTAGCACCTCAGGTTCCTTGCTCTATAAATTGCATAGAAATCCTTAGATATGAGAGTCATCCAGAAAGTACAGACATTTGGTATAACTAAACAATAACGAAAATTATCAACACAAATGTTTATTTACAAAGTTACAGTATCTTACTCTATTTTTCAACGTATTCGTTAGTGCTATCAAGCTATGTACTGTCACGTGGTACCGGTTTTTCAATGCGGGTGTTATACTCTTCCACCGCTAAAAATATGAGCAAAGATGTCACTGTCAGTGTCACTGTCACTTTGAAGTTTTCATCGGTTTGGAAATATTTTCCATCCAAAAAGTCTTGTACGGTGTCCAAAGTGAAACACCGGCTTTTTTTAACATTCTTTTATCAACATTTGCTTTCAACTTCTCCATAATGATTGATGAACTTCCACTCCGGTCTTTATCGTACGTTCCTTGATTACTCGTAAATTATGCGCCATTTCCTCACTGAAGATTTCTTCACTGCATTATCACCATACACTTGCCTTATTTGCCTATAAAATCCGATAGGCCGAACATGTTGTTCATTCATAAAACGAATAAGTTTTTTGGCGGTAGAAATGTATAACATCAGCATTAAAAAGTGGTATCATGCGACAATAAATGTCTTGACAGAATGGAGATTACGTTGAGAAACAGAGTAAGATACTTTGACTTTGTAAATAAAGTTTTGCATTGATATGTTGGAGATGATATTGAATTATGGCAAATCGCACGTTACTTTCTGGATGGCCTTCGTATTTGTAGGCCAAACTGTGTGTTTGAAGCAAGCTGCTGTAATATGGAAATGGGGCTAAGCTGTGGATGCTTATTGATGTGTTCCAAAACTCACTCACTCACTCACACAAGGGAAAGTGTAAACTTCCCGACACTGTCATAATTCCTGTCCGTAGCAGCAGTTTCAACTTGCCACCGTGCTAACTCAAACACAGGTGCGCCTCTTAATGGATTCGATTTAAAAGCTGTGTATTGAACACACGTTTCCTTTATCTATAAACCGATTCTCTCATGCTTTGCTGCCATCCAGCATGCAAGCTAGATCTAAGGCCTTAAAGTGTGCATCTTTGAAGTTTGTGAATGGAAATGGAGTTTTATTTATGTACCCTCTTTAACTACTATGGTTCTCTGCGTTCCATTTTATATTAGGCGTGAATGACCGATTAATTTTGCTCAAAGGCCTCTTTTTCAAGCTTGAGGTCCTTTTACGTGCCGTAAATCTACGACACGGGACCAGTGGCTTTGCTTCTCTTCCTAATGAAGTCATGCTAAGGATTTTTACGCCCGAAAAAGCCCATCAACCTCCTCCGCGAACTTGGGTAACCGCTACACCACTACTCCACGAAGGGCGACTTAAAGTTTGTAAAATCCAAAATATATAAGATATCTTGTTCAAATTTATACTAGTTATTACACACAACAATGAGGATACTTTTGCCTTTTATCGAAAATCTAGCTTTCTTAGTTATTTAAATAGTACTTTAATTGTTCAAATTCATGTGATGCATTTTAAAAAATATTCTTATATAAATCCAGCCTTACAGTACATGAGCTTACAAATAGATTTATAATATTATATTCTTACTTTCTGTAACAAGTATGCACAATGTACGCAGTAGATAGAGAAGGAATTGTATTACACCGAAGAATTCGATACCGAGATCTCGTCCGAAATACATGTTTTTAGATCTCCTCAATAAAATCATTTTAAGCTCGTCCTTGTATGTGTGTGTATGTGTGGGGGGGGCAGCATAGCTCAAAAAGGAAAAGTTTGTTAAAAACCAAACTTAGTATTTAGGTTCAATATCTTCTAAGAATTTGAACAGAAGACTTTCAAGTAACCCCCGCCCAAACTCCCCTTACTTGGAACGACTTTCTCAAAAGTGGCTGTAACGATTTTGATTAAAATTCGACATCTTTAAGATATTTTCATGAAAAAGGCAATGTATTTCTTGAATTTTCTAGGAATAGCCTCTAAAGACTTCATTCTGGATGACTCTTATATAGCTCGTATACGTTAGGTGACAGACAAACTTACTACACAAAGAGTATAGATCACATTAAAACTCGCAATTTGTGTCATGCACTTTTTTGTAGAATTAACCGTTTACGAGACATTCCTTCTTATTCGTTTCAGTTTTAAACTACTGAAAAAATTTCTCAAGCGAGAAGTCGGTCATCTCTTTTAATTTTGAGAGTGCAAAAGTAACCGAATTTCAATTGTTTCAAATAGCGATAGCTTTTAAAACATCTGGCTATCTCTTTAGCCTATTGCATTCTCTTATTTCCCTTCTGGGTGCAAGGCAGCAAATAATAATACCAATTCTGATAATATTTATCTCGTTTACCATGACGTAGATAAAAATAATATTTTCCAGCGAAAGATGTTTTCAAACAGCTGGAGAAAACCATTTGAACGGAACACATATGTTTTATATTAGCTCTAATTAGTGTAGAGGAATTTGATTACTTTTCGTATTCTCAAAAGCCCTTGATTTTTAAAACTTTAGTCATTATTATTTTGGAAAAGTATCCATTTTCTTTAATGGGCTTTTGAGACACAGTATAACATTTTTAAAAACAAAATAGTGAAAAATTCTATGGAGCGGAAAAATGTTGTAAAAATGTATGCGAGAAAACGAGGTTTAAATTTGAGAATGTCTATTAATACGCATGTGCCTTCCCAGCTATAACTGCAGTTAATTGGTAGTTACAGTGCAAAAATAAGAAAAACGATATATTTTCTTAAAGTTTCGAATTTATGTCATTTTATTATGAAAATATTTTTTTTTATGTTTCACAATTTTGGTCAAATTTCACAGATGCATCTTCTTACAGGTTAGAAGTTTACGTAACTTACCCGATATTCCCTTTGTGGAAATATGAGTAACTACAATATTAAAATTATCTGTTTTAACTTCAAATTGCCTGTAAATAATGATTTCAATAATTCGGTCCGCTACAACGTTTTCTTGCAAATCTCTGCATTTAAAGTGTGTGTTGCGTTAGCTTATGAGGAATTATCTGACTGTTAACAAGTTAGACAGGATGGGAGGTACTTTGATGTGGCATACATGAAAAGAAAGTTTCTTTATTGTTCCATTTATGGTATCTTAAACTTATGGTATTGTCATTAAAACGTTAGAGTCATTTTTGAGAATATCAACATTTTCGAAAACTGATCTATGTAAAGGGTAAGTTGGGGTAGAGGGATCTTGGCAGATGCTTAAGTTAAATACCAAGTTCTGTTTTTAACAAACATTTCGTTTTTTAGTTATGCTGTCCTCAGACACACACACACACAGACAGACCGACAGACAGACTGACATACACACGGACCATTTTGTAAAAATGTTTGGGTGGAATGCAAAACCTTCTCTATCTACTATGTACATCGAGCCAGAGAATGTAAAACAGCTAAGAACCATCTTCTTAATAGCACTGCGAATTGGTCGAACTTTTGTAGGCTTAGGTTCTGCTTGAAGACCAAACAGTTTATCTAAAATGTTTAGGATTTGACTCATATGAATACTCAGTATCGCTCAGATAAATTCATAATACGAGGGCAATCCAGAAAATAACAGATGATCTGGCATAACTAAATAGTAACGAAAGATTAAACACAAAGCTTTATTTACAAAATTACAGTTCTCAAGACATTTGTCACATGGTACAAGTTTTTCCATGCCAATGTTATACTTTTCTACAGCTAAAAGACTTATTTGTTTTTTGTTTTTGTTTTGTTTTGTATTTTTAATGCACTAAATGTTCGGTTAATCGAATGTTATATGCAGATAGCGCAAGTGTATGATGATAATGCAATGAACGAATCTTCAGTTAGGAAAGACGCATAATTTAGGGTAATAGAACCAGTATGCACGAAAAAGACCGGAGTGGAAGTTCATCAATCGTTATGGAGGAATTAAAAGTAAACGTTGATAAAAGAATTCAGAAAAACTGGTGTTTCATTTTGGACACCTTTCATGATTTTTTGGGTGAAAAATTTCCCAACCTCTAAGCGGCAGCACATGTTGGCTCAGATTTTTGGTGGCAGAAGAGTATAGCATCTGCATTGATGAACCGGTACCGTGTGACAATAAACACCTTGGTAGGAGTGACAATTACGTTGAGAAAGAGAGTAAGGTTCTCTAACCTTCTAAAGAAACTGTTTTGTTGATTTCCTTTGTTATTCTTTAGTTTCGTCAAATCGTCTGTTAGTTTCTGGATGTCCATAGTATGTTCATTGATATTCTTCAAATATTGCTCGAACAGCGGCATCAGTAACTGCTATTCTTGGGCGTCCTTCACGAGATTCTGCACTGAGAAAATGTCCGGTCTCTTTCGAATTTGCAATACCAATTTTAAATGGCTGCCTTAAATGCAAATTTTTCGCCAAATGCATTTCTAAGTCGTTCTTCCCATTGCTTAGGTGTCCGAGATGGTTCAAAATCGGAAAGAAATAACCCGGTAAGGTTATCTAGTGAAATTCATTTTTAGGTGGATACAAAGTCTTTTAAACGATGACAGCTAACAAGATGTAGAGTGTCTGCTTTATATTCAATAGATCGCGACTTCGAATCTCGCTTTGGGTGAGTTACCCGAATAAGTTTTTTTTTCGGGGTTTCCCCTTATCCTTAGAAGGCGAATGTGTAGTAACTTTAAGCTCCATGGGTCCCGAGATAATTTGAGCATCATTTCGCAAATTTCATTCATCGTTAAGCTATACAAAAACAAACAAAAAAACTATATATTAGAGCCATTTGAACATACGTCATCAAACAACTTGAAAATTGTTAGTAAATAGCTATAAAACATAAACAATTTTATTTATTTTTAGAAACCTGAAATTCTAAAATGTTTTAATGGCGCTCTCGTAACAAAGAAAATAAATAACGTTGAACTTAAACCGGTCATTAGTAACCAAGATAATGACTGTTCCCTAAATGTTGACAATTTGAACATTTGAGGCGGCTGGGGAAGAAAACTGCAGGGGGAGTTTTTCAAACTTGTGTTAGAATGTCCATTTGGTAGTTGTTTGTCAATGGAATAAAATTCAGCTTTACTCTAACTGGTTGCAATTTAAAACCTGTTTGCCTGCGCGGGTTCTAGCACATCCACCGTATACGCCGCACACCACTGGTCAGCGGCTTGAACCTGCAACGCTAGTTCACTGCTATTTTTAAACATTGCCTGATTCTAGTATCAAATTTGGGTTCAATCTGACTTTCTGTCAATGAGTTATGTATTCACAGATGCAAAACCATGCGCATTTCTAATTAGCCGATTTTTACTTTCTCTATTGGGTATGATGTACGTACTAGGTAAAGAAGGTTTTGTATTCAACCCAAAATTTGATACCGGAATTACACCGTAAATGCATTTTTAAGGACCACTGAACCCCCCCCCCCGTCCAAAAAGAAGTTCCGTGTGTCTCTGCAAACATAATAAATTAAAAACGGAAATGCTGTTAAAATCCCACTTGATATTTAAGTTCATCCTCCAGGGATGCGACATGAACATTTTCAAGAAGACCCTCAACCCAAGCTACGCTTTTCATAGAACATTTTAAAAAACATTTTTATTTTCTCAAAAATAACTCTAATGATGTTTATTAAAATATTTTAAAGATACTTTTAGGAAAATGAAATGTATATCTGGAATTCTTCGCGAATTGCGAATAGAACAACTGACAATTGTAACAAAATACCTCCAAGGTTACTGGAGACTTTTCCTCAAAATGCAAAAAACTTTAAAAAGAGACCAAGAAAGAACGATTAATGTAATATATATATATTATACAGATTTTAAATATAGTGTATATTTTCTACAGTGTGCTAGTATATTGAGTGTACAATAAATATGACATTGCATTATTAGTCCGACAGGGTATATTATTATCATCGTCATCATCGTCGTCGTCATCGTCATCGTCATCGTCATCGTCATCATCTTCCTTCTGGACGACTTTTGGATAACTGGTAAACCGTAACAGATGGACAGCATCCTAGGGCACAAAAGAGTATATTTCGTTCAAACACACAATTTATATCACATAGGCACATTTCTATGAAGTTGAATATTTACGAGATATTGCTTGTAATTGCGCTGAATTATGCAATACTTATGCAATTATGCCGTCACTAGTTTTTCTGTTGTTTCTCTTCTGGCGGTGCAACGAAAAAGAAATTTCTAGACATCACAAAGCGACTAGTCTTAAAAAAATTAGTGACGTTTTAGCTAATGTATTGCAGTATTTCCCTTCTACCTACAAGAAAGTAAGTAATAAGACTATTTCGTTAATGCTTATCTGGATTAGCATGAAGTAGATGGATAGGATAAGATACTGTCGAAGGGGACTTCGTATCGAAACTGAGTTTATTGTATATATTCCCATGAAGGGGTACGCCCGGTAGGGAGAAATCAGGTGAGAGAATACACAGGCTGGCCGAAATCAGGAGCGACGGCCCAGAAATGGCAGGGTTGCTACAGCTTCCAGATTGAAGCACACAGACGGGGGCCCTAGCCCCACATAGGGTCTAACACACCCGCCTGGAGCGATGTCCATTTGGGCAACCAACTGAAATCGATAGTCCTTTATCCCTGCCACGCCATACTGAGCAGGATCGCCATCACTTCCAATCCTGATAAAAAAAAAAAACAACGGGATGAAGGGTAAACGAAATGACAATGGAAACGACATGAAGGGATGGCAAATTTGGGGGAAGAACGAAACCTACTCAGCATTCGCCTGATGGACCCAAGGAGAACCGTGGAAAAAAACCTTGGGTCAGTTGGGCCGCACAAGGGAAGCAAACCCGTGACCTCTCGAATGCGGGACACAGATAACACCCGCCATAGCCATCCCGCATAACATCCGACAGGTTTGCGTTGAAAGGAAACAACGTTGTATGTTACATAGGAATTGTGATGTTATGGCTGTCTTTGTGTCTGTTATGATGTTCCGACTGTATTGGTGTTTGTTGTGATGTTGTGGTTATGTAGGTGTTACATTGGTGGTTGTTGTGATGTTGTAGTTATGATAGTGTAACATTGATGGTTGTTGTGAAGTTGTGGTTATGCTAGTATTACATTGGTGGTTGTTGTGATGTTGTGGCTGTGTTGATATTACATTGGTGTTTGTTGTGATGTTGTGGCTGTGCTAATGTTACATTGGTGTTTGTTTTGATGTTGTGGTTATGCTAGTGTTACATTGGTGGTTGTTGTGATGTTGTGGTTATGTTAGTGTTACATTGGTGGTTGTTGTGAAGTTGTGGTTATGCTAGTGTTACATTGGTGGTTGTTGTATTGTTGTGGCTGTGTTAATATTACATTGGTGTTTGTTGTGATGTTATGGCTGTGCTAATGTTACATTGGTGTTTGTTTTGATGTTGTGGTTATGTTAGTGTTACATTGGTGGTTGTTGTGATGTTGTGGTTATGTTAGTGTTACATTGGTGGTTGTTGTGATGTTGTGGTTATGCTGGTGTAACATTGGTGGTTGTTTTGATGTTGTGGTTATGTTAGTGTTACATTGGTGGTTGTTGTGATGTTGTGGTTATGATAGTGTAACATTGGTGGTTGTTGTGAAGTTGTGGTTATGCTAGTGTTACATTGGTGGTTGTTGTGATGTTGTGGCTGTGTTAATATTACATTGGTGTTTGTTGTGATGTTGTGGCTGTGCTAATGTTACATTGGTGTTTGTTTTGATGTTATGGTTATGCTAGTGTTACATTGGTGGTTGTTGTGATGTTGTGGTTATGTTAGTGTTACATTGGTGGTTGTTGTGAAGTTGTGGTTATGCTAGTGTTACATTGGTGGTTGTTGTGATGTTGTGGCTGTGTTAATATTACATTGGTGTTTGTTGTGATGTTGTGGCTGTGCTAATGTTACATTGGTGTTTGTTTTGATGTTGTGGTTATGTTAGTGTTACATTGGTGGTTGTTGTGATGTTGTGGTTATGTTAGTGTTACATTGGTGGTTGTTGTGAAGTTGTGGTTATGCTGGTGTAACATTGGTGGTTGTTTTGATGTTGTGGTTATGTTAGTGTTACATTGGTGATCGTTTTGATGTTGTGGTTATGTTAGTGTTACATTGGTGGTTGTTGTGATGTTGTGGTTGTGTTAGTGTTACATTGGTGGTTGTTGTGATGTTGTGGTTATGTTAGTGTTACATTGGTGGTTGTTGTGATGTTGTGGTTATGTTAGTGTTACATTGGTGGTTGTTGTGATGTTGTGGTTATGCTAGTGTAACATTGGTGGTTGTTGTGAAGTTGTGTTTATGCTAGTGTTACATTGGTGGTTGTTGTGATGTTGTGGATGTGTTAATGTTACATTTTTGTTTGTTGTGATGTTGTGGCTGTGCTAATGTTACATTGGTGTTTGTTGTGATGTTGTGGTTATGTTAGTGTAACATTGGTGGTTGTTGTGATGTTGTGGTTATGTTAGTGTTACATTGGTGGTTGTTGTGATGTTGTGGTTATGTTAGTGTAACATTGGTGGTTGTTGTGGTTATGTTAGTGTTACATTGGTGGTTGTTGTGATGTTGTGGTTATGTTAGTGTAACATTGGTGGTTGTTGTGGTTATGTTAGTATTACATTGGTGGTTGTTGTGATGTTGTGGTTGTGTTAGTGTAACATTGGTGTTTGTTGTGACGTGGTTATGTTAGTGTTACATTGGTGTTTGTTGTGATGTTGTGGTTATGTTAGTGTTACATTGGTGGTTGTTGTGATGTTATGGTTATGTTAGTGTTACATTGGTGTTTGTGGTGATGTTGTGGTTATGTTAGTGTTACATTGGTGTTTGTGGTGATGTGGTTATGTTAGTGTTACATTGGTGTTTGTGGTTATGTTAGTGTTACATTGGTGTTTGTTGTGATGTTGTGGTTATGTAAGTGCTACATTGGTGTTTGCTCTGATGCTGTGGTTATGTTAGTGTTACACTGGTGTTTGTTGTGATGTTGCGGTTATGTTAGTGTTACATTGGTGGTTGTTGTGATATTGTGGTTATGTTAGTGTTACATTGGTGGTTGTTCCGATGTTGTGGTTATGTTAGTGTTACATTGGTGTTTCTTGTGAAGTTATGCCTGTCTTGGTGTTACATTGGTGGCTGTTGTGATGTTATGGCTGCCTTTGTGTCTGTTGTGATGTTCCGACTGTATTGGTGTTTTTTGTGATGTTGTGGTTATGTTAATGTTACATTGGTGTTTGTAGTGATGTTGTGGTTATGTTAGTGTTACATTGGTGGTAGTTGTGAAGTTATGCCAATCTTGGTGCTACATTGGTGGCTGCTGTGATGTTGTGGCTGTGTTAGTGTAACATGTTGTTGTGCCTTTGTGTCTATTGTGATGTTGTGGTTATGTTAGTGTTACATTGGTGTTTGTTGTGTTGTTGTGGTTATGTTAGTGTTATATTGGTGGTTGTTGCGAAGTTATGCCTGTCTTGGTGTTACATTGGTGGCTATTGTGATGCTGTAGCTGTGTTAGTGCAACATTGTTGGTTGTTGTGTCTTTGCGTCTGTTGTGATGTTCCGACTCTATTGGTGTTTGTTGTGATGTTGTGGTTATGTTAATGTTACATTGGTGTTTGTTGTGATGTTGTGGTTATGTTAGTGTTACATTGGTGGTTGTTGTGAAGTTATGCCTGTCTTGGTGTCACATTCGTGGCTGTTGTAATGATGTGGTTATGTCAGTGTTACATTGGTGGTTGTTGTGATGTTGTGGTTATGTTAGTGTTACATTGTTGGTTGTTGTGAAGTTATGCCTGTCTTGGTGTTACATTGGTGGCTGTTGTGAAGTTCTGGCTGTGTTAGTGTAACATTGTTGGTTGTTGTGAAGATATGCCTGTCTTGGTGTTACATTCGTAGCTGTTGTGAATTTATGGCTGTGTTAATGTTACATTGATATTTTTTGTGATGTTGTGGCTGTGTTAGTGTTACATTGTTGGTTGTTGTGATGTTGTGGCTGTGTTAATGTTACATTGGTGTTTGTGGTGATGTTGTGGCTGTGTTAATGTTACATTGGTGTTTGTTGTGATGTTGTGGCTGTGAAAATGTTACATTGGTGTTTGTTGTGATGTTGTGGCTGTGATAATGTTACATTGGTGTTTGTGGTGATATTGTGGCTGTGTTAATGTTACATTGGTGTTTGTTGTGATTTTGTGGCTGTGTTAATGTTACATTGGTGTTTGTTGTGATGTTGTGGCTGTGATAATGTTACATTGGTGTTTGTTGTGATGTTGTGGTTGTGTTAATGTTACATTGGTGTTTGTTGTGATTTTGTGGCTGTGTTAATGTTACATTGGTGTTTGTTGTGATGTTGTGACTGTGTTAATGTTACATTGGTATTTGTTGTGAAGTTGTGGCTGTGTTAATGTTACATTGTTGTTTGTTGTGATGTTGTGGCTGTGTTAAATTTACATTGGTGTTTGTTATAATGTTGAGGCTGTGTTAATGTTACATTGGTGTTTGTTGTGATGTTGTGACTGTGTTAATGTTACATTGGTATTTGTTGTGAAGTTGTGGCTGTGTTAGTGTTACATTGTTGGCTGTTGTGATGTTGTGGCTGTGTTATTGCTACATTGGTGTTTGTTATAAAGTTGAGGCTGTCTTATTGTTACATTGGTGTTTGCTGTGATGTTGTGGCCCTGTTTGTGGTACATTGGTTGTGATGTGACATTGTTAATGTTACATTGGTGTTTGCTGTGATGTTCTGGCTGTGTTAATGTTACATTGGTGTTTGTTGTGATGTTGTGGCTGTGTTAGTGTTAATTGGTGGCGGTTGTGATGTTCTGGTTGTGTTAATATTACATTGGTGCTTGTTATGATGTTAAGATTGTCTTAGGGTTACATTGGTGGTGGTTGTGATGTTGTGGATGTGTTAATGTTACATTGGTGTTTGTTGTGATATTGTGGCTGTGTTAGTGTTACATTAGTTGTGGTTGTGATGGTCTGGCTGTGCTAATATTACATTGGTGCTTGTTATGATGTTGAGATGGTCTTAGGGTTACATTGGTGGTGGTTGTGGCTGTGTTACTGTTACATTAGTGTTTGATGTGCTCCTGTGACTCCGTTAGTGCTATGTTGGCATTTTTTGTGATGCTGTGGCTGTGTTGGTGTTATATTAGTGTTTGTTGTTATGTTGTGGCTGTGTAAGTGTTATATTTGTGGTGGTTGTGATATTGTGGCATTGTTAATGTTACGTTGGTGTTTGTTATAATATTTCATTGATGTTTGTTGCGATGTTGTGAATATGTTAGTGTTACGTTGGTAGTTGATGTGATGTGGCTGTGTTAGTGTTATATTGGTGTTTTTTGTGATGCTGTGGCTATCTCAGTGTTATATTGCTGCTTGCTGTAACGCTGTGATTATCTTATTGATGTTTGTTGTGCTGTTGTGGCTGTGTTAGTGTTTTATTGGTATTGGTTGGGATCTTGTGGCTGTGTTAGTGTTATATTAGTATTTTTTGTGCTGTTGGGTTGTGCTAGCGTTACATTGGTGTTTGTTATGATGTTGTGGCTGAGTTAGTGTTACATTGGTGGTGGTGGTGGTTGTGATATTGTGGCTGTGTTAATGTTACATTGGTGTTTGTTGTAAAGTTGTGGCAGTGTTAGTGTTTCATTGGTGGTGGTTGTGATGTTGTGGCTGTGTAAACGTTACATTGGTATTTGTTGTTATGTTGTGGCAGTGTTACTGTTACATTGGTGGTAGTTGTAATGTGGCATATTTAATGTTACATTGGTGTTTGTTGTGGCTGTGTTAATCATACATTGGTGGTAGTTGTAATGTGGCATATTTAATGTTACATTGGTGTTTGTTGTGATGTTGTGGCTGTGTTACTGTTACATTGGTGGTAGTTGTAATGTGGCGTATTTAATGTTACATTGGTGTTTGTTGTGGCTGTGTTAATCATACATTGGTGGTAGTTGTAATGTGGCATATTTAATGTTACATTGGTGTTTGTTGTGATGTTGTGGCTGTGTTAATCATACATTGGTGGTAGTTGTAATGTGGCATATTTAATGTTACATGGGTGTTTGTCGTGATATTGTGGCTGTGTTAATGTTACGCTGAAGAGTGTTATGATGTTGAGTCTGATTTAATGTTACATTGGTGGTGAATGTAATGTTGTGAAATTGTTAATGTTACATTGGTTTTTGTTGTGATATTGTGGCTGTGTTAGTGTTACATTAGTGGTGGTTGTGATGTTGTGGCGTTGGTAGTGTTATATTGGTATTTGTTGTGATATTGTGGCTGTGTTATTGTTACATTAGTGGTAGTTGTGATGTTGTGGCGTTGTTAATGTTATATTGGCATTTGTTGTAATGTTGTGGCTGTGTTAGTGTTACATTAGTGGTGGTTGTGATGTTGTGGCGTTGTTAATGTTATATTGGTATTTGTTGTGATGTTGTGGCTGTGTAAGTGTTACATTAGTGGTGGTTGTGATGTTGTGGCTGTGTTGATGTTACATTGGTGTTTGTAGTGATGTTGTGTCTGTGTTATTGTTTCATTGGTGGTTGTTGCAATGTTGTGATTGTGTTAGTGTTACATTGGTAACTGATGTGACGTTGTGTCAGTGTTAATCTTATATTGGTTTTTGTCGTGTTTTTGAGGCTGTGTTAGTGTTACATTAGTGTTTGTTATATTCTGATTGTTTTTTGTCATCTTGTGACTGAGTTAGTGTTATATTGGTATTTCTTGCTATGTTCTGGCTGTATTGGCGTTATATTGGTGATTTTTGTTATGTTATGGCCCTTCTAGTGTTACATTGGTGGTGGTTGTGATGTTGGGTTGTGCTAGTGTCACATTGGTGATTGTTATGATGTTGTGGCTCTGTTAGTGTAACATTGGTGGTGGTTGTGATGTTGTGGCCTTGTTAGTGTTATATTGTTGCTTGTTGTGATGGTTGTCGCTGTCTTGGTGTTACATTGGTGTCTGTTGTGATGCTGTGACTGCCTTGATGTTACGTGGGCGTTTGTTGTAATGATGCTGTGAGTATCTCGGTGTTACATTGGTCTTTGTTGTGATGCTGTGACTGTCTTGGTGTTACATTAGTGTTTTTTGTGACGCTGGTACTATCTTAGTGTTACATTGCTGTTTGTTGTGATTCTTTGCTGGCTTGGTATAACGTGGACAATTTTGTAATGATGCTGTGAGTATTTCGATGCTATATTGTTGTTTGTTGTAAAGTTGTGACTATTTTGGTGTCACATTGGTGTTTGATGTGACGCCGAGACTATCTTAGTGTTATATTAGTGTTTATTTGGATTTTGAGACTGTCTTAGTGTTACATAGGAGTTTGTTGTGATGCTGTGACTATTTTAGAGTTTAATAGGAGTTTGTTGTGATGCTGTGAGTGAATTACTGTTACATAAGAGTTTGTTTGATTCTGTGAGTGACTTACTGTTACATAAAAGTTTGTTGCGATGCTGTGAGTGACTTACTGTTACATAAAAGTTTGTTGTGATGCTGTGAGTGACTTACTGTTACATAAAAGTTTGTTGCGATGCTGTGAGTGACTTACTGTTACATAAAAGTTTGTAGTGATGCTGTGAGTGACTTACTGTTACATAAAAGTTTGTTGTGATGCTGTGAGTGACTTACTGTTACATAAGAGTTTGTTGTGATGCTGTGAGTGACTTACTGTTACATAAGAGTTTGTTGCGATGCTGTGAGTGACTTACTGTTACATAAGAGTTTGTTGTGATGCTGTGAGTGACTTACTGTTACACAAGAGTTTGTTGTGATGCTTTGACTGTCATAGTGTTATATAGGAATTTGCTGTTATACTGTGACTGTCTTTGTGCTACATTGGTTTTTTGTGATGCTGTGTCTGTCTTAGTGTTACACTGGTGTTTGTTGTGATGCTGTGTCTGTCTTAGTGTTACATTGGTGCTTGTTGTGATGCTTTGACCATCTTAGTGTTACATAGGAGTTTGTTGTGATGCTGTGACTGTCTTATTGTTACATAGGAATTTTGTGATGCTGTGACCGTCTTAGTGTTACATAGGAGTTTGTTGTCATGCTATGACTGTCTTATTGTTACGTAGGAGTTTGTTGTGACGCTGTGACTGTCTTATTGCTACATAGGAATTTTGTGATGCTTTGACCATCTTAGTGTTACATAGACAGGTCGTGAGGACCGCATTAACCGGCCGGGAGGGGCTCGAGGCGCTGACCACGTCTCACTCTCCAATACTGCACCCCATCCATGACGTCTGTAGTGGACCGAGATGGGAGACGCAGCGGCCGGGCGGTAGGCCAAGGCTCCCCGTGAGCTGTCGTGCCATGGAGTAAAAAGTAAAGTGTTACATAGAAGTTTGTTGTGATGCTGTGACTGTCTTAGTGTTACATAGGAGTTTGTGATGCTGTGACTGTCTTAGTGTGACATAGGAGTTTGTGATGCTGTGACTGTCTTAGTGTGACATAGGAGTTTTGTGATGCTGTGACTGTCTTAGTGTTACATAGGAGTTTGTGATGCTGTGACTGTCTTACTGTGACATAGGAGTTTGTGATGCTGTGACTGTCTTAGTGTTACATAGGAGTTTGTGATGCTGTGACTGTCTTACTGTGACATAGGAGTTTGTGATGCTGTGACTGTCTTAGTGTGACATAGGAGTTTGTGATGCTGTGACTGTCTTAGTGTTACATAGGAGTTTGTGATGCTGTGACTGTCTTAGTGTGACATAGGAGTTTGTGATGCTGTGACTGTCTTAGTGTGACATAGGAGTTTTGTGATGCTGTGACTGTCTTAGTGTTACATAGGAGTTTGTGATGCTGTGACTGTCTTACTGTGACATAGGAGTTTGTGATGCTGTGACTGTCTTAGTGTTACATAGGAGTTTGTGATGCTGTGACTGTCTTACTGTGACATAGGAGTTTGTGATGCTGTGACTGTCTTAGTGTGACATAGGAGTTTGTGATGCTGTGACTGTCTTACTGTGACATAGGAGTTTGTGATGCTGATACTGTCTTAGTGTGACATAGGAGTTTTGTGATGCTGATACTGTCTTAGTGTGACATAGGAGTTTGTGATGCTGATACTGTCTTAGTGTTACATAGGAGTTTGTGATGCTGTGACTGTCTTACTGTGACATAGGAGTTTGTGATGCTGTGACTGTCTTAGTGTTACATAGGAGTTTGTGATGCTGTGACTGTCTTACTGTGACATAGGAGTTTGTGATGCTGTGACTGTCTTAGTGTTACATAGGAGTTTGTGATGCTGATACTGTCTTACTGTGACATAGGAGTTTGTGATGCTGATACTGTCTTAGTGTTACATAGGAGTTTGTGATGCTGTGACTGTCTTACTGTGACATAGGAGTTTGTGATGCTGTGACTGTCTTAGTGTTACATAGGAGTTTGTGATGCTGTGACTGTCTTAGTGTGACATAGGAGTTTGTGATGCTGTGACTGTCTTAGGGTTACATAGGAGTTTGTGATGCTGTGACTGTCTTAGTGTGACATAGGAGTTTGTGATGCTGTGACTGTCTTACTGTGACATAGGAGTTTGTGATGCTGTGACTGTCTTAGGGTTACATAGGAGTTTGTGATGCTGTGACTGTCTTAGTGTTACATAGGAGTTTGTGATGCTGTGACTGTCTTACTGTGACATAGGAGTTTGTGATGCTGTGACTGTCTTAGTGTGACATAGGAGTTTGTGATGCTGTGACTGTCTTACTGTGACATAGGAGTTTGTGATGCTGTGACTGTCTTAGTGTGACATAGGAGTTTTGTGATGCTGATACTGTCTTAGTGTTACATAGGAGTTTTGTGATGCTGTGACTGTCTTAGTGTTACATAGGAGTTTGTGATGCTGTGACTGTCTTAGTGTTACATAGGAGTTTGTGATGCTGTGACTGTCTTACTGTTACATGGGAGTTTGTGATGCTGATACTGTCTTACTGTTACATAGGAGTTTTGTGATGCTGTGACTGTCTTACTGTTACATAGGAGTTTGTGATGCTGTGACTGTCTTAGTGTGACATAGGAGTTTGTGATGCTGTGACTGTCTTAGGGTTACATAGGAGTTTGTGATGCTGTGACTGTCTTACTGTGACATAGGAGTTTGTGATGCTGTGACTGTCTTACTGTGACATAGGAGTTTGTGATGCTGTGACTGTCTTAGTGTGACATAGGAGTTTGTGATGCTGTGACTGTCTTACTGTGACATAGGAGTTTGTGATGCTGTGACTGTCTTACTGTGACATAGGAGTTTGTGATGCTGTGACTGTCTTACTGTGACATAGGAGTTTGTGATGCTGTGACTGTCTTACTGTGACATAGGAGTTTGTGATGCTGTGACTGTCTTACTGTGACATAGGAGTTTGTGATGCTGTGACTGTCTTAGTGTGACATAGGAGTTTGTGATGCTGTGACTGTCTTACTGTTACATAGGAGTTTGTGATGCTGTGACTCTCTTAGTGTGACATAGGAGTTTGTGATGCTGTGACTGTCTTAGTGTGACATAGGAGTTTGTGATGCTGTGACTGTCTTACTGTGACATAGAAGTTTGTGATGTTGTGACTGTCTTACTGTGACATAGGAGTTTGTGATGCTGTGACTGTCTTACTGTGACATAGGAGTTTGTGATGCTGTGACTGTCTTACTGTGACATAGGAGTTTGTGATGCTGTGACTGTCTTAGTGTTACATAGGAGTTTGTGATGCTGTGACTGTCTTAGGGTTACATAGGAGTTTGTGATGCTGTGACTGTCTTACTGTGACATAGGAGTTTGTGATGCTGTGACTGTCTTACTGTGACATAGGAGTTTGTGATGCTGTGACTGTCTTACTGTGACATAGGAGTTTGTGATGCTGTGACTGTCTTACTGTGACATAGGAGTTTTGTGATGCTGTGACTGTCTTAGTGTTACATAGGAGTTTGTGATGCTGTGACTGTCTTACTGTTACATAGGAGTTTGTGATGCTGTGACTGTCTTAGTGTTACATAGGAGTTTGTGATGCTGTGACTGTCTTACTGTGACATAGGAGTTTGTGATGCTGTGACTGTCTTACTGTGACATAGGAGTTTTGTGATGCTGTGACTGTCTTACTGTTACATAGGAGTTTGTGATGCTGTGACTGTCTTACTGTTACATAGGAGTTTGTGATGCTGTGACTGTCTTACTGTTACATAGGAGTTTGTGATGCTGTGACTGTCTTACTGTTACATAGGAGTTTGTGATGCTGTGACTGTCTTACTGTTACATAGGAGTTTGTGATGCTGTGACTGTCTTACTGTGACATAGGAGTTTTGTGATGCTGTGACTGTCTTACTGTGACATAGGAGTTTGTGATGCTGTGACTGTCTTACTGTTACATAGGAGTTTTGTGATGCTGTGACTGTCTTAGTGTTACATAGGAGTTTGTGATGCTGTGACTGTCTTACTGTGACATAGGAGTTTGTGATGCTGTGACTGTCTTACTGTGACATAGGAGTTTGTGATGCTGTGACTGTCTTAGTGTGACATAGGAGTTTGTGATGCTGTGACTGTCTTACTGTTACATAGGAGTTTGTGATGCTGTGACTGTCTTACTGTGACATAGGAGTTTGTGATGCTGTGACTGTCTTACTGTGACATAGGAGTTTGTGATGCTGTGACTGTCTTAGTGTTACATAGGAGTTTGTGATGCTGTGACTGTCTTACTGTGACATAGGAGTTTGTGATGCTGTGACTGTCTTAGTGTGACATAGGAGTTTGTGATGCTGTGACTGTCTTACTGTGACATAGGAGTTTGTGATGCTGTGACTGTCTTAGTGTGACATAGGAGTTTGTGATGCTGTGACTGTCTTAGTGTTACATAGGAGTTTGTGATGCTGTGACTGTCTTAGTGTTACATAGGAGTTTGTGATGCTGTGACTGTCTTACTGTGACATAGGAGTTTGTGATGCTGTGACTGTCTTAGTGTTACATAGGAGTTTGTGATGCTGTGACTGTCTTAGTGTTACATAGGAGTTTGTGATGCTGTGACTGTCTTAGTGTGACATAGGAGTTTGTGATGCTGTGACTGTCTTAGTGTGACATAGGAGTTTGTGATGCTGTGACTGTCTTAGTGTGACATAGGAGTTTGTGATGCTGTGACTGTCTTAGTGTTACATAGGAGTTTGTGATGCTGTGACTGTCTTAGTGTTACATAGGAGTTTGTGATGCTGTGACTGTCTTAGTGTTACATAGGAGTTTGTGATGCTGTGACTGTCTTAGTGTGACATAGGAGTTTGTGATGCTGTGACTGTCTTAGTGTGACATAGGAGTTTGTGATGCTGTGACTGTCTTAGTGTTACATAGGAGTTTGTGATGCTGTGACTGTCTTAGTGTTACATAGGAGTTTGTGATGCTGTGACTGTCTTACTGTGACATAGGAGTTTGTGATGCTGTGACTGTCTTAGTGTGACATAGGAGTTTGTGATGCTGTGACTGTCTTAGTGTGACATAGGAGTTTGTGATGCTGTGACTGTCTTACTGTGACATAGGAGTTTGTGATGCTGTGACTGTCTTAGTGTGACATAGGAGTTTGTGATGCTGTGACTGTCTTAGTGTTACATAGGAGTTTGTGATGCTGTGACTGTCTTAGTGTTACATAGGAGTTTGTGATGCTGTGACTGTCTTAGTGTGACATAGGAGTTTGTGATGCTGTGACTGTCTTAGTGTGACATAGGAGTTTGTGATGCTGTGACTGTCTTAGTGTGACATAGGAGTTTGTGATGCTGTGACTGTCTTACTGTGACATAGGAGTTTGTGATGCTGTGACTGTCTTACTGTGACATAGGAGTTTGTGATGCTGTGACTGTCTTACTGTGACATAGGAGTTTGTGATGCTGTGACTGTCTTAGTGTGACATAGGAGTTTGTGATGCTGTGACTGTCTTAGTGTGACATAGGAGTTTGTGATGCTGTGACTGTCTTAGTGTGACATAGGAGTTTGTGATGCTGTGACTGTCTTACTGTGACATAGGAGTTTGTGATGCTGTGACTGTCTTACTGTGACATAGGAGTTTGTGATGCTGTGACTGTCTTAGTGTGACATAGGAGTTTGTGATGCTGTGACTGTCTTAGTGTGACATAGGAGTTTGTGATGCTGTGACTGTCTTAGTGTTACATAGGAGTTTGTGATGCTGTGACTGTCTTAGTGTGACATAGGAGTTTGTGATGCTGTGACTGTCTTAGTGTTACATAGGAGTTTGTGATGCTGTGACTGTCTTAGGGTTACATAGGAGTTTTGTGATGCTGTGACTGTCTTACTGTCACATAGGAGTTTTGTGATGCTGTGAATGTCTTACTGTTACATAGGAGTTTTGTCATGTTGTGACTGTCTTAGTGTTACATAGGAGTTTTGTGATGCTGTGACACTCTTACTGTCACATAGGAGTTTTGTGATGCTGTGAATGTCTTAGGGTTACATAGGAGTTTCGTGATGCTGTGACTCTCTTAGGGTTACATAGGAGTTTTGTGATGCTGTGACTGTGGTCGTGATACGCTAATGATGCAAGTTTTGACTCATCGTGTATTCTGAGTGTTCCTGTTGCAGCGAATACCGGAAACATTTAAGGCTAAGCAGCTATTCTCTGGGCTATTGAGAATGAAGCCTACCATTAACAGTAGCCCCATTTGGAATGAGCTCAAAGCGCATTACTATCTGACAACACACAAACCGATTATACTCGCAGTAGAGTCTGGCCGGAGCGCTATCCACGATTTGTGGCCTAGAGGTCACAATCTCAACGGGTTTTTCATTGCTAGCTATCTTCTGCGGAATGCAGCATTTACCAGCGTCCGCAACAATGTGTGCTTACTTATCTTCACTTATGAGGACATTATCTATTTAGTTCCTGCCTTGCCTTCTTTTGGTTTGATACTTATATTCACTTTTAATTCTAAAAAGTTTTCCTTTGTCCTTAGCACCATGTCCGTTTGCGGGTATTGAGTAGAATTAATTTCTAAAACGCGATGTTAAGAGCTTGGAAAAATCCTAGATAGTATCATTTATATTAGATTTGTATATATTTGGCACCGGCGGCATCGGGCTGAGTGGGTAGACCGCTTGCCTCTTACCTAGGCGGCCCGGGTTCAATCCCAGGATACCGCAACTGGGGTTGGAGGTAGACGAAGTGGCGTTTAGGCGGGTTGTCTGGTTAACCTTGCCTTTCATTCGAGCAATTGCTCCATAGACCTTTTTCATTCATGTATTTTGCCGTTAGTCATATCACCCACTTGCTCACTTTAATATCAGGTATCGGGCTGACCACCCACCCTGGTTTCCAAGGCACACTCAGTCACACAAACTGACACTCTCATAGCTTACCCACACTCATACACATGTTCACACTCACACACACACACTGACTCAGTCACACAAACTGACACACTCACATAACTTACCCTAACTCATACACATGTTCACACCCACACCTCACGCACACACTCATATACACTTGCATACACTCACTCACACACACACACTCAGTCACACAAACTGACACACTCACATAACTTACCCTAACTCATACACATGTTCACACCCACACCTCACGCACACACTTATATACACTTACATACACTCACTCACACACACACACTCACTCAGTCACACAAACTGACACACACACACTCACTCACTCAGTCACACAAACTGACACACACAGACACACTCAGTCACACAAACTGACACACAGACACACTAAGTCACACAAACTGAAACACCCAGACACACTCAGTCCATTAAACTGACACACACACTCAGTCACACAAACTGACACACAGACACACTCAGTCGCACAAACTGACACACAGACACACTCAGTCACACAAACTGACACACACAGACACACTCAGTCGCACAAACTGACACACACAGACACACTCAGTCACACAAACTGACACACAGACACACTCAGTCGCACAAACTGACACACACAGACACACTCAGTCGCACAAACTGACACACACAGACACACTCAGTCGCACAAACTGACACACACAGACACACTCAGTCGCACAAACTGACACACACAGACACACTCAGTCGCACAAACTGACACACACAGACACACTCAGTCGCACAAACTGACACACACAGACACACTCAGTCCCACAAACTGACACACAGACACACTCAGTCACACACAGACACACTCAGTCCCACAAACTGACACACAGACACACTCAGTCACACAAACTGACACACACAGACACACTCAGTCCCACAAACTGACACACAGACACACTCAGTCCCACAAACTGACACACAGACACACTCAGTCGCACAAACTGACACACACAGACACACTCAGTCACACAAACTGACACACACAGACACACTCAGTCCCACAAACTGACACACAGACACACTCAGTCCCACAAACTGACACACAGACACACTCAGTCGCACAAACTGACACACACAGACACACTCAGTCACACAAACTGACACACACAGACACACTCAGTCGCACAAACTGACACACACAGACACACTCAGTCCCACAAACTGACACACAGACACACTCAGTCGCACAAACTGACACACACAGACACACTCAGTCACACAAACTGACACACACAGACACACTCAGTCCCACAAACTGACACACAGACACACTCAGTCACACAAACTGACACACACAGACACACTCAGTCACACAAACTGACACACACAGACACACTCAGTCACACAAACTGACACACACAGACACACTCAGTCCCACAAACTGACACACAGACACACTCAGTCACACAAACTGACACACACAGACACACTCAGTCCCACAAACTGACACACAGACACACTCAGTCCCACAAACTGACACACAGACACACTCAGTCCCACAAACTAACACACAGACACACTCAGTCACACAAACTGACACACACAGACACATTCAGTCCCACAAACTGACACACAGACACACTCACGCACACACTCATATACACTTACATACACTCACTCACACACACTCTCAAACATGCTTACACCCACACATACACGCTCACACTCATACACACATGCACACACACACTCATACACATGTTCACACTCACACATACACGCTCCCACTCATACACACATACACTCACACTCACATACACACACTCACACTCACATACACACACTCATACACATGTTCACACTCACACATACACGAACACACTCATATACACTTACATACACTCAGTCACACACACTCACACACATGTGCAAACACACGCATTATTGCTCACACTCATACACACACTCACATACACTTACAGAGATACTCATGTTCACACACACACATTTACACACCTATCTAAAAGCACGAGAACAGGACCAGGAATTTCACATTCACCGACTGGTACTGAAAAGTTTCCTTGGAAATATACTATAAACACGAGCCAAATCAAACTCAACGACAACCTTCGTGAACAGCTCTATTTTGTTAGTTTTTTGTTTTTGTTTTGTTTTGTTTGGTTGGTTGGTCACCAATTGATGAATGAAATTGGTGAAATGATGCTCAAATAATCTCGGGGTCCACGGAGCTTAAAGATAAGGGAAAACCCCGAAAAATCGACCTCACGATATGTTGAATGTGAAGCAGACACGCTGTACCCAAACTACCCAAGTGTGCTACTGTTAGTTATCCACCAACAATCGGACCAATCAGTTTAACCAACACAGTGATCACGCTAAAAGTTTGTTTTAGCGATAAAAATTGAATCCGCTAATAAAATGTTTCCCTAAAGGACCAGCTAACCGAGTTTGGAGGTCACTGCTTCGTTAGCAGAGATAAGAGTGACATCATCGTACACCAACGCAGGTCTAAAATATCTGATGTGTTCCAGTCATATGACTTTCTCTACCTGAGCTGCAAACAAACTTCTTACAAAGGATTGTTCTTTTTTGTACTTCATGCTAATAAACTCCAGCAGAATGATCTTGTTACTTAGTTCCTTATAAGTAGAAGGCAACTAAGGGAATACAACAGCCACAGCGATAGTAGAATGCTTTAAAAACTGTCGTTTTGCGAATGTCAGTGAAATTCGCTTCCTTGCATGGCCAGGAGAAAATAAAACACGCACGACTTCCTGATTGAAAAAAGTAGTATTGCGAAATTGACACTAATAACGAGGAATACAACAATTTTTTTTTTTTTTTTTGGTAGTCCGCTTACCCTGACACTTCTCTAGGACTTACCTATGGATCAGAAGCCTGCCGGGGAGCCAACAGCACGAAACCACAAAATGGGCAACTTAGAACCGCATGATCATGAGGAAGTGAATAAAATGCAAGCGAGATGAATGATAGGAAAGGTTGTGACTGAACAAATGATGGTATGAATGGCGGGGGGAACTGGAGCACTGGGAGAAAACCCACCCAGAATCCGTTCCGTTCACAACTACTCCCACGTTGGGACCAACAAAAATGTAAAGGTCATAAACTGCGTGTTTTGACGAGATCAAAACTTTTTGTGAAGTAAGTTTTTTACGGTTTGCCAGCTATGAAAAGTCTTTCAGAGTAAAGACGACTTCAGGGTTTATTCCAAAAAAATTCAGAGTATACATTTTATTTGTCCTGTAAATATCTTTAGCATACGGAATTTTAATCAAAATCGTTAGACATTTTTTAGAAAATCAAAATTTTTGAAATTTTTTCCGTATAAAGGATAGTTTGGGGTAAGGGAATTTCCTTTAAACTCTTTCTGTCGCATCTTTGGGAGATTTTAAATTTGAATACCAAGTTTGATATTTAACGCTTTCATTTATGCTGCCCACAAACACAAATATCTGATGTCTTTCTTTAGCCGTTCCACAAACAAAAGATTGTTTTTTATCTATATCATGCTAATTGAGATAAACATTAGCAGAAATTGGTTCCCCTTGTTTTGCAGGAGTAAAACAAAGAGAGATGAAATGAAAGGTGACTTCGCGTTTGAGAAAAGCTGAAATTTACACAAGAAACATAGCATATCTCGGAAACGGTTAACTCTAAAAAATCTATATGATATAAAGTTTGTGTCTTAAAGAGATCTGAATTCTTTGAGTAATAAATGTTTCTCTACCAGTTACAAAGGTTATCTTCAATGAAGGGATCTTCAGAGGCTATTCCCACAAAATTAAAGGTATATATTTCGTTTTTGATGAAAATATCCTAAACATACCTATGGCATTTTAATCAAAATCGTTAGAGCCATTTTTGAGAAAATACAATTTTTCGAAAAATATTCCATGTAAAGAGTATTTAGGGCTGAGGGATTTTCCTGAAAATCGTATCGCAGCTTTGAAACTTACTGAACCTAAATATCAAGTTTGGTATTTACCCAAATGTTTCTTCTTCCGTTATGCTGTACACAGACGCTCACATGCACATACACACACGCTGACTGACCTTTTTCTATTTTGTTTTTATTCAGGGAACTTATGTGTATTGATTTAGTAGTATCGAATTTTTTTGTTGTATCGCAGCAACTTCTCTAAGTACTGTGTACTTGGTACATGCGAGCTAGAGAAATTAAAAATATGTTTTATAGATTCAGGGACCTCGAAACATACTCGCTGGTGAAATTTCGGTATCGAATTTTTGGTTGGAATACGGTAACTTCTCTGTCTATGTGTGCTTTGTACATGCGTGCTAGAGAACGTAAAACGACGTTTTATTGATCCAGGGACCTCAATACATATATTTCAGGTAAAACGTTGGTATCAAATTTTTGGATGGAATGAATAACCTCCTTTGCCTACCATGTGCATTGTACATATGTGCTAGAGAAGGTAAACAACGTTCCCCCTTCAGCCTTTTATTATATCTGACTGTTGATGGGTATTTTCCCCCGTTTTGATGAGAGGAAGTGTGCGCTACACCCGGTATATCAAGAACCTCAACAGCGAACTTGACTTTTTTGGAACTCGATCGCTTACTTTATGAAATGTGTCCCGGTCTGCCTTCTAAGTCGTTTGCCAAATCCCTGCCTGAGTGGATGTGTTTGACCTCACAGGGACGGCATAATATTTAATCTTTGACCGGCGATCAGCAAAACTATTGGAATGCCACAGAGATGTGAAATGAATGGGGCACCAGTGACCAATCGCATATTGAGTGTTAATCGAGACAACGACCATTACAAAGCTGGTAACATTATTGAGTGAATATATTGGCAAGTAATTACGCGGGATCACAAAGGCATAGCTGCAGACTGCCACAACTTGTAAGTGCAAACTTCCTGTCTCTAAATTAATATTTGTACGAGTTGTGCCCTAATTGCCTTGCAAACACATTTTCATGTAATACCACGAGTGCGTTCATCTTGTCGATACTCACGAGTGTTATGATTGTAAAACTTCTCAAATGGTAGATGAAGCAATCGACCATGTTTATTTAGAGATTTTTCTTTCTTTCTTCACTGCCTTCTGAATTATGGTATTGCCGACCGTGCCTACACCCAATGTACTAATATCAAAATAGAAATAGGGAACTATTATTTTGCTTCAGCTTTACATGAAATGGAAACAAACGTTATTTTATTTGAGTCCTTGCACTCATCTCATTCGTTTCATAGTCAGCTTACCCTCCTCGTATTTTAGGACTTACAAGCGGAAGCCTAAGGGTCAGAAGCCTGTCGACGAGCCAACAGCACGAAACCATAAATGGAGAATCTGGAAAGAGTGGTTGTCCCGTAGCCAGACATATGCGTGAAGAAGTGGATGATATGAAATGCAAGCAAAATAGATGTTAGGAAGGGTAACGATGGAGCAGTAGTTGGAATGAGTGATGGGGGAAACCGGAGAACCCGGAGAAAACCCGCCCAGACGCCGTTTCGTCCACCACAAATCTCACATGCGGGCGCTTGGGATCGAACCCGGGCCGCCTAGATTGGAGGCGACCGTCTAATCGCTCAACCATGGCGCCATATATGACATTACTTTCACTCCTTTTTTTAACTAAGTACATTAAGAACTAATAAAACTTTAAATAAACATTGTATGAATTCATCGAAATTCTTAAGCTTTCACGGCCGGTGTCAATACTGGCTGGAGTATAATCCGGGCTTGCGGGCCGTGGTCTACTGGGCTCCTCCTTCTTCCCAGACGTTTCGTCTGCGACTACGGCAGACATCTTCGGTGGCAGCGGCGAGGTCGAAGTGCTCTAGTTTCAACTGCGACTGCGTCCACTAGAGCACCGAAGATGTCTGTCGCAGACGAAACGTCTGGAAAGAAGATGGAGGAGCCCAGTAGACCACGGCCCACAAGCCCGGATTATACTCCAGCCAGTATTGTATGAATTAATTGAAAGTACAATTAATTGTGGAAATGACAGTTATTAAAAGTGAAGGTTGGCTGACTGGATTGTCCCCTTGTTACCAATAACTAAGCCAGGAGTTTAAACAAACGAACATCAGGAACAAGATTTCAAAGAAATGAACAGCAGCTGCGATAATATGTTTCGACAATATCGCTCCAGTCACATGACCGCGATTGGTTGAAATTGCCTAATTTTGGCGATTGCATTGGCGCTTTAATAGTTGAGATAAATTGTCATAAAAACACGAGGGTCGTCCAGAAAGTAGAGATCATTTGGTATAACTAAATAGTAACACAAGATGTCAACACAAGTTTTTATTTATAACGTTACTGAACCTTACTTTATTTATCAACGTAATCGCCATTGCTGCAAGGCATTTATTGTCACTTGGTACCAGTTCTTCAAAGACGATATTATACTTTTCTTCCGCCAAAGATCTGAGCTAGGCTGTCACTGCCGTTTTGAGGTCTTCGTCGTTTGGAAACCCCTTTCCAACCAAAAAGTAATTGAAGGTGTCCAAAGTGAAATGCCAGATTTCCTGAATTCTTTCAGCAACACTTCCTTTCAACGAGTGATGACTTCCATTTTCGGACATGGTCGTGTGCACTTGATTCTTCCTTGGTTAGATTACGCACAGTTTGCTCACTGGATACTCGTTATCGCTATACACTTGCGTTAATTGGCTACAAGTTTCAATTGGTGTAACATTTTCTGCATCCAAAAAGTGAATTAGAGATTTTGTGGTAGAAAAGTGTACTGAAAAACTGGTGACACGTGACAGTAAATATCTCAAGGGAAATGAGATTACGTTGAGAAATAGAGTAAGGTACTGCAATCTTGTAAATAAAGCGTTGTGTTGATATATTTCGTTACTATTTAGTTATGTTAAATCTTGGACGACCATCGCAAAAGAAATAGGGCTAATCCTTCTCCGTGTTAGCATCTGGTTCTTGGCGTCGCGGGTTCAAATCCGGCGGGGGGCGATGGATCTTTTCCGGCTTAAAGTCCTTAGCATGGGTTCCTTCGGAATGGAAGTAAATCTGCTGATCACCAAATGGGATGGCTCAGATGGGTTAGGTCCCCGTGGTCGTTCTACCTGACCCATGAATATTTTCGGGGATTCCCCAGGTAACCAGGAGAATGGGGTGCAGATGTTTTTCATCCTTCGTCAGTCCATGTCGTTTCCATCGCAATTTCATGCATCCTTCATCCCATTTCTTCCTTTTAGTGTTGGAAGTGACGGTGATGGTGCTAGATGCGGCGTGGAAGATAAAAAGAATGCTCATTGTGAATCACCGTCCCTCGACCTCGGTTGGTTGCCGAAATGAGGATCGCCCAGGGAGCGCTGAACCCTTTGTGGGGTGGGTGTTCAGTCTGCCTATCCGGCTGTCGGAGTGTTTCTATCTGGAAACGTAGAGAACCCGTGGTTGCTGTGCTCTCGCTCCTGGCTCCGGTCGCCAGGTGTTTTCTGCACCTCACCCTCCCTCTCGAGGGTGCCCGCTGCAACAACCACATTAGATTCCGTGCCAATTCCCCTCCGTCCGTATCCTATTCAAATTCCTAAAGCCGATGGTCTCGTGTCGTGCAGTGTTGGCACGAAAAGAACATCAAACCTGATAAACAGTCTTCTGAGCAAAATTAAACAATGTTGCACGACCAATTTAGAATGGGACACCGAAAACTATGGTAGTTAAGGATAGTCCATAGAAAAAACGCAATTTAGTTTTTAAATAAATCCAGCCACAATTCTGATATTCTTTTAAGAGGAACTTGGAGTGAATTTTTTTGAACGGATTTTTCTGAAACGTTTACTGTGATTTATTTCTGTTTAGCTACAATATAAATACTGTTATGTAAGTATGTCACATAAATGCAGCATCATTTGAGAAAATTGGATGCAGGTTTTTGAACTGGAGCTTTGGGTCATAAACAACACCGTTTTCTCCCCTTTGCAGTTCATCCACGGGACAACGTACAAAAGTTTATTAATGCAGTGGTTTTGTGCTGAGAGTCTGTCGTTCGATTCCTGGGAGGTGATATCAATCCAAGCCTCCATATGTGAATAACTTTGGTCTAGTATCCCCAAGGGCTGACGTGGTTCGGAGTTCAGATAAAACCTGTAGGTCCTCTCATTTTGCTTCCTTTCTCTGCATGCCACCGCCTCAGAAATTGATAGTCATCTCTTCGTGGAATGAGTCTATGGTGATACCAGGTTGCCCGTGTTTGACGTGTGCAGATATCCCTTCGTACGTTAAAAGGGTTTCAAAAGTCAATAAAGCGGCAATTGAGGAACTTATTACTCTTGCTTATCAGCGAAGAGGGTGATCGGGTCGCGCTAATTAAGAGAGATAAAACGCAGGCCACTCTCATCGTTCTCCACAGGCACTTGAAAGAGCCCCGTTAAGTTGAGCAACTCTTTTAACGCACCAAGGGATATTTGAACACATGGGCCATCTCAAGAATCTGGCGATGAATAACAATTTGCCTTCCATTTTAACCTGATTACAGCTTTGCATCTGTAGTGAGAGTTCCTCGTTCGACACCCTCTTCCTTGTCGCACGAATGACGTAAACATCAGCGTTATTGCGCATCTTTACGATACGGGTTTTCAAGTAGCACTAATAAAGAAAGGTTATTTTACCCATTTTACCAATGTTGCTAAACCAGAACAGTTACAGTACATTGGTAGAAAACATCCAGATTATGCACTCAGTACCAATAAAAAGTTACAATAAATTAATAAACAAATTTAAGCGTTTCACTGACATGACTTTCTCTATCTGTTCTTGAATAAGCCATTGCTACAAAGGATTATTCTTTCATCTACATCAAGTTAATCGAGATAAACATTAACAGTAATTGTCGTGTTACTTGCTTCCCGGTGATTAAAAGAGAAATAAAGGTATTCACTTGGCTAAAGCGGTAGTCTAATCCTTCTAAAGCTGGTGGCTAAGTAACACCATTGAAATTCGGTGCTCTTTGTATGACCAGGAGTAAAACAAAAGATATATGAAACAACTGGTAATTTCGTGTTTGAGAAAAGAATAACACGGATTATCTCGGAATTGGTTAAATTTATAAACAAACAAAAAAACTATACTGCTGTGTGTTTAAATCATATCTACATTTACTGTGCAGTAAGCTTTTGTCTCTCTCTTTCGATTTACCAGTTATGTAAAAGTCATCCAGAATGCAGAGGGCTTTCTTTGAAAATCTTCCTGTCGCATCCTTGGGAGATAATAAACTTAAATAACAAGTTTGATATTTAACGGACTTTTTGTTTTTAAAGTATGGTGCCCACAAACACACATGGATCTTTTTCTAAACAGGACCCTTTTGAATCCAGGAGTCCTCGGAAAGTGTGTTTTTGGTAAAATCTCCATCTTAGGGTGGAATACAACTCCTTCTCCACCTACTATGTGCACTGTGTCACCCTCCGCGGTCTAGGGATTACATGATAGCCTCTGGTTTCCAAGGTCTCGGGTTCAAATCCAGCGGAGGGCCATGGATTTTCTTTTTGGTCCCAAAATTCCTTAGTATGGCTTCCTTCGGAGAGGAACTAAAGCCACTAGTTCCGTGTCATTGATTTAAGTGTGATAAAAGAGGCCTCTGAGCAAAGTTAAGCGATCTTTCACGCCCAATATAAAATGAGACGTTAAGAACCGCGGTAGTTAAGGAGCATCAATAAATAAAACTCACTTTAATTTTAATGTGTGCATTATTCATAGTAACCGGTAGATAAAGTAGAAAAAAAAGAACCTAGAGTAGCATGTAACACTAATCTTTGATGCATGTAGTTTTTTCCAAAACATGATGACCTTCAAACGGGACCGCTCCCCCTGCCAGCGGGCAATAACTATTAGCAAACAAAAGACGATCCTGTACTACGGGTGAGAGGCAACTTAGTGAAATCTCTTGTTTTCTGGATACTTGAAGACTCTACTTGCAAGTCAAGATTCGCGCCTCAGTTAAGAACATGTATGACTGAAAGTTTGAAATTCCAAACTATTAATGCTAGCTTTTTGAAATGTATTCCACACGTGTTATATAATGCAATTAAGTTGCACTGCAAATTTCATTTATTTTGCGCTAGTGAATTGGAAGTTATGGCCAAATTTATTTATGTTTTGGTCACATCACAAAGAAAAGTCCCATACGAAAAAATAATTAACATTTTAGTCTAATATTTTAACCCTATTTTCACCATACATATAATTTTTAAATAGCTGTAGGTTTCTTTGTGACATCTTTGGTTTAGGCTTCAAAATATTTTAATGTTATGCATCGTTTTTTTTTTTTGTCGTAAAAATATAGTTTCTGTTTTTGAACATTGAAAACATATACCTAAATAATCTGTCCCTCTGTAAATATGTGCAGGAAATGTTAATAGTGTAACAGAAAAACTGCTTCGCAAGAAGTATTTTACAGGAAGAATAGCAGAAAACGTGAATATTAGAAAACAAGGAAAGATCTGAATGCATGACTCGCATTAAAATCCACCATGTTGGTAGGTAGAACCCAGCTTTCCTTATCCTTTTCTCTGCTTCTGCCTTTTCTGTCCCTTTCTTCTTGCATTGCTGTTTTCCTTCTGCACAACTTCATTTTTTTTTTTTTTTTTTTTTTTTTTTTTTACCTGGTGCGAATCCAGTACAGTTTCACCTCTAATCCATTGATTTAAAATGGCACCTGGTGCACAATTATACTTTTTTGTATTCAGGAGTATTTAAATTATTTTATGGAATTTAAATAATGAAAGCGATTTTTTATGATTTTTCATGAAATTTCAGTCATACATACACTTAACAGACCAGGAAGTCAAATACGAGGGGTGGTTTTCAGACGTAAACTTCCTAATCACAAACTTTTAAAATCACGCCATCTTTGACAGAGGTTATCGTGTTCTGAAAAATCTGATGTGTTGCACACACATGACTTTCTACAAACAAACTTCATACAAAGGAATATTCTCCTTTCTACACCACGCTAATCGAGATAAGCATTAGCAGAATATACTTATCACTTAGTTTCTTATACCTAGAAGGGAACTAAAGCAATGCGAAAGCGATAGTCAAATGTTTTAGAATCTATCGTTATGCAATTGTCATTCGAATTCGCTTCTTTGTTACCAATAACAAGGAATATTTTGGAAACGGACAAACGTACAACAAATAATGCATATGACATAAAATGTGTGCCTTAACGAGATCTACAGTTTTTCTTTAGTAAGTTTTTGACTATCTCATAAGGTTTAACCGTTATGCAAATTTTTCTGCAAAGATCAACCTGAATAAAGTGCTCTTCAGAAGTAATCCCCAGAAGATTCAAAATATACATTCTATTTGTGTTGTGAATAACTTTAATATACGGCATTTTAATCAAAATCGTTACAGCCATTTTGAGCAAAACAAAATTTTAAGACATACTTCCATATAAAGGGAAGTTTGGGTGGGGGATTTTCTTGACTTTTTCGTGTCAAATCCTTGAAGGATAAACTTTAATACCAAGTTTTATATTTAACAATCTTTTAGTGTTTGAGCTATGCTGTCCACAGACACACACACGCAAAATTCATATATTTGCAGTGAAATCTTGGTATCGAATTTTGGGTGCGATACGTTACCTTCTCTATACACTATGCGAATAGTACAGGTAGAGAAAGTGAAAATATTGGACATCTAAATTATGTAGCAACGGATGGTGTAACGGCAGCGTTTGACTCCAGTGAAAGGAGAAAGCGGGTCTTTGCGTTGTGAAGCCATAACAAACAGCATGCATTTATTGTAATGTGTTTTAAGAATATCAACCGCCACACCAACATAATGGACCTGTGTTAGTGTTTGTGTTACAATGATTACACGGGTATTGTACTGGGTGTGTCCATACCAAGAAGTCGACTCGCATACATTCAAAACTGATGAGACGGTAATTTGTTTCCAGCTACAAATATAATTGAAGTTGCTGGCAGTAATTAGTCGAGGCCTAAATCTGGGTGCTCAAACCTCTGATTCGGTGTGTGCGCTTTCTGGTGGACACACTCGCATTCAAATACAAAAGCCGCACAAAGGGTCCATTCACACAAACAATAGAACAAAGAAATAGCTTGAAATGTATGTGCGTGCTGTATAAATCGGAACGCGACCACACAAGAGAAAGGGATTATGGATCTGAAGGGAAGAATGAAGAAGAGATGTGGGTTACTCCAGGTCTATTCAAAGCGCGAACCCTCAGTTTCTGTGTCACACCACGTGTATTACAATTACACGAGGCTTATTTAGCCCATTCCGTCCCTCTACACTTAAAACTGCATTATTAAAATCATTCTAACGAGTGGGCTACTCGGGAGATCGCGGGTTCGTGTCCCGACTTCGGCTGGATGCTGGGATGAGAGCATTAAACCCTATGTCCCCCGGTCTGCCTGTCCTCTGTCTAGATGCTTTTGGGACAGTCACTGCTGTGCCGTTGCTCCTGGCTCCGGCCTCCCGGTGTCCCCTCCACCCATATTCTATGCTGTCATACCCTAAGCTCATCTGTCTTTAGTCAGCTCTAAACTCACTTTGTTCAGACCTCAGGTGTGGTTTCTCAGTTTCTATTCCTCTGATTAGTACTGAAGCACTGAAGCAATTACTGCTCCTACTATTCTAGTAGCCCCATTATGCTTATGATGTTCCCTACAAATTTTGAATATATCACTTATTTCCAGAATTCTTAATTTCGCCTATTTCTTCAACCTTCGCTTTATAAGCCTATTCGAGCTTCAACCTAGTGCTTTTAATGGTTTTTGTCTTAAAAGTACGTCTTCTACAAGTCTATATTCGCCTAATAATTTTAACGAATAAGACCAAAAATGTTAGTGAAAGTTCCAGACACTGAGGTTGATATCAGATGCTTAATATTTATTTCTGTAAATAATAAAAAAAAATTAATGCATGAACCATGCAATACGTAATAATCCAATATGTAGTTTTATTACTTATCATTTGTTGAACATTCAGTAGACTTTTTGGCCTCTTTGATTGAAAATTTTAGGACGAGATGGATTTTGATTGCAAAGAAATGGAACGGAAGAAAGCTTAAGTTTAAAGTTTGCGTGAGGAGGGCGTTTAAAGGATGCAGACTATTAAAATGGCGCAGTTTATTAAGGTCGTAGAAACACGACATTTTGGAAACATGTGAAATAAGATTGATAAGTTTCATTTTTTGCAACAATTTTTTTTTTAAACAAAAATTCACAACGATTTTCCCCCCCGTACAGGAGTTATTCAAATAACACTCAAAATGAACCATATGATTTAAATAGCAAAATATCAGAAATTATCTAAATAACAGAGAGAAAAGTGTTATCACATTCCAGGTGCGGTGTGCTCCTAGGTTGGTAGCGTGTGGCATTGCCGGAAGATGGCGAGCATGCTTTGTGATTGTTGTCCTCTCGGGGATGTTTGACGACACCCGCAACCCGAGGTGTTGGTTGTTGCACAGCGGATCCTGGTCTGTGGTGAAGACTTTCAATCGAATGCTGGGGACTTCCACGCGTCTGCGGTCTGTAGCCTCCTGTGGTTCACTATCTTCCCTCTTTGCGTATCTTTCTTTTTTTTTTTTTTTTTTTTTTTTAATTGCTTCATTTGTATAGCCCCCTTTAACATCAATGGTCATATCGTAGGCTTTCACTTGTGAAACTGTAGGTTCAGAACATTAGGTTAAACTTTATATTACTAAACACTCGCACATTCACTCTCAAATTCATACTTCCAGACTCTATGGGGGATAGGGAATAATTCCGGTTAAAGAAAAATTCCCCGCCCCAGCCGGGAATCGAACCCGGGACCTCCGGGTGAGAAGTCAGCTCGCTGACCACTCGACCACGGAGGCAGTCCCTTTTGGGGGGGGGGGGGTGTTACCGCACAAGAGACCAGCGTCCTCTCGCGGCTGTGCAGCACTTACGCTTTACCCTTTACTTTATGATAAATACTTTTCATTACTTTCATCTCGCAAAACTTTTAATGTTTCAATTAACATAATTTAGTCATCATGACTGAAATTGTCACTTCTTTTTAATATATGACCTAGAAGTTGAAGGGATATTCTAAGGAGTGTATATTCCAGATACTAAGCTTGTAAATTTAAAATATAGCTATATCATATTCAATAATAATATAAATTATATTAATTGTATGTACAATAGCTTTAAACAATTATGAGTAATAATAATAATAATAATAATAACAACAATAATAACAAATGATGATAGATATGGAGGTTTATTTATGGACGCTCTTTAACTGCTATGGTTCTCCGTGTCCCATTCTATACTGGGCGAGAAAAACCGATTAATTTTGCTCAGAGGCCTCTTTATTAGGATTGAAGTTCTTTTACGTGCCGTAAATGTACGACACGGGACCAACGGTTTTACTTCCCTTCGGAAGGAAGGCATGCTAATAACTTTTAAGGCCGAAAAAAACCCATCGTCTTCCACTGACGTTGGGTATATGAAGTTACCATAGTAAATCGTAGCTAGTAAATAGTTGAATTGTATAGAAACTCTGAAACTGGGTACAAATATTCTTATGTCCATACAAAGTAAATACTTTTGTTCATGATTTATCTTATGTGGCATTTTATGTGGAATGTGTAAAGCCGTCAAACGCCAACGTATAACTTTTCAGTTTCAGCATACCTAATCCATTAATATTGTATTATTAACTTACTGAATCTTACTTACAAAATTATTATTATAAATGAATATATAGCAACAGGCGATTGATTATGATGATAGTTGTTGCATATCAGCAATTGAATGTATGTACATATTAAAATTGTTAGTTCCCGTAAATCCCACCTAAATTAATCGACTTCCACTGCTAGTGAAAGCGTCACAGTCTATCACGCAAGCACTGCTCCATTTTCCTTCTATAAGCACCACTGAGTACACACTGCATTGTCAACACATCACAACTATATACCATGCTGGGATAGCTCAGATTCTGTCCCGCTATCGGTCCCCAATATGCTATCCCTAATGATGATTAATAATAACAATAATGATAATGATGATGATGATAATAATAACGATAATAATAATAATATTAATAATAGTAATAATAATGACGATAATAATAATCATATTAATAATAATAGTATTAATCATAATAATAATAATGTTACATAATTGTAACAATAATATTAATAAAGATGATAACGAAAACTTAGGACATGTGTAATATTTGAGACAGTCGTGTTTAACTTGCTCTTATGCAATATATAAACTTATGCTTCTTTCATCTCTCTTTCTAATTTCTTACCGTCTTTTTAAAAAGTTTAACTTAGGTTACCTTTCTGCCTAATTTTTGTTTCATTCATCTCTCTTTCTACTTTCTTACCATCTTTTTAAAAAGTTTAACTTAGGCTACATTTCTGCCTAATTTTACCCATTTCCTATTTGTACACTCTTTCCTCCAAATTATTCGTGGAGAATTAGTTACTATGCTAGCTTCATATACCCAAGGTCGCGGGGTCAAACCCGATGGAGGACGATGGATTTTTTCGGACGAAAAAATCCTCAGCATGGCTTCCTTCGGACGGAAAGGAAAGCCGTTGGTCTCGTGTCGTAGATTTACAGCACGTAAAAGAATCCCAAGCCTGATAAAGAGGCCTCTGAGTAAAATCAATTGATGTTTCACGAACAATATAGAATGGGATGCTGCAAATTACAGCAATTAAAGAACGTCTATAAAGAAATCTCCATTTTTGTTTTTCATTTTTCCAAAGCATTCGAAAACTAAGTGTTCCATAAGTTCCTTTCCTCCGCATACTGGACACTGATTCTTTTGGAAACTTTTTTGTATCATTGTATTTAAGTCTCCAAAGACCCCCTCAAACCCAAGCAGTTCTCTCTCTTTGTTCCTTACTTAATTTATCCACATAGCCTTCTTCATCTGTACAAACGATTCTACATATTCCTAACAATTCTTATATTTCTCTATCTTCAAATCTCCTCCTAGAACCCTTCCAAAACACATTTACATTGTTTTCCCTCCTGCAAATTTCTCCCAGTTCATTTTTCTCTAAGATAGTCTGCATAATAGTCTACAATCTGTAACTCTATTCAATTTTCCTTAAATTATTTTCTTCAAATTCTAAGCATTACCTTAAAAAGTATAAATTAATAAAATATATTGAAGCGTTTTACTTTCCAAAGGTCAAAATGCAGGCTAATTAGGGTTTAATAGCAGCGACGTTGTCATTTAGCTCATTAACAAATGAAAGCTATTACAAAATTCCTTGATTAATTTATTTGCTCACCCTTTTGAAATTTTATATCATTTACTGTATATGAATCGGCAGAAAAATTCAGTAAAACCTATCTCTATTTTAACCATCCCAAGTTAATGAACTATTTTGCCTCGTTAAAACGAACACGAAACTAATCATGTATCATAAAGTATGGGTTTTAGAACCCACATCGCTTCATATGTTCCTTGTGATATAATTAGAAGTCATTGTTTCTGCATAATCAACGCACAAATATTGGAAAATTTGTATCCTCCTCTTGCCTGTCTGCCTACCAGCGACAATTGAAATGAGTTTAGTCGTGAATTACAAATTCTGAGCTGGCGTGGCTAAATAACACCTTTTGCATTTTCATGTTGTTTGTTACATTGCTACAGTGTCCTGTGTGAATGCTCCAGATTACAGTGGGGAAGTAGTGAGTAGAGGTTATCTTTCACAAAAGAGGGTACCGAACTTTTGTTTAATCGCGGGAAGATTCACCTAATTCTCCGAAATTTGTCAAATGGTTCCCTTACTGTTCAGAGAGCATGGCAGCCATCCGTTCAACTCGCAGTTTTAAAAACAACCAACGGGCAAATATTTCAAACTCATCTTCAGTACACCAGTAGAAAATGTTCTGTGATTTTGTGTCGATTAAGTAGTGGAGCGGAAGTACAGTGGGGTGCCTTGCTTACGAAGTGAAGAATGGGTTTTGACAGAAAGAGATTCAATTGTTCCATTAAATTATATATATTCCACAGGTTACATAAATAACGATGTTCCATTAAAAGTAGGTGTTATGTGGGATTCGACCCACGTTTCGACATCTATATTGTTCAGCAATAAGACATTTGATAACTTCAGATACCCTAAGCACAGCTACTTACTGATTTGGCTTGCGTTTGTAGGCAAAGCACAAAACTGGAACATGTTTTACTTCTGGTCCGCTACTTAATCGAAACTCAATAACAAAAGATCTGATGTGTTTAATTCATCTGATCTTCTCTACCTGTTCTACAAACAAACTTCTTACTACTCCATGATAATCAAGATAAACATTAGCGGAATTAAATTACTGCTTAGTTCTTAACAAGTAGAAGGGAACTAAGGGAATATACTATACTAAGGCAATAGCTAAATGTTTTAAAAGTTGTAGCTATGTGGTTGTCATTGAAATTCACTACTGCTTTCATGACTAGGAATAGAAAAAAAAAATATGGACAAATTCATAACTGAGAAAAGTATAAGTATTTTAAAAATGAGACCAATAACAAAGAATATAACAAAATGTGAAGCATTTAAGTGGTGAGTTTTGAAGAGATGTATATTTTTTGTGGAGTAAGCTTTTGTATATCTCTTACGGCAAAAATCATTCAGAATAAAGATGAGCTCAGAGGCTATTCCTAGGAAATTCAAAGTATATATTTTATTTGTCATGAAAATAACGTTGATATACGGTATTTTAATTAAAATTGAATCTTTAGGAAAAAATCAAAGTTTTTGCTTGACACTTTTTCCACGTAAAGGGTAGCTTGGGGTTGGGGAATTTCTTGAAAAACTTTGAGTCGCATTATTGGAAAATGCTGAACCTCTATATCAAGTTTGGTACTTAAAAGAATTTTCATTTTTGAGTTATGATGTCCAAAGTCACACAGACAAACACACTGATCTTTTTCTAATTTTCTTTTTTATGCTGGGGCCTGAAAACATATATTTCCGGTAAATCTCGGTATCGAAATTTTGGATGGAATACAATACCTTCTCTACCTACTATGTGCATTGTACACACGTGCTAGGGAATGCAAGACCCTCTACAATTGTACGCAGTTGAGTTAGTTTAAAGTGATTGCTGAGAATGACTGGGAGGAAAGCGGATAACTGCTATCCTCTCGGAAGAGAACTAGAAGCATTTGGCATATTTCTTTCACCTGAGGGTTAGGTCAAATAGAAGTTCAGTGTTTAATTTTGTGCAAGGTTGCACACGATAGCACACTGTTACATAAAACGGACTAAAAAAGTAATGTTTATTGCATGTGTTTTAGCACTGCAATTTAAAATGTGTGCCTTGTATATGTATTTTTGAGAGCAACAACTACAAATTTAGAAGTAACATTCACAATTTTTGTGTACATATTTAAAATTCGAGGATGTAGATCTTAACATAAAATTTGGACACCTTTATACAAGATGGTTCACATTTTCCTTATTATTTTGGAGATAGGCAACACTGCATACTCTGAAAGTAATAAGGTCGAAATTACCGTGCTTGTCGGTCATTTTGTATTTGGTAACCATACAAATCTAGCCTGCTCTTCATCTGATAGTAGACCTTAGCAGCAATAGTTACGTCCATTCCAAAAACATGCGCTTAATAACTCCTATTACAGCACATGTTATATCAATAGGATCGTTGTCATGCGTTCTACAATGAATGAAGGCTAAATGAACGGCTTAAGCTACAAAATGAGTCATACAACATTTATAGAGAGATGAGAAGCGGAGAGGGAGACATGTGTGACACTATATCTACAAGTTTTAACGCAGCAAGCAGGTGCAATGATTGTAGCTCAACTGGTTAATTTAATTTTTCCTGATCACCTCCAACATCAGCGGTTCGAGTCCCACCGTCTGCGTGGAGCTTTTATTTTTCTTCTCTATGTATTATACAACGAGGTGCAAAGTTATTTCAGTGTTTGTCACTCTTATAATTTTAGGTGTAAACAAAGTTATACGAATGAAGAACAAACGAAATCTCATTTTACGCGTTCTTCAGTCTTCAATCCTTCCTTAATTTTCTTTCTAATTATTTTGAAAAAGAAACTTCACTAAGCCTTTAAACAATAAAGGAAATTTTCTAAATATATAAAATTAATAATTTCAAAATATTAGAACTAACATGCTATCGATTGTTCTTCGTAGTTAGAGAATGTTTCATCACCAGGTTTCATGTCGCAAACACTTTATCAATTGGATATTGAGAAGTTTGATAAGTCATGAGGATTAAACCTAATTTTCTTTTCAATTGAAAGTATTGGTGAATACCGATCTATGTATGTGGCACAGTTTGTGATTGTCAGCCTAGGTAGTTGTGTAGTTTTCATTTTGAAAATGGGTCTGGTTCTGTAGTATTATCTGAAATACCAATGTTAGTTTTAAAACATTGTAATAATCCCTGCATATTTAGAAGAAACTGGATGAATATGTCTCAGAATGTTCATTTTCATTTGTGTTTCCTGTAACTGGACTGATTAAGTTAGAATAAACATAAATAAAGAGAACAATAATAAAAGAAACAAATGAGCAAGTTAAAACTGTTCCAATATCCCACCTATCTTTGTGCCAAATCAGGAAGAAAGAAAGTGGGGGAAAAGTGCCAACGTTTTGGTAAGATTCCAACCCTAATCGAGCGTCTGAGAACTCACGTTAACACTGCACGTTAAACAAATATGCTACTGTACAGCTATAACCTTTAGCGCCAAAATCTATAATGTTGGTGTGTAGAAGATGGATCGAGGGAACGATGTTTTCAGGTTAGACAGTAATCTGCGGGTTGCATAAAACCAGGGAATAAGGGACAGGTGAACCACCTTGTATATAAGGATGTAAGCACTGTGTAGTGCCATCGGCTGTAAAAGCCAAGCGACAAAACGTTTTTTTTCTCTAGCCCGTATGTACAATGTACAAGTGGTTACAGAAGGTTTTGTATTTCACCCCAAAATTTGATACCGAGATTTCACCCGAAATACATATTTTGAGATTCCCTGTGTTAATTTTTTTTAAAAACGTCCGTGTATCTGTCTTTCTGTCTGCCTCTGTGTGTGTATGTCTGTGTGTGTGAGCAGCATATGTCAATAACGAAAACTCGGTTAAATAGCAAACTGTGTATTTAGGTTCAGTATTCTCCAAGATTCACGAAGATTCTCAAGAAAATCTTCCCACCTCCAACTAGAATTTAGGCTAAGCATTTATCGACAATTTTAATTTTCTCAAAAATGCCTCTAACGATGTTTATTAAAATATGTTATGTATAAGATATTTTCATGACAAATGAAATATGCATCTTGAATTATCTGGGAATAATATCTAAAAATCTATTCATTTTGGATGACCTTTTATAGCTTTTGCATAACTGATAAACCAGAAGATATAGACAAAAACTTAAACACCTCATTAAAACACACCATTTACGTCTGATACATTTTTTGTAAAATTGCCGTTTTTGAGATATTCCGAGTTGGTTTCCATTGTAAGCAACTTATACTTTTCTCGAACCGGAAGACCTATTTCTTATTGTCTCTCTTTTGTTTAATCCCAGGAAGCAAGGAGAACCGCATTCAATTGTTTCATTTAGGAAGACCGGCTTTCAAAAAAAAAAATGACTATCGCTTTAGCCTAGTCTATTCCCTTATTTCAAGTGTACTTACAAAGAAGCAAGTAATAAGACTAATTAATGGTAATGTTTATCTTGATGCATGATGCAGATAAAAGAGTAATCCTTTGTAAGAAATATTTGTTTGTGGAACAGCTAGAGAAAGCCATGTGAATGGAACATACCAGATTTTTAATGTTATCATTTATCTTAAATTGTAATGTCCTTGAAAGTTTAACGAAGCGTGGCCGTAACCACTCGCCTCCCCTCTAGACAAGCGCTCGCATGTGGGATTTACGGTGGACGAAGCGGCGTCTGGGCGGGTTTTCTCCTGGTCCTCCTCCGCTACTCATTCCACCAGTAGCTCCATCATCACCTTTCCTGTCATTCATTTCGCTTGCATTTCATATCATCCACTTCTTCACGCTCATGCCTGGCAAGTTCTCCATCTGTAGTTTCGTGCCGTTGGCTTCCCGACAAGCTTCTGACCCCTAGGCATGCGCTTGTAAGTCCTAGGGGGTATCAGTCCTAGAAATACGGGGTGCGCAAGCAGACTCCGAAACGAAAGTTTAAGATGTTTACTATTAATTGTAATGTGAGAACTTTAAGTGGTGTATACTTGGTGTATTTAATGTTGTATGTTCCATGTTCCAGGCCTGCTTGGCCATCATGAACCTACAGAACACAATATAATCCAATCTTATCTAAGTTCGGAAATGAACTGAAAATAAGGAACTGCTTAGAAGTGTTCGCGCCAGTAAAGCACTAAAGAAAACTAATAATTAACCCTTAAAGGCGAGGAAAGACCTCCAATAGGAACCAAATCTAGAGCCTGGCGAGAAATCGAATGGAGCGACAGGTCTAAAGCAGATGTCAAGGGAGATGTTACCATAAAAGGCAAAACATCTGCACTACGATCTCCGGATATGTTGTCACCATGTCACCAACAGATGACTCTGTGGCTTCTTCAGAAATCCAACTTCTGTGATGTTAATCTAACTACTGCAGTATTCCGACATTTCACAACACTTTTAATTTATCTACACGCACTATGTACATGGTGTATAGTGGAGGTACTATATTGCACCAAAAAATTCCATACCGAGATTTCACCGGAAATACATGGTTTGGGGCCCTCTTAGTCCAAAATAAAAACCATTTTTAAAAAAATGTCTGTGTGTGTATGGGCAGCAATTCCGTTAAGTACTAAACTTGCTATTTAATTTCGGTATCTTCCAAGAATGCGACACGACACCACCAACTACTCTTTATGTGGAAAAATTTTCCATTTTTTTTAATAAATTGCTCTATTTTGATTAAAATCTCTTATATTTAAGATATTAACGTGACAAATAAGCTGTTCATCTTGGATTTTCTGGGAATACCTCTGAAACTCCTTTATTCTCGATGAATTGTTTTGAATATTGCATAAAAGGTAAACCGTAAGAGATAAGACAAAAACTTACTATAAAAAATGTAAATCTACTTAAAATACACAAATTACGTCATATACATTTTCCGTGGATTTTTTTTCCTTTTTTACCAAAAATTCCTTTCTTTATTTGATTACCCTCATTCTAAACATACACATATAAACATTTACAAACACAGAAACATCCATGAACAAGGTGGGATTCGAACCCACGATCCCCTGCGCCACAAAGCACCAAGCCTTTAGCAAGCGCGACTGTGGTGACCGGCTATTGGTCGTTTTCGAGCCTTGTTATTGGTTTCAGTTTTAAAGTATTTTTCTCGGACAGGAACTTGCCAAATCCTGGTCTCGCAAAGAAACGGATGTTAATCCCATAGCAATCACATTTTTAAATATTTGACTTTGGGTTTATTTCAGTTATTTCCCTTCCACTTAAAAGAAGCTAAGTAATAGAGACCGTTACTGCTAATGTTTATCTCGATTAGAATGAGGTAAGTAGAAGAGTAGGCTTCTTGCCAATAACTGGTTACAGAGATGTAGAGAAAGTCATGTGAAAGAAACACATAGGATTTTTGACAATGTTGTAATAAATTCTAGTAATATCTTATACTAGCAATATCAAATCCATTGGACATGTAACTTACAGTCAGTTAGTTGATTACTAATAGTAGTAGTAGTAGTAGTAGTAGTAGCAGCAAAAGTAGTAGTAGTAGTAGCAGCAGCAGCAGCAATAATAGTAGTAGTAGTAGCAGCAGCAGCAATAGTAGTAGTAGTAGCAGCAGCAATAGTAGTAGTAGTAGCAGCAGCAATAGTAGTAGTAGTAGCAGCAGCAATAGTAGTAGTAGCAACAGCAGCAATAGTAGTAGTAGCAGCAATAGTAGTAGTAGTAGCAGCAATAGTAGTAGTAGTAGCAGCAGCAATAGTAGTAGTAGTAGCAGCAGCAACAGTAGTAGTAGTAGTAGCAGCAGCAACAGTAGTAGTAGTAGTAGCAGCAGCAACAGTAGTAGTAGTAGTAGCAGCAGCAATAGTAGTAGTAGTAGCAGCAGCAGCAATAGTAGTAGTAGTAGTAGCAGCAGCAATAGTAGTAGTAGCAGCAGCAATAGTAGTAGTAGTAGCAGCAGCAATAGTAGTAGTAGTAGCAGCAGCAATAGTAGTAGTAGTAGCAGCAGCAATAGTAGTAGTAGTAGCAGCAGCAATAGTAGTAGTAGTAGCAGCAGCAATAGTAGTAGTAGTAGCAGCAGCAATAGTAGTAGTAGTAGCAGCAGCAATAGTAGTAGTAGTAGCAGCAGCAATAGTAGTAGTAGTAGCAGCAGCAATAGTAGTAGTAGTAGCAGCAGCAATAGTAGTAGTAGTAGCAGCAGCAATAGTAGTAGTAGCAGCAATAGTAGTAGTAGCAGCAATAGTAGTAGTAGCAGCAATAGTAGTAGTAGCAGCAATAGTAGTAGTAGCAGCAGCAGCAATAGTAGTAGTAGCAGCTGCAATAGTAGTAGTAACAGCAGCAATAGTAGTAGCAGCAGCAATAGTAGTAGTAGCAGCAGCAATAGTAGTAGTAGCAGCAGCAGCAGCAATAGTAGTAGTAGTAGTAGCAGTAGTAGCAGCAGCAATAGTAGTAGCAGAGCAGCAATAGTAGTAGCAGCAATAGTAGTAGCAGAGCAGCAATAGTAGTAGTAGTAGTAGTAGTAGCAGCAATAGTAGTAGTAGTAGCAGCAGCAATAGTAGTAGTAGCAGCAGCAATAGTAGTAGTAGTAGCAGCAGCAATAGTAGTAGTAGTAGCAGATGCAATAGTAGTAGTAGTAGTAGTAGTAGCAGCAATAGTAGTAGTAGTAGCAGCAATAGTAGTAGTAGCAGCAGCAGCAATAGTAGTAGTAGCAGCGGCAGCAATAGTAGTAGTAGTAGTAGTAGTAGTAGCAGCAGCAATAGTAGTAGTAGCAGCAATAGTAGTAGTAGTAGCAGCAGCAATAGTAGTAGTAGTAGCAGCAGCAATAGTAGTAGTAGCAGCAGCAATAGTAGTAGTAGCTGCAGCAATAGTAGTAGTAGTAGTAGCAGCAATAGTAGTAGTAGTAGTAGCAGCAATAGTAGTAGTAGTAGCAGCAATAGTAGTATAGTAGTAGCAGCAATAGTAGTATAGTAGTAGCAGCAAAAGTAGTATAGTAGTAGCAGCAATAGTAGTATAGTAGTAGCAGCAATAGTAGTATAGTAGTAGCAGTAATAGTAGTAGTAGCAGCAGCAATAGTAGTAGTAGTAGTAGCAGCAGCAATAGTAGTAGTAGCAGCAGCAATAGTAGTAGTAGCAGCAGCAGCAATAGTAGTAGTAGTAGTAGCAGCAGCAGCAATAGTAGTAGTAGTAGCAGCAGCAGCAATAGTAGTAGTAGTAGTAGTAGCAGCAGCAATAGTAGTAGTAGTAGTAGTAGCAGCAGCAATAGTAGTAGCAGCAGCAATAGTAGTAGTAGTAGCAGCAGCAATAGTAGTAGTAGTAGCAGCAGCAATAGTAGTAGTAGTAGCAGCTGCAATAGTAGTAGTAGTAGCAGCTGCAATAGTAGTAGTAGTAGTAGCAGCAGCAGCAATAGTAGTAGTAGTAGTAGCAGCAGCAATAGTAGCAGTAGTAGTAGCAGCAGCAGCAATAGTAGTAGTAGTAGTAGCAGCAGCAATAGTAGTAGTAGCAGCAGCAATAATAGTAGTAGCAGCAGCAATAGTAGTAGTAGTAGTAGCAGCAGCAATAGTAGTAGTAACAGCAGCAATAGTAGTAGTACCAGCAGCAATAGTAGTAGTAGTAGTAGTAGTAGTAGCAGCAGCAGCAATAGTAGTAGTAGCAGCTGCAATAGTAGTAGTAACAGCAGCAATAGTAGTAGTAGTAGCAGCAGCAATAGTAGTAGTAGCAGCAGCAGCAGCAATAGTAGTAGTAGTAGTAGTAGTAGTAGTAGCAGCAGCAATAGTAGTAGCAGAGCAGCAATAGTAGTAGTAGTAGTAGTAGCAGCAATAGTAGTAGTAGCAGCAGCAGCAATAGTAGTAGTAGTAGTAGTAGTAGCAGCAATAGTAGTAGTAGCAGCAGCAGCAATAGTAGTAGTAGTAGCAGCAGCAATAGTAGCAGTAGTAGTAGCAGCAGCAGCAATAGTAGTAGTAGTAGTAGTAGTAGTAGCAGCAGCAATAGTAGTAGTAGTAGTAGTAGTAGCAGCAGCAATATTAGTAGTAGTAGCAGCAGCAATAGTAGTAGTAGTAGCAGCAGCAATAGTAGTAGTAGTAGCAGCAATAGTAGTAGTAGTAGCAGCAATAGTAGTAGTAGCAGCAATAGTAGTAGTAGTAGTAGCGGCAATAGTAGTAGTAGTAGTAGCAGCAATAGTAGTAGTAGTAGTAGCGGCAATAGTAGTAGTAGTAGTAGCAGCAATAGTAGTAGTAGTAGCAGCAATAGTAGTAGTAGTAGCGGCAATAGTAGTAGTAGTAGCAGCAATAGTAGTAGTAGTAGTAGCGGCAATAGTAGTAGTAGTAGTAGCGGCAATAGTAGTAGTAGTAGTAGTAGTGGCAATAGTAAGGGTACTAGTAGTAGTAGTAGTGGCAATAGTAGTAGTAGTAGTGGCAATAGTAGTAGTAGTGGCAATAGTAGTAGTAGTGGCAATAGTAGTAGTAGTGGCAATAGTAGTAGTAGTGGCAATAGTAGTAGTAGTGGCAATAGTAATAGTAGCAGCAATAGTAGTAGCAGCAGCAATAGTAGTAGCAGCAATAGTAGTAGTAGCAGCAGCAATAGTAGTAGTAGCAGCAGCAATAGTAGTAGTAGTAGCAGCATTAGTAGTAGTAGTAGCAGCAATAGTAGTATAGTAGTAGCAGCAATAGTAGTATAGTAGTAGCAGTAATAGTAGTAGTAGCAGCAGCAATAGTAGTAGTAGTAGCAGCAGTAATAGTAGTAGTAGCAGCAGTAATAGTAGTAGTAGCAGACACAATAGTAGTAGTAGCAGTAATAGTAGTAGTAGTAGCAGCAGCAATAGTAGTAGTAGTAGCAGCAATAGTAGTAGTAGTAGCAGCAGCAACTGTAGTAGGAGTAGCAGCAATAGTAGTAGTAATAGCAGCAATAGTAGTAGTAGTAGCAGCAATAGTAATAGTAGTAGTAGCAGCAGCAATATTCGTAGTAGTAGTAGTAGCAGCAATAGTAGTAGTAGTAGTAGTAGCAGCAGCAATAGTAGTAGCAGCAATAGTAGTAGTAGTAGTAGCAGCAATAGTAGTAGTAGTAGTAGTAGCAGCAGCAATAGTAGTAGTAGTAGTAGTAGTAGTAGCAGCAGCAATAGTAGTAGTAGCAGCAGCAATAGTAGTAGTAGCAGCAGCAGCAATAGTAGTAGTAGTAGCAGCAGCAGCAACAATAGTAGTAGTAGCAGCTGCAATAGTAGTAGTAGTAGTAGCAGCAGCAATAGTAGCAGTAGTAGTAGTAGCAGCAATAGTAGCAGTAGTAGTAGTAGCAGCAATAGTAGCAGTAGTAGTAGTAGCAGCAATAGTAGTAGTAGCAGCAGCAGCAATAGTAGTAGTAGTAGCAGCAATAGTAGTAGTAGTAGCAGCAATAGTAGTAGTAGTAGCAGCAATAGTAGTAGTAGTAGCAGATGCAATAGTAGTAGTAGTAGCAGATGCAATAGTAGTAGTAGTAGTAGTAGTAGTAGTAGTAGTAGCAGCAGCAATAGTAGTAGTAGTAGCAGCAATAGTAGTATTAGTAGCAGCAATAGTAGTATTAGTAGCAGCAATAGTAGTAGTAGTAGCAGCAATAGTAGTAGTAGCAGCAGCAATAGTAGTAGTAGCAGCAGCAGCAATAGTAGTAGTAGTAGTAGTAGCAGCAGCAATAGTAGTAGTAGCAGCAGCAGCAATAGTAGTAGTAGTAGTAGCAGCAGCAATAGTAGTAGTAGTAGTAGTAGCAGCAGCAATAGTAGTAGTAGTAGTAGCAGCAGCAATAGTAGTAGTAGTAGTAGCAGCAGCAATAGTAGTAGCAGTAGTAGTAGCAGCAGCAATAGTAGTAGTAGTAGCAGCAGCAATAGTAGTAGTAGTAGCAGCAGCAATAGTAGTAGTAGTAGCAGCAGCAATAGTAGTAGTAGTAGCAGCTGCAATAGTAGTAGTAGTAGTAGTAGTAGCAGCAGCAGCAATAGTAGTAGTAGTAGTAGCAGCAGCAATAGTAGCAGTAGTAGTAGCAGCAGCAGCAATAGTAGTAGTAGTAGTAGTAGTAGCAGCAGCAGCAATAGTAGCAGTAGTAGTAGCAGCAATAGTAGTAGTAGCAGCAGCAGCAATAGTAGTAGTAGCAGCAGCAGCAATAGTAGTAGTAGCAGCAGCAGCAATAGTAGTAGTAGTAGTAGTAGCAGCAGCAGCAATAGTAGTAGTAGTAGTAGTAGCAGCAATAGTAGTAGTAGTAGTAGTAGTAGTAGCAGCAATAGTAGTAGTAGCAGCAGCAGCAATAGTAGTAGTAGTAGCAGCAGCAATAGTAGTAGTAGTAGCAGCAATAGTAGTAGTAGTAGCAGCAGCAATAGTAGTAGTAGTAGTAGCAGCAGCAATAGTAGTAGTAGTAGTAGTAGTAGTAGCAGCAATAGTAGTAGTAGCAGCAGCAGCAATAATAGTAGTAGTAGTAGTAGTAGCAGCAGCAATAGTAGTAGTAGTAGTAGCAGCAGCAATAGTAGTAGTAGCAGCAGCAGCAGCAATAGTAGTAGTAGCAGCAGCAGCAATAGTAGTAGTAGCAGCAGCAGCAATAGTAGTAGTAGTAGTAGTAGCAGCAATAGTAGCAGTAGCAGCAGCAGCAATAGTAGTAGTAGCAGCAGCAGCAATAGTAGTAGTAGTAGCAGCAATAGTAGTAGTAGTAGCAGCAATAGTAGCAGTAGTAGCAGCAATAGTAGTAGTAGTAGCAGCAATAGTAGTAGTAGTAGCAGCAATAGTAGTAGTAGTAGCAGCAATAGTAGTAGTAGTAGCAGCAATAGTAGTATAGTAGTAGCAGTAATAGTAGTAGTAGCAGCAGCAATAGTAGTAGTAGTAGCAGCAGTAATAGTAGTAGTAGCAGCAGCAATAGTAGTAGTAGCAGTAATAGTAGTAGTAGTAGCAGCAGCAATAGTAGTAGTAGTAGCAGCAATAGTAGTAGTAGTAGCAGCAATAGTAGTAGTAGTAGCAGCAGCAATAGTAGTAGGAGTAGCAGCAATAGTAGTAGTAGTAGCAGCAATAGTAGTAGCAGCAGCAATATTCGTAGTAGTAGTAGCAGCAATAGTAGTAGTAGTAGCAGCAGCAATAGTAGTAGTAGTAGTAGCAGCAATAGTAGTAGTAGTAGCAGCAGCAATAGTAGCAGTAGTAGTAGTAGCAGCAATAGTAGCAGTAGTAGTAGTAGCAGCAATAGTAGTTGTAGCAGCAGCAGCAGCAGCAATAGTAGTAGTAGTAGCAGCAGCAGCAGTAGTAGTAGTAGTAGTAGCAGCAGCAATAGTAGTAGTAGTAGTAGTAGTAGTAGTAGCAGCAGCAATAGTAGTAGTAGTAGTAGTAGTAGCAGCAATAGTAGTAGTAGCAGCAGCAGCAATAGTAGTAGTAGTAGTAGCAGCAATAGTAGTAGTAGTAGTAGTAGCAGCAGCAGCAATAGTAGTAGTAGTAGTAGCAGCAATAGTAGTAGTAGTAGTAGTAGTAGTGGCAATAGTAGTAGTACTAGTAGTAGTAGTGGCAACAGTAGTAGTAGTGGCAATAGTAGTAGTAGTGGCAATAGTAGTAGTAGTGGCAATAGTAGTAGTAGTGGCAATAGTAGTAGTAGTGGCAATAGTAGTAGTAGTGGCAATAGTAGTAGTAGTGGCAATAATGGTAGTAGCAGCAGCAGCAATAATGGTAGTAGCAGCAGCAATAGTAGTAGTAGTAGCAGCAGCAATAGTAGTAGTACCAGCAGCAATAGTAGTAGTAGCAGTAGTAGTAGTAGCAGCAGCAATAGTAGTAGTAGTAGCAGCAGCAATAGTAGTAGTAGCAGCAGCAATAGTAGTAGTAGCAGCAGCAGCAATAGTAGTAGCAGCAGCAGCAATAGTAGTAGTAGTAGTAGTAGTAGTAGTAGCAGCAGCAATAGTAGTAGTAGTAGTAGCAGCAATCGTAGTAGTAATAGTAGTAGTAGTAGTAGCAGCAATAGTAGTAGTAGTAGTAGTAGTAGTAGTAGTAGTAGTAGTAGTAGTAGTAGTAGCAGCAGCAATAGTAGCAGTAGTAGTAGTAGTAGTAGCAGGAATAGTAGTAGTAGTAGTAGCAGTAATAGTAGTATTAGTAGCAGCAATAGTAGTATTAGTAGCAGCAATAGTAGTATTAGTAGCAGCAATAGTAGTATTAGTAGCAGCAATAGTAGTAGTAGTAGCAGCAATAGTAGTAGTAGTAGCGGCAATAGTAGTAGTAGTAGTGGCAATAGTAGTAGTAGTAGCAATAGTAGTAGTAGTAGCGGCAATAGTAGTAGTAGTTGTAGTAGTATTAGCATTAATAGTAGTAGTAGTAGCAGCAATAGTAGTAGTAGTAGCAGCAATAGTAGTAGTAGTAGCGGCAATAGTAGTAGTAGCAGTAGTAGCGGCAATAGTAGTAGTAGTAGTAGTGGCAATAGTAGTAGTAGTAGCAGCAATAGTAGTAGTAGTAGCAGCAATAGTAGTAGTAGTAGCAGCAATAGTAGTAGTAGTAGCAGCAATAGTAGTAGTAGTAGCAGCAATAGTAGTAGTAGTAGCAGCAATAGTAGGAGTAGTAGCGGCAATAGTAGTAGTAGTAGTAGCAATAGTAGTAGTAGTAGCGGCAATAGTAGTAGTAGTAGTACTAGCGGCAATAGTAGTAGTAGCAGCAATAGTAGTAGTAGTAGCAGCAATAGTAGTAGTAGTAGCGGCAATAGTAGTAGTAGTAGTAGTAGTAGTAGTCGTAGTAGTGGCAATAGTAGTAGTAGTAGCAGCAATAGTAGTAGTAGTAGCAGCAATAGTAGTAGTAGTAGTAGCAGCAGCAATAGTAGTAGTAGTAGTAGCAGCAATAGTAGTAGTAGTAGCAGCAATAGTATTAGTAGTAGTAGCGGCAATAGTAGTAGTAGTAGTAGTAGTGGCAATAGTAGTAGTAGTGGCAATAGTAGTAGTAGTGGCAATAGTAGTAGTAGTGGCAATAGTAGTAGTAGTGGCAATAGTAGTAGTAGTGGCAATAGTAGTAGTAGTGGCAATAGTAGTAGTAGTGGCAATAGTAGTAGTAGCAGCAATAGTAGTAGTAGCAGCAATAGTAGTAGTAGCAGCAATAGTAGTAGTAGCAGCAATAGTAGTAGTAGCAGCAATAGTAGTAGCAGCAGCAATAGTAGTAGTAGTAGTAGTAGTAGTAGTAGTAGTAGTAGTAGCAAAAGTAGTAGTAGTAGTAGCAAAAGTAGTAGTGGTAGTAGCAGCAGCAGCAATAATAGTAGTAGTAGTAGTAGTAGTAGTAGTAGTAGTAGTAGTAGTAGTAGTAGTAGTAGTAGTAGTAGTAGTAGTAGTAGTAGTAGTAGTAGTTGTTGTAACAGCAGCAATAGTAGTAGTAGTAGTAGTAGTAGTTGTAACAGCAGCAATAGTAGTAGTAGTAGTAGTAGTAGTAGTAGTAGTAGTAGTAGTAGTAGTAGTAGTTGTAACAGCAGCAATAGTAGTAGTAGTAGTAGTAGTAGTTGTTGTAGTAGTAGTAGTAGTTGTAACAGCAGCAATAGTAGTAGTAGTAGTAGTAGTAGTAGTAGTAGTAGTAGTAGTAGTAGTTGTAACAGCAGCAATAGTAGTAGTAGTAGTTGTAACAGCAGCAATAGTAGTAGTAGTAGTAGTAGTAGTAGTAGTAGTAGTAGTAGTTGTAACAGCAGCAATAGTAGTAGTAGTAGTAGTAGTAGTTGTAGTAGTAGTAGTAGTAGTTGTAACAGCAGCAATAGTAGTAGTAGTAGTAGTAGTAGTAGTAGTAGTAGTAGTAGTAGTAGTAGTAGTTGTAACAGCAGCAATAATAGTAGTAGTTGTAGTAGTAGTAGTAGTAGTAGTAGTAGTTGTAACAGCAGCGATAGTAGTAGTAGTAGTAGTAGTAGCAATAGTAGTAGTAGTAGCAGCAATAGTAGTAGTAGTAGCAGCAGCAATAGTAGTAGTAGTAGCAGCAATAGTAGTAGTAGTAGTAGCAATAGTAGCGGCAATAGTAGTAGTAGTAGTGGCAATAGTAGTAGTAGTAGTAGTAGCAGCAATAGTAGTAGTAGTAGCAGCAATAGTAGTAGTTGTAGCAGCAATAGTAGTAGTGGTAGCAGCAATAGTAGTAGTGGTAGCAGCAATAGTAGTAGTAGTAGTAGTAGCAATAGTAGCGGCAATAGTAGTAGTAGTAGTAGTAGTAGTAGTAGTAGTAGTAGTGGCAATAGTAGTAGTAGTAGCAGCAATAGTAGTAGCAGCAGGAGCAATAGTAGTAGTAGCAGCAGCAGCAATAGTAGTAGTAGCAGCAGCAGCAATAGTAGTAGTAGTAGCAGCAGCAGCAATAGTAGTAGTTGTAACAGCAGCAATAGTAGTAGTAGTAGTTGTAACAGCAGCAATAGTAGTAGTAGTAGTAGTTGTATCAGCAGCAATAGTAGTAGTAGTAGTAGTTGTAACAGCAGCAATAGTAGTAGTACTGGTAACAGCAGCAATAGTAGTAGTAGTAGTTGTAACAGCAGCAATAGTAGTAGTAGTAGTTGTAACAGCAGCAATAGTAGTAGTAGTAGTAGTAGTAGTTGTAACAGCAGCAATAGTAGTAGTAGTAGTAGTAGTAGTTGTAACAGCAGCAATAGTAGTAGTAGTAGTAGTTGTAACAGCAGCAATAGTAGTAGTAGTAGTAGTTTTAACAGCAGCAATAGTAGTAGTAGTAGTAGTTGTAACAGCAGCAATAGTAGTAGTAGTAGTAGTTTTAACAGCAGCAATAGTAGTAGTAGTAGTAGTAGTAGTAGTAGTAGTAGTTTTAACAGCAGCAATAGTAGTAGTAGTAGTAGTAGTAGTAGTAGTAGTAGTAGTAGTAGTTTTAACAGCAGCAATAGTAGTAGTAGTAGTAGTAGTAGTAGTAGTTGTAACAGCAGCAATAGTAGTAGTAGTAGTAGTAGTAGTAGTTGTAACAGCAGCAATAGTAGTAGTAGTAGTAGTAGTAGTAGTAGTAGTTGTAACAGCAGCAATAGTAGTAGTAGTAGTAGTAGTTGTAACAGCAGCAATAGTAGTAGTAGTAGTAGTAGTAGTAGTAGTAGTAGTAGTAGTAGTTGTAACAGCAGCAATAATAGTAGTAGTAGTAGTAGTAGTAGTAGTAGTTGTAACAGCAGCAATAATAGTAGTAGTAGTAGTAGTAGTAGTAGTAGTTGTAACAGCAGCAATAATAGTAGTAGTAGTAGTAGTAGTAGTTGTAGTAGTAGTAGTAGTAGTTGTAACAGCAGCAATAGTAGTAGTAGTAGTAGTAGTAGTAGTAGTAGTAGTAGTAGTAGTAGTAGTAGTAGTAGTAGTAGTTGTAACAGCAGCAATAGTAGTAGTAGTAGTAGTAGTAGTAGTAGTAGTAGTTGTAACAGCAGCAATAGAAGTAGTAGTAGTAATAGTAGTAGTAGTAGTAGTAGTAGTTGTAACAGCAGCAATAGTAGTAGTAGTAGTAGTAGTAGTAGTAGTAGTTGTAGTAGTAGTAGTAGTAGTTGTAACAGCAGCAATAGTAGTAGTAGTAGTAGTAGTAGTTGTAGTAGTAGTAGTAGTAGTTGTAACAGCAGCAATAGTAGTAGTAGTAGTAGTAGTAGTAGTAGTAGTAGTAGTAGTAGTAGTAGTAGTAGTAGTAGTAGTAGTTGTAACAGCAGCAATAGTAGTAGTAGTAGTAGTAGTAGTAGTAGTAGTAGTAGTAGTAGTAGTAGTTGTAACAGCAGCAATAGTAGTAGTAGTAGTTGTTGTAACAGCAGCAATAGTAGTAGTAGTAGTAGTAGTAGTAGTAGTAGTAGTAGTAGTAGTAGTTGTAACAGCAGCAATAGTAGTAGTAGTAGTAGTTGTAACAGCAGCAGCAGCAGCAATAGCAGCAGCAGTAGCAGCAGTAGTAGCAGTAGTAGTAGTAGTAGTTATTAAGTTGATAATGATGCAATACTTGCGTCGCACAGTCGCATGGGTCGGGTGACCGTACATGCTGTCTAGAAATACTTGAATTTAAAATATTGGCTACATAGCTACATAACACATATTTTCAGAACACTAGAAGTATACACACCCACGCACACACACACACACACCATTTGCACACTCGCGCTCGCGCTCCACATCGGAACAATAAAGGAAGGAACATACTGAAGTCACACGTACACACACTCACAGTTACAACTACACCCACGAATTCGCACATTTAGATTTCTCAAATACCAAATATGTCTATAATATATTTACACAAAAATCTAACCTCTAATGCTTCCATTACGTATGCGCCTAAGGTTGGCCAGTTTTGGCGTTTAGAAGTAAGTCCCAGCATGCTGTCCTCCGTCTGTTTGAAGCTAAAAATATTGCCGCAATCTGCCAAAATGTAGTCCAGTCTTCCTGATCCCCGCATAATGGGCAACTTCATTTACATAAAATACAAAAAAAAAAAAAAAAAAAAAAAATACCAATATTAATACATGCCAGTTTTCAACATGTTATTGAACATTTCCTTACTAATTTGTGTGAACTTTTACCGTGGTACTCTGCTAGCTGCCTGGCGACTGTTAGCTGAATGGTCAGGCAACTATTTATTGGTATAGACAATGAGTTCTAGAAATTACAGGTTGGACTGGTTTTAAAAACCTTCTTCGGCTCTTGACAAAATTGTCGCTTGGTCCTAGTTGTAAACCCAATAATATAAAATTCTCTTGTTGGCTGACATTTCTGTTGCATAGATATAGAAGGTCCCGTAGATCTTTGATTTTAAAAACAATAACGCCTATCTTATTAAAGATGGAAAATTCAAGTTATCATATATTTTATACGATATACTTGTATACTTTTGTTTTAGACACACAGACACACACACAGACACAACTCCCTCCCGGTGGCTCCCGCTCTTAGGGTTGAGTACGATATCCTCAGTGGATTCGTGCCGCGTTTACTTCGAAAATGCCCTATCCTGTTCCGCTATTTTAAACGTGAGTTCCGAATGATGAAACGCTTCCTAAGTGTGAATTTAAACTCTGGACTTTGCTGGTTAGCGGGGGAAACGATTGATACGTTTTTACAAAAGGTAATGCAGCTCGGACCGAGTGTAAGGAGAGGGAGGTTTAATGCCTTAGGGACGGCTATTCATTGCTTTGTAAGCGACAGCGTGTGCCACTGAACAAGTTTATTTCTTCTTTCTCGTTTTATTTGTGTGCCTCTTTTTTATTGCCTCCTCTGTTTTTGTTCCAATTCGTATAACGTACGGATCAAATGAATACCTTATACTTTTATAAAAATTTGAATCTTTGCGTAGTGGTTCTGCAAGCTGTTTCTAATGTCACCCGCGGTTGCCAAGCAAAGAGAACAACTTTTCTCTCACTGTCCACTGCGTGATCAACTTGGCAAGCAAGAACAGATAATTCCTTCAGGGCAGTGGCAGTATGCAACATTTTTCGCTCGAAATACGTAATCCACATTTCATAGCTTAGTACACCTATTGTAGATAGCTTAACGTGTCCCTGCAATGTAAGGGAACAGACTGATATATGACTGCATACCACTGAATCGACAACGCACAATTCTTAAACAAGTTACTAGCACAGGCAGGAACTGGCCAACTACCGACAAAGTTCTATTAACAAAACACTTCATGGCATTCTACAGATTCGTGAATTCAATAGACTCTGACAAATTAAAATAACCCATAAGTTCAACAAAACGGAAATAAAGCATAAAAGGAATCCGAAATCAAAGACCACAAACCAGAAAATTTAGAACCTTCTTATGTAAATTTAATATCTTTGGAATTTGTAAACATGTAGCAGTTATTTTTCAGAAATTACACTTAAATTAATAGAAGTAACAATTTTCCACATCCATACTTGTTGCATTACATATTTAAAAAATATATACTTGATTCAATAGAAATATAACCCAAAGAGAAAACTAAAACATGTAATATTACTTTGTAATGGAGCACGTTGTTGTTAAATAAATAAAAAAACACCTATTGTAAGTTCATATTTGGTAGAACAATTGCTCTATTACATGTATGGGTAAAATTGGCCCAAAGGGCCACTCCACTGAAACGCTCCCTCCACTGCTTCCGACACGCCTCCTTCAGTGGCGAGTATTGCTTTTTCGCGACGTCTGTTTCATGAAGAGTGGCAGAGAGAACTTTTCTTAAGTTAACAAAAACAGGAAAGTTTAATGTTTAATATGCGGATTTCAGTTTGCAAATACAGTGTGTCCCATTGAATCGTTACCACAATGAAACCTGACTATCTCCTAAGCTTACAGACACCGAACAACCGGAATTAGACTGTCATTAGACAAACTCACCAAGTTTCAATAACTCTGCAAATGTGCGCCTTTGTGGCCCGAAGAATAGTTCTATCTCCCTCCATGTGTTCCGCAGCATTACTGGTGTGACGGAAGCATAAGCGTCCATTATTCGGTGAGCCAGGAACAGAAAAAAAAACATGTATCGTAATGATAAATGTTTGCTTCGTCTGAGAATGTAATGTGGCTGAGGAATTCATTGTCATTAGTAATGCGAGATAACAATGCAGTAGCGAACTCGGCCCATGTGGGTTTATCATTCCACTACAACTTTTGCATAAGTTGGATTTTGTATGCTCTAAGTCGCAGTCTCTAATGGTCAATCTTGTGAACAGTCGTCTTCGGAATACCTAGTGCTAAACTTGCGCGCCGAATTGACTTCTTTGGGCTACGATGACATGCTTGCCTTCAACTGTAGTTGCGGACATTGAAATAAACTCATACCTAATGAAGCCGTGCTGAATGTTATAGTGGTAAAAGCCAGCATGTAACTCATCCCACCTTAAAGAAATAAATAAATTCACGAGTCAGATTGGGACGAAACTAGTAAAGCCCTGCTCAAGTATTATATGGTGTCAAACGCCTGCGTGTAATTCATCTCGTTTTAAAGAAATAAATGTAGTAGTCGGGCCTTGTGATCGATTGGGACGAACTCATGCCTAATGAAGGCCAGCTGAAGTACATTATGGTAGCAAAAGCCACCACGTAATTCATCTCACCTGAAATAAAGAAATACCAGATTGTAACAAGCCTAATGAAGTCCTGCTGACGTATGTTATGATAGCAAAAGCCTGACTGTAATTCATCTCACTTTAAAGAAATAAGTAGCAGAATGCGACGAGCCTAATGAAGTCCATCTGAAGTATGTTATGATGGCAAGGGCCTGCCTGTAGTTCATCCCATATTGAAGAAATAAACAGCAGCAGCCAGATGGTGACGAGTCTAATGAAGCCCTGCTATACAAGTATGTTATGTTACCTAAAGCCAGTATGTAAAGAAAGAAACACCAGACTGTCACGAGTCTAATGAAGCCCTGCTATAGTAGTATGTTATGTTACCTAAAGCCAGTATGTAAAGAAAGAAACACCAGACTGTCACGAGTCTAATGAAGCCCTGCTATAGAAGTATGTTATGTTACCTAAAGCCAGCGTGTAAAGAAAGAAACATCAGACTGTCACGAGTCTAATGAAGCCCTGCTATACAAGTATGTTATGTTACCTAAAGCCAGCGTGTAAAGAAAGAAACACCAGACTGTCACGAGTCTAATGAAGCCCTGCTATACAAGTATGTTATGTTACCTAAAGCCAGCGTGTAAAGAAAGAAACACCAGACTGTCACGAGTCTAATGAAGCCCTGCTATACAAGTATGTTATGTTACCTAATGCCAGCGTGTAAAGAAAGAAACACCAGACTGTCACGAGTCTAATGAAGCTCTGCTATAGAAGTATGTTATGTTACCTAAAGCCAGCGTGTAAAGAAAGAAACACCAGACTGTCACGAGTCTAATGAAGCTCTGCTATAGAAGTATGTTATGTTAACTAAAGGCAGCATGTAAGGAAAGAAACACCAGACTGTCACGAGTCTAATGAAGCAGTACTACAGAAGTATGTTATGTTAACTAAAGCCAGCATGTAAGGAAAGAAACACCAGACTGTCACGAGTCTAATGAAGCAGTACTACAGAAGTATGTTATGTTAACTAAAGCCAGCATGTAAGGAAAGAAACACCAGACTGTCGCGAGTCTAATGAAGCAGTACTACAGAAGTATATTATGTTAACTAAAGCCAGCATGTAAAGAAAGAAACATCAGGCTGTCACGAGTCTAATGAAGCCCTGCTATAGAAGTATGTTATGTTACCTAAAGCCAGCGTGTAAAGAAAGAAACACCAGACTGTCACGAGCTTAATGATGCACTACTACAGAAGTATGTTATGTTACTTAAAGCCAGCGTGTAAAGAAACAAACACCAGACTGTCACGAGTCTAATGAAGCCATGCTACAGAAGTATGTTATGTTAACTAAAGCCAGCATGTAAAGAAAGAAACATCAGACTGTCGCGAGTCTAATGAAGCAGTGCTACAGAAATTTGTTATGTTAACTAAAGGCAGCATGTAAGGAAAGAAACACCAGACTGTCGCGAGTCTAATGAAGCAGTGCTACAGAAGTTTGTTATGTTACCTAAAGCCAACGTGTAAAGAAAGAAACACCAGACTGTCACGAGTCTAATGAAGCAGTGCTACAGAAGTTTGTTATGGTACCTAAAGCCAACGTGTAAAGAAAGAAACACCAGACTGTCACGAGTCTAATGAAGCAGTACTACAGAAGTATGTTATGTTAACTAAAGCCAGCATGTAAGGAAAGAAACACCAGACTGTCACGAGTCTAATGAAGCAGTACTACAGAAGTATGTTATGTTAACTAAAGCCAGCATGTAAGGAAAGAAACACCAGACTGTCGCGAGTCTAATGAAGCAGTACTACAGAAGTATGTTATGTTAACTAAAGCCAGCATGTAAAGAAAGAAATACCAGACTGTCACGAGCTTAATGATGCACTACTACAGAAGTATGTTATGATACCTAAAGTCAGCATGTAAAGAAAGAAACATCAGACTGTCACGAGCTTAATGATGCACTACTACAGAAGTACGTTATGGTATCTAAAGCCAGCATGTAATTACGGGCTAACACAACGGCCAGGGCCGGTTCTCAATGAAGGTGTTTGCTGTTGGTTAGGTTTACCGCTGCCAGATATGAACAGAAGCTGGTCGTGGAGTTTGCTTGCAGTAATCAGTGCATGTTGCATGTGTATGCAGAGGTAGTCCTCTTGCACACATGACCCCGAGTGTGTCACAATTGGATTTTCCCGATGAGGCAAGCGCAGCACACAGCAGGTGAACGGGCTAAGTTGTGGACAGAACCCGAGATGCACAACATCAAACTAAACATGTGTTTTGGCGACGTAAAGAGCGATGAAAAGGGAGGAAGGGAAAGGTGAGGAGAGAAAGCCGCGTGTTTGTTTGTGTGCCTTGTTTGTTCATCCGGCTTTCAATGGCCGCAGCTGAATGCCATGGGAAGGGTGCTCGATCCGGGACTTGTGTACGCTGAGTGAACTTCCGGGTTCCCTTTTCTATGTATAGTCGCATAACAGGCGCACGTTTCGCCTAAAGGGCAGCAACAACTACCACTAAACGTGTGTCATTCTCTAATAGCTGGTCATTTCGGTATTCAGACTTCAGCTGTCCCGTACTTCTGTTCTCACTTAAATGAGTGGCTGCGGGTGCCCTCGCATCTCATCTAACGGTGACTGCAGATACACAAGACAGTTATCATTTTATAGCAAATAGTTGTTGGAATCTTTTGGAGTCTATAGAGAATTAACATTTGGCAGTCACCCTGCTTTGGGATCTACAGCCACTTAAAGACATCCCTTTCCTTGCATATTGTTGCATAGCATAGCGCTTTTCCCTTAACTATATTTTCACCTCTTCACTACGTTCCACGCGTCTTGCTTTTTGTTTAAAAACAATTAAAATTTCCCAGAATGTGCAGGGGTAGCTAGTGTGATATATATAAGGTGAAATTACCTTAGTGCCAATAGTAATTTTTTAATATACTTAATATGAAAAAATGGTTAATTTCAGAGATTGAAATGTCTAAACTTTATAAAGAAATATAATAATTCACTAATAAAGGGTATTGAAAAGTCTGTCTTTAAAGTGTTCGTGTGGTTCAAAACTGAAACTCAGAAAATGCCAAACAATTTTATCAAATTTCACGTAACGTGGAATATTTCGATTGTGCAACATATTTACATAATAAAAGATATGACATAATTTGTATCTTGCAACGTATTTATCATCTTTGCGTATTACCAAATTAATAATAAAACTTCTATTAGTATGGATAAAAAACAGTATATAGAATATCAGAACCTATCCAGGAATAGCGACATGTAAAGCTAATAATGCATCGGCCATGTCTCAGGAGTACTGTTGTGGTTTGCACGTGTGACTGCTTCTGGAAATGTCTTGCAATGAGACCGACAGGTATAAATAGAGGAACGAGCCACCAGTAGAGTTTCAGTTTCAACTGGAAATGCATAGCGTGCTAGAGCTGAGCGAGTCTTGATGAAAAATTACTAGCGAGCAGTTGTAGCCGCCGCAGCGAACGTCGAAAGACATATACGGCAGAATTGTTGCGGAACCATCGACGAAAGATAATTATTTGTGAACAAAGTTTTATTTGTAATCAGAAAATAAAGGGTTGTTTTTTGGGGATATAAAATAGAATTTTTATTACAATACTGTTTATACAAAACTGCTCTTTATTACTTAAACAAACAGCTCATTACTTCATCTAACTGATTACAATAAAAATCTGTTGGCAAATAAACGTCTTTATTCTATGCTTTCGCCTCAGTTCTGTCGTACATTTTTCTTTCGACACTCGCTGCTGTTTCGATTACTACTGCTCGCTCCAGACTTCCCTTCCAAACCAACTGCCGCACGCTGTGCATTCCCATTCAAACTGGCTCGTCATCTCCTTTCTATACCTGTCGGTCACGTGGCAGGAAATTTCCAGAATTAGGGCTTATTGTTACACCTGCAAACCAGCGTACAGGTGTAGCAATCACGGCAACAGTCAGCCGATCGTATGTGAGCAGTTTACTTCTTTTAGGTTGAAGCCTGTTCGATTCTCACATTTTATCGTTTCCTTGGTCATTCAAAAGTAGTTGAAGGTTTATCTAGGAACTCGCTCTTTTGTGCTTCTTTGTAAGCGTCTTGTCCATTTTTGTCTGTTTGATAATCAAGTCTAAGATACACTGTGCATCTAGTAATAATACTAAATAATAATAATAATAATAATAATAATAATAATGATAATAGTTATAATTAAATTTAAAGAGTGAATAATATCATTAAAATTGATGTTTTATAAATGAAATATATGTTATAAATAATAACAATGTAAATAAAATAATATAATTTTCTATAAAATATAGAAAAGTAAAGTGTTATAAATACATTTAATGTATATTACGTCATAAGATAAAACTAGTGGTAAATAAAATATATTAACATATGCAAAAATTATAAGCGTCTTATTACTTTATAAAAAAATTAGTATGGGATGGCTATAGTAACATTAAGAATCATGGGAATATTAAAATAGTGAAGTGTAGTGCGTAAAGTAGGTGTGACGGATGGAATTGCATAACTCAGCCATTGATAGGCTTTTTTTACGTCAGACCCCAGGAGGATAGGATGAGATGAGAGTAATTACAGCGGACAGCCGGAACCGGATGGCGGGAGGGAGCCACCATGGAAGGTCCCTACCGGTTTCCAAGCAATTCTTCATCTCGGTTCGCGATAGGAGCCCGCGCCGCAGGTCTGACCAAACGCCCCTGTGTCTATAAACGATTGCCAACGCCATCCCACTACCGAGAGCTCAACTTCCGAGGCGCAGTCACCTCCACGAGAGGGCGCTACGACCGCAGTCTTCGCAGACACTTACTACCCTGAAAGAGACCGGTTGGAAGAAATGCAGATGAAATAACGGGACAGGAAATTTGGGGAAATGAAGAAACCTTCCCAGTATTCACATAGTGACCCGGGAAACCCGCAAAAAAAGAAAAAAAAAAAAAAAAAAAACATTGGTGAGAAAGGAACTTCACGACCTCCGAATGCCAGTTCCAGACGAAACTTCTGAGCCACCTGGCTCGGTAAATATTAAAATAACATAAAAAGGGTTCTGTAGGAGTTGAATTTTGTTTATGTTAAATACTCATTTTTGAGATGTAAATTTATTTTTAGGGGCGGCGCCGTGGCCGAGTGTTTAAACCACTTCCTCTCCTCCTAGGCGACCTGGGTTCGATTCCTAGGGCCCGCATGTGGCATTTGTTGTGGAGGAAGCTGCGTCTGGGCGGGTTTTCTCCGGGTCCTCCGGTTTTCCCCGTAACTCATTCATCAATTGCTCCATCATCACCTTTCCTATCAACCATGTCCCTTGCATTTCATATCACACTTGCTCACGCTAATGCCTGGCTACGGGTCGATCACTCGTTGTATGGTTTCGTGCCGTTGACTCCCGACAAGCTTCTGACCCCTACACATTCGATTGAGGGGTGTCAGTCCTAAATACGGGGCGAATAAGCTAACTTCACTCGAAATTGCTTTATTTTAAGTATCGTCTTGGCAAGTAGTGGAGAATAACTGAATAAAAGTTGTGGATAAAAAACTAATATCTGAAACATGTGTCCTGGTATAGGAAATTAGATACCAGGGTACTTTATACAGATTCGATTTTATTTGTACATGTAATTCTTCTCTAATTTTCTTATATCTTACATATTCTTCTCTTGAGCAGCTTTTAACTGAGCATAGGAATGTTATTCCAGCTGCTGTAGATAGTTTGATTTTGTGTTCGTGTTTAATTATCTATATCTCACTTCCATAGAGATAGAGAAGTATGCCTACATTTGAATGAAGTGTTAACTTGTTCTCATTTTCTACTTTATTTTTGAATATCTGGTGAATTGTTGCACACATTGCTTCAGATCACACCTTAAATATTGGAAATAAGACATTGTTGCATTTGCCTGCCTTCGGACCTCGTAAGATAGCTGCCATAAAATGCTACTACTCTTTTTTATATATATAGATATATGCATGTTAAAGTTTTTTCATAGTATTTTGATTTATTTGATGTGATAGAATATTGTAATCTATATTCCGTTTCAAATATTAAATCCGCATCAACTACAAATAGTAATACATTTATCGTGTTTTGTCCTAAATTTACACCTTCACATTATTTAATTAAAAAAGGTGACTTAGAGTATTAGGTCATTGTAATTTTCTCATTAGTGCCATTGTTAATTGAAGTAGATAAAACCATTTCATTAGTGCAAAGGATGTTAAAATCTGTTCACGAGCTTATCTTAAAGAGAGTTAACGGTGAATATACAGTAAAAATATGAAACATAACCATTTATCTGACACCATTAAATACTGCAATGTTTTCAAAAATAAAAACTTGCTACTAACAATGCAATAGAGAAGAAGGCATCCTGCAAAATGTACTATACCAACATTTTCATTAAACAATATTCGCATAACGCCCCACATTAGAGCAAAACAGATCTAAGTGATTTTCCGAGGGTTTTGTATGGGTGTGTGATGGATGGATGGAATGGAATGGAATGGGATGGGATGGGATGGATGGATGGATAATCATACAGACAGACAGACAGACAGAGAGAGAGAGAGGGAGAGAGAGAGAGAGAGAGAGAGAGAGAGAGAGAGAGATTCCTGAGGGGGTTCCAAACAGCAGGATTCTTGGGCTTCTGTGCGTAAGGCCCCGGGAGGATAGGATAATACGAGAGTAATATCGAGGCGGTTGAGACCCGAGAGAGAGAGAGAGCTACTGTGAAGGGTCCTTAACATATCGCTAGGAACCCGGGTTGGATAAAAAGGAGAAGGGGCAGCAGGGGGAATGAAGAACCTCCCCAGTATTCAGCTAGTGGCCTGGGGAAAAAAAAAAAAAAAAACGAAAAAAAAACATGGTTCAGAGTGGTTGAACGCGGGATTCGAACTCACGGTCTCCCGAATGCCAGTTGCTGGCTCGCTTTCAGAACGGTTATGGGAAACCCCAGACAAAACTTGATTCTTATTTTAAGCAGCAAATTGTTGAAAGACCACATTATGTCGCAGAAGACGATCTCAGTCAATAATCAAAGAGGTATTAGCTGAAACTGTAGCTCTCGGGATGAAACAGAAATGCTGGTAATGCAAGGATTGTATATCGTGTGCATATGCCATTAATATTGTGTTCATATTACATTGCCTGTAACACTATCCTGGGTCTAAAAACGCGATCGGGATTCGAAACAAGAACCTCGGCTCTCTGTGTAGGTGCTCTACCGCCACCATGGGCATTTTTTACTTTCTCTACGCGTACCTTGTACATAGTGTATAGTGCAAGTATGGCATTGCACCAAAAAATTCTATACCAAGATTTCACCGGAAATATATGTTTTGATGTCCCCTGAGTCCAAAAAAGGCACTTTTAGAAAAAGGTCCCTGTGAGAGTCTATGTATGCGTGTGCAGCTGTGGAGAGTATAGCTCAAAACTATTTAAATTTGCTATCTTCCAAGGATGGAACACGAAGACTTTCAAGAAAATTCTACCACTCCAAACTACCCTTTACATGTAAAATTATGAAAATTGTACTTTTTTTCAAAAATGCTTCTATATCTCTTATATATAAGGTATTTACATGACAAATAAAGTGTATATCTAGAAATTTTTGGGAATCGCTTCTAAAGATCTCTGTATTCTGGATGAATGTTTTTGAATTATGCATAACTCGTAAACCGTAACAGATGGATAAAAACATACTACATAAAAATGTAGAGCTTGTTAAAACACACAATTTATATTTTTACGTGGAGTTGACCGTTTACGAGATTCAGTTTTAAGACACTTATACTTTTCCCAACGGGAACTTGTCAACTCCTGGTCACACAAACAAAGGAACTTCAATCACATTAGTAACCAACTTTTAAAAGATTTGGCTAACGCTTTAGCCTATGGCATTCCCTTATTTGCTTGTGAAACGAAGTCGTAGGCCGACTTTTGTAATCCTACTAACAATATAAGACAATGTTAACACGTGTGCCAAACACCACTTTTAGACAGTTCTCAATGTTTATAGACATACTATAATTATAAATAGATCGTTTTACCTATTGCACGGAGTTCATGCTTAATGGTCTGTGATATTCAGTTGTTGCCTTGCTTAGCATCAGTGCTGACAACATGATGACTTACTTACAGAACGAAAACATTCTATACAACGGAGGCAATGTAGCAGTTGTAATTTTGCTCTTTCCGCTGCGTGCATTATTGCGTCCGGTTCAGCAGATTCCATGTTCAAGATATTGAAATCATCCGCCATTTTATGGATAGATAAGGGCTTTTAGAGTCATAGCCTACTTGGATACATAACCAAAGTTGACTACATCGAAGTGTTATAATTTCATAACACTGATTTCTAAAACTGCCAACACAACTGTCTAAAAAGACCCTTTCTTTTTCTTTTTCCTCGATTAGTATGAATTAAATAGAATACTAAACTTTTTAACAATAATATGTTGCAGAGGAGTAGAGAAAGTCATGTGGATAAACACAGATTGTTTTTTGATTCAGAGGGTGTCACAACATATATTTCCGGTGAAATCTCGGTAACGAGTTTTTGGGTATAATACAGTCCTTCTCTACCTGTTATGTACATTTAAATACGTGCTAGAGAAAGTAAAAGTCAGAGTCACAGTAAATGGCTTGCTCATAGCCTTAGCTACGTTTGGAGTCAGCGTTAACTGGCACGGAATTCAGTACTCAGCTGTTTGAAAGAGAATCTAAATGATGGAGGAGTCGAGTAATTCTCTGAAGAGTTGAGTCGGTTTGACGCCGCTCTCTTTCTGGAACACGTTCACTCACTGAGGCACGGAATTTCTCAAGAGGTTTCACATTATACCAAGTCCAACTTGTGTGTAACAAACAAAGCTCGTCAGCAATTCCTTAGCAGACATGATTAATTGATTGATACATCCCAAGGTTACGTCACAGTCTGGAAAGTGATGGTTACGGCTTTCTCCTTCCCCACAGCAGTTTCTCACTTGTTTAGAAGGAAAAGTAGCTTTCAGGAGGAAGGATGTTAGGGAAAAATAAATTATACAAACTTTAAGACTGCAGCTTCTTGTGAACTTCGCTGTAAATGTTCCATCACCGCCATGCATATGCCCACCATTTCAGAAAGAATGTATGTGATTTATTCACATGCTTTTATTTGTTCTGCAAACAAACTATTCTTCAAAAAAAATATTATTTTACCTAATACTCGAGAAGAACATTATCAGATATCGTTGTAAGCAGAAAGGAAATAAGGTAATATTTTAGGCTAAAGTGATAGTCAAACCTTTTAAAAGTTGGTTGCTATGTGGTTGAATTTCGGTTATCCTTGCATTGCCAGGAGTGATACAAAAGAAACAGGAATGACAAATTCCCGTTTGAGAAAAGTTCAAGTACTTTATAACTGAAGCCGATAACCAGAAATATCACGGAAAGAGCTACCTCCACAATAAATAAATAAACAAATGCAACAAAAATTGTGTGTTTTGCCGAGATCTACATTTTTTGTTTACCAAAATTTTGTCTGTCTCTTACAGTTTACCAGTTATGCAATCGTTATCCAGAATGCATAGATTTTCAAAGGCTATTAATAAAACAATCAAGATACCATTTTATTTTACGATGTAACTATCTTTAAAACACGGTATTTTAACCTTTCCTTATTTCCCTTCTATTTGTAAGCACCCAGATAATAAGGCCAGTTCTGCTGATGTTTACCTAGATTCACATAAAATACATAGAAGAATGGGGTCTTGAAATAAATAGTTTGTTAGAGAATTGGTAGAGGAAGTCATGTAAATGGAGCAAATCAGATGTTTTATCCTAGTGGTGGGTGATCGCATGAAAAAAAGGAAAAAATTTGGAGATATAAAAATTGC